>CM066032.1:702537337-703974783 GCA_033557465.1 Ichthyophis bannanicus
TGCAAAGTTGCGGCATTCATGGCTACTTTTCGCCCCTGAATTTTGGGCCAGTTTTCAAAACAAAAGTATGTACCTAGCTGTACTTTGCTGAAGGGAAAAATATCGGCAGACACTTGCAGTTTCTTTTTCTGCAGATATTTGCTCTGGCCAAAGGAACATGTGTAGTTTTTAAACTAGAAGAGTGCGTTTCTTGTTTCAGTCCCTTCTCTACCTCTGCCCCCAAGGAATACTTCCGCGCAGCGAGCCTGATTTTAAAATAGCATCCCAACTCCAGATCCTATAGCAGGCAAATGCTGACGCACACATTAACAGCTGTTCTGTAGCTGGTGTAAATACATGCGTGTACTCCTCACGTGTACTCCCCTATGTTATAAAATACGTATGTACTTTGCAACTCTGCCTCCACTCCACCCAAACGACACCCCCAAGAACGCCTACATGTGATGCGCATATATGTACGCACTGTCTGTACTACCACGCAGTTCTCTAAATGGCCTTTTGAGTGAGTAAAACAGGCCTTACATGCAGGAAAGTCATTACACGTTTATTCCCCAAGTAGCCCATTCCTATGGGTGAAACATTGCTTTGCCTATGGAAATGGCTGTGAACAATTAAACAACCTTAAACTATCTCCCACCTAAATATTCTATCAAACAGGGAAACAGAGACAAACATATAATTTTTGTCGTAACGTACACCGTGAAGAAACAATTCCTCTCGAAGTGTAATGTTCCTTTTTTAACTTTTTTTAGTGGAAATACCACGTTTTAATTATTCCGAATGGTGGGGACATTCTGATCTTGAAGTCTCATCACAACAAACAATTCCCTCAACCTATGTAGGTGTTCTACCTTATATGCCATATGCGACTATGGTTTTGAAGATTTTAAAATCTCATTGGTCCATTTTATCTCTACACACAAGTTTTAATAAACCTTTAATGATTGCTTTTCAACGTGGGAGAAATATTGCTGATTGGACAATTCACAATTCAGGAGCTCATGATTTGCAGATGTCCGTTGGTCATTTTTCATGTACTACCTGTGAGTTTTGTAGTTCCACAATAGAGGGCCAATATTGGGAAGCTCCAAATAATAACCGACGGATATATAGTAAATATGCTACTAACTGCAAAACATCATTTGTAGTTTATGTCTTAATTTGCCCGTGTCAGAAATTATATGTTGGAAAAACTACTCGGATGATGAAACGGCGGCTCCAGGAACATAAATCTCGCATCACAAATGTGGTGTTGCCAGCTCCTGTGGTAGCACATTGTCAAAGTGCCGATCATCAATTCACTGATCTCCGATGGAGGATTCTGGATCATGTTCCTTTTATGCCTCGTGGTGGTGACAGGGATTCCCTATTAAGTTATCGTGAACAATTTTGGATATATATTTTAAATACTGTTACGCCGGATGGTTTAAATCAGTCATTAGATTGGTGGAGTATTTTATGAAGCCTGACACTACAACTCCCATGATCCTTTATGTCATCATCAATTGATCACGTGATTACTTCTGAGGGCTTTAAATAGGATAGTTTTCCGGAAATGAAGTGAGCGACTTGGTTTGAGAAAGGGCCAGGAATGCCTATGGCCAGAAACACAACGTTGAGTTACCAACTGAGCTGGTTATTCTCGGAGTTGTTGCCACAATTCGGACCAAAGAAAAGAGCTAAGTTAAGCTGAAATTGTGAAGGTTTTTCGTACCACTTTGGGGTTTGATACCCAGAAATTATTTATGAACATTCAAAGTTGGGATACGACGAAGATTGGACTTACACTTTTTGATTTAGCTAAGTGTTTTCCCAATTCAGTAATTGATGTGTTTTATATGGTGTTGAGAGGTCATTCTCTCAGGGCCTATTTTGTGGTATTTCCACTAAAAAAAGATAAAAAAGGAACATTACACTTCGAGAGGAATTGTTTCTTCACGGTGTACGTTCCGACAAAAATTATATGGAAATGCCTGAGCAATCGTCCTCCACATGTCCCTATGGTGATAAATATTAACACACAGGCTGTTTGTCCATATGACTGCCCTCTGCCACCAGGTGCTCACATACTTCATTCTCTAGTTGAGATCACTTTTAAATATAATGTCAGGAGCAATAGCAGCATAGTGCATCTGCTGTCAGCAGTTTTTGTTTTTACTTGCCTCAGCAGTGGATTTGATTAATTCTTCAATTATCTTTCCTATTAGCACCAAGTTAGGCCACAGCATGGTTTATGCATCACTTACACTTTCTAAGTTCAGCAGGGTCTCTTGAAAGTACAGAGACAAACTCAGTCTGACTCCCTTCAACTCAGGCTTCTATCCATTTTAGCTAGTCAGAGCCTGCCAGATAATATCTTGCTTGGTCAAGATTGTTCATGGTTCTTGCTGGGCAACAAGGTTGAACCATAATTCAGATTTACAGTCTAAGCTGCACCCTCTCTTGAGAAAAGTCACTGTGTTTATAAAGATGGCAGAGATGGTGCTCAATATACTTTGAGGGCAATGCAGAAAGACATTAGAGCTATGTGCTAAAAACCGTGTGCACAGTTTTCTAGCGCAAGAGTACCACAAATGTTGTGTGCTGGTACGCCGTAAAGCAAATGTATACAAATGAGATATGCACAGAAAGCTTATGTGCTAACGGCAACATATCTGTAGCAAAATTTAAAATACCAATTTTCAGCACGGAGTAATAATAGTTTATCTGCATGGTGGTGGGGAAAGTTGTGCACTTAACTTTAATGCTGGAAACAGTAGTTTGTGGGGAGTGCCTATACATTTCATAGACACCCTAAGGAATGGATCCCACTGCAAAGTCACCAGCGGGTAAATCACACCAGAAAACATTTCTGTTCTCCTACACACTGATCTGTTTTCTCCTATATGCTCCAAAGTTTTACACACCGAATTTTCCTTTTCGTACATGCGCCAAACGTTTACGTCACCTCCAATCAGGCATTCAAACAATGATAATACTGGACTCTGCACTCGGCCTTTTGGTCTTCTGCACACTTCCTTGCATTCAGAGTACCTGAAGACTTAGCTGCCATCTCATTGGGTTATGCACAGCTCATTATAATGTATTTTAATAGGCGCCATGCTTCTATTCATAAAGCAATTTGTGCGCAGATTTACACTTGAGCCAATCCGCTCTCTGCATTGTGGTGCCGTGATAAGTATACACGGATGTCACGCTAACTACGCACAAAAGGTGCACTAACATATCTGCATTGGCCCCTTCATGTCTTCCAGTGAGATTTGATGCCTCATTGGTAGCTGGCATTGATGATTACCTCTGAGTGATAACATTGATCTGTTCTCTATGCCATTTCCTGCACTGTTGTGAGGTGCACAGATTATGACCTGAGCCACAGAAAATGATCCTTGTCATATACGTATCAGCGGCATCAGGGCTTGCTCCTCTACTCGGCGGGCTAGCTAGCTGATTGCCTAGGGAGGCAGACCTTGGTGGGTGGCTTTGCACTACCACTTTGGTATCCACGACAAGTCGTACTCTTGGGCACCTGCAGAGCGAAAACCATGGCCTGCCATTTCTGACCCTCCTCCAATGCAACTTCCTGACGGAGAGGGGCAGGAGCAGGAGGCCATGAGGGTGCATGAGAGGGCCCAGAGCATGGCCTGCCACAGGGTGCCAAAGCGGCAGTATAGAGCCATCACTTTTAAATTAGGGGAAGCGTTGTGCCTGTGCCTATGTCGCCTGACCCCTTCCCCCCAACCTCCTTGAGATGAGAAGACAATCGACAGCGTGGGGGGGATGCGGCTCGGCTTGGTGCGGGAGGGGACCCCGTGGCCGGGGCTCCTGCCTGGGGTGGCATAAACCCTTGGGCCGGCCCTAAGTGACATCAAGCCCTTCAGTCACCCACTATTTCACCTCTCACAGCCTATAGAGGGCCAGGTCTGTTACTTTCTCCATCATGAAAGGAAATGGAATGAAAATTTAAAACAGTGAAATGGAAATTAATTCAAACAGCACATTAAAAAAATGGAAAAACGCATTATTCTTTAAATTAAGCTATTTAATGGTAAAAGTTGCAATACCAAAAATCTGGGTTCATGCAGACTAATAAGAAATGTGTTGTACATTTATGGAAATATGTCACAAAATTGCCACAGAGTTTTGAAAACTATGCTATACAATTTTTCAGTGACAGGCACGGAATCAACCCTGAGCTACCACAAGAAACAGAGGCCCTTCTGTATAACATTAGCTTTACTGATTGCTTCTGAATCCATTAATTTTTTGATATTGCTGGACAGACCATAGAGTCTGCAGAGATGGCCTTAGCAATGAGCGCCTCCAGGGCTCATTTTTTGCTGCAGATTGTATCCAGTATATATGTGACATTAGTGATGCTGCTAATTAAGAAATTTGCATGACAATAACATAAGGTAAAGGTGGGACCAGATCTACCAGTGAGCAGTGCCTAGGCTGAGATCACTGATTGGATGGAAACAGCTGATTCTGGATCGATGGGGATGTAACAGAGAAGATCTTCCTACTACAGTAAGCCAGGAAACGTAACTGGTGGAATTCAAAGAGCCGGGGATGCTCCCTTAACTGGGGCCCATTGACTGGAGCTGTGTAAGAAGTAGATTTATATATATATATTGGCATATGTGTATAAGTAATCAGATCAATATTCAGCAATAGTGGTCTTCATTTTTTTTAAATACCGGCCACAGCAAGTAAAACCATGTGGATTTTCAATGCCGGCATCTGGATTGTGGCTGATGCTGAATATCTGGATAGTGCGGCCAGAGTTCCACTCCTGCTCCAGCCATGGAGTGCCCCGGAACCATCCGGATAGCGCTGAGAGGGTCTGTAAGTATACTCGGCCGCACTATGGCACTATGTATAGAATCCTACTGATATCATGATCAGTGGAACGTATCTGGACAGCAGGTTCTGCCAGCTGGGTAGATGTCAATGAATCTTAACCCAAACAATTCTTATCTGTATATATGACAACATGCAGGAATTTAAAGGAGACATGTTTGACATTACACCTGAACTAGATTATTGTAATATCATCTTCCAGGGCCTACTGAAAAAAACTCTCCACTCGCTACAAATGGCCCTAAATACTGCGGCCCAAATAATATCTGGAGCCCCCCATTGATCACACAGCACCCCCATACTGATGCAACTTCATTGGTTTCCCATCTTAGCCAGGATTAGATACAAGGTTCTCATCACAATATTCAAAATACTTCACAAAGAATCTGCCACATGCCTCCAGTCTCTAATCTCAGACACAAAGAATCAAAGACTGTGAAGAAACTCCCCCCTCAACCTACTCACCATCCCACAGCCGAAGACAAAGAGTCTACCTGCAACAGAACGTTCATGTTGTTCGCCCCGCCCTTATGGAACAAACTACCGTCATCATTAAGAGGATTCTCCAACCTGTCTGAATTCAGGAAGAATTTAAAAACGCATCTCTTCAAGGAAGAATATAACATATCCTCAGACTTAGAGACTCACCCACCATAAATTCTTACTGTTACATTCCTCCAATCCAATACAACAGACACATACAATGTATCAGTGACTTAATGTTGAATGCCAAGTAGCTCTCAACTACAACACTGTAAATAGTTTACAGTTAAATACACCTAATGTTATGTAGTTATAGTGCTATTTTGTTATACTGTTCCAGTTCCTTGTAAAACAGCGTGCCCTGGGCCAGCGTGTTGTTTCACTGTAAACCGCTTTGAATAGTAGAAAGACAGTATAAAAATAAGTTTGAATAAATAAATGGTCCTGCACAGTGTTCATGCATTGCTATATTTTACAATGACAGTGCACATATACAATGGCACTGCTACCTGTCAGCTTTTACACCTTCTTAGAGCCCCACATAACACCCAGCTAACTTCTCATTTCGACCCAAGGCTGAGAGGAGTGCTTGAGGCAGGCAATGTGCTCACCTCTGACATCAAAAACCACTTCTGTTGGGATAAAGTTTGACCTTCCAACAGCAGCTCTCTACTAGCTACTCTTGGATATGCAGGATTATAAAATCTGTCAGATACCTGTAAGTGGCAGCGTATACATGTATATTTAGCAGAATTGTTAAAATCTATTTAGGAAGGTCAGGGTAGGAAGAAAACAAGGAGGAATTGTGCTATATTTCTTTCTTTCTTTAATCAGTTTTGTATACCACCTTATCCTTCAATCAAAGTGGTTAACAGGACAACAAAAGGGTTTACATTGGGGCATGGAGGACAGAGAGACAAGACATTGTAATAAATTACAGTACATCATATTAATTTACAATAAATTACAGTACATTGTAATAGTATATAAAGATAAACTATAATATTATACTATAACATAATAAAATTGAGTAGAAACAGTTAGTAAGGTATCTTGAACTCTTATGTGATAGGTTGTTTGCCATAAGCCTCGATGAATAGATTTGTCTTAAGGGACTTATATAAACAAGTTGGAACATGTATACTAGTAGTATGACGCAATGGAACATTTCCCCCATTTCCAGAATCAGGCATTGTGGGGGATTCATATGTGCGTCTCATTGGAAGTGTCAGGTGTTATCAGGGGTTAGGGGACTGCATGTGTGGGTCTGTCATGGAGAGTGTCAGGAGCTGTGTGCATGTGTGTGTACGTGTCAAGGTGAGTGTCTGAGACTGTGTGTGTTTGTGTCATGGGGTGTATCATGGGCTTCATGTGCCTAAAACAATTAAAGCAACAGAATAGCAGGGCTTATGAAACAAGGAGGAGGCAGTGTGGATTAATCTGAAAATAGGAAATAGAACATAATTTATATTGTTATGATATACAGACCTCTTTTACAGGCAGAAGAAATAGATGATTTAATTGAAGACATTCACAATATTGCTAGAAAAGTTGAAGCACTACTGCTAGGAGATTTCAGTTTCCCAAATGTTAATTGGAACACTCTGGTTATTTAAAAAGACTATCTTGGAAGCCCAGATCAGGTGTATTCCACCTTTAAGCAAGGTGGAAGGAAGGCTAAACGACTGCAAGCATGGTTTAAAGATGAGATCAGAGAGGCCATTTTAGCCAAAAAAAACCATCTTTCAAAAATGGGGAAAGGAGTCAAATGATGAAAACAGGCATAGAGAATTTGAAATGAAGTTTGATGTGGAAGGAAAAACTAACAATAAAAACTTTTTCAAGTACATTCATAGCAAAAAAACAAACAAACCTGTGAGAGAGTCAGTTGTTCCATTAGTTGATAGAGGAGTTAAAGGGGCAGTAAAGGAGGACAAGGCCATGGCAGAGATACTGACTGTATTCTTTGCTTCAATCTTTATTGAAGAAATATAGAGAAATTACCCATGCCAGAAATGATATTCAAAGGTGATGCATCGGAGGAATTGAAACAAATCTTGATAAACCTGGAAGATGTAATAGAGCAATTTGACAAACTAAAGACTAGCAAATTATCTGGACCAGATGGTATACATCGCAGAATGCTGAAAGAACTAAAAAATCAGATTGCAGACCTACTATTAGTAATGTGTGAACTATCAATAAAATCATTTGTACTACCTGAAGATTGGAGAGTACAAATGTAATAAGAATTTTTAAAAAGGGTTCCAGGGCTGATCCAGGAAACTACAGAATGGTGAGCCTGAGGTCAGAACCAGGCAAATTAGATAGTCATAGTTTAAAGGGATAAAACCAACATGAATTTAGCCAAGGAAAGTCTTGTCTAACTAATTTGCTATATTTTTTTGAAGGTGAGTTGGTTGATATAGAGCCTGATTCACGAAGGGACATGTCTGGGCTGTCCGGATGGCCCTGAGCAGGATGGGTCCACTTGGATCCAATTCTGAAATGTGGGAGCAAAACGTTCATGCAACATTCAGAATTGGGCTCGAGGATGGCCTTGGTTGCCCTCACAACTTCAAGATTACCTGGACAAGCATGCTCCTCTAGACGTACACCAGGAAGGTTTCCACCCTCACCATAGTGTAGAAACCCTCCTGACTTCCCTACTCAACACTCTGATCAAGGGCACTGGAATCATGACACAAGGATTTATTCTCATTTTTCTGGATATTTCATCTGCTTTTGACTCTGTCTCACATCAACTCCTATTAAACAGACTCTACAATATTAGGATCCAAGGAACCCCATTAAAATGTTTTAACTCCTACTTATCAAACCAGATATAACAAGTCAAAATTGGCACCTTAACCTCCACATCATTCTCCCTCAGCCAAGGAGCATCAAAAGGATTTGCACTCTTGTCTGTCCTGTTCAACACTCTTGTCTGTCCTGTTCAACATATACATATAGCCGCTCTATGACATCATCAAGAACCTCGGCATCAATTACCTTATTTATGCAAACGGCATAATGATATTTACCCCTTTCTCCATCATAGCGCCAAATTACACCAAAATCTCAAACTGTTTTAGTGCAATCAATCTCTGGCTCAAAGAACACAACATCATGATTAAGCATAACAAATTGGACATACTTCAAATCACAAGAAACAAGAATTTCAATTCACCAACTACAGTCATGATGCACTCACTGTCAAAACCTAAATCAACTACTTAGGAATCACATTCAACCAAGAAATCAACTTTCAGCCTCAAATAAGCTGCATCACTAAGTCTGTTTATTTCAGTCTCCACACTCTAAAGAATCTATGCTAAGTCCTATCCCCATGGACCTCCACACAGTTTGTCAGGCAATAATAACCCTAGTCTTTGATTACTGCAACTCCATCTACCATGGTCTCCCAAAGAGCACGTTATACCCCCTGCAGCTTGCGCAGACCATCATAGCAAGAATCATACATGCAAAATCCCAACAAACTCACATCACCCCTCTCCTCAAACAGCTTCACTGGCTACCCATTGCAATACAAAATCCTACTCAACATTTCTAAAATATTAATTGGCCAATCAACAGACAGCCTCACTCCCTTATTAGCGAATGACAGCTCTGTCAGATCCAGAAGAAGAGCTACAGCAAACATGCTGGAGATACCCTCAAACAAACCCTCAAGCAGCCAAAGAACCAAGCTTTTTTCTCTATATGCCCCCATCCTCTGAAACTCCACCACCTCAAAAAGAACTATTCAACTCACCAGTGAATTCTGCAAAAGCTTAAGGACTCTGTTGCTCCTAGAACACTATGGACCAAATACAAAATAAGGAACAGCCCTCCGAGTTACATAAGCAACTCACTGACAAATTGTAAATAGTTAATTTCAAATTGTTGATGTTGAATACATGTATTACCAAATGTTCCTTGTAATGTGCACCTTTACTGTTCAAGCTACAATGTTATTGCACTAAGTTTTATGCAAACCATCTTGACTAAAAGAAAGACTGTATAAAAAAAAAAAGATCTTAAATAAATAAATAAATGATTAAGAGAATGAAAGGATACCCCTATGAGGAAAGACTTAAAAGGTTAGGGCTCTTCAGCTTGGAAAAGAGAAGGCTGAGGGGAGTTATGATAGTGCAGATAAGTTGTTTACTCCTTCAAGAAGTAGAAAGACTAGGGGACACACAATGAAGCTACAATATTGCACATTTAAGACTAAGCTGTTAGTGTACCTGGGTTTAAAAGAGGCTTGGACAAGTACCTGGAGGAAAAGTTCATTACCCATTATTACAGTGGACTGAGGAAATCCATTGCTTACCCTGGGATAAGCAGCATGGAATCTGTCTATCTTTTGGGAACCTGACAGGTACTTGTGACCATTACAAAGTTAACAGTCATGAAGGCTCATTTTAGATAGGTTGTGGAAAGGAGAATTAAGATGTCCAGGTCTGAACATGAAAAATTCCCCCTTTATTTTACAAAGGTGTTGTCAAGCGCTGAGCCTTTTGTAAAATATTTATAAGACCATGCAGGTCTGCATGACGATTTCCCATCACATCCTGCAAGAAGAGCAATTTCAAAAAGCTGTATGTGAGGAAAACGTATTTCCTGCTTTCCCCCATTTGTGCATGGCAGTTTTATAAACATACATAATAACATGTGAGTGTAACATAGTATATGACGACAGATAAAGACCCGTATCGTCCATCTAGTCTGCACAATAAGGTGGCTAGAGTAAGTGTACCTGCCGTTCCGTGCAGGTCACCCCCTTCTATGCCACTCTGGATCCACTGTGTCTCTCTCATGCCATTTTGAATTCTGTCACGGTGTTTGCCCTCACCACCTCCTTCAGGAGGGCATTGCAAGCATCCACCACCCTTTCAGTGAAAAAGTATTTCCTGACATTGCTTTTAAGTTTACCTCCTTGCAGCTTCATTTATGCCCTCTAATATTATAGCTTCCCCTTCTTTGAAAAAGGTTTGTTTGTTCATTAATACTCTTTAAAGTATTTAAATGTCTGTATTATATATCCCCTGTCCTTCCTCTCTTTTAGGGTACACATATTTAGGTCTTCAAGTCTCTTCTCATACGACTTCTGGCACAGGCTCCAAATCATTTTGATCACCTTCTTCTTATCCATTTCAAGTCTTTTTATATCCTTTGTGAGATATGGTCTCCAAAACTGAACACATACTCCAAGTGAGGCCTCACCAATGGCTTGTACAAGAGCATTGATAGCTCCTCTTTTCTGCAGGTTATTCCTCTTTGTATGCAACCCAGCATCCTTCTGGCTTTGGCCAGCATCTTGTCACATTGTTTTGCCACCTTGAGATCGTCAGAAACAATCACTCCAAGGTCTTTCTCCTGGTCCATACACACCAACTTCTCACACCCTATCATATACAATTCCCTTGGATTTCTGCATCCCAAGTGCATGACATTGCACTTCTTAACATTAAATCTTTACTGCCAAGCATTAGACCATTCTTCCAGCTTTTGTAGATCTTTCCTCATGTTGTCCACTCCCTCTGTCTAGGAAACTCCAGATTGATGAGCCTGATGTCAGTGCCAGGCAAAATGGCATAAAGAATGAAATTACTGAACATATAAATAGTCATGGTTTAATGAGATGTGGAGCTCAATTCCCAGAGGGATATGTCTGGGCCATGAGGACATTCCCGATGAAGATGGGCCAGTTAGGACTTGATTCTGGACCACGGGAACTAAATGTTCCCATGGTACACAGAATCAGGCCCGAGGACGGCCCGGAATGCCCCTGCCTGCCTTGGGGATGTCTTCCCCGCAGGTTCCCCTGACTACCGCGACTCAGCCCCCCTCTTCCCTACTGCCCAACCCACAGCTGGCCACCTGGGGCCTGGAGGGGTGGCAGGGACATCCCCATACCCGGCCCTGGACCCTGAGGGGGATCCCTGGGCCTGATCACCAGATTTGTGCTGCTTATTCCACCTTCTTCGTGGAATAATCGACACATCCCCTTTGACCCAGCAGGATGTACAGGGCCATGATCTGAATCGACCCTGTACATCCTGCTGGGTTGGCTTGCTCCTGCTCCAACCCAGCCCTGCCCCACCCTGCCCCCCGCTGGCTCTCCCCATCCTACTGCTCAGGACATGCGGGGAGAGCCAGAGGGGGAATCGAGCCAGGACAGCCTGCAGGGCTGCATGCCCCACTGGGACATGCAGCCCCGCAACCCATGACTGCATCAGGCCTAAAGTCAACATGGACTTAGCAAAGGGATATCT
This sequence comes from Ichthyophis bannanicus, assembly GCA_033557465.1. Classification (NCBI taxonomy): domain Eukaryota; kingdom Metazoa; phylum Chordata; class Amphibia; order Gymnophiona; family Ichthyophiidae; genus Ichthyophis; species Ichthyophis bannanicus. The sequence continues at coordinate 702,548,962 of CM066032.1, forward strand.
TGCCTCAATAATCTGCTATATTTTTTGAAGGGGTGGATAACAGGTTGGTAAGGTATGCCAATAAACATAATGCATCTGGATTTTCAGAAAGCCTTTGACAATGTCTCTCATGAGAGGCTTTGAAGGAAATTAAAAAGTCATGGGATAGGAGGCAGCGTTCTATCGTGTATTGCAAACTAGTTAAAAGATAGAAAACAAAGACTAGGGCTAAATGGACAATTTTGTCAATGGAGAACAATAAATAGTAGAGTACCCCAGAGATTTGTGCTGGACCCACTGTTTTTTAATGTTTACGATTGACCTGGAAATGGGAGCAATGAGTAAGATGATCAAATTTGCAGATGACATGAAATTATTCAACATTTTAAATCACAAGACAATTATGAAAAATTGCAAGATGTCCCTGAGAAATTGCAAGACTGTGCATACAAATGGCAGATGAAATTTAATGTGCAGAAGTGCAAAGTTATACACTTAAGGCCTGATATTCAAAGGCATTTGCACGGTTTGCAGAGCTATAAACCTCGCAAATACCATTAGAGGGCTATTAAGCGGCTCTAACACGGGGCTATTCAGCACCGCGGAATATCCCTGATGATCTCCGCTACGTGCCCTGATGCTAACTGCTTAGAATTGGGGCATGTCATGGGCATTGCAGGGTGGTCCAGCAGCGGCGCGAGTCACTAAACGGTCACAATGATATTGCACCACTGCCTGGTTAGCAAAAGCTGGTCTGTCTTTACCTGCGGGAGCTGACTGGGCAGCAGCTCAATATCACACCTAATAAAAACAGATATAGCAGAACTGGAAAAGGTAGTGAGGAAGGTGACCAAAATGATAAAGGGGATGGAAGGGCGCCCCTATGAGGAAAGGCTTCAAAGGTCAGGGCTCTTTGGCTGAGGGGAGGCAAGATAAAGGTCCATAAAATAATCAGTGATTAACATGAATTGCTTGTTGGCTTCCTCATCTTAGGCAACAGCTGCTGCTGATCAAATCATTAGTGGCAGGTTGGCCGTGCAATAGCCATTAGAGCTGGTCGCTGTATCAGTGCGCTGCTTGTCGGTGTGTCGGGCTCAGCCTGGCTCCTGCCACTCCCATTGCTCTAACTCGTTGCCATTCCCAGCAGCACCATGGTATACATGTACCACCTACAGACTGTGCTCCTCTGCAGCCTGAATTACACCAGCAATGTGTCCTCTGCAGCCTGAAGTACACCAGCAATGTGTCCTCTGGCTTGTAGTGCCACTGCCTTGGCCAGGCCTATGCTGCCTGTCCTGCTGGGGGTGGGAGGTAACGTAGGTGATAGTAAATCAAGGATGAGGGGAGAGGGAGCAAAGGGTTGGGGTGTGATAGAACAAGCAATGGAGGGTGGAAGATGGTGAGAGAGTGAGCAAGAGGGTTTGGATAATGAGAGAATGGGCATGGGGGGCAGGGCTAGGAGAGTGAAAGAGGAAGATAGTGCTGTGGGGGGATGAACAAGGAAACCTATGGGCACTGCCAGCAGGAGCAGAGGTGGCAGCATATGCAAAGGCCCAGAGGCAGAGAGAGGAAGCTGCAGATTTGACAGGAAAAGCAGCAGATCCAAGTAAGTGAAGAGAGAGAAAGCAAGAGGTGGTCATTCAAGCTAACTTGCAAAAGGCATATTTATGAAAAGTAAAGGTGAATTATTCTATATTTGGTGAAGGTCTGGCTCTGTTCTGTGTGTATGCTGAAGTGAGGTATTTAACTAGTGTGCAGGGATCTGTAGCCATCTTATTTGTTGAGTTTCCCCAATAGCACAGTCATCAGTCTTGCAGTGCTGCCAGTGCCTTTGCATAAGTAGGGTTGTTGCTTTTTGAGTCATGGGAATTAGTGTAGCTATGGTATGGCAAGTTTGCTACACATGTTGAATAGGGGTTTTGCATTTGCATTTATTTAGTAGAGAGAGTTTGTATTATTGAGATATCAGAAGAATCAGAAATTCTTTGTATGGAAAATTCTATTAGGTAATATCCTACTTCTCCTTGGTGTCTATTGCTTGAGGGCTAGGGAAGGGGTCTATGAATGCCGAGTTTATATTGTCATTTAACACTGTGGTGGCCCTCTGTGTGGTGTGAGCATCATCCATCAGGTATGTTCTGACAGAAAAAAGGCTGAGAACCACTAGTCGAGAGTTATATGTGATCAGAAGCAAGTGTAAATGTTGGGGAAATTTTCTGAGGTATTGCTGCACTAAAATATAGCATACATGTATAATTTGAGGGACTACCCAAATCATGTCCCGAAAATGCCTCCTTTAAATTTTGTTGCATCACAGCATATACATATAAGCATTGCCTGTTCTGAAATCATTATTTATACAGTCCTGTCATTTTGCATATGTAAATACACTTCTTAAATGTGCAAATGGCACATAACTCATCTGGAATTGTCTCCATCGGGTCCTCTATAAAGCTAGGATACAAAGTGACCATTTTTTTCCGAGTAACTGCATGCTTTATCCACTCAAGCTAATGCTTGTAATAATAGACAATCAACACAATTTAAAAAGCCATTTATATGCGTAAAGCAGTGTCTTATAAACCAAATTGCAGATAAGATATGCAGATAAAATTAACCCTGGGAGTACCGATGGGGTCAAAAGTGACCCCATTGCAAGTTTCACAATGCGTATCTCGGAAACTAGTTGTTCAAGAATGAAATCTTTTTATGACTTTTCACATGTCAATATTCTCTTTATATTGCGCCATGAGAGGAATAATTTTCATCCGCTAGGTGACGCTAGTGATGAATTGCAGCACAGAGTACCAGTGGGGTCATTTTTGACCCCAGTTGCTTACGTCCGGTTTGGATCGTGATACAATTTGCAGTTTTGTGAATTTTTTGATCTGACAAAGGTATTTATCATTAATTATGTATCATTTATTTTTTGTACTCTTATTTTATGAAAATCACACAGTTTCTGTAATTGATATCATACGTTCTCTCATTATTTCCGATGAAATCTAAAGGCTTTCAGCTCGTTCATCACGATTATTGTACACCTATAGTAAAACTGCTTTGCATTTTTTTCAACTTTATTCAACTTTATCTTTGTTTATTTATTTTAGGTTATTGTTTATGATGTCAAAACAAAAGTATTCAGCTGCCCAAGTAAGAGAAATATTGCAACAAGATGCTGACAGTGACGGCTCTGAGTCGTCTGATGATACAGCATATTCAGCAAGCGAAGAAGCATATCAGCCATGTTTGGGCGATAAAACTGATGATAACAGTTATGATTCAGATGGCGACAGCAGTTGGTCGCCAAGTGAATGTGAGACTGATGTTGAGCCGGTAACATCACCTGCAGCAAAGAGTCAAGTTACAGGTCGAGGCAAAGGTCGAGGCTGTGATGGACGGGGCAGGAGTCCTCGGTGTCAGTATCATCTGTGAGGAATCTTAGTTGTGGTCGTAGAGGAGCTAAGAGGTCATCAACTATAAGCACAAATGTTGCCATTGAAGCCTATGTATCTAAGGATGCCACATCATGGAACAGGAAACCTATAAAGCAAGCTGCTGGAAGATATGCCAGAGCTAATGTCATGCCCGTACAACAAGGTCCTACAAGGTATGCTGTACGAAATGTTGATGGCCCTCTCGCAGCATTCCACTTGTTCATGAGGAAGAACTTATTGAATGAAATCATGATGTGGACAAGCAAACAAGGAAGACACATTTATGATGACACCTGGAAAGATTTGACAGATGGAGAATTTCAATGTTTTCTTGGACTTCTGATCCTCTCAGGCATGTACAAGTCACAAAATGAATCCATAGTTCAGTTGTGGAACCTTGAAGATGGTCGTTCTGTTTTTGGCAAAAATATGGCCCATAACCATTTTCAGCAAATTTCTTGTGTTCTCAGATTTGATGATGCAACCAACAGACGTGAACAATGAGGCGTGAATAAGCTTGCTCCAATCAGACACATTTTTGATACCTGGGAAGCAACTCTAAGTGACGCCTTTGTTCCTGGTGAAAATGTTACCGTGGATGAGCAACTGCTTACATTTCATGGCCGTGTTCTGTTCAGAAAATATATTCCCAGCAAACCTGGGAAATATGGCATAAAGCTATGGATGTTGTGTGACAGTGCAACGTCATATGTTCTGCATCTTCAAGTATATACAGGAAGGGAACTCAGACAAAACAGGGAACAGAATCAGGGTGAAAGGGTTGTGCTGCAACTCACTGAAGGATTGACACGATCTGGCAGAAATGTTACTGTTGACAATTTCTTCTGCAGTTTATCCCTGTCACGGAAATTGCTAGAAAAACAAATGACACTTTTGTGGACAATTCGAAAGAACAGAAAAGAATTATCTCCAGAATTTGTAATAGCAAAGGGCCGAGAGGTATTCACTTCACTGTTTGCCTTTCGCGATGACGCCACTCTGGTTTCCTATTGCCTGAAGAAAGGAAAAGTGGTTGTTCTTCTGAGAAGTTTGCATGATCAAGAAGAAGTAGATAACACACGTCCAGACAAAAAACCACGCATGATCTTGGACTATAATTCTAGTAAAGGTGGCGTAGATACGGCAAATCAAATGTTGCGCACGTATACCACAAAACGAATGACAAGACGCTGGCCAGTGACAATCTTCTACAACATGTTGAACATCAGTGCGTTGAACGCCTTCATTGTTTGGATGTCACTAAATCCAGAATGGCAGCCCAAGTCAAAGCACAGATGTCGTCTATTCCTCTTGGAATTAGGAAAGCAGCTGCTTCAGAGTAATTGCAGTGAGACTTCTTCCAGCTTTGAAGAAGCCACTAATGCTGTTTGCAATGTCGGGATCCCAAAGAAAAGGGCAAGGTGTCACTGCTGTTCCAGAAAAAAAGGCAAGAAAAGCAACATAGTTTGCACCTCCTGCAAGCGCAATGTTTGCAAAGAACATTCAGAAATTGTCTGTGTCTCATGCAAATGACTGTAGTACTTTACTGTATTCATCAAGTGCATGCAAAAACTGCTTTCATGGCAACTCTACTTCATGTAATTTTATGATAAAGCATTACATTTCAAAACATTTAACCTTCATAAAATAAATAATTAATTCAGAATAATATTTTGTCTGTTTAGTTTAAAATTTTCATGGTTAACAATTAAAATTAGTCGTGGGGTCATTTATGACCGCAACGGTATTCAGTGTGTGCAAAAAATCTCGGTAATTCCAGGGTTAAGCACATACAGGCCACTCTGGATGACTGGAGGCATTCCCAGAGGTGCGTTGGGGATTTGCATTTATACAGAAACTTCATAAAAAAGACTCATAGGTGTCTAAATTAACCCAGAAACATAGTGCATGGTAAAGAGCAGGGGTAAATATATGCATATAAATTATGAGGGGTAATTTTCAGAATGTGATTATATACATTCTTCATTTGGAAAATTTGTCAGCACTTGCACAAAATATATGCAAACTATTGATGAATACTTTCATTTGTAAAATTATCCCCAAAGTCCACAAGAGAACAGCTGATTGTTACATAGTAACATAGTTGATGATGGCAGATAAAGACCAACATGGTCCATAGATTTTCCTGGGGAAAATCTGCAGCACTCTGCAAATTACTAACCCCATGCCTCTGGATTACAATAGTCTTCAGATATGTTGCTATTGATTAAATCCCCAGCCCATCGTGGGACCAGCCAGGCTGTCAATCCTCTTACAATCAATTCAGTCCAGCCCAGGGCCCCCCCCCCCCGCCCCCCCACCGTATAGCAAATTCACTTTATAGCTTCAGGATTCGCTAATTCAACCTGAGGTAAATTTTCACATGCACAGGTACCATAGAATGTTAAACAAATAAGTTATCTGTCTAAATTGATGTAGATTTCCAGCAGCATGATCTGTCCCCCTATATGATTTTAAATGGATAACTCTTCTATTTAAAGTTATTCCTGTTCTTTATGCATTTGTATTTAAAACATAAGATATCCATTTAAAGAGAAATTTTATAACAGGGCACCTAGAGCGTAAGAAGAACCCTATTGTGGGCCAATTTTATAAAGACACTTTGGTGTTTATGTGTCTTTATAAAATACTACAGAAGCTAATATGTCTACACTGAGATCATGGACTTTACACACAGTCCATGAGTACATATGTAAATTAGCCTTCTTTATAATCAAACCACGCCCTCAGCAATACTTACAGTAAAATTACAACCTTCTCGCCACTCCTCTTTGACACCCAAAGTAATTTTATAAGAGTCATTTTACATGCATATATTACCACATACGTGCTAAAATAACTTCATAAGATTACTCCCAGAGTGGCTGAACATTGCCCCAAAGGCATGAATTGAAGCCACATTCCTGGCCTGCTACAAATCCCTCCTCGATTTTAACCAGATAACTGTTTAGTGACTTAAATAACCATACTGCTGTGGATTTTTTTTAAAGCAACTATGCAGTTAGTATTGCTGCTCACCCTACAAATCTTTCTAAATATCTCTATGCCCATTTTTACTTGTTGTCTAAGATAGCAGACAAGACTTACGATATTTTATTTATTCAGCTAGGTTTACATACCACTTTTATTCCAGTCAAAGCTGTGTACATGTAGGTGCCGTATATATATATATTTCCCCTTGTTCCCAAAGGGCTCACAATCTATATTTTTGTACCCGAGGATTAAGTAGCTTACCCAAGGAGCACCTGTGGGACTAGAAACCCCAGTCCTTACAGTCCAAGGTTGCTGTTCTCTAGCAGGATTTGAACCCCTGGCTTGCAGTAACTTGCTCCAACCACTAGGCTACTCCTCCACTAAGTTGGGTGCTATCCTTGAAGCTCTTTCCTTAAAAGTCTGCCCAACTTTAGCTATCCACAGATATATGCTGAGATCCCAATATTGTTTCCAAACTGATATTTAAGTTTATATAAAAAGGGATATTTTATACTGACATGTACAGTACTGTGAAATCAGTATCAGCTACTGTGGAGGAGTAGCCTAATGGTTAGAGCGCTGGCTTAGTAACCAGGGTTTGATTCCCACTAGCACTCCTTGTGACCTTGGGGCAAGTCACTTAACCCTCCACTTCCTTGGAAGAAAAGCCTGGCAATCTGCTTCCAGCCATGCTGCCAAGAAAACCCAGGAGCTGCTGGGTTGCCAGGAGTCAGCACTAAATCAATGACACACATTGCATTTTGTGAATGCACAGAGAGAAAGGAATGTGAAAGTATACCCTTTGTTTTGTAGGAGATGTACAATATGGTATGATAACAGTGTCTAACAGCACCAGTCCATTGGACATGATAGCTTTCTATGCAATATGGAATGTGTAGAAAGGAATTTCAAGAAGCAAACTGAGAAATGGCAAGTTAGGACGTAAACACGGGGAAGCCAGATGTTTCATGCTTATAAAGCACCTTTTGTTAGCAGATGGATGCTATTGCCATAAAGATGAATTTCCACTACACCCTACAATTAAAGAAATGCACTTAGGGCTCTATAAACATAAAGGGTAATTTCATAATCAGGTGCCTCGTTGAAGGCACCCAAAAATACACCTAGTCTATCTTGTAAAGAGACTTAGGCACATAATCTTTAAAATAAAATACTAGCATACGTGGCTGAAAGCAAACCTTGAGTTAAGACGTTGGAATTTGCACCAACCCTTGCTCTGCCCAAACTCCACCCATCCACATGTCCATGGTACCATAGGGCTGGCGTGTGCACATACAGTAAATGCCCAGTTACTCTTGTAAGTCACTGATTTGCATGCGTTGATGGTGCATAACTTTCAGAAGGAAATCCTTAGTGAATCAGGTACTTCTTACATATGAAATTAGAATTCATTCTATAGCAGGGGTTGTCAACCCCGTCCTCGGCACACACCTAGGCAGTCGGGTTTCAGGATAATCACAATGAATATGCATAAGAGAGATTTGCATACAATGGAGGCAGTGCATGCAAATCTTTCTCAAGCATATTCATTGTGGCTGTCCTGAAAACCTGACCGGCTAGGTGTGTCCTGAGGACTAAGTTGACAACCCCTGTTCTATAGTAAGGTTTACTCAAGGCGGCATTTCTAAGAGCTTCACCAAAAGGGGAGTTGTGCTGAAACATCCAATTGCAAGGCATGTATGTAGTCGAGTCAGTGCTGACCCAGTAGCCCCTGGGTTTTCTCGGCAAGGTGTGAATAGAAGATTGCCAGGCCTTTCTTCTAAGGCAATGGAGGGTAAAGTGACTTACCCAAGGCCACAAGAAGTGCAGTGGAAAATGAACCCTGGTCTCTTGGGCACCAGGCCACTGGTCTAATGACTAGGATACTCCTCTATTCCAGTGGCAAGGTGCAATACTCCTAAAGATGTTCTTTTCTTTTTGCCTCTTTCTTGGTTACATATATGCTTTCCTTTGTGAGAATGGAAAACTTCTTCAGTCCATGCCTTTTGGTTATGGATCATTGGTTTCCCTGACTGGTGCCCTGGGTCCACACATGGCGCAAAAGATTAGGGGCACATTTTGGGTTACCGGCCACGGCTCTTCCCCTCCCATGCTGTCTGCCGTTGCCCTGCCGCTGCCATTTTTTGTTGCTTCTCATTGGCGGTGGCACCAACAGCAACAGAGTAGACATGATCTCAGCTTAAAAAAAGCCCACATAGGTCTTTCTGACTCTGTGCTTGCATGCAGGTCTGGTCCCTCCCTCCCTCTTCTGATGTAGGTTGCATCAGAGGAGGGAGGGACCAAACCAGACATTCAAGCACAGGGTTGCAAAGTCCCACATTTGGATGGTTGACCTAGTCTCTCCCTCCTCTGACATGAACCTGTGTCAGAAGAGGGAGGGATCAAATCTGCATGCAAGCGTGGAATCAAAAAACCTGTGTGGGTTTTTTTTTTACATTTGAAGTCAGGTCTGCTCCACTGCTGCTGGCGCCGCTGACGATGAGAAAACACAAAAAATGGTGGTGGACATGGAGGTGGGGTAAGATGGGTAGAGCGCGCCAAATGTGCAAGTCACACAGGGCATAATTATGGCTTGGTAAGGCCCTGCCTGGGTCCCCCATCCAGGTACAGCCAGATACATCCCTGCTTAGCCAATGATTTTCCAGCAACAGCAACACAAACATGGGTCCAAATGCTTTTTGGAAGATAAGAAATCTTCATTGGCCTAACCCAAAGTAAACAGAAATCTCCCTCTAATCGTATATATGAAACTTTTGTGTCAGACAATGACTGCATGAGGAGTTACCCACTATGGCAAGTCTGGTCCATTTTAATCATATGCAGTAAAATCTCAGCTTTCAAGCCGTACATTATAACTTAGTTCACTTAAAGCAAACAGCATTTCGGAGTCAATCTGCAAATGCTGTTTGCTTTACATTGGACTCTTCATCAGATAAGTGAACTAAGTTATAACATACAGCTTGAAAGCTGAGGTTTTACTGCATATGATTAAAATGGACCAGACTTGGGGCAGAGCCTAGCTTTCGGACAAGATGGACATGTAAGAGCTGTACTCCGGAGTGCAATGGTCAAGAATCCTGACTTCTGCAGTCTTTAACTAAGTAGATCCTACATACTCTGATATCATTCGGTCTTGGATATGTCTGGCCCCAAGCCGACGCATCTGGATTACCAAATACCTCAAAACACCAGCGCAAAGAGAACCAAAACGGAGCCTCTCTCACCTCACAAGATGGTGGTCATCAGAGATTATCCTGAGGCGTTGCAGGAACCTCTTGCTGAGATTTGTGCTGTTAAAGACTTGGTCAGAACTAATGGAGACTCATTGTGCATAATGCAGGAGGTTATCAGCGCCTTGAAAAACACTTTGGAGCCAATTACGGTGAGATTGGAGAAGGTGGAGAGCATGGTGGCAACGTATGGGGAGCAGCTCAGGGCTGTTGAGGAGCAAGTAAAGTTGATACGGTCACTGCAAAGAGAGTTGGAAAATGCTAACAACTGTGCTCGAAGGAACAACATAAGAATTTTGGGAGTTCCCGAGGGAGCCGAGGGTCCTGACATGATAGCTTTTTTGCAGTCAATGATCCCGGGTGTGTTGAAAGTGAGGTTCGCCATGCCTTTTGAGATCGACCGTGCCCATCATGTTCCTACTCAGACCGTGGTTGCAGACAAGCATCCACGTCCAATCATCCTAAAAGTTTTGCGTTCAACAGGTAATGCAAATAATGGAAGCAGCCAGAGCACACTCTCCCTTGGAATATCAGGGGCACAAGCTCCTATTCTTCCCTGACTTTGCGAAGGTGATGGTAGATCGGAGAAAGAGTTTTTTGGTGCTGCGTCCACGCTTGTTGTGGCTGCTGGCCCGCTTCAGACTATTCTACCCTGCTCGCATGAGAGTCACACTGCACAACCAGACTAGGACTTTTGATGATCCAGGGGAGTTGCACGCGTTCTTGGAGGACAAGGAGTTGGTGTTGATATGGTGAAAACTTGCCTTGCAATCGGTGGCTCCCAAAAGTTCTTCAACGCTTTCTTATTTGGGTGTTTTGACTGGTCTGAGGTCGTAAAGTAGTGACTCATTCATGCAGAGTTGATATTCAATTGTGCCATTCAGTGTGACTCTTTTGGGGAACTCCAGGGTATTGCTCTGGTCTAAGTATCTTATTCTTTGTTTCTCTGTCTTCTTTTGTGTTTTGTGTTGTTTGTGATGTCTGTTGTGGTTGGGAGGGCAGCAGGGCTTGGAGAAGCGGGACAGCCCTTGCCTACATACATGTGGCCCTCTGTGATCATAAATTGTTTTGGTGGGGGCAGTTTTGCTATAATGTTTTTGCGCTTTGGGTTTGGGGATGCTGTTCCTGTTCCTATTTCTGGAATGGGTAGTGTGTGGTTTAAGTTGCTTTAAGTGGCAGAGGAGTTGAAGCAAACTAGCTAGTTATTCCCTCCGTGCCTGTCTTGTCCTTTTTGGGCTCACCTGCTAAGTTTTGAGTTGTTATAGTCTCCCAGGGTTTTGGTGGCTTTGTTATTTAGAACGATGTGTTTTTATTTTAAGCGATCTTCCACAGGGGCTATGGCTAAGCCGAGGCTTTTCTTTTTGTGTTTTTTCTCTTGGGCTATAAGTGCAGCTATCATTGTGAGGGATTTTTAAGGGGTGGTTCAGCAATGTAGAATCATACGTTACAACTTGGTTTGTTTCTACAACATTTGATTATCATTTTGTATTATACTGTCAATATGTCTTCCTTTAAGATAGTTTCGCTGAATGTTAAGGGCATTAGCTATCCCATAAAGAGGAAAAAGATATTTCTATATGGTCGCAAGGAAAGTGCTGACATCCTACTGCTGCGAGAGACACATTTGAATGTGAAGGAGTCGTTAACACTAGATATAAAATCCTTTTCACTAGTGGCTTTTTCTGCTGCCAATCATAAAAAAATGGGGTAGCCATCCTAGTAAGGAAATCTCTATCCCCCATTGTAACACAAACTAGATCTGATACAGAAGGGTGGTGGGCAATGGCTGTCATTAAAATAGGATCCACAGAACTGGCCTTAATTAATATATATGCTCCTAATATAGATTGCCCTGTCTTCTTCAGTTCCATTGCGGCCTTGGCGCAAGAGGTGTCCAGATATCTAACTATAGTGGGGGGAGACTTCAACCTCGTACTAGACCCCTTGGTAGACAGGAGTCCAGTGATAACTAATAAGGTCCCCAAAGCTCACCCTGTTCTTCTGTCTCTAATGTAAGAATTGGGACTGATAGACATATGGCGGCACCAACACCCTATGGACGAAGAATACACTTTCTTCTCTCCTCCTCATAACTTGGTATCACGCATAGACTATTTCCTAGTCTCCAAAGGACTATGTCCTAGAATTAGTGAGTCCAGTATACATGCGGCTCATATCTCTGATCATTCAACAATTTCATTAACCCTATTTGACTCAACGAGCTGCCAATCTCATCCACGCTGGCATTTTGATAGAACTTTTCTCAGCAGCCAGGAGTTCCGAGAAACCATCCTGTTGGCTATAGAGGAGTATTTTCGGTTTAACATACCTCAGGTTACCTCGGGTTGGGCGTGGTGGGAAGGATTCAAAGCTAATATGTGGGCCACCATTACCAGTTTTGCTATACGGCAGGCCAAGCAGCGTAAAGCAGAACTTGAAGTTTTAGACAAGCAGATTAAAGCGGGAAAATGAATCATAGGTCAGAAAACTGATCCTAGGGAGAAGCTAGCCCAGGACTGCCTGCTAACGTCAGGAGACGCTGAGTGGGAATTGCTGTCAGCTGCATACCTGGCTGGAACAGAGCTCCTCTCTCCTGCTGCGATTGAGGATAAGAGCCAGTGAGTACCAGGGGTTGGTGGAGAAGCTAGCCCAGGACTGCCTGCTAACGTCAGGAGATGCTGAGTGGGAATTGCTGTCAGCTGCATACCTGGCTGGAACAGAGCTCCTCTCTCCTGCTGCGATTGAGGATAAGAGCCAGTGAGTACCAGGGGTTGGTGGAGAAGCTAGCCCAGGACTACCTGCTAACGTCAGGAGATGCTGAGTGGGAATTGCTGTCAGCTGCATACCTGGCTGGAACAGAGCTCCTCTCTCCTGCTGCGATTGAGGATAAGAGCCAACTGGTACCGTGGGCTGCGGCCGCGGTGTGTGTCTGAAGGGGCGTGGCTCAAGGGGCAGCTTAGGCCCCTTGTGAGCCCCTTCGGAGCACCTGGGAGCTTCTTGGAAGTTTCTTTGCTTCCTGTGTCTTGAATGGGTAAGCGAAAAGCTAAGAACATGGGCCCAGTGGAGGGTCAGGTGGTGAAGGGCCCTATGGATACCCACCTGATTAGTGCTGCTGCTTTACGAATACCAGTCCCTCAGGACCCAGGAGCAAGGTTAGTCCTAAAGGCTTAATTAAGTTCGGGGGATCGTACCCCTCCCCCCAACCTAACTTTGATGATAAAAGGCCCTCTTCCAATGCCTCCTTTGCTGGAGATGGTAGTTTGTTTTCCGTCTCCACCCCTTTCTCCGATGGAGCTCCTTTTAAGCGGACTGATTTGACTGGAGCTGAACTTGTATACCCTTCGGGTGTCTCTTTACCATCTTCTGATTCGCTGCCAGTTTTTTCTAGTTCTGCTAATTCTAATATTTCTTTGAAAGATGTTTTTGATGCTATACATCGGGTGGAATGTGTAGTTTTTCCCATGACACTGCGAGTGTTCTTCACGGTCATGGTCAGTCTCTCTCAGCTGTTAGTGAGAGGATTCGGAAGTTGGAGGGGTCTGCGGAGAGTGTACAGGTTGCGATTTCATCTTATATAAAGGAGACCACTGCACTTCAAAAGAGATTGGAAAGGTTAGAAAACCTATCTAGAGCAAATAATCTTAGAGTTTTAAATTTTCCGATGGTACGCCTTCTCTCTCCATTAGAGTTATTTAAAAAATATGTCCATGATACGTTGTTATGTTCAACATTTGATGTGGCTAGTATTACTTCTATTTATTATCTATCTCAGGGGGGTAGTGAGATAGCTAAAGACAGAGAGGCTGATGAGCAGGTGATCTTGGATCAACTAGAATTAACTCAATTTTTAGAAACCTCTCTAGATAAGGTGACTGCCTACCCTATTGGTTACCTTCTCTTCTGAGAGCGAAAAGGTTGCTATTATGAAATTATATTTTGCTAAGAAGGATGTTTCCTTTTGTGGGAGTCCTTTGATGATGTTTCCTGATGTTGCCAAGGTTACCCAGCTCAGACGGAAAGCTTTTTTGCAGCTAAAATCTAGGGTTCTTGCTTTGGGAGGTCAGTTTTATTTAAAATTTCCTTGTAAATGCTTTATTTATTTTAGTAATAGATATGTATTTATGGAGGTGTCACAGTTAGAACAGTTTTTGGTGGGTAAGAGCTCGCAATAAGATCATTATATTGTTTTGTTTTGAGTGGTTTGGTTGGGAAGAAAATTGGGGTCATGAACATAAGAACATAAGAACATAAGAAATGCCATACTGGGTCAGACCAAGGTCCATCAAGCCCAGTATTCTGTTTCCAACAGTGGCCAATCTAGGTCATATGTACCTAGCAGTTTCCCCAAGAGACACAAGTTCCACAATGCTTGTACTGGGTCAAGCATTGATATCTTCGGTCACTTCTTAATAATGGTTTATGGACCTTTCCTCCAGGAACTTGTCCAAACCTTTTTTAAACCCAGCTACACTAACAGCCTTTACTACATCCTCCGGTAACAAATTCCAGAGTTTGATTACACGTTGAGTGAAAAATATTTTCTTTTATTAATCTTAAATAGTTTACCCTGTAGCTTCATTGCATGTCCCCTAGTCTTTCTATATTCTGATAAGGTAAACAATCGATCTACGTTTACCCGTTCCACTCCGTTCATTAATTTATAGACTTCTATCATATCTCCCCTCAGCCGTCTCTTTTCCAGGTTAAAGAGCCCTAACCTTTTTAGCCTTTCTTCATAGGAGTATCCTTCCATCCCCTTTACCATTTTGGTGGCTCTTCTCTGTACCTTTTCTAAAATCGCTATATCCTTTTTAAGATACGGCGACCAGAATTGCACACAATATTCAAGGTGCGGTCTCACCATGGAACGATATAGAGGCATTATAATATCTTTTGTTTTATTTTCCATTCCTTTCCTTATCATACCTAGCATTCTATTTGCTCTCTTGGCTGCCGCTGCACACTGGGCCGAGGGTTTTAACATGGTATCCACAATGACGCCTAAATCTTTTTCCTGGGTGGTGGTTCCTAATGTGAAACCTTGCATCGTGTAACCATAGTTTGGGTTGTTCTTCCCTAGGTGCATAACCTTGCACTTGCCCACATTAAATTTCATCTGCCATTTTGATGCCCAGTCTTCCAATTTATCAAGATCCTCTTGCAATTTTTCACAATCCTCTTGGGTTTTAACAACTTTAAATAGTTTTGTGTCATCTGCAAATTTGATAACCTCACTCGTTATTCCACTTTCCAGGTCATTTATGAATATGTCAAAAAGCAGCGGACCCAGCACAGATCCCTGGGGTACACCACTATTCACCTTTCTCCATTGGGAAAATTGGCCATTTAGCCCTACCCTCTGCTTTCTATCTTTTAACCAGTTCTTGATCCAGAATAGTACACTGCCTCCTATCCCATGACTCTTTAGTTTTGCCAAAAGTCTCTGATGAGGGACCTTGTCAAAGGCTTTCTGAAAGTCCAGATACACAATATCAACCGACTCACTTTTGTCCACCTGTTTATTCACTCCTTCAAAAAAACATAACAGATTAGTAAGACAAGATCTTCCATGTCTAAAGCCATGTTGGCTGTCTCCCATTAGGTTGTGACTATCTACATGCTGAGTAATTTTATTCTTTATGATGGTTTCTACCATTTTCCCGGTACTGACGTGAGACTCACCAGTCTGTAGTTTCCCGGATCACCCCTGGAACCCTTTTTAAAAATTGGTGTTACATTGGCGATCCTCCAATCTTCAGGTATTAGAGATGATTTTAATGATAGTTCACAGATTACTGATAGCAGTTCTGCAATCTCATATTTCAGTTCTTTCAACACCCTTGGATGTATACCATCCGGCCCAGGTGATTTGCTACTCTTCAGTTTATCTAATAGTTGTAAGACATCTTCCCGATGTATCAATATTTCCTTCAATTCTTCCGCACCTTTAAATACCACTTCAGTCATGGGTAACATCCCTACATCTTCCTCAGTAAAGACCGAAGCAAACAATTCATTCAGTCTCTCCGCTATCGCCTTGTCGCCTCTTAGTTCTCCTTTAACCCCTTTATCATCTAATGGACCAACTGACTCTCTCACAGGTTTTTTGCTACGAATGTACTTGAAAAGGTCTTTATTTCGCGTTTTTGCTTCCGCAGCAAGCTTCTTCTCAAATTCTCCCTTTGCCTGACTTATCAACGCCTTGCATTTGACTTGCCAGTGCTTGTGCTGTTTCCAGGTTTCGTCGTTTGGCTCTTTTTTCCATTTCCTGAAAGATGCTTTTTTGGCAACAACAGTCTCTCTGACCTCACCTTTAAACCATGCTGGCAGTTTTTTGGACTTCCTTCCACTTTTCTTAAAGCGTGGAATACAGCTGGTCTGGGCTTCCAAGATAGTATTTTTCAACAACACCCAAGCATGATGTACGTCTTTAACCTTCGCAACTGCTCCTTTTAGTTTTTTCTTAACTGTTTTCCTCATTTTATCATAGTCTCCCTTTCGAAAGTTAAAAGGTAGTACTGTGGATTTCCTTACTATCCCTCCTCCACTAATTAAATCAAAGGTGATCATGCTATGATCACTATTGCCAAGTGGCCCCAACACCCTTATCTCTTGCACTAGATCTGGTGTTCCACTAAGGACTAGGTCTAATATGGCTTCCCCTCTGGTCAGTTCATGAACCAGCTGCTCCAAGAAGCAGTCATTTATTTCATCTAGGAACTTTATCTCCCTAGCATGTCCTGACGTGACACTGACCCATTCGATACCGGGGTAATTGAAATCACCCATTATTATTACTGCGCTGTAACTTTTGTTAGCTTCCTTGATTTCTTTGAGCATTTCATCATCCATTTGGTCATTCTGGCCAGGCGCTCAATAGTACACCCCCACTGCCATTGACTTCCCCCTTTTATATGGAATTTCAATCCATATAGATTCTACAGCAGATTTTGTTTCCTGCAAAACTTTAATCCTTTCTGAGTCAATGCCCTCTCTAACATAGAGCACAACCCCTCCACCAATTTGATCAGCTCTATCATTACGATATAGTTTGTACCCAGGTATCACAGTGTCCCACTGGTTGTCCTCCTTCCACCATGTCTCTGATATTCCAATCATATCTAACCTTTCATTTAGTGCTATATATTCTAACTCTCGCATCTTATTCTTTAGACTTCTAGCATTTGCATACAAGCATTTTAGAGAATGTATTTTATTCATGTTAATTTGGCTATTGTTAGACATGGGTAAATTGGGATCTTTAAGCTCTGTCTGCTCCATACTTGAGGGCATTTGGGCTACTTTACTCTTTTGTGGAACCTCTCTGCTTTTGGTAGTATCCTTCAAGGATACATTCTTCCGAACCATCCGCTCTTGGGCGACTGTCGGCTTTCCCCTAATATCTAGTTTAAAAGCTGCTCTATCTCCTTTTTAAAGGTTAATGCCAGCAGCCTGGTTCCATCCCGGTTAAGGTGAAGCCCATCCCTTCGGAAGAGCCCCTCCTTTCCCCAGAATGTTCCCCAGTTCCTAACAAATCTAAAACCCTCATCTCTGCACCATTGTCTCATCCACGCATTGAGACTCCGGAGCTCTGCCTGCCTTTTGGGTCCTGCGCGTGGAACAGGAAGCATTTCAGAGAATGCTACCCTGGAAGTTCTGGATTTCAACTTCCTACCTAAAAGCCTAAATTTTGCCTCCAGAACCTCCCTACCACATTTTCCTATGTCATTGGTACCAGCATGTACCAAGACAGCAGACTCCTCCCCAGCACTATCTAAGACCTTATCTAGGTGGCGCGTGAGGTCCGCTACCTTCGCACCAGGCAGGCATGTTACCAGGCGATCCTCACGTCCACCAGCCACCCAGCTATCTACATGCCTAATGATCGAATCACCAACTATAAAGGCTGTCCTAACCCTTCCCTCATGGGCACATGGCCCTGGAGAAATTTCCTCGGTGTGAGAGGGTTTTACATCACCTGGAGGACAGGTCCTAGTTACAGGATCACTTCTTGCCACACCAGGGTGATGCTCTCCTGTCACGTGACCTCTCTCCTCCATGGCAACAGGGGTGCTGCCAGACTGAAGGTGGGACTTCAGGACTATATCCCTGTAGGTCTCGTCTATGTACCTCTCTGTCTGTCTTATGTTTTCCAAGTCTGCTACTTTAGCCTCTAGAGAACGGACTTGTTCCCTGAGAGCAAAGAGCTCCTTGCACCTAGTGCACACGTAAGACCTCTCACCAACTGGGAGAAAATCATACATGTGACACTCAATGCAAAAGACTGGAAAGCCCCCATCCCGCTGCTGGACTGCTGTCTGCATCTTAGTTTTAATTTTGTGTCTAGATCTTTAAGTTCTTACTTACTAGGGATTGCTATGAGTATTTATACCAATAAAACTGTACATGATACATTTAATATACCTTGTTCACCTGAAGCTTAATTAATCTCAGGTCCTTAGTGTATGACTGGTTTGGGTAATGAGCTTCACCTATAAGCACCTCCTGTCTTTTAAGATGTGTAAGTACCTATAAAGCTATGATTATCCCAGGGGAGGGTGGGTGTGGGGAGGGAGGGAGGGAAATAACACTTATTAAAAGAGGGTTGCTACACAGTACCCTGTCTTGTGCTGCTGAGGTAAGCTAAATTCTGATTTGATTTAAATTATAGCTCTTAGCTGCTGCTAGGCTCTAACTTCTTATGAAATTTAAGCTACAAGCTCTCTGTTGGGTACTAAATTTAACCAGAAAGCTCTCTTCTGTGTGTTAAATTTAAACTAAAAGTACTTTGCTGTTACTTGGCCCTGAGTGACTATTAAATTTAAACTACAAGCTCTCTGCTGGGTATGAAATGTAACCAGAAAGCTCTCCTCTGTGTTTTAAATGCAAACTTTAATTGCTGCTACTATGCCCTAACTGATCCAACAAAAAACAATGGGTTCACAGATTAAGTAGCTTTAATACAAAGAATTCTTTTTAGAAAATTACCAGAAGTATATACTCACAGTTGCAGATTTCTCTCCAGAAGTAACAGGCCCCCTTTCTAGTCCTTGATGTTTGGTATGCTTAGCTAGCTGTCTCTCATTTAATGTGGTTTCTTGAGATTGTTCCTCTGAAAACATTTAAAACTGTAATTTTCTTTTGTGTTTCATGTAAGGGAATGTTCTTTTCCAATGTTTACTTTTGTAATCATGACAAATTCAATAAAAATATAATATTTAAAAAAAAACTGATCTTAACATTCTAATACAGTTACTGTGTCTTAGATTTAGATATAACTCGATTTTGACTACTGAGGCTTCACAGAATATTAAAGTGCAGAAAGGGCGGTACTACTTGGAAGGTAACAGGGCCAGACGGTTAGTAGCTAACTCGTTAAAAGGCCACAAGGAGCTGGGGGAGGGATCGCCCACTATATGTCAGGTGTCAAAAATATGGGATGCAGTACGAAAGCCGGAAGCTCTACAGCGGAGGTCCTGGTTCTCCGTGATGACTCCCTGGAGGGGGTGGCGGGCCTTTCGGCCGGGGTGTGAGGGGGGAAGATTCGACGTTTGGAGAGGGAAGGGGCTTCAATGTGGCTTCCAATTGTTAGAGGAGGGGGAAATCCGGGAGTTTGGGGAGGTGCAGAGGGACTTTGGCCTAGATGAAGGGGATTGCTTCGCGTTTGTGCAGGCTAGTACCTTTCTTAGACGAGTCCTGGGGAGGGAGGGGTTAGGGAGGGAGGTCTCGGACCTGGAGGCCATTTGGTATGGGAAGAGGGGCTCGAAGGGGATGATCACGGCCCTCTATAAGGTGGTGCAGGGGCAGGGGGTGGGGAAAGTTAACTATATGCTGGAATGGGAACGGGACTTAGAGCAAACCTTTAGTTCTGTGGCTTGGAAGTCCATCTGGGAAGTGATAAAGAAGGGGCCTTGTGCGAGCCAGCTCCAAGAAAATAGCTATAAAGTGCTCATGAGGTGGTACCTCACACCGGTGAAGTTACACAAATTTTATCCAGAGCTCTCCCCCTTATGCTGGAGGGGGTGTGGGGAGGAGGGGTCTTTTTGGCATATCTGGTGGGGGTGTAAAAAGGTACAAGGGTATTGGGGGATGATACAGAACTGGATACACCTAAATTTGGGGGGGGACGTGGTCATATCCCCCCAAATTGCCCTGTTGTCTTGGTGGGGGGAGGGGCAGATGAGACAAGGTGGGGAGATGGTACTGGCCTGCCTGAGCGTGGCTCGGTGCGAGGTGGCGGCGGCTTGGAAAAAGACTGAGCTGCCTTCTCTAGGGGAATTTGTGATCAGACTCCGGCGTGTCACCCTTCTGGAAAAGTTGACCGCTATCCGGAGGAGGCGAGGGGTGAGATTTCATGAGGAATGGGGGTTACTGTGCCGGGTGGTGGGATTAGAGGTGGGGGGGGGAGGGGCTGGAGGGGGGGGGACTAGGGAGTGGGTGGGGTTGGGGGGAGGCTGGGTAGGGGGGGGGCGCGGGTAGAATGGGGCAGTCTTAGAGGTATCTGTCACTATTGTTTCCACTGAATGGGATGTGTAGGGGGGGGATAGATTATATGTTATATGTTATATGGTACTGGGCTTTCTTTGGTCACTGTCTTGGTGGTTGCCCTGAACTGTTGATGTTATTGTATTGGTTTATGTACCTATCCAAATATAATAAAAATTTAATTATAAAAAAAAAAAAGGTCACAAGGAAGCTTCTCGCCTCACTGCTTTGAGAGATCCTCAGGTGCAACAATTGATTGTCAAGGACTCTAATATTGCGAGGCCTTTCACCAATTTTATGCTCAGTTATACTCCCCAGAGATAGAGTTCTCTGAGGAGGATTTTGATAGATTACTGGCCAATACACAGAGGCCGGTGTTAGATCAGGATATAGCGGCTGGATTAGATAAACAGATCACGGTCATGGAAATTATCCAGGCTATTAATTCTATGCAAGTGGGTAAAGCTACTGGGCCAGATGGCCTTCCAGTTCAATTTTATAAAACCTTTTTCCAAAATCTTAGGCCCATATCTTCAACAATATTATAGGCTTCTTGGAAGCAAAGGCCCAGACTGGAGAGTTCATCTCTGCAAACATTGTTGTTCTTGAAAAACCTGGGAGGGATCCTCAGTTGCTTAGTAACTACCGCCCAATTTCATTACTAAATGCAGATTATAAAATCTTTGCGGCCATTTTAGGTGGTCGTCTCTCCAAATTGATCCCTTCTTTGATTCATCCGGACCAATGTGGCTTCACTGAGGGACTCTCCACAACTGATAATGCTAGATTGTTTTGTCATGTTCTGGAGGGTGCGGAAGGAACAGAGGACCCACTTGTGGGATTATCATTAGACGCAGAAAAAGCATTTGATCAACTGGAGTGGCCTTTCTTATTTGCTGTTTTGAAATGGTTTGGGTATTGTGAGGTTTTCTGTAAATTAATCAAACTTATGTATGCGAGACCAAGTGCTAATATTTCTGTGAATGCGACTCAGTCTAGAGATTTTCTTTTGGGACGTGGCACCCATCAGGGTTGCCCCCTTTCACCCATCCTTTTCAATCTGGCCTTGGAACCTTTGGTCCTATTGTTAAGACAAAGCCTTGCGGTTAAAGGCATGACTGGCATGGAAATTAAACTTTCTGCGTATGCTGATGATTTACTGCTGTTTACCATGCCCAGCTCTATTCTGGCTATTCTAGAATTGATAGATCAATACTGTCAGACGGCTGCCTGGGTGAGAATTTTCACAGTCTTGGCAAGTGCATATATCTATATGATTTGCAAGGTATTGTGGGCAATGTAGTTCATTCACACCAGACACAGCTGCTGACAATAATTTAGTTGTGCTCTTGGGTAAAGCCAATAAGATATTTATTTATGGGGTTATTTCTCCCAACACAGATATGCTTGGTAGCACATAAATTAGGTTACTTGCTTTCAGTGTTAACTTGGAAAAACAAAGTCAAAATCAGGAAAACAACAAATGAAAAGCCACAAAGCAAGAAACAAACTGTTCTTTTCAGGTTAACTTCTGATTACTTCCCACATAGATACAGAAGTGATTCTCTCCTAGCTCACAAGCAATTAGGTAAGGCTTAATTGCTAGCAGTCACCAGCTGAAACCCCTTAGCTGGCTTGCCTTCCACTGTGTGGGTCAAATCCTGCTTCAGGAGCTTTTCTGAGTAGATTAAAGAACAAATTTGTATTTCTTTGTGATGGTTGCTGTACTTTATAACAGAAAGTTACCAACGGAGTTTAGATAGAGAGCAGTCCATATAAACAGGATCCTCATCTGCTATTATTCCCCCTTGTTCAACAAGCATGGGTTCAATATCATGGATTGGCACAGATGAATCTCTCAATGGAGCATTTTCAGGAGAATACTTGTTTCCCTGCTGTCTTTCAAAGTTATAGCTAGGGCATATATCAGTGTTCATACCTGAGCTTCCATTGCTGCTAGAGTTCCTCTCTATATAGCCTGGCCAGTATGTAGTCCAGTTCTTATGTCCAGCCTTCCAATCCAGATCCCTGGACACTGGATCTCTCTTCACATACCTTCTGGCACAGGTCTTAGGGTCCCTTCCACGTGCAGCCGTCTCCCTCACAGGTAGCCTCTGGTGATTCCTAGCTCTGCAGCACCATTCCTCTGGCTTTCCCAGTCCAATGGTGTATGCTGGCCCTTGGAATATCTCCCAGTATACGTACTGCTTTGGACTCTTCTAGACCTCTCAAAGGCTTTTCTCTTCCTTCTTCCAAAGGGTCTCTTTCCCTCTCTGTCCGTCCGGTTTGGCTTCTGCTTCTGATGATCCTTCAGATGAAACTGATGATCAAACTCAAGCTGATTCTCAGGATACTGAGGACAATTCTCTGGATATCCAAGGTGATCATGAAGATGGTCATCTGTAGAATAAACTCTACTCTTATTCTGCCTTGATGAGTGCTCCTCCCTAACACAGCGCAGCTGTGCTGTATCAGGCCCTGCCCTTTGAGATGAGTGCTTAGGGATTACCTCATAGCCCTTTTGATTGAACACACGTTTTCTCACTTCAGCTCCTCTCATGGCTGTTGGAAACCTGGTGCATTCTGGGACTGGTAGTCTTTTATGGCAAAATTCTGTTTTCTCATTTCTACCAGCACTGACAGGTTGCTTGTTCAGAGACACTTCACCTTTTCTATAGCCCCTTCCTGAGCTATGATAAGCTTCCTTATCACAATACTCAGGATTATCAGGCTATAAAATTAATTGGTCAAAGTCTGTAGCATTCCCTTTAAATTCAAGGGTTTGTAGGGCAGATTTGGAAGATTTTCCCCTTGTGTGAGAGCCTAAAATGGTGAAATACTTTGGAGTTCACTATTGCTATCCACTTAGTGAAACTTTACTGTTCAATGTAGGGGAGCTCCTTTCTACGGTTTGTAATTTGACTGCGAAGTGGTCACCGGTCTGTCTTTCTTGGTGGGGTCGTCTTGAAGCAATATAAATGACTATCACTCCTAAAGTGAACTATGTGTTAGAAATGTTACCAGTATTAAGAACATAAGAACATAAGATATGCCATATTGGGTCAGACCAAGGTCCATCAAGCCCAGTATCCTGTTTCCAACAGTGGCCAATCTAGGTCATACGTACCTAGCAGTATCCCCAAAAGACACAGGTTCCACAATGCTTGTATTGGGTCAAGCATTGATATCCTGGGTCCCTTTTTAATAATGGCTTATGGACCTTTCCTCCAGGAACTTGTCCAAACCTTTTTTAAACCCAGCTACACTAACAGCTCTTACTACATCCTCCGGTAACAAATTCCAGAGTTTGATTACACGTTGAGTGAAAAAATATTTTCTCTTATTTGTCTTAGATAGTTTACCCTGCAGCTTCATTACAAGTCCCCTAGTCTTTCTATATTCTGATAGCGTAAACAATTGATCTACGTTTACCCGTTCCACTCCATTCATTAATTTATAGACCTCTATCATATCTCCCCTCAGCCGTCTGTTTTCCAGGTTGAAGAGCCCTAACCTTTGTAGCCTCTCTTCATAGGAGTAGCCTTCCATCCCCTTTACCATTTTGGTGGCTCTTCTCTGTACCTTTTCTAATAACGCTATATCCTTTTTAAGATACGGCGACCAGAATTGCACACAATATTCAAGGTGCGGTCGTACCATGGAACGATACAGAGGCATTATAATATCCTTTGTTTTATTTTCCATTCCTTTCCTTATGATACCTAGCATTCTATTTGCTTTCTTGGCCGCCGCTGCACACTGGGCGGAGGGTTTTAACATGTTATCCACGATGACTCCTAAATCTTTTTCCTGGGTGGTGGTTCCCAATGTGGAACCTTGCATCGTGTAACCATAGTGTGGGTTGTTCTTTCCTAGGTGCATAACTTTGCACTTGTCCACATTAAATTTCTTCTGCCATTTGGATGCCCAGTCTTCCAATTTATCCAGATCCTCCTGCAGTTTTCCACAGTCCTCTTGGGTTTTAACAACTTTAAACAGTTTTGTGTCGTCTGCAAATTTGATAACCTCACTAGTTATTCCCTTTTCCAGGTCATTTATGAATATGTCAAAAAGTAGTGGACCCAGTACAGATCCCTCCACTATTCAACTTTTTCCATTGGGAAAATTGGCCATTTAGCCCTACCCTCTGCTTTCTATCTTTTAACCAGTTCCCGATCCACAATAGTACAATGCCTCCTATCCCATGACTTTTTAGTTTTGCCAAAAGTCTCTGATGAGGGACCTTGTCAAAGGCTTTCTGAAAGTCTAGATACACTATATCAACCAACTCACCTTTGTCTACCTGTTTATTCACACCTTCAAAAAAACATATCAGATTAGTAAGACAAGATCTTCCTTGTCTAAAGCCATGTTGGCTGTCTCCCATTAGGCCATGACTATCTACATGCTGTGTAATGTTGTTCTTTATGATGGTTTCTACCATTTTCCCCGGTACTGATGTCAGGCTCTCCGGTCTGTAATTTCCAGGATCACCCCTGGAACCCTTTTTAAAATTGGCGTTACGTCTTTCTTACAAGTAACACTTATCAAGTTTAAAGGACTCTTGTCCAATTCTTATGGAAAAATAAGCCACCTAGAATTGCTCTTAGGAAGCTTAAGTCTAAAAAAGAGGAAGGGGGTGTGAACGTTCCTGATTTTCAGAGCTCACTTTACTCTGATAAAGGTTGCTAAGTGGGATTAAACAGTTGGAAATGAATGTTGGTCTTGTCAGAGTGATGTTGGCACTTTAAGACATGTGGTATATGACTACTCTAATATTCAGTCCTATTGGATTTCGATCTGGAACCGAATCCAAGAGGTCTTAGGATTCAGGACCACTCTCTCCTGGTCTGTTATTATTTTTCGGTCAACAATTGGCATCTCGTCATTACAGAGGGATTGTCATTTTCTATTTGATTTCATGATGGGAGTGGCTCTGGATCTCGTCATTACAGAGAGATTGTCATTTTCTATTTGATTTCATGATGGGAGTGGCTCTGGATCTCGTCATTACAGAGAGATTGTCATTTTCTATTTGATTTCATGATGTGAGTGGTTCTGGATCTCGTTATTGCAAACTGGAAGCATACAGCAGAGCTTAGCTGGCACGAATGTTGGAATTGTCTGTGCTTATGCTGCAAATATGAACAAATCCCATGGTATGGTACAACTCTCATGCCTTCCACCTTCCTCAAGTGGAAACCTTTGAATACATACATCTCAAAAGCATGATATGGTGTAAATTAAGGGGTAATTAGGCAAACCATCATGTTTTTATATAGTGGAGAACTGTTTTGTGAAGTCATAGCCCTTGTAGGCCCCCTTTTTGTGTTTTTATTTTTTTCAAAAGTTTTTTGATGATTGCATGGTGAAGGGAGGATTAAGGTTGGGGTAGGCTGTTAAGGCCTTGTTTTTTGCTCTTATGTTTAAAGATAAATATCACTTTAATTGTAATTTTGGTTTTGTTGTAATTTGTTTGAAAATGTAAATAAAGAAATTTAAAAAAAAAATGGACCAGACTTGCCATAGTGGGTAACTCCTCACGCAGTCATTGTCCAACACAAAAGTTTCATATGTAAGATTAGAGGGAGATTTCTGTTTACTTTGGGTTAGGCCAATGAAGATTTCATGTATACACTGGGCGAGCCTACCCTTGTTAGCCCTATGGGTCAAGTTTTTTGGTTTTGGATGATAATGGCACATCTATCAGAATACAAAGAGTCCAGTCCTCCTCTCTCTAACCCATCGGGGGTAGCTGCACTCTGGGATCTGTTCACTTGTAGTTCAAAGCTAAGTGGAGGGACAGAGGCCAGTGAGGAAGCTGAGGAGATCATTGTAAAACTCACAGAAACTATCAATTTTTTAAAATTAAAATAGTACTTATCCAAACAATAACAATACTACTCGCTTGCGGCTAAACATTACAATGTAGGTACATTTTGGTTGTATGCACTAAAGTGCTTGGTGCTGCATTACTTAAAGAGCCATTGAAGCAGGACAAATTCTGCGTCCCCTTGATATTAAATGTACCCATATGGAAGTTGTTTTGTAGTCTTTGAGACTACATTTGTGCAGGACCGTACCAAACTAGAAGTGCGCCCTTTGTGACTAATGAATTTGGTGCCCCTTTCACTCCAGAAACGTATAGTAACTTCTTTTTGAGCTTTCTGGAAGCCCAGTGATAATAACAGTGCCCTTTCTGTATTTGCGCCCAGCGCAGCCGCACTGCTCGCACAACCCTCGCATTTGTGTAATCCTTCATTGCCCTCATTAAAGTCTATGGGGGAAGCTATTCTGCAATGCAACAGTCAGATTTGCATCTGTTTTCAATTAAACCTGCTTGAAGTGCACTGGCGGGCATTTGTAACAGCACTGTAAGTCATCAAGAGGCCAATCATACTATGGAGCAACTGTGGTTTTTGCACATGGCTCTGCTTTTAAGCCCCATTTTTCACCGCCTATGGACTTATGCAAATAAGACCCTGCAATCAGCCTCTGCACATGGCCTCACATCCCTCTACATCCCCCTCAGACGTTTCCTGGTGTTAAACACTCCCCAGGAGCACTGGAAGTACAGCAAAGATTAAGTACAGTGGCAGGATGAGCACTAGAAACCACCATCAGAAGGGCAAATTGTGCGAGGAGCACAATGAGCATCTCAATACAGTGGAAGAGGGCAAAGCAGCACCGTATTTGGTGCAAGCACACCAAGACACTAAGAGGAGTAAAATGGCCAGGAGACCAGCACAGCACCCAGGTTGGCTAGAAGGCCCTAAAACAGCAACAGAGAGCTAAGACAACAGAAGAGATGGCACAAGCCCAGGCCACAGGGTTAAGACTGCAAATTAGAGCCCTGGAGGACTTTGGTCCCAGCATGGGATCCTAAAGTACAGTGGAAGACCCCCCCCCCCCTTTCCCAGAGTGGAAGAAGCATTCAGAGATTGCCCAAATAACATTATGAGGGATGTAAATAAATCAAAGCATGCACCTGGTGAAGGCCCCAGAAGGAGTGAGAGTGGGGCTGCAACCCAGAAGATCTGAGGAAGACAAATGGAGCAGCAAGATAGGCTCAAAGCCCCTAGTAATTGTGGGAGACTAATAGATGAGAAGTATAGTAATGGAGGATGGTAGATGTGAGGGAGTCTGTCACTCCATGATAGCTAGGGTTGATTTAGCAATCAAGTTGATTAGGTAGGTGTCCACCTGTCAATGCCCCATGCTCATCCCTCCCAGTAGAAGAGGCACCGGGGTCAAAGAAGCATTCATGGAATGCACTCCAATCATTCAGAATAATCCAAAGGTTTTTGAGTTGACTTGGCAAGTACACTTTCTTAGTTGACAAGTACAGTAATGGATGATGGCGGATGTGAAGGCAATCAGTCATCCCATGATAGCTGGGGTTGATTTGGCTATCAGGCTAGCTAGGCAGGTGCCCTCTTCCTCCATTGCTTCGTGCTCAACCCTCCTGATAGAAATACCATTCTTAGGTCAAGGATATAACGGTAGTTGAGCTCCCCTGCTAGAACCTCCAAACAAGTACTATAATGGAACTTTGAAAAGAACCTGTTAACACTAGTAGGCTGGTAGGGTTCCCCCAGTTTCTCCTGGATCCGGGTTGTTAGGAACTGTTTGCCAAACAGGTGGGAGAACACCCAAAGAGGCATTTAATAACAAGCCAAAGACATCCACAAAGATGCAAAACAGGAGGAGGGTAAGGAGTAACTCAGAATAAGTCAAAGTGTATTGGTCAGAGAGCCACACTGTTGGAAGGATGGTGAGAAAATGGCATGGCATTTAAGGATGGTGAATGTTGTACAATGACAATCCTAAGCAGTGCACCCAAAAGATGCAAAGCAGGAGGAGGATGACAAGTTGCCCAGAAAAAGCCAAAGCACACTGGTCACAGAGCCACACAGTTTGAAGGGTGGCATGAAGCATGCAAATCAGCAGGGGAGGGGTGAAAGGCTGCTGCAATGAAAACCATGAGGGCAGTGCCAACAGAGTGACCCAGGCAGCACCAGCAGGGAAAGGGAATCTTTTTTTATTTATTTGTATCTTATTTAGTTTTGCCAGGTGGCAGAAATGAACCCACTGAAAATGTGATAGGCCACAGAACGGCTGTGCAAGTAGGTGTGGGATTTGCGACTGATGCAATACAGTTGCAGTTCAGATCTCAAGAGCAACAAAGAGGCAGGCTGTGACAGAAATGGCAGGAGAGTGAGGCTGGCACCAGCAGCAGAGGAAGATTTGTTTCCGTTCTTTTTGTTTTATTTCCTTTCTGTTTTGGTTTTTGATTTGATTTTTTATTTCTTGCTTTTTTCTTAAGTTTTGACATGGGCAGCTGAAGAATGTCATTGGAAACTGGCACCATCTCAGAGAGACTGCAATGTAGCTTGTCAAAAAGACACCTAGGAGACACACTAAAGGCATAGAATGTAGGCAACTGCCCCTCGGTATAGCTCTACACTCCATCCTCCTCCCATTGGTATGAAAATAAAGGGGAAAACATAGAAACATAGAAACATGATGACAGAAAAAGACCACATGGCCTATCTAGTCTGTCCTTCCATATCAACAACTACAACAGTCCACTTTTTACCTTTAGAGATCCTCTGTGTTGGTCCCATGCTTTTTTGAATTCAGTTACTGTCCTCATCTCTACCACCTCCACTGGGAGACTATTCCATGGATCCACTACTCTTTCCGTAAAGAAATATTTCCGCATGTCACTCCTGAATCTATCTCCCTTCACCCTCATCCCATGTCCCCTCGTAGCAGAACTTGCTTTCAATTGAAAGAGGCTCTCTCCCTGAACATTTATGCCACGGAGGTATTTAAACATCTCAATCATATCACCTCTATCCCGCCTTTCCTCTAAGGTGTACATATTAAGATCCTTAAGTCTGTCCTCATATGCTTTATAATGAAGCCCACTAATCATTTTAGTAGCCACCCTCTGCACCGACTCCACCCTGTTCACATCCTTTTGAAAGTGCGGTCTCCAGAATTGCACACTATACTCCAAATGAGGTCGCACCAAAGACTTATACAGAGGCATTATCACCTCCTTTTTTCTGCTAGCCATTCCTCTCCGTATGCACCCAAGCATCCTTCTAGCTTTTGCTGTCGCCTTTTCTACCTGTTTAGCTACTTTAAGATCATCAGGCACACCCACGCCTAGGTCCCACTCTTCTTTAGTGGACAAAAGTACTTCACCTCCTATACTGTATTGCTCCCTTGGATTGCTGCAGCCCAAATGCATGACCTTACATTTTTTAACATTAAATCCCAGCTGCCAAATTCTAGACCATTCCTCAAGCTTAGCTAGATCCCTCCTCATGTTATCTACACCTTCCTGGGTGTCTACTCTATTGCAGATTTTGGTATCATCTGCAAAGAGGCACACCTTACCCGACAGCCCTTCCGCTATATCACTAACAAAGATGTTAAAAAGAATCGGACCAAGGACAGATCCCTGGGGCACATCACTGGTAACATCCTTCTCCTCAGAGTGAGCGCCATTTACTTGTACTCTTTGTCGCCTCCCACCCAACCAATTTCTAACCCAAGCAGTAACTTTAGGGTGCATCCCTAGGGTGCTCAGTTTGTTTATAAATCGCCTGTGAGGAACAGTGTCAAAGGCTTTACTGAAATCTAAATACACCACATCTAGAGCTCTCCCTCGGTCCAACTCCATGGTCACCCACTCAAAGAAATCAATCAGATTTGTCTGACAAGACCTGCCTCTGGTGAATCCATGCTGCCTCGGATCCTGTAATTCGCTGGACTCCAGAAACCTCACTATTTTCTCTTTCAGCAGCGTTTCCAATACTTTAATCACCACCGAAGTTAAACTAACCGGCCTGTAGTTTTCAACCACATCCTTACTTCCGCTTTTGTGTAAAGGCACCACAAGAGCCTCTCTCCAGTCCTTTGGCACCACTCCCGACTCCAACGAGGCATTGAAAAGGTCAGTCAGTGGAGTTGCTAGAACGTCCCTAAGTTCCCTCAGTATTCTAGGGTGTATCCCATCTGGTCCCATCGCTTTGTCTACTTTAAGTTGAGCTAGTTTCTCATGAACACAGTCTTCTGAAAATTGTTCAAGATGTCCCTCGCTTCTGTTCCTATTTGTGGGTGTTTTCTGAGGTCCTGCTCCTGGTTCTTCATCTGTGAACACAGAACAAAAATATTTGTTAAGCAATTCCGTTTATCCTTATCAGCTTCTACATATTCCCCCCCCCCCCCTGCACCCTTGAGTCTGGCAATACCACTTTTGCCCTTCCTCTTCTCACTAATATATCTGAAAAATGTCTTATCCCCCCATTTTATTGCATTGGCTATTTCCTCCTCCTTTTGAATCTTTGCCTTCTTGACTACTTTGCTAGCTTCTCTAAGTTTTTCCAAATACAGATGCCTGTCTTCCTCTCTCTGTGATCTCTTGTATTTCTTGAAGGCCTCCCTCTTTTTCTTCACTTTTTCAGCTACTTCCTTCGAAAACCATAGCGGTCTCCTTTTCCTTTTGCCTTTATTTACCATTTTAACAAAAAGGTTGGTTGCCCTTAAAATACCCCCTTTCAGTTTTGCCCACTGTTTTTCTACATCCCCCAGCTGTTCCCATCCCACTAATGACTCCCTGAGGTATTGGCCCATCTTCGCAAAGTTAGTCTTCCTAAAGTCTAAGATCCTCACCTTGGAATGGATTCTAACAACCCTAGTCCTAATACTGAACCACACCATCTGGTGATCACTGGATGCAAAATGATCTCCCACTGCAACATCAGAAACACTTTCACCATTGGTAAGCACCAAGTCCAGTATGGCCCCTTGTCTTCAGAAACACTAGCTTTTCCAGCAAGACCAGTACTAGCCATGAACAACTGGGAAGAAGAATGGTGGTTCACTGGGCACACTGGTTAGAGCGCAGGACAGAAAATGCTGCATAACATTGGCCAGATCCAGCCAGACGGCTGACTTATGTGCCCGGTATGGCAAGGGATCTGTGTGCTTGACTTTGATGTACTCTGCAAAGTAGCATGTCACTGAAATGCGTGCAACAGTCTGACTTGTGGTAGGCTGCTCTCTACGGCTTAACATTGTAGCATAGCTGCAGTCACCAAAGATTGTCCCTGGCTGGAGCTCATGGACCGTGGGCATGTAAAGCTGGGGGGAGAGGTAGTGGTTGGTGACAAGGTGGTACTCATGCTGACAATAGTGCTTGTCGGTGTGCCTAGTATTTCCCCCGCTGCATCACCCCCACCAATGCTCCCCTGCCTCTGGCATTCCTTGTCCTCCACTCAGTTACCACCTTTTCCTACCAGTAAATCATCGAGCTGCACATCCAAGCAATAGCTCCTTTCATCCGTGGGTCACAGAGAGCAACTAGCATGCAAGCATCATCCTTCATATGTGCTTCCAACCTTTTTCTCACTTGACCATGCAAAATGTCCACCATCACCAAAACCTTTGCTATGAATCCCTGTCACTGTCAAAAACCCTCTATCTCTGCCTGTAAAATATTCACTTCCAAAATGAGAAAGCTCTGAGTAGTCCTTGTGGAACTCAGTTCTTCCATGGCAACCTTACAGGGCTGTGTGATTTTACTCCATCCTGGTGACCAGGGACCTTTTGATGCCGATCTTGATCGCTAATAACATATAATACAGGGCTGCCTATTGCTCCACCATCCTCTACAAATTGTCAAAAGTTGAATTCCACCTGGCCCTACTGCTGTCGTCCTGCCTGATGTTGTGTGCAGGTGCTCTATTGTTCCTGCTTTGCACACAGCTGATGTCCACCTTTCACACTCTGGTGAAAAGACCCAGCTATTGCCTGATGTATCATGATCGGTTCCCTTGAGACAGACTGCCACAAACCTTGCTCCCCAAGTCTAGGAAGTCTCTGACAACCAGGTGCAGCACGTTTGCAAAGCATCTGATTCCACAAAAGCCCCCTTCCTTCACTGCCTTGACCATGTTCGTCCCACCATCTGTAACAAAGAAACCTGGATGCACAGTGCTCTGTTTGTGCCCTATGTGTAACCCTGCAACATTGTCCTTATTTCTGATAAGATCTAGATCATTGAATGCCTGTCCCACTCCCATTGATACTCTCCTACTGTTGCTTCCACATTAGAACCACAGCCTGTTCCTACCTTGGTCAGTGTCCACCAGTATGCTGTCAGGGAGAGATAGGCACATGTAGTGTTCTGACTAATGTAGATCTTAATGGTGAAATGCATGTTAGCACCAGCCTCTGTGTTTTCCAGGTCTGCCTGCAGTGGGTGATATAACTGATTCTATATGCTGGTGGTTACTGAAAGTTGGACCCAGTAAGAAACGTGGAATGCAACAAAAAGACGTGATATAAAATACTTTAATTTCTTTATTCCAATCCAGCCACCGGCCCGACACAGGCCGTGTTTCGCAAAAACCTTCCTCAGGGGCAAATGATGGCTAAAATACATAAAACATACATGTAAAAACAAAAGATTTTTAAAAAAATATGTATAAAGATTAAGAGAATGAAACACAGAACGTTTAAATAAAAAACGCCAAAGTAAACATGTAAAAAACAAGATAAAATCAAAGTATAGCCAATATTAGGAGCATAATTAATAGAAAAAAATAAAAAACTTGCAAAATGCCGACTTGAAATGTGGCTAAAAGACATAAATATCAATAAATATTCAAATAAATAAATCACATTAATACAATTAAATATAACACATTCCCAAATGATAAAATCGTGCAAACAATATTATGACTGAGCCATAGATAATACATATGAACAAATAAATATATAAAACAAATAAATAACTAAAATATTAAACTTACTACAATTTAATATAAAATGTTCTGAACTAGTAGGTTTTATCGGCAAATCTGTGACTGAGCCATAAAGTATACATATAAACAAATAAATATGTGAAATATTAAAATACCGGGGGTGCCACAAATTCAAATTCATTATCAGATACATGAACAATAAAAATAATAATAATAATATTAATAATAATAATAATAATAATAAAAAGTTGTATAATAGTAACAAAAGAAAGTAAAATTAAAAATGAAAAATCAACGCTTCAAAGGATGTGACCATTCATAAGAACAAAACGAAACATACCTGTATGTCGTATGTTTGTAAAACTGTAACTTACTCCTCCTCTATAAACACAGGAATGCCTAAGATATTAAAAAAATGGTAATAGACAATATCAATCCTATTCAAAGAGGGGGATCTAAAAAAGGAGGGAAGAGGTCAAGAAAAAGAGAGATGAGGACGAAAGAAAACAGACCATCCGTATGAAAAAATTATAATCAAAAATGAAATGTAAAATATAAAAATATATGAAATGAAATGGTAAATTTACCTGTATGGTAAATAGACTGAATTCAGTGTGTTGCTATAGAGCCACAATGCTACTCCTATAGAATAAATATCATAAAAAACAAATGTAACAAAATGTTAACATTAATATTTTTGTTCCTAACTGCATCAGAAGGTTAATCATAACCTCAAAAAATTCTTATCCCTTTCTTGTATAATATCAAAAATATTTAGTTGAAAGAAAGATTTGTGATCAGCAATATCGGATCAATCATGCATGACAGCCATCAACCTGCGCTTAACCACGAGATTAAGCCATTTTTTTAATATCTTAGGCATTCCTGTGTTTATAGAGGAGGAGCAAGTTACAGTTTTACAAACATACGACATACAGGTATGTTTCGTTTTGTTCTTATGAATGGTCACATCCTTTGAAGTGTTGATTTTTCGTTTTTAATTTTACTTTCTTTTGTTACTATTATACAACTTTTTATTATTATTATTATTATTATTAATATTATTATTATTTTTTTATTGTTCATGTATCTGATAATGAATTTGAATTTGTGGCACCCCCGGTATTTTAATATTTCACATATTTATTTGTTTATATGTATACTTTATGGCTCAGTCACAGATTTGCCGATAAAACCTACTAGTTCAGAACATTTTATATTAAATTGTAGTAAGTTTAATATTTTAGTTATTTATTTGTTTTATATATTTATTTGTTCATATGTATTATCTATGGCTCAGTCATAATATTGTTTGCACGATTTTATCATTTGGGAATGTGTTATATTTAATTGTATTAATGTGATTTATTTATTTGAATATTTATTGATATTTATGTCTTTTAGCCACATTTCAAGTCGGCATTTTGCAAGTTTTTTTTTTCTATTAATTATGCTCCTAATATTGGCTGTACTTTGATTTTATCTTGTTTTTTACATGTTTACTTTGGCGTTTTTTATTTACACGTTCTGTGTTTCATTCTCTTAATCTTTATACATATTTTTTAAAAAAATCTTTTGTTTTTACATGTATGTTTTATGTATTTTAGCCATCATTTGCCCCTGAGGAAGGTTTTTGCGAAACATGGCCAGTGTCGGGCCGGTGGCTGGATTGGAATAAAGAAATTAAAGTATTTTATATCACGTCTTTTTGTTGCATTCCACGTTTCTTACTGGGTCCTTGTCGCACGTGGAATCGTGCTCAGTTGTTGGGTTACTGAAAGTTGTCTTGCATGGCAATCGGTAATCAGGGGCTAAGAGATGCAGCAGCCTCTTAAAGCCCCCCTTCTCAAGCGGATGGTCATCCTTGGCTATCATTGCCCTGAGGAAGCCAACAGTGAAGCAAGCCACCACTCGCGGTGTTAGAACACGAACCTGTCAGAAGCGAAGTGCAAGCAAGGTGCAATGAATATTGGCTTTATTAGGGATGTAACAACACACCCAATTCCTGGGGTTAAAAAGAGCCACAACTGACACGACCGTATTTTGGCACTGCTTTCTCCAGGGGTGCATAGGCACTGCAAATGAAGAATAAAACAAAGACATTAAAACAATCTATATAAAATAATGTAAAATTCAAAGAAAATATCAATTGTTATAAAATCACATATAAAAGGAAAATGTAAAGGTAACATGATAAAAGTGATAAGAATATAAATAAAGACAAGAAAAATAAACACCATTCTGAAATCAGCTCCAAACGTAAACATGCTGGCCACTTTTGGGAACATTTTGGCCCTCCTCTCCCACTCTCTCTCCCTCAATTCAATTACCTTCCCCTCTTCAGCTCATCTAGGGCTTCCTCCCCATGTTTGTTTTAACACATTGTGGCACTTCAATGGTTTCCTCCCCCATCCATAGCCAGGCAAGTAGCCCTCACTGTAGACTGCACGCCTCACCAGCAGGGCACAACCACGACCTACTATGAAAGTATCTTCAAAACCTTGCTGATAGATAGCTGAATGCTGCCTGATGATGCGCCCCTCTGTGTGTCACGATGGACCTCTCCCCTCCCACTGGAGTCCTTGGCCTGCTGCTCCAACTGAGCTTTTCCACACACTGCTCTAGTTTTCTCTTCTTCTGACTGCTTCTTACGGTGGGAACATCCAAATGTTTGCAGCACGGCTCCCTCCTCTCTTCCTGCAGCAGGACTAGCCAAGCCCCACATGGTCATCCAGCGCAGAGAACTGCTTCCTTTACCTCCGGTACAGCATGGTGGGGTGGGCCAGAATTGCTGCACTGTTGGTGGTACCACGATCCTGCAGCACTGCCTCTCCTCCTTTCTCTTTGACTCTTAGCGTTGTGGGGGCTGGGGCCCTGAGCTACCTAGACTACACCTGGGCTGCCCGGTAAGCCTTTCTTAGGCCGTGACCAGAGAAGATTTCGCGGGTGCAGGGTGCTTGCTGTTGCAGTCCACCTCTGACTGTGGCAGTCTGCAGGTAGCAACAGGTAGCTTTTTCTCCAGAAAAGACGTGCTGCCTTGTGCTGCGACACAGAGAGAAAAAACTGAAGATGCATGTGCAGGGTACATTTTCTTCCATTAGAGACAGCTGCTTATTGAAGGAGGATCAATTGAGGAAATATATAAATATAAAACAATCCCGGAAAATCAGGGATGTTTGATAATCCGAACTGTGTGCACTCAGGCAGGAATGTACCAAGCTAGAAATGTGCCCTGTGTGAATTATGCACCTGCTGCCCCACCTATTTATTTATTTATTTACATTCTCTTATATACCGTGCTATTCTGCATCAGTGCAGTTTACATTGAACAAACTGAAATTACATTGAACAGGGTATTATAACTTGGAGATAACTATTTTACAGGGAACATGGGCTATGGAGGGTTAAGTGGCTTGCCCAAGACCACAAGGAGCACCTGTGGGACTAGAAATCCCAGTCCTTCCGGCCCAAGGTTGCTGTCCTCTAGTGGGATTTGAACCCCTGACCTTCCGGCCTGAAGTACCTTGCCCCAACCACTAGGCCACTCCTCCACTCCACTCCTCTCCTACAGTAACTGTGTGCAAGAACTCTCTCTAATCAGGCTTCCAGAGCCCAGTAATGACATCAGCACCCCCTCTGTACCTGTGGCATGCGCGGCAGCACCACTCACACAATACTTGGCATGGTCCTGCCCTGAGGAAAGGGTGAGAGACCCTGAGAGTGTGGACTCTACATTCAATAAACTACAGTAGGGCCTTGAAGAGCAATCTGTCCCCCTCCCCTCTCAGGATCCTCTGCTGAAGGCAAGGAGAGGTCTTCCCCCTCCATGACCCAACACACAGCTGTAGGTCTATGCATAAGATTACCAGATTTTTCTGCAGGCAAATCTGGCACACTTGTGGGAGGGGGTGGGGGACCACTTAGTTTCAGGTTTGAGCAAAAAGATGTGTAGGAGGGAAGAGGAGTCATTACCCTGCCCCCCAATCCATCCCATGACAGCAAAAATACCACTTCCAAGCAGACAAATCAACAGAAAAATAGAAACAGTGACGCATTTCCCCCGTGCAAAATATAAAGATAATGGGTGGAATTTCTAAAAAGTGACATATTCTAATCATTACATTGAAAATAATTTTGTTTCTACCCCCTCTGTTCCCATTGCTGGAATCAGAGACAAGAGACTTCCAAACAGGTGGGAGTCAGGGATAATCCTTGAAAATCAGGAATATCTGGAAACTTTAACTAGTGCATTTTTCCTAAAGAAAACATAAGAACATAAGAAATGGAATACTGGGTTAGACCAAGGTTCATAAAGCCCAGTATCCTGCTTCCAACAGTGGCCAATCCAGGTCACAAGTACCTGGCAGGTTCCCAAGAAGATACACAGGTTCCACAATGCTTGTCCTGGGTCCTCTTTAATAATGGTTTATGGATCTTTCCTCCAGGAACTTGTTCCAAACCTTTTTTAAACTCAGCTAAACTAACAGTTTTTGCTACATCCTCCAGTAACAAATTGCAGAGTTTGATTACACGTTGAGTGAAAACATATTTTCTCTTGTGAGTCTTAAATGAGCTATGTAGTTAGTTCTCATATGCAGTACGTCAGTATTCATATGCAGGACTCCTTCATTAATACATGAGGACCATGCGTCAATTTTAGCAGCAATGAAAAAATTTCCAGTGCTCGGTATCATTGAGTATTTCCTCAAAAAATGTCCTGACCTTAACTATGAAGCTGCAGCACATACTCTACTCAAGGACCGGCTACACTTGAATTGTTAAATGAACTGAATACTAAGCAGGGCCATACCAAAGGCTGTGTGAACAGTGTGGCCGTCCGGGATGCGAGCACAGAAGGAGTCGCTGATATTGAAAAGAGCGAGTTACTGAACGTGGCTGGGCGGAGGAGGGGCACCAGATTCATTAGTCCCCCACCCACCCCCAGTGCATTTCTAGTCTGCTACAGTCCTGATACTAAGTACGAAGTTAACTGCTCTGGGCGAGATATACTAAAGGATTTTTCCTCTTTTCTGTCTCAGGAAAAACATTTAGTAATCTGACTCTGTCTAGTGTATTGTGCAGTCATGGTTTAGCTGGAAAGATACAGTGAGCGCCGTTGGTAATGAAACACTGGTAGTGCAGAACTTTCAGTTTAACTTTTACTTTCTTTTGTTTGTTATATCGGTTGGCAGTTGGAAGGCGAAAGAAAGAAGAAAGTTGGCTGCCAAGAAAGATCATTGCTTTTAATAGACTGTAAACCTGAACAGTTCCCCAGTGGCTGCAAACATTAAAGTTCACACACTAAGCCCACTGCGGGGAAATTTGAGAAGGTGGTTCACAAAAAAACCCACGAGAAGACCAAGCTATCCACAATTCATTTGCACAGCTCAGGACTGAGCAAAATATATAAAAACTGAAACCCTGCCTCCTAAATGTCTGGACAGTCACTGTTTTGTTGTAAAACCAGGGCCCTGTCTGTAAAGCTCTGCTTGAGAGCGCCTATCACCCATCCTTAAGGTGGAGGCAAGGGATGTGCATAGGAAAACAAGTTCGGTTCATTTTCAGAGTTTTGGCTTCTTTTTCTCCAATTTTCAGACATATTTTACTAAAACATTTCAGTGAACATCAGAACTTTAACATCTGCAAATCAGCTTTACCCATGTTCCTTAGTAAGTTCATAAATTTCCAGTACACCCAAGCAAAATCAACTTGTTGATATCATTAAAGAAATGCCATAAGTACAACAGTAAATCACTTTTGTGTATATCAAATTTTTCAGGGCGCAAATGCACAGTAAGAAATGCACCTCCCTAATGCTAGCATGTCAGGGCGAAGTACCAGTTGTTGGATAAGAGTAATATGTAATGGACACAGAGAATAATGTAATTCAAACTGCAGCAAAAGACTGTGATAGCATCAGAGAATTTGTCAGGCTTATAAGCACATCTCCCAGTTTCCTGCGGTATGTTAGGGGTATAGGGTTTTAACAATTGTAATTTGATTTTATGATTGTTGTTGTTAAGTGCCGTTGAGGCAGTGTCGACTCATGGTGACCCTCTGGATAGTTTTTCTAAATTGTGTTCGGTCTTCAGTCAGGCTGCTCATTGTTGACAGACTGGTACCCGTAGCTGCTGTTATTGTATCGATTCATCTCATTGCTGGCCTTCCTCTTTTGCATTGACCTATTTTGCCAAGTATGATGTCTTTCTCTAATGATCTCTCTCTTTGCATGATTTGTCCAAAGTATGAAAGTCGAAGTCTTGTCATCTGAGCTTCTAAAGAAAGCTTAGGTTTGATCTCCTCTAGTACTGAATGGTTTGTCGGGCAGACTCGTCACCAGCACCATAATTCAAAGGTAGCAATTTTCTTCCTGTCTATCTTTTTCACTGTCCAGCTTTCACATCCATATGATGTTATTGAAAATATCATGGCTTAAACAAGTATTCATAAATCGAACTACCGTAACTACATAAATATATAAACTTTCCTGCATAGTCCAGGATAGGTCTTTGTTGAGTCCCAGCCTTCCCTGAAGACCAGCAGGCCTGGTTGTTAGGTAATATATACATTTTGGAGACCTAAGACTCCACAATCCCCTGGAAGATGTAATGTGCCATTTTAATATGAAAGGATTTCTCATTCCAAATTAAAGAGGATAGTTGCCCTCACAGGATTGCAAAGGTTTTATGGGGTATGCTGGAAGAGATATAGCAACAGGGGAAACTCACCATTTTGATCAAAATGACCCATCCCAACAGAGAAATTGGTACTAGTGTCCATTTCCCTCAAGATGATTTAATCTCTCTCTGTATGGGAGGGTAATTGAAGTTGCATAAATCAGAAAGTGAGCTGGAGATAGTCTCCCTAAGGTGGCGAGCATGTATCTGGGCTATAGTAGAGGTGCAGGACTTCCTCAGGCAGTACACAGCGGCTCTTCCTGGAAGGTCTTCAAACACACTGTTGAGAGGATCAAGGTGTAATAATTATTTGTTCTCTCAGTCATGGTCCTGTGAGAACAAAAATGTAATCTTAAGCTCAATTGAAGGACAGCCTAAGGATTTTATTTATTTAGGGCCTGATATTCAAAGGCATTTACATGTTATATGGCCCTGTAAATCGTGTACATGCTTCTAAGCGGGATAGTCAACTCCGCTACACGCACCGATGCTAACCAGTTACTGTAACATCGGCACATTCTGGGGGTGGTAGCCAGGGATAACCGGGTAGTGGCAATATCCAGCCACTGTCCAGTTATCCTTCAGCAGTGAAAGCATGGCACAGTAAAAGCTGTCCTAACTTTTGCCGCTGAGGCTAACTGGGCAGCAGCTGAATCTCACCACTGCCCGGTTAGTTCTTACTTCCGCGGATATGGCTCTGGCATTGAATATGTGGGTTTAGTGTTCACTGGTGACAGCTAGCCAGCGCCGCTGAATGTCGGGCCCTTGGTATTTAGCTCATTCCTTTACAAAAGTAGTTCAAGGAAAGGTACAGTAGCAGTTACAATCAGGTACAGTAGATATTTTCTGTTTGGCTTATAATTTAAAGGGCGGGGGATATTCAAAGACATTTATGCAGTTCGCAGACCTGCGAACGACATAGATGCTGCTCACTGGGATATTCAGGGATATTCACTAACCCAGTTAGTGTTAAATGTCCCTAGATTGGGCCACTAAATGCTTCCGATGCTAAGTGCTTAGCATTGGGGCATTCCGGGGGCCTAGCGGGGGTCGCAGTGGGGGTTACCTGGGCAGCAGCAATATTCACCCGCTGCCCACTCATCATAACTCGCTAAAGATAGGGCAGATGAATGGCTGTCCTAACTTTAGCTGGTTTTGCAATCTGGCCAGCAGCTGAATATTGCCATTGACCGAATTGCAAGATCGCAGTCTGGGCCACCCAGAATATTCCATGCCGGGGTAAAGCTAAAGCAGCAACAGCCAGCCTCTTTAACTTTGCTGACCGCCACCACCACTGAAAATCCCTTCCTAAGTTTGTACCTGAAGCAACAGATGGTTCAATAGCTTGCCAAAAACCACAAGGATTCAAAGCCTGGTCTCTTTGGTCACGAGGCTACTCCTGCACTCCTTCCTGAATAATATATCAGGTACCATAAAAATTCTAGGTCAATTTTGTCTTTGTTGTGAACAGAAAACAATCCAATTAGCCAAATTCCCTCAGGTTTTTCAACCTTTTTTCTATATCCAGTTTGATTTCACTGTCTTATGCATTCTTCCATTTTCTCATTTGTTTTATGACAGTGGTAGTATCTTGAAATATGTTGCTATAAAACTCTGAATACAAATACAGAGAGCTCTCCCAGTGTGCTCTTGCTTGGTAACTCATGCAGATGGTTTTTGGATAGCTAAACAATCCCTTTTATTCTGCAGATAGCTACAAGCCTGTAATAATGTCCACTGTTTGCTTAATCATAATGACGTTTTTATGATGTAACAGAGCTTCTCCTTAGATGGCGGCTGATATAACTCACAGGATAGAGGCCTCTTTACCATGCAAGTTTCTACAGGGACAGATAAGCTTTGCAGCAAACGTGTGAAAATAAGTATGCAAAGGCATCTTCATCTGTGCTGTTTTCCACTCGATCCTGAACTAATGAACTGCGGCAATATCCTCCAAATATTGATTGGCACGTTGGAGTACCACAACCTCTTCATCATCCATTACAATCAGCAATTGAATATCATCAGCATACAAAAAACCTGCAAACCCATGCTTCTGACGGTGTCCACCAGGCTCATATAAATATTAAAGAGAACTGGTGACAGATCAGATCTCAGCGAGACCCCACAAACCAATCCTCACACCATGGAGGTTTGCACCTCTCAGCGCACACAAATCCACTGGTCAGACAAAAAGGAGGTCAGCCGTTGACAAACTGCCCCACCTATTCCCAAGGCCCTGCACCAAGTCACCAAGATGTCCCAGTCCACATGATCAAATGCTACAGACAAGTCCAGTCTCACCACAAGTGCAGTCCTTCCCCCATTCCCTGCCTTGCCCAGAGAGTCCACAACGGACACCATCAGGGACTCTGTGCCTGATTCCTTCCTAAATCCTGCCTGTCCCTAGTCCAACCCACCCTTCTGATAAAGAAATGCTGTTAACTGAAGTAAGACTGCCTTTTCCAGAACCTTTGGCAACTCCATCAAAGATGAAATAGGGCGCAGATTGGAGCAATGCAAATCAGTGCCCTTCTTGGGGATAGGGTTGACCATGGTCTCCTTCAGCTCGATCGGGTAACATCCCTGACTTAGAGAGATATTAAGCAAATTGGCCATCCACTCCAAGATCAACTCCAGGGCCCTCCATAGGATCTGCCCAGGGACAGGATCCAAGTGCATCCAAGTAAGATGCAGCCCTTGGAGCAGCTCCTGCACATCAGCCACTGACATCCCCAAAAAGGATGCCCAAAACTCCTACACTAGCTACCCCCTCCATATACCGAACCCCCTCTTAATCTGAAATCCCTTCACCTTACCCACAAAATAATCCGCGACTGGATATACATCTAAGACACCTTTCTCTCCACTCCACAACCCCTGACCCAAAAGCCAACAGATGATACAAAAAAACGCCTGCAGCTTATTGCCCGTGGCCAGGATCTGAGCAGCACACGCCATTCTCTTGGCTTCCAGGAGGCGGTGGCAATAGGCATTAGCAAGACTACACCATTGCTGCCAATCCTTCCCACTCCCTGTCTTGCACCAGTGCCATTCTAGCTGGTGCATCTCTTGCTTAAGACCCCACAGTTCCATGGAGAACCGGGTCATATTACGAACTAAGTCCTCCCTAACCCAAAACTGACGCACTGGTGCCACCTCATCCAATGCCACCTCTGTATCCATCAGCCACCCCCACACCTGGTCCTTCACTGAATTCCCCCCCCCCAGACTTCCAACTCAATGCCGCAGACCATAACCTCATAACCTAGCTTCGTCAATAGTCCCTTGCCTCCCACAAACCACCCTCTTAGGGTGCTGGCCCCCCCACCCCAGATGGATTAAAGCAGCAGGTCCTAAACCTGTCCTATTGACTCCATAGTTAAACAGAAACAAGACTCTGGAATAATACTGAGCCAAGAGGCATGTCATTAGAATGTTTTTTAGGCAGTAGCATGAGTTCTAATGATGGTCCCCATTGTCAGGGGTGGAGGCGGGGGTGGCAACAGCTGCTTCCTCTCCTGGCAAACTTAGTTTCAAATGTTTGTTGTATTGTCTCTCGCTCCTCTTCCCCCTCAATTAAAATTTTTAGGCCTGGCAGCTGTCACCTCCCACTGCTGGGCTAAAGTCTGTTATTGTGAAACTTTGGGCCGGCAATGGGAAGTGACGTCTTCTGGGCCTAAAAACTTCAATTGAGGGAGAAAAGGAACAGGAGGTAGCATGGCGAACATTTCAAAGTAAGTTTGCCCCTTTTTTGTCACCTTTGTTGTGTAGGCCTTCTTCCTGCCTGGGCCCTGCCTCACAGTTGAAAGCAACAGCCTAGTACCCAAGAGATAAGGGTTTGATTCCCAATGGCACTCCTTGTGACCTTGGGCAAGTCACTTTATCCTCTATTGCTTTGGAAGGAAAGGCCTGGCAATCTACTTCCAGTCATACCTTGCCAAGAAAACCCAGGGGCTGCTAGGTTGCCAATAGTCGGCAATGACTTGACAGCACTTAAAAAAATTAGAACTATATGCTATTACACTATATTAAAAACAAAAGAATATCTATATTTATTAGCTTATAATTTAACATAAAACATGCCAATATCCTTCTTGCTTTCTGTTCTGCAAACTCTTCCAAAATGTTGTCAAAGTTTAAGTTTTTTTGCTTCATCACGTTCTGTGGATAATATTGCAAGGCCACTGTGTCTATCTTTGGAGCATGTCTGACCTTAGATGACATTTGTTCAATTTTAATTTGGAAAAGCTTTTTTCCCCTAATGCTACAGTGAT
Organism: Ichthyophis bannanicus; assembly: GCA_033557465.1. NCBI lineage: Eukaryota > Metazoa > Chordata > Amphibia > Gymnophiona > Ichthyophiidae > Ichthyophis > Ichthyophis bannanicus. Next base: position 702,592,847 of record CM066032.1, read on the forward strand.
TGGTATTGTCAAAAATGTGCATGAAGCAATAAGAAATTTTGGAAATCCAGTAGTGCTCTCCTTCAAATCCAGGAATTCCAGGATTTCCAAAGTAGAAAGAAGGAAAATTGGCTTCAGCGCTTCCATTTCCTCCACCATCTAAATCTGCCAACCTTACATGCTTTGCCCGTTCCATTTTCCTGAATATGCTTGACATCTGTTAGCGCAATTTGCAAATCTGCAGCATGTTTCTGTAATTCCTTCTTTGGAATTTATTGAAATGTGTACAAAAAGCAAATAATTCCACATTTTTTTCAACTGCTTTAACTGTGGCTCCGAAGAATGCATACCCTTGTCTAACACTTGGTTGAAGCAGTGTGTCTTGTAAGATTCCTTGGGACCGGCAATGGGATTGTCAGCAGCTTCGTTAACTAAAGTGTCTTTTTCTCTTGTGCAATCGATTTGATTGAAATTCTTGAGCTACCTCTAAGACATTTGCAAGCTCATTTGCATCAACTAAGACATTAGTTATTTTTCAAAGCTGGAGCAGGCAATCCTAGTGCGGGGTCACCTGTGGGCAAAGGGTCCCATTGACTCAAAGAGGTTCAGTTGGCCTGAGGCCAGTCCCGACTACAAACCCAAATCAGATAGATGTCTGGACCCCAAACCAGGATTGCTGGAGGTCACCTATAAAAAATGCACCTATGAACATCATCATGTCTGTCCAGCCATCTGTCCATATGTATGCAGCAGATGTGAATGTACACCCTGCCAACCATGAAGGTCGAGAGGTGGTACAGTGCCAGGCAGCCATGGATGCACAAACTGGCCTGTTACTCTTTAATTTTGTGTTGTGCTATATACCCACCGTGCATGTTCCCGTCCTGTCAACAGTTGCCTGATAATTGAGTCAGCCCTGAGAGGTAGTACGAAGTAATACAGCCAGGATCAAGAGCATCCCATAGGTACAGCAGGTAATGGAGAGTGGGGAGGATGTCTCTGGCCTTTCATTTTCTGCTCAGACCTGTCCCAATTCCAGCAGCAGCAGGCCCCAGGAGATCAGAGATGTGGAGTTATTTTATTTATTTATTTTATTTATTTATTCACATTCTCTTATATACCGCGCTATTCTGCATCAGTGCAGTTTACATTGAACAAACAAATTACATTGAACAGGGCATTATAACTTGGAAATAAACTATTTTACAGGGAACATGGGCTATGGAGGGTTAAGTGGCTTGTCCAAGACCACAAGGAGCACCTGTGGGACTAGAAAACCCCAGTCCTTCCGGCCCAAGGTTGCTGTCCTCTAGTGGGATTTGAACCCCCAACCTTCCGGCCTGAAGTACCTTGCCCCAACCACTAGGCTACTCCTCCACTCCTGAGTTATTTTAAAAGCGCTTGAGGATCTGTGTAATGCAGAAAGGAAGGCCTTGAGCTAGCGTGAAGGAAGGCTGCTGATACAAGGCTAGGGACTCCATCCTGCACCGCAAGCAGCAACGTCACAGAAGTTACAGAAAAGAGGATATGCATTTCCCAATCTGAGCCTCAAACCTCTTGCCCCACTGAGGTGCAAGTGAGCAGCCCCAATGCCCATGCAAGCAAATCACCATGGAAGAGATAGGATGGTAGTTAGCATCGCTATTCTGTGGTATCAAAGATGGTGACATGCCGCATCGGGAAAATGATTGCCCTGCATGACTAGCTCTTGGAGGTGGTTGAGAATGTGGGAGGGGGATATTCCAAGGGATTAACATGGTTAGCAGATCTGCTACCCACGCTAATCCCCTTATCTGGGACATTCAGCAGCACTTACATGGTTAGTGATACTGAATATCCACAGGCACCACTGCTGCACCCCCCGATGCCAAGCTGGCAATCTGGGCACTCTGGATATTCAATGCTGGGGTCGAACATGCCCTGGCCTTGAATATCTGAGTTTGAAGTTCAGAAGTGTTGGCTAGCTGCATTAGTATGGTTAGCCGTCGCTGCTGAATATCTCCCCCGCAGAGTATAAAAAGCTACTTTTTCCTTTAGCTCCAATTACCAAGTGCCCTACAAGACCACTGTTAGTAGGTGGGGGCTCTTCAGCGTGTATAATCGGTGCCGTGCTTGATTGCCAGCAGAGGGTCATAGCATGCACTGCACTAGCAACAACTGGAGCAAGCAGAATGCTACACAAGCCTACCTCGGCCTGAAGCTACACTGGTGGCAACTAGCCGGGGCAGGGGCTGGCTTTCGGTACAGTAGGGTGCACTAGCAGCAGGGTACAGGTGAGCTGTGTCACACGCCAAGATGATGGATTTTAGCCAAATGTCAGCACATACAGTTTCTTAATGGAAATATAAGCAATGCTGGAGGTCTGGCAGCTAGGCTGGAAAGATTCAGGCATGCTTCCTGGATATTCTGCAGCAGACGGTAGGAAAAACATGATTAAGGGAATAATGGGTGGGGGGAGAGCTTTTCTGGTATCCAGGCTGTTGCCTCTGTAGTAGATGCCTGCCAGTAAGTTTGATTAAAAAAGGGATGGAAAACCCCATTGCTACAGTGCAAAATTGCTTTTTCTTTGACTTTAATGGCTCTGAATGATCCTAATGATCCAAATCATTTGGAATCTGAAAATGAACCAAATGAGTGATTGAAATAAAGATGAACCAAAACAAGAAAATCAGCATGTCCTTAGTATGCACAGACTTTTCATCTTGAATTTGTTTGACTTTCATTTCATTTCTTTTTTTTTTTTAAAGAAAATGAAAAATAAAACACAACAAACAAAAAAAAATATGTTGAGTCCCTGCCACTGCCACAAAATGAAAACCTCCCAGGCCATTTCCTGTTTCCTCCCCAAACCCCCCCCCCCTCCCCCGGGGCACCAGAATGCATTGGACTGCACATGCTCCTTAATGGAAGCCCGAAAACAGTTAGTGCTATCACCAACCAGTCAGGAAATACTAAGGACCATTATTAGCACAAATTGCTTCACGCTGCTGCCAGGACCTCGAAAAGTAAAAGACTGGGAGGGAACACTGCTGGAAACATCTTTCAAATAAAAATAAATAGCAGATGTAGGAGGCGGAGCCAGCAGCTGTTAAGATGGCTGCCTAATTCCTAGCCTCGCTGAATCCTTCGGAGGAAATCCTGTCTCACCCTCGCTAAAGAAGCGAGTCCCTTCTGCATTCGACACTAAGTGCCTCAGGAGATGTCAGGGAGCAAGCCACATGACTTGATTATAGCACGGTAGTGAGTGCGGGAGCAAAAAGGGCAAAACCTGATCCTCCCTCTCCTCAGAAAATGGCGGCCGCACGAGAGAACCGCTGGGAATGCAAGAACTGCTCGCAGAGATTCGGGCCATGCGTGAGATGGTGGCTGCAAATGGGGAAACCCTCAGCGGAGTACAAGCAGATATCAGTGAGCTAAAGGAACTAAAGGAACAACTGGCTGGGCTTTTGGAAAAGCTAATTGTCATGGAAAGCAAAGTTGCTGTGCATGAAGAACGCTTGAAACAGGTGTCGGCAAACAGAAAGAGGATTGCGACGTTGGAAAGGAACCTGGAGGAACTAAATAATAGAACAAGAAGAAACAACATTAGAATTGTTGGTATCCCGAAGGGTGCAGAAGGTTCCAACCTGAAATCGTTCTTGGAGAAACTAATTCCTAAGATGCTGAGAGTGGATTTCAGCCAGCCCTTTGAAATCAAAAGAGCCCACAGGATTCTGTCGCATCCCGGCCCAAATGCAAGGCAGCCACGCCCAATCATCCTGTATGTTCTTCGGCACACTCAAGTGGTACAAATAATGGCTGGGGTGAGATCACTTGCTCCGATTAACTATGGTCAGAACATCGCATTTTACCCGGACTTTCATAAGGCGACGGTAGAAAGAAGAAAGCAGCTCTTGGCATTTAGACCACGGTTGCAGGCCTTGCAAGCCTGCTATGGTTTATTTTTTCCCGCAAGGCTCCGGGTTACTCTCCATAACCACACAAGATCATTTGAGGACCCCGCAGCTCTCCGGACTTTCGTGGAGGAGCAGGAAGCGTCGGTGATGAGATGAGAGACTGTACTGTTGTTGTAAAGACCTGTTGTTCTGCTTGACAGTTATTGTTTAAATACGATTTGAGAGTGCTTTAAGGGGAAAGAAGGTGTCCATTCATACCCCCTGTTCTGGGGGGTTTGTGGGGATATCCTGAAGGGTATTAAAAAAGACAGGGTGTAAACTAGAGAAGTTTGATGATAGCTCCCTACAGTCGGTAAGGGGCCATGTTAGCCGAGGGTGGAGTTTTAAGGGAAGAGAGGGCTAAGCAGGAGGGAGGGTGGTGGTAAGTCTCAGTAAATTGTAAGGAGGGTGAGAAGATGGTAAGATGTTATTACAGGCGGGAATGGGGAATAGTCTTACAGCACTCGCTCACCCAGTTGACCCATAGATGGGTAATGAGTTTGCTTCCTTGTGGGGTTTTTTTGGGTAATGATTGTGATACTGCAACAGCTGTAATCATGAATGTAAATGAGGTTACTGTCATTGTGTGGCTATACAAGGTAATCTTGTCCCATGGGATCACTTAAGATCCTGTCTCTGAACATGAAGGGGATAAATAACCCAATCAAACGGAAAAAGATTCTGCTTTATTGTAAAAAAAAACAGGCTGATGTGGTTCTACTTCAAGAAACGCGCATCACCACAGTTGAAGCCAAAAAGCTGGGCTTGGGGCAATTCGTATTGGTAAGCCATGCAGCGGCTGGCAAAAGAAAAATGGGGTTATTACGCTAGTGAGGAAAGCGCTGGCGCCTGTAGTGGAGCACTCCCATGCCGACCTCTCCGGAAGGTGGGCCACAGCTTTGATTCAGCTAGGCGAGAGGAAAATTGCAATAATTAATGTATACGCCCCATATAATGATGATGTCATGTTTTTTTCAAAAGGTCTCTGAGGTAGTACACGATTTAGCTGCTTTTCAAATTGTCTTAGGAGGTGATTTCAACTTAGTTTTGGATCCATTGCTTGATTATCATCCATTTAGGCCTCATAGGAATCAATGTGCAAACACGGTGATACAGTTCATGATGGAATCATTAGGTCTTGTTGACATTTGGAGGCTGATACACCCAAAGGAGAGAGCATACTCTTTTTTTCCCTTCCACACAAGTCTCATTCTCGGTTGGATTTTTTCCTCATTTCAAAATTATTAATCCCTTCAGTTAACAATGCAGAGATCTGTCCCATGCAGATTTCAGACCATGCTGCAATAGGTCTATCGTTACTGGGGGGAGAAAGGAAGGACCATTGCCCAAGTTTTTTCTTCAGGAGAACTTTGCTGTCTGCGAATTCATAAGGAAGGAAATTAAGGTCTATTTTGACATAAATATGCCAGGAGATACCTCAGGGTGGGCTTGGTGGGAGGCGTTTAAAGCCTCAGTCCGGGCAAAAATAACCAGCTTCACAATCAAAATGGATCGAGTCAGCAAAGCTAAGTTAGCGGCCCTTGACGCACAGATTAAGGCGGGCGAGAGGATTCTGCTTGGAAGATCAGAAGCGGGTATCTTACTTAGATTGCAAAGGCTGCATTTCCAATATAACCAAATACTGAGTGACGAAGCTGGGCAACTTCTCCATCAACAGCAGGCAGGGCAATATGTGGAGCGGAACAAGGCGGGTAGCCTTTTAGCAAATACTCTTAAGCCTAGGGGGGCGAGGACCAGAATAGCGGCCTTAAAATGTAAGGAGGATACCCCCCTTACTAAAAGCCAGGATATTGTAGAGGCCTTGCGGCTCTTTTACGCTAGGTTATATTCCTCTGAGAATGTGGCCTTTGATGAGGCTTTCCAGTCACTGTTTGGACTTATACCCCACCCTTCTCTTTCCCCCCAGCAAGCAGTGGATTTGGATAAGAAAATCTCGGTGGGCGAGATCCAGGAGGCATTAAAGGCTGCGGCAGGGGAAAGGTGGTAGGCCCTGATGAATAATCGTCTGAATTCTATCAGACCTTCGGCTCGGACCTAGCTCCGTATATGCTTGAGTACTTTCACCTTTTAGATATGCAACTTCCAGCAGTTGGCTCCTTCAATGAAACAACTAGTGTTAGAGAAGCCTGGGAGGGACCCATTAAAGGTTGAGAATTATCGTCCAATCTCGCTGCTGAACACTGACTACAAAATCTACTCCTCCATACTAGCTCAAAGATTAGCAAAAATCATACCTAGTGTAATACATCCTGATCAATGCGGGTTCGTGGCAGGACGGTGAACTGCAGACAATGCTCGGCTTCTGTTGAACCTCCAGTCGATAGTAGAGAACTGGGACTCACCTCTAATGGGTCTCTCCTTAGATGCCGAAAAGGCCTTCAATAGGCTTGAATGGGCATTCCTGATGAAGGCTTTAAAATGGTTTGGCTTCGGGGATAAATTTATTTGTATGGTTCAGGTGTTATATACTAACCCATCGGCCCATGTCTTTGCTAATGGGCTATGGTCGGCCCCTTTGTTGTTTCACAGGTGAACCAGGCAGGGGTGCCCCCTCTCCACTTTGCTTTTTAACATTGCATTAGAGCCATTGGCGATACTAATTCAGCAGGATAAGGAGATTTGCGGTGTAAATATCGCAGATTTGCAGGTAAAATTATCGGCTTATGCTGATGATCTCCTTTTATTTGTCCATTCTTCTTCAATTGGTAAGGTGTTAGACATAATCGGAAGGTACTCTCGGATGTCAGGATATAAAATAAATTGGGAGAAGTCAGTTGCTTTCCCAATGAACAAACTAACATTTAAAGCAATGGCGGAACCTTTCCCGTTCATTTGGGCTGTGGAAGATATTAAATATTTGGGAATTCAATTCAGCTCCAACCTAGAAGATACTATCAGGATCAACCTAAAATCGCTGAGAGAGTTAGTGCAGAAGTTTGCGGTCCAATGGTCGCCCCTTCATTTATCTTGGTGGGGGAGGTTGGAGTCCATAAAAATTATATCCTAGGGGGCTAGAGGAAGTACTCAATGCTGGGCTGTATTCCTGCTGATATGGGAGCCATATATTCAGTTATTGAGGCCCCGTGTCCGGAATGAAGTGCTTCAACTGGGTTAGGATGGGGAAAGGGATAGGAGGAGTGGGATACTTTTGGAACAAGAAGGGTGTTGTAATCATTATGTATGTTCACTGAGGGGGGTCTGATGCCAAAGGGAGAGGATGCGGGGGTTAGGGGATTGGTGGGGGTTGTGGGGGGGGGGAGGTGGGGAAGAGGGGAGGAGGGGGGAAAATTGTGAATGCTGTATTTGTGTAATCTGTTGAGGTTCCTGGTTTGTATATTGTTTTGCATGATTTGTACTGTGTGGACTTTAATAAACAGAGTTTTCAAAAAAAAAAATTATATCCTAGAGATGCTCTCCATTTCTCTGCCTTCTAACTTCTATAAATCCTTGGAACGTTTGCTTGTAAATTTTTTATGGCAAGGTAAGCCGCCCAGAGTAGCAACTAGCAAATTAAAGGCAGGAAGCTCGAAGGGTGGTGTTCAGTTCCCAGACTTTAAATGGTACCATATTGCGTTTCATCTTAAGCAAGGGGTGCAGTGGATTGGTTTAGAGTGTGAGGACAGGAAACCAATATGGCTGAAAGTGGAAGAGCAGATAATAGCGCCGATCCCGATGTCTCTGTTAATTGGTATGAGATTCCCAGACTCCTTCCCAGCAGGGAATATAATAACTGCAACCCAGGATGCGTATCATGCCCTGGCGCAAGTGCTAGGTAAGGATGACGCACTGGCGCTATCGTTACCTATCTAGTACAACCCTCAGTTTAAAACAGGTCAAAAAGTTGTCTCCTGGGACTTGTGGCAAAGGAAGGGAATATGGTCCCTAGATCAGCTGGTTCTCTCAAAGTCTTTGAAATCTTTTGAAGAGCTGCAATGTGAGTTTAATTTACCTGGTGGCTGTCAATTTCAATGGATCCAGTTAAGGCATTGCTTGACCAAATCAAAAATTGAAGTCACAAAGCTAGAGGCAGAGTGGGGTCTTAGAAAAATAGCTGAACAATGCGGTTGTACAAAAGGCACAGTCTCAAACTTCTACACTATTTTAAGGGATGGGGTTTCTTCCCGTTTGACGGGATTAGAGGAAACATGGGAAAAAGAACTAGGGATCACCGTCCCGCAGCAAAATTGGGAGAAACTGTGGGGCCAGGTTAATAGAGTATCAAAAGCCGCCACGATAACCCAAACCCTGCTTTTCTTAATGCATAGGGCGTTTATTTCCCCAGTCAGGCTTACGAAATGAGACCCCAAAGTTGGCAATAAGTGCTGGTCCTGTGGTACAAACCCGGGTACTCTCCGACATATGACATTTGATTGTCCGTACGTTCAGAGCTTCTGGTCACTGATCTGGGACAAGGTCCAAATTATCTTGCACTTTCAGGCACTGCTAACATGGGAGATAGTCATTATGCGCTCCAAGGTGGCTTCTTTGTCGCTAACGAGTGAAAAAACCTTTATATTCAATTTTATGATGGCAATAGCGTTAAAATTAGTTGCGAGCTACTGGAAAGATTCTTCCAAATTGAATGGACATCATTGGTGGAATTTTGCCTGTTTATATGCTAGTTTTGAAAAAAGGCAGGACAAGATCATAAGCCAGAGAGGACTGAATTTCAACCAACGCTTACAAGAGGGAAACAGTCTGCGAGGCAAGCCAAAGGTAGATAAATGGCAGTATTTAGATAAATATGCTGCAGTGGCAAAACTAAGTAATTGTTAACTAGTTACTTCTTGTTGCAGTTTTGTTTTATTTTGCTTTATGTTCATAACTATCTGGCTTTCCAGGTAACAACCCACAAGGAGGTGGGGGGGGAGGGGAGAGAGACGGTTTGGGGGGGAGGGTGTAGAGGGGTAGTTTTCGAGGGATGTCTGGTTTGTAGTGGTGTGATTAATTGTATTATGTATGTTAAAAACGAAAATACTAATAAATAAAAATAAATAAATAAATAAATAGCAGATGCATTTTTGCTTCGGTCTGAGCATTCTCATGCCTATGTTTCAGTGGAGAGCTGTTGCTCTAAGCAGGCCTCAATCCTGGAAGCGGCACCAGTTGATGCAGTACGTCCATTTATTGAAAAAAAAAATATATTTTAAGGTGTGTTTAAGCTAGATTGACACACATGCCCAACATAAATTTTAGTCAATCCGGCGGAGAGTTGCACAGTTGAAAGGACATAATTACAAAAGCTTTTTAGCCACAAGGTTGCTTGCCAGTAGTTGAGTGCTTCAAAAGGTCCAGCAGTGCCCGAGAGTGCAGTGATTGAAGATTTCCATTAGATAAGTAGGACCTCAATTTATTAGGAGGTCTAATAAATCAGGAGGCCAGTGTTACAAGAGATCTGCCTCAAATTTAGAGCCATAAAGGTTTCGAGATCAGCGTCTCTTCTCTTTTCTTTATGAGTATCTCAGACTATTCCTCATGCTACATCATGGAGCAGTGGGAGTTTCTGAAATAGAAACAGAGAAATATGGGGGCCAGTTTTCAAAAGCACTTATTCAGTTAGCAGCACCTGCTACGAGAACTCTTGCACGTCTCCACTTGATACAAAACACAGCAGCTTGGTTGGTGTTAAGAAGAATTATGATCATGCTACTCCAATAGTGAAGTCATGTCATTGGTTACCAGTGACTCTGTGTATTGAGTTTCAAGTACTCTGTTTAATCCATAGAGCTTTATATTAGGATTGATCTAAGTTGGGGCAGGCAAACTACAGCCCATGAGCTGGGACCAGCCCACTGACACTTAACTGCCAAAAGTAAAAAAAAAAATGCAACCTTCAATGCTTTCCCTGCGGCCTTAAAAACGTATGGCCTGCAGCTCTCACAAATGATACCTGGCTGCTGTTGCCACCATCCTACCCCACTTTTGCTGCTGCAATGAAAGCAGAGGCAAGGGTTCTTTAGTGCTCCTGTCAGTCACCCTACTGATGTCATCACTTAGAGCCTTGGATGTATGCCTTTGATGAAGCACTGAAATTGGCATGTCATTAAAAGTGAATTGTGAGAGCTGTGGACCACTGTCTGCAAATAGTTTCTACTTCACGTAGGTTTTTCGAGTTACTAGTATGATGTGTTTATTTTTCCAATGATAGAATCAATTAAATTGTCGGGTAATGATTTTATTGCTGTAAAAATAAGATTCTATCACTAAAAATGAATATGTCACAATGGTAACTTGAAAAACCTGCTTGATGTCATAGTTGAGGGAAGGGGAGGACCCCTCTGCTCTTCAAATTGCAGACCAGCACTGGCCCCAGAGACCCGTCATGGCTCCTGACGTGGCACCAGCCCAAAATGTTTGTCCATCGCTTCCCTGAATATTTAAGGGATAAATTGTCATATTATATACCTTCTTGAATACTAAGATCTTTGCAGAAAGAATTGCCTCTAGATCCAGAACCTTATTTCTCATACTTCGGGATTTGTAAACACAGCTTTCCAGATGGTTTATTTGTTTATTTCAGATGATAACTCATATATCCTAAAAATGTTCAAAGTAGTTTACACCATGAGATATAATTAAAATCAACACCATATAAAATATAATACAAATTGAAACAAAAACTGATCCCACCAGTCCACCCACATACGAAACAAGCCACCCTAGCAGAAAAAATCAGTTCACAAAAGCAGATTGAAATAGATGAGTTTTCAAACTCCATCGAAAGGTCTGCAGATTCTGTATCACCTGCAAATCACTTGGAAGGGCATTCCATAAGCTGGGGACTTGAATTGAAAAGCATGAACCTGCTGACACACTTCCTTCACACCAGGAACCACCATCAACTCAGCTGCTTGTGAATGCAAGACATGACCTGGAATATAATACTGTAGTTTATCTCCCACATGCATTTAAGTACCTGTAATAAGTCCTTAAACTGTATTATTTAGTTCACAGCTTCCCAGAAGAAGATTGAGGTGAGTTACATTATGTATTCCCCAGTCCCCATAATCTAAGTTTGTATCTGATGCAACAGAGAGTTAAGCAACTTCCCTAAGGCCACTAGGAGTGTTAGTGGAATTTGAATACTGGTCTTTCAGGTTCTAGGTTGTTGCCCTAACCATTAGGGCACTCATCCACTCCAGGAGACTTAACTGGTAACCAATGTAAGTTCATCAACACAGGGGTCACTTGATCATATTTACAAAGCCCCAACATTAACTTTCCCACCATATTTTGGGTCAACTGTAAGTACACGTTCAAGATATTGCCCTTTTTACCTATTTATCTACAGGTATTTGGAGGATTGCAAAGTTCATAAATTAAGCCTACTTTATAAAGACATGTATGGTTTACATGTCTTTATAAAATATTAGTGTTAAGTAGCAGAGAATGTACCTTAAATCAAGGCAAATCACTTACATCAGTGCTAGAGGCGGTGTAAATGACCATACCTCCTTATCATATGTGAGTAAATTATTGTATTTTATAATTAATGCATGTACTTGCTCACATAAGAACATAAGATATGCCATTGTGGGTCAGACCAAGGGTCCATCAAGTCCAGTATCCTGTTTCCAACAGTGGCCAGTCCAGGTCATAAGTACCTAGCAGGTTCCCAAAAAGACACACAGGTTCCACAGTGCTTGTCTTAGGGTAAGCACTGGATTTCCCATTCCCTCTTTAATAATGGTTTATGAACCTTTCCTCCAGGAACTTATCCAAACCTTTTTTAAACCTAGCTACACCAGCAGCTTTTACTACATCCTCCAGTAATCAATTTCAGAGTTTGATTACACGTTGAGTGAAAAAAATATTTTTGATTAGTCTTAAATGGGCTACATAGTAGCATCATTGCATGTCCCCTAGTCTTTCTAGGGTTTCAAGGACTACATAATCGATCTACATTTACCCATTCCATTCCATTCAGTATTTTATAGGCCTCTATCATATCTCCCCTGAACCATCTTTTTTCCAAGCTGAAGAGCCCTAAACTTTTAAGCTTTTCCCCATAGGGGTATCCTTCCATCCCCTTTACCATTTTGATGGCTCTTCTCTGTACCTTTTCTAATACTGCTATATCCTTTTTAAGATATGGCAATCAGAAATGCACACAATATTCAAGGTGCACTTACACCATGGAGCAATATAAAGGCATGATATCATTTTTGATTTTATTCTCCATTCCTTTCTTTATGATTCCTAGCATTCTATTTGCTTTCTTGACTGACGCGGCACACTGGGCAGAGGGTTTCAACGTGTTATCCACAATGATGCCTAAATCATTTTCTTGGATGGTGGTTCCTAATGTGGAACACTACATCGTGTAACTGTAGTTTGGGCTGTTATTCCCTAACAGGCTCATTCCATCCAGAATGTACAGCCCCTCTGTACATCCGGCTTGAACTGGACATACAGAGGGGGGTCATGATTCTGATCCCGCGGGACATGTCCAGCCCCACGGGACCAAAATTGCGAACAGTCCTGTAAATGCAGGCTGGGACATACAGGAAAAGCCCAACTAACTCAGTAAGGGCTTTACAATGGAGCCGCGGCACCATGGTGTCCGGTTGCCATGGCACTGCAGCTCCATTGAAAAGCCGTGATCTCGGATGCCGGCTCAACAAAGGCTTTCCCCTCAGCCCAACCCCTGATCTGGCCTCCTAAGGCCAGGGCCAAGCTGCAGGAAATGTCCTTGGGCTCCCCTGCCCCATCTGCACCCCGGGCCTGCCAACATTAGAATTGGTCCTGTATGTCCAGGGCTGGTGACCGCCCATCGCCTGCCCCAACTCCGCCCCCAATCCGCCCCTTCCCCACCTCGTCTAACCTCCCTGTACAACCGGCAGGGAGGGCACAAATAGAGGGGATTGATGTCCCGTTGAGATGTCCATCCCCGCTATTCGTTGCACAGAATCAGGCACTAAGGGTGGAGGAGTGGAGGAGTGGCCTAGTGGTTGGGGCAAGGTACCTCAGGCCAGAAGGTCAGGAGTTCAAATTCCACTAGAGGACAGCAGCCTTGGGCCAGAAGGACTGGGGTTTCTAGTCCCACAGGTGCTCCTCATGGTCCTGGACAAGCCACTTAACCCTCCATTGCCCATGTTCCTTGCAAAATAGTTATCTCCAAGTTATAATGCCCTGTTCAATGTAATTTCAGTTTGTTCAATGTAAATCACCTTGATATCATGAAAGGCAGTATACAAGAAATGTAAAATAAATAAGGGCATAACTTTGCATGTGTCACACTACCAACACTCTGCCTAAACTCCACCCATGTGCATGCCCAGATTGAAAATGCATGCCATCCAAAGAAAATGCATATATTTACACTGATTGGTATTTTATGAGGACACTTGCACACACTAATGACTAAATGCCAACATTTACATACATTGTTAGCACCTAACAATCATCACCCCATATAAAAAGTACCCCCTTAATGTTTTACTTACCTGAGGGCTTTGTTCACCCATCCCTGATAAACCTAGTTTGCAGTCACTCTTTCTCCCAGGGCCATGATGTCCCTTTTGATATGTTCAGAGGGATACTTGGCAGTATAATTTGTGCCCATATGGATGAGGAGCATCAGATAACAGTAGGCTTTATGAGTCTAGGCAAATTCTCCATAACATCTTGGATTTCAGAACCTGCAGACTTCACGCTTCCAGGACATCAAGTCTCGTTGGCAGATGGACACCTCTGAGCCCTCAGAATGGAGTCACCAACCACTACTACCCTTCAATTTGTAGTAATTGCTCATCTGGCTACTTTTGGGTTTTTGAGCCTCAATTTCTCCTCTTCCTGTGCTGTTCATACCTCTTTCACTTCAAGGGCTCCATACCAGTTCTTCAGTTTGAGGGAGGTCGAGATGGGGTATTGATTTTGCAAGATCTGTGTCTGGATTCCCTATTTCAGCACCATTTAATCTTTCCCTCTGCTGGAGAACTTTGATGCCTCAAGAAGCATTTCATCAATGTAGTTCTCACTGTCATGATGCTTCCTAGCCTCAACATCTTCTCTCTCAGTTCCTCCACATGTTTCATGAAGAATTAAATCTGCAGGAGTCAGTCCTTTGCCTGGGATCAGGCACTCTGTCTAGATGGAGGCAGAAGCTGTAAAGGCAACCTATTTGGTGACACAGTGGGGTATGTTTACTATATTCAATGGGGCCGCGGCTCCGATATCGCACGGAAGCCGCTACTGCTGTTTAGTAAACATACCCCAATGTTTCCCAACTACACTTCAGTCATAGCAGCATTAAAAAAGAAACAGAAAAAAATGATGGCAGATAAAGACCATACAGCCTATCCAGTTCCATACCAATTACAGTCCCTGTTGAAACAAATGAGAAAAAGACCTACCAAAGTTCCCACCATTTCCTCAGCTATCCTGTAATTCAAACGAAGCAGCTGACCTCTTTTATGGGAGATCTAATACCTCTGTTCTGATTTCTTTTGTCTAATCCTGCTTACTTATTCACTTGTTTATTTATTTATTTAACCAGTTTTATATACTTCCTTATCCTTCAATCAAGGTGGTTTACAGCAAACTAGGTTGGCTACATTTATAAAGGATGGGGGAAGGGGATGGAGGGGAAATAAACATCTAAGAGTATTAACAATTAAATGAGTCAAGTGCAGACCATGTGGTCATGCCTAAAACCAGGCTACGTGCCCTGGGAGAGTTTATAGCATTCTGCAGTCTTGAGCATCCTTCGGAAGTCGTTAATGTCTCTCGTGGCTCTCATAACGTCAGGTAGGGAATTCCATATCTCTGGTGCATAGGGGGATGGTACTCTTCTGGATGTGGCATGATTGGTTCTCTGGAATTCTACAGGGGTGACGATCCTATTGCTCATGTTGCTTCTCCTAAGTCTCATGCTGGAGTCCCTGATTACTAGATTTTGAAGGGCATTGGCTGAAATGTTGTTAATGATTTCAAATGTGTTCAAAGTTGCTTTGTATCGTGCGCATGCATGTATGGGCAACCAGTGGAGGTGCTGGAGTACAGGTGTGACGCGATCATTTCTAGCCATTCTTGAGATGATCCTAGCTGCTGTATTCTGTACCAGCTGGAGGGGGTGGGTGGACTGTTTAGGGAGGCCCTGATATAGCGAGTTACCATAGTCCAGTATGGTGTGACAAGGCAGAGCTTGCAGAGCATAAGGAAAAAGCTTTTAAACACACTTTATCCTTTGAACCTGCCAGATATACAGGCAAAGAAAGGGTTAAAAGCTCGACACACAAAGTTTCAGTGCATGAGAGACTGGAAAGGGAGCCACACCCTAGCCCTAGGCTGACAGGGAGAGCTAGCCTATCAGGAAAAGGGGTGGACTCACGCCCGATTGGACAAAGCAGTCCTCATAACCAGGAAGTGGTAGTTTCACAGGAGGAAGGGGGAGGAGAAGGAGTAAAGAGAAGAAAGCAACGCAGAGGCTTACCTTTGGCACAGCCGGGAGAAAGTGACTCAAGGGAATCAGATGCACCCTTAGAGTCAGACACTCTTTCCAGAGGGACAAAGAAATCAGGTCCAGGCAGAGACTTGAAATCCCAAGGAGGCAGAGCTGGAAGCAAGTGGAACCAGGTGGGAACCGAGTACTTGGACGGTTGCCAGCCACCTTGCTCAGAGAAAGCCACGTCTCGGGGAAGGCAGTTGAAAGTGCTGCCAGGAAGGAATAGCCCTCAATCAAAGCCAAAACAGGTTAGAACCTCTTATAAACCTTTTAAGCAAAGTTTGGAATCCTTGTCTGAAAGGGATAGAAGTAATTCTTCAGATATTTTCCCAAGGACCAAACTGATAAGAGAGAAACTGGGTAGAAGGGAAATCCCAGCTTATGAAAACCAAGCGTTGCCTAATAGCAGAGACCGTGTCAGAAGCTGCAGTTCAGAGAGTACCTCAGCTGCATCTGAGCACGTTGCTAATTGGCAGCAACAAGACATGAAGTTAGAGTCAGATTCTGATGACCAGGCTGTATTAAGAGAACCTGTAAAATACTATCAGAAGAGATATATTCCTCCCAACCAGAAAGTAAGATCCAGGCAAGACAGGGAAGAGAGAAATCCTTACTCTCAGCTGTTTAAGTAGCTTAATAAGCCGGTAACCCTGCAAGAGCCTAGGAGACGTAAAGAGAGTGGAGAGAAGCAGTTACAGACTCTCCTCAAACACTTCAGATCTCTAGACGCTTGTGAGCCTTATATACAGGAGACTCAAGATAGTGAATGTGAACCGATGCAGACAGATAATCCATTGTCTTCTAGCAGTGACTCAGAAATGGAATGTGGTATCTGTCAGAAAGAGTTTTAAACTACAGCTTTAGTATATCCAGTATTTTTAAGGCTGTTGTGAAAGTCTAATGTGGAGATTGGAATTGCATGCAGACAGGAGTTTTGTCTCACTGCCAACCCAACTCATATACCTAGCTCTAAAGGATAGGTTGCAAGAACAGATAGAATTCTTCTGTGAGAAGTTTGTGTAGAAGAAGGATCAAGCTTAAGAAAGAAGCATCTGTTATACCTAGAGCCTAGAAGAAGTAACTTAAGCACACGTGGAAAAGAAAAACCACAACACTGAAAGTTCCTTTATTAAAAACCTTGTATTAGAAAAGTATTGCTGTTATTGATAACAAGGACGTTTTGGAAAGCTGAAAGAAGTAAGAGAAGCTGATTTTGATTTGTATATTATGCCCTGAGGAATATCAGGAGAGCTGTTCATTCTGGACTTTATCTGTTACGTTTATACCATCTCTTTGATCTCTGTTATGGGGGAAGAAACCCTGTGCAAACAATAAATATATTGTTTACCCTTAACCTAACTTTGACTGGCGAGGGGTGACAACAGGCATACCAGGCAACAGCATAAACAGAGTGACTTTAACTGTGCCCACTCTCCTACGGCCTCCATACTGGGGTTGACTGGCGAGGGGTGACAATGGGCATGACAAAAGCTTAACATATTGTTCTGAAGTGATCCTGCTTGTTGTTGGGGTATACAGCACTTGATCTTATTCGTTCAAATTACAAAAGTGTGTCTTATGGAGGCACCACTTCTATAAGGGTGTAGTCTATTGTGTTCTGTTTTTTTAGAATTAACTCAAAGATTTAATAAGATATTAATAATCAAATCCCGCTTGAATATAATTAATTGTTCTCTTAACAGATAACCAAAATTTGATCTGTTTGCTTTCTTCCTTTTTCTTTCCAACCAATACCCAACACTTTTATCAATTTTGATCAGCTAACTGGTGAATAGGTCTATATAGCAAGATTTGGAACATAGGGTGGAAATTAGGTAGGAAGGGAGGGAACCAACACTTCAGTACTGTGACTTCAAAGGGTATTATTATCCTTACTCCCCTTTGACTAGAGGTAAAAAAGGAAGCCCTAAAGCAAATAACAAGCTTCTTAAAAATATTCCACTAAAGCAAGAAAAAAATAATTCAACAGCTAACCCAGCAATCTAAAATTATAGTTTAAAAAATCCCTTTTCTTAAAGAAATCAGGCAGAGCACATAATATAAAATAGCCAGAAAATTACCCCAGTTTTCAATGAGTTCATCTTAAGATGACCACTACTGATTCACAGGTCTGCAAAAAAAATTTTTTCGAGAGCTGTTTTGGTTATTCCACATAATCTTTATGTTTTTTGGTGCGCTGAATCCGAAAATGACCTCCATTTTGTCATAGGACATCACGTTTCCTGACAATGTAGGTAACTATGTTAAATAAGGCAATACCTCAAAATAAATGGAAATAGACTTATAAAATTAAAGTTTTATTACAATATTTTCATGAAAATCCTTTTTTGAACTGAAATGAGCTCACCTACACACACTAAACTCGATTCTTCTTCCTTGTGAGGCTCCTCTTGGTGCATTTACGCTTGTGAGTAGCATCTGGAATGTCTCTCTGAAGCATCCAACAGTAGTCTGCCGTCATTGTAATGCTCCATTTTCCCTGGTATCTCCTTTCCATCTCTTTAATGTCTTGGTAGAATCATTCACCTTGTTCCTCACTCACAGCTCCCAAATTTTCAGGAAAGTAGTCAAGGTGAGACTGGAGGAAATGCACTTTCAAACTCATCAGGCAACCTAAAGCTTGAAATGCTTTCAGCATTCGTCCGACGATCTTTTTATAGTGAGGATCTTTGTTATTGCCTAAAAATTTCTGTACGATTTCTTTAAATGCAATCCACCCTTCTTTTTGAGGATCCGTCATGATATTGACAAACTCTTGATCAACTATAAGCCTTCTAATGTCTGGTCCGACGAACACACCTTCCTTCAATTTTGCCTCCAACAGGCCTGGAAACTTGTTGACCAAGTATTTGAAGCATTCTCCATCTCTTGGAAGTGATTTTACGAATTGCTTCATCAATCCCAATTTTATGTGGAGAGGTGGTAGAAGAATTTTATGGGAAGGTACCAAAGTTTCTCGGAGGACAATTTTTTCACCGACTGTTAGCACCCTCGGCTGCCAACTCTTCTTGGCCCAGTGATTTTGTTGGTCTCGACTGTCCCATAGACACAGAAAACAAGGATATTTAGTATACCCAGCTTGTTGCCCGAGCAGCATGCACAAGACCTTCAAGTCCCCACACACTTGCCAACCATGGTCTTCATATTTAAGTTTACGAAGAACCAATTCCAAGTTCTCGTAGGTTTCCTTCAAGTGTATGGAATGACCTACAGGTATGGAAGCGTAAAAACCGTTGTGAAGTAAAACTGCTTTGAGACTTCTTTTTGAAGAATCTATAAAAAGACGCCATTGCTCTGAATCATATTGGATTTTAAATTGACCCATCAGACCTTCGACATCGATGCAATAAACCAACTTGTCTTCCTGGGCGGAAGTAAGGAACGAACTCCTTTTCACAATGTCTGAACCATGAAGATGACACTCCTGGCAACAATAAATTCCTGCTTTTCAGCCTTGATCCGAGTAACCCAGCGGCATCTTTGGGAAGATTCAAGTCTCTTACCAAATCATTCATCTCCTCCTGAGAAAACAATTTTGGTCTTGTATCATCTTCAAAGTCAGAACTTGATTCGTCATCTAGTTCAGGTATGACTTCACCTTCATCAGAGCTAGGTATCTCTTCCAAGGTAGCAGGGGGCTTGGGTACTGGTATATCTGTGCCATGGGGGATGGGACGAATTGCCGAGTGAAGGTTGGGGTATGAAATGGAATGCTTCCATTTGGAATTAAACCCTTTCACATCGCATGAACAAAAGTAACAGTCATCACTATGGTTCTTTTGCTCTCGCCATACCATAGGAATGCCATAACGGAAAGATTTTTTCTTACCCTTGAACCAGTTTCAGAGGTCTTCAACACACCGTTTGCACACTTTATGAGGCACCCAGACTTTATCTTGATCTCCAATTTTTAGTCCAAAGTATACTTTTTTCACAAAGTCTGTAATATTCTGCTGTTGCTTCAACACTGTATATTCACCACAGATGAAACAGAAACTGTCTGGTGAATTAATACACTTTCGCGGAGCCATAACATAACAGTTGAAGAATGACGAGCTAACACGAATTGCGATGAAAAAGTGTGAACAGCCTAGAACCAAGAACCTGATGATGATTCGTGCACAAGTGTGGCATGCAGGAGAGAGCAGCTCTGTGTCTGTACACGAGACATCACAGTGCTGACCACGCCCCCCTGCACTGACCGGAGCTACTGCTATCTACCCTGTGTCTCCCTCCCACTGGATTCTTCAGGAAAGATTAACCCCTTCTACCATTAGAAGCACGTACTTAAAACTTGCTTAGCTTATGTATATATTGCTGACCATCAGATTTACAGTGCTATATTTTTTTTTCATAACTCGGATAACCCCTTTAAGGTTTTTTTGGCATTTTATATCTTAAATGCACTTATGTGAATTAATTAATAGTAATTTGAATTAATAGTAATTTGAAAAAATTTGATAAATTTGAAGACAATTTTGCATGTTGTGGCAAATCATGACGTCTAGGAGTTTTTTCAATATTTTATTTGTTTTCAGCACACCAAAATACATGGAAATTAGATGAAAATAATCAAACAGCTTTTTAGTTGCAGACCTGTGAATTATGAAAGTGCCAAAGCTGTAAACAAGGAATTACAGGCGTGGAGCCCAATTCCAGGAAGGGGACGTCCAGACAAAGATGGGGATGTTTGGACCTGATTATATTCTGCAGGAACAAAACATTCTGTGAGAGCCAGAATTCGGACCGAGGATGGCCCGACATGCTCTTTCTGCCTGCAGGGATGTCCTCCCCACAGGAGCTCCAGACATCCCCAAATCCCCACCGCCCAATCCACAGCTGACCTGCCGTGGCCTGAATTGGGTGGCAGAGACCCTCCCCTCACGCAGCTACGGCCACGGGGGTGGCTCATCTGCCCCGATCCTCCCGATTGTGCTGCTTTATACCACCTCTGAGGTGGTATAAGCAGCATGTCCCAACAGGCCCAGCAGCACATACAGGGACGTGATCTGAATCGGCCCTGTATGTGCTGAAGGGCTGGCCCTTCCCCAATCCCGCCTCCCCCTGCCCCCCGCCTGATCTCCCCACCTGATGCACAGGGTGGGGGAATAGGGTACCGGAGGATTGCGGGGCTGCATGTCCCAGCGGGACATGCAGCTGCGCAACCCGCCTTTCAGAATGACCTCCATATTGTCTGAATGTAGCACGGTTTTTAAGAGCTGCAGGAATCAGGCAGAGCTTAATCCTAGGAAAAGTATATTTTTCAGACAATAAGAAGCTACCTTAACTATCTTTTCAGTGCAACATGATTTACAGAAAGAAAACAGTGAATTTTGCACAACTATTACCTTTCTTAGTGGCAGGGTAATAAGCTCCAGGGAATATCAAATATTTGAAGTACACAGTAATTATTGCTATAAAATATAATCTGTAGAAGCTATTAAATAATAAGTTTAACATTATACTTTAACCATAGCTCTCAATGGATTGTGATTCCAAATTTATCTGAAAGGATTAAGATCACTAGAAATACCTTATTCTCTGGTTAAGGAGTCTAGCTTTCATTGACATTTTACAGTAAGGGACTTTCAGTACTTCTTAGCATCTTCAATCTGATCACCCCTAGGCAAATGTAGTCTGGAGAAAGACTGTGCCTGAGTGAGTGCTAGTGATTCTTATTTTCAAGATTGGTATCCAAGAGGCGTGTTTATTTTTATTTAGCTCACACTTTTCCAGTAGCAGTTCAAGGTGAGTTACATTCAAGTACGGTAGGTATTTCCCTGTCTCCAGAGGGCTTACAATCTAAGTTTGTACCTGAGGTAGTGGAGGGTTAAGGGGTTTGCCCAAGGCCACAAGAAGCATCAGTGGGATTTAAACCCTGATCATTCTGGTTCCAGGCTGCTGTCCTAACCACTAGGCTACTTCTTAGTGTTTTGCACCAGGGACATCTCTGAACCCTCTACGAAGCTAAATCAAGGGTTTTTTACTGAAAAATCTGTGATAAACATAGAAAATGATGGCAGATAAAAACCATAAGGTCTATATAGTCTGCCCATCCATAAGAACTATTAAGGTCTACAATCCTATCCTCTCCTTCATTGATCCTCTGTATTTGTCCCATGCTTTCTTAAATTCAGATACAGTTCTTATCTTCACCATCTCCACTGGGAGGTTGATCCACGCATCCACCACCCTTTCTGTAATGAAATCTTTCTTCAGATTACTCCTGAGTCCATCCCCTTTCTCCTTCTTCTTATGACCCCTCATCCCAGAGCTTCCTTTCAACTGGAAGAGGATCACCTCTTGTGCATTTATACCATGGAGGTATTTAAATGTAGTATATCGCTCCTCTCCTACCTTTTTTTCCAAAGTAGGTATATTGAAATCTTTAAGTCTACCCCCATATGCCTTATGATGAAGACCATTCACCATTTTAGTAGCCACCCTTTGGATCAACTCCACTCTGTTTATATACTTTTGAAGGTGCGGTCTCTAGAACTGTACACAGTACGATGGCCAGCACAACCATTAGGATTCTAGGTGGTTGCCTAGGGCAGTCACTTCCAGGGGCGGCAAAGAGCAGGGCAATCAAAGCTAAACAATATATTTTGACAGTCATGGGGGTATAAGATTTAAGGTCTGCCTGGGATGCCAACACTTTGAACCAACTCTGAGTCTGGCCCTGCTCAGTACTCCAAATAAGGTCTCACTAGAAACGTGTACAAAGGCACTATTACCTCTTTTTTCCCCACTGACTATTCCTCTCTGTGCACCCTAGCATCCTGCTGGGTTTTGCCTTTGTCTTTTCTACCTGTTTGTCACTTTAAGATCATCTGATATGACCACTCCCAGATCCTGCTCTTCTTCCATGCACTGAAGTACTTCACCCCTATACTGTACTGCTCCCTTGGGTTTTTGCAGCCCAAATGCATGGATTTGCATTTATTAGAATTAAAATTTAGCTTCCAAATTCTAAACCATTCTTCAAGCTTCGCTAGATCCCTCTTAATGTTAACCACACCTTCCAGTGTGTCTATTTCGCAGACTGAAGCCTTAAAG
Source organism: Ichthyophis bannanicus (assembly GCA_033557465.1). Taxonomy (NCBI): domain Eukaryota; kingdom Metazoa; phylum Chordata; class Amphibia; order Gymnophiona; family Ichthyophiidae; genus Ichthyophis; species Ichthyophis bannanicus. The sequence continues at coordinate 702,615,308 of CM066032.1, forward strand.
ATTATTTCAGAGATTCCTTTGCAATTACCTACATGGTTGCCAAAACAATTTATTTTGTCTTTATTACAGCTGGTACTAAGCAAGAATTACTTTTATTATGTGGGTTCCTTTTACTTACAAGTTTTTGGAATCGACATGGGAGCAGCTGTTGCCCCCTCTATTGCCACCTTATTTATGGCGGATTTTAAACACTGTTTTGTTTATTCCTCACCATGGTTTCAGGATATTATACAGTGGAAGAGGTTTTTGGATGACATTTTTATTTTGTGGAAAGGTAGTACTTCTCAGTTATATCACTTGTTGACTGATTAAATTAGGTGAATGACAGTATAAAATTTACCTTGAAGTGTGATGCTCATTCAATTGAATTTCTAGATGTGTTGATCGCTTGTTCAGAGAATGTTTTGACCACATCTTTGTTTTGCAAACCAGTGCAGCACAATACCTTACTTAAATTTGGTAGTTTTCACTCTCCAGCACTGAAATGTGATCTTCCATTTGGTCAGTTTTTACGTCTACGACATATTTGTTCTTCAACAGAAGATTTTAAGATTCATGCCCATAAATTATGTGAAAGGTTGTATTCTCGGGGCTATCCCAAATCCATTGTTCGGAGGGCTTATAAATGGGCATTATACAATCATAGGGCATGGTTGCTGACCCCTTCAATCCCTTTGGCTCAACATGTGTCCAGAAAGTCTCAGGAGGACACCTTGTGGGAGCTTTACCCTTCAGCAATAGAGCCTTGACGGTACAATCTATTCTTCATAAAAACTGGCATGTATTGCATCTCCATCCTTGTTTTCAGCAACGTCTTTGGCTTATGCTCGCGGTAAAAAATTATGCGATTGGTTAGTACAAGCTAATCCCAGAACCCAGAGTGTAGCTGAGCGGGCTGGGCACTTTCCTTGTGGGCAGTGCACATATTGCTCCTGATCTTTGGTGAGGGATACCTGGACTGACCCTATATCGCAAAAGATATGGTCTTCTAAGTATTATACCACCTGGGATGCTACTTTTATGGTATACTTAATATTTCGTCCCTGTGGTCTTAAGTTTGTTTAAAAGACGTTTAGCTGAATATGCCTCACAGATTCATATTAAAATCATATCAGCTCCAATTGTACAACATGTATTGCAACATGACCATACCTTTTCTCAATTCTTGAGGAGAGTTATTGATTGGGTTCCCCCTTCAGCTTGAGGCGATGATAAACTTCCTCGACTACAATTTATTGAACAACAATGGGTTTTCAAACTGGACTCGGTAACTCCAAGTGGTCTAAATCTGGAGTCAGATTGGTACAATTTGCTGTGATTTTGATTCTAAAGTCGACTGGGAGGCGTTTACATGGTTGTTCTCTGCCCCTGGTTGGCTTAGCAGTAAGCAGGTGGTTTGTTAGTGATGTCAGACGCCGGGTTTAAATGGCTCCCTTGAACATTTTGGTTCTAAGAGTGGTGCAGCATTCTTCATGGTGAGAGGAAACCTGAAGCAGGGTTCATAAATGTTGAAACCCAAAACACAGGACTGTGTCATTGGTTCACCTATGGTTGGGCTTTGCTGCGCCTGTCTCTCAGCTAAGTAAAAATTGATATATGTGATGCTGATGAAAAAAATGTTTTACTGCACATGATTAAAAGGACGTGTTCCTCCAGTTATGGCTGTTCCTTGCCTGTAGGTTATTGATCGACCCAAAAAGTTAAATTTTTGGGGGAGCTGTTATATATTGTACTGGAACCTGCCATTTTCTATTCTTTTGACTTTATGGGGGTAGGTGGTGTTCTTTTGGCCCCAAGGTTTTTTGTTTTTGATGGGGAAAGGTTAAAGGGCATTTCCCGGCACTCCTGCGCTTCACAGTAACACAGCTGCCAACGTGAGGGAAAACGTCACTTTTCACACTGGTGGCTGGGGCTTCACGCGGCTTCCCCGGCTCACCTCTGAAGCTGTCCATTGTGTGTGAATGAAGTTCGCATAGGGCCTCCTGAAGCGCGGGGCCCTGTGCAAACAACATTCTCGCACAATGGATGGGCTAGCTCTGTTAGTACCTCTTCCTTTCTGCTGGTAATTCCTTTTTGATGCAACCCAGCATCCTTCTGGCTTTTGCCACTGCCTCATCGCACTGTTTCGCCACCTTGAGATCCTCAGAAACAATGACTCAGAGGTCCTTCTCCTTCTCCATGCACACCAACCTCTCGCCCCCTATTGCATACAATTCCCTTGGATTTCTGCTTCCCAAGTGCATGACACTGTACTTCTTCACATTAAATCTTAACGCCAAGCATTAGACCATTCTTCCAGCTTTTGTAGATCTTTCCTCATGTTCTACACTCCCTCAGGGGAGTCGACTCTGTTGCAAATTTTTGTGCTATCTGCAAAAAGACAGACTTTTCCATTCAGTCCTTCAGCAATATCACTCACAAATACATTGAACAATACCGGTCCCAGGACTGAACCCTGGGGCACATCGCTAATCACCTTCCTTTCATCCGAGTGAGTTCCGTTTACCATCACCCTCTGTTGTCTGTCAGTCAACCAATTTCAGTTCACCATCTTGGGACCCATCCCCAAGCTCTTGAGTTTATTGATAAGCCTCCTATGAGGAACAGTATTAAATGCTTTGCTGAAATCCAGGTAGATGACATCCATCGCATGCCCTTGATCTAGTTCTCTGATCACCCAGTCAAAGAACTCAATCAGATTTGTTTGGCAAGATCATCCTTTGGTAAAACCATGTTGCCTCAGATCATGCAACCTGTTGGTTTTGAGAAAGTCCACTATTTGCTCTTTCAGGAGTGCCTCCATTATTTTTCCTGCCATTGAGGTAAGGCTTACTGGCCTGTAGTTTGCCACTTCTTCCCTGTTACCACTTTGGTGAAGAGGAACCACATCAGCCTTTCTCCAGTCCTGTGGAACTTCTCCTGTCTCCAAGGATCTATTGAAAAGATCCTTTAAGGGGCCTGAAAGATCCTCTCTGAGCTCTTTCAGTATCCTGGGATGTAACCCATCTGGTCGCATGGCTTTGTCCACTTTCAGTTCTGCAAACTGTTCTAACACATCATCTTCTGTGAATGGTCTGGTATCTACTCCATTCCCATTTTTATATTTGGGAATCACAGGTGGTCCTTCTCCAGGATTTTCTTTGTCCTGTCACTAATATACCTAAAAATAGCTTTGTCTCCATGTTTTACTGTATAAACTATTTTTCCTTGACTTGCAAATCTAGAATTTTCTTGAGACGGAGTAAGATCGATCTGGAGGAAGTCAGCAGTATGCTGGTAGGAGAAGCTAGCATGGAACAGACCAGATTGACTACTTGGCAGAACTTCCAGTACCCAAAAGGAAGAGTATGAACTTCAGACAGAGCAACTCATGGACCATACAGAAAGGGCATAAGCCTGTGAATAAAAGAATCAGAAATCTGCAGTTTTGCAGGAATTATTAAACCTCTGACAAGGAAAACAATTCTGAGAATAGAATCCTTTGGACAAGAAAGGGATTAATTGGAAGAAGCAACCAGTGCTTAGTGATCCCAAAATCTCTTCTCCACCATCTGTGTTGCAGGGTGAAACAGTGGTACGAGGTAGTTATTGTTTATTAACGTAATCGCCAGAGTGGGAAAGATGATGAGTCCATAGCATGTTCGCATATTGTTGCCTGTCTATATGCAAACTTTTAAGGGCTTTGAACCAGGTATGAGAGGTTGAAGTTCAGCTCTTGAGGTGGGTATGCTGAACTGAAGTGGAGCAAGCAGGAAGGGCTTGTCTGCCTGCACAAGCTCAGCCCTACAACCATGCCTTTGAGAATCCATATTAGTCCTGAGGGATTTAAAAGGGGGTTGCTGGGAACAAGATAGTGTTCCTTGCAACTTGCTGTGGGTTCTAGGTAATGGAGAGTCATAACCCTGCTGAGTTTGCTGACATGTTTGTATTATCTATGAAGTTAATTGGAGCAGCACAAACTAAACCAGACTGGTTGTGAAAACTGTGACCTAGCTGACCTGCTCTGTTATTGGATTTCTATGCTGAGAAATATCTCTGCTCCATATGGCTTATGGCTTATTACATTTGATACGCCACCTTTTCTAAGAACCTTTGTGGTGTGTTTAAGTTAACAAGGTGAAGGAAATTAGTTTACCTTTTATGTTAATCATGGTATTTGTGAATAAACTCTGCACTGTGGTTCAGTTATTCTTTGGCAAGCAAACTGACGCAAACCCAGTACTGTGAATGTCAGCTTTTCTGTTCAAGAGTCCATGTAGAGAGAAGCCAGAAGTGAAACACTTAGAACTGGTGACCTCTTTGCGATTCCCCAGTACACTATACTTGTGATGGCAGATTCTGCTTTCAGTTATTTGTATAAATTAGTAAACCACTTACTACTGTTTGACAGTAGAATAATATGTTCTCTTAAGTTCCCTCGGCTAGTATCATGATCTTTGCAGTTTTCCGGGTCATGCATGTCTTGGTAAATGGTACCAACATTTCAGCCATCTTTCTTCAGGGTGAAGAAAGCCACAGAATGACGGCAGAAATATCAGTTCCACTTACTAAGATGCGGCATGACCCGGAAAACTGCAAAGATTAGAATAATATGAACTGTTATAAATTGTGCAAATAAAAGCAATCAAGTGGGAACACCTACAGTTGTGATCGACATTATTGGCACTCTTGCATTGTAGGTATGTTGTGTGCAATATCTTGAGAAATAACTAGAAATATTCCACCCGTATGTCATTATAATATTTTAATAGTGTATTCAAAGGTATACAACAAGAAAAAAAGATGTTTGTGCAACTTAGACATAGTAATTTCTGGAAAAAACCCAAAATATGATCTGGACAGAATTACTGGCACCCTTCACAAATAGTTGGTTGAACAACCCCAGTGATGACAGCCTCCAAACATTTCTTGTAGCTATCTATAGGTTTCGTACATCTGTCTCCTTGTAGTTTCCCCACTCTTCAACTGCAATTTGTTCCAGCTCATGAATATTTCCAGGATTTCTTTTACCAATGGCAGAGTTCAGCTCTTTCCAAAGGTTCTTGACTGGATCGAGATCAGGACTCATTGCTGGCCAGTTTACAACAATCCATTTCTTCCTTTTTAATCATTCTTTTATACTTTTGGATCCATGTTATGGGTCGTCCTGCTGGAAGACCCATGACTTCAACCCAAATCTAGCTTTCTGACATTAGGTAGCATATTTCACTCCAAAGTACCTTGGTAGTCCTCTGGCTTTATGATTCCTTTAATACGTTCCAGGTTTCCAGGATCTGAGGCAGCAAAACACCATATTTAACTGTAGGAAAGATGTATTTTTCCTAAGTTTCATTTCTTCTCCTGTAAATGTATCGCTGGTCTGCATTGCCATAGAGCTCAAGTTTGGTTTCATCTGTCCACAGAACATTTTCTCAGAAGGACTGGGGTTTCTCAAGCTGGGTTTGGGCAAAGATCAGATGTGCCTTTTTATGTCTGTCTTTGAGCAGTGGGATCCTCCTTGGCTTTCACCCATGAAGCCCTTCTGTGTTTAGTGCATGGCGTATGATGCAGGTTGAAACCACCACTCCAGATTGCTCCAGGTCAGCCTTAAGGTCTTTGGATGTTATATTTTCTGTTTTTCCAACAGTTCACAATAACCTTTAAATTTTATTTTATTTAGTATACATTTGTATACCGCTACTTCCAGCGATCAGCAGCAGTTTGATTACAGATTGGAAATTGTCAAATCATGACAGGAAATTTTTTGAGGTATAAACACACTGAAAGTTGATCAAAAATGCATTCAGTTTTACTGCAGTGGGAATGTGGTTCTTCTGTTCTACCTGATTTGAATTGTTTATAAGGGTGTCAATAATCATGTCCTAACACTAATTAAGCCCAAAGAAATCACCAATATATATTCCTACAACAAAATGACTTACTATCCCAAACAATCCACCTTCATTAACAACTAACCGGTGAAATTCATGAAAACTATCAAAACTTTTTGTCGGATCATCCACCTTGAGAGGACAAACCTCCCTCATAGTGGATTCTCCTTTTAATCAATTTTAAAAAAGACTCACAGGCCTAAAAGCAATGTGGGTCTTTCTTAAAATTGATTAAAAGGAGGATCCACTACGAGGGAGGTTTGTCCTCTCAAGGTAGATGATCCAACAAAAAATTAGATAGTTTTCATGAATTTCACTGGTTAGTTGTTAATGAAGAGGTGGATTGTTTGGGATAGTAAGTCATCTTGTGGTAGGAATAATCATGTCCTAGCAATATCCCAGTTTCTATACTATTTCCTTTTTAATTGATCTTGGGTTTTTTTTAAATTCTTTTATGTGTCAAATATGTGTGCATATAAAGTCCAAAACCATTTCTCTAGCCACTTTTTTTTAGGAGATATTGGACATTAAGGGGTTGAACTGCAAGGGTGCCAATAATATCGACCACAACTGTACTTGAGTATTTTGCCATCGTTGAAAACAATATAAGAGGTTTTTCATGCATTTTAACCTGAAGAAAAGTGTCAAGTGGGTTTTAATAGCCAGCTGAGGTTCATTCCATAAGTAGTTCTTCACCTGGTCCTCAGAAACTGCCTGACCAGCCTAGTTTCAGTGGAGGTACTGCAGGCTGATATCTCATGTAAACACCACTGGCCAGGCAGTCCCTGAGGACTGGGATGAGAACCACTACACTACAAGAACAGATCTGTGGAGGATAATTTTATAAAGTCATAACTAGTTAATGCTGCTATCTGGATAAGTCCTACCCTGAAAGTAACTTACCCTGAGCTCAAATTTAGAAAAAGCAATCAAAAAATCCATATCCTAAAAAGAATATCAGGTCTGAATGTTCCATGTCCAATTCTTTATCTACTGGATCCAGTCCTGCTATAGCTTGTCCATCAGCTAGTTGGGACAACACTTCTCCATCAATGATTATGGCATGGATGCACAAGTTCAGTCCTTAAGGGCTGCAGACTGGCAAAGTTTGCAGAATATCTCCAATAAATATGTATGAGATAGACCTGATGCATACTGTTTCAATTATATGGAAATCAATGTAATGCATATTTATTAGGGTACCTGAAAACCTGGCCTGTTGTGCTCCTTGAGGACTGAACTTCTGCATCCCTGGTCTATGGATTTTGGAGTTCTAGTACCTTGCAATTTTCAGCCTTCTCTCCTTGTTCAGCCTGGGCAAGATTGTCCTGGCTATGAAGCCTCCAGTTTCTACCACTGATCTATTCCCTGCTCAATTTTTAATAATAATCTTCAGTTAGGACTTTTTCTATGCATCTCTCCAACAGTTAATTCATGTCTTGAGCATGGCTAATTTCCCAAGGAGTGGAAGATCGCTATTAAAAAAAATCTTAATCCAGCCTCTTTTTCCAATGTCTGGCCTGTCTTCTAACCTTCTTTTATTTCTAAAATAGTCAAAAATGTATTCCATCTAGAATGTTCCAATTTCCTTGACAAATCTCATGTCCTCCATCCTAGACTATCTGGATTCCATCCTGTGAATTTACTTTGTTTGCCATGATGGATGAAATTTTATTTAATATAGACCAACAGAGAAATGCAGTCCTAGTCCTCCTCATCATGTCTCATCAACCTTGTGAATCATATACAAGTTATTTCCTCTCTTCATGATTTGGGACTTAGGGGTACAGTGCTCAATTGATTCTTTTCTTTTCTTCATATTAGCACCTTCTGGGTGGATTGGTCCCATCATGCCTCAAGCCCTTAACTTGAATAGAATTACCATGGTTAAAAAATCCCAAACTTCAACTAACATGGGAGGCCAGATGTTTTGGTTAGTAGCTTTATTACTTTTGATGGTTGTAGGGAAGCTTGAAAAAGAGGCAGGAAAGAAAATCTGGGTGTTGAATTTAATGATGGCTGGCCTTGTAGTAACCACAGTGAAAGATAAGAAGGCTTGAAGCCGCATACCAGTGGAAGTGATGGCCATTATTTTAACAGATATTGGGCATGCCTGAGACTGCTATGGTAGTCACTGGTAGGAAAGGGATTGGGGATATGATGCTTGGTTGAGTATGGGAATGTTTATGCTAATCTACCCAAAGTAAAATAATAGCAATGTGGCACAGGATGAGCTAAACTGGTTTTCTCTTGTTATTATTTACCATGCTATTATATTGTTTCACATCACTAAACTTATAATGACTGGTGCAATCCCACCATTGCAGACCTTTTATCTTGTGCTAGGACCAGCATACAAACTGCTATTTCCTTTCATAAACTAGAGCAAGCTAACATGAGTCCTCCAAAAGGATTACCAAAGGAGACTGCTACTGCTGGAAAGAAATCGGCACTTGTGTTAAAGCCAAGTGACAGATCAAAGGGGCAATTTGAAAGGCTCCCTCTACCAAACCAAGGGCTGTGTGAATCACCCAGGAAATTATTAAGCAATTACCTTAGAAGTACAGGCATAAATAGGTTAACCAGAGCTCTGTGATTCTCAGTCATGAAGGACTACCAAAAGGGACTGCTACTGCTGGAAAGAAATCTGCACTTGTAAGTATTTACTTCTAGGAAATTCTCTATAACTTGGGGAAAGGGAATTCTCTGGGCTACAGCTGATAAATCTGTGTATTTTAGAATCCAGTATATTTGCTAATTCAGTCAGGGCTCAGTAGCACCAGAGAGCTTTTAATTTAAATTTAAGCATCAGTCAGTAGCACCAGAGAGCTCATAATTTAAATCAAATTTGAGTATAGCTTAGCATAGAAAGAAGAATAGGGCAAATATTCTTTGAGTAGAAAGAAATACATTGTTTCTAGAGACCTTTACAAAGAAGCCTTCCAGTTAGGAGGCAAAAGACATGTGAAATTGTTTTAAATAGGTGTTAAAGTCAAGTGACAGATCAAAGGGGAAATTTCACAGGCACCCTCTACCAAACCAAGGGCTGTGTGAATCACCCAGGAAATTGTTAAGAGACTACCTTAAAAGCACAGGTCAGGGAATGGTGTAGCAAGTCAGTTTTTACTAAGTGTTCTTTCTCTCCCACTCACCCCAACTGTTACCCACCCCAGGCATAATCTTAGCTTTATAGGTTCTTAAACCTATTAAAGGGGAGTGGAGGAGTAGCCTAAGGGTTACAGCACTGTCTTGAAAACCAAAAGACCAGGGTTCAATTTCCAATAGCATTCCTTATGGCCTCAGGCAAGTCACTTAACCCTCCATTGCCTCAGAAAAATCCAAGTTATCAATGTCCCTGTTCAATGTGCATTACCAAGTTTAAAGTTACAATGGTAAACAGTTTTGACTGACTGATAAAGCTGTATAAAAAATCTGTTAAATAAATAAGAAGCAGTCAAATTCACTTTCAGGTTCAGCTGGTCATCCTTACCAGGGATAGATTGATTAAACTTATTTGGTATAGTTGTATCAGTACAAGTATCCCTAGCAACTTTAAGTAAGTAGACAACTTAAATAGCTAAACAAAACCTTACAACTAAGATGCAAATAGCAGCCCAGCAGCGAGATAGGGACTGTCCAATCTTTTCACTGAGTATCGCATGTCTGATTTTCTCCCATTTGGTGAGGGGTCTTATGTGCAAGGAGCTCTTTGCCCTCAGGGAATGAGTCTGATTTCTGGAGGCTAGAGTGGCAGACTTAGAGGACATAAGGAAAACAACATATCAAAGAACATAGTCTCAAAATGGGCCTGCACCTTAATGTAAAGAAGACAAAGATCATGACAACTGGCATAATCAACAGGTTCATCGTTGAAGGAGAAGAAATTGAAATTGTGAACAACTTTAACCTACTTGGATCAACTATCAATAAAGAAGCAACAAGCAGTCAAGAAATCAGACGACGCATTGCTCTTGGCAGAATGGCTATGAAAGACCTAGATAAGATTCTCAAGAGCAGAGATGTCTCTCTCCATACAAAGATTTGACTTGTTCAGGCCATGGTATTTTCAATAACATCATATGGATGTGAAAGCTGGACAGTGAAAAAGATAGACAGGAAGAAAATTGATGCCTTTGAATTATGGTGCTGGTGGCGAAAACTGCATATACCAGGGACTGCCCGAAGAACAAACCAGTCGGTACTAGAGGAGATCAAACCTAAGCTTTCTTTAGAAGCTCAGATGACAAGACTTTGCCTTTCATACTTTGGACACATCATGCGAAGAGAGAGATCATTAGAGAAAGACATCATGCTTGGCAAGATAGAAGGTCAACGCAAAAGAGGAAGGCCAGCAATGAGATGGATCGAGACAATAACAGCAGCTATGGGTACCAGTCTGTCAACAATGAGCTGCCTGACTCAAGACCGAACACAATTTAGGATAGCTATCCAGAGGGTCGCCATGAGTCGACTCCGACTTGACGGCACTTAACAACAACACAACAGCGAAGCAAAAGAAGTCGAGCATAGTCTACCCAAACATTCCGTCTGCATTGAGACCAGTTCCACATGGTGAGGGACTTCCTATTCCAGAACCTCCATCAGAATATTCTCTTGATTCATCTGATGAGGAGAAGGGTGAGCCGAGCTGTTCTTCTCCTGGTCCGTCAGCATGCAGTGACCCAGATTTTCACTGGGATGCATATCAACTCCACACAGAATAACACAGGAAAAACTAAATGACCTGGTTTGTGATTTGGACTTATCCAAGAACAAGGCAGAATTGCTAGGATCAAGACTCCAACAATGGAATCTTCTAGAAGAAGATGTCAACATTACTTCATATCGAAAGCGCCACCAGCAGTTAGAGCCTTTCTTCAGAAAGGAAAGTAATCTGGTATTCTGTTCTGATATTGAAAGCCTCATGAATGCCTTAAAAATCACTCATGACCCACAAGACTGGCGACTATTTATAGACTCTTCGAAACTGAGTCTGAAGGCTGTGCTTTTGAACAATGGAAACCGTCTTCCATCTATTCCAGTAGCGCATGCCATCCACATGAAAGAGACATATGATAACTTAAAGCTTCTACTGACTTCCATTAACTATAACAAGTACAGCTGGCACCTCTGTGGTGACTTGAAGGTAGTTACCCTTTTAATGGGACTGCAGCAGGGATATATAAAATACATGTGTTTCTTATGTGAGTGGGATAGCTGAGCAAGGGATTGGCACTACTTGCGGAAGGAATGGAATCGCAGACAAAATGTAACAGTTGGAGAGAAGAATATCCAGCACCCAGCTCTGGTTGAGGCTCTCAAAATCCTGCTACTACCCCTTCACATCAAACTAGGTTTGATGAAAAACTTCGTGACAGCCATGGACCGCACTTCGCCAGCTTTCTGATACCTGCAGCCTGCTGCAGGGTGATGCAAAACAAGCATGGAATGCTTTTCGCCTAGTGTCAACAAACTTTCTCGGGAATGTTAGGGCAGAAAACTACAAGGAACTAGTAGAAGACATGCTGATGCAGTATCAGAAACTTGGCTGCAATATGTCTCTAAAGATCCATTTCCTTGATTCCCATCTCAATTTCTTTCCTGACAACTGTGGTATGGTTAGTGATGAACAGGGCGAACGTTTTCACCAGAATATCGCAACGATGGAGCAAAGATACCAGGGAAAATGGTCCACTACAATGCTGGCTGACTACTGCTGGACACTCCCCAGAGAAGCTCCCGAACAGCTGTACAAGAGACAGGCAAAAAAAAATCTAAGAAGTAGTCTATGACTTGTTTTTTTACAGGTATTAACCGAAGGCCTATTATATTTACTATTGACATGCATTTCGTGATGTAAACATTAATTCTTGTAGATTACAAAAACACTAGAGCCAACTTTGCAATTTCACTGTCATATTCATGTTAAGCATATAAAAATTGATAAGAAATGGCTATTTTTATTTCAGTAACATGACTTTTGTAAAAATGTGTTGACCAGTGTATTCTTTAGTCTTTTCAGGGATCCATCTCACATCCACGATGATGTCTCTTATTCCTCGCCCTTTCCTGAACCCTACTTGCATTTCAGGCAGTTCTCATTCCAGGTATGGTTGTAGTCTCTGCTGAATAATCTTCAATAGAATCTTGCTGCCATGTGGGATCATATCAATTGTGTGATAATTTCCACAGTCAGTTGGATCACCTTTCTTTAGTATTGGTATAAACACATATCTTTTCTAGTCTGTTGGCCATGATGTTGTTTTCCAAATTTCCTAGAAGAGTCTTGTAAGTATGGTAACAGCTGCATCAGACTGCTGTAATACTTCAATGGGAATGCCATCAATGTCAGGTACTTTGTTCTTTGATAAGGCTTTCAATGCTGCTTCGACTTCTTCTGTCATTACCAATGGTTCCGGATCATAGGGTACAATTTGAAACGGCTGTTGGTCCACTTGATCTTTATCATATAATAACTCTGTATATTCTTTCCACCTTTTCTTGATCTTCTCAGCATCATTCAACATGGATCCTTGAGTATCTTGTAACATTCCAATTCGAGGCTGGAATTTTTTTTCTATAACTCTCGAAGCTTTAGGAAAGCCGGTCTTGTTCTTCCTCTAAAGGTTTCTGCTTCTATTTCCTTGCATGAATCATTGTAGTACTTCTCCTTTTCTTGTCTTGTTACACGTTGGAAATCTGTTAAGTTCTGTGATTGCCCCTCTTTCTCCTCTGGCTTTAGCTTCTCTGCGTTTCTGGGCAATTTTCAGAGTTTCTTTTACACCTTTTGTAGAGATTCTCACTTTTTTCCAATACAACCTTCTTTATATCATCCCATAACTCTTCTGGAACTCTGTCATTTGTATCGAAAGCAGCAAATTGATTTTGCAGGCAGTCTTTAAATTCTGTTGGTATATTCTCAAGGTCATATTTTTCTACATTCATAAGTGGCTTGCTCTTTTTCAACTTTAGCTTGAGTTTGCATACTAGTAGTTGGTGAGGTGTACCACAGTCAGCTCCAATTTTTGTCTTTGTTGATGTTATAGAGCTTTTCCATTGTTGACTTCCACAGATGTAGTCAATTTGATTTTTGTATGATCAATTGGGTGAAGTCCACGTGTACAGTCACCACTTGTGTTGCTGGAAGAAGGTGTTTGAGATGAATAGATTGTTGGTCTTGCAGAATTCTATCAGTCTTTCTCCAGCTTCATTTCTGTTGTCAAGTCCATAATTTCCAATCACTTTGCTACCTTCTTTGTTGCCAACTTTTGCGTTCCAGTCACCCATGACTATTAGGATATCCTGTTTGAGTGTTCTGTCAATTTCACCTTGTACTTGTTCATAGAACTCATCAACTTCATCCTCTTCTGCAGCTGTTGTTAGGGCATATACTTGAATTATAGTTGTGTTGATGGGCATTTCTCGTAGACAAATAGAAATGTAAACGTTCACTGATTGCACTGTATTTCATTACAGTTCTTGCAAGTTTTTTCTTAATTATAAATGCAGCACCATTTTTTCTTTGTCTTTCATTTCCAGCATAGTAGACCATGTGATCATCAGATGGAAAGTGCCCAATGCTAGTCCATTTCAGTTCGCTGACACCCAACATATCGAGTTGTGCACATTCCATTTCATTCTCGACCACCTCCAAATTCCCTTGGTTCATGCTTTGTACGTTCCATCTCTCAATATGTGAGACGCATTTGTAGCTTTTGACTCTCATTTCTAGTGCAGCTACATCAGCAGTTAGTTATCCCGAGGGCTTTGATCCAACCATATTATAAATGCTGGTTTTACTCTGAAAAGTCTTCAGCTCCTCCCCAGTAGCCAGTTGAGTGCATTTCAACCTGGGTGTCTCATCTTCCAGCACTATAGTGTAATTTGTTTGTTGTGACTATCCGTTGGTTTTTCATGGCAAAATATGGAAGTAGATTGCCAGGATATTCTGCACAGTTTAATTTTAGTGTTGCCATTGTCACAGAAATGCAATCCTCTGACACCAACACCATCCCATTCTGCTGTTGCCCAGATGGGTGGTTTGTCTTGATCTGGCATCTCAGCTGAGACCTGCCCATCTTGGGGAGACCCTGACAGTAGTTAAGCTACCGATAGCTTAGCCCTCAGCATCACTGATGTGCATAAGCCCTCACAGCACAACAAGCTGCACAACAAGTGAGGAAAAACGGGTTGATACCTCTACTATATATCAAAGTACAGGGTTTTCAGTAAGCATGGCAAACAAGTCTAAGTTTCACAATGAATATTCATCAAATGTGTTTGCATTCACATGTTATAAGAATGAGACTAATTTGCATAAAATGGTCATCCCAAAAAAAAACATCTTTGTGGGAGATCCATATGTGAGAGGCCCTGATTTGAGAGGGTAATTTCAGATTTCCTTGCCCTCTTGTTCTCTGGTTGCTCTGATAACAAAATCTTTAGAGGCATTTCAGCTGTTTCAAGCAAAACTCTTGCCACAATTTATTTTCATTTCCCATGTGACTTGTTCTTCAAAGGATCTAGATTCACAAGTTGGATTTGGAATGGTAGTCTTAGCGCTCTATTACATAAATTGGCCCCATTTAAAACATTATGGGCCTGATATTCAGCGGCAGTGGTGGCATGATTACAATGGCTAGCCACCGCTGCTGAACACTAAACCCAGATATTCAAAGCTGGGACCATATCTGACCACTGGCATTGAATATCCAGGATTGCTGCCAAAGCAGAAAGCTAATTGGGAAGTGGTGGTATTCAGCCACTGTTCAGTTAGCTTTGGCGGTGAAAGAACAGCTTAACTATGCTTAACTTGTGCCATCGAGGGATAACCGGAAAGTGGCTGAATATCGATATTGACTAGTTATCCCCCGAGTGACACCCCCAGAATTCCCCTGGAACGTCCTGATGCTAACCAGGTGTTTGTACTACTGAATAGCTTGTTTAGCGGCATTTACATGGATTACAGGTCTGCAAATCATGTAAATGCTTTTGAATATCAGGCCTTATGTCTTAAGAATGTGCATGAGAATCATTGGTTTCATCCAGGACTCTGTCTACTAAGGCAACAGTTTAGAAAGGCGGAGCTATACTGCTGAAAATATCATAAGCCTGAATCTGTGGCATTCTAGACCCCATGGGCACCCAGAGCAGGTGCCCCTCTCGCGGCATGCAACCGTGGCACAATGCAACTACCCCCATGGGCCTACAAGGCAGTGCCAGCATAGAAACATAGAAACATGATGACAGAAAGACCACATGGCCTATCTAGTCTGTCCTTCCATATCAACAACTACAACAGTCCACTTTTTACCTTTAGAGATCCCCTGTGTTGGTCCCATGCTTTTTTTTTTTTTATTTATTTTATTTAGACAGTTTTGTATACCACCTTATCCTTCAATCAAAGTGGTCACAACACAATTGGGGGATACATTTAACACAAGGGGATATGCGACACATACACTAATACTTACAGGGAACATGGGCAATGGAGGGTTAAGTGGCTTGCCCAAGACCACAAGGAGCACCTGTGGGACTAGAAACCCCAGTCCTTCCAGCCCAAGGTTGCTGTCCTCTAGTGGGATTTGAACCCCCGACCTTCCAGCCTGAAGTACCCTGCCCCAACCACTAGGCCACTCCTCCACTCACTTTTTGAATTCAATTACTGTCCTCATCTCTACCACCTCCACTGGGAGACTATTCCACGGATCCACCACTCTTTCCGTAAAGAAATATTTCCGCATATCACTCCTGAATCTATCTCCCTTCACCCTCATCCCATGTCCCCTCGTAGCAGAACTTGCCTTCAATTGAAAGAGGCTCTCTCCCTGAACATTTATGCCACGGAGGTATTTAAACATCTCAATCATATCACCTCTATCCCGCCTTTCCTCTAAGGTGTACATATTAAGATCCTTAAGTCTGTCCTCATATGCTTTATAATGAAGCCCACTAATCATTTTAGTAGCCACCCTCTGCACCGACTCCATCCTGTTCACATCCTTTTGAAGGTGTGGTCTCCAGAATTGCACACTATGGCATGGCATGGCAAACCTACCTTAATGTGGTGGGTGGCTTGCCATGCTCCCCCCGCTCCAGGCCCGGTGGCTCTTCCCTCCAGGCTGGGCTTTAACATATTTCCTATTTCAGGCAGAGGTAATATGTTAAAGCCATTTATATAGCAAAAAAAAGTTATTATTCTTTTTTATCTGCTCAAATGTTTCACAACCTCATAACTATTTCAAAGTTTTGCAACCATCACCGAAGAGCAAAATTCTACTTCTGAAGTCCTTTCCAATATTTCTACTGATTTTCTGATGACTGCTCTTATCTTTAAGATTTGAAATCTTCTCTTCCATTGTTGAAGCCCTCTAAATACCCGTTGCCTTTTTCAAACTCTGCTGCTGTTACCTTCACATATGCCTGTTTGTTTTTTCATCTTGCTACTGATTTTTCATTGTCAAAGACTATCTTGTCTATGAAGTCTACATAAACTACTGCAGACCATTTTCCTCCATCAAAAAAGAAGAATCTGGTTTTATTCCTTTACTCTTACCTCTAATAACAGTTTCTCCTCTGGAAAATTCCCAAACAGTTGGAAACATGCTGCGGCATGTCCTCTTCTAAAATAGACTTCTTTGGATCCCTCAGTTCCTTCTAATTATATTGCAGACCCATTTCACCTCTTCCCTTTTCATCTAAGGTCTTGGAGAAGATTGTACATTCTCAACTTGTCTTGTTTTTGGATCAGACAAACATTCTTCATCCCTTTCAGTCTGGATTTCGGGCAGACCATTCCACAGAGACTCTCTTTCTTTGGATGCTAAATTATATTAAATGTAGGACCGATCATCAACAAGCTGCCCTGATTATTTCATTGGACCTCAGTGCAGTATTTGATTTAGTGGATCATAAACTTCTCATACACCATCTGGCAGATATTAGTATATCTGGTACTATGTTGACATTTTTTTTTTTAATCTCCAAGATCACACTTTTTCAGCTTCTTGGCAAAGCTCTTCTTCTGCCTCATATAATCCTCCCCGTGGTGTTCCCCAGGGAACTATTTTGGTTCCTACTTTGTTCAATGTGGTTCTCGCAACACTGTCTGCACTCATTCAAAGTTTTGGTCTTCACAGTTATATATTTGCTGATGGCATTCGGTTATTCTTTTAATACTAATTCTTCCTCTCCTAATCTTTCATTACTAGCCTCTAGCCTTTCTCTAATAGATGACTGGCTTAAAACTCATCAAATAAAATTAAACCTCTCTAAATTTAATGTTACATGGATTTTTCAACATTCTTCTGCCTTGATAGGATCTGAAATCAGGAATCAGCCTACGAGTATCCCTTTTGGACCATCTCATGATTCTTGGTTGTAAAATAGATTCTTCTCTTACATTTCAAACTCACATCTTTTTGGTTATAAAAACATCATATTTCTTTTTGAGGAAATTCATTATTTAGAATGTCATCACCTTAGGACTGTAGTTTTTGCTGTCATTCTCAATCTTATTGATCATTGTAATTCCCTTTATCTTGGTCTTCCTCAGTCATAAGAACATAAGATGTGCCATACTGGGTTAGGACCAAGGTCCATCAAGCCCAGTATCCTGTTTCCAACAGTGGCCAATCTAGGTCATACGTACCTAGCAGTTTCCCCAAAAGACACAGTCCATTTTAAATCATTTACAACTATTGCAAAATGCAGCTTCCAGGTTACTGACCGGCATTGGGAAATACGAATATACTACAGTACTCCCATACTATTTATTTATTTAGCTGGTTTTATATACCACCTTATCAAAGTGGCAAGGTGGTTTACATGGAACATTTTAAACTTAACTGTTGACATGCAGCAGTATGAACTTAATTTGGTATACATGTCACAGAGTTGGGTCAAAACTATAACAGTAGCAATGAAGCGGTGCACAGTGGAGTGCAGCGTTGTAAAGCTAGAGATCTAGATCTGTATAACCCAGTATGGTTATACTAAAGGAATTACATTGGCTGCCCCTACAGTACTGTATCCATTTTAAGATTTGTAACTCTTATTTATAAAGGTTTGCATGCCAATATTCCACAGTATCTGTTCTTCCCTTTGCTTCCCCATGACCACTTTGATCAAACAGGATAAATCAACTTATGCTACCAACAGCTTATAACCATTTTCCGGACACAACCACTGAAATTGCGTTTTCCTGCTATGGGTCCTACTGAGAGGAAAAACAAACCATACTTAATTTAAATCAGTCCTAAAACACATTTTTAACAATGGCTTTTGGATTCCTTCCTGAATTATTTGATTAAGAAGACCTATGGTAATTGGCATCCCTTGAAGTGTATGTTGGACTTAATCGTCTCTTTTCCTCTTTCCTTTAATGATATTGTAATTTCTTTTCTTTTTTCCTTATTTTTTATTGTACACCATTTTGTATCATATCAAATATTGAATAAACTAAACTAATTTTATAATATGTTGCCTAGGTTAGGAGGGTAAGAAAATGCCTATTCTTAGCATATTTTATAAAGATAAATAGGTGCCTATGGGAGTCATTTTAGAAGCCCTATTCATGCTTTGGATGTCCGTAAATGGACAATGATGGCCAAAGCACAGAGATGTCTCCAGAGCCATTCTAGAAGCTGGCTCTGGGGACATCCCCAGCGTGAGGATGTCCAAGTCTGAATGGAGTCATGGTGGAGGCATTCCCAGGAACGTGGACGTCCCTGACTAATTTCAGAAATGTCATGGACATCTGGCAGCATGTCTAATTTTAAACCTACTCCAGGCACCTGAAAATTGCTTGTTTTGGTTGAAAAACATCTAGAGGGCGTAGAGAAGAAGGCACTCCATCATTCCCAGTACTAAGCATAATATCAAAGATAGCAACAGTGGAATTTCAACCCTGGCTGCCCTGTTCCTAGCCCAGTATTCTAACCCTTAGGAGTATGTTCACTAAGCTGGGATAACGGTTAACCCGGGCTATCTGCTCCTAGATTCCATGTTATTCAATGAGTCCTAGGAGCAAATAGCCCAGCTACCCATTTGCCTGGTTTAGTAGACATACCCCTTAGAGTGTTCTACACATCCAGGTTCTGAAATATGGTTCTGGGGATATCTATGTAGATTCCCCTGCAGACATCTATGTAGATGCCCCTGCAGACATCCATATTGGGCATGTCCATGCTTCTGTAATCATGTCTGCACCTGGACGTGCCTGAATATTTTTCAAACGCTCTGGCTTAGACATCCCAGATTGCACTTGGACATCCAAAATCCCTCTCCATGGGGCCAACTCTGAGATGTGCGTCCTCAGGTTGTCTGGACATACAGACATCCAGACAACCCGGGGTTGCACCCGATTCTGCTCCAGTAGGGTTAGATGTCCCCGTGGGAGCAGATTTGTGGCATAGTGGCTGGACTCTGGGATGTACCCCAATTCAGGCACCCTGAATGTGCAGCCAATTACCTGGCTAGCTCAACCTGGCTCTTGCATGGAGTCACAGTGCCGTGGTGTCATGTTATCATGGCACTGCAGATCCATATAGGAGCCATGATCACAGGCCGACCTCTGCAAAGTGCTTTCCTTACAGCCCAACCCCCAATTGGGCCTTCCATGGCCAGGGTTGGGCTGCGAGGAACCCATTGCACCCCCTCACCTTCTTTATGCGCCATGGCACTGGCAATCCCAAATGTCCAGGGGGACATATTCCACCCTTGAGGTGGAGTAAGTCTCACGTTTAGATGGCCGACCACAAATGTACAGGGCTGACCTCAGAATCGGCCCTGCACGTCCGAGGTCAGCTACCCGCCCACTGCCCACCCTCGCTCCTCCCCAGTCCACCCCTTCGCACCCACAAACAGAGCTCCCCACACGTCAGCTATACGTGCGGAGAGCTCTTTTCCCACAATGCAATCCTGCCATTTAACAAGTCTGGACGTCCAGATCGGATATCCAAATCTGCTAAACGAGGATTGGAATGCCCCCCCCCCCCCATTTGTCTTTGTAAAGTACTGAGGGTAAGCTGGCAAAAATTACTGCTGAATTGAAGCCATGGATATTTATTAAAGCTGCGGAGATTTACACCTGCTCAGGAACAGATGTACATGCATGTCATACAATCTGTGCAACCATGTGCATTTTATAAAGAGCAGATGTACTCCGTCTGTCTCCACCCAAGCACACACCATCATGTGGGTTACATACAAGTATGCGCTTCCTTGTCAGTATGCATACTTGTATGCATTTACACCATGGGGTAATTTTATAGCATCCATTTTATGTGTGGGAAAGGTTGATGAAAATTATCCCATTATGTATAAATAGTCATTTGCATACTTAGTGCAAGCTAGGAATCAGAAATTTACTTGGTTTCAGGATATTACTTTAAATATTTGGTTATTTGAGAGTTCTTCTTCCTAAATTTAATTTTTGCCAGCAATATATTATTTCATCATGAGGTAAGAAATTTTGTAATTCTGATACATGGGGCCCTTTTACTCAAGTAAAGTGTCCTTAAGTGCCCTCACTTAGTGCGCATCAACTTCATTGATGCACGTTAACCTTTAGTACAAGGGTTTTATAAAGTAATCCAAAAAAACTTACTTCCAATGGAGTGATCAGAACACAAACAAGCCCTTTGGATGTGCAGCATAGACATTTTTCTAGAAAAAAATGTCTATGACCTTATTCTGAAACCATGCGGTCCTGTACGTACACGGTGCTAGCACAAGGATTTCAGAATGTGGGCGGGAAGGGGCAGAACAGGGGCGTGGCCAGCATCAGAGACGTATGAAGCATATTCAGGAGAAGCCCATGCATTTCTTCAGTGCTTCCCACAGGTGTCCATGTTATTCCTGCAAAGACATGGAATAAAGGCAGGACTTAGAAAAAGTTCTGTTCAAAGTGTCCTGTGTTGAAGAAAGGTTGTGACAAGTATGCTTTGAATTGTTGAGTTTACAATTTGGAGGGACACAAGATGTAAGTGATAAAGAAAAGAAAGCAGAGGTGAGGGGAGGTTGTAAGGTACAGAAACAATATTAAACACCTCTACTGAAACATTGAGAGGAGCAAGTGTGTTTATTCTGGCTATGCTGACATTTGCTGTTTTTGCCAATGGAGGTATTCTAGGGTTCCCTAACATGTCCTAGTTTCTTGAAAATGGGACTGTTGATGTAGGGCTAGTATGTGACTGAGCATGGAAAAGATTCTTGTTTGAGTGAGCAAAGCAGATCAGATTTGCTGTCCTGGGATGCCATGCAATTATATTACACCAGCTGTTGTTTATAGGTGCAGGGAATCATTTTGGCAGAAGTAGGTTTAATGTGAGTGCAAGTGAAAGTGTGTTTGTGGTATGAGGGTCGCATAGGAGGATCTGGGTGCTCTGCTGCAATTCAGGGGGGACATGAATGCCTGTCCAGTACCTGGACCATAGGGATGACTGCTGCATCACCAGTTGCCAGTGTGATGGGGTCAGAAAACACAGTAAAGGGTCTCTATAGCAAAATGTGAAAAGATATCCCTGTCAGGAATAAGGGACTAGTAAACCAAAATGCCAAATATGGAGCAAAACTTCAGCTTGCCTTAGAGTACAGTGCTTCCTTCTTTTAAGCATCAGCTATGGGATATGTAGCTTATGCTTAAAAGAAGGGAGCACTTTGCTGTAGGGCAAGTTGATGTTTTGCCTCATATTTGCTGTTTTGTTTTACTGGTCCCTTATTCTTGTCAGGGATATCTTTTCACATTTTGCTATAGAGACCCTTTGCTTATTTCTACTGATCCATCATTAGCATTGTACAGACTGTTTTCAGAGATGCCCAATGCACGATTAACTGAGGAGTTCTTCCACTGCCATGCATGCTCTGATGGCTGCTATATCAGGACAAACAGATCACATTACACTTGCTGTTATTATATCTATGACTGCACTGAACTTATTTTATTAGTGTTCTGGGCATCAAACAGACTAGTATATTTAGTCTTGTTGGCATCCGCATTTAGATATTATCAGTATTCGTGTGTTATTTGCATGAACGCAACACTGTCAGTGAGGGGAGCAGCTTAGGGGATGCACATTTTAACAGGGGAGGCGGGGGTAAGCGGCATTGTAGACGTTCATCTTTTCAGAATATAGCGAGGGTGGGGATGTCCAAGATGTTTAATGTCTATGTCTCCGATTACGGATATGCAAGTGCGTCCATGCTGGAATCAGGTTTAAAACGTCCCTGTCTCCAATTTGGACATGCCTGCAGCCTGGACGTGAATGTTATGGAATCGGTCTCCACATGCCTAACTTTGCACTTGTCTACATTAAATTTCATCTGCCATTTGGATGCCCAGTCTTCCAGTTTATCAAGGTCCTCTTGCACTTTATGACAATTCTATTCTAACAATTTTGAATAATTTTGTGTCATCTGCAAATTTGATCACCTCATTTGTTATTCCCATTGACAAGTCATTTATGAATATGTTTAAAAGCAGTGGACCCAGCACAGATCCCTGGGGTACTCCACTTTTCATATGTCTCCATTGAGAAAATTGGCCATTTAGCCCTACTCTCTGCTTTCTATCTTTCAACCAGTTCCTAATCCACAATGACTTTGTAGTTCCCCCAAGAGTCTCTCATGATGGACTTTATCAAAGGCTTTCTGAAAATTCAGATTCACTATATCAACTGGCTCACTTTTAATTGGCCTATTTATTCACACCTTGGCTAAATCCATGTTGGCTTTCTGCATCAGGAAATACTCCTCTTAATTGCACTGTGGTCCATTCATTTTCAAAGACACAGTCTTTTTACTTTACTCCGAGCAAGCTTCTCATATTTCTTCCACTTGGTTATTTATAAATGGTCTGGAATTGGGAACAACAAATGAGGTGATTAATTTGCAGATGGGCAGAGTTGTTAAACTGCATGTAGATTGTGAGAAACTGTAGGAGGACCTTGTGAGACTAGGAGAGTGGGCATCCAAGTGGCAGATGAAATTTAATGTGGGGAAGTGCAAAGTGATGCACGTAGGGAAGAATAACCCAAGCTATAGGCGCACAGTGCTAGCATTAGCAGATCCTGCCCAAGAAAAGGATCTGGGTGGGATCAGAGATGATACATTGAAATCTATTAAGTTGCTGAATTTTTAAAAAAATTAGCATATACTTCCGGCAAATTTCAAAATACGATTGTACGGAAAAGAGTTTTCAATGATATATGTTTTATATGGCCTCAATTAAGATTTGAGCTAGATACATTTATTCATTGTCTTAATTCTTTGTATGAGAATTTACAATTCACAATGCAATTTAACTCTTCAGTAATTGATTTTCTTGATATCTGGATTTTTAAATAGCAGTGCAAGATATCTACTTCCTTATATAGAAACAAAGTGGAAATAACTAAATATTTAAGACTGGAGAGACACCATCCTATCAAACTTAAAGCCAGCCTACTCATTAATCAATTTCTGCACTGAAGGCATCTATGTTTTTCATTTTATGACTTTAAAGCAAAAGCAGTAGAGTCGATGTAGCAGTTCACTCAAAGAGGCTCTCCTTCATATATTATTAAGAAAGTCTATTTAAGAGTGAAATATGCCCAGTGAGACTTATTACTTCAGTACAAAAAAACAGGAACAGATGGACAGATTAATTTGTATACTTCCATATTCAGCAGGAATATCCCAGGCAGTGAGTAGTATTTGACAGACCTGGCCTATTCTCCCCTTGTACGAAAATTTCCAAGAACCATTAATGATTGCTTACCGGCTTAATTGTAACATAGAACTATGGCGCAGTAGACGCAACACCACTGTGTTCACCGTAGGGGGTGTGGAAGGCATTTCCCCGGCACTTTCCCCTAACGTTGGCAGGTGCACTTAACTACACCTATTGAGCTGGCGTTAGGTTAACCCACACTAATGCAGTTAGCACGCGGTATGATCCCAACGCTGTGCTGAGCTCATCACGCCCGCTCTCCGCCCCTAACCCGCCCACTCACAACCCTAGCATGGGTTGCACAGTTACCGCTGGAATCGTCCCATGCTAACTGTTATGCCTCACACTAGCTGGCAACACATGTCCCCCCGCACCAGAACATGTGCTGCCAGCTTGCGTCCATTATTAAAAGACCTCTGTGTACGAAAATGTTTCTCTGCATCAGGCACAGCCAGTATTAGCATACCATTTTATTATGTGCAACTCATTTGCCTATAATTTAAATAAATTTAAATACTCTTGGCGTAAATTGTGCCCTAGTTTTTCCTTTGCTGTTCACGCACGTGTCTGTCTCTTTTCTGCATTTGGCGGGAGCAGTAATTGTGCTTAAAAGTGGCGCTATCTGTGCTTAAGGCTGAGCTACTTTTGTGCATTGGCCCATTAGATTGCAAGTGTCCTAGGGACAGGGAAATACCTACAGACCTGAATGTAACTCACCTTGAACTAGCACTGGAATGGCAAGGCCGCGGAGCCATGTGCAAGCGGCCGGCACTAACCGGGTGGGCGGCAGCGTGCTTGCCCATACGGCATTGGTGGCGATTCGAAGCCTGGGGGCGGGACGCAAGGGGTGCTGCGTTCCCATTGGCTCCAGCGAGTTGACTGTCTTGTGCGGTAGCCAATGGGAAGATGGAGTTGTTGGTGAGGGTTCTAGTGCGGGGACGCGGCATGGCTCTGGCCTCTTGCGATCGGATGTCGGAGACGCCGGACGTGTGAGGAGCCTGGCAATCAGAGTTTAACGGTTGGCCTGGGGCGAATTTGGGGAGCGGGGGGTAATAGGCTTAGCCCCGTGAGCGCGTGGCAGCATCATTTTAGTCTGGGAGCGTGGAAGAGGTCTGCAGTGCAACGCTGATTCGGCTGAGGTTAGTTATATATAAAAAAAAAAGAAAATTGATAACGGAGTTCAGTGCGGTTGTGTCCGAGACTGCAAGGTTTTGTCTGGGAGCGGGGACGAGGATCGCATTGCACCGTGTGCGTTGGCAGGTAGTCTGCATTTTGATATTTTAAAAGTACACGGTGCTGCTTGGCAGGGGCTTTGGGGGGTTTAAGAGGTTGCTATTAATATATAGAAGAAATATATTATGCAGAAAGAAGACTATGCCCCGCAGCAAGGAGGGGGAACAGAGTGCAGGAAACGGGTCAAGCAGGGGGAGAGGGGCAGAACGGGCCGCACGGGTCGAGAGAAGGTCGGGGTCCGATGCTAGCGCGGAGCGTGGGGGTGGCACGCCGCAAGGTGCAGCAGTAAGAGGGAAGTCTGTGCGGGGAGGGGCCAGGGGCAGAGCTTCTCACAAGGCAAGAGCTGGTCAGGGGGGTTAGGCAAGCAGGGGGTCCTGCAAGGGGTAATGGAGGGCGGGGGGGCAGAGGGATTGCAGTTGGGCTCGCCCAGGCTCAGAATGAGGTATGTGGCGATGCTAGGGTAGGTGAGCCATTACGAGAGTGTAAGGCCCCTCGGGGTAGTCGGGGCGGCAGGAGTGGTGAGCAGTTAAGAGAGACATCTGGACATGGGGCGGGGCTCGGGTCTGATGGACGGCCAAGCGGTGGTCCACCCCCCCCCCTTGAAGGAGGGGTAGGCGTGTTAGGGGAAAGAGATAGGTGGGGTTGGCGGGTCCATTAGGGTGGCAACAGGAGGTGGGAGGCGGTTCCTCCCCTGCTTGGGAGCATTGGCAGGGCGGGGGTCAAGGTTCCTCGTGGGCGGAGTGGCTGGGGGCTTGGCAGTCACCATGGGCTAGGGTGGGTGTCTCTTCGCCTTTCCCTGTTTTTTCTCCACAGGTACCTCCGGTGTGGCAGTATGCGGGGAGTCCTTGGTGGAGTGCATCACGGCAAGGAGACGGCACGATGTTGAGCATGGCAGGGAGTCAGGTGGCTGGAAGTGCGCCTGTGGAGACGGAGGCAGCTGTTCAGACGGCTTCGGAGCGTCAGGAGATTGGTGTATCTACGGAAGTGGTCGAGAGTGCTTCAGGTGAGTTGGCATTTGACCAGGGGACGGTGGCTAGGGTGGGAACCGGTACTGCAGGCAAGGGGCGAAAGAAAAGAAGCCGGAAGCGGCGGCATTCTTGTCATAGGCGTAGGAGATCGGATTCATCTTCCACGTCGTCTTCCGATTCGTCGTCTAGTTCGACTTCGGTGGAGGGAAGTCAGTGTCGTGAACAAGGGGGGCCGATGAGGGGGCGGGAAACAGGCGGCGCAATTCCTACAGTAGCGGTGTTCTCAGAATTATGGGAGGGCGTACCGAGGACTTCGCGGCGGAAAATCCAAAAGCGGCGCTATATAGACATTTTCCGTCTGTTGGAAGGTAGGAAGCGTTCAGGGGACAGTAGGAGGAAGAGGAAGGAGGACGAAAAGGCTGGTCGGGTGCGGAGAGTTGCTAGGAATGTGGTAAATTGGATGCGGGCCTTTTTAAGGTTAGCTAGCGTTTGGGGGCACGTGCACCCGGAACAGTACGGTATGCTGTTGGCGTATGCGGACTCCATCTTAGAAGCTTCTCAGACCCACGACAGTTGGGCTTGGCTCAACTATGATGAAAAATTTCGGGACAAGATGGAAGAAAACCAGATGTTGTCCTGGGGTACGCAAGATATCAATCTATGGTTGACGCAGATGGCGGTCAGACCGGGAGGTGGAGGTGTGAGTGGTGCTAGAGGGGGATTGGTCAGTGCAGCAGGTGCGGGGAAGCCCTTTCGTGGGGGCGTGTCCCCGACAGTGCAGAGAACTGTGGGGGGAGGGGCACCGGTGATGTCTGTTGGCGTTTCAACAAGTCTTCCTGCCCCTTTCCGGACTGTAAATTCCAGCACGCATGCTCTGTCTGTGGCGGAGGACATTCCGCCCTTAAATGTGTTAAAAGAGGTCCTGCTGGAACCATTGCACCTCCATATAAACCATAGAAGTTTGCGGAGCTTGGCCCCTACTCCTATTAAGGTCCAGGCTTTGCGTCCGTGGTTGTGTCGGTATCCCCGGAAGAAGGATAGCAGTATATTGGAAGGGGGATTTCAGTGGGGGTTTCAGATTCCTATTGAGGGTAAGGTTGCCGCAGGTCGGGGGAGGAATTCGCCTTCGGTCAGACAGTTTATTAATATAGTATGGGATAAGTTGGCCGGGGAGATTGTGTTGAGGCGGGTTGCTGGCCCCTTTGCAGAACAGCCATTTGAGGACTTTGTGGTCTCCCCCTTGGGAATAATCCCGAAGAAAGAGCAGGGTAAATATCGGTTAATTCATAATCTTTCATTCCCGGTGGGTTCATCTGTTAACGGCCACATTCCAAAAGAATTGTGCGCGGTGCGTTATGCATCTTTTGATGAAGCCGTGGAGTTGGTGAGGGATTGTGGCTCGGAGTGCTTGATGGCTAAGGCAGATATTGAATCTGCCTTCCGTTTGTTGCCTGTGCACCCGTCGGCTTTTCATTTGTTGGGATTCCGCTTTGAGGGGCAATTTTATTTCGACAAGTGCATGCCAATGGGTTGCGCGATATCCTGCGTTTATTTCGAACGGTTTAGTACTTTCATGCACTGGGCTATTGTTCAGCAGTCGGGTAGTGGACAGGTAGTGCATTACTTGGATGATTTCCTTTTTGTAGGGACGGCTCAGTCTGGGCAGTGTCAGGACTTGTTGGATGGCTTTATGCAGTTGGCTCAGGAGTGGGGTGTACCGTTGGCGGCAGGGAAGACGGAGGGGCCGGCGACGTGTCTTACTTTTTTGGGGCTGGAGTTGGATTCTGTTTTAACGGTAGCAAGGTTACTGGCAGACAAGGTTGCGAGGCTGCGAGTATTGGTAGCGAACGCGATGATCTCCACAAAGATGACGTTGCGGGAGATGCAGGCCCTTATCGGTTCCCTTAATTTTGCATGTCGGGCTATTCCCATTGGCAGAGTCTTTTTGCGCCGGCTGGTGTCGGCTACGGCAGGGGTTCGTAAACCTTATCATCGGATCAGGGTTTCGCGTAGTATGCGAGCGGACTTAGGGGTCTGGGAGGAGTTTCTGCGAGATTTTAATGGTATCACGGTATTGCGGGAGAGGGTCATATCCAGTGATGAGTTACAATTGTATACGGATGTGGCTGGGGGGGTGGGCTTGGGGGTTTAATTTGGGGGCTCGTGGTGTGCAGCGGGATGGCCGCAGTCTTGGCGCGAAGTCGGCCTTACTAGTAACATAACCTTCCTGGAGTTGTTCCCGATTTTGGTGGTGCTGGCACTGTGGCCAGAAAGGCTATGGAATCGCAAGCTAGTGTGGTGGTGCGACAATGAGGCAGTGGTCAACGTGCTGAATAACTATACCCCGTGATGCAAACAGGTTGCTGACTTAATCCGTCAAGTGGTCTTAGCCTGCTTGAGTTTGAATTTGGTGATTAAGGCTCGTCATATTCCGGGGAGTACTAACATGATTGCTGACGCTCTTTCCCGTTTTAAGTGGGAGCTGTTTCGGACCTTGGCACCAGAAGCAGAAGAGATCTGTCCCAGAACACTTATGGCAGATTGGCCTGTGTCTGCTGAAAAATTCTGTGTCTGCTGCGACGTGGGAGGCATACCAGAGGGGCTGCAGCAGCGTGGCGGCTTTCCTGATGGAGCGGGGATGGAGGGGATGGAGGCGGGGCCCCGCATCGGATTGGCTCCTGGGTCAGTATGTGTTGGCAGCAAAAGTTGCGGGGTTGTCGCGGTCAACGGTGCGGAGGAATTTGGCAGGATTTTCTTTTTTCATGAAAGCTGTGGGGTGGGGGCGGCGGGGGGGGGGGGTGTTTGACTCGCAGGCTTTTACAAGGATGGGAGCGGTCCGTTCCATTGCATGTCCTGTTGGGTCGATTGTGTCTAGCGCTGCCACAGGTGGTCTCGTCCTGCTATGAAGGCTTGCTGTTTCGGGCGGTGTTTTCCGTGGCCTTTTTTGGTGCTTTCCGGGTGGGTGAATTGGTGGCGGAGTCGGGTCAACACGCGGGGGGCGGAGGCTTGCAATTACACCAAGTGAAGCTGGTAGACGGTGGAGTTCGCATTCACCTAGCGCGTTCCAAAACAGATCAGTCGGGAAAAGGGGTGTGGGTAGTCTTGAGAGAGGTGTCTGGGGCTCCTACTTGCCCCGTTACGTTATTAAAAGCTTACTTGTGTGTGCGGCTGGCTGGCATGGGTAGTTTATTTGTGCATGAGGATACGTGGGTGCTTACGCATTTTCAGTTTACGGCGGTCATGCGGATGTCGCTGCAGCAGATAGGCGAGGATCCTGGGCGGTTTGCTCCGCATTCATTCAGGATCGGGGCGGCTACCAGTGCGGCAGCGGAAGGGTTGTCGGATCGGGATATCCGGCGGATTGGCCGATGGAGGTCGCAGGCGTTCCAAAGCTACGTGCGTTTATAGGAGTGGTGGGGGTGACTAACTTTATCTTTTCTTTATGTTACAGATGTAGTTCAAGGACTGTGTCGCTGTTGGGTGACTGGCCATTCGTTTATTTACTGGGCTGGTCGGCGAGCAGCAACACGGCCAGTGGGCATGAATCTTGGACATGACGTTTCCGAGGTGACTGTCTCATGGCTGGGTGAGCGCGGACTGCGGTGGATCCAGCTCTTACCTTTGCTGCGGCACCACGAGCGTCTGAGAGGAAAGCCGGATATTTTGTTGATTCACTTGGGAGGCAACGATTTGATGTCCTGGACTTGTCGGCAGTTGATTCGTGTGGTGCACAAGGACTTGGGGGCTGTGTTGGCAATGTTCACGGGCTTAGTTCTGGTTTGGTATGATATCATTCCAAGGCCTGCTTGCAAGGTTCAGCGGTGATGGTCCAGGGGGCTGACAAAAATCAATCGCCAAATTGGCAGATGGGTCGTTGAGCATGGGGGTGCCAAATTTTGCACACATGGGTGGATGTAGAATGCGCGGGCCTGTTCAGGTCGGACGGGGTGCATTTATCCCCGATCGGGATGGACTTACTGCTCAACGATTGGCAAGAGGCCTTGGAGAGTATTATGTCTGGGAGGCGGGCTGGTCGCAGCTTACTTTATGGGGGGCGGCTCAGGTCGGAGGTGGCCTGAGCCAGTGGCGGGATCCCGGAGGCTTCCAGGGTCCGGAGCCGGATGCAAGCATTAGGGCGGGGGTGGGGTACCCCCGACCCGGACAATCCCTCAGGTTTTTGCTAATAATATGGTGAAGCCGGATGAGGGAGGGCGAGGCGATTTAGTCGGGACCTGTACCCGGCGGAAGCGGAAGCGGCGTCACCTTGCTAATAATATGGCTGGTGATGGCACACTCTGCTGGGGGGTGGGGGGTAAGTTAACTAGTTTAATTGTAGTTGGTTATTGTTGTAAGTAATAAAGCTGCGACCAGTTCGATTCCAAAAGAGGTGTAATGGTTTTTTGTGGGAAGGATCAGGTGAATGGCTATTAAAGGTGGGGGGGGGGGGGGGAATAAGGGCAGAACCAACGGGTCCGCCGTAGCCGGTTAAGGGTTCAGCTAAATACTAATAACAAACAAATAAATAAAAAGCCTCTTATAAAATTAGGTAATGCCTAAAAGTATGCACAGTACAAGTAGGTGCAGACTTGTAGAGTAGGCGTGCTCGGAAAGGAGTTTGGGCAGAGTCACGATTTACTACTACTACTACTACTATTATTAATCATTTATATAGTGCTTCAAGGCATATGTAGCACTATACAAACACATATAAAGACGGTCCCTGCTCCTCAGAACTTACAATTTAATCAAGACAGACAAGACAAAAGATTTATTTATTTATATTCTGCATCAGTGTGGTTTACATTGAACAAACTGAAATTACATTGAACAGGGTATTATAACTTGGAAATAACTATTTTACAGGGAACATGGGCTATGGAGGGTTAAGTGGCTTGTCCAAGACCACAAGGAGCACCTGTGGGACTAGAAACCCCAGTCCTTCCAGCCCAAGGTTGCTGTCCTCTAGTGGGATTTGAACCCCCAACCTTCCAGCCTGAAGTACCTTGCCCCAACCACTAGGCCACTCCTCCACTCCAAAAGATGAGGACAAGAGTAGAATAAGGAAGGTATACACTTACACATGTCCTTTCTGCACTAGCACATTTACATCTGTTCCCGAGCAGGCCAAAATGTCAGCACCTAGGTGCTTTTTCTGCAGAATTTGTATTAATATATTACAGAGATACATGGGTGCCTATGTGTCTTTATAAAATAGGATAAATATAGGCACCTTCTCCATATCCAAACCTAGGAGCCTTGTTATACAGTTAGAGGCCAATTCCGTCCTGCATGTCCTGCACTTGTACGGCTGGGTAGAATCGGGGTGTGTAGCGGCAGCAACTGATTCTGATCCCACGGGGTCTAGATGTGCCCGCGGGATCAGAATTGGGTCTACCGGCCAGTATTACTGGAGAAGGCACAGTAATACTTACTGGGAAAGTGCAGATGTTAGGCACCATAAATTGACATATGTAAGCAACTTCAAAACCACAAGGTTTTGAAGTTGCTTACATATGTCAATTTATTACTGTGCCTTCTCCTCCTCTATCTTTAATGATGTACTTTTATATGTTTTCTTTTTTGATATCACAATTGTTTTTAAAAGTGTCTGTCCTTACTTCATATTTTGATATTCTTTTATATATATTTTTATCGATTATTATTTTATGTGTAATTATATGAATACTTTTTATGTATTTATACTTATTTATTATATTTACATGTTTTTATTATGTAAGATTTTGTTATTATTAGTCTTTCATTTATTTTGCATTGTTTGCAGTTCCTTGCCCCCTGATGAAGTCATAGCTGAAACGCATCGGGGCTTTTTAACTGAATAAAGCCCTGATTCTGATCAGTCTCATGCCCAGCCACATACCTGGCTAACTCAGACAGACTCCTGAATGAAGCCGCATTGCCATGGTGTCCCATTGCCATGTCACCGCGGCTGCATTCAGGAGCTGCGATCTCTGGTTGCAAAAATAAATGTCTTTCCTTGCAGCCTGACCCTCAATCTGGCCTTCCAAGGCCTGGGTCAGGCTGCAGGGAACCTCCTGTGCCCCCTCACCTGCTCCTCCGGGTTCTGCGCCGCAATCCCCCGCCATCCAGGGGGACTTATTCCACCTCACAGGTGTGTAGTACAGTAGTGGCCTCAAAGGTGGAAAAAGTCCCCCGTCTACATTGAAGGCCCCAGACGTACAGGGATGACTTTGGAATCAGCCCTGTATGTCTGGGGTCATGCCCTGCCCATACCCTGCCCTCGCTCCACCTCCAGACCGCCCCTCCCACTGCATCTAAGGCTCCTCATACAACAGCACTGTTCGTATGGGGAGCCTTTGCGCCAGGAGTGGCAGAAGGACGAACAGCAGGGATATACGTCCTGCCTGGACATACATCCCCGCTGTTCATGGCACAGAACGACCCCCTTAGCCTCCATCAAAGTTCCCGCTAAGCAGCTTCGAGCTGCACAGTCCTCCTCCACAGGTGTGTACCAGCCTATCCCTCAGGACCTCCCTGCCCCTTGCAATTCAAAGTGTGATCATATTGCACTGCTCCTCGCCAGCAGCAGACTCTCATACAGCGTAAGGTTGCTTAGCGTCAACATTGGCCTGTATGTGTGCATTCACATGCCACCACTGTACTACACACACATGCGTGTAAACAGCAGCACACTTAGCTGTTCAGACGAATATGGTAGATTTAGCAAAATAAAATGAGGGGCAAAAGAGGAATACAAGAAGCAAAGGTAGCCTGCAGGTTACACACTGAAAAAAGGAACATTGTTTAATTTTATGAAATGACTTACCATCATCAAATGCCCTAGAAATAGATCTTGAGAAGAAGAACAGACCAAGTAAGTTAAGGAAAAGAACAAAGGATTGGTAAGAGAAAGCAAAAGAAGTGGTTGCTTTCTCGGGGAAATGTCTCTAAATGGATTAGCTTTGTGCCTACCACGACAGGAATGAACATCATCCTTATGCCAGGGTATGTTGGAGATTCATTGCTAATGCTGGTCTCAGCATTTGCATTGTACCAAAAAAAGCCTTCTTCTGGTGTTCATAAGGTATAACAGAAGAGAGGAATAGCTCAAAGACTAGAGAAGCAGCTTGGCCACCAGGGAAGCCAGTGTTCAAATCCCTCTTCTCCCACTGACATTCTTTGTGACCCTGGACACATCTCTTTACCTTCCATTACCTCAGGAACTACTGAAATTATGAACCAATCTGGGCAGAGGAATAGCTTGAGTACTTGAATGTAATTCACCTCAAGCTCAGAAAAGCAAATAATAAATCTAAACTCCAAATATAGGCAACTTACTAAAATGTGCCTGGAAATTCTTTATAATTAGGCCAGTGTCATCCAATAAGTTTGGCACAATTTCTGTATCTTTCTGTCATATTTTCTCGGTCTTTGATTGCATTAATTGATACTAGGGGTGTTCTTGGCCAAAAAATGTTTAGTTTGTGATTATTTTAAACACATTTGTCTTAATTTTCTGGCATTTTCTCATGTTTGTTTCACATGTTTGCTCTTTTCTCATGCACTGTAAACACACTAGAAGTTTTTTAAGCAGGCAAATCAATTGTACATATGTTAATTTGTAGGTATATGTTTGTACAAATGACTTATGTGCGCTTTGAATTTTTAAATACCCAGGTGAACTGAAGTATGCTGATGAATCCAAAGCCCTACTTGATACTTGAGGATCTTTTCTTTCTCTACTAGTCCTGACTATTGCATTATTAATGCTGTTCTTGTGCTTTTCTCATTATGTAATCACTTTTCTCTTGTCTACATTAAATTTCATCCGCCATATTCATACCCTGTCACTCAGTCTCTCAAGGTCCTCTGGCAATTGCTCACACTCTACTTATGAATTAACAACCTTGAATAATTTTGTGTCACCCACAAATCCAGTCACCTCATTCATTATTCTCATTTACGGATCCTTTATAAATATGCTAACAAGGGGGGCACAGCATGCTGAACAGGGCTCATGTAATTCTTTCCAACCCCTCTGTGTGTCTCTTGCAAAGTGGTGTTTGTATGAGTGCGAATCTAAGGGGTATGTTTACTAAATGGCAGTAGCGGCTTCCGTGCGATATCGGAGCCGTGGCCCCATTGAAATCAATGGGGCCGCAGCCCTGATATCGCATGGAAGCCCCTACCGCCATTTAGTAAACATACCCCTAAGAGTGTGTGTGTCTCTGTGTGCGCACATGTGTGTATCTCTGTTTTGTTTACTATCTGTTTTTTTTAATATGTGCATCTATTTTGCTTTTGTGTGTGTGTGTATGTAGCTTAGTAGCCTAGTATGTTTGAGCGTGCTTGCATGTGTTTGTATGGCACTGCATATGTGGTTGTATGGGTGTCTGTGTGCATTCTTGCATGTGTGTGTGATGTTTGTGCATGTGTGTATGTTTGTTCTTTGTGTGTCTATTATCATGAGAGGAGATAAGAGGGTTATACAATGCAATGTTCCACATTAGGAACCACCACTCAGGAAAACGATTTAGGTGTCATCATAGATAATACATTGAAACCCTCCACTCAGTGTGCAGCGGCAGCCAAGAAAGCAAATAGAATGCTAGGAATCATAAGGAAAGGAATGGAGAATAAAACAAAGATATTATAATGCCTCTGTATTGTTCCATGGTGTGACCGCACCTTGAATAGTGGGCTGATGGGGGGGGGGGGGGGTTAGGACTGGTAATAGGCTATGGGGGGGCTAAGACTGGAAGTGGGCTGATGGGGGGGTTAGGACTGGTAATGGGATATGGTGGGGTTAGAACAGGTAATGGGCTATGGGGGGGCTAGGACTGGAAATGGGGTTATGGGGGTTAGGACTGGAAGTGGGCTGATGGGGGAATTTGGACTGGAAGTGGGCTGATGGGGGGATTTGGACTGGTAATGGGCTATGGGGGCAGGGGGCTAAGACTGGAAATGGGCTGATGGGGGGTTAGGATTGGTAATGGGCTATGGGGGGGCTAAGACTGAAAATGGGGAGATGGGGGTTAGGACTGGAAGTGGGCTGATGGGGGGATTTGGACTGGTAATGGGCTATGGGGGGGCTAGGACTGGAAATGGGCTGATGGGGGCGTTAGAACTGGTAATGGGCTATGTGGGGGGTAGGACTGGAAATGGGCTGTGGGGGGGCTAAGACTGACAATGGGGCGATGGGGGGTAGGACTGAAAATGGGCTGATGGGGGGGTTAGGACTGGAAGTGGGCTGATGGGGGGCTTAGGACTGGTAATGGGTTGTGGGGGGCTTAGGACTGGTAATGGGCTGGGGGGGTTGCTAGGACTGGAAATGGGCTGAGTGGAAGGGGGGCTTGAACTGCAAATAGCTGATGGGGAGGGGACTTGGAATGGAAATGGGCTGTGAAGGGAGGGAGCTAGGACTGGAAATGGGCTGAGTGGGGGGGGGCTAGGACAGGAAATGGACTGATGGAGGGGCTAGGATAGGTTTGGAAATGGGATGTTGGGGGGTGCTAAGATTGGAAATGGGCTGTAGTGGGGGCTTAAATTGAAATGGACTCATGGAGCGGCTAGAACTGGAAGTAGGCTCATGGGGGGCTTGGATTGGAAATGGGCTGAGTGGAGGGGAGCTAGGATTTGACATGAGCTGATGGTTGGGCTAGGAAAGGACTAGAAGGCTGATGGGGGGCTGGGATTGGAAATGAGCTGATGGAGGGACTCAGATAGGACTGGAAATGGATGGGGGAGCTAGGACTGGAAATGGGCTGATGGTGGGGCTAGGATAGGATTAGAAATGGGCTGATGGGGGGCTAGGACTGGAAATGGGCTGATGCAGGGACTAGAAGGGAGCGGATGCTGGGTGGGGCTGGAACTACAAAGGAGCTGATGTTTGGGGGAGGATTAGAATGGGTTGGAGCTGGGAGAGTGAAATGGAGAGGGAAAAAATATTTTCTGAGGGAGGGAAGACAAATCTACAATTGGCCGGATATTGGGAGAGTAAGTGGGGATTGAGGATGGAGGGGTAAAATTTGAGTGGATGAAATAGGAATGAGGAAAGAGCAAAAGGAGAAAGATTAGTATGTTAAAGCAGATGTAGAGAGAGGATGGAAAAAAAAACTAGAAGAGAGAAGAAAGGACAAATGGACAGCAGACGATGGAGAGTTAGCAGAAGACACGAAGAAACCAGAAGAAAGTAGCTGGAGCAAGTGCAACTGAAAAAAAATGCACAAAAGGTAGAAAAATATCTCTTTATTTTGAACTTATTAACTGGAATATGTCAGCTCTAGGAAATGTGCATCATTAACGTCTGCGCTTTGTTTAGTACAAGAGGAAATTAATATATAGTTTTATTTCTACAGTGTTGTACATTCCAAGTTTGGCTTTTGGGGTTCCCAGTTTAATTATTGTCTTCCTGTTTCTAAATTGTGATTCCTTGTTTGGTGATGGTCTATGTTCTGCATGTGTAACTGAGCTGAGGTATTCTGTTTATGTAATTCCTATTTGATATTGCCACTTGTTCTCTTTCCCCAATAGGTCATGTATTGTTATTCTCTGAAATGTATTGGTTTAATATTTGCAGTGTTGCCTTTTGATAGGTAGGGTATGGTGCTTTGTGAGTCCTGGTAGTGCTGTTAGGATATGACGGGTTTGCTATGGGTTCTAAATGGGCAGTGTTTGTAGTAGTTCCTTATGTGCCTGGCGGTTGGCACTGGATTATAGTAATGTAGAAATCTTTTAGTCTTTCTTTATCCATACACTCATTAAGAGGCATGTTTACTAAAAGTTAGTGTATGGTAACATTATACAAATATTTATGCAAATGAGGCACCTTATGCAAATGAGGCCCCGCACTGAGTCTCCACACATGGCCCCACACCCCCCTTGGGCCGCCCCTGTCCAAAGTATGAAAGTCTAAGTCTTGTCATTTGAGCTTCTAACAAAAGCTTATGTTTGATCTCCTCTAGCAGGTTGTTCTTCGGGCAGTCCATGGTATACACAATATTCTTTGCCAGCACCATAATTCAAAGACATAAAAATAGTAGAATTATGAAAAAAGCTAAGCAGTTGTCATTCCTAATCTCCCGAGTGATGAGCACATCTGAGAGCACCCCCACCTCCAAGACCCTATAAACCTTCCTGGCTTGTCAGTTCCTTAATCTAGCAACTGCTCATGGCAACAGATATTAAACTGACAGTACAGATAACAACCAATAAGAAAGCAGTACGATTTAGTCAGAAGCTTTCACAGTAGAAATACCAGCAAAGAAAATGAAATATATATGTGAACAATTTAAAATGCCATATATCACATCTAGGGAATTATTTGTAATCCCTTTGTCTGTGTGTGTTATTTGTAATCCCTTTGTCTGTGTGTGTGTGTGTTTTGTATCCCTTTTGCATATTCTGTGTCCACTGTGCATGTGTTACATCTGTGGTGGGGCATTTATGGAGGATGCACTTTTGGGAATTGGTGACAGTTGTGGGGAGATAGTTTTGAGAGTGGGATAGTTTGTATGATGGTGGGGCAGTTACAATGGAGAGTTCTTTGGGGTGGGGAATTGGCATGAGGGGATTTTTTAAGAGTGGGGCAGTCACAGGAGGATACTTTTTGGTGGATGGAGAGTTTGCAGAGTGTTGTGGAAGTTCTGGGGTAGTAACTTTGGGGGATGGAGCAATTGAGGGGTGGTAGTTTTTGGGAATGGAGGCAGTTTGGAAGGTGGTAGGGCAGGTATAAGGGGCAGTTTTGGGGGTAGGGCATTTTGTGAAGTGGTGAGGCAGTTGTGGGGGTATTATTTAGGAGTGGGGAAGTTTGAGGGGTGGTAAGGCAGCTGCGAGAGAATGTTTTTTAAAGTTAGGGACAGTGTGTGGGTTGGTGGGACAGTTGCAATGTGGTAATTTTTGGAGGTGAAGCCATTGTGGAGAAAAGTTTTAGGGTATGGGGCAGTTTTGAAGGATATTTTTTAGGAATGGGGCAGTCTGTGGGATAGTAGGGCAGTTGTGAAAGAACATTTATTGGAAGTGGCACAGTTTGCAAGATAGTGGGACAGTTGTGGGAGTTGCTTATTGGGGTGGAGTAGTTTGTGATGTGGAAAGACAGTTGCAGGGATATAGTTTTTGGGGACGGGCAGTTTGCAGGGTGGTGAGACAGTTGTGGGGTTGGGAACAGTTATCAGTATGATAAGGCAGTTGTGTGGATGGGCCAGCTTGCAGGGCAGTGAGGCAATTGTGAAGAAGTATTTTTTGGGGATGGTTCTATTTGGCAGGTTTGTAGGGCGGTTGCAAGGGAGTATTTTGGGGGGATGGGCCAATGTATGGAGTGATGGGACAATTATCAGGGACAATTTTTGGTGGTGTGGTCAATATGTGTGGTTGGGAGAGTAGAGAACAAGGAGAGGGAATGGGAAAGGAGCAATTCCCTAACTGCTATGTTTCCATGCATACAAGCTTCTATGATATAGAAGCTGGTACTCTTTCTCCCACAGAAATACATTGAGCTAGTTATTTGGGGCCTTATTTCCTTGGAACCTCCCATCTGATCTGGCTCATTTTCAAACTGGATGTGTCTTTTTACCAGTTTTTTTGACTTGCTAAGTTTCATCCCATTATGTTTAATTTTTGGAGAGTTATTTTGCCCCTAGAGAGACAGACAGACAGACTGATAGACAGACAGTCTTTACCCCTTTTATATAATTCTTTTCAACTTCCGGCGGGTTGGAAAAAATCCCTTGGCATTCCACTATTCACCTTTCTCCAATAAGAAAATTGACCATTTAACCCTACTTTCCAATTTCTGATGCCAATCTACAACAGGGCATTGTGTTCTAATTAATGTTTTAATTTCTTCAGGAGACTTTCTTGAGGGATTTTGTCAAACATCTTCTGAAAATTCAGTTGCACTCTATCAAATGGTTGCCTTTATCGACTTGTTTATTCCCGCATTCAAAGAAAAGTAGCAGATTGATGAGGCAAGACTTCCTTGGCTAAATCCATGTTGGCTCTATCCCATTATACCATGACTATCTACTGTGTAGGTTCGGTAATTTTGTTCTTTATAATAGTTTCTACCATATTGCCTGCACTGACATCAGGTTCGCTAGTCTATAGTTTTCTGGATCACACCTGGAAGTCTTTTTAAAAATTGGCATTGCAATGGCCATCCTTCATCTTAAGTATCATTGATGATCTTAATGATAGGCCACAAATTCCTAATAGTAATTTGTAGTTCCATTTTTGAGTTCTTTCCATACTCTGGAGTACATATCATCTAGTCCAGATGATTTGCTACTTGTTTGTCAATTTACCTTATTACATCTTCAAGGTTTACTGAGAGTTGTCACAGTTCCTCTGAATCCTCAATATTTAATATCATTTCTGGCATGGGTAACTCACTTACATCCTCCTCTGTAAAGACAAGAATTCATTTAGTCTTTCCACTATGTCCTGGTCCTCCCTACATGCCTCTTTACTTCTCGATTATTTAATGGTATAATCATCTTCCTCACAGGCTTCTTGCTTCAAATGTATCTGAAAAAGTTCATATTATGGGGTTTTGCTTCTAAGGTGAGCTTTTTTTTCAGATTTTCTGTTCACCTGTCTTATCAAGCAAGGCTTTGTATCTAACTTGCCACTATTTGCACCTTTTTTCTATTTTCTTCACTTGATCAGCTTTCTATTTTTAAAAAGATATTTTTTAGTCTATAATAACCTCCTCCACTTCATCTTTTAATCATGCTGGTAGTCATTTGGCCTACTTTCTGCCTTTTTTTGTTCAATATATTTTTCTCAGTTTTATATTCATCTTCCAAAGAAAATGTTAAGTTACATCTGAACAAGTAATAAGTTAACCACAATCAATCAATAACCTAACACACTGTGGGAGTTTGATCAGCGTCTTGCATCTCGTAAAAAGAGTTACCAGACATGAAAACATATGTACAGACTAGACTGACAGATTTTGGATCCACTTTCTGGATTTTTTACACCTTGTCAGTGTATTACGCTTTCATTTTTAAAAGTAAGCCATACCGTATTCCATCCTATGTTCCCATCAGCCATCTCAATGTTTACCAGTGTTGCTGTATTACTTTGACTGTCAATGACATCATAATATTATTTTTTTTTTCAGCTAGAGGTTGCTCACTATCTATCTATATTTATTTTTATTCTAGTTATTCTTCACATTGTAAAATAATACACATTTTCTCCCATACACCTTGAGGCACATTCCAATCAGGCCATCCAGCCCCCTGTGATGCCAATCAGAAGTGGGATGCCCAGAGGTAGACCTGATTCTGATCCCTCGGGGGATAGATGTGCCTGAGGGATCAGAATCAAGTCTACAGCCTGGACGTGCAGGTTGGGCCCTGATTCTGATCGGCCTGCAAGCCCAGCCACATGCCTGGCTACCTCAGTCAGGCTCCTGAATGAAGCTGCAATGCCATGCCATCCAGTTGCCATGGCACCGCGGCTCTATTCAGGAGCCGCAAATGCCAGCTGCCGCCGAAATCCTACTTTCTCTGTAGCCGGACCCTCGATCCAGCCTCTCATGACCAGGGTCTGGCTGCGGGGAACTTGCTGCACCCCTTACCTGTCTTTACAGGCTTGGCAGTATCATCACCCGACGTCCAGGGGACTTATTCCATCTATGCAGTGGAATAAGTCTCCCGTCTAAGT
Organism: Ichthyophis bannanicus; assembly: GCA_033557465.1. NCBI lineage: Eukaryota > Metazoa > Chordata > Amphibia > Gymnophiona > Ichthyophiidae > Ichthyophis > Ichthyophis bannanicus. The sequence continues at coordinate 702,655,741 of CM066032.1, forward strand.
TCACATGCCCGGATGTACAGGGCCAACCTCTGAATCGGCCCTGTACGTCCAGAGTCACGACCACCCATGCTCCGCCTCCAGAATGCCCCTCCCACCCCCCGTCTAGGCTTCCTCATACAAATGCGCTGTTCATAAGGAGAGGCTTTAGCCGGGACCAGCAGGGGGGCGAATAGCGGTGATGGATGTCCAAACAGTATGTTCTTCTCCACTATTCAGGGGACAGAATGACCTCCTGCAATGAACTACAATAAAAAAGCATATGGGTTAATGCCCCCTGTTCCTGATTAAAAAAACAATGACTATTATCACTGTTTAAAGACAATAGCTAATATTGCTGGAGTCTATACCACCCTATGTGCTTGAAATCCAAAGTGAACAGTCTATATGGGGGTAATTTTATGAAGCTTTTTCCACATGCATAGGCTGTTTCACAAGCAGAAAGGTGCTTTTATAAAACTGCATGACCATGTACTCACATAAAAAGTAGGCACACAGATAGTCTTTCATGCAATCTGGGTGGGAGGCAACAAAGAGTATAGGTAAATGGAGCTCACTCTGAGGAGAAGGAAGTTACCAGTGGTGTGCCCCAGAGATCTGTCCTTGGTACAATTCTTTTTAACATCCTTGTTAGTGATATAACGGAAGAGCTGTCGGGTAAGATTTGCCTCTTTGCGGATGATACCAAAATCTGCAATAGACACCCAGGAAGGTGTAGATAACATGAGGAGGGATCTAGCTAAGCTTGAAGAATGGTCTAGAATTTGGCAGCTGGGATTTAATGTTAAAAAATGTAAGGTCATGCATTTGGGCTGCAGCAATCCAAGGGAGCAATATAGTACAGGGGGTGAAGTACTTTTGTCCACTAAAGAAGAGCGGGACCTAGGCGTGGTTGTGTCTGATGATCTTAAAGTAGCTAAACAAGTAGAAAAGGCAATGACAAAAGCTAGAATGATGCTTGAGTGCATACGGAGAAGAATGGCTAGCAGAAAAAAGGAGGTGATAGTGCCTCTGTATAAGTATTTGGTGAGACTTCATTTGGTGTATAGTGTGCAATTCTGGAGACTGCACCTTCAAAAGGATATACACAGGATGGAGTCAGTGCAGAGGGTGGCTACTAAAATGGTTAGTGGTCTTCATTATAAAGCATATGAGGACAGACTTAAGGATCTTAATATGTACACCTTAGAGGAAAGGCGGGATAGAGGTGATATGATTGTTTAAATACCTCTGTGGTATAAATGTATAGGGGCAGAGCCTCTTTCAATTGAAAGAGTGGTTGGGGCAACGTACTTCAGGCCGGAAGGTCAGGGGTTCAAATCCCACTAGAGGACAGCAACCTTGGGATGGAAGGACTGGGGTTTCTAGTCCCACAGGTACTCCTTGTGGTCTTGGGCAAGCCACTTAACTCTCCATAGCCCATGTTCCCTGTAAAATAGTTATCTCCAAGTTATAATGCCCTGTTCAATGTAATTTCAGTTTGTTCAATGTAAACTGCACTGATGCAGAATAGCACGGTATACAAGAGAATGTAAGTAAATAAATAAATAAAGCAAGTTCTGCTACAAGGGTACATTGGATGAGGGTGAAAGGGGATAGATTCAGGAGTGATATGCGGAAATATTTCTTTACAGAAAGAGTGGTAGATCCATGGAATAGTCTCCCAGTGGAGGTGGTAGAGATGAGGACAATATCTGAATTCAAAAAAGCATGGGACAAACACAGAGGATCTCTAAAGGAAAAAAGGGGACTGTTGTAGTTGTTGATATGGAAGGATAGACTACATAGGCCATGTGGTCTTTTTCTGTCGTCATATTTCTATGTTTCTCTGTTTCTATCTAGGCATCCTCGGGAGGTAGTTAGGGCAGAACAGAGGCCAAGTTGTGGTAAGAGTAGTTACTCACCTGTAACAGGTGTTCTCCAGGAGCAGCAGGAATCAGTCCTCACATATGGGTGACGTCGGCGCCGACGGAGCCCTCGCGGAGCAATTTTCCCCAGCTTTCAAAGAAAGCCTTTGGGAATTGCAGCGCGCATGCGCGGTCCTCTTCCCGCCCAAGGGTGCCATCTTGCTCAGTCTGATGACATAGCTAAAAGACAGCAAAAAAATTAGCAAAAACGAAATCATAGAACTGCAACTCCAAGGGGAGGAGGGAGGGTTGTGAGGACTGATTCCTGCTGCTCCTGGAGAACACCTGTTACAGGTGAGTAACTACTCTTTCTCCAGGACCAAGCAGGAAGTCAGTCCTCACATATGGGACTCCCTAGCTTAAGGCTACCGGAGACCTCAAGCGGAAAAAAGAGCTCCCTCTAGCTCAGCAGCACAGAAGGAAGGAATCTTCTCTGAGTACGCCCCCAACCTGTAGCCCAACATCCGGGACGGAGGGCAGGAGTTGCCTATACCTCAAAGAGATTACGGAGGACTGCCTGTCCGAAAGCACTGTCCCTGCGGGACTCCCTCTCCAGGCAGTAATGGGCTGCAAAAGTCTGGCTTGAAGACCAAGTAGCGGCCTGGCAGATGTCTGCCAACGGAACAGAGCGGAGGTAAGCCACTGACGCAGCCTTCGCCCTAACACGATGAGCCGTGACTCGACTTTCCAACGAGAGGCCGGCTGCCTCATAAGCCCAAGCAATACAGTCAGCAATCCAGATGGACAGAGTACGCTTGGAAACAGGGAGCCCCAACTTGTTGGGGTCATAAGACACGAAGAGCTGAACAGCCTTTCGGTGCTCCCGCGTACGGTCAAGGTAGAAGGTTAACGCCCTTCTACAGTCCAGGGTATGCAGGACCATCTCAGCTCGGCTGGAGTGTGGCCTGGGAAAGAAGGTCGGAAGTACCACCTCCTGGTTGATGTGAAAAGGGGAAACCACTTTAGGAAGAAACTTAGGGTGAGTCCGCAGGACTACCCTATTCTTGTAGAACCGAGTGTAAGGAGGATCAGAGACTAGGGCCTGTAGCTCACTAACGCGTCTAGCAGAAGTGAGGGCTACCAAGAATAAGGTTTTCCAAGAAAGAAAACGAAGATGACAGGTAGCCATAGGTTCAAAAGGCGGACAGGTAATCCGCTGTAAAACCACATTCAGATCCCAGTCAGGAGCTGGTGGGCGCAAAGGTGGTTTAAGGAGAAGGAGGCCTCTGAGGAAACGAGCCACTAGAGGGTGGCTGGAAATAGGTCTGCCATCCACCGGCATGTGATGCGCAGAAAGAGCACTGAGGTGGACCCTGACCGAGTTGGACTTAAGTCCAAGGTCGGAGAGGCAAAGCAAGTATTGCAAGACCACTGATATCGAACAGGAGAAGGGATCATGAGACTGCCGAGCACACCAGACGGAGAACCGACGCCACTTCAGAGCGTAGGACTTCCGGGTGGAGGGTCGCCTGGAGGCCAAGACGACTTCCTCCACATCTGGAGGCAGCAGGAGGGGAGCTAGGACTACCCTTTCAGCAGCCAGGCCATCAGATGAAGGGACCGGAGGTTGGGGTGTAGGAGAGTTCCGTGATCCTGGGTCAGGAGATCGGGCTGAAATCCCAGAGGAAGTGGAGTGTCCACCGCCAGCTGCATGAGAAGCGGGAACCAAGGTTGCCTCGGCCACCGAGGAGCTGCGAGGATCATTGAGGCTTTGTCCCGGAGAACCTTGAAGAGCGTCCGAGACACCAGTGGCATGGGAGGAAAGGCATACAGAAGGCCTGTGGACCAGGAGAGAAGAAAAGCATCCGCCGCTACTCTGTGAGGATGCGGTTGTCGAGAGCAGAATTGGGGAAGTTGCCGGTTGAGAGGACTGGCAAAGAGATCCATTGTGGGTAGGCCCCATTTGAGAAAGATCCGCTGGAGCACCAACGGATCCAATCTCCACTCGTGCGGCTGGAGGATTCTGCTCAGTTTGTCTGCCAGGCAATTTTCTTGACCCGGGAGATAAACAGCTTTGAGGAGGATGCCGTGGCTGACGGCCTAAGAGCACAGCTTTTGTGCTTCCCGACAGAGAGGGAAGGAGCCTGTGCCCCCTTGTTTGTTCACGTAGAACATCGCAACTTGATTGTCCGTCTGGACCAGTACAGACTGGTGAGAAGTGAGGTGGGAGAAGGCCCTCAGAGCTAGGCGGATAGCTCTGAGTTCCAGGAAGTTGATCTGCTGGGCAGACTCCCAAGGAGTCCAGAGGCCTTGAGTACATGTCCCTTGGCAATGTGCTCCCCAACCCAGGAGAGAAGCATCGGTCGTCAGGACCTGAGAAGGCGGAGGAGACTGAAAAGCCATTCCGAGCACCAGGTTTGGCAGATGAAGCCACCATTGAAGAGAAGAGACCAGCGGGTCGGAGATCTGTACAGAGTCCGCTAGGCTCCCAGTGGCCTGATGCCATTGTGTGCGAAGGCACCATTGGGCAGGACGCATGTTCAGGCGGGCATTGGGGGTCACATGGACTGTGGAAGCCATATGGCCGAGCAGTCTCAGAAATTGCCTGGCAGAGACCAGGGAATTGCTGTGAAAGTGGCTGGCCAGATCCATGAGCCTGTTTGCCCTGTCGAGAGGCAGAAAGGCACGCGCCTGAAGCGTATCTAATCTTGCGCCGATGAACTCGAGATCCTGAGAGGGGAGCAAAGTGGACTTTGCGAAGTTTATGATAAAGCCCAAGTGCTGGAGCAGAGCTACAGTGCAGTGCGTGGCGTGAGTGGCCTCTTGGGAAGACTGTTCTCTGATGAGCCAGTCGTCCAGGTATGGAAATACAAAGAGGCCTTGAAGTCTTAGATAAGCCGCCACCACTGCTAGACATTTGGTGAACACCCTTGGCGCGGAGGATAGGCCAAAGGGCAGTACTCTGTACTGGTAATGATTGCCCCCCACAACAAACCTGAGATATTGTCTGTGGCTGGGGTGGATGAGGATGTGAGTGTAGGCATCCTTTAGATCCAAGGAGCATAGCCAGTCTCCCTGCTGGAGGTAGGGCAGCAGGATTCCAAGGGTAAGCATCTTGAACTTTTCCTTTGCGAGGAACTTGTTGAGGTTCCGTAAGTCCAGGATGGGTCTGAGGCCTCCTGTTCTTTTTGGTATCAGAAAGTACCTGGAGTAAAAGCCTTGACCTCTCAGGTGGTGGGGCACTGGTTCCACAGCCTGTTCCTGAAGAAGACTTGCTAACTCCTGAAGGAGTAAGTCCCTGTGCAGAGGAAGTCTGAGAGGCTCCCCCGGAAAGTAGGAGGGAGGTACCTGGTGGAAGTGCAGAAGATAGCCCTCTTGGACTATGTGAAGTACCCAGATATCTGTAGTGATGTTGGTCCACCTGTGGGCAAAGTGGACTAGCCGGCCTCCCGTGCTGAGAGAAACCAGCTGAGGGGGAGAGGCTATGCTGATGAAGTCAAAAAACCCCACCCTGCTGAGCAGGGGCCGGTGGTGCAGGCTTGGGGTCTTGCTGCCTACGTGATCCATTACCCCGTCCCTTGGCTTGCTTACCCTGCTGGGGAGCTGCTGAGGCCTGATAATGAGGGTAGTGATGATAAGCAGCCGCCTTCCTCGGGTAAAAGGGCTTTTTCCCCGAGCCCTTCTTCTTCTGAGAAGGGGCAGAGGTCTTCCTTGAGAGACGAGTCCTGGTGAGAGTCTCGGTCTCGATCTGTGCAGCCTTCTCATCCATGGGCTTGCCAAAGAGGTTATCACCTCTGCAGGGGACATCGACCAACTTGTCCTGCACCCATGGCTCGAGGTCGGATGACTGAAGCCAAGCCTGTCGGCGGCCACCGATGCCGGCTGCGGCTACTCGAGCCGATGCCTCAAAGCCATCATAGGCTGCTCGAGAGATAAACTTCGAGCACTCCCGAATACCAGTTGACAAGGCTTGGAACCTCTGCAAAGGTTCCTCGGAGAGACCAGCAGAGAACCCGGCTATTTCTTTAGCCAGGTCTCGTAGATACATGCCCATATAGAGCTGGTAGGTCTGGACTCGACAAGCAAGCATAGAGCCCTGGAAACACTTCCTACCGAGGGCATCCAGGCTTCGAGCCTCCCGACCGGGAGGCACCGAGGAGTGCATTTTTTGACTCTTAGGTCTATGCATGGCCGATTCCACCACCATGGAATGGTGCGGTAGTTGTGCCTTTTGGAACCCGGGGCTCTTGCGGACTCGATAAATGGAATCGACCCGCTTGCTTAACACCGGCGACGACGCCGGGCTCTCCCACATGCGGAAGAGAAGTCGTTCCAGCATCGGAGGAACCGGTACAATAAAGGCCTCCTTCGGGGGAGAGTCATATTGGAGGGCATCGAGCTCTTCGACTCGAGGCTCCTCCTCGGGATCCGCGGGGAAGAACAAGGCTTTGGCCATATCCCGCACGAAGACCGAGAACCGGGTATCCTCCGGGGGGGACCGTCTCCGAGGTTCGGACTCGGGGGAGTCCGACGGGACACACCGAGTCCGAAAAGAACCAGGTGACTCTTCCTCCTCGGATTCCCAGGCTGACTCCTCGGAGGAGGAGTCGAACGGCTCCGGTCGGGCGGGCATCGATGCCACTCGCCCCAACGCTGAGGGAGTCGGCGTCGACGACCTCGGTCCCGAACGGGAGGCCGAAGGAGACCGCGACCGAGGATCGACTCGAGCCCTCATGGACTCAAGGATCGGCTCGGTCTCCGGGGTCGACTTGGAGGTTGACGTCCCGGTGGTCAGGGCAGAAGCACCGGCGAGGCCAGGGATCAATGCCCGCTGCTGGTCCATGAAGGCAGTCAGACTGCTCTCCAAGGCCGTCAACCTGAGTCCGAGCTCAGGAGACCCAGCAGCCCCCGACTCGGGCCCCGACGGCGTCGGCCCCGACATCGGCTCCTTCGGAGGCGAGTCCACGAGGACAACAGTACTCACGTGAGCGGGCAAGTCCATCTCGAGACGAGGATGTTTGGAAGGCCTCTCCATCTCCGAGGACCCGGGACGGGAATCGGGGCTATGCGACCTGGCCCTCGAGGAACCAGGAGCGTCCACCGACCCCGCCCTCACGGGTTTCTTCTTCCGATGATGTTCCCGGGTAGGAGACCCCCGTTCAGAGGAACTTCGACGATGCTCAGGACCAGAGTCCCGAGACGTCGAAGCCTCTGACGAGGTCCGAGCCCGGCCGGAGTCAGAGAAGATACGTTCCCGCTGATGCTGCCGACTCCTCAACGCTTTTGAGGACATTTTGCCACACGGACCACAGATCATCGGGTCATGATCGGGTCCGAGGCAGCGGAGGCAGTAGTCGTGTGTGTTGGTAAGAGACATGAGCTTCTTACACAGATCACACTTCTTAAACCCGCTGGCAGCCATCGGGGGAAAAAAGGGCCCCTGCGAGGTCAAAAGACCGGGCTGCCAGTGAAAAAGTAAAAAGGCGCGAAATCTGTCACGAAGGACAAAAAACCGAAAAATAAAGAACGGACTCGCAACCGGCGTCGCGGGTCCGGGCGGGAAAAGAACCGGCGTCGAACCGAGAAAAAAGACAAATAAATCAACTTTTCTGCAGGGAATCACAAACAACGTCTGTAGGGCTCCGCGGAAAAAAAGAAGACTGAGCAAGATGGCACCCTTGGGCGGGAAGAGGACCGCGCATGCGCGCTGCAATTCCCAAAGGCTTTCTTTGAAAGCTGGGGAAAATTGCTCCGCGAGGGCTCCGTCGGCGCCGACGTCACCCATATGTGAGGACTGACTTCCTGCTTGGTCCTGGAGAATGCACTTATACTTTACAAAACACGTTTATACCTTCTTCAGAGAAGATGCAAATTTGGTACATTAGCCTTTGCGCGTGAGTGGGGCTAGATTGGGGAATCTAGTCTCTAAAGACACATAGGTGCCTAGGTTGCTTTTCTAAAATATGGTTAAGGTAGGCACCCTTTGAGACTTCTCACAAAAGCATCCTTTTCTGAAATCAAGCCCTATGAGAGCAATGGACGTGGGAAACCATACTAGTACTTTATCCCAGAAAGGGACCATAATTGCTCATCCTTTGCTGAGGTAAAGTCGTTTCCCCAAACCTGTTCAGTGCCAGGGTACCTTATTTAATATATTGATAATTATATGTTCTTATTTGAGGCAAAGCTAGTCTTCCTGATGATAAGCAGGTTGTTCCTCCAAGGAAGCAAAACATAATTTACTGGCTATGACATACTATGACATAACCAAAGGCACTTAAAAACCTGAGTCTTCAGTAGATTATACTGGGTAACTAACTCTGGGAATGACTTCAATTTGTTATTCTTAAGAAGGTGATTAAGCGACCATATCCCTTTCTGCTGCCAATCTGACCAATACATCATTTGGTTCTGGATCGTAAATAATTAGTTATGCCTTATACACTTTGCTGTGATTTGTTGCCAAGAGGTCCCCACAGTCTTCTCAGACTAATGGAGAGGTTTGTAGACTGTTTCTAATACAGGATATGGTTTAAGATGCAATATGATATTCATGCTGGGTATGATGGAAAGGGGGATAGGTAATATAATCGGTCTCTCCATATCAAGCCAATGAGGTACTGGTTCCTTCGAAAATAAAAGATAACACCTACTGGTTAAATGTAGCATAAAGGCTCTATGGTATATAAAATTGTTGAGAAAGTTAACACTTCTTTTTTTCTTATTTAACTAATTTTCACAGAACTGTACGTGGGGCTCTATTTCTCTGTAGATTTATAGAAATGTACTGATAAGAGGAGCCATACCAATGATATCATTTATTTTAGAGCCAATATCATTTTGAAAGTCTCCAACTGTCTCCACTAAAACAAATATAACAGCAACCATTTAATTAGAAATTCTTCAACTATATATAATATTCTGTTCCGATCTCATTGTACCAATTCATCCAAGTCCCTATGCAACAAAATACCTAAATACCTTAAAATGCTTTTGGACTGTTATTGGAAATGATAACATTCTCGTGAAGGTGTGTGTCGGTTAATCGTATAGCCCGACAGTTTAGAAAAAGTGTTTCTTATTTCTAAAGCTATGGGAACTGGAGGTTTAAGAACATCAATATATCCTTTGAATACACTGAAAATTGTAAACTGAAGCCGCTGTACTCTGGCCTCTTGCCTGATACTGTAGCAATAGCAAGGGGTCAGTAGGGGGCAGCATTGCCTGATACCTCTGGTAAGAGAAAATAACCTGATAGCATATACAAGGTAATTTCAGAAGCATCTACACGTGTAAATATCAGCATTTACATACGTAGATTGGCAACATACGAGAACAGCGATTTCAGAAAGCCGGAGATACAGAGGTTTCAGCAAGGCATGTTAGGAACACACGTTGGGCAGGCCAAAATATTTAATATACATGTGTATGTCTCATTTTACAATGGCAATACATGTATATTAAAGATAATTCTCCAGTGGACTTTTGCACCTCCTCCGAAGCAAGCTCCAATTCTATAAAAGCGCTCATTTCATCCAGAGTTTAAAATGAGGGATTGAAGGGTTTATTGCCCTTAATTCGCTGTCTTTGTATTTGCTTTCTAAATGAAAAAATGTTGCTGGCTTTCTTGTTTAATGAGTTCTGCTAATACATATACATTTTCTGAGATGGGGCCACTATATGTTATGTATAAGTGCCAGCTCTTACACGTGGCATTTGCCAAGTGACGCCGCTCTTGTTTCAACATGTATTTTTAGAAAATTACCGCTCCCGCTCTATATAAAATACTCTGGAAATTGTGAATCCTTACTTGGCAGTCCTTTATTTTAACTCAATGACTTATACAAAATTAGGTTTGTATATAAGAGCTTGTAGCTTTGCTTTTTTAAAAATGAAAATCAGAATTACAAATTTGTGTATACTGTGAAGTCAAACCAGGACTGGATCAGTCTCACCAACAGAAATGGAGCCAGCTGACAAATTTATTGACAAATGCACTCTCTGAAATCAGTGGAAATCAGTGGTGAGGAGTTGGTTTTATAGAAAGAAAAAATGTTAAAACATAAAATCCTTTGTTTCAGCACCTGTGGGCGTATATTTATCTGTATTGTCAAACATTTATAAAATGTTTATTGCAAGTTTCACAATACACTACATAATTTGTCTAAAAACACAAAATCAATGTTAAAACATAACAAAACAGAAATGTATTCTTATTCTTATTATGATATATTGTATTTCTCATCAGCCATGCAGAGGACTTCCAAGAGGCTAACCGTTTTACATACATAACATCGTAATACATCACAAACAAATATAGAAAAGATACAAAAGATAAGAAGCTCTGTGCAAAGCATAAAGTCACAGGATAATCACTAACCATATGCCATCTAAAAAGAAAATGGGTCTTAAGGGCTTTCCAAAAGTCCAGATAGTCCCAAATTGACCATCGATGACAAGGAGTTCCAGTACTTTGGCTGTACCACTGAGAAGGTACAGGATCGGTTCACCTCATGCCTTGCCACTCTGACATACGGCAAGTTTAGAAGATTCTGAGAGGCTGAACCCAAGGCCTGAGATGGAGTGTACAGAGTCTAAAGAGATCTCAGCTCATTTTGAGAGGGCAAAGACAAAAGCTTATGGAGGTCATTCATGAATGCGGGTTGCGGGACTGCACATCCTAGTGGGTCATGCAGTCCTGCAAGATGCCCGTGACTGATTTCCCCTCTGGCTCTCCCTGTATGTCCTGTACATCAGGATGAGGAGAGCTGAAGGGGGTGGGAGGGGGTGGGAACAGAGCGGAGCAGTGGCGGACCAGTCTGGCAACTCGTACAGGGCCGATTCAGGTCATGGCACTGTAAGTGCTGCTGGGCCTGTAGGGACATGCTGCTTATACCACTTCAAAGGTGGTATAAGCAGCACTTTTGGCTGATCGGGCCTGAGGATCCCCACCCCAGGGCTGGGACTGGGGTTAGGTACAGGGGGGGGTCCACGCCACCCGATCCGGGGGGGGGGGGGTCAGGCGGTGGGGAAATGGGAGGACATCCTAGCAGGTGGAAGGAACACGCCGGGCTGTCCTGAGCCTGAATGTTTTGTTCCTGCAGACCAGAATCGGGTCCATACAGCCCCATCTTCATTGGGGACATCCAGACGTCCCAGACGTCCCTCTCCGTGAATCAGGCTCCTTTCCATCCTAAGCAGCCAGTGTAGTTGAATCAACATGGATGTAATACGGGAGGAATGGCCTAGTGATTGGGGCAAGTTACCTCAGGCAGGAGGACCAGGGGTTCAAATCCTGTTAGAGAACAGCAACCTTTGGCCAGAAGGCCTGGGATTTCTAGTCCCACAGGTGCTCCTTTGGTAAGTCACTTGACCCTCCATTGCCTCAGGTGCAAAAACATAGATTGTGAGTTCTTCAGGGACAAGGGAAATATATATACAGTACCAGAATGTATACCGTTTTGACTTGTAGAAAAGCAGTATATAAGCCTAGCTAAATAAATAAAATATTTCCTTAAACCAGAAATCACCCTGGCTACTGCCTTTTGAGCACTTTGATCAAGTTTTTTTAAATCATCTTTATTTATTTTCACCCTAACACAACCTATACAACATCAATCATCTAGTTCACCTCCCCAGCCCAAGGTCTGCAATCTGCATAAAGTTCCAGAAGTGGCCTGGCCAACCTGCCCAGTAAAGTCTTGGCCAAATCAGCAACACGTTTCGGTGGGCAATGTATCCATGGTGTAAAGTTCACCTTCTAGTTCCAATTCCCATGTCGTTTCCCTTTTCAAACTTCAAATATTAACTTTCACTAGTACAATCTCAAACATCAATAGTACGATTGTGCAAATTGCCACTTTCACCCAACAATACCGGGCCCCGTAGTCCAGGAGGTTTCAAACGAACAAGCGATCATTGAGAGGTGTAGATCATGTTATGTGACAAGTGAAGACAATTGTGTCAGCCGTCCCCCCCCCAAAAAGGTTGACTGGTATTATTTTTGTGGTTTCCTCTCTGATCCAGGTTACAAGTTTGTTGACACATTGCAGCAGACCAACATACACCATATTACAATAATCTATGTGATGCAAAATCTGCACTAATAATCTAAAATCCAGAGGTTCAACTTAAGCTCTTAGCTGATGAACCAGGTGCAGTTTATAGGAAACACTGTGTACAACATTCACCATTTCGTATGAATCAAGTATTACACCCAGGTAGCGTAACTTTTATGAAATTGCTGCCTGTGAGACAGGGTCATACGAAGGGCTGTGCAAACAGTGTGGCAACACAGAGTGCAATATGGAAGGGGTGCTGATGTCATCACTGGGCCACAAGGAAGTCCAATAAGACCTGAGTTCCTGCATGCGACTGGGGAGGAGACTGCCAGGTTCACAAGTTGCACAGGATGCATTTTTAGCTTGGCATGCTCCTGCTGTGGGGGCAGGCATCACACTGCCTGCAATGGTGCAAGCCTTCCTGGTACATTTTATACTTGGAGTTTGCACCGATAATCAACACTAATTATTTGAGTAATTTTGCTTTGATTTTTGCCCCTTCAAAATTACCCACAAAAACATGTGCCTGCTTTCTCTGCCAGTAACGTATTAGCAAAAAGAACAGCCCATGTAGATTTTAATCATCAAAACTACACGATATTCCATCCCCCACCCTCTCCTACCCCTACCTTATTTCTGTGATATAATGCTTTTTAACCTGCAAAAGTAGCTTTGAAAATTGCCCCCCCCCCCGTGTTTATTTATTTATGGATTGATTTCTAGCCCACCTAATGAAATACATATTCAGGGCAGCTTTCAAATGAAACATTCATCAGAACCACAAAATATCAATACCAACAAAAAAATCATACAACATAACATCATTTCAATATATCAAAACATCAGAAAGCTATCATCATCATCAAAACCAAATGGCATTATCTCACAGTCAAACTGATAACTTCAAAATATTTTCACATCCAATACCTCTCTAAAATGACTCAAAGCCTTCCTAAATAAAACTGCATTCAACCCTCTCCAAAACTGTAAATACTGTAGCTCTCCACCAAATGAAAACTCTCTGGCAGTGAATTCCATAAGACCAGATTGGCAATTGAAAATATGTCAGTCCGCCTACTGGTCCACTGATCTAGCTACCTGGATCCCAGACATCATTAGCTGATCTCACAGCTTGGCCATGGATATACCATTCTAGCACCGGAGATAAACTGATACCACCAATATGAAACCTTAAAAATAAGGGTACAACTTTAAACTGAGTTCATTGTTGCGCCAAAGTTATGAAGGCAGTCCAACAGAATCTCATCCTTCACATGAACTGAACACTGACTTATTTCATCCTCAGTTATGTCTCTGGAAGTCTGAATAACATTGTAAAAATATGTCTAAAACTTTTCCTTAACCAGCTCCTTTCTTTTCTCCCTCAGGTGAAGGAGTCTGTGTGTTTAAGTGCTTGGTTAACAGAGACACGGAATACTGTCGTGTAGGAAAGCAGTCCATCTTAATTACACTAGGGTTCAATAGCGTTCTGCTTCACTTCAGGTCACATGCTGGTAAGTGCTTTCATTGCTGGAGATTATTTTCATATTATTTATTGTACTGGTTTACTGATGCAATTTATCTTGAGTTCCCTGAAGAAGGATACAATAGGAATATAAAACGTCTTTCTATTGCAATTAGACAAAAGCATTCTTTTGGCAAATGTGCCCCTGCTCCATGCTCTCCTGTAATCTAAACTTCTCATCAGCTTGAAGGAGTGATTGTATAAAGCACCCCATAAAGTTATGCAACATTTCTGCATGTAAATCACCTATTCTGAAGGACTAATGAGCATGAATTGGCACAAACACACGTACTTTAGCCAGTCGCTATTCTGTAAGTATGTGTCGAAGACCAATTACGTGTACTTTCAATGTGGGTGCGCACATGGGTGATGCTTGAGAGGAGCACAAATTTACACATATCCATTATAAAATGCTATAACTCTGGATTATTTTTAGGTCAAAGTCTTTATTAGGTTATAGCAATGAAAGAAAAGAAAAGAAAGACATAGAGCATGTAAAGTTCCCAGGATAATTACATGTACTGCACATAATTATTAAATAATGCATACTGAGAACCTCTAAATATATAGAAAAGAAGAGAGAAGTGAGAATAAAGAAGGAATGAAAATTAAAGAATAGGCAAATCATAAACCCTAGGTGACTCTCTCCGATCCTCACTTGTTAAGATATGACTCCAAAGTGACCTGACCTATTCGATTTCTCAGCCATAATCTTCTCCATTTTGTAGTACATCAATACTGAGTTTCAGCAAAAGTGAACATGAAGAATCTTGGCATCCTTCCAATTCCTAAGAATTGCTTGAAGAGCAAGTGCCATACAGATGTTTGTCGTTAAGTGCCATCGAGTCAATGTCGACTCATGGCAATCCTCTGGATAGTTGTACTAAATTGTGTTCGGTCTTCAGTCAGGCGGCTCATTGGTGACAGACTGGCACCCGTAGCTGCTGTTATTGTATTGATCCATCTCATTGCTGGCCTTCCTCTTTTGTGTTGACCTTCTACCTTACCAAGCATGATGTCTTTCTCTAATGATCTCTCTCTTCACATGATGTGTCCAAAATATGGAAGTTGAAGTCTTGTCATCTGAGCATCTAAAGAAAGCTTAGGTTTGATCTCCTCTAGTACTGACTGGTTTTTTTTTCAGGCAGTTCATGGTATACGTCGCAGGCACCATAATTCAAAGGCATCAATTTTCTTCCTGTCTATCTTTTTCACTGTTCAACTTTCACATCCATATGACATTATTGAAAATGCCATGGCTTGAACAAGTCGAACCTTTGTATGGAGAGAGACATCTCTGCTCTTGAGAATCTTGTCTAGGTCCTTCATAACCATTCTGCCAAGAGCAATGCATCATTGGATTTCTTGACTGCTTGTTGCTTCTTTATTGATAGTTGATCCAAGTAGCATAAAGTTGTCCACTATTTCAATTTCTTCTTCATCAATGATGAACTTATTGATTTTGTCACTTGTCATGATCTTTGTCTTCTTTACATTAACCCTTTGAAGGCCTACTTTAAATTTTTAATCCACATTCTGTAGCCGGGTTAATTTTTGCATTTTTCAGGAAAATTGTACCCGTCTTATTCAATATATTCTAATAGTGATTTTCCTTCTGCTATGGTCATGTATTATATACCATTTGATAGGAATATTTAGTCAGAATTTTGGATCCCGAGAGTTTTGGGCTCGGCCTGGAAAGGGTTAAGGTGCAGGCCCATTTTATGACTATGATCCTAGATCTGAAGCAAATGTTTCAGATCATCTTCACTTTCAGCCAGTAATGTGGTATCATCAGCATAGCGAAGGTTGTTGATGAGTCTTCCATAAATCTTCAGACCTCTGTTGTCTTCATACAATCCTGCTTCTCTGATGATTTGTTCTGCATATACTGTAAATTAAACAGGTAGGGGGAAAGTATGCAGCCTTGTTGTACACATTTGCTGATTTTAAACCATTCTGTTTCTCCTTGTTCCATTTGAACTGTTGATTCTTGATCAATGTAGAGGTTGTGCCTTTGGAAACAAAAATGCATAATAAAAACTTTTTCAAGTACATTCATAGCAAAAATCCTGTGAGAGTCAGTTGGACTATAGGATGATGGAGGAATAAAAGGGGCACTAAGTGAGGACAAGGTCAAAATGGAGAGATTGAATGAATTCTTTGCTTCGGTCTTTACTTAAGAAGATTTAGGGAATTTACTCGTGCCTGAAATGGTTTATAAAGGTGATGTATCAGAAAAATGAAAGAAATATTGATAAACCGTTAAGATGTATTACAACTATTTAAAAAATTGAAGAGTAGCAAATCACCTGGACCCGATGGTATACATCCGAGGGTATTGAAAGAACTGAAATATGAGATTGCAGACCTACTATTAGTAATCTGTGAAATATCATTAAAATCATCTGTAGTACCTGTACAGTGGAGAATTACCAATATATCGCCAATATTTAAAAGGGTTCCAGGAATGATCCAGGAAACAACAGACCGGAAATGGTAGAAACCATTATAAAGAATAAAATTACTGATCATGTATATAGTCATGGTTTAATGGGAGAAAGCCAACATGGATTTAGCCAAGGAAAGCTTTGTCTTACTAATCTGTTATATTTGTTGATGGTGTGAATAAACAGATAGACAAAGATGAGCCATTCGATATAGTATATCTGGATTTTCAGAAAGCCTTTGACAAGGTCTCTCATGAGAGACTCTTGGTCAAATTTAAAAGTCATGGGATTGGAGGGCAGTGTAGTATTGTGGATCAGGAACTGGTTAAAACATAGCAGAGAGTAAGGCTAAATGGCCAGTTCTCTCACTGGAGAAAAGTAAATAGTGGAGTACCACAGGGATCTGTGCTAGGCCCACTGCTTTTTAACATATTCATAAATGACCTGGAAATGGGAATAATGAGTGAGGTGATCAAATCTGCAGATGACACAAAATAATTCAAAATTACCAAAACACAAGAGGATTGTGAAAAATTGCAAGAGGACCTTCATAAATTGGAAGACTGGGCATCCAAAAGGCAGATGAAATTTAATGTAGACAAGTGCAAAGTTATCCCCCTAGGGGTCTATTCTGAGACCAGAATAGCGTGTCTGGACATCCGATCCAGACATCCAGCCTGCTATTAGTCTGGTAGGTGCTGGGGGAAACTGCTCCCCACATGTTTACCCAATCTGTGCAGGGAGCTCTGTTTGTGGGCGGGAGGGGGAAGGCCAGGGGATAAACAAGGGTGGACAATGGACGGTGACTGACCCGAGACATATAGGGCCAATTATGAGGTTTGTCCTGTACGGCTGGGATCTGCAAAATGGACATAGGACTTATTTCACCTCAGAGGTGGAATAAGTCTCCCTAGTCATCAGGGGACAGCTGTGTTGGGACCAGTAGAGGAGATGAGGAGGTACAGGGGGTTCCTTGCAGCCCAACCCTAGCAATGGAAGGCCAGATCATGGATCGGGCTGCAGGGAAAGGGGACTTTGGTCGGGGGCCGGGGATTGTGACTCCAGAATGGAGCCATGGTGCCATGGCGAAGGGATGCCATAGCACTGTGGCTCCATTCAGGAACCTGGTTGGACTATCCGGGGAGTCTGTTGTGCATGCCAGATGTCCAGAATCAGGGCATGGCCTGGATATCCTGGCCCTGTTATTGTTTTTGTTCCCACGGGCATGTCTAGCCCCAGCGGGATCAGAATTGGGTGCAGCCGGTGCATGTCCCGATTCTGGGCACCCAGACAAGGGGTTGGACGTCTGGATCAGAATGTGCCTCCAAGGAAAGAACAACCCAAACTTTGATTACATAATGCAAGGTACCACCTTAGAAACCACCAGCCAGGAAAAAGATTTAGTCATCATCATGGATAATACGTTGAAACCCCCCGCTCAGTGTGCAGACGTGGCCAAGAATCATAAGGAAAGAAATGGAGAATAAAACCAAGGATATTATAATGCCTCTGTATCATTCCAGGGTTCGATCACACCTTGAATATTGTGTGCAATTCTGGTCGCTGTATCTTATAAAGGATATAGCAGAATTAGAAAAGGTATAGAGAAGAGCCACCAAAATGGTAAAAGGAATGGAAGGATACCCCTATGAAGAAAGGCTTAAAAGGTTAAGGCTCTTCAACTTGGAAAAGAGAAGGCTGAGGGGAGATATGATAAAAGTCTATAAGTTAATGAATGGAGTGAAACGGGTTAACTTAGATCTGTTGTTTACACCATCAAAAAGTAGAAAGACTAGAGGACATACAATGAAGTTACAATGTAACCCATTTAAGACTAATAAAAGAAAATATTTTTTCAATCAACGCATAATCAAACTCTGGAATTTGTTACCAAAGGATGTAGTAAAAACTGTTAGCATAGCTGGATTTTAAAAAAAGTTTGGAAAAGTTCCTGGAGGAAAGGTCCATAAACCACTTTTAAAGAGGCCCCGGGGGTCCACTTGACACATGAGCGGGTGAAGACGTGTCTCCGCTCGCTCCAGGGCCGCCTCAAGGCATTTGGTAAAAATATAGTTGATAATCCCCCCAAAAAAGGTTGAAGGAGGCAAGGAGAGCAGCTCTAATATCTGAGCAGAGGAATCGGGGTGAAATATAATGAAAAATGCCACCTCTGGCACGCAAGGAGAGAGAGAAAGAGAAACCGCTGAGGCCTGGAGCCCCGACATCGGCTATGGTGCAGCCGCCCTTGCCAAGTAAGGAGAGTGGGGAATCAGCCTTTGAAGGCTTGGCGAGCGAGGTGGTGAGACAGCTAGCTCCTAGGTTTGACCAGATATTGTCTAAGCTGGAACTTATGAGCACATCAATGGTAGAAATGAGCCAACGAATAGAGGAACTGGAAAACAGAGTGGCGGCGATTGAAGATGATGAGTGTAAGCAGGTGAGAGAGCACGACGGGATGCAGGCGAAAATGGAGGCCTTACAAAATAAACTCGAGGACTTAGAAAATCGATCCCGTAGAAATAACATAAGGCTGGTCGGGATTCCGGAGACGACCATGGATCAAAAACTGCTGCCCTTGATAGAGCAATGGCTCCCGAAGACCTTGGGACTAGACTCTTTGGTGGGAGAGCTTAAGGTGGAGCGCGCCCACTGCATTGGCGGGAAACTGGTGAACAGGCAGCGGCCGAGAGTGGTGATAGCGCGGATTTTGAACTTTTTGCATAGGGAGCAGTTGCTGCAAGCATACCGCCGGCAGAATGAGCTGATTTTGGACAATAGTAAACTGCTGCTATTTCAGGATTACTCAGTGCTGGTAACAGCGAAACGGAAGGAGTTTACACCAGTGTGTGCGGCTCTATTCCAAAAGAGAGTCAGATTTACGCTGGCGTTCCCCACCACTCTGCGTGTATTCAGCAAGGGGAAGAACTTTGTGTTTGAATCGGCAGGGGCGGCAAAGGCCTTTCTGGCTGAGTTGGACGAAAGCGAACAGGAGCAGACTGAGGA
This sequence comes from Ichthyophis bannanicus, assembly GCA_033557465.1. NCBI lineage: Eukaryota > Metazoa > Chordata > Amphibia > Gymnophiona > Ichthyophiidae > Ichthyophis > Ichthyophis bannanicus. The sequence continues at coordinate 702,674,624 of CM066032.1, forward strand.
AATGAGTGTGGGCCCTGGACCTTGAGAGTTGCTGGTCTTCGGCGTGTCCTAAGAGACCGGGAGCAGAGGGTCGTTTAAAGAGTTGACCAGGCTCGTCATGTATGAGCACAAGGTGTCAATATATGTGAATGTAACACATATGAACTGAATGATCTGTTGCCTTTTGCGCCCTGCTTTTGATCTGTTCTGTTTTCTCTAAGAGGCCGGGAGCAGGGAGACATTTAAAGAGTTAACCAGGCTCGTCATGTACGAACGCAAGGTGTTAATATATGTGAATGTAACATATATGAACTGAATGATCTGCCACTTTTTGCACCATGCTTTTGATTTGTTCTGTTTTCTCTTACTGTTTTTTTGTGATCTTGAGGGGGGTATGATGTGGCAAGTGGGGGGAGAAGCCGCTGAGGAGGGGTCGGGGCGGCCCCGCAGTGTACGGTAGGGACTTGAGGATCAGCCATGGAGGCTGAGGGTGGGATGGAAGGTTTTTTACCTGGGAAGGAGGGGGGGGAAAGTGGGGGGAGGAGGGAGGGGAGTGGGGAGGGGGGAGAGGGGGAGGGGAAGAGGAGAAGGGGGGAGGAGGGGGAGGGGGAGGGGTAGAAAAGGCATGGGATGTGGGGAGGGGGCATGCAGGACGTAGATTTGCAAGGAGACAGGGAGAGCACTACTGCATCAAGAAGTGGAGACACAGCCTAGTTTTTATAGATGATGGGCTGGGGGTTGAGGCTGGGCAACCCTGGGCAGGGAAATGGAAGAAAAGTCTTGAATCATCCTCTGAAGGTGGGAACCAATGAAACAGAATATGAGATTCATAACTTGGAATGTTGGAGGGATTAATTCACCAGTAAAGAGAACAAAGATCCTGCAGGCCCTGCGCAAAGGCAAGGCCCAAGTTACGTTGCTACAGGAAATGCATCTCAGTGCTAAGGAGCATGCCAAGCTAAAAAGGGGCTGGGTGGGGCAGGTGTTAGCAGCTTCCTCAGGAGGCCGGAGGAGAGGGGTGGCAATTTTGGTCAGCAAAGAGATTCGAGTAGAGGTGTTGGGGAAGACTTGGACCCCTCGGGAAGATATTTGTTTGTACACTTAAAGCTGAACGGGGAGGAGCTATTTCTAGGGAATGTATATGCCCCGAATGTGTATGAACATCGGTTCTTCCAAATGATTAGTCAAAAAGTGGGAAATGCGCCATGGGTACCGATAATTGTGGCGGGGGACTTTAACTGCCCTCATGATCCTGAATTGGATAGATCTAGTGGATCGGAGAAGGGCGGTTGGAATAAGAGAGGAGTGAGCTACTTATGTCAGACCGGGGGCCTAGTGGACACTTGGAGAACCCTACATGGAGGGGAAAAGGACTTCATGCATTTGTCAAGGGTGCTCCACACTTGGTCCAGAATCGACTATATTCTAGTAGTCCAGAGAGAGTTTGGTAGAGTGATAAATGCAGAGATTGAGCCCATATTAGTTTCTGACCATGCGATGGTAAGAATGGATTGAAGAGGGAGAGATAGGGGGGAGTCTCGGTGGGCCTTTCCTAGACAGATGTGGAAGAATGCCGACTTTCAAAGGTACTTAGAGCAAAAATGGGATGAGTATTTGGAATTTAATGTCTAGTGCGCGATCTGCAACTTTGTGCTGGGAGGCCGGGAAGGCGGTAATGAGGGGGTTTATCATCGCGTATGTTGCTAAGGAGAAACGACGACTTAATGAAGAGGTATTGCGACTGGCACAAGAGATGCAAAGGTTAAAGCAGTTATCCACTGGGGAACGTAGGAAGGGACAAGTACGGGAATATCTGGAGGTTCAGCAGAAGCTGAATGGAATATTACAAGAGCGGGCGGTATATAGTATGCAGTATTATCGGCATCAATTTTTTCGATATGGAAACAAAACTGGCAGTCTACTAGCACAATTGGTCAAAGAGGTGGGAGGTCCTAAGGTGATAACAACCATCCGAAACAAAGCAGGGGCCGGCATTCGGACGGCAAGAGAGTAGCGGAGGTCTTCCGACAGTTCTATGCAGAGCTATACACTCCGGAATCCGAAAACAGAGAGAAGGAGAAAGCCTTTTTAGAAAGAGTAGTGCTTCCGCAGATATCGAGCATGGAACTTGAGGAATTGAATAGAAGGAGTGGAAATTCAGAAGGTAATTAGGAAGGGGAAGCCGCATAAGACTCCAGGCCCAGACGGCTATGGTGCAGAATATTCCAAGATGCTAGAGCTGAGGGTAGTACCGTCCCTAGCAGCAGTATATAGTGAAGTGTTAGGTGTGGGAGGGTTCCCCAGGGATATGAGGATGGCCTCGATTACAGTGATCCATAAGGCCGGGAAAGATGCAGAGGAGCCAGCTTCGTACAGGCCGATTTCACTAATTAACTATGATATGAAAATATTAGCGGAGGTGTTAGCGAAAAGGTTACAGGTGATTCTCCCAAGGTTAATAAGCCCCTGTCAAATGGGCTTTGTCAAGGGCAGAGATGCCTTTTACAATATCAGTAAGGTTCTTCTGGGAGCAGAGATGTGTATGCAGAGAGAAGTGCCCCCGCTCTTAGTGAGTCTGGATGCAGAGAAGGCCTTTGATAGGGTTTCTTGGGCGTATTGGAAGGTTTGGATTTGAAGGGGCCTTTGTGAATTGGATTCAAGTTCTCTATAGGGCACCTTTGGCTTTTATAGTAACGGGGGGGACAGTGCTCAGACTCTTTCGAGTTGCGGAGAGGGATGCGGCAGGGCTGCCCGCTGTCGCCCCTGTTATTTATTCTTCAGCTGGAGCCTTTGCTGCGAACCTTACTGCGAATGGAGGGAATTCATGGGATTAAATGGCCAAAGGGGGGAGTGAAAATTAGCGCATTTGCGGATGATTTGTTATTATGTGTGACGGATCAGTAGAGTTCCCTAGAGGCGGCCTTGTCAGTGATAGAGCAGTTCGGAGAGTTCTCTGGTTTAAGGGTGAACCGGGCGAAGTCGATGGGACTAGACATAGGAGGGAGAGTGAGGAGTGGGTGGGAGGGCTTTTTCCCATTAGTATGGGCTAAAGGATCTGTCCGCTATCTAGGGGTGCAGATTCCTGAGGATCCCGGTCAGTTGTATGCAGTAAATCTGGCTCCGATGTTGAGTAGAACAATAGCCAGGCTTCAGGCATGGAGAGAGTTGCCCATATCTTTGAAAGGACGGATAGCTCTTTTCAAGATGGTCGAGATACCGAGATGGCTATATTTGTTAAGAAATGCCCCCATATGGCTACTACGGAAGGACATAAAGACTTTGGAAAGACACTTATCAAAATTTTTTTGGAAGGGGAAGAAGGCGTGTATCGCGCTTGCGACCTTATTAAGACCTGTACGAGAGGGGGGAGTCAGCCTAGCATCCTTGCGGGAGTACAACCTAATAAGCTTAATGAGACCTCTCAGAGACTTGGTAGCGGGGACAGCTGGAGTAGTCCCGATCGAACTGGTAGACCACTTGTCAGAGCCGTTTCACAGAATGTACTGGTTGCATAAGCCTAGTAGAGAGTCGCCGGAGGCGTGGAGACAATTGGGATACCTAGGGGCGGTCCAACAAGCGTGGAAGTTGCTATGTCAGCGTAGGGGATTGAACTGGAGATGTACAGATTGTCTTCCTCTGAGGGGAAACGGCGACTTCCAGCCAGGGCAGCAGGGGGTAGTGGCCAAGCAATGGGCGAATAACGGGGTCGAGTATTTAGGCCATCTGAGGTTGGAGCGTAGGGCAGAGCTGGATGCTTATCAGTCCCTGCAGGGACGGTATCAATTGAGAACGCAGGACTTCTATTTCTACCTGCAGGTGAGACACTATGTGCAGAGCTTGCAGCATAAAGAAGCAAGGGGACTACATTGGGGAGTTAGAGGTATGGTGGATTTCTTTCGGGCTCTTCAAGGGAAAGTCACTGTCCAAAGTCTGAGGGAAGAACTAGAAGGAGAAGCGGACAGGATAGGGTTGGAATTGTTAGAGAGGAGATGGAAGGCCGATCAGATAATGGAAGCGACGGTGGAGTGTTTGCATAAAGCGTTTCAGCAAATTTCAACAGTGTCAGAATCGGTGCAGATGCAGGAAGTTCAGTATAAGTTTCTATGGCGAGGGTATGTACATGATGTTTGGGCGGCCCGGGCGGGGGTGTCCTTGACAGATGTATGTAGACTGTGTGGAGTGGAAAAGGGCACACTGGCGCATACATTTTGTCTGTGCTCCACTATTCAAAGATTTTGGCTGGGAGTTGCTGGGAAACTTAGTGGTTGGATAGGCCAACCAGTGCAGATAGTCCCCGAATGGTGTCTCTTTGGATCATATGAGGATAAGACATTTTTAGAAGGGGGTAAACGTAAGCTTTGTGAGAAAGGCTTTTTGGTAGCCAAACAAACAATTCTGAGGCACTGGGTGGAGCCCCCGGAACCTAATGTATAAGAGTAGGAAAGGAGAATGCAGCTCTTAATGATTATGGAACGCTGCACAGCACATTTGCTGGGCGCAACGCGGATGGCTAAGTTTGGTGAAGTCTGGGCCCCAGTTTTGAAGAGTTTGGGGGAGACCTGAGGAGGGGGTTGGAATTGGTATGGAGCGCATAGGGAGGTGTGGTGAATGCTTTCCTGCATGTATGCAAAGATACAGAGGGTGGGGTCCTGCAAGAGGGGGTGAGGGGGGAGGGGAGGGGGAGGATATCGAGCATGGGAAAGGGGGGATGTGAATAGTGAAGGGCTGAATGTACCGTTCTCAAATGATGTTTGCTTCAGCCTATGGATTCTCTGTAGCAGTGGTACTTGACCATGCTGTTAGTAGATTGTTATCGTACGGAGTAATCCATGGATGAACGAAACTGTAAGGCTAGCGAAGAGTACAAGTAGTTACACGATGCAAGGCTCCACATTAGAAACCACCACCCAGGAAAAAGATTTAGGAGTCATTGTGGATATCATGTTAAAACTCTCCGCCCAGTGTGCAGTGGCGGCCAAGAAAGCAAATAGAATGCTAGGTATCATAAGGAAAGGGATGGAGAACAAAACAAAGGATATTATAATGCCTCTGTATCGCTCCATGGTACGACCGCACCTTGAATATTGTGTGCAATTCTGGTCACCGTATCTTAAAAAGTACATAGCGCTATTAGAAAAAGTACAGAGAACAGCCACCAAATTGGTGAAGGGGATGGAAGGCTACTCCTATGAAGAGAGGCTAAGAAGGTTAGGGCTCTTTAGCCTGGAGAAGAGACGGCTGAGGGGAGATATGATAGAGGTCTATAAATTAATGAATGGAGTGGAACGTATAAACGTGGATCAATTGTTTACGCTATCAGAGTATAGAAAGACTAGGGGACATGTAATGAAGCTACAGGGTAAACTATTTAAGACAAATAAGAGAAAATATTTTTTCACTCAACGTGTAATCAAACTCTGGAATCTTGTTACCGGAGGATGTAGTAAGGGCTGTTAGTATAGCTGGGTTTAAAAAAGGTTTGGACAAGTTCCTGGAGGAAAGGTTCATAAACCACTATTAAAAAGGGACCCAGGATATCAATGCTTGACCCAGTACAAGCATTGTGGAACCTGTGTCTTTTGGGGATATTGCTAGGTACGTATAACCTAGATTGGCCACTGTTGGAAACAGGATACTGGGCTTGATGGACCTCGGTCTGACCCAGTATGGCATGTCTTATGTTCTTATGTTCTTATGGATTCTTAGACTTTGATCCTGAATCTGGCCTTGACCTTGATGTTGTAGCAGATGTTGAAACCCAGTTGATAATGTTGTGTTATTTATGTTGTTTGATATGCAGTTGCTTGATAAGTTTTGGAGAGAACTGTTAATCATTTGAAAACTATTAATAAAAATGATTTTCCATAAAGAGGACCCGGGAAATCCACTGCTTACCACAGGATGAGCATTGTGGAAACTGTGGCCTTTGTGAACCTGGATTGGCCACTGTTGGAAACAGGATATTGGGCTTGATGGACCTTGGTCTGACCCAGTATGACATATCTTATGTTTTTATGTAACTTGACAGGAGTCCACACGGTAAGATGTATCGGGAAAAATAAAGACTGTTGAAGACTGGCAGCATTCAGTAGACTAAAAGCAATCATCCAAAACGTGTGCCAGTCCACATCTTCTGATGTGAAAAGAAGTTCTCATTCTCATGTATGTTGTAGACCTTGTAATTCTGAGTAGGCTAAGTTACGGGGAAGATTTTAACTTAACAAGCCTACATAGCCAAAATTGTAGAATATCAGCTGCATTAGTCCACTGTTGAAGCTCTGGACATAGCTTGCAGAGAGGTTTTAATCTGGAACCATCTAAAATAATGTATCAACAGAAGGCCAAATTTTGAAGCTAGCTCTTCCCAAGAGAACATTTTATCTTTTAACATGTGTTCAAGTCTCCATACACCTTTATTCCACCAGCTTGACCAACCAATTATATGTTTCCCAATCTTAAAGCATAGATTTTCCCACCAAAGTACTATACATCCAGTGATTAGTCAATTGACTATCTAGATATAGTAGAGCCATCTTGGTACTAAATAATGTGGGTACTAAGAACATGGCATGAGCAAATGATAACTCCATTATTAAAGATATGGGAAAAGATGCAGCCAAATGTCTTTCCACTTGGCTCTGGTATATCTAATGTGTTTTCTAGCAGCCAAAAGAACCAAAGCATAATAAATGAGAAAAATAAATGAAAAAAAATCTGAGTAACTTATGCCACCTTGCTCTTTACGAGGTGTCAGTTTTTTAAGAGACATCCTGAGTGGCTTGCCTTTTCACAGATAATGAGAAAGGATTTTATCCAGTTTACGAAAAAAGCAAAACTAGCTGGGCATAAAGCCAGAAGAAATGATAAAATGTAATTCACTTGTGGTAGTACAACCGTCATTTTAATGGCTTCAGCATGTCCTCACCAGGACAATGATAAAGGTCTCCAATTAGAATGTGAGATTCAACTGACTCCAGATTCTTTTCCATATTTTCCTCCATAGCTACTTTGAAAACTCTATGTACATGAATCTCAAGATATTTTAAACCTATGGGGGCCCACTTAGCAAGTCTCCAAGCAGTTCTTCAGAACATAGTGTATTGGGTGGCATAATCTCAGATTTGGTTAGGTTAATTTTATAACCAGAAAGGTTAGCATATTGAGATGCAAGGGCCAAGAGGAAGAGATATTTCTGGGGAAGATAGGATAAGCAAGACATCATCTGTGTAAGCTAAGACTTTATATTCAGAGGCAGCAGTCTTGAGTCTATGAATATTTAAGCAGTGACAAATAGCCAATAAAAAGGGCTCTAATGCTATATTGAGGGGGAAAAGGAGATAAGGGGCAGCTTTGCCTGGTCCCTCTCGATAAGAAGAAAGGTACTGATAAAGTACCATTCACCATCACTCGTGATGTGGGGGAGTTATACAAAGCCTGGGTAGACTTAATAAATTAAGATCTACATCCAAACCACTCCATTGTTTTAAATAAAAAAACCCATTCTACTCTATCAAATGCTTTTTCAGCATCTATTAAAAGGGGTGCCATGGAACATTTATCATTTAGAGCAACCGCTAGAAGATCCATTAACAAGTGAACATAGTGGGGGGGAATGGCCTAGTAGTTAGGGCAAGTTGCCTCAGGCTATAGGGACTGAGATTTCTAGTCCCACAGGCACTCCTTGTGTCTTTGGGCAAGCCACTTACTTAACCCTCTGTTTTCTTAGGTACAAAACATAGATTGTGACCCCTTCAGGGACCAGGGAAAGATGTACCATATCTGAATGTATACTGCTTTGACTCAGTGAAAAGTGGTATATAAACACTGCTAAATAAATAAAACATTGTTTCCGAGATATCTATTTTTCATAAAACCTACTTGATCTGATTGAACTATTTTACCTAACACTTCATGTAACCTTCCAGTCAGGATTTCAGTATATAACTTACAGTCAATATTTAGTAACATTATGGGGTAATAATTCTCAACTTTGCTATCAATCCTACCCAGTTTGGCAATAACTGTGATGTTAGCTTCTCTAAATCCAAACAGCAGGAGAAGGAGGTCTTCCGCAGAGGTATAACAGGAGGAGGGAGCGGAAGCCAAAAACCATGGCGAAACACAGTTAGGTATATCCAAAAAACTTTATTCATATAAAGTTTTTGGGATATACCTAACTGTGTTTGGCCGTGGTTTTTGGCTTTCACTCCCTCCTCCTATAGCTTCTCTAAATCCCACATAGTTGCACCACTAGTTCTGTAGGACTCAAATAAGGCCAGTATAAAGGGGCCAAGCTCTGATTGAAATAAAATTCCATCTGATAGCCATCAGGGCCAGGGGTCTTTCTTACAGACATTGATTTTGACACCAGTACCAATTCAGAAAAAGAGATAGGCTTAACCAGGAAGGCCCTATCCTCTTCAGAGAGTTGTGGATATGGAAGACAAAATAAAAAGTCCTCTAACTGATAGTCTGTAGGCAAACATTCTGATAAATGGAGTTTTTGGTAAAAATCTTTGAGTTTATTAGCAATATGAGAATCTGATAGCGCTGTATGAGAATCTGAGTTTCTAAGTACTACTATACACTTTTTAACTTTATCAAATTGCAGTGTTTGAGCTAAGAGCTTGCCAGATTTATCACCACTCATAAGGTTTGCCTCTTTTCGGATGATACCAAAATCTGCAATAGAGTAGACACCCAGGAAGGAGTAGATAACATGAGAAGGGGTTTAGCTAAGCTTGAAGAATGGTCAAGAATTTGGCAGCTGAGATTTGATGCTAAAAATGCAGTGTCATGCATTTGGGCTGCAAAATTCCAAGCGAGCAGTACAGTGTAGGGGGCAAAATACTTCTGCCCACAAAAGAAGAGCAGGACCTGGGTGTAATTGTTTCTGATGATCTTAAAGTGGCTAAACAGGTAGAAAAGGTAATGGTGAAAGTCAGAAGGAGAGGAATTGCCGTCAGAAAAAACAAGGTGATAGTGCCTCTGTGTAAGTCTCTGGTGCGACCTCATTTGGAGTTTTGTGTGCAATTCTGGAGACCACATTTTCAAAAGATAAATAGGATGGAGTTGGTGCAGAGGAAGGATACTAAAATGGTCAGTGGTCTTTATTGCAATCCATATTTATTTTATCTATAAGTTTTTCTATACCACCCCTTCCAGAGATCGTTTACAATTAACAAACAATTACATTAAACTATTACATTAAACTTACAGTAAATTTGGAACTTAGATTTGGTACAGTGAAGTCATAAAGAAATAAATCATAGAGTATATACAGGTAAGATCGTATAATATTTACTGAAAACATATTACAACCAATTTATTTACAAGGGAGTTATATGTTCGTGGGTGTTGCATGGAACAGTTAGCTTGGGTAGTTGGGTAATCCCGATGAACTTAAGTGGGAGGGATCAGTGGATATTTTCGAAAAGGCTCATTGCTATGTTTGGTATATTTTGTATCCATCAGTTGAATTACCAAAGTGTTCTTTAAATAGATATGTTTTAATTTCCTTGCAAAAGTCTTTAAGATCTATAATGGCTCTTAGCTTATCTGGTAGGGCATTCCAGAGTATAGGTGAAAAGTAAGTGAATGCTCTGTTACTTGTGTTGCGATAGTTAGTGGGGACTGCCATGATATTATTATTGCGACTTCTTCTAGATTTCTCGTTGGATGAGCTGCTAATCAGAGAGGTTAAATATCATGGGGCTATTTCCTTCAGGAGTTTAAATGTGATCACAAGTATTTTGTATTTAATACAGCTCAAAATAGGTAACCAATGTAACTTGTAAAGTATTGGTGTGATGTGTTCTGTGCTGTTTATCTTGTAGATGATATGGGCAGCAACATTTTGGGCCATTTGCAGGTGATTAGTGGTCTGCTTTGGCAGACCTTGTAAAATACCATTTAAAAAATTGAAATGCGAAATGATCATGGCCTGGAGGACCGAACGAAAGTCATGACTATCCAGATATGATCTAAGATGCTGAAGCATTTGCAATTTATAAAAGATAGTTCTAGTAATTAGTTTTATATGGGAAGTCATGGAAAGTGTCTGATTCAGGATAACCCCAAGCTATTTTATTTTAGTTTTTACTTCTAGTTTGACATCTTGAAGTTGTGGATTTGGGGGGAGGGGGATAAAGTTTAAGGGCCAAAATATTAAAAGACCCTTACATGGATAACTTTCTTAGTTACCCGTGTAAGGGCCTTATCTGAACATAAGATATGCCATAATGGGTCAGACCAAGGTCCATCAAGCCCAGTATCCTGTTTCCAACAGTGGCCAATCTAGATCATACGTACCTAGCAGTTTTCCCAAAAGACACAGGTTCCGCAATGCTTGTACTGGGTCAAGCATTGATATCCTGGGTCCCTTCTTAATAATGGTTTATGGACCTTTCCTCCAGGAACTTGTCTAAACCTTTTTTAAACCCATCTACACTAACAGCCTTTACTACATCCTCCGGTAACAAATTCCAGAGTTTGATTACACGTTGAGTGAAAAAATATTTTCTTTTATTAGTCTTAAATAGTTTACCCTGTAGCTTCATTGCATGTCCCCTAGTCTTTCTATATTCTGATAATGTAAACAATTGATCTACGTTTACCCGTTCCACTCCGTTCATTAATTTATAGACTTCTATCATATCTCCCCTCAGCCGTCTCTTTTCCAGGTTAAAGAGCCCTAACCTTTATAGTCTTTCTTCATAGGAGTATCCTTCCATCCCCTTTACCATTTTGGTGGCTCTTCTCTGAACCTTTTCTAATAATGCTATATCCTTTTTAAGATACGGCGACCAGAATTGCACACAATATTCAAGGTGCGGTCTCACCATGGAACGGTATAGAGGCATTATTTTTTTTTTTTTTAATATTTATTTATTGTTTTACACACAGTAACTATAACAATGGACATGACACAAAAAAAACTTAACTACATTAAAACATTCCTACATATAATCTAACAACCACATGTCCTAACCGCTAGCTCATTAGCAGTGTTCTCACCTTTATTATCCTAATATGTTGTTAATATCCCCATACGACGAGTGCCATCCCCATCAGGGCCCGAACAATCCATTCTCAAGGATTCAACTGTTGGTCGAGGGCGTCCCACTTTTGAGATCTAAACTTGAAGGCTGGATTGTGGTTTGCATACGCTCTTTCACACATATAATGATATCGGACCAGGCTCCACCAGTAATCCACCGTAAGTTCCCCAAAATTCTTCCAATGACACATTATTGCTTTAAGTGCGAGAGCCATCAACAGATCAAATATCGCATAATCTCTTTTTTTTAAATCAGGGATATCTGCCAGTGACTTGTACACGATAATCCGATATGTTAGAGGTTCCCTGATATCTAGCATTCGGGTGGTTTTGCCCCAGACACGCCTCCAGTATTGTTGTAATATAGGGCAGTAGTACAACATGTGAGCCAACGTGCCCCGTTCCATTTTACAGGACCAGCAAACCGCTTCCGTTGTTGTGGACCACTTAGTTATACGGACCGGTGTTAAGTAAGCACGATGGGTCAAGAAATACAAAGTCTGCGTAAGGGAAGCAGCTCTAGTTATTCTTATCTGCTTTTGCCATAGCGTATCCCATAACTCTGGATCGGCAAGTGCTCCTACCTCAGACTCCCAACGTGTGTGAAGCTTCGAGCATCTCCTTCGCTCACCTTCCCTAAGCAGGGTAACAAACCGCGAGAGAAGTTTGCCTTCAATTCTAATCTCCTGAATTTTTTTATAGTAGAGGGGTGCAGGACCAGTCGTAGTAGCCATCACTCCCGCCTTATGTAAGCAGTGTCTAAGCTGAAACCATTGATACAAGCAGGTTTGAGGCAATCCAAATTCACGCTGGAGCTCTGGAAAAGACTTAAAGCTTTTATTATGCAACAATTGCCCCAAGTGATATATGCCCCTTTTCAGCCAGGGGGTCCACAGGAAACTATCACCATCTATCTGGAATTTGGCATTATACCACAGTAAGGTACTTTCGGAGAACTCCTGTCGATCTAGCATACTAGTCTCTAGCACTTGGTAAGCACGTTGCGTATCTCTCATGATTACATTGTCCACACGAGGCACAGGAGATTCTGTTCCTAATCTCAGCCACAAAGGCATATTGGTACTCAGAGTCGCTTCGATTTGTAGCCATATTGGAGCCTCTGCCTCAATTTCCAGTTCACTCCACAGTGCACCTTGCTTCAACTGGGCTGCCATTTATTTATTTATTTATTTTATTTATTACAGTTTCTTATATACCGCGCTATTTAGGGTCAGCGCGGTTTACATCATAACATAACGACCATAACGACAACTGTCAGGTTTTTACAATGAACAGGAGTACAAACTTGGATAACCGGGTTAACTATATACATAAGCTATCTACACTGCAGATAAAAATTGTAAGGGCCTTTCTAGATTGGGTCATTTCTTGAGAGGGATATCTAGTTCAATTGCTGTCTGGGAAGTATTGGAGGAAAAGGTGGGTTTTGAGAGCCTTCCTGAATTGATATAGATTGGTAATGGCCCTAATGTCGGGGGGTAAAGCCAGTTGGGCCAACCAGCCTTGGAGAATGTATCTGCTGCCCACTGCCGGAGCCAAATCCAATGCCCTAACACTGTCATCAAGGCACCATCCCTGGTCACCAAATGTACCAGATCATCCATGGCATTAGAAAGGAAGGCCATAGCAGACTCCAAAATAGGGATAGTATCATCCGGTGGAAGAGACTGAATCCACTGGAGCAGGGCTTGAGATATCAGGCAGGTACATTCCACCAGGTGCAGAATAGCAGCCACCATGGCAAACTGGCTCCTCAACAATGAATCCACCTTACAGTCCAGAAAATCCTTTAAGGCCATGTGATACCAATAAGGCCATGTGATACCAATAAAAATCTGGAAAATGTACACCCCCGTATTTAGTGGGGGATTTGAGCTTCCATGCCGCAATCCTCGGTGTCTTATTGCGCCAGAGAAACATTGTCAAAAGCTTTTCAAGTTTCTTGTAATAGCTCCGCTCAAACAGCACCGGAATCATAGAAAGAATATAATTAACTTTAGGCACTATAGCCATCTTGATGGTTTCAAGTCTGCCCCACCAGGTCAGGTTTAATGGCGACCATTTGTTTAAATATTCTCTAACAATTGCTTCACATTGCGCCATACTGTGTTGCAGCGTGCTCTGCATTGTGATTCCATACTTTACTCCTAGATACTTAAAGGAGGTCGTTTCTATTTGAAAAGGGTAGGTCTGAATGAACGAAGGCGGCAGTTGTCCATTCAATGTTATTAACGTAGTTTTAGCCAAGTTCAGCTTGTATCCCGAGATTCTAGAGTAGGCTGAGATAACTTCCAATGCAACTGGCAGCGACTTCGGAGCTAGGAATAAAAGGAGGTCATCAGCATATGCTGATAGTTTGATTTGATGATCTGCTATATGTACCCCTTCTATATCTACCCGCTGCCGTATCTTTGCTATCAAGGGTTCTAGAGCTAAGTTGAAGAGCAGGGGCGACAATGGACAGCCTTGTCTCGTTCCTCTTGTAAGGTCAAACACAGCGGAGAGTCCCCCATTCGCCGCCACTCGCGCCATTGGTCTCGTATACAGCAGTTGGACTTTGGCAAGAAATTCCTGTGGGATGCCATACCATTCCATAACCCTAAAGAGGTAGGGTGGCTCCACTCTGTCGAACGCCTTTTCGGCATCTAGTGCAAGCCCTACTATTGGCCTTTTTTGACACTGCACTCGGAGGAGAAGATGTGCCAACAGACGACCATTATCCGTCGTCGACCATCCGAGCATGAATCCACACTGATCGGGCCTGAGTAGTGTTGACATTACTGTTCGGAGTCTATTTGTCAATATCTTGGCATAGATCTTATAATCCGTATTCAGTAACGAAATTGGTCTATAACTTCCTACTAGTTGATCGTCTTTCCCCGGTTTAGGATGAATTACGATGGTAGCAGACGCTAGAGATCCCACGTTAGGGCATTCTTTCTTTAGTTCAGTAAAGTATTGATATAATTCAGGAATCAATTCCTGCGAAAAGATTGTGTAGAACTCAACAGGCAGACCATCCGGTCCACTTGCCTTCCCCTTAGACAGTTGTCGCATTGCAAGTTGAACTTCTTTGCAAGTAATATCTCTGGCCAACTCCCCTCTCTGAGTTTCAGTGAGTGTCGGGTGCTCAATGTCAGCCATAAACCTAGCAAATGCTTCTTCATTGAAGTTGCCCTCCGATTGATATAATTGGGAGTAGTAGGTTTCACATTGTTCTAATATATCCTCATCGCTCGTGCACAATTTTCCTGTGCTATCTTTCAATCCGGCAATACGAGCTCGAGTTTTCTTTGCCTTCAATGAGCGTGCTAGCAAAGCACTCGCTCTATTACTTTCATGATAATACACTCCCTGTTGAGTTCTTATCTGTTTGACTGCTTCTTCAGTAAGGATGGAATTATATTGACATCTCAACCGCCGAAGCCTCAGCAATACTAGTGGGTCCGAACGTTTGGCCAGGAGCCGCTCACCCGCCCGTATCTCATTCTCGAGGTCCTTCTTTTGTTGCAACGCGACTTTTCTGTCGCGGATACTATAGGCCGTGAACCTGCCTCGTACAGTTGCTTTAAAAGCCTCCCACCAGGCCCATGTTGGAGTATCACCGAATTGATTGTGCTCAAAGTACTCTTTAATATCCTGTCGAACAGCCTCCACCATCTCGGTCCTCTGAAGCCACGACCGGTCAAAGTACCAGTTCAGCGGCGATCTTCTATTCTGTCCCAGTTTGAGGTCCAGTCTTATTGCTGTGTGATCAGAGATTACTTTAGGGAGTATCTCAGCCGCACCCATTCGCGGCATTAATGTTTTGGAGACCAAAAAAAAATCAATGCGCGTTTGTGTATGGTGAGGCATAGAATAGTAAGTATATGTCCTGTCTTCCGGATAAAGGAGCCTCCACGGGTCAACTAACCCTAGTTCATCTTTCAGGCTCTTAACAACTCCCCAAGCTCGCGGTTTATGTTGCTGCTTATAAGGTGTACGATCAAGCAAAGGATCTTGTAGGAGATTAAAATCTCCTCCTAAAATTATATTAGTTGCTCCAGCCTGCAAAAGTTCCTTTGCCACGAGTTCAAAAATACAAGGATCATCCTGTACAGGGCCATAGACGGTCATAAGGGTGTATTTCGTTTCAGCTATCAGGACTGTCGCTCTGGCCCAGCGCCCCATTGGATCTATAGCCTTTTCTGTTATCGCAGGTTGCAACACATTCTTAACCAATATGGCTACTCCACCTTTTTTCTTCCACGCAGGAGTCGCCAATACGGTTTGATAACCCTCCATTTATTTTATAGGATTCGGCCAGGGTCAAGTGGGACTCTTGCAAGTATATGATATCAGCGCCCTGCTGTCTGCAGTACTTCAAAATTTTCTTCCTTTTGATTGGATTGTTGATTCCCTGCACGTTAAGGGACACCACTCGCACACTTCCACTAGTCATTATAGGCATCATTCGTCTCCCCGGTGATGGCACTCGTCTCCCTCCCAACAGCTAAAATAAACTGGGATACAATTCTTAACAAGGTATGCATTGTTACTATACAGTTAGAACCAAACTATTTATCTTAAACAGTGAAGCGTACCCGCCCCTCCCCCCTCTCCCCTCTCTCGTCCTACTGCCCTAAGTCCTTTCCCACCATCTATTCATTACAATATTACTTCTTTAACCATCCTTATTACATCGTATACCTCAAGTCATCACACTTAGATATATAGATATATACAAGGTATGTCAGCATCTCATATATTTTCTCTCTGGCTGCAACACATTCAAATACAATGTCAGACATACAGCAATTAGATCTCACAACGCATCGGACTTATCCATTAAAATCATCTTGTGTTTACTTGCGTTTTATGTGAGAATTTATGACCCCACCTCCATATGACTATATTCTTGCAAGTACTTTTTTAGCTTTTCTGCAGAGTCAAAGATCTGCGTGCTATTGCCTAGAGTCACTTTCATCCGTGCAGGGTAGTATAGGCCATAACGGGCCTGCAGTCTCTGGAGCTCTGGCCGGCATGCAAGCAATGCTTTCCTTTTCTCAACCGTCTTCTTGCACAGATCCGGGAAGAAAGCGACTTTCGAGCCGTCGACCTGAAGCATTGGTTTCTGTTTCGCCGCTTGAAGTATCTGAAGTACTTGCGGGTATCTTAGCACCTTAATGATTACAGGGCGTGGGTGCTGACTTTTCCCAGTCCTCTGCTGCGGGACTCGGTGCTCCCGTTCCACTTCAAAAGGGGAGGAAAAGCAGATTTGCAACAATTCCGGTATCATTTTTTGTATATATTCCTTCATGCAGGACCCTTCTCTTCCCTCGGGAATCCCAGTAATTCTAACATTGTTGCGCCGAGCCCTATTACTATGGTCTTCTATTTGATCTTCAAGTGCTACTACTTTCTTCCCCAATGGGCCTATCTGCGTCAGCAGCTCGTCGTGTTTCTCTACCATTTCTTCCACTATGTGCAATCTCTCATTGATTCCTGTCAGTCGCTCCTTTACTTCTTGCATGTCTGATTGCATTTGCACTAGTGTCTCACTGTTGGAGGAAATCATCTCTTTCACACTCCGGAGTTCTTGCAAAATCTCTCGTACGCCTGAAGCACTTATCTTTTCGGGTTCCATCTTTTGGGGAGAGACAACTTCTTGCTTCGTCCGTTTTACCGCGTGCCAAGACGCCGCAGCGAAATCAAGCTTAGCAGGTTTTAACGCAGCCATCTCACTCACACATGGACAGTGATATGATATTTCCAAATTAAGCACTGCCGGTTAGGGTGGCCAGGATTCTGGGTATCGGGCAGGAGCAGGACTCTCAGGCAGCCATCTTCTACCGCGGTTAGCCCCGCCTCCGGTATAGAGGCATTATAATATCTTTCGTTTTATTTTCCATTCCTTTCCTTATGATACCTAGCATTCTAGTTGCTCTCTTGGCTGCTGCTGCACACTGGGCCGAGGGTTTTAAAATGTTATCCACAATGACACCTAAATCTTTTTCCTGGGTGGTGGTTCCTAATGTGGAACCTTGCATTGTGTAACCATAGTTTGGGTTGTTCTTCCCTACGTGCATAACCTTGCACTTGTCCACATTAAATTTTATCTGCCATTTTGATGCCCAGGCTTCCAATTTATCAAGATCCTCTTGCAATTTTCCACAATCCTCTTGGGTTTTAACAACTTTAAATAGTTTTGTGTCATCTGCAAATTTGATAACTTCACTCGTTATTCCACTTTCCAGGTCATTTATGAATATGTCAAAAAGCAGCGGACCCAGCATAGATCCCTGGGGTACACCACTATTCACCTTTCTCCATTGGGAAATTGGCCATTTAGCCCAACCCTCTGCTTTCTATCTTTTAACCAGTTCCTGATCCACAGTAGTACACTGCCTCCTATCCCATGACTCTTTAGTTTTGCCAAACGTCTCTAATGAGGGACCTTGTCAAAGGCTTTCTGAAAGTCCAGATACACTATATCAACCGACTCACCTTTGTCCACCTGTTTATTCACACTTTTAAAAAAACATAACAGATTAGTAAGACAAGATCTTCCTTGTCTAAAGCCATGTTGGCTGTCTCCCATTAGGCCATGACTATCTACATGCTGAGTAATTTTATTCTTTATGATGGTTTCTACCATTTTTCCCGGTACTGACGTGAGGCACACCGGTCTGTAGTTTCCCGGATCACCCCTGGAACCCTTTTTAAAAATTGGTGTTAAATTGGCGATCCTCCAATCTTAAGGTATTAGAGATGATTTTAATGATAGTTCACAGATTACTAATAGCAGGTCTGCAATCTCATATTTCAGTTCTTTCAACACCCTTGGATGTATACCATCTGGCCAAGGTGATTTGCTACTCTTCAGTTTATCTAATAGTTGTAATACATCTTCCCGATGTATCGATATTTCCTTTAATTCTTCCTCACCTTTAAATACAACTTCAGTCATGGGTAACATCCCTACATCTTCCTCAGTAAAGACCGAAGCAAAGAATTCATTCAGTCTCTCCGCTATCGCCTTGTCGCCTCTTAGTGCCCCTTTAACTCCTCTATCATCTAATGGATCAACTGACTCACAGGTTTTTTGCTACGAATGTACTTGAAAAAATCTTTATTTCGCGTTTTTGCTTCCGCAGCAAGCTTCTTCTCAAATTCTACCTTTGCCTGCTTTATCAATGCCTTGCATTTGACCTGCCAGTGCTTGTGCTGTTTCCAGGTTTTGTCGTTTGGCTCTTTTTTCCATTTCCTGAAAGATGCTCTTTTGGCAACAACAGCCTCTCTGACCTCAGCTTTAAACCATGCTGACAGTTTTTTGGACTTCCTTCCACTTTTCTTAAAGCGTGGTATACAGCTGGTCTGGGCTTCCAAGATAGTATTTTTCAACAACACCCAAGCTTGATGTAAGTCTTTAACCTTTGCAACTGCTCCTTTTAGTTTTTTCTTAACTATTTTCTTCATTTTATCATAGTCTCCCTTTCGAAAGTTAAAAGGTAGTACTGTGGATTTCCTTACTATCCCTCCTCCACTGATTAAATCAAAGGCGATCATGCTATGATCACTATTGCCAAGTGGCCCCAACACCCTTATCTCTTGCCCTAGATCTGGTGTTCCACTAAGGACTAGGTCTAATATGGCTTCCCCTCTGGTCGGTTCATGAACCAACTGCTCCAAGAAGCAGTCATTTATGTCATCTAGGAACTTTATCTCCCTAGCATGTCCTGCCGTGACACTAACCCAGTTGATACCGGGATAATTGAAATCACCCATTATTATTACCGCGCTGTAACTTTTGTTAGCTTCCTTGATTTCTTTGAGCATTTCATCATCCATTTGTTCATTCTGGCCAGGCGGTCGATAGTACACCCCCACTGCCATCGCCTTCCCCTTTTTACATGGAATTTCAATCCATAGAGATTCTACAGCAAATTTTGTTTCCTGCAAAACTTTAATCCTTTCTGACTCAATGCCCTCTCTAACATGGAGCGCAACCCCTCCACCAATTTGATCAGCTCTATCATTATGATATAGTTTGTACCCAGGTATCACAGGGTCCCACTGGTTGTCCTCCTTCCACCATGTCTCTGATATTCCAATCATATCTAACCTCTCATTTAGTGCTATATATTCTAACTCTCCCTTCTTATTTTTTAGACTTCTAGCATTTGCATACAAGCATTTTAGAGACTGTATTTTATTCATATTAATTTGGCTGTTGGTAGACATGGGTAATTTGGGATCTTTAAGCTCTGTCTGATCCATACTCGAGGGCATTTGGGCTACTTTACTCTTTTTTGGAACCTCTCTACTTTTGGTAGTATCCTTCAAGGATACATTCTTCTGAACCATCCGCTCTCGAGCGACTGTCGACTTTCCCCTATTATCTAGTTTAAAAGCTGTTCTATCTCCTTTTTAAAGGTTAATGCCAATAGCCTGGTTCCATCCCGGTTAAGGTGAAGCCCATCCCTTCGGAAGAGCCCCTCCTTTCCCCAGAATGTTCCACAGTTCCTAACAAATCCAAAACCCTCATCTCTGCACCATTGTCTCATCCACACATTGAGACTCCGGAGCTCTGCCTGCCTTTTGGGCCCTGCACGTGGAACGGGAAGCATTTCAGAGAACGCTACCCTGGAAGTTCTGGATTTCAGCTTCCTACCTAAAAGCCTAAATTTAGCCTCCAGAACCTCCCTACCACATTTTCCTATGTCATTGGTACCGACATGTACCAAGACAGCAGACTCCTCCCCAGCACTATCTAAGACCTTATCTAGGTGGTGGGTGAGGTCCGCTACCTTCGCACCAGGCAGGCATGTTACCAGGCGATCCTCACGTCCACCAGCCACACAGCTATCTTCATGCCTAATTTTTTTTTTTTTTGAAACTTTTATTTTCATTTTGCAACAAACAAAAGAAACAACACACCAAGGAGACAAAACAAGTATACAATAAAGAAAAGTAAACCCAACTACCCCCCACCCCCACGCTTCTTCTCTAGCTGATTATGTCAGCATGTGAGCGCTTCCATACAACAGTGATTGTACATCAAAACAATCAAAAGAGTATCTGCAATACAGAATAATCATGAGACAAAGATATATATAAATTTAGACAGTCAGATGAGAGCATTGAGCAGAATGTACATAGTCATTGAGCATCTTCCATTTAGACCGATGATGAGGAGTCTGAATGGGGGAAGCAGACATACGAGGTATTTGTTCATATTTACTGTAGAGACAGACATGATTCCACCATTCATTGGGGCTCAATTGGGAGCTATTTTTCCAGTATTTCGTAATTAGGGAAATAGCAATGCCTAGCATAAAGTCCAAAAGGAAGTAAGCCGTCTTTGGAAGAGAGGGGATCCCCGCAGCTGAGCGAAGTCCCACTATCCTCCAAGAAAGGGGCTCTTGAAAGTGCAAAATAGACTGGATACGACCCCAGACCCGACTCCAGTAATACTGTAGTGCGGGACATTCATACATAACATGAGGTAGTGAACCAATGGCCGCATGACATGTCCAACAATTATTGCCCTGAGTAGTGTTCCATTTGGCTAATCTGTCAGGAGTGTAAAAACACCGGTGGGCTAGAAAGAAGAGTGTCTGAGTGAGTGAGGCGGATCGGGAGACCCGTGTCACTCTACTCCAGACAAGGCTCCATTGCTCCGGGGTCAAAGTCACATGCAATTCTCTCTCCCATGCTTTCTGCGCTATAGGGGTATCCCTAGTTATAGCATTACATAAGGTTTTGTAAAAACTGGATGCTACACCCGGTGAGCTACCGATAGATCGGATAGTCTCCAACCAGCCTTGTGTAGGGGAGGCCGATGGCGGGAGCACTTTAGCACTCCTAAGGCAATGCTGAAGTTGCACCAACTGAAAGTAGTGTTTCGCTGGGAGACCAAATTCAATTTGCAATTCACTAAAAGTTTTCCAGCGACCTTCATGGAACAACTGACTAGGAATCCAAATGCCCCTAGTGTACCAGGGGCTCCACGCCATCGGCTTATTTTGTATTCGAAATCGAGGGTTGTACCAAAGTGGGAGCTTGTCTAACGGACAGAGTCGGGAGTCTAAAGATTGCATGAGATTATTAAAGGCACCTAAGGTGTCTAAAAGCATTGGTGGAAAGTGGGAGTCTGATGGGAGAGTCATACCAGGGAGAAAAGTAAGAGGAATCGGTTTGCAAAGGTCCTCTTCTATGTCTAGCCACACAGGTCTACTCGGTACTGGATCTTCCAGCCAACGAGCACCTTGTTTGAGAAGAAAAGAGTGATGATATTTCAGGAAATCAGGGAATCTGACACCCCCATTTTCCTTATCTGCTTGCAGCTTATGTTTCGCTATCCTAGGTGTCTTGTTTTGCCACAAGTATCTAGTCAGAAGGCCCTCGATATCTTTATATATACGCCGAGGGAAGAGACAGGGCACCATTTCTAAGATATAATTCACTTTCGGAACAATCATCATTTTTATGGTTTCTAATCGACCCCACCAGGTAAGCGTTAAAGGAGTCCAGCGGTGAGTAAGCGCCCGGACTTTAGAGGTTAAGTCTTTGGCATTGAAGGAGATAGTGTCTTCCAAAGGAGAACAATAGTGAACCCCAAGGTATTTGACCATGCGAGGTTGCCATAAAAAGGGGAAGGATTGCATATCTGCCTGGTGAAGCAGAGGATTTAAAGGAAAGGCTACCGACTTGGTCCAATTTATCCTATAACCGGACAGTTGTGAGTATTTACCAATTTGCTCTAGGACAGCCGGTACTGAGTCTATTGAGACAAAAAGCATAAGATCATCAGCATACGCTGAAATTTTGATTTCCCTACGGGTGAAGGGGATTCCATGAATCTCCTCCGATTGCCGGATTAGTAAAGCCAAGGGTTCGAGTGCAAGATCGAAGAGGAGTGGAGACAGTGGGCATCCCTGGCGAGTGCCGCGTTGAAGGGGAAAAGGCTGAGACTTTAAAGCATTTGCGCATATACTGGCTGTAGGCTGAGCGTACATGGTGCGAAGACAACGGAGAAAACCTTCCCCGAATCCGTACCAGCGGAGGACTGCAAACAGGAAGGGCCACTCTAAGCGATCAAAGGCCTTCTCAGCATCAAGTGAGAGGCCAACAAATGGGCGATCAAGATTAACTGCGGTAGTCAATACATGGCATAGAGTCCGAGCATTGTCAGCAGTTGATCTACCAGGAATGAAACCGCATTGATCTGGGTGTATTAAGGTAGGCATCCTATCCGAGAGCCGGGTTGAGAGAATGGTGGCAAAGATTTTATAGTCCGCGTTTAGGAGGGAAATTGGACGATAATTAGCTGTTAGTTGTGGGTCTCTCCCCTCTTTCTCAAAAACTACTACATTTGCCATTGAAAAGGACCCAGAAGGAGAACCCTCCTCGGCCAGAGCAGAAAAATAAATTTTCAAGACTGGAGCTAAATCAGCATGAAAGGTTTTGTAGAATTCAGCGGGGAGACCGTCTGGGCCTGCGGCTCGACCTGAGGCACATTTCTTAATAGCAGAATAAATTTCTGAGACAGTAAATGGTGTGTCCAAGGCCACTCTATCTTCGTCAGTTAGGGTCAGTCTTTGTACTCCTGAAAGTAAGCGTTCAAATACATCTGGCTCAAAATCACATTCAGATTGATAAAGCCGAGTATAAAAGTCACGAAAGAGTTCTAAGATTTCGGTATCTTTAGTGACCAAGCCCCCCCCCGACGGATTACGGAGTGCAGAAACACGCTTGGCTTCTTTTCGACCTTTTAGGGCATTTGCTAATAATTTGCCAGCACGATTATTTTCCCGATAATATAGCCCTTGTTGTGATTCAATATGTTTAACAGCAGCAGTGTGCAAAAGCTGATTGTATTGAAAACGCAAGCGTTGTAAACGGAGTAAAATACATGGGTCAGTACGGGATGTGAGGAGCCGCTCCCCAGCTTGTATCTGCTGCTCTAGAGTCAGTAAATGCTGCTTTCTTTGTTTCCCCTGCCGAATTTGATAGCTAGTTATAGTGGCACGGATAGATGCTTTAAAACCCTCCCACCAAGCCCAGCCCGCTGTGTCATGGGGTGAGTTAAAATGAAAATAATCTTGGATAGCGGCCTTTATATCAACCTGAAAATCTTTTTGACCCAGTAGGGATCTATCAAAAAACCAAGTTCGGGGAGAATCGTCTCGCGCAGTGACACGTAATGATAAAGATATGGCAGCATGATCTGAAATATGGAGAGGATGAGTCCTAGTCGTGTCTACTTGAGAAATCAGTGCTTTGGAAATGAGAAAGAAATCTATTCTAGATTGGGAATGATGGGGGGCAGAAAAGAAAGTGAACTCTAAGTCGGAGGGGTGAAGCAGCCTCCATATATCTACCAGCGCAAGATCTTGCATCAGAGCTGTAAGGGTAGCAAGACTCTTGGGTGGGCTACTCGTTCTTGGCGGCTGTCTATCTATCAGAGGGTCTAACACTTGATTAAAGTCACCACCAAGTATTAATGGAGTATTGGCAGAGGCCTGTGCCAACTGCGCAATACTTGCATAGTAAGCAGGGTTGTCCACATTCGGGGCATAAATGCAAATACATGTAAATTCACTATCTCCAACCTTGAGGTGTACTCGGGCCCATCTACCCTCCTTGTCAGCGCTAGTATCAATTACAGTAGCTTGCAAAGATTTCTTAACCAGAATGGCTACCCCGCACCGTTTGGAAACGGCGGGAGAATAGGCAGCCACCATGTAAGGCTTAACATTGAGTTTCAGTGTTTCAGCAGAGTTTAAGTGCGTTTCCTGAAGAAACGCTAAATCAGCATGCTCATGGCTAAGATAGCTAAGGATTTTCTTTCTTTTGATTGGACTATTAATGCCCTTTACGTTGAGTGATAATATTTTACATAAAGCCATTCAGACAAGTTAAAAATTCTGAGCATGATAGCGCACCTAATTTCACAATGTCCCTCATATTGACTGTAACAGACTGTACATATGGCATAAAAGAAAATAAGCTTAGATAATACAATGAAGCGCCCCACATTAAAAAAGAAAAACCGCAGCGCGGTAGAGAAGAAGCAAAACCCCAAAAATTACTGGCGACCATGTGTCTGCGGGGAGAAGCCCCAGAGAAGGCCGAAATTGAAAAATACATAACCTGTAGGACTGTGCGTGCTCCGAGTCCGACCGAGGCACACATCATGAAGGGAGAGGAGACCACAAAACAAGAGTCATTAAAAGAAAGAATGAAAGTCCAGGAAGTCTCTGTGCATGACTATGACTGCCGCATCGGGCCCTTCAAAATGGCGGACAGAGCCGGCGATTAAAAGTCCACGTCGTTGAATTAGCGCATCTGTTCTGCTTCTTTGGAGTCTAAAAATGTTGATAGTAGATCAGGATCTTCGAATGTCCTGGTTTGGTTGTGAAGAGTCACTCGGAGCTTCGCGGGATACAACAGGCCAAAGCGAGCCTGTAGCTGTTGAAGGCGAGGGCGAAAAGCAAGGAGTTTCTTCCGTCGGTCAACGGTAGGCTTTGCCAAATCAGGGAAGAAGGAGACTTTGTGACCTTCAAATTCCAAATGATGGTTCGCCCGGGCAGCATGTAAAATTTGTTCCACTTGTTGATATCGTAGCAAGCGAAAGATAATAGGCCGGGGGGTCGTTCGGTTAAGCGCCATGTGGGTAGGAACACGGTGTGCACGATCGATTTCCAATTCTTTATGAAAGGTGATCTTCAGCAAGGAGGGAAGAGTTTTGAGCAGGAATTCTCTCATATCTCCCGCTTCCGCCCCCTCCGGTATTCCAATGAGCCTCACATTGTTGCGACGGGCTCGATTATTACTATCTTCTAACTCCTTTTGCAGATTCTGTATCTGGCGCTCGGCCTTGTCCAGTGCGCCCAAGCGCACCGCGTGCGAGTCGAGGACCCCCGCCATATTGTCCTGCCGTAATGAGAGACTTTCAAGTCGGTCCTGGAGCACTCCAAAGTCTTCTCGCAGGGCTCTAAGCGCTTCTCCATTGGACTGCACCAATTCCTTCACGCCGCGTAGTTCCTCCAAAATCTCCAGGTGCATTTCGGGGTTTTCACGAAATGGAACCATCTTCTGTGGGGAGGACACCTCTGTTTTGGAGCGTTTTCCGTGAGAAGAAGAAGGAGACCCGAAGTCCAAGCGCGCTGGTTTATGGGCCGCCATCCCCCCCCGAGGTACCCCGGTCAGCCCGGAGCGAAATAGTAAGTTTGTATAGGTATTAAGTCAGGATTCTAAGTAGGCCTCTCGGGAGCTTCAGCGCGAAGCGTCCTACCCGCTGGACATCAGGCTCCGCCCCCCTATCTTCATGCCTAATGATCGAATCACCAACTATAACGGCTGTCCTAACCCTTCCCTCATGGGCACATGGCCCTGGAGAAACTTCCTCAGTGCGAGAGGCTTTTACATCACCTGGAGGACAGGTCCTAGTTACAGGATTACTTCCTGCCACACCAGGGTGATGCTCTCCTGTCATGTGACCTCTCTCCTCCATGGCAACAGGGATGCTGCCAGACTGGAGGTGGGACTTCAGGACTATATCCCTGTAGGTCTCGTCTATGTACCTCTCTGTCTTTCTTATGTTTTCCAAGTCTGCTACTCTAGACTCTAGAGAACGGACTCGTTCCCTGAGAGCAAAGAGCTCCTTGTACCTAGTGCACACGTAAGACCTCTCACCAACTGGGAGAAAATCATACATGTGACACTCAATGCAAAAGACTGGAAAGCCCCCATCTCGCTGCTGGACTGCTGTCTGCATCTTAGTTTTAAGTTTTTGTTTAGATCTTTAAGTTCTTTACTTACTAAGGGTTGCTATGGATATTTATACCAATAAAACTGTACCTAATACGTTTAATATACCTTGTTCACCTGAAGCTTAATTGATCTCAGGTCCTTAGTGTATGACTGATTTGGGTAACGTGCTTCACCTGAGAGAACTTCCTGTCTTTTAAGATGTGTAAGTACCTATAAATCTACGATTATCCCAGGGGTGGGTGGGTGGGTGTGGGGAGGGAGGGAGGGAAATAACACTTATTAAAATAGGGCTGCTACACAGTACCCTGTCCTGTGCTGCTGAGGTAAGCTATATTCTTATTTGATTTAAATTATAGCTCTTTGCTGCTGCTAGGCTCTAACTTATTATGAAATTTAAACTACAAGCTCTCTGCTGGGTTCTAAATTTAACCAGTAAGCTCTCTTCTGTGTTTTAA
The DNA here is from genome assembly GCA_033557465.1 of Ichthyophis bannanicus. Classification (NCBI taxonomy): domain Eukaryota; kingdom Metazoa; phylum Chordata; class Amphibia; order Gymnophiona; family Ichthyophiidae; genus Ichthyophis; species Ichthyophis bannanicus. The sequence goes on from CM066032.1 coordinate 702,700,898, forward strand.
ATTTAAACTAAAAGTACTTTGCTGATGCTAGGCCCTGAGTGACTAGTAAATTGACATTAAGTGACATATCCCGGCTAAGTCCCTAACGCGCCAAGCTGCTATCCGCATAGCATCGGGACATGTTAGGTGTATTCCAGGGTGGAGCGAGGGCAGAGGAAGGGGCTACACAGGTAGCAGCAATTTTCGATGCTACCTGCATAGCCCTCTGTGCCTAAAAACCTCTTGTTAGTCAAGAACACATCTGCACCGTAGTTCAGTCCATCATAACACCAACATTGCACTACTGCAATGCCCTCATTCAAGGACTGCCCAAACAAACTATCCGACCACTGCAACTAGTCCAAAATACTGCCGCCTGAACCATCATGGGATCATCTCAACATGATCATATAACTCCCCTCCTATCCCAACTCCATTGGTTACCAATTTCTTCACAAGCCAAGTATAAAACAGCCCTTACCATCTTTAAAATAAAAAACAACACAACAGCCAGTATATTGCAAGATCTCATATGTACCAAACCTAAACCAGACCAGAGAGAAGCAACAATAGCAACACCATTCCCGCACCTAACCTGTTCGCAAAAAAATAATAATTCCACCGCAAGGAGGGCCCTCTCTCTTTCCACCCCATCCATCTGGAACTCCCTCCCGGCCAGAATAAGAACAACCTCAGACTTAAAAGACTTTCGAAAAGAACTCAAGACCCTTCACTGAGCACTTTACATAACTCCTCATCACTACTTGGACCTAGTGCCTACACCATATGGATTTTAGCTTATACATCACCTGTACATAATTTATGTGTTAAAACTCCCAGTTCCCCCTCCCTTTGCATGCTATAAAGTTTTCCAGTTATGTTTAAATTGTTACCTGTAAATATTTCAAGTTCTCTGTAAAATTGAAGTTATGATGTAAACCGCCTTGATTACTGCTTGATTACAGGCAGTAAATAAAACCCTGTTAAATAAATTAATTAAATAAATAAATAAAGATAGGCAAGGTTTTAGAATATCGCTGCTACCCGTGTAGCCTCTGCGGCTGCTGGGGCATGCAGGCTTACCTAGATTTTCACTTCTGCTGGCGTGGAAGTAAAAATCTGGGTTAAAGGGGTTTGTGGGCAGGCTATGTGCCGCCATGGCACATAGCCTGCCCAACTTTATATCGGGCCTTAAGTTCCTTGTAACAAATAGGACCTCAGTTTTGTTATAATTTATGTTTAGGTTATGCAGTTTTAACCACTTCATTGCTTCAGTGATACCTGTTGTTAGCTAATCATAATTGGGATTCATAATGTCTATCAGTAGTTACAACATTATATCAGCCGCATAGATGTGATAGCCTCATTTAAACTTTTTAAAGATGTTACTTATAGGTTGTAAGTAAATATTAAATAATAACGCTGTGAGGTAAGATCCTTGAGGGATACCTTGTTCTTGATTGTATGATCGGGATGTCTGGTGACCAATTCGTACCTGTTGGGTATAATCGGTGAGGTAGGACTGAAACCACTTAAAGACATTTCCTTCTATCCCTATCTGGTGTAGTCTTGTGATATTATCAAACGCAGAGGCCATGTCAAGAAATACAAGTACAAAGGCTTGTCTTCATTTATCTAGCCCTCAAATTAGGTTATCAAAAAGAGCTAATAGAAGAGTCTCTACACCATGATGTGGTCTGAGACCACATTGCTGCTCATTTAAAGGGGAATTCTGGTCGATATAATCTTGTAGTTGGATCTGAATAATTTTTTTCATTAACTTTAGCCATGAATGGGAGACTAGAAATTGGACTATATGAATTAGGGTTCTATTTATCTAGTGTTTTATGTTTTAATATTGGCCTTATCATAGCATGATTTACAGCTGAAGGCATAACCCCTAGTGTGAGTGATTGGTTAACCATTTTAAGTATGAATGGTGACAATTCAGAATGCAAAGCTTTTAGCCAACTTACCTGGCAGGGGTCTAAATTGGATGTTTGGAGATTATATTCTTAATGTGTTTTATATAACACTGTGGAAAGTTTGCCATTTTTTAGATTATATATCATCATCATCATCATTTAAATAGTTATATGCAGTGTCTTGCAATTTTAGTTTATTCATGTAGTGTGATGCTAGGATTTGCGGGTCTACAATTATCATGCTTATTTCTGGGGTAAGTGTCTGAGTGAGAGATTTCACAGTTTCAAATAGTTTGGGCGGTTGAGAGGTTTTGTGAGGATCTTTGTATGATACTCTTTTTTAGCATTGTTTATGGCAAGTTTGTATGTCGGGAGTATGCTCATATAAGTTAATTTGTCATCCATGGATTTTGTATCCCTCCATTTATTCATTTATTTATTTAACTGTATTTATATCCCGCTTTTCACCAGGTCAAAGCGGCGCTACATTTAAGGGTGGGGTAATTAAGTATAAGGGTGGGGCCATCACCGGGTAGGCAACATTGATGATTTCGACATAGGACAGACTTTAGACATGGACAGTATATTTATGTTCAATCTTCCTCAATTTTTGTTTTAGCTTCTTCAGTTCATGGGTATACCATTTCTCAGAACTTTCTGGAATATTTCTTTGTTGAGATTTAGGTGCAATAGCAGTGTTAGGTATCCCAGTTTGCCAGTGTATCATCTAGCTCAGTTAGAGGGATCTCTTTTTGTGGAATGACTTCTTTCAAAAAGCTTTGCTTTTTAAATGCTTTAAATCATTGTGTCTGGGATTCATTATTATTAGGTACAGGTGTGGATGGTGTAAGTGGTAATGTGATTTTGATAAGGTAATGGTCTGTCCATGGGACTTGTAATGCTTGTGGGGGTGCATGGAGGTAGTCGTGAGTTATATTTTTGGGTAGAAATATTAAATCAAGGGTGTTACCTTTATTATGCATAGGTATCTGGACAACCTGTTGGAAGTCCATATCAGCAATAGAGTTGAGAAAACTCATAGAGCGTGACTTGTGTAGGGATGGAAGGTTAAAATCACCTAGGAGCACCAGCAGTTTCTTTAATGATGATGTGCATACAGTTTCTAATATTGAGGTGAGACTATCTGAGCTAGGGTGTGGTGGTCTGTATAGTAGCCATGTCGACAGGTTTTTATTCTCTATGAAGAGGACATCCATGTCGTCTATGTTTTTAGCTATGTTCAGGGATGCATTAAGTTCCTGTTTTATTAACCCTGGAATTACCGAGAGTTTTTGCACACACTGAATACCGTTGGGGTCATAAATGACCCCATGATGAATTTTAATTGTTAACCATGAAAATTTTAAACTAAACAGACAAAATATTATTCCGAATTAATTATTTATTACATGAAGGTTAAATGTTTTGAAATTTAATGCTTTATCATAAAATTACATGAAGAAGAGTTGCCATGAAAGCAGTTTTTGCATGCACTTGATGAACACAGTAAAGTACTACAATCATTTGCATGAGACACAGACAATTTCTGAATGTTCTTTGCAAACATTGCGCTTGCAGGAGGTGCAAACTATGTTGCTTTTCTTGTCTTTTTCTCTGGAACAGCAGTGACACCTTGCCCTTTTCTTTGGGATCCCGACATTACAAACAGCATCAGTGGCTTCTTCAATGCTGGAAGAAGTCTCGCTGCAATTACTCTGAAGCAGCTGCTTTCCTAATTCCAAGAGGAATAGACGATGTCTGTGCTTTGACTTGGACTGCCATTGTGGATTTAGTGACATCCAAACAATGAAGGCGTTCAAAGCACTGATGTCCAACATGTTGTAGAAGATTGTCACTGGCCAGCGTCTTGTCATTCGTTTTGTGGTATACGTGTGCAACATTTGATCTGCCGTATCTATTCCACCTTTACTAGAATTATAGTCCAAGATCATGCATGGTTTTTTGTCTGGACGTGTGTTATCTACTTCTTCTTGATCATGCAAACTGCTCAGAAGAACAACCATTTTTCCTTTCTTCGGGCAATAGGAAACCAGAGTGGCGTCATCACGAAAGGCAAACAGTGAAGTGAATACCTCTCGGCCCTTTGCTATTACAAATTCTGGAGGTAATTCTTTTCTGTTCTTTCGAATTGTCCCCTAAAGTGTCATTTGTTTTTCTAGCAATTTCAATGACAGGGATAAACTGCAGAAGAAATTGTCAACAGTAACATTTCTGCCAGATCGCGTCAATCCTTCAGTGAGTTGCAGCACAACCCTTTCACCCTGATTCTGTTCCCTGTTTTGTCCGAGTTCCCTTCCTGTATATACTTGAAGACGCAGAACATATGACATTGCACTGTCACACAACATCCATAGCTTTATGCCATATTTCCCAGGTTTGCTGGGAATATATTGTCTGAACGGAACACGGCCACGAAATGTAAGCAGTTGCTCATCCACGGTAACATTTTCACCAGGAACAAAGGCGTCACTTAGAGTTGCTTCCCAGGTATCAAAAATGTGTCTGATTGGAGCAAGCTTATCCACGCTTCCTTGTTCACATCTGTTGGTTGCATCATCAAATCTGAGAGCACAAGAAATTTGCTGAAAACGGTTACGGGCCATATTTTTGTCGAAAACAGAACAACCATCTTCAAGGTTCCACAACTGAACTATGGATTCGTTTCGTGACTTGTACACGCCTGAGAGGATCAGAAGTCCAAGAAAACATTTAAATTCTCCATCTGTCAAATCTTTCCAGGTGTCGTCATAAATGTGTCTTCCTTGTTTGCTCATCCACATCATGATTTCATTCAATAAGTTCTTCCTCATGAACAAGTGGAATGCAGCAAGAGGGCCATCAACATTTTGTACAGCATACCTTGTAGGACCTTGTTGTACGGGCATGACATTAGCTCTGGCGTATCTTCCAGCAGCTTGCTTTATAGGTTTCCTGTTCCATGATGTGGCATCCTTAGATATATAGGCTTCAATGGCAACATTTGTGCTTATAGTTGATGACCTCTTAGCTCCTCTATGACCACAACTAAGATTCCTCACAGATGATACTGACACTGAGGACTCCTGCCTTCTTCCCCGTCCAGCAGAGCCTCAACCTGTAACTTGACTCTTTGCTGCAGGCGATGTTACCGGCTCAACATCAGTATCACATTCACTTGGCGACCAACTGCTATCGCCATCTGAATCATGACTGTCATCATCAGATTTATCGCCCGAACTTGGCTGATATGCTTCTTCGCTTGCTGAATATTCTGCATCATCAGACGACTCAGAGCCATCACTGTCAGCATCTCATTGCAATTTTTCTCTTACTTGGGCAGCTGAATACTTTCGTTTTGACATCATAATCAATAACCTAAAATAAATAAACAAAGATAAAGTTGAATAAAACGCAAAGCAGTTTTACTATAGGTGTACAATAATTGTGATGAACGAGACGAAAGCCTTTAGATTTCATCGGAAATAATGAGAGAACGTATGATATCAATTACAGAAAATGTGTACTTTTCATAAAATAAGAGTACAAAAAATAAATGATACATAATTAATGATAAATACCTTTGTCAGATCAAAAAATTCACAAAACTGCAAACTGTATCACGATCCAAACCGGACTTAAGCAACTGGGGTCAAAAATGACTCTACTGGTACTCTGTGATGCAATTCATCACTAGCGTCACCTAGCGGATGAAAATTATTCCTCTCATGGCGCAATATAAAGAGAATATTGGCATGTGAAAAGTCATAAAAAGATTGCATTCTTGAACAACTAGTTTCCAAGATACGCATTGTGATACTTGCAATGGGGTCACTTTTGACCCCATCGGTACTCCCAGGGTTAATATGAGGACTTCTTCTCCTTGACTTGTAGACCTTGAAGAGTGGAATAGGGTATATCCAGGGAAGAGTAATTGATTGGTTAACACAGAATCTGTGTCAGAGAGCCATGTATCAGTGATGGAAAATATGTCAGGGCTAGTATCCTTAACAATGTCTATCATTACAGGAATTTTGTTCCTGATAGATCTGACATTAGTTAGAAGGCATTTAATAAATTTGGGATTGTCCTGGTGAATGTGGCATGAGTAATTACTGAGAAGGGAGATATAGATAAGTCTGTGATTATATTGTTTATGTCTAGCAGTTGTCTTATAAATAAGCAAAGGAGGTGCATGTCTATCACAGCTCTGAATAATTGGTGTATTATAGTGCTGGATAGTTGAGAAGGGGTAAGAGTGGCCCTGATATAGAGTGGTTGTATAACAATCAGGGTAAATATTAATTGTAATAGTTTTGTACTCGTCATAATTAAGCTGAGGCTAAAGCTGAATTATTTTTCAAGAACATCTCTTGTAAATTACAACCTAATCTCAATTACTAGGTGGTTGTAATTTGAGTAGTATGTTTGTAGTTAAGTGTGACTTATTGTACCACACTGTGTGTGTAATTGAAGATTAATTAAATAGCATCTAACAGTATTAGGTAATAGGTATCTAGCAGGGCCTACTGTGTTTGGCAGCTGAAATTGAGGGTGAGTGGTGATAAGCTCAACTCTTGAGTTCTCAGATGCTGTGCCGTCTTTGTTCTTCTTTTAATGCTAACACAGTGTAAGAATCAGTTCACTAGTTCTAATACATTTATAACAATTCACTTCTAATGCTAACACAGTGTAAGAATCAGTTATGTCAGTCCACAAAAGATTCTTAAATTGAAATTACAGTCAACTCAGTATTACAAATAGGTCTGGTTATATATAAAATGTGTACAGAGTGAAATCTGCTATATGTGTACAGCAAAATATCTGATATAATAACACTTGACAAGTATCCATACCTACTTGTAGACAGTGGAGACAAGAAGCTGCGTAGACTTTCAGCTGATAATGGAGGTCACTGTAACAGAACGCCAAAGGGCCCTCTGGCGAGGCTCTCAGGCACAGGCCCGCCAGACATGGGCACGCCAGGAGGCATTCCTGTTTTTAAAGTTCACTGCTGTGCCAGGGAAAGTCCCAATTGGCCTTGCGGTGGGGGGAAGGGAGGCTCTCTTTCCTGCTCCCTACCCCAATGCTGGTCAGGTGTCTCTTCTGAGCTGCTGCTGTGTGTAGCTGGACTGCCTGGAGGCATTCTTGTTTTTAAAGTTCACTGCCATATGGGGACAGATTTAAAGATCTTAATATTGTGGTAAGGAGAGTGCAGCCCAGCCAGGAAAAAGTGAAGAGAAGAAGAATTTTTCCTCTTTGCGGGGGATGGGTACACAGGATCACATAGTCCACAGCAGAAGCCTGGAGAGAAACTTAGAGGGCAGACCTAGCTGTAAGCCATGCCCACACTCCAGGTCAGCCACAGATAGGAGTGGGAGGTACAGAAGGGCGGAGCCAGGAAGGGAGTTGCCCTGCTCAGTGTTTGAAAGGGAGAAAACAAACACTAGAGATAGAGTTGGTTGGAGGGCTGGTTCAAGAGTTGGTTGGAGGGCTGGTTCAAGAGTTGGTTGGAGGGCTGGTTCGAGAGCTGGTTGGAAGCATGGTTGGAAGCATGGTGAGAAGCATGATTGGAGACGCAGTTGCAGTTGCAGTGGCAGTTGCTGTCGGAGTTGCAGTCCAGGCCTAAGTGGGAGTTGCAGCTCAGGTTCCAGTCCAGGTTCCAGAAGGTACAGAGGGAACAGCCCTGTAGCCAAAAGGAGCAGCAGAGAAAGGAACCGCTATAAAGACAACCAGAGAAGGTACAAAGGAAGCCACTATACTCAGCACAGTAGCCACAGAGGACATAGGGAAGGTTCCAGGGGGAGAACCACCTACCCTAGCAAGAGAGTGGGAAAGCTCTACTACAAGTCTCTGCCCTACGCTGAGGCAGAGGGAGTCCTGACTGGCCAAAGCTCCAACCGAGAGAATACTGCACAAAAAGCCCAAGGTAGGAGAAGGGAGGCAGTAAGGCCTTCCAAGTATATTTTTTCTTCTGACTCTGATGAAACTGTTATACCCCAGATAACACAGCCTAGAAAGAAAGGTTAAGCAAGAGCACCCCATAGGAGACCTGCCCAGAGAGGAGAAGGCAAGAAAGTGGGAAAGGTTGTTTGACCTGTTAAAAACTCTAAAGCAGAAAGTCCCTGAGCGCTACCAAGCCGAACCCTGCTACAGCTCAGCTGAGAGTATGGAGATTGGGGCCAAAGAGGGTGATGTAAATTCCAATGTTTCGGAGATGGAATGTGATGCATGCACTAAGGTAAATTAGTGTGAGCCAGAAACAGTTGATAGTTGAATTCACTGTTGTTTTGTTTGGACATTTGTTATTGGAGAAGTATCCATTATTTTCTTTTGTCTGGAGAGTAAATGAGCTTGAAGAAATTGTATCCACTTACCTGCAAGGAAGCTGAATAAATTCCTGTGCACTTTTAAAAACCACTCGGTTCATTATTCCTCACACAACTACAACCCTAGGAAAATATAAGAGGTGGTCACCCGTCCCTACTAGGCGACCGCCTGGTAGGGGCGCTAGCGCCACAATATGTATAGGTTAGAGGAAAGGCGGGATAAAGGAGATATGATAGATACGTTTAAATACCTCAGTAGGCATAATTGCAAAAGAGGAGTGACTTTTTCGATTGAAAGTAAGCTCTGTAATGCAGGAACATAGGATGAGGGTGAAAGGAGATAAACTCAGGAGTAATATGTGAAAATATTTCTTTACGGAAAGAGTGGTAGATGTGTGGAAACGTTTCCCAGTGGAGGTAGTAGAGACGAGGACAGTGTCTGAATTCAAGAAGGTATAGGACAAATACAGAGGATCTCTAAAGGAAAAAAGAGACTATTACAGTTGATATGGAAGAACTGTGGTCTTTTTCTGCCGTCATGTTTCTCTATTTCCGTATGAAGTTTTGGTCATAAAAAGTTCATCCGCTGCCATCTAGCTAGAGTCTTTTCCATAATCTAGTTGTCATTTTTGGAGTCGGTTGAATGTCACACTAATAGGGGTAAGTAAATAAGTTTGTTCATATTTTGCTTTCTAAAGAATCCAAAAGCAAATGTCTTTCCTTCTTCACTTTGAAGCAATAATAATGCCACACAGGTGCAATTTGCAAGACTGCCAAACTATAGACAAAGTACCATCTGTGAGATTATGATGGAAAAATTCCTGGACATATTCTTTAATTTTGGTCAGAAATTGTAGATTTTCTAGTAATGAAGAGTTAAACAGCGCCCTGATGATCCAGACTTACCAGGCCAAATAGATAAATCACATGAGACTGCTGAATGATCAGAACTAGATCTAAGAAAGATGGAAACATCTGCCACTTCAGATATCAATGTCTTAGAAATCAAAAAAATAATCTAAACGTGAGTAGGATTGATGAGGACAAGAAAAGAGAGTAAAATCTTTGCTAGAGTGATTTAAAATTCTCCATGGGTCTACCAAACCACAATCACTAACATAGTTTGAACATGTGCCTAGCTTTGGAAGGGCCCAGTCGGATCTGTGATTAATGAGTCAATACCAGGTCTTGGATCAGATTAAAGTCACCTGCTACTATCACAGGCATGTTACTATGCATTTCAATCATCTGCTACAGGGAATGAAAAAAGGAAGGATCATCTATCATAGGAGCATATACATTACAAATGAAAACTTCTTGAGTTTGATATTCTAGTACCACCCATACCCATTTACCATTCAGGTCCAACTGGTGTTCACAGATGGAATATGTTAAAGAAAACCTGAGAAGATGCACATCAAAGCCAGAAACGTTCCGTTTCACACTCTCTGTAGCATTCAAATGAGTCTCTTGCAGTAATGCAATATCTACAGATTGCTTCCTAATGTAATTCATAATACGATTCATTTTAATAAGATGAGAAACACCATTAACATTTAAGATCAGCAGATGTTTATAGTACTTACCTTTAGCCATAAAAAGGACTAAATACAGTAACATATCAAAAAGTGGAGAACCCTTACATCAGGGGAGCCATATCGGAGAGACACAAACATTCCTCACCTCATTCGCATAAAGAAAGGAAGGAAAGAAAAGGAAAACGAAAAACAAAAGAAATGCCTTCTAACAGCAAAATACCAGAATCATGCAGCAAGGCATAGGAAGGCAGAATTCAGAACATATGAAATTTGAAATGCTCCATCCAACACACTAAGGGGTTGAATTCAGTGGGGCCGCAGTTCCGATATCGCACAGAGGCCGCTACCGCTACTTTGTAAACATAGCCCTGATAAAACAAAGAACCACTCAAGAAAGATCATCACATATCAACATTCAAAGACAGCATATAATAACACATTTACTTGCCAATGCAAAAAGAAACATTCCAAACAGCAAAGCACCCCATAACCAAGACAATAGCCGATTGCAGCTCTCTCATACTGAAATTCATAGCAGTCACTAGATCCATCAGTGAGTTCATTGAAGCAACCCATGGTAGAATACTTGCAGTAGAATGATCTATTGGAATAGCAGGAACCCTCTCAATAGATCATAAGTGATACATTGTTGCATAAAGCCATGACCAAATTAGAGTTCACTCCAAAAGCAACAGGCCAGAAGGACGCCATTGAGACAAGACCTTATTCAAAGGCCAGATCTTATACCATCTTGAGTTGCCCAGGTTCATGTGCTATGTATTCCTCAAGGTCTCGTGGATCCATTTAGGAGCAGGTTACATTATTGTGTGTGACTTGGAACCTAACAGGATAAAATAATCCATATTGTGCGCCAAGGGCCTTAAGCTTCGGTCGTAGATTCAAGAAATGCTTTCACTTAGCAGCCTTGGAGACATCTGGTACAATAAAAATGCATTGGTATGATAGGTTCAAGATTGATTTGACTTCTCAAAGATCTGCAAGACCTGCTGATACCACAATAATTTGGCCACGATAGGCTGCGAGTATTTAGAAGCAGGAGTTTTGTACATTAGTACTCGATGTGCACGCTCTATTCTAGTGGTGAGTTAAAGTGTAGGCCGAGTTGGGATTCAAATAAATTGAGCAGAAAAAATAGCATATCACTACCTTCCGAACCTTTCATCACTCCCAGTACCTCTTCCAAAGACGGGGAAGCTGAAAAACTAGAGGGCATAACATGAAGCTGCAAGGTGGAAAATTGAAAGGCAATGTCAGGAAATATTTTTTCACTGAAAAGGTGGTGGATGCTTGGAATGCTCTCCCGATGGAAGTGGTGGGGGCAAACACGGTGACGGAATTCAAAACAGCATGGGACAAGCACAGCGGATCCCTTTATAGCAACAGGATAAAAACAAAATAAACTGAACCATCTATCTTCACAACAAATAGGGGTGTCCTACATGGAGTGGTGGGTCCACCCCTAAACAAAGACATGGGGAGGGGTGGCCTGCACAGAGCGACAGGTGCACCTACTCTTGCGGTATTGCTGGGCAGACTGGATGGACCATGCTGGTCTTTATCTGCCATCATTTACTATGTTACTATGTTACTCAAATGTTACTCCTTTGGTTCCTATTAACCAAATCTTGTATAACAGTTTGCAATTTTTTAATCGCTTGGGAATTATTTTGGATTTGTTGCATCATGCCTTCAATGTGGGCCACCCGATGATCCTTTTGATTGAGGCATGCACTTGAGGACTGAATCTTAGCAGATAAATTGCTAAGTTCTGCCTTGATGTCTTGAATAAAACTGAGCTATATCTCAATAAGGTCGCGAAGATCCCGAATTTCCAATGACATTGCATTGTCCGTTTCCCCAGCTGGTTTCTCCGATGCCATTTTCTGTGGAGTTACAGGATCCATTTTGTGCTGTTTCAAGCCTAAATTTATGGCAAATTGTTGATCGGTCTTGAAAATGTTTGAGCTTGCCATGGTGCCTGCTTGTAGCAGACAATATTATGCAGAGAGAAAAGAACTGTAGTGATCTTCAGTGGTGTGGATGGAAATAGATACATGCTTAAGCTGCAGAGCTCCTTGATTATGCTGCCATCTTGTTGCCATGCAAAGTCACATCCTAGCTATAACTCTGGATTTAACGAGGGTTTTTGGACACTTACTTTGGCATTTTATGAAGAAACATAGTTTCCTGCTTTTCTTTATAAAATAGGCTCACCATTGGCATATTATGGATGCCTAAAACTAGGCATCTAGTTATAAAATTATTCTCAAAATACGGTGTTTCAGTAACTGAGAAGTGCAGCTGACTGGCTTCCTCCTTGCTGGTATCTCACCTGGCCCCTCTTTGCCTCCTCCTTTCTTACCCTTGGTCACATCTTTAACATTTCTTCTTTTTGGTATTTGAAGCAAATCCTGTTTTTATTAAACATTTTTAATAGACATGCTGCTAAAAGACATTAAAGATTTTTTTTTCTAGAAAATATGTCTGCATCCGTTAGCATTCCACAAGGCTCGATTATAGTTTATAGTTAATAGTTTATTTCATTTGATATACCGTCCTTCGATAGCAGACATACAGAATGGCTTACAAATTCTAAAAACAGACAGAAAATCAGAAAAGGAAGGCCGGTGCTTACAGAAAAGTAACATTGAAACTGACGAGACACGACAACATAGATAAATGTGGAGAGACAGCAAGGGAAGAAGAGGGAGTGTCGCAGATTGGTACCCTTCAATTTTGCTTAGTCTGCCTCAAACCCAAATGCCTGCTGAGATATACTGTTTTAACATGTGCTGTCGCCGCTTGCTACACTTGTCTGGAGTTCTGGCCTTAGCGGATATTTTGATGCTGATGGCATCTAGATCATGGTCTACACCAGCTTCCGCTAGACATCAGCTGTCTTAATACATGTTTAGCTGCCTTGCTTGCCTGGCTCATATCGCATAAACTTAAACCTCAGAAGCCAGAGACTATTTGGTTTACCAGGAAGAAATCTGCTCCATCTCTTTTTCCTTCCATCTCAGGCACCCGATTTCATTAAAAGATACTGGGACCGATACTCAGCGCGGTCAGATATTCGATGCTGGAGTCATATCTAGGATCTGGCATTGAATGTTCAGGTTGCCCAGATTGCCACAAAGCTAAGTGGGCAGCAGTGATATTCACCCACCGCCCAGTTAGCTTCTGCAGTGAAAGTTAGGCCTGTGCTTCCTGTGCCTGACTTGTGCCACGTGTCGCCAACCAGGCAGCTTCTCAATATCACCGCTGCCTGGTTAGCGATGCACTCCTGGCATTCAACTTGAAACACATCTTGTTTTTGATGATCTAATTGTGACCTTACCCAGCAAATCTTTCCTTGTGTTGCAGAAAATTTGTTCATGTCAATCATTTCTTGACACGAAGGACTCTAGTCCTTACCTTAGTCCAGAATAGCCTGGACCATTGCGGTGCTTTTTGTAATGGGTTGAAAACTTCATCGCTAAGACTGATTCAAAAGCATAGCTCTCAAACTCATTTAAATGCCAAGAAACTATGGAGAGGACATTCAAAAGGTTCAACCCCTTTGTCTGGGATATTCAGTGAAACTAACTGTGACTTGTCCCAAGCCAGAAAGGAACAGCAGTGGGAATCAGACCCAGATCTCTTCAGTTGTAGGCTGCTGCTCTAGCCACTAGGCTACTCCTCCATGACCTCAGATCCTAAAATTCCTTTGCATGGTTAAGCATGGCTTGAATATGTGGCTCTTCTTCAGGGCCTTTGGGTTAACTTAAATATGGTCAGATGTTGGTCACAGGTGCTAGATCAGGATTAGGGAGGGACAGATTGTTAGGAAGGAATGAGGCAATTTCCTATCTCTACTTCTATGTTTAGGCTTTTTGCTACCTGCCATTTATATTAGAAGCTGAACAACATGTTAAACTGTAATGTAACTCTAGCTCCCTAGTCTGTAGTTGATTGTATTTATGTCGTTGATGTCCAGGCTTGCTCTTTTTCTGTTATCCTTTTATTTTTTCACTGTGTAAATCATTGTGTTTGTATACAGAAAAGTAGGTCAAGCAAATAAAGAAACTAAATTAAACTAAACTAGATCAGGGGTTTCAGTGATTACTCTTATCAAGCTTTGGTTTACCTTTGAATCTTAACTTTTGGTTTAAAAAATTGAGCATGAGCATCACCCATACAACTGTCAAATTAACAACAATCAAAAGCTCTTCTTATACTGATACACAAGGTCTTATTTGCCTGCACACACAGGCTACTCTGACCTCCCAGATCAGACATGATGACTGTTCACTGAGCATTATGGGATGGTTGCAGTGCTTTTAAAACGTTTTCTGTTACTTTTAGCATTTGGAGTATTAGTGGGAAACTGTCACAGGGATTCTCCATGTGTAGACTGCTGTCTCTCTACTGCTTTGTCTTAACATAGCCACTCACACCATCTCACCTTGGTCCTCCCTAGAAGAAATAGGCTGACAAACTGTGCAGAGTAATTTTATAAAGTCTTCCATAGTTAAAGCATCTTTTTCTGCATGTGTTTCATGTCAATTATACTGCAAGTATTTCTGGTGTCTTATAAATAGGGGCATAAGTGGTCAAAAATGCACATTAAATTCAGGCGCAATCACTATGCCAGCCTTTATGGCTACATCTAGATTGGTCAAGAAAGCACATAAATTATCGTATTTTATAATTTACATACATACCTGTGTGCTGCACCCACACTCTGCCCAATCGCCACGCTGTGTGAAACCCACAGTAAAGTTCATGCCTTTGGGCCAATGCTTGTACTTATAAAATAGCGGTTGGCTAAAGTATGTACATAGAGGCCAATTAACACATATAAATACCTAAATCACTGAAAACTACCTCAGGCCTACATCATTTTTCCTTTCACTTCCTTCCAATGGTTCCTCTACTCTTCCTCTTCATATTGCTACCCTCCACAATCTTCTTCCCTACCACAAATCCTTACAGCTGTAACTTCTGCCAGGCTGGGAGTCCCTTTCAGTGACTGGGAGTGCCATCGGGTAGTCCAAGGGCACAACTTCCAAATCTGACTCCTGGGTTTGGGAGGATTTTTGGGATAGTATCAGTATACACTAGGAAGCCTATTGCATTCACTGTCAAAAAAAGTCAGTTCAGGCCAAAGGTTCTGAACCTCATGGCATAAATGCACAGGAGAAGAGCCTCTCAATTAAAAGAAAGCTCTGCAATGAGGGGATATAGGATGAGAGTGAAAGGAGATAGACTCAGGAGTAATACATGGAAATATTTCTTTACAGAAAGAGTGGTAGATGTGTGGAATAGTCTCCCGTGGAGGTATTAAAGACGAGAACTGTATCTGAATTCAAGAAAGCATAGAACAAACACAGAAGATCGCTAAAGGAAAAAAGGGATTGTAGTAGTTGGTAGGAAAGGGCAGACTGGATAGGCCGTATGGCCTTTATCTGCCATCGTGCTTCTATTTTTCTGTGTTCAGTGAAGTTTACTTAAAGAAACTCAGGATCATGAACAGCATCTTCAACACAAAGCATCATTTTCTGACAAATGGTAGAACATCAAAACTTCAATTAATCAACATAAAGCTTCTTTTCTCTTATACTCCAGTCCAAATCCTTGGGCTGTCTTCAAGGACAACACAACACTTAAATTTTATTCCTCTCCTTTAAGTAAATAATTAAAGATGTCCTTCAGGTTAGAAAAACTATAAACACTGTTCAGTCTGTTCTTGGCTCAGAGTCCCAAAGTCCATGTGTCTCCATGAAGACCTCCTCCTCTTCAGTGGATGCTGCTCCTGGCTTCTCACTTCAGTAGATCCTGAGAAGACTCCCTGTGTTGCAAGGGTTGAGTGGCCTCAGACACCTTTTCTCAAACGTCCTGGACTAGGCACAGAGTTGCACACTGGTGTTGCTCCTGGCTTTTCCCTCCAGCAGTTCCTGAGAAGACCCCTGCGATGTTTTGGCTTACACAGCCTCAGATATCTCTCCTCAGAAACCCATTTGGATTGGCTCAGGGTTGCAGCATTCCTTCTCCTAGGTGCCTTACCCAGGGCCCAGAGGCATCACACTGTGGTGCAATGTCTATGGAGACAAAGACCAAGATTTGAATTGAGGTTGGAGTTTTGTATCCCTTACAAGTTTCCATCAAATTTAAACTCCTCCCTCTATGCATCATCATCAGTTCAATGACTCTCTCAGTATTACAGGGCTGATGATAGCTAAATACATAAGATAAGAAATTTCCTTCCTTGTCTTGAAACAGGCAAGGTATAGAGGGGTCAGATAGAACTGCTCTGGTAGAGACACTATAAGTCATAGAACCTTAGAGATCTACACAACCATCAAATCCACTGTCTACATTTTCTACTCTGTCTATTGCTCATAAGCTCCAGAATATACTTTCACCAATCCTTCACTCTCTCTCTAACAGCATCTCATGCTGATCATCATCATTATCCCATGTCCTCTTCTCTTCATATTGTTTTCCTAATATCTCTCCTTTTAGCTGGAGACATCAATCCCAATCCTAGTCCTCCAGGTCCTGTGTACTGCAACCCATCAGCCCTCCATCTTTATCTCTATCTCTTTCCTTCCTTCCTAACTCTTCTCTCCTCTTCTTTTGTTCAATGTGAAATGCCCGCTCTTTTTGCAGTACATAACTCTTAATTTTATGACCTCTTTATCTCTCATTCCCTCCATTTTCCTGCTTTGACCAAGAGTTGTCTTTCCTCTGAGGACTCTGCTTCTCTGGTTGCTCACTGTCATGTTGTTAAGTGCCGTCGGGTCAGCGCCGACTCATGGTGATCCTCTGGATAGTTGTCTTAAACTGTGTTTGGCCTTCAATCAGGTGGCAAATTGTTGATGGAATAGCATCCATAGCTGATGTCATTGTATCTATCCATCACATTGCTGGTTTTCCTCTTTTGCGTTGACCTTCAACCTTGCCAATCATGATGTCTTTCTCAAATGATCTCTCTCTTCGCATGATGTGTCCAAAGGAGGAAAGTCAAAGTCCCTCACACCGTATTCAATTGGTCATGGTGGTGGTGTTGAGCTACTACTTTCCTTCTCCAGCAAGTTTCAAATCCTTCTTCCACCTCAAGCCCACTCATTCTCTTCATTTGAGGCCCACTGCATCTGCCCTTCTCCTCCCTTCTTGACTTTGATTTCTGCCTTTCCTTCTTCCTAGAACTATCTTCCCCATCTCTTATTTTTTAAGGACTCAATATTCAAAAGGCATTTATATGGTTTACAGACCTGTAAACCGTGTAATGCCGCTGAACGGGTTATTCAACAGCACTAACACGGTTAGTGTCACTGAATATCCCTGATTATCTCCCCTACATGCCCTCTCTCCAACTTCTGCACCTCTGGTCTCCCCTTTTCTGGACCATTATTTGAAAATTTTCACCCTTAAGCATCCTTCCTTGCAATCTCATCTAGTCATTACTAGCACCTTTAGGAATATCCAGGCCATCAATTCTTTCACCCTCTCCTCTATTGTCTTTTCTCTCCTTTTCTCTACAGCCTTGTCAGAGTCTGTTTCTGCT
Source organism: Ichthyophis bannanicus (assembly GCA_033557465.1). Classification (NCBI taxonomy): domain Eukaryota; kingdom Metazoa; phylum Chordata; class Amphibia; order Gymnophiona; family Ichthyophiidae; genus Ichthyophis; species Ichthyophis bannanicus. The sequence continues at coordinate 702,718,239 of CM066032.1, forward strand.
GTGGACACACTTACCCAACCTCTCCCCATCATATAAGACATGCCATACCCCAAACTTGGCTCATTTCCAGAATACACTTTTGTATATTCCTGTACCCTTTCTGCAGAGTGTCTCAGGCTGAAATCCTCCTATGCTGATTTTATAAATTTTAAGTTCATGTTCATCTCCTTTGGATCTGCTTACACTCACCAAGCAAGATTGCTATGCCCATCTGTCCTGTTTACATGTGAAGACACATTTTAGAATGACCGTTTAGGTGCGATCTGGAACATCCAAGTCAAGAGATCCAAAATTGTGTGGGAGGGGCAGCAGAGAAGGTGGACAATACCTACTAAAATCAACCTATCTCTGCCAGAAAAGATAAACATCTCTACAAAATAAGAAGGAACTGGGAACATGCAGAAAAAATCTCCAGACACATGCAAGTTAAAAATATGCATGTGCGAAATAAGAATGTTTTGAAACTGACAACATAGACGAGTCCAGCACGGTATTTCAAAACATGCATGTGTATCTGACACCGTTACACATCCTGGCCTGCCATTTTGCAAACAGGGGCGTGTAGTGACACCGCTGTAAAACAAAAACGCCTTTCTTTGTACCTGGATATTTTCTTGAGTGGGTGAAAAATATCAGAGGAGTGAGAAAGTACAGTCAAACCTCGGTTTTCGTATGCCCTGGTTTTCGTACGATTCGGTTTTCGTTGACTTTTTTCATCAAGATTTTGTTTCGGTTTTCGTACGTTGTCTCGGTTTTCGTACAGCATTTTACCCCCCCCCCGTACCTGCCATGGATTAGCGTGAGCCAGCGATCTCCCACGGAGCTTGAGCCAGCGATTCTGCGGGACCTCTGGGGAGCCGAGGAGTTCAACGCTCCAGCGTGGCCTGCCCGAAACTGCTTCCTGCCCCGGACTCTCCCCCGATTGACGTCTGCCTGCTGCCTCTTCCCCTGCACATCCCTTGAACCGGGACAGGAGCTGGTGACCGAATCTGCTTCTCCTTGGCGGCCCAGTCTCCCGCCGGGGCCCCTGCCCTCCCGATTGGATTCTGGGTGTCCTGCAGGCCTGCACACGCGGCCTCTCCTTGAAACCTTGCAGTCTGCAGCTGCAGGCTCCTGCTGGCACAGCCCCACGCTGTTCTCTGACTCTCACCTGTGTCAGGCTACTACCTTAGGGGGGCCGGAGGCAGCCTAAGACTCTCTGTCCCACTGTTTCTCAACTGCCTGCTGCTTGGCTGACACTGCCTCTCCACCTCTCCCGACACTGTGTAGGAGTGGCTGCCCTACAGGCTGGTGTGACTTCGGGCACTGTCCTCTTTCTGGTGCCCTTACTTTTGCTGACATTGGCACTACCTCTCCTGACACTGTGAGCTTGGTAACTGGGTGTGATGGCTGCTAAGTTAAAAGGCAGGCTGGAGCCCCGATTGTGCAGACGGCCAAGATGGCTGTTCCCACCTCCGCTGCTGGTGGTGATTGCTCGATCCCCAGAGGGGAGAGCAGCTGGAGCTGGCTGGAGTGCGTCCCATATGCCAACAAAAGTCTTCAATAAAGGTAAAAGTGATGTTACATGCTCATTTATCCATTTCATTAGTCATTTATATGTATTTCTCATTGTTTTCTGTATGTAAAAAGATAGTTATTCTCTATAAAATGTATTTTTTGTCAATATTTTTGGGTGTCTGGAACGGATTAATTGAATTTACATTATTTCTTATGGGAAATCTTGCTTCGGTTTTAGTCCGTTTCGGTTTTAGTCAGACTTTTTTGAACGGATTAATCATGAAAACCGAGGTTTGACTGTATTCTCCTCTTCTCTCAGCTGTCAATAGCTGGTCGAAACGAGCACTTTTCGAATGCCTATTCGTGACCAGGAGCAGGTATAGGTATGGACGTGTCCACCAGCCAGTTTAAACACAAGGCATTGTTCTAAATTTGAGCATACATGTGGATCATTTCTGAACTGCCTTGGACTCACTTCTGTCATGCCCCCATGTGACATAGAGATAATTGCACCATGCATGTGTAAATTCAGGGCTTTGTATAAAGTCTTTCACCACTGTGATTGGAATGCCTGAATGGGCGTTTTCAGACATCCAAATCATTAATAGAGCTTCTAAAATGACCCCCACTATATTTTCCTGGTGCAATATTCCACAGTTTGCAAAACCAATTCAACATCCAAGAAGATTTGGTCTTTTAATTTCCAACTATTATTATAAATAATCAGAACAAGGAACTTACTGTGACAGCTGAACCAAGAAAGTAGCACTAATTGTGGTACAATGAAGTAGGTTGAGTCTGTCCGAATTAACTACTTCAGTTGGACAATTACTGGCAGGGTCGTGGAATTAAATAAATAACTACAGTAGTGCCCAAAAAATTAAAGCAGAGTACAAAATATCAGAATTTTATTAGAAAAGTATGTGTTATTGTCACTTTCATGGTCAAAAGCCTTAAGAACCTAAGATATATATGTCATTTTGAAAGTTTTATTCAGGAAACAATATATGTGTCAATATTTGATAGGGTGTCCATGATTTTTCAGCACAGCCTGGATTCTTGTAGGCATACTGTTAACTAGCGTTTTACAGTATGCCGGAGTGATTTTGTTGACCCATACATGCTTGAGTATGTCCTTTAAATCTGCTTTTGAAGTTGGACGATGTGATGCCACCTTTTTCTTCATAAGATTCCAACAGTTTTCAATTACATTGAGATCCAGAGAGTTTGATGGCCAACCTGGTAGCAGTTCGATCTTGTTGTCCACGAACCATTTTTTGACTGTTTTTGCAGTGTGGCACGGTGCCGAGTCCTGCTGAAATATAGTTGTGCCAGAAACATTCATGTGTATTTTAACTTTTCTATTCAGCACGGATGTGTATTTTGCAGCATTTACTCTTTCACCTTTCTCAAAAATGTGCAGGCCACATCGTCCGTTTGCCGAGATACCACCCCATACCATGACCGATGGTGGGTGTTTAACAGTCTTGATCGTGTACTTCGGATTTAGTCTCTCGCCTGCTGGTCGACGGATGTAGTTGTAACCACCCCCACGTACTTGTTGAAATGTACTTTCATCTGTGAACATTACCCTCTCCCACCATTCGCAGATTTGTCTTTCATCTTGCTACAAAACTGTATGCGGGCAGCAATTTGTTTCCTGGTCATCATAGGCTTCTTGGCAGGTCTTCTGGCCACGAGTTTGAATTCATCCACAAGCCGTCGTCGGACAGATCTGGCACTTATCTTTATTTCTCGATCATTAGCTAACTGAGCCACACGTTGAGATGAAGTATGTGGACTAGATGTAATAATGCTTTTGGGGAATCGGTCATCTCGTCCAGTAGTTATCCGTCTGCGCCCACATTTCGAACGACGTGTACAGTCACCTGATTTCAGAACATTCTGAACTGCACACCTTGATATATGCAAATGTTTTGCAATAGCACATTGCGAATATCCTTCACCATGGAGTGTGACAACTTGTCCCTTTACAAAGTCGTTAATATTGCACTTTCTACCCATCTTGATTGTATATTTTACATGTAACTTTCAATCTTTTCCTAGTTTTAAAAATTCAAAACTTTATCCAAGAAAGCTACTACAGAGTGTAAGTAAACTAAAATGGACGCTAGACGCATGGTGTGACTAATCGCCATGCTTATTAAATAAGTAAGCACGTGTGACATCTCCACAGTACACTATTTAACAATAAATTGTAGAAAAAGATACCTGACATAATTTTTTGGCCACTACTGTAGATACCAGATGATCATGGCAGTGGTGAATGCTGAACCATTGACTGAATGAATGAATGTTGAACTGCTAAAGATATGGATGGTGAAAAATGGTGAAAAGATGATGGAATCCAGGGTGAAGGAGGCAGAGAGAAGGGCCATGGAACTTTTCTTTCTGTGCCCCAAGATGGAGATTTTTCCTGTAAAGGGAAGGGTGCACAGCATTACCTAAAATGTTAGAGGACTCTGCAACTGACCAATAGGGTCAAAGGTTATACTTTGAGCTTAAGCATGAGCCTGGCAGGTCTCAAGGAGGCTAGAGGAAATGGGTATAGGAGCAAGGAATACATGTCCCTAGCAAGACGTTGCTTGTCCTAGCTTATAAGCTGTGAGCTCAATACAAAATTGTAGTTGTTAGGTACCCCATGTTACTTTTTTTGGGTTGTGTTTGATGTTATTATATATGATTTTATGTTTTTATTATGCATGTTTATTGTTATCCACCAAGATCCTCATAATGTCACAAGAAAGGAGCACATAATACCAACTCTGATGCAGTTCCACTGGCTTCCGATTCAAGTATGCACCAAATTCAAAATTCTACTTAACATATTTAAAATACTAATCAAACTATCTTCAGACATACTACAACCGCTAATAAGAAAGGGCGCAGAAAACAGAATAAAAAGAACCACACATAAAAATCTTCTTCTCATCCCAAACACAAATAAAAAGTACAACCAATCAACATGCAACAGAGCATTCACCATTTATGCACCAACAATATGGAATGCTGTACTAGCAAACCTGAGAGCCATAACAGACATATGGGACTTTAGAAGAACATTAAAAGCACATCTCTTCAAGGATCATTATGGACTGACATAAGCAATCACCGTATGGTCATATACCATGTACCACTAAATACCCCTGTGATAGAATAATTAATTGCTGTAAGACTCCAAGTTGAGCCTCCCATAATGAAAGTTATACTGTTAGCATCCAAGTTAAACTCCCTATTATAATGTATGTTATATGTGAATTGAAATGTAAACCGCTCTGAATCTATGATAAGGCAGTGTAAAAAAAACAATAAATAAAATAAATAAATATTATTTAAATTTAATTGCAAATAAATAAATATAATGCAATGTAGAACACCACCTATTCCTTTCGTCTCTTTACCACATTTATCTTGCTTTTCAAATGCATCTACCTCCCATTCTCCCTTCATTTCCTGCCCAGATTTGGTTGATTTCCATGACATTTGCACTATGAAGTGTGAATTCTCTGTCTGGAAGCAATTTCTCCTCCACTTCATTTACTTTTCCTTCCCTTGCCCCCTGCTACAATTTGTTCCTTTTCTGAAAGCACAGAGGAAACTATTTTCATCTTCTCTTCTAAACTCATTATGTATTCCTTTAACCCTCTTTACACTTCCATTATAACTCTTCTATCACCCTCTTCATGTGTCAATCTCTTGTCACTGTAACTATTTCCTCTTTCCTCAAAACATACACAGATCACATCACTACTACTATTTAACATTTATATAGCGCTACTTGTACGCAGCGCTGCACAGACATATAAGAGTGACGGTCCCTGCTCGTCGGAGCTTACAATCTAATCAAGACGAGAAATACACAGAGCAAAAATCTAGTTAGGGCAAAACCAGGTTGTTTTTCTCCCATTACTACTATTAGTACAACAGCGCATTTCTATTTAAATAAGAGGCAAACAGACAGTCCCTGCTCATCAGAGCTTACAAACTAGTCAGGACAAATAATAGAGACGGTCCCTGCTCATCAGAGCTTGCAAACTAGTCAGGACAAATAATAGAGACGGTCCCCGCTCATCAGAGCTTACAAACTAGTCAGGACAAATAATAGAGACGGTCCCTGCTCATCAGAGCTTACAAACTAGTCAGGACAAATAATAGAGACGGTCCCTGCTCATCAGAGCTTACAAACTAGTCAGGACAAATAATAGAGACGGTCCCTGCTCATCAGAGCTTACAAACTAGTCAGGACAAATAATAGAGACGGTCCCTGCTCATCAGAGCTTACAAACTAGTCAGGACAAATAATAGAGACGGTCCCTGCTCATCAGAGCTCACAATCTAATCAAGACAACCACAGAGGGTGCAAGCATGGGCAAAACAGGGGTAAGACATGGTAAAATAGGGTAAGAAGAGGGTAAAACAGGGTAAATGTTATATTGTAGCGGATTAAGCAGAACATGCTATGCTACAGGTAGTGTTGTAGCAATGCTATAAGCGATGGGGCAGCAGTGTTATAATACAGGTAATGAGCTAGCAGTGTTATAATACAATAATATAATACAGGTAATGAGGTAGCATTGGGTACAACAGGCCAGGTAGAGTATGCTATCTTACAAGTAATGTTATAGTAACGCTACAAGCAATGAGGCAGCAGTGTTAATTGCAAGCAGTGTAGTAGCAATGGCGTTCAGAGCAATGCAATGCAATGCGGCAGCAGGGTAAATGCTTACGTTGTAAAGGTGGAACCAGGGTCCTTTGGTTGCGCTCCGCAAGGTGTCCGCGAGGTCGGCAGCAGTCTCGCCATCATGCCGCGCCTAAAGGCCATGTCAAAGGGCTCTCTGGCGAGGCCCTTAGTCGCAGGCACGCCTGCCGGCTGCCTCTTTTAATGGCTTGCTTCAGTGCCCCGATTGGGCCTTGGTGGGGGGAGCGGGAGGGGCGAGCAGCTCCCACTTCCACCCCCGATGCCCGATCAGCTGGATCACTCCTCAGAAAATCTTCATTGAATCCTACCAGTCCTGCTATTGCCTCATTTTCCTCCTCTCTTATGTATCCAAGCTGCTCAAATGCACTATTCACATTCATGGTTTGGCTTTCTTACACCTCCAGTTGTTTTAGATCCACTCCAGTCTGACTATCACCTTATATATTCCACAGAAAGTGCTCTTGCCAACGTATTCAAGTCCAAAGGCCTTTACTGTAGCTTTATCCTTCTTGACCTATCCACTGTTTTTTGACACTGTTGATCACCATCTGTTTTGAATTTAGAACTTTGCTCTATATTTGGTTTTCCTCTTATTCTCCCATTGTATTTTTGGTGTATCATCTGATGGTTCATCATCCACCACTGTTATGCTAGCAGTCAGTATAGCTCAAGGATCAGCCCTAGACACTCTTTTCCTTCCTCTCCATGCTTCTTCCATTGGTACTCTGATCTCTCATAGCTTTCAGTACCATTTTCATGCTGATGACTCCTAAATATGTCTCTCTACTCCAGAAAATTTGGAAAGAATCTAGTCCCAATTCTCAGCGTACTTATCTGGCATCACCACCTGGATATTCCCTGTCAACTTAAAATTTAACATGGTCAGTGCAGAATCCCTGACCTCCCCCTCCCATCCCATTTCTCTTTTTCCCTCCGTTTCTGTCTCAGTGGATGGTACGCTCATCCTTCCAGTTGCCTTGGCTTGTAACCTCAAGGTCATCTTTGATACCTCTCTCTCCTTTTCTTTACACATCCAAAACATTGCTAAAGCATTTATTTTCTTCCTTTTGAACACTGCTAAAACCTATCCCTTCTTTTCAGAGCATGCTACTGAAATGTTCATTCCTCTTTTATCACCTCCCTCTTAGACTACTGCAGTCTACTTCTGCATGTCTCCTGTGGGGCCATCTTTCTCCACTGCAATCTATTCAAAATGCAACTGCATGACATTTTCCTTCAACTTGATTGTGACCATTGAACCTCTTTTTAGACATCATTGGCTCTCAGTCTGACTCTGCATACAGTTCAAGCTTCTCTGGCTCTTCTACAAATGCATTCGGTTGTCAGCATCTCATTACGTGTCTTCCCTTCTCTCTCCTTACATTTTCCTCATGAACTTCATTCATTCGGCAAGTCACTCTAATCTGTGCTTTTCTTCTGCATGGTGAATTTCTGATTCTGATCTTTCAACCACGCTGCACTGCTTGCCTGAAACATATTTCCTCTTTGGCTATACACAAATCCAGACTAAAAATTACCTTTTTGAAGTTGCTTTTACATCTTGACTACTTCTCTATAATAAAAATATTCTCCTAGATGCTCTTGTTTGTCATGTATGTCTGTTTTTGCTAGCTCGTAAGCTCAGTGAAGCATAGACCGTCTCTCTTATCTGTATGCACAGTGCTGCATATGCCTGGCAACAGGTTAGAAATGATAAGCAGCAGCAATGGTACATAATGTTAAGATAGTGAAGGCTTGCAGCCAAAGTTACTTTAGCACTACTATCTCAATTCTCAGACTGCTACCAGACTTGGCCACCTGATCAATCAGTAATCTGGGCATAATAAGGTAAGTGTACATGACTGTGCCCTCTCATAGTATCCACAATCCATGCTTAACACTAAGCGATATAGGTAATTTATTACTGAGATCCCGGGAAATCCCAGTCAACAATGGTGGTGGCACTCGGTAGAATCCCAAGTCTTCCTGAAGACTTCTTAGAGAAAGAGGCCCTTCACTTTCTGCCATTAAATAAAAGGAAGGGAAATGTACAGTGAAATTCCTCAGCTGAGACAAATTTCCCCCCACAAACCCAAATAATCTCAAATTACCCCACTGAATAGGCAGTACAATGGTGGAGGGAGGGGGGGGGGGAGAAGTGTAGAAGTGTCACATGAACACAAAAGCTCTCACCACTACTTCAGAGCCAAAGACAACACTTCGCATCCATTGGCCAAGGGCCCAAACAACCCAAACTGTCTTTTCTGTCAATTCCCAGACAAAGGCAGTTGTCTCCTTATACTGCCTAACTAGGCACAAGCTGACATAGCAACAATGAAAGACATGGACCAGCACTCTCTCAGGGAAGTTTAGGGGACTTTCAACATGTTACAATGCCCTAGTACAACCTGGGGCTTCTTTTTACCCTCTCCAGCACAGAGTCCAATGTTTAATCATTTAAAGCATATTTTATGGCCCACCTTTGTAAGCATGCCATGCAAGGCAGTAAACAGCAATACTCATAAACAAATATGTTAAAGAAACTGGGGTCAGACGATAATCAGCAACAAAAAACTCAGAGGCTATTAGTACATACCTCCTTAAAAACAAAGAAACTCTAAGGACTGCCTTAATGCAACCAGAGAACATAAGAACATAAGATATGCCATAATGGGTCAGACCAAGATCCATCAAGCCCAGTATTCTGTTTCCAACAGTGGCCAATCTAGGTCATATGTACCTAGCAGTTTCCCCAAGGGACACAGGTTCCACAATGCTTGTATTGGTTCAAGCATTGATATCCTGGGTCCCTTCTTAATAATGGTTTATGGACCTTTCCTCCAGGAACGTGTCCAAACCTTTTTTAAACCCAGCTACACTAACAGCCTTTACTACATCCTCCGGTAACAAATTCCAGAGTTTGATTACACGTTGAGTGAAAAAACGTTTCTTTTATTAGTCTTAAATTGTTTACCCTGTAGCTTCATTGCATGTCCCCTAGTCTTTCTATATTCTGATAAGGTAAACAATCGATCGACGTTTACCCGTTCCACTCCGTTCATTAATTTATAGACTTCTATCATATCTCCCCTCAGCCATCTCTTTTCCAGGTTAAAGAGCCCTAACCTTTCTTCATAGGAGTATCCTTCCATCCCCTTTACCATTTTGGTGGCTCTTCTCTGAACCTTTTCTAAAATCGCTATATCCTTTTTAAGATACGGCGACCAGAATTGCACACAATATTCAAGGTGCGGTCTCACCATGGAACGATATAGAGGCATTATAATATCTTTTGTTTTATTTTCCATTCCTTTCCTTATCATACCTAGCATTCTATTTGCTCTCTTGGCTGCTGCTGCACACTGGGCCGAGGGTTTTAACATGGTATCCACAATGACGCCTAAATCTTTTTCCTGGGTGGTGGTTCCTAATGTGGAACCTTGCATTGTGTAACCATAGTTTGGGTTGTTCTTCCCTAGGTGCATAATCTTGCACTTGTCCACATTAAATTTCATCTGCCATTTTGATGCCCAGTCTTCCAATTTATCAAGATCCTCTTGCAATTTTCCACAATCCTCTTGGGTTTTAACAACTTTAAATAGTTTTGTGTCATCTGCAAATTTGATAACCTCACTCGTTATTCCACTTTCCAGGTCATTTATGAATACGTCAAAAAGCAGCGGACCCAGCACAGATCCCTGGGGTACACCACTATTCACCTTTCTCCATTGGGAAAATTGGCCATTTAGCCCTACCCTCTGCTTTCTATCTTTTAACCAGTTCCTGATCCACAATAGTACACTGCCTTAGCCCTACCCTTTGCTTTCTATCTTTTAACCAGTTCCTGATCCACAATAGTACACTGCCTCCTATCCCATGAATCTTTAGTTTTGCCAAAAGTCTCTGATGAGGGACCTTGTCAAAGGCTTTCTGAAAGTCCAGATAGACTATATCAACCGACTCACCTTTGTCCACCTGATTATTCACTCCTTCAAAAAAACATAACAGATTAGTAAGACAAGATCTTCCTTGTCTAAAGCCATGTTGGCTGTCTCCCATTAGGTCATGACTATCTACATGCTGAGTAATTTTATTCTTTATGATGGTTTCTACTATTTTTCCCGGTACTGATGTCAGGCTCACCGGTCTGTAGTTTCCCGGATCACCCCTGGAACCCTTTTTAAAAATTGGTGTTACAAGCATCCAAATACAACCACATATAAGATACCTGGGCATTATTATTGACCAAGCCCTTACCTTAAAGCAACAGATCACTAAAACCTCCGGAACTATATTTCACAAGGCAAGAACAGTACAACGTCTCAGACCCCTCCTGGAACATCAAGACTTCCGAACAGTGATGCAAGCCATGACACTCCCACATCTGGACTACTGCAACATAATCTACCATGGCCTTCCAGCCACACACACCAACCCCCTCCGAACTGCATTAAACACCACAGCGAGAATCATTCAGAGGGCAAAGAAAACCGACCATATCACCCCAATTCTGAAAGAACTTCACATTCTCCCCCTCGAAGCACGGACAAAATACAAAGCCATCCTACTCACCCACAAAGCTATCCATCAAACACAGGACACCCAACTTCGCACCCTACTGGCTCGGAGGTATCAGAAATGAGAACCATGACAGTTTGAATCTGTTGCATACTGAGGGTATCGGTCAGTTCCAATGAAGATATCAGCTTAGGGGGTTGCGTTCAATGCCTTGGGAGTGTCCTGAAGTCCCTCTTCTGCTTTGGAGGACAAGGCTGTTTGGCTGGCCGGTCTGCACTGGAAGCACCCCTAGGGGAGTCACGATGCATATGCTGAGACTGATCTCTGGTCTCGGTATCGGTCTTCGATGCCAATGGTTTGGGAGTGGCCAGAGACTTGGACTTACTTTTATGTTTGGACTTTGAAGAAACCTGAGTCCCATGAGGAAGTTGATGTCCTCGATGAAGTGGAAGCCACTGAAAGCGAGTCCGAGATGAACAACAGTCCGAACTATCTGGCTCGGTTCTTTAGGTCTCTGTCATTTCCTAGCACAAAGGACAAGAATTGGGTTGATGTTGAAGGCCCAAACATTTTAGACACCAGTCATGTTTATCAGTGACTGATGGTAACAGCACACAAGTTGGCTTTTCCTTGCCTCAAAAAAGTTGTCTTCGAGGTTGAAGATAAGGCTATGAATGCCTAGAGGCCTAGTTTAATGGTAAAAACCGTGTTGAAAATTAAAAGGAAAAAAATAGAAAATTTGTTAAAGAAAAAAGAAAAAATGATCGGGAACAGTGTCAGATTTGACAGAACTGGCATCGACGGGAAGGCAGAAGCATGATGTTCCACAAAAAAGAGAAGTTTTCTAGCTCTGTAGAAAATGAAGAACTGAGGAGACGAGTTGGGAAGGTAGGAAGGCAGGCACAGCAGAGTGCTCCCAAAGGCTTTCCTACTGGATGCTGGGGAGTGTTCCCACGCGAACTCTGTTGGTGACATTCACCCATAAGTGAAGACTGCATTGCTGCTTGTTCCTGGAGATACTGGCAGTTGGAACTTGCTACTGAAGAGTGAAAGTGCTGTGTGTGACTGTCCTATGACCGGGGTTTGGAAGAAGAATTTTTGAGAAAAGCTAAGCACAGAGAGAGTTAAATGATCATAGCTGAGAGTGAGAGAGGGAGTTGTTGAAAGATTTGAATTTAATTACAGCTTAGAGCACTGGTCTGGGTGTGTGACAGAGTGTACCTGCTGATAGGCCGAGGACGTTATAGAGAAGAGAATATTTCTTGAATGGAAATGAAATCTCTCAGGAAGTCCGTCAAGAAAGCAGGAAAATTCTGATTTGTTCTCAATGAGCTTGGAACTAAAAAATTAAAGATAATGAAAATCTCTGAAAAGAACTGGAGAACATTGCTTCAAGAATATCTTCTCAACTAAAAGGAAAAAAAACAGCCTCCTGAAATTGGAGAAGTGCTGCTGAGAGTATTAACAACTCTGAGAAAGGGGGTTTATACTTTTGATGTGACTGCACTTTCTGTGGGGAAAAAAACCCGAGTTTGTTGAATTCCTGTTGGCTCTGTTTGGAATTGTGGAAAATATAATCTTCGAATCCTTATTTTGGATTTTGAAGTAAAATTGTTACTGGTTAACAGTAACTGAAGCTGTGTTGAAGTGAATTCTGCAAGTGTGTGTGTGAGACTGCAGCTAAATGCGTGAATGGGTGAGAGAGTGATTGATGAAAGAATGAATAGAGAACAGGGTAATATAATTATCTTTTATTTTAACACTAGGTAGGGAAAGTATTAGTGGGTTTAAGAAAAAATCCCTATTTACCTGTCTTTAAAAAGAAAGGCATTTTAGTCCTTAATTGTGTAGGGTATTCAGGATTTTCCCTTATTGATTTTGTGTAGTTAGGAAGTAGGATCCAACTTTGAAGAAAACATCTGAAGAGCCAAGGAAACAGGGAGGCTCTCCAATCAAGAAGCTGAAGGATCCAGAGTCCAGGGCCCCATCCCAAGAAAGAGAACGGGAAGAGGTACTGATGCACCCTATACGTAAAGAGCAAAACATTTATTTCAGCTCAAATAGCACAAACAGAGGAAAGACAGAAGGAACATTGGGAATTCTGGAAAAAAGTAAACTTACCTATTTGAGGGAGAGAAGTTTAAAGATTCTGAAAAGGAAAAAAACAATAATATCTTAGCAAGAACATTTAGCGAAAACATTTAAAAGCCGATTTAAGAAACAATAGGACTTTCTGAATAATAATGCTTTACTAGGCACTATAAAGAAGAGAATAGTATTTTAAAATCCTGGTAATTTTAATAGGTAAACAAGAGTTGATACTGGATGTAACTGAATGCACAAGCCTGAGTTATTACCTCCTGCAGGAAAGAAGAAAGTTACTGTGAGAAAAAATAATATTTTGAATGATTATTCTTTTTAATGTCATTTGAGCAATAGAGTAAGAATGCAATATTTATTTTGGATATTTAATTAGATCTTGGAATTGTTGAGGGGTTTAAGAGGAGATTAGTGAACTCTGTAGGCCCTCACTCCCTCACCTGAGTGAATAGCAGACTCTGAGCAACCACTTGGCCAGTTTGACTACACTTATCCATCATTAGCATTACTGTAGGAGTCTAACTACATCTCTCCTCAGGGAAGAGAGCTACATTAAGAATAAAGAAAGTGAAGATAGAAGCACATTTAATAACAGGACCCCTGGGTTAAGGCAGTCAGAATTTACCTATTTTAATTATATTTTATAAAGACAAGCAGGCACCTACTTGTGTTTATAATATCAGTGGTAGAGATCACATCTTAAATTCAGGCAAGGACATTTATACCTGCTCTATAGCAATTATCCATGAACACATGTAAAGTACAGAAGTACTTGTGTGAAAATCAAGGTATTTTATAATCAATGTGCACACCGACGAACTCCACTAGTCAGTCAGGCTCATTCCATCCCAGACGTACACCCCCTCTGTATGTCTGGTGTGACTGGATGTACAGAGGTGGTCGCAATTCTGATCCCACGGGGCACGTCTAGCCCGTGGGATCAGAATCGTGATCACTCGTGTATGTGCAGGATGGGAATGCGATTCAGCCCGGCCTGCACGTGCATGACAAGCCCGGCTAACTCAATCAGGGCTTTTAAATGGAGCCATAGCGTCCAGTTGCCATGGCACCGTGGCTCCATTTAAAAGCCACAATGCCAGCCACCAGAAAAAAAGGCTTATTCCCCGCAGCCCGACCCCTGATCTGGCCTCCTAAGGCCAGGGTCAGGCTGTGGAGAATGTCTCCTGGCCCCCCCCACCCCCCCGCCCCATCCGCGCCCCAGGCACCAAAAAAAAAAAATGTACAGGGAAGTTATTCCACCTCGGAGGTGGAATAACTTCCCTGCACAAGTCGCCAGCTTTGGACATACAGAGCCGAAATTAGAATCGGCCCTGTACGTCCAGGGCTGGCGACTGCCCACCGCCTGCCTAGACTCTGCCCCCGAGCCATCCCTTCTCCGCCCCTGTCTAACTTCCCCGCACAACTGGCAGGGAGGTTAGACACCAGAGGGGGAAGGCACAGAATCGAGCCCAGTTTGCAAGGTCTGCTTTGTTATTGTTGATAGTTTTTACTCTTTATTTTGAGGAGAGGAAAAAATATAAAATTCTGTTGAATCCCTGGAGTCGGTTGATAACATTTTGATGCATGTTTTGCTGGTACAATGTGAGAAGGCAAAACAACTCATCCATCCTGTTATTTGAAAAAGGAGAAAGAACTTCAACAGAGAAAGAGACTTGAATTTTTATTTCTTTTCTATTTGAAGTTATAAATACTGACGGAGCCTCAGTACTGCCTTATTATTTGGAAACTCTTGGAACTCCTGGGCCAGGCAACTCCTTTGGGTGTCTATAGACTTCAGAGTTGCTGACAAATAATCAGCCTGCAAAGTGGTGGGGATTAAAAATTGTTTTTGCTACTTTGAGAGCAGTGCTGCTAGAGAACCTCTGGGTTAGAAAGCAAATGAGAAATATATTGATCATACACTACTAATGCTATGTGAGTCCTATGGGTAGGTACCCTTGTCTCAGGAGAACTGGTGCTATAGGGAAGGCTCTGGGGAGCACAGTTTGACATATGAAGAAACCTTCCAAGTGGAACTGCAGTACAGAGTGTGACCAGCAGGAGGTGCTGCATAACTATACATGTAACCAACCTCCCCACATAGACAACGCACATCCCTGCAAGCACACGCCTCACTTTAGAAAATAGTTGCATATCGACATGCTGTAGTCTAGACACATCAATTACACCTGCCCTAGAGCAAGCGTAGCTGGCGGTGCCTAGATCGGCGCAGGGATGCATGTCCCTCAAAATGACAAAATGAAATGTGCCCCATGCATGCCCCAACCCAGGATCAGCACACAGGGCACTTGCGTGCACACTTACAGAATCCTGCCCAGCCAAAGCATGCAAGGAATTGCCCATGCACGCACAAAGATCCAGGAAGACCTTTCCATGGTTCTCTTATAAAATCTCCCCCATAGTGACAATATTCAGTCACTATACATATAGCTGCCTGCCGTGCTTGCTACATATATTCAATGTTGCTGATTCTCTGCATAGTGGCACTAAAATACTTATTCCTTTAAATGCCCTTGTTGACATTTTAAAAAAATGCTCACTGCTTGACCTAGAGTCTTTACCGTTTTGCAAAATTAGGGATAGTTCTCCATTCAACAAATATGTGAAGCCAGACACCAAAAACGTGCCTCTCTTTCAGTGAAAGTGAGGAATATTCTCGCCCTCTGCTCCAGAAGGGTTTTCTGTATGCTGTGATGAAATGGGGGTGGGTTAACTTGTCAGTCCTACAGTACTAGATGTTCTCTTAGTTTAGGAGGGGATTATAAAAGAATCCTGTAAGGAGAGGTAAAAAGGGAGAATATTGGGAAAATGCTGAAGAATGAAGAGATGAAGGAGGAGAGTTTCCTCCCCAGGAGGGGCTGAGGGGTAACAGGTGATCTTCTTCCACAAAGGGAACTAAGGAGTATCCAGGGTTTACCCAAAGGAGCCCACAACCAAGGAACGAACAGGAAGAAGATAAATGTGAAGAGGTGGCTTGCCTTTTGATCAATCTTTTGGAAACGCTGATGAAAAGAAGAGAGGGATTCCTCATAAGGCGTATGTCTGGGCACCAATCAAACATTGCCCTGAATAAGAAGAGGCACAGAGGGATATCACTGTTAAATACTTGCTTAGGATGAGCTAGCAGAGGTTTGAGTTGTTTTCGTACTGCATGTCAAGCAGAGGAGGCAACAGGAAAAGATATACTTGGGAACCTCATTGTCCTCGCTGGATCCACAGACAAGAAATCGAAAGAACCAACTACTGTACTCAAGAACACAAACATTCTGGGCTAAAATTTTAAATTGTATCCATGCAAGGACTGGCAGACAACCAGTGAAAAGCAGTTAACATCAGAGTAACCCACTTCTATTGCGTCTCACTTGTCAACATCCTTGCAGCAGAGTCATAAGCACCTTGCAATCTGTATAGTAATCGTTTGGTCAGGCCAATGTATATTCCATTGCAGTAATCTAAGCACCAAGGGCCTAAGCATGAAAAATTCAATTTTAGATCTAAGAGTGTCCATACAAAGATAAGAGTGGAACTCTCTTACTGGCCAAAGATGACCAAAGGCTTTCTTGTTAATGGAACTAATCTGAGCCTCCAAAAACATCATGAAAATGAAAAAGATGCCTAAGCTTTTAATGTCACTAGAAAGGTTAATCCAAATATCTCCTACCTCAAGTAATGAAAATTCAACTGGTAAATCCATTTATCATACCAAATGAATCTGTGTGTGTAAATGATTTGTGATCTATTGTGCTGCAACCTAGACCAGTTTCTTCAAGAATTCTTTTTAATTCCTCAAAAGATTTTTCCCATCATACAGCCCAGGGAAACATCAACTGTATATTGCCCACATAAATATATATCTTCATCACCAATCTCCTAATAAACTGTCCCTCGGGATGTAGGTATACATTAAAAAGAATTGGAGAAACGGGGTAAACCTGTGGCATACTGGTCATAATTACATGTGATTCAGATTCCATTGAATCCACCACTGATTTTTGTGATCTATCAGTCAAAAAAGAACTAAACCAATACAGTATTTTACTCCCGATCCTCAACTCCTTTGCTTTTTTTAACAAAAGACCATGGGACACTGTGTTAGATTCTGCAGATAGACCAAAGAAGTCCAGAAACCCTGATCTTGCTAGATCCAGCAGCAAGCTCATATCATCCATCAGAGAGACCATAATGGCATCCTTTCTAAAGCCTAATGTGAAACCAGACTGTGTGGGACAGACGTCTTGTGAATCTGACAGACAAGAGGCTAACTGCGGAGTCACAACAGACTCTACAATTTATCATTGGAGGACAAATTGAATATAGGATGATAGCACTCAAAAAATAGTGGGGTCAAGACTTTTTTTAAAGATAGACCTTATCACAGCTATGTTCATAGCTTTTGGGTAGGAGCCCTGTGGCAAAGACATACTGTATTAATCAACAACAGCTACAGTATTTATTTATTTATTATATTCTGTGCTATTCTGCATCAGTGCGGTTTACATTGAACAAACTGAAATTACATTGAACAGGGCATTGTAACTTGGAGATAACTATTTTACAGGGAACATGGGCTATGGAGGGTTAAGTGGCTTGCCCAAGACCACAAGGAGCACCTGTGGGACTAGAAACCCCAGTCCTTCTGGCCAGGGGCGGCCCAAGGGGGGTGCGGGGCCATGTGCGGAGACTCGGTGCGGGGCCTCATTTGCATAAGTGGCCTTATTTGCATAAATATTTGCATAATGTTACCATACACTAACTTTTAGTAAACATGTCTCTTAATGAGTGTATGGATAAAGAAAGACTAAAAGATTTCTACATTACTATAATCCAGTGCCAACCGCCAGGCACATTAGGAACTACTACAAACGCTGCCCATTTAGAACCCATAGCAAACCCGCTGTATCCTGACAGCATTACCAGGACTCACAAAGCACCAGTCCCTACCTATCAAAAGGAAACACTGCAAATATTAAACCAGTACATTTCAGAGAATACTGGGGAAAGAGAACAAGTGGCAATGTCAAATAGGAATTACATAAACAGAATACCTCAGCTCAGTTACACATGCAGAACATAGACCATCACCAAACAAGGAATCGCAATTTAGAAACAGGAAGGCAATAATTTAAACTGGGAACCCCAAAAGCCAAACTTGGAATGTACAACAACACTGTAGAAATAAAACTATAAATCAATTTCCTCTTGTACCAAACAAAGCGCAGACGTTAATGATGCACATTTCCCAGAACTTTCATATTCCAGTTAATAAATTCAAAATAAAGAGATATATTTCTACCTTTTGTGCATTTTTTTTCAGTTGCAATTGCTCCAGCCACTTTCTTCTGGTTTCTTCATGTTTTCTGCTAACTCTCCATCGTCTGCTGTCCATTTGTCCTTTCTTCTCTCTTCTAGTTTTCTTTCCATCCTCTCTCTCTACATCTGCTTTAACATACTAATCTTTATCCTTTTGCTCTTTCCTCATTCTTATTTCATCCACACAAATTTTACCCCTCCATCCTCAATCCCCACTTACTCTCCCAATACCCGGCCAATTGTAGATTTTTCATCCCTCCCACACAAAATATTTTTCCCCTCTCCATTTTACTCTCCCAGCCCCATCCCATTCTAATCCTCCCCCAACATCAGCTCCCTTCTAGTTCCAGTCTCACCCAGCATCCATTCCCTTCTAGTCCCTGCATCAGCCCATTTCCAGTCCTAGCCCCCCATCAACCCATTTCCAGTCCTAGCTCCCCCATCCATTTTCAGTCTGAGTCCCTTCATCAGCTCATTTCCAATCCTAGCCCCCCATCAGCCCGTTTCTAGTCATTTCCTAGCCCCACCATCAGCCCATGTCAAATCCTAGCTCCCCTCCACTCAGCCCAATTCCAGTCCAAGCCCCCCCATGAGCCTACTTCCAGTTCTAGCCCCTCCATGAGTCCATTTCAATTCAAGCCCCCACCACAGCCCATTTCCAATCTTAGCTCCCCCCAACAGCCCATTTCCAGTCCTATCCTAGCTGCTCCATCAGCCCATTTTCAGTTCTAGCTCCCTTCCCTCACAGCCCATTTCCATTCCAAGCTCCCTCCCCATCAGCTATTTGCAGTTCAAGCCTCCCCGTCCACTCAGTCCATTTCCAGTCATAGCAATCCCCCAACCCATTACCAGTCCTAGCCCCCCATCAACCCATTTTCAGTTTAAGCCCCCCCCCTATAACCCATTACCAGTCCTAACCCCCCATCAGCCCACTTCCAGTCTTAACCCCATCAGCCCATTTCCAGTCAGCCCCCCATAGCCCATTGCCAGTCCTAACCCCCCCCATCAGCCCACAGCCCATTACTAGTCCTAACCACATCAGCCCACCTCAAGTCCTAACCCCTCCCCATCAGCCCTTTTCCTGTCCTAGCGCCCCCATAGCCCATTAGCAGTCCTAACCCCCCCATAGCCCATTAGCAATCCTAACCCCAATCACCCTATTTCCAGACAGCCCCCATCAGCCCACAGCCCATTACCAGTCTTAACCCCCCCAGCCCATTTCCAGTCCTAACCCCCCATCACCCCATTTCCAGTCAGCCTCCATCAACCCCCAGCCCATTACCAGTCTTAACCCCCCCAGCCCATTACCAGTCTTAACCCCCCCAGCCCATTTCCAGTCAGCCTCCATCAGCCCCAGCCCATTAGCAGTCTTAACCCCCCCCAGCCCATTTCCAGTCCTAACCCCTCCCCAGCCCATTTCCAGTCAGCCTCCATCAGCCCCAGCCCATTTCCAGTCCTAACCCCCCCCCAGCCTATTTCAAGTCAGCCTCCATCAGTCCCAGCGCATTTCCAGTCCTAACCCCCCGCCCCTTGCACATTTCCAGTCCTAACCCCCCCCCTTGCACATTTCCAGTCCTAACCCCCCATCACCCCATTTCCAGACAGCCTCCATCAGCCCCCCCCCGCCTTCCCTTCCGGCAAATTTAAAAACAAAAACCTGGCTCTAGCTGCTGCCGCGTCCGTCGCAGCAGCGGCAGAATGGCGTGTCCCGCGGGGCCCCCTCTCCACGTCGAGCCCTCTGCAAGGGCTTTCAGATTCGCGAAGGGAGAGTGCTCCCTCGCGTCTCTGTAAAGCCCGCAGGGGCTAATGGGAAATTTCCCATCAGCCCCTCGCGTCTAAAGGGGCTGATGGGAAATTTCCCATTAGCCCCTGCGGGCTTTACAGAGACGCGAGGGAGCACAACTCTCCCTTCGCGAATCTGAAAGCCCTTGCAGAGGGCTCGAAGAGGAGAAGGGGCCCCGCGGGACACGCCATTCTGCCGCTGCTGCGACGGACGCGGCAGCGGCAGCAGCTAGAGCCAGGTTTTTGTTTTTAAATGTAATAAAAAAAAAAAGCAGAATGTTCTTTGCGCGGGGCCCCCTGAAACGCGGGGCCCTGTGCAAAAAACATTCTTGCTCAATGGACGGGCCGGCCCTGCTTCTGGCCCAAGGTTGCTGTACTCTTGTGGGATTTGAACCCCTGACCTTCTGGCCTGAAGTACCTTGCCCCAACCACTAGGCCACTCCTCCACTCCTATATCATCAGGAAACTCTTTTAGCAGTGTTACTGGATATGGTCCTACTTCCAGCCCCTTCTAGCTATATGGTTCATTAAATTTCATAGCTCAGTCTATGAAAGGTCATGAAATGTGTTTAACTTTTCCAGACCCTTAAATTCAGCTGAAACTACCAGGAGATCAAAAAAAAAAGAAATTGACACCTAAGTAATTTTATTATAAAAGAAGGTTTCTAATTCTGCACCATCTGGAATTCTATGACTACCATTAATAGCTGTCGGAGCTTTAGAAATTGATTAATGTAACAATATTAAACATTTCTCAGGAAAGGCATCTAGCTTGTAAAACTGTAATGGCAGGATACCTCTTCTTAATGGTATGCTATAAAAGCCAACTGCCATTCTGCTTTTGGGTGCATTTCACAACAAGAGGTAGCGCCTATAGCTGAGGGTTAATCTGTCTGTCTATGTCTGTTTGTCTGTCTGTATGCACAGGCTTGCACATGTGCAAGCAAACATATGCATAGGGAGAGAGACCATACAGAGAGAGACCTTGAAGAGCAGAATATGGAGTGAAAGGCATCTGGGGCTCTAGCTGTAGGATGAAGGGAGCAGAGCAGTTTGGCAGGTGGGGATCCCAAGCTCCGCCTGCCAAAGAAGTGAAGGGAGCAGAGTGACACCACAGATGGGTAGCCCAGGCCCCTGTCTGCTGCAGAAATGAAGGGACTGGAGCAGCATGGCTGGTGGGGAGCCCGGGCCCCTGTCTGCTGGAGGAATGAAGGGAGTGGAGCAGCATGGCTGGTGGGGAGCCCGGGCCCCTGTCTGCTGGTGGAATGAAGGGAGTGGAGCAGCATGGCTGGTGGGGAGCCCGGGCCCCTGTCTGCTGGTGGAATGAAGGGAGTGGAGCAGCATGGCTGGTGGGGAGCCCGGGCCCCTGTCTGCTGGAGGAATGAAGGGAGTGGAGCAGCATGGCTGGTGGGGAGCCCAGACCCCTGTCTGCTGGAGGAATGAAGGGAGTGGAGCAGCATGGCGGGTGGGAGCCCAGGTCCCTGTCTGCTGGAGGAATGAAGGGAGTGGAGCAGCATGGCTGGTGGGGAGCCCAGGTCCCTGTCTGCTGGTGGAATGAAGGGACTGGAGTAGCATGGCTGGTGGGGAGCCCGGGCCCCTGTCTGCTGGAGGAATGAAGGGAGTGGAGCAGCATGGCTGGTGGGGAGCCCGGGCCCCTGTCTGCTGGAGGAATGAAGGGAGTGGAGCAGCATGGCTGGTGGGGAGCCCGGGCCCCTGTCTGCTGGAGGAATGAAGGGAGTGGAGCAGCATGGCTGGTGGGGAGCCCGGGCCCCTGTCTGCTGGAGGAATGAAGGGAGTGGAGCAGCATGGCTGGTGGGGAGCCGGGTCCCTGTCTGCTTGAGGAATGAAGGGAGTGCAGTAGCATAGCTTGTGAGGAGCCCGGGCCCCTGTCTGCTGGAGGAATGAAGGGAGTGCAGTAGCATAGCTTGTGAGGAGCCCGGGCCCCTGTCTGCTGGAGGAATGAAGGGAGTGGAGTAGCATAGCTTGTGAGGAGCCCAGGCTGCCCATCTGCCAGAAGAATGCAGCAAGTGGAGAGATAGGGAAACCAGGTTCCATTTGCTGAAGAGATGAAGAAAACAGACTTGTGTGAAGCCACCAATCACAGCCTTCAGGATAAACATCTTCTTAAACTGAATGAGATACTTAATTACTGAAACAACCCCCACTTTCTTTCTCCCTAGGCTGGATTGGATACCTTCGCCCCGTACTGACCATAGACACTGATCCCTGCCCTACCCCTCAAAGCACATAGTCCAAGCCAGCCCATTCCCCAATAAATTAACCTTGATCCCCTATCCCCCTCCAAAGCAGCCTGCTGGGGGGCATAAGAGGGGTTGTTGTTATGGAGGCGTCTGGTAGAGGGTGTTTTATTGCAGGGGAGTCCTAGGGAGGGATCAGATTTGCTTGGGTAGTTGGCTAATGTTTCTATGGAAGGGGAATGTGGGAATTAATGTTGCCTTAAGGGGGCAAAGGGGGATCAGAGTTGCTGATGAACTATCCTTACAACCATCTGTGGATTAGGAACTGGTTGAAAAATAGAAAACAGAGAGTAGGGCTAAATGGTCAATTTTCTGAATGGAGAAAGGTGAATAGTGGAGTCCCCAGAGATCTGTGCTGGGCCTGCTGCTTTTTAACATATTCATAAATGACCTGGAAATGGGAATAATGAGTGTGATCAAATTTGCAGATGGCACAAATTATTCAACATTCTTAACAAAGAAGAAGATTCTGATAAATTGCAAGAGAACCTTGATAAATTGGTGGACTGGTGTCCAAATGGCAGATGAAATTTAATGTGGACAAGTACAAAGTTATGCACCTAGGAAAGAACAGCCTAAACTACAGTTACATGATGCAAGGTTCCACATTAGGAGCCACCGCCCAGGAAAAGGATCTGGGCATCATCATGGATAATACATTGAAACCTTCTGCCCAGTATGGAGCGGTGGCCAAGAAAGCAAATAGAATGCGAGGAATTATAATAAAAGGAATGGAGAGTAAAACCAAGGATATAATGTTTCTGTAATGCTCCATGGTGTGACTGCACCTTCAATATTCTGTGCAATTCTTTTACCCATATCTTAAAAAGGGTATAGTGGAATTAGAAAATATGCAGAGAAGAGACACCAAAATGATAAATGGGTTGAAAGAATACCCCTGCGAGGAAAGGCTCAAAATATCAGGGCACTTCAACTTGGAAAAAAGATGGCTGAAGAGAGATATGATAGAGGACTATAAAATAATGAATGGAATAGAACAGGTAAATTTAGATTGATTGTTTACTCCTTCAAAAAGTAGAAAGATTACAAGACACACAATGAAACTACAATTTATTTATTTAACTAGACTTATATACTGTTTTTCTACAAGTCAAAACGGTGTATTTCCCTTGTCCCCAAAGGGCTCACAATCTGTTTTTTACCCAAGGCAATGGAGGGTTAAGTAACTTGCCCAAGGAGCACCTATGGGACTAGAAACCCCAGTCCTTCTGGCCCAAGGTTGCTGTCCTCTAGTGGGAGTTGAACTCATGGCCTGAGGTATCTTGCCCCAACAACTAGGCCACTCCTTCCTTAATGTAGCACATTTAAGACTAATCAAAGAAAATATTTTTTCACCCAACGTTATTAAACTCTGTAATTCATTCATACTGTTAGTGTAGTTGGCTTTAAAAGAGGTTTGGACAGGTTCCTGGAGGAAAAGTCTAAAAAAACATTAAAGAGGACCGGGGATATCCGCTGCTTTCATTGGGATAAACAGCATGGAATCTGTGTACCTTCTTTGAACCTGGATTGGCCACTGTTGGAAACAGGATACTGGATTTGATGGACCCTTGGTGTGAGCCAGTATGGCATATCTTATGTTCTTATGTTCTTGAGGGTATAGGTGTCAAGAATGCTTTTGGGGGGATGGTTGGGGGATTGAGGCTGCTTCATGGGGAGGTTTGGGTGACTTGGACTATGTGCTTTGGGGGGGGGGGTAGGGAGTGGGTGGCATCTGGGGTAGACACAGGAGAGGACCCAAGGTCAGGGCAGCAATCGGGGAAGCTTAATCTGTGTTGCTGAACTGAAGTCCTTCCTTGTGGGAACACTAAGAGGCTTCTCCCTTGCATATGTGTGTGTTGTGGGTTCTATGTTTGGTTTCTCCCCTTGCAGCTTCTTAAAATTGCTGTTTCTGCCAGATGTGAAAAGGCATACCTATGCCATTCTGCTCCTATTTTACAAGGGGCTCTACATTTATCAAACCTCCTGTAAAATACTGACATGGACGTGTGAATACCCCTCTCCAAGTCCTTTTTAAAGTTGCCTTTTAATGTGCAGTAAATGTCAGGTCTGTGTAGTAATTGCTTGGACAGACGCAAAAACAGGCCCATAACAGTTACTGCAAAGGCTTTGCATTTTTTTTTGTAACTAAAGCATGGTAAATGGAAAACTTTATCGCATTTTAGTAAAGAGGCCCAGGCATGTGCTAACTAAAAATAGCTATTACCCAAGTAAAAGAGTTTTTTGAGAATTGCTCTTTATACGATTTAGACAGAGAAAAATGTACAGTAAATAATAGGAATAAGAATTAATGAAATATGAGTGGTTTAGACTCGTTTGCAGTGATTGTGCAAGAAATAAATGTAAACTTTCTTATTTTTTTATGTTTTGTATTATTTTCAGCATCGCCTAATAAAACTGCATTAATGATCAGCACTATATATTTTCAAACTAATTTTTTTACTTTACTTCTGATATAATAAACTAATGTTATGCAAAAAGCAGTAAAGCAAAGCTTCATGCTAAAACAGAACTAAAATACTAAAAATAGAACTGAACTAGAAGTAGGGTCTTTAACAAAAGTACAGTTAGCTTCAAGGTAAATGCAAAGCCTGTGAAATAACTGCACAGTAAATGCATCTGCAAATAGCATGGTGAGTGCATCTCTGCTATCTGGTGGTGCATTCACTGGGGCTCTCTGTATTAAACAAAAAAGGTATCCTCCTAAGCAGCATCCTGACCCACCCACTTCCGCACTACCCCCAATGGGTTTCCATACCTCCCTTCAACTTCCCTGATAAGGTATCAGACCACTCTTCCATCTCCCTACAGTCCCCTAATCAGCTTTCCAACCCCACGATAGCTCCTTCAATCAGCATCTAGCCTACCTACCTACCCCTCCCCCCCCCCCCCGGCACTTACCATGGTTCTCTCTGGTGGGTTAGTGGTAGGGCAGGAATGATCCCCAGACACTCCTGCCCCTTTGCCAGGCCAGGTTCTAGTGGAGGCTCTGACCCTTATCGGGGAAGTGTTGCTGTTCGGTTCTGTCTGGTGATCCTCAGTAGCAATATTTGGATAGTGGCACTAGAAACCACTACTGACTGACCGGGCACTATGGAGGTGATTTTATAAAGTCATTCCTCTAGGGCTGGGGGGGGGGGGGAACATGAGGGGAGGGGGGAAAGGGAAGGGGAGGGTGGGGGTCTGTGACTTTGACCCTAGCTTGCTTTGACACTGGCATCGGGCACTGTTGTCCCTGCTTGCCTGGGGGTTTAGCAGGCCTAGCTGCCCCCTTTGGGAGCTTAGCATTGGGATGGCCCTGTTGTGTTCTTTTGCTTTCTTCTCTTACCATGTGCATTTCTGCCCCAGTGTCTTATTTGGGAGGGAGGATGGGATGCACTTGGGTGGCATTGGATATATGTAAAACTTGAATTATATGTCGGCTTTGTATGATGCGATATGATTGCCTTTGTTTACTTTTGTTTTGCGCTGCCAGTTTGTGCTCATTATGGCTGTTACTATTGTGTACTTTGCTATTACTTACACTGTTCTTGTTGTGCATAGCATATACTTATACTTCTCTTTTTTTTCTGAACAAAAACTTTCAGAAAAAAGAGAAGCGTACTTTGCCAGTAGATGTGCACGTGGGCAGACTTTGGGTGGAAAGTGGGTGCAGCATGTGAGTACACACATAACTTAGTAAATATGGTAGTCAGTGCATGCACTAAATTACTATAGGCGCAGACATTCTAAGACAGATGTAAATGTCTGCTGCTACAATGTAGAAGTTGTATAAGCAGCGAGGTAGCAAAACACATAGGGCCTGATTCCAGGACGTAGGCTGCAGAGATGCATGTCCCAGCAGGACGTGCAGCCCCGCAAGCCATCCGGGCCCGATTTCCCCTCTGGCTCTCCCCGTACATCCTGATGCTCAGGATAGGGAGATCCAGCAGGAGGCAGGATCGGGGCGGAGCAGGAAAAGGCCAGCCCAGCTGGACGTACAAGGCCGATTCAGGTCACAGCCCTGTATGTCCTACTGTACCTGTGGGGACACGCTACTTATTTTACCTCAAAGGTGGAATAAGCAACAAAAACCTGGTGATCGTGCCCAGGGATCCCAACCCAGGGATGGGGCCATGTACAAGGGGGTCCCCGCCACCTAATCCAGGCCACGGCAGGCCAGCCTTGGGTCGGGCAGTGGGGAAAAGGAGGGCCAGAGCCATGGGAGTAAGGGGCGCTTGAGGTTACGACATCCCGTAGGTGAGCAGGGGCACACCAGGCCATCTTTGGGCCCAATTCTGGCCCCTGTGGGAACATTTTGTTCCCATGATCCAGAATCAGGTCTAAACGGGCCCATCTTGCTTGAGGCAATCTGGACGGCCCGGACATTCCCCTCTCTGAATCAAGCTCCACCTGTAAGATGGAAGTGCAATGATGAAGCTTTATTGAAGAATCAATTGGTCCCACCTTATACAGCTGTGTTTTGGCAAAAAGCCTTAATCAGCTGTGTAGGAGCTTCAAATATAATTAAAAAATAAAAACATACATACTATTCAAAATAAAACATATGCAGAATAAAACAAACCGTTGAACGGAAAAACATATTGATATATCTGCGTTAATAAATATACAAATAATGCAGTATGTAGTGCAAGTTCTGGTATTGCAATAATTAAAAAACATAATGTAAAACGTAACACGGAAACCATAACATTGAGCCCATAAAAGGGCACAAACCACAGATATATAAATATTAAAAGGAATAAGCAAAAGATAAAAGCAAATAGCAACTAATGTGCAATAAAAGTATATACTGCATAAAATGATCAAGTATGGCTAATAGAAATGATACAGCTAATGAATAAATATAAATACTGTATGCTATTTTACATAAAGAAACAAACTTACTAAATGGTAAGATAATGATCATACTCTCAGTTATACTCCCACATGAACTTTAGATTCATCCAACATTGTGAGAAAACAAACATTTACATAAACAGCAGTGCGGTAGAAATAGAAGTAAAATAAGAAACTGTACCTAGGGGCAATTCGCAGGAGATCATGCAGAAAGACAATCAAAAGTCCCAAAGAGCAGACAGAGTAAGATAAATGAATTGTTACAACGAAATCATACAAAGGGGCAAATAGGGAATGGCAATTGGACACATAACTTGAGAAGTAAGAATGGTAATGTGAGCGGTCAAGGAATACAAGAGCAAAAAGAGAAAGTGATACCTGAATTACATAGGAGAAATAGCACAGCTGAAACCCTGCCCTCTTACTATCGCTTTCCTGTCTTATATTGTAATTTCTTTTCAAACTTTCAGGCCTTGTGCCATCTTTTAATATTTTGTAAATTGTAAACCGCTCTGATTTCCTAGGAAGGGCGGTATATCAAATAAATAACCATAACCATAACCATAAGCCATGCAGAAGGGCTATAAATGAAAAACTGATAGACTGTTAACTCCATTATATAGTATAAAACTGGAGCAAAATGGGATAAGAATCAAAAAGAAAAATTAAAAACAAAATTTGAACCAAAATTAAAAATAACATAGAAAAACAAAAATCAAAAATCAAACGCAGAAGGTAACATGAACATGGGTGATGGGCACCCAAAGAAAAAATATGATAAAAAAGGGGTAAATGGGGGGGGGGGGGGAGAAGGGGAGGAGATAAAATGGTAAAAGGTAGATTACAGTAGAACAGCCATATAGTAAAAGGTCCTGAAGGAACTGTTCATAAACATAAAATTGGGCAATAAATATCCAATACACTAAAAGGTCAAGACTGTCAGTATATCATAAAACAACTACATTATAAAAGAATAAGATAATAAAAAGTAAAATGAGTAAAAACAAAAAATATATTTAAAAAAGTAAAATAAGTGAAAAGGTAAAAAAGGAGGGATGAAAAGCAGAGGGGGGTTGTGGAGTTGGAAGGGTGAATTGAGGAAGGGGGAAGGGAAAGAGAGGGGGAAGGGCAGGAGGAGAGAAGAAAGGAAAAGGGGGAGGGAGAAGGGAGAAGGGAGGGGAAGGAGGAAGGGGGGGAGGGGAGCAAAGGGGGAGGCGGGGAAGAGGGAAGGGGGTATGGTAGTTGGGGAGGAAATGGTAAGGGGGAAATGGGAGGAAAAAGGGGAAAAGAGGGAGGAGTAGGAGGGGGAAGGAAGATGGGGAAAGGGGAAGAAAAGGGGGAGAGGAGGAGGCGGGAAGGTAAAGCGCAGGTAATAAAAACAAAAAGCAAGAAAATAGAAAATAGAAAAAGGTCAAACCTGCAATAAAATCGTAGGCCCATCATCAGGGCAAGCCATGGGGATAGGTAAACAGTTCCAGGAGAGCAAAGGATAAAAAATAAAATGTAACAATTTAAAAATAAGAAATGAAACCCCACCATGAAAAAAAGAAAAACATCCTAAAAAAACGGAAAAATCTGTATCTTGGTTGAGACCCATGGGGTGTAAGGATCTCATCTGAAAGATGTATTTCTGCTCTAAGCATAACAGAACGTTGTCTATGTCTCCTCCTCTCCAATTACAGTACGTTGGACCACTTTCAAAATCAAAAATCTTAGATCCAAAATGTTGTTTTTTTCTTGCCAGTGCTGCACTAATTGTTTCAGTTCCAATCCTCTTTTCAAACAACTGCTGTATTCAATAATTCTGGTACAAATACTATGATTTGTCTTTCCGATGTAGCAAATTTCAGGGGCAAGTAATGGCATATATTACATGGTCGGTCTCGCAATTGGAAAAGCTAGTCAGAAAGTGTTTTTTCTGTGTCAGGGTGTGTGTGAAAAAATCCTTAGTGACCAAGGTATGGTCACAAAAGGAACACTGTCCACACCTATAATGTCCAATGACTTTGAGCATAGAAGAACCTGTGTGAAGAGCTGATGGTACTAAAAAATTACCTAAGTTGGCATTTCTCCTGTGAGCTGCCCTAACTGAGTAAAAAAAGTAGGGATGGGTTGAAGAATGTGCCATTCTTCCCTAATTATCTTGGAAATATCCCTAGAAAAAGCAGGGCTTCACGGTCCCTATTACAATGGTTTCAGTCTTTTCTAACTGACCGTACTTTTTGTGTTTTCACATATGATTTTTCTTCTGACCCCCATTTCCTCACATATGCAGTACCTCAGGGATCTATCCTTGCCCACACCATTTTTAACATCTTCTTCTCTCACCTACTCACTCTTTTTCAATCTACCGCTATCTCAGTTTTTGTCTACACTGATGACAGTCTTCTCCTTTCTTCCACTAATAGCATGGATCCAGATGTTGGTCCTATGAAGCAATGTCTTTCTTTGGTCACAAATTGGCTCCTTCAGAATTGCTTGCACCTAAATCCCTCCAAATCCACAGCACCTGGTTATCTGGCAGCAGTACCCGCTCTGTTCTGCACCAAATATCCAGAGCCACACCATTACCCTGATCGCTTCCTTTTGGTATTTGAGTGTCCTCTTTGATTTTGCTCTGTCTTTTTCCCAACATATTAGCCAGGTTGATAAGCAGTCATTCAACTTGTTATGTCACTTCCATTCTATCTGCCCTTTTTTAGAGGCACTTGCCCAAATCACAGTCATTCTTAGCCTGATAATCTCGAGATTGGATTACTGTAATGCAGTTTATGCTGGACGACCAAAATACAAATGTAAATGTCTTCAGACAATACAAAATACCACCATTCATCTCTTCTCACATGCAAATTGTTTTGACCATGTGAATCCCTTTCTTATTCAATATCCTTGGTTTCCAGTCAGTGCACGTTTGAATACAAAATTTTTATTCTCACATAAAGCAGCCCCTATCTGTATGTTTTTATTATCACGTGCCCCTATCTGTATGATTTTATTATCACGTATTGTCCTACCCATTTCCTGCGCTCTATTCATGACTATAGACTGTGCCTTCCCTCACCACATCACATTCACTATGAGACCACGAGGCAACATGCTTTTCTCTATTTGGCTGCACTTCTCTGAAATAGTCTGCCACAATCTCTTCGGCTACAACAAACTCTCTCCTCTTTTAAGTCTGAATTGAAGACACATCTTTTTCGACAGTTCTATGAACTACAGGCCCGATTTTCCTCTAGGCAGGCTATGCGCCACGTCAGCATATAGCCTGCCCGCCAACCCTATAGGGAGGAGTAGCCTAGTGGTTGGGGCAATGTACTTCAGGCCAGAAGGTTGGGGGTTCAAATCCCACTAGAGGACAGCAACCTTGGGCCAGAAGGACTGGGGTTTCTAGTCCCACAGATGCTCCTTGTGGTCTTGGGCAAGCCACTTAACCCTCCATAGCCCATGTTCCCTGTAAGTATTAGTGTATGTGTCTCATATCCCCATGTGTTAAATGTATCCCCCAATTGTGTTGTGACCACTTTGATTGAAGGATAAGGTGGTATACAAAACTGTCTAAATAAATAAAATAAATAAATAAATAGTGCCCTTCTTGATCAGGATGTCTAAATATGATATCACTTGCTTACTGAAATGTGTCTGAAACTGTAGATTAGTATCCAAAGTGTTGATCCACAGAGGAACTAGTCCAAGGTGGTATGATCACCTTCCTAAATCAAGAGCACATCATCTATGTGAAACCCCCCCTAAAGATGGTGTTTGAGAGTATATTGAATAATGTAGAATCAAAGGTAAATGGTCACTTTATGCTGCTGAAGAGGTAGCTACTGGGGAGGTCAGATGAGGGACAACGTTAAAGGAGCAGCCTGCAGTAACAATCACTGTGCTAGCAGAGCTGGAAAGTAAAATTTGGAGGGAATGCAAATCACTGCCTGTGCTAAAGGAGCAAGGGTAATATTTTCTCACATTTATATGTATCATTAAGATTTAACTTTAAATCTATAGGGAATAGTATAGGGGAATAGAGTGCACACTCTAGACAGAGGGTGGAGAAGTAAATACTGGGGCCGGTGGAAATTGCTCACCCTAAGAGAAATGGTATCAGTTGGCACTGGCACCAGCAACCTGTGCAGAAAACAGCTTGGAGAAGAGTTACCTGGGATTTAGAGGCATCAGGTCTCTTTATCTAAAAAGAGCTTAACCCTCATCTGTGAGGGAAGGAGGGAACTCCCCTTGCTCAGCAGGCCCTCTTCCTGAAAATGGTGTTGGAAAGTCTCCTGGGAACCTAGATAGGCTTGGAGTGAAAATGCAGCAGAGCCTCCTACAGACCCAGTTGGGGGTAGGAGTGAAGATGAGGGCAGATGTTCTCCTCCCAACCCAGAGAGTGGAGATGGCAGTAGAGAGACTTTGGAAATCCTAATCTAGGCTTGGGAGTCCAGCAGCAGATCAGCTCAAAGGAGAGTTGCATTGGCAGATCAGTTCATGAAGATGGGGGTGGACGATCTCCTCCCAACCCAGAGAGTGGAGATGGCAGCAGAGAGACTCTGGAGAGCCTAATCCATGCTCGGGAGTCCAGCAGCATATCAGCTCAAGGGAGAGCTGCAACAGCAGATCAGCTCATTGGGGAGCTGCAGTGGCAAATCAGCTCAAGGATGAGCTGCAGCAGTGGATCAGTTCAAGAGGGAGCTTCAATAGCAAAGAGTCCAGGAGCCACAAGACCCAGGAAGGGCCCAGTGGCAGATCAGCTTATTGGGAGCTACAGGGGACTCCAGCCAGACCAGTCCCAAACTCATAGGTGCACCCAATGGGATGCTACCTACATATGTATTTTCTACATAGTCTAATGTTGTTAATAACTTGATGGCTGGTAA
Source organism: Ichthyophis bannanicus (assembly GCA_033557465.1). Taxonomy (NCBI): domain Eukaryota; kingdom Metazoa; phylum Chordata; class Amphibia; order Gymnophiona; family Ichthyophiidae; genus Ichthyophis; species Ichthyophis bannanicus. The sequence continues at coordinate 702,750,179 of CM066032.1, forward strand.
GAAAAACAGCATCAAAATCAGCTACATTAATTTGCAATATCTGGGGCCATTGCTGACCCCATAACTGCCCCTTTAATCTGTTTGTAAAAAAGGCCCCAGATGCAAAAATAGTTCTCCATCAAAGTTAATTCAGCTAGTTGCATGAGGAATCTGGCTGGAATCCTCTTATGTTCCATACGTTCAAGGAGAACTTGTTCAAAAATTTGCATGGTTTTGGTCTGTGGGATATTGGTATCGAGCAATACAATATCTAGGATGTTCATGATATCCCTCAAACTATTACAGAATCTGGATAATATGAGAGGAGTTTCTTGTGTAGGAGGGTATAGACACTACAAACTGTCTAAATAAGACATCTAAGAACTATGAAATGGGTTAAAAAAAAAGAACCTATAGCAGATATAATTGGGCATCCTGGAGGGTTAGTCAAAGATTTATGCACTTTGGGAAGAATATAAATGGTAGGAACCACAGGATGTGGGATTGTGAGAAAATCTGATTCTTTTTTGGTTAGGTATCTGACCTCTAAACCCATTTGTATGCGGGAGTCCAGACTTTTTTAGGGGTAGGGTGAGATTACCATCTAATCTCTCATAGAAGGAACAATCACTAAATTGTCTATTAATCTCACAGATATAATCCTCTGTGTTCATAACAACCCCATTCCCTCTTTTGTCAGCTGCTTAATGACAATTTTGTGGTTGGACTTCAAGGCCCATAGCACCTGTTTCTTGTCCTTTATAATATTGTAGTACATATGTTTCTGTCTCATTTCCAGCTCAGCAATCCTTTTTAATACCACCTTTTCAAAGGTGTCAGTCACTGGATTGGTTGGATTGGAGGAGATCCACATGAATTTTTTGTAGATGACTGAAAAATCACCATACTGTATAGACTGGCTAGCATTTTTTAAAAAATATCCAAATCGTGGTGGCTGAATATCAGGCCTAAACTAAATGCTACAGTAATTGCAAAATTCAAAATGGAATCTGGAAACCAAGTAAATTGATTTACTACTAGTTTGCATTAGTCATGCCACAATTATATAGAAATGCAGAATGGTGTAAAGGAGAAATTTAGCTGAGGTAAACCAAGAAAAAGAAAATGTGCACCTAACACAACTTAAAGAATCTCACTTGCAACACTCTGAATCTAATCAAAGAAATTAGCAACCAGAAGATGCTTTAGCATTCCTTTTACCTACATACCCTCTGTGGTGGTGTGGTGTGTGGTGGGAAGGGGGTTTCTTTAAAACACAGGCCAAACAGCAGTTTAGGGAAAACAAAAGCAGTTTTTATTCTGTCCCAGCTTGTTAAACCTCCACAAAGCCAAACCCAGAGCAGACAGCAGTTCAGGAAAAATGAAATCAGCTTAATTCTATCCCAGCTTGTTAAACCTCCACAAGCTGGTTCTTTGAGCTCTTTCCCCAGCTCTAGTTAAAGTTCCTACCTCAGAAATCCTTTTCACAGCTTGCCTTAGAAGAACGTTTGGCTCCACGGGCCTCTCTCCCTTCTGCAACCTGCTGAGTTCTTAATCTCTCCCTGTGAACCATGCCCCCCAAGCCCTGAACTCTTGTCTGAAGACTCTCTTAAAGAGGAATGCTGATAATCCCTTTGGAGAGGGACAAGTAGAATTCTATATACCCCATCACACCCTCATTAGATCAAACTGAGGGGGCTCATAATCCTGAGCCATGCATGAAGTACAAAAATGTTAACTAGAAAGAAAGCAGCTAATAAAGTAGACACCTTGACACATTGGTGGTATTTCTTAAAAAAATACTCATTGGCAAATGATATAAAATAGTAAGAACAGTTTATATACAGGTGGTCAAAACATATCATTTAAGTATGACATCTTTCATCCCTGTAAGATTGTTAATGCTTCCATGAAACATGGACTTTCATAAATACATCAGAAGGAAGGCTGAAAGGCATACAAGAAAAATATGTTTAACAAGGATCCTTTTCAGAGTAAAAGTAAAGCACTCTGGATTGTGTATTTTTCTCTATAATTACACTTTCTCTTCTTCAGGCTTGTAACTTGAGATTAACCTGAGGCATATAATTGAAAGACAAAATGTACTGCAAGGTTTTATTGCTGTGACACTGACTCTTAAATAACCATAGAGATCAGTGCAATATTTAATGGCCCTGTTCAGTAAAATATGCTATTCCCCCATAACTTGAGTTATGAAATATATAAAACTTCTGGGCCTATTTTTTAGACCATGGTGGGCAAAAATGAAACTGGATATTCAGCGCTGTAGCCCCGCTCCTCTTGCTAGTGGGACCAGGGGATTCCCACAGGCCTTTGCAGCTACAGCCCCGCTCTTCTGGCTGGCAGGATCGGGGCTCCAGTCGGCTCTTCATCTTGTTGCTTTGGGGTGGGGTGTTACATGCCCATATGTTTGTCTGTGCATGCTTATGCATCTGCAAAAAAACATGCGTATAGACAGACAAATATTTACCCAGCTGGCTGGACCCTCGACAATAGGCACTACACTTATAGGAAACATTCCTAAAAAGAAAAGAGACAGCATATATCAGCCAGATATAATAGTGGTTTGCAAAGTCTTCATTTTCTGTGGACTATATTGATTCACTTTTTCATTAGAATATCTCTGAGACATGATCTAAAATCATTGTGTGACTTTTGCATTATATTGCTGGGAATTTTAGAAGACTTAGGAACTATTTACATATGCAAAAAGCTGATCTATATATGTGTTCATAAGTGTTAATTCTACTGAAAAGAGCTCTTGCTAAAATCTCCAGTGACCTGTTCCTGGCAAAATCCAAGAGCCTTTACTTGATCCTCATCCTTCTTGAGCTTTCTGCTGCTTTTGACACGTTGACCACCTCCTTCTCCTCAACATTTTGTCCTCGCTTGGTTTTAAGGGCTCTATGCTATATTCTGATTCTCTTCTTATCTTTCTTATTGCACTTTCAGTGTTTGTTTTGGTGGATGCTCCTCTATTGCTATCCTCTCTCAGTTGGTGTACCCCAAGGATCTGTCTTGGGCTCATTCCTTTTCTCTCTAAATACCCAGTCCCTTGATGCACTCGTCTCCTCTCATGGTTTTCAGTACCATCTTTAAGCTGATGACTTCCATATCCAGTTCAAACTTCTCCTACTGACCTATCAGTTCATAAGTGCTGCTCCCCACTACCTTTCTTCTCTTATCTCTCCCTACACCCCTCCTCAGAGGACTGCTTCTATCTGTGCTCTTTTCTTCTACTGCCAACTCCAGACTTTGATCCTTTCATCTTGCTGTTCCTTATGCCTGGAACAAACTACCTAAGTCTATATATCAGGCTTCATCTCTGGCCCTTTTCAAATCTATGCTAAAAACTTACCTTTTTGAGGCTGCTTTTGGATCCTGTTCCGCTTAGTCTCCTGCTCTCCTTACCATTCCCTAGATGTATCCTTGTCCTCAACTGTTGTCTTGTCTATCTTGACTAGACTGTAAGCTCTAACTAGCAGGGTCCGCCTTTTACATGTGCCTGGGTAGCATAAATGATCACAAGTAGTAGTAGTAGTAATAGTAATAGACTGTAAGTGGAAGCAGAGATTTTGGAAAAGCCACTACTTTTCCTCTTATTTTAGTGCTTCTTGAAATGTTAAACAACTGGCTTCTATTGAACCATTCTCCACCTACTAGACATTTTTTATGGTGGTCATTTCCCCCTCTCTTATTCTATCCTGCTCTTTCTTCCTTGGGACCAGTGTCTCCAAATGGTTTAGGTTTACACCTATCTTGACAATAATGAACCTCACTCCTAAATGAGGGTGGGTTGAATGTGATTTCCGTTTCTCACTTGTATAACAAAAGAGAGCGTCCTTCTAGAGTTCAGTGCAGAGGCATAAATTTCTGCCCAAACAGCCCCCACAATGCAAGAGAAGGAGCCCCAGGCAAGATGGGAGCCCACGAGCCCCAGCAACCCAGCACAACGATGAGTGAGGCAGAGCACAGAAAACATGATTTACTTTAAAGTTTGCCGCATACGGCCTCCCTTTCCTGCTTTTAAGTAAAACCTTTCTTACCTGGCAGCCTTTACCTCCCACTATTGAGCCAAAGTCTAGCGATAACAGCCACGTGATTACCATGGGATTTCTCTGGGCAGCAAGAGATGACATCTGCTGGTCAAGAAAAGTTTTACCTAGAAGCAGTAGCAGGAGACAGCGTACCAAACTTCATTAAAAAGTAAGATCTTTGTGGCCAGGATGTGTGTGTGTGTGTGTGTGTGTGTGTGTAGGAAGGCTGATGCACATGTCTGCCCCCCCCCCCCCCCCAAGTAGGGGACCCCTCAGCAAAATTTTACTTTGGGGCTCCCAATAGAACTTATGCCATGGGTTCAAAGGATTTAATTTGTAGGGACGGTTTATTGAGGTGTGCTTGGAAATTGCTTTTGATCAGACTTGTGTCACATTTTCTTGTTCACTGACTGTTTCTCTTGGTACTTAAGGATCTTTTATTGCTCTACATGATTTGCAGAACTATCAGTTGTCACTGTTGCTTCTATTATCAATGTCATTTTTGTATTTTTCTGTTTTACCAATATGTCCAGTTTTCTTGTATCAAGCTTATTGGTTGGAATGGGAATTTCTCTCCCTCCGTGTGATCCTGTCTCCTGCCACACTCTAAGTGATATTCTATAATCCTACTCTCCACATCTGTGCGTTCCTCTTTGTCCTTGACCCAGAACCCTGTACAATCCTCTCTCTCTCCCTTCCCCCAATTCACTCATATAATCTTCTCCCCTCTGGCTGGCAGAAAAGAAAGCAGGTCTTGATACCTGAATCTGGCTTCTCTGTGAGCTGGGTTTGATCTGCGGTTCGGATGCACAGTGCCAGAAGATCCCATGAGACTGCACTGTCCTGCACATTCACATCACTGACTGAGCCTATCAGCATGAAATCCTGATTTCCTTCTGCTGGTGGAATAGGAAATGATTGCGTAGAAGAAGAGGGATCAGGAAGGTCCCTATTGAAAGGAGGAGAGCAAAAAGGATCACCTGGGGAGGGGTGGGAGAACTGGGGTTTGGGAGAGGACACACTACTATGGCCATGGAAAACATTTGCTGGAGTTGTGCTGTGGAGATGCCCCATCCGATGTAAGCCCTGGGCACACAGAGGCCGTCTTAAAGCAAATGATCTGAGAATATACATATTTAGCAGCAATCAGAAGAGGATTTAGTGCAATACTTTTCTCTTCCCTTTTGTGCCCCATACTTCCCTTGCTTTGCCCATCACCCCCTCCCCTTTCTTTATTCCTCCTTTAACCTTGCCCCTTTATCTTTCCATCCTGCCCTACCCCACCCCCTTTCTCTCATCCCCTCTTGCCACACCACACTTTCCCTCTGTACCCAATCCCTTCCTGCCCCAGCCATCCCTTCTCTATCCTCCTTTTGCCCCTCTCCTTCTCTCTTACCAGTCCCAGACCCACCTCTTTGTGCCCCACTGCCCTCACTCTGCTTTCTTTGTCCTCTTGCTCTCGAAACTGCCTTCTCCCTGCCTCTCACCTGACCAAGCAAAAAAGAGTAACCATCACTGGGCATAATAACAGGTCCCTTCTCCTCCTACCTCTGTGATGTTGATCCCAATACTTTTTTGGGTTTTATCTGTCAGACTAACATGCAGTAAGTAGAAAATGGCTTCAGAATAGTGCTCTGTTCCTTCTGGTTCAGTTCACTGATCCGCTTTTATTGTTTTTGTTGGCGTGAGATATGGTGGTGTGGCTGCTGCACCCCTCTTGTTGTTAGCACATTCACAGATCTCCTACTGTAAATTACCCCCCTCAGAGTGGTTAAAGTCTGTGCTGGCATTTGGAGCACATATACTTTTAACCAGGTTTAAAACAGGTGCTCCCGAGAGTATTTTGAGGTCTGGGGAGTAGAAGAGCATGTGCACGTAGGATTTTCAAAGCACCTATGTGGGCTATTTTACCCTCCTTGGCTGTCTGCACAAATAGCAGGTTAGAGTTTCAGCGTGTGCACTTTGCAGTAGTTAATTTCCAAAGAATAATTATCTGGGCATTTTCTCCTTGAGACTCTACAAGTACACATGGTAAAGGTACAGAACACGCATACTTAGCAACTATTCACCCCGGTTAAGGATAATAACAGATCATTTCTTGATATATGGAAATCATTTATCAGTTTCTGAAGTGAAAAGATCAAAAGACTGCAAAATGTTAAAGAACAGTTCCCCAGTTACTACTATTTGATATTTTTTAAACTCCTGGCCAGAGCCTTCTCAGATGGTTTGAAGAGGTTTAGTGCGTTGCAACCAGGGAAGCCAGATACAAATCCCACTAATGCCTTCTTGTGGCCTTCAGCAAGTCACTCAACCCTCCACTACCTCAGGTACAAACAGACTGGAAGCCGTCCAGGATCAGGAAAATAGTTAACGTACCCGAATATAAATTGCCTTGAAGTGCTACTAGAAAGATGAGTTAAATACATAAAATAAATAAATAATACAGTAAAGGAAGACAGCAACCACATCAGACCTGGGCAGCAGAAGGAGAGGACATGGTCTGAGGTGCTGTGCTGCTGGTGTCTGCCTCCTACAGCCAAGCCAGGATGGGAGCAGGAGTGAGGGGGAGGGGAATGAGGATGAGGTTCTGAGGGAGGCAGAGATGAGTGAGGTGTTTGGAAGGCATGTGGGGAAAGTGTAGGAAAAGGAGGTCAACAGTGAGTGAGAGCATCCAAGGTGTTATAGGGCATAAGTGAGAGGATGGAGTGGGGGGGGGGGGGGGGGTGGAAAGAGTTAGGGGACTGGGGGATGCAGGAGAGTGCTGAAAGAGGATGTGAGAAGTAGAGAGAGAGTGAATAAGAGAGGGGATCATTGATGCTGTGAGATATGAATGAGGAGTATGAAAGAGTGTGGGGAGATAAAGGGTAGGATGGGGAACATAAGAACATAAGATATGCCATGCTGGCAGGGGCGGCCCAAGGGGGGTGCGGGGCCATGTGCGGAGACTCGGTGCGGGGCCTAATTTGCATAAGTGGCCTTATTTGCATAAATATTTGCATAATGTTACCATACACTAACTTTTAGTAAACATGCCTCTTAATGAGTGTATGGATAAAGAAAGACTAAAAGATTTCTACATTACTATAATCCAGTGCCAACCGCCAGGCACATTAGGAACTACTACAAACGCTGCCCATTTAGAACCCATAGCAAACCCGCCGTACCCTGACAGCATTACCAGGACTCACAAAGCACCATACCCTACCTATCAAAAGGCAACACTGCAAATATTAAACCAATACATTTCAGAGAATACTGGGGAAAGAGAACAAGTGGCAATGTCAAATAGGAATTACATAAACAGAATACCTCAGCTCAGTTACACATGCAGAACATAGACCATCACCAAACAAGGAATCACAATTTAGAAACAGGAAGGCAATAATTAAACTGGAAACCCCAAAAGCCAAACTTGGAATGTACAACACCACTGTAGAAATAAAACTATAAATTAATTTCCTCTTGTACCAAACAAAGCGCAGACGTTAATGATGCACATTTCCCAGAGCTTTCATATTCCAGTTAATAAATTCAAAATAAAGAGATATCTTCCTACCTTTTGTGCATTTTTTTCAGTTGCAATTGCTCCAGCCACTTTCTTCTGGTTTCTTCATGTTTTCTGCTAACTGTCCATCGTCTGCTGTCCATTTGTTCTTTCTTCTCTCTTCTAGTTTTTTTTCCATTCTCTCTCTCTACATCTGCTTTAACATACTAATCTTTCTCCTTTTGCTCTTTCCTCATTCCTATTTCATCCACTCAAATTTTACCTCTGCATCCTCAATCACCACTTACTCTCCCAATACCCGGCCAATTGTAGATTTTTCATCCCTCCCACACAAAATATTTTTCCCCTCTCCATTTTACTCTCCCAGCCACATCCCATTCTAATCCTCCCCCAACATCAGCTCCCTTCTAGTTCCAGTCTCACCCAGCATCCATTTCCTTCTAGTCCCTGCATCAGCCCATTTCCAGTCCTAGCCCCCATCAACCCATTTCCAGTCCTAGCCCCCCATCAACCCATTTCCAGTCCTAGCTCCCCCATCCATTTTCAGTCTGAGTCCCTCCATCAGCTCATTTCCAATCCTAGCCCCCATCAGCCCATTTCTAGTCATTTCCTAGCCCCACCATCAGCCCATGTCAAATCCTAGCTCCCCTCCACTCAGCCCAATTCCAGTCCAAGCCCCCCATGAGCCCACTTCCAGTTCTAGCCCCTCCATGAGTCCATTTCAATTCAAACTCCCACCACAGCCCATTTCCAATCTTACCTCCCCCCAACAGCCCATTTCCAGTCCTATCCTAGCTGCTCCATCCGCCCATTTTCAGTCCTAGCTCCCTTCCCTCACAGCCCATTTCCATTCCAAGCTCTCTCCCCATCAGCTATTTGCAATTCAAGCCTCCCCTTCCACTCAGCCCATTTCCAGTCATAGCAACCCCCCAACCCTACCAGTCCTAGCCCCCCATCAACCCACTTCCAGTCCTAACCCCCATCACCCCATTTTCAGTTTAAACCCCCTATAACCCATTACCAGTCCTAACCCCCCATCAGCCCACTTCCAGTCTTAACCCCATCAGCCCATTTCCAGTCAGCCACCCATAGCTCATTGCCGGTCCTAACCCCCCCATCAGCCCACAGCCCATTACCAGTCCTAACCACATCAGCCCACCTCAAGTCCTAACCCCTCCCCATCAGCCCATTTCCTGTCCTAACCCCCCATAGCCCATTATCAGTCCTAACCCCCCCTCGCACATTACCACTCCTACCCCTCTCGCCCCATTTCAAGACCGCCCCCAGCCCCTTGCCAGTCTTAACACACCCCCCCCAGAGCCATTCTTTACCGCCCATCCCCATCCCCATCCCCCTTGCCAGTCTTAACCCCCCCCTTGCCATTCTTAACCCCCCCCTCCCCATCCCCCTTGCCAGTCTTAACCCCCCCCCTTGCCAGTCTTAACCCCCCCAGCCCATTGCCAGTCTTAACCCCCCATCCCCATCCCCCTTGCCAGTCTTAACCCCCCCAGCCCATTGCCAGTCTTAACCCCCCCATCCCCATCCCCCTTGCCAGTCTTAAGCCCCCCCTTGCCAGTCTTAACCCCCCATCCCCATCCCCCTTGCCAGTCTTAACCCCCCTTGCCAGTCTTAACCCCCCCAGCCCATTGCCAGTCTTAACCCCCCCATCCCCATCCCCCTTGCCAGTCTTAACCCCCCCTTGCCAGTCTTAACCCCCCCATCCCCATCCCATTCCCCCTTGCCAATCTTACCCCCCCCTTGCAAGTCTGAACCCCCATCCCCCTCCCCCTTGCCAGTCTTAACCCCCCCTGGCCAGTCTTAACCCCCATCCCCATCCCCCTTGCCAGTCTTAACCCCCCCTTGCCAGTCTTAACCCCCCCATCCCCATCCCCATCCCCCTCCCCCTTGCCTGTCTTAACACCCCCTTGCCAGTCTTAACCCCCCCATCCCCCTCCCCACCACCCCCGCCCGTCTTAACCCCCCCCGCCCATTGCCAGTCTTAACCCCCCCCCCCCCCCCCGGGCTTATGGCAAAATTAAAAAAACAAACTGGCTCTGGCTGCTGCCGCTGCCGCTACCAACGCGGCAACGGCAGAATGGAGTGTCCCGCGGGGCCTCCTCTTCTCGTTCAGCCCCTCTGTAAAGGCTTGAGATTCGCGATGGGAGCGCGTCCCCCTCGCGACTCTGATAAGCCCGCAGGGGCTAATGGGACATTTCCCATCAGCCCCTCGCGTCTAAAGGGGCAGATGGGAAATTTCCCATTAGCCCCTGCGGGCTTAACAGAGATGCGAGGGAGACTTTCTCCCTTCGCGAATCTCAAAGCCTTTGCAGAGGGGCTGAACGAGAAGGGGAGGCCCCGCGGGACACTCCATTCTGCCGCTGCCGCGGTGGTAGCGGCAGCGGCAGCAGCCAGAGCCAGGTTTTTTTTTTAAAGTCATTTTTAAAAAAGCAGAATGTTCTTTGCGCGGGGCCCCCTGAAACGCGGGGCCCTGTGCAAAAAACATTCTTGCTCAATGGACGGGCCGGCCCTGCATGCTGGGTCAGACCAAGGTCCATCAAGCCCAGTATCCTGTTTCCAACAGTGGCCAATCTAGGTCATACGTACCTAGCAGTTTCCCCAAAAGACACAGTTCCACAATGCTTCTATTGGGTCAAGCATTGATATCCTGGGTCCCTTTTTAATAATGGTTTATGGACCTTTCCTCCAGGAACTTGTCCAAACCTTTTTTAAACCCAGCTACACTAACAGCTCTTACTACATCCTCCGGTAACGAATTCGAGAGTGAGGGATCAAAGGGGATGAGGGAGGATGGAAAGAAAGTGCGTGACACTATCATTATCAGATTCTCTTGACTATTTAGCTCTTTGTATCAATATAGTTAAAATACAGATGAATCATAATTGGTTAGCTTTAAACATTTCCAAGACAGAGATTATTTATCTCAGTTGGGCACTTCCACCTGTTATCAGGGCTAACACAAGGACTGGAGGCACCTTAGGCAGGCTTCCTCCATCCTGCGGCCCCCCCTCTGCCTCCCACCTCCATGGCCACCGCTATCGGCCCTCTCCAGGACCTGCAGAGATTGCAATACCCCTCAAGCGATGCAGCGCTAACTAGAATTCCAGTGTTGCATCGCGGTTTCCTATTCTTCACAATATACCATTTCCTCCCCTTCCAATGCCACTTCTGGTTTCGGAGGGGGGAAGAAAAGGCACATTGTGAAGAGTGGGAAATAATGACGCAGTGCCAGAGTGTTAGTAAGCGCGGCTTCGTGGTTTGAGGGGTATTGCCATTTCTGCAGGCCCCAGGGAGGGGCGACAGTGGCGGCAATGGGTGCCCTCAGAGAGCTGGCGCCCTAGATGATCCCTAGTTCATCTCATGGTAGCACCGACCCAGCTTCCTATGCCATCTCATGTGAAAATGAATGATTGGATACTCCCTGTATGTTCTCAGGTTAGGAATCTGGGTCTATGATTAGATATGCAATGTCAAGTTTGTGCAATTGTTAAAATAGCTTTCTATAAGTTAAATATGGTTTATAGGTTGAAACCTAAATTACTGAAGATCATCTCTGTACTGTTCTGCATTTTTTAATTATTAGTCATTTAGATTATTGCCATAGTTTATATGTTGGTTTTCCTGCTTACGTCATTCCAGCTCTTCAAATTCTTCAGCATGCGGCTGCTCGAGTAATTACGGGACTAAATAAATATGAACATATCACTCCACTATTGTGTAAATTGCATTGTCTCCCTGATTTTATTTACTTTATCGTGTATGTTACATTGTAATCTGCCTAGGATTCTTAGTGCGGAATATAAATATTTTTAAATAAATAAATAAGAGGGACCGTGAGTAGTGAGACAGATTTTTCCACCCTCTTCTAAAACGAGACCCCTCTCCCTGGTCCAGGGCCCTTTCTTTCTCCTTCCTCTGACCCTTGATTCTCCCTCTCCTTGCCTTACTCTTCATCTCCTACCTGAGCTCCTTTCCCCATTTTTTTCCTATGAGATCCCTTCACTCCCATCTCCCAGATCCCTTCCTCCATTCACTATCCCACTAATCCCTTCCCAGCATCAATCGCTAAGATTTATTTCAAGACATTTATATCCCACTCTTCCAATTACAATTGTCTATAGCAGATAACCAATAAAAGACACATAACACAAAATTAACAGAGAGACTGCATACAGTTCTGAATTGATGAAGACGAAGATTGTTCTTGAAAGGTTGCTACAGATATATCATTAGTCCAATAAAAAAGTATTGCCAACGACTTAAGAACATAAGAAATGCAATACTGGGTCAGACCAAGGTCCATCAAACCCAGTATCCTGTTTCCAAGAGGGGCCAATCGAGGTTGCAAATACCTTGCAGTTTCCCAAAGAGACACAGGTTCCATAATGCTTGCATTGGGGCAAGCAGTGGATTTCGCGAGTCCTCTTTAATAATGGTTTATGGGCCTTTCCTCCAGGAACTTGTCCAAACCATTTTTAAACCCAGCTACAGTAACAGCTTTTACTACATCCTTCGGTAACAAATTCAGAGTTTGATTACGCATTGAGTGAAAAAATATTTTCTCTTATTAGTGTTAAATGGGTTACACTGTAGCTTCATTGCAGGTCCCCTAGTCTTTCTACTTTTTGATGCTATAAAGAATCAATCTACTTACACCATTCATTAATTTATAGCCCTCTATCATATCTCCCCTCAGCCATCCCTTTTTCCAGGTTGAAAAGCCCTAACCTTTTAAACCTATCCTTCTATCCCCTTTACTATTTTGGTGGCTCTTCTCTGTAGCTTTTCTAATTTTGCTATATTCTTTTTAAGATACGGTGGCCAGAATTGCACACAATATTCAAGGTGCAGTTGCAACATGAAACAAAACAGAGGTATTATAATATCCTTTGTTTTATTCTCCATTCCTTTATGATTCCTAGCATTTTATTTGCCTTCTTGGCTGCCGCTGCACACTGGGCAGAGGGTTTCAATGTGTTATCCATGATGACGCCTAAATCTTTTTCCTGGGTGATGGTTCCTAATGTGGAACCTTGCATTGTGTATCCATACTTTGGGTTATTCTTTCCTAGGTGCATAAATTTCATCTGCCATTTGAATGTCCAGTCTTCCAATTTATCATGGTCCTCTTGCAATTTTTCACAATCCTCTTGGGTTTTAACAACTTTGAATAATTTTGTGTCAGCTGCAAATTTGACTACCTTACTCATTATTCCCATTTTCAGGTCATTTACGAATATGTTAAAAAGCAGCAGACTCAGCACAGATCACTGGGGTACTCCACTATTCACCTTTCTCCATTGGAAAAATGGCCTACCATCTGCTTTCTATCTTTTTTTTTTAACTTATATTTTTATTGAGCATATTCATAAGAATAACACAATTATACATCATTCTCCAGGAAATACGAACAGAAATAAAAACACATCCAGGGGAGCGAGACCCAATACAAAAGAAAATCATACAAATACAATATAAAAAGAAAACTGAGGAGTTAAGCCCGAAATCTTAGATAAAAGCTCTAATTTCTATACTTACAGAATGCAAAACAAAATAAAACCCTCTGCTTTCTATCTTTTAACCAGCTCCTGATCCACAATAGTACACTGCCTCCTATCCCATGACTTTTTAACTTTGCCAAGAGTCTCTCATGAGGGACCTTGTCAAAGGCTTTTTGAAAATCCAGATACACTATATCGACTGGCTCACCTTTGTCTACCTGTTTATTCACACCTTCAAAAAAATTTAACAGATTAGTAAGACAAGACCATTGTTGGCTAACGCCATGTTGTCTTTCTCCCATTAGGTCATGACTATCTACATGTTCAGCAATTTTATTTTTTTATAATGGTTTCTATCATTTTGCCCAGTACTGATGTCAGGCTCACTGGCCTGTAGTTTCACGGATCACCCCTGGAAACCTTTTGAAAAATTGGAGTTACATTGGCCATTCGCCATTGGTTCACTCTGGCATATTATGCATGTCTAATATATTCTAGGACTTCAGTTCATGAGCCACATCAGCAAATGGTCTATGATCGGGCCTTATGTTGGGTCTCCAACCTTTAGCATTTGAGCGTCCCTCTTCCTGGAGAACAACTAAATCTATCCATGAGGAAAAAGATTTTGACATATGGCAGGAAACAGCAAGCGGATGTTTTTTTAATACAGGAAACACATTTGAACACCCTGGAAACCAAGAAGTTGGGAGGGGGATATTATGAATTAGTTGGGCACGCCCCGGCAGTTCACAAGAATAATGGGCTTGCTATTCTAGTTCGCAGGTCATTGGGGGCAAGGGTCGAATTTACTAGAAATGACTTGGAAGGCAGATGGGCTAAGACAAGGCTTATTATTAATGATTCAAAAGTAGTAGTATTTAATATATATGCCCCAAACAGTGATGATCCTGTGTTCTTCCAAAGATTAGTAGAAAACATACAGGAAGAAGCACAATTGCCTTTAGTGGTGGGAGGTGACTTTAATATGACACTAGACCCACTTGTGGACCGCAGTCCAAGTAAAAAGGAGAGCCATTCGAGAGCAAGCCTAGTACTTAAAGCATCCATGGAATCCGTAGGACTGGTGGATATATGGAGGTTGTTCCATCCCACTGATAGAGATTTAACTTTTTTCTCTTCCCCTCATAACGCACAGTCCCATATTGATTACTTTCTAATTTCCAAATCCCTAGTACCTGGAACTAAATTTGCAGATATCTTGGCCATGCACATCTCGGACCATGCGGCAATCACGCTAGGCTTACAAAATTTGGAGAGGGCAGCGTTTTCAGGGACATGGTCTTTTAAGAGATCATTATTATCAGAAAAAGAATTCCAAGAAACTATCAAAGTGGCTCTGGCCGAGTACTTTAGTGTAAATGAACCAAGTACCACGGCCGGTTGGGCATGGTGGGAAGCATGTAAAGCGACAATGAGAGCAGTGATCACGAGCTACTCCATAAAGGAATCACGCCAAAAGAAGGCCCACCTAAATCTTTTGGAAGAGCAAATAAGAGCGGGGGAACGGCTGTGGTACAAAAAAGCAGACCCAAGTATTTTAATTCGGTTGCAAAGGTTGAGATATCAGTATAACTCTATATTGAGTTCGGAGGTCGAACAAATCATGCACCAACAGCAATCGTGTTACTATGCCGAACAAAATAAAGCAGGCAAATTACTGGCATCCGTGTTAAAAGGCAGACATAACAGAACCCATAAAACTAGTTTACTAGATGATAAACAGAAAGTTTTAAATAAAAGTGAGCAGATTCTAGAAGCTTTTTCGCAGTTCTATGCCAGACTATATAAATCCAAAATGACAGCATTTCTGGGTGACTTTACTGCATTCTTAAGTCATTTAGAGTAGCCGGTATTAGAGGACTCCCAAATTAAAGAACTAGACAAACCCCTGTCATAGTCAGAGATTCAACTAGCAATAAAGTCTTTAGCACAGGGCAAAGCTGCGGGCACGGATGGCATTCCAAACGAGTTTTACAAAACATTTGCCCAAGAAATAGCCCCTCAGATGCTAAAATATTTTCAGCTCCTACAAGAAAATCAGGAAGAAACTGAGCATCTATCAGAAGTGACTATTGTTGCCCTGGAAAAACCAGGAAAGAACCCCAGATTGGTCAGTAACTACCGGCCTATTTCACTCCTAAATGCAGACTATAAGATTTATGTGACGGTTTTAGCACATCGTTTATCACAGGTCTTACAGGGGTTGATACATTCTGACCAGTGTGGTTTTATCCCTGGCCGTTCAACAACTGACAATGCTAGGCTCCTATGCAATTTAATTGTAAATGCAAACACTTTAGATTCTCCATTTGTGGGGTTATCACTGGACGCGGAAAAGGCTGGAGTGGCCATTTTTATTTAAAGTTTTAGAATGGTTTGGGTTTGGCACATCTTTTGTACATATGCTTAAAGTTTTATATGCCAAACCGACTGCGCGTATTCTCGCAAATGGCCTGCTTTCCCAGCCTTTTGCACTGCATAGGGCAGCGATGGCGAACCTATGGCACGCGTGCCAGCTGTGGCACGTGAAGGCCTTGCAGCTGGCACGCGGGAAGGTCCGCAATTAAGTATGCGGCGCGGCGGGAGGTGAGTGTGCCATCACTGCTCTAGATAGTCACCCTGAGCGCAAAGAACGGGAAACTGAACTCAGACCCCTGCAAACAGAAGCATTTACTATGCTGCTAGGACAGGTGTCTGCCTCCCTTCGTCTGCAGCCGCGGCTCCCTGCCTCTTAGGGAACCGCGGCTGTGCTTGTAAAATCGTTGTGGAGCCCTTCCTGTCTTGATGGGCTCCGTGCAGCATTGTCCCGCCTCCAAAGGACAACTTCCTTTAGAGGCGGGACAATGCTGCACGGAGCCCGTCAAGACAGGAAGGGCTCCGCAACGATTTTACAAGCACAGCCGCGGTTCCCTAAGAGGCAGGGAGCCGCGGCTGCAGACGAAGGGAGGCAGACATGGGGAGAGGGGGCTGACATCGACATGGGGGGGGGCTGATATGGATGGCTGGGGGAGGGGGGCTGACATGGAAGGAGGGAGCTGATCTGGATGGAAGGAAGGAGGGGGGCTTACCTTGAGGGAGGGAGAGCTGATATGGATGGATGGAAGGAGGGGGGCTTACATGGAGGGAGGGATAGATGGAGGGAGGGGGCTGACATGGACAGAGGGGGTACTGACATGGACAGTGGGGCTGACATGGAGGGAGGGAGGGAGGGGGCTGACATGGACAGATGGAAGGACGGGGGCTGACATGGAGGGAGGGGGGCTGGCATGCACAAAGGGGAGAGACAGGGACATACTGGACAGACGGGATAAATGCTGGAGAGAGGCGAGAGACAGTGCGGCTTAGGATTATAATGGGCTGATGGGGGAGCTAGCACTGGTAATGGGCAGATGGGAGGGGACTAGGACTGGTAATGGGTTGAAGGCTAGGACTGGGAATGGACTGATCAAGGGGGGGGTTGGGACTGGTAATGGGCTGATAGGGGGGTATGACTGATAATGGACTGATGGGGGGCTAGCATTGGAAATGAGCTGATCGGTGAGGTTAGGACTGGAAATGGGCTGATGGGGGGATAGGACTGGTGATGGGGGGATAGGACTGGTGATGGGGGGGGTAGGACTGGTGGTATTGGGCTGATTAGGGGAGGCTAGCAGTGGTAATGGGGTTGAGGGGGCTTAGCACTGGAAGTGAGCTGATTGGGGGGCTTTGACTGAGAATGGGCTGATTGTGGGGAGGGGAGGATAGAGCTGCTGGCCCTGGAAGAAAACTGGGGGCTAAGGCTACAAATGGGCTGATGCGAGGGGATGGGAGAATGGAACTGGAAGGGAGTGGATCTGAGAGGGGCTGCCATGGTATTTGTACTAGAAGGGACTGGTCAGTGGGGAAGGAGGGGGACTGGAAGGGAATGGACACCAGTGGCAATCATGGGAATGCAAGTTGACATTGGAAGGTACTGGGAGTGAGGACTGGAAAGGGGCTGATACTGGGGAGGGTTACTGGGACTGGAAATAGGCTGATGGAAAGAAGTGAAGAAAACGAAAGAAGAGATAAGAAATGGCAGATGGACCATAGACCACAGAAACAGAGCTAAGAGAAGACAGGAAAGCAGAAGCCTCAGATCGGGACCAGCATGATCAGAGAATAAATTGGTTAGACAACAAAGGTAGAAAAAATAATTTTATTTCATATTAGTGATTTGACTACAAAATCATCATAATTTTGAAATCAAATATTGTTACTTGTTGTGATTAATTAACCGTATTTTCCGGCATATTTTTTTTGGTGTGCGCTGGAAGAGGGGTAGTCTTATACGGCGAGTATAGGCCAAACACCTATATTTTAACAGGAAAAGTAGGGGGTCGTCTTATACGCCGGAAAATACGGTAAGTTAATTTAACGTTTTCTATGAAAAGTAGTTCTGAGGGGGGTCAAAAAAATATTAAAAGAAAAGTGACAATAATATAATAATATATTTATAATGTGGATTACATTTGGGCCCTCATATTTACCTCAGGCTATGATTGTGATTGTGATTGTGATTATGATGGTACACTGTAAGAAACAATATATGCAGTGTTAGATTTGTTTTAAATGTCGCAATGGTTTTGCGGCTCCCAGTTTTTTTATCCCTTCGGAAACGGGTCCAAGTGGCTCTTTATGTCTTAAAGGTTGCAGAGCCCTGTGCTAGGAGAAAGGCCCCAGCCCGGCCCCGCGCTTCCCCTTCCGGTCGGAGCTTCTGCGCGCCTCTCGCCGAGAAGCTGCGCGCTAGGGCTCGTGCGCCATCCTCTCGCGAGATTATAGGACCCGCGCGGGAGCTGGGTTCCAAAGAAGAGCAAAACCTACCACTTTCATGATGAATGGGAAATGGACTACTTCTTCATCATGGTGAAAGACAAGTGTTGTCTAATTTGTAACGCCCCAGTATCTTTGCCCAAAAAGGGTGATATGGAACATCATTATAAGGCTCTAAAATCTTGTTGTTAAGGTTTAATTGACGTGCTGGCACTTTGAGGAAATTCTTTGGTTTTGTGCGGCAGTTTGGGCACTCGGGCTCAAAAAGGTTAGCCATCACTGGCATAGGGGCACCCAGCAGGGATGTCCCCTTTCCCCCCTTCTTTTTAATTTAGCGCTAGAACCACTAGATCTGGCCATTAGACAATCAGCTAGCATCAAAGGAGTAGAAATAGGCGAGCTACAGGTCAAACTTTCAGCCTACGCTGACGATCTCCTGCTCTTTATCCAGCCTTCCTCGGTAGCGGCAATTCTAAGGGTAATCGAGCATTATTCAGACAATTTCAGGATATAAGATAAATTGGAGCAAGTCAGTAGCCTTTCCTTTAAATAGCCTTGCCACAGCAGCCTCAATGGCGGTGTTTCCATTTCAGTGGGAGACAGGAACGGTTAAATATTTAGGAGTCCGATATTGTGCCTCAATATATCAGACTATACCAGCTAATTGCAATGTGTTACGGGAAATAGTAAGGAAATTGGTTCTAAATTGGTCTCCCCTCCACCTTACATGGTGGGGGAGGCTGGAGACTATAAAGATGATGATTATGCCAAAAATAAACTACATTCTAGGAATGGTGCCAATAATGCTCCCTGCAACAATATATAAATCCTTAGAACGTTCTCTGACTAACTTTTTGTGGGGAGGGAAACGACCCAGAATCTCCCTCTATAAATTAAAGCTGCCCAGAGATAAAGGAGGGGTATTATTTCCAGACTTTCATTATTATCATATGGCCTCCATACTAAAACAAGGGACACAATGGGCTATATATGATGAGTTATTTCAAAAGCCAACGTGGCTAGAAGTTGAGGCTCGGCTGGCTTCCCCATGCCCAGTACAGCTGCTCCTTGGAACAAGGTTAACGAACCAACCGGGAGCGGGGCAGGTAGTGACATCCACACAGGATGTTTTTCTAACTATTGCTTCATGGGTTGGTAAGGATAATCCTCCTTCCATCACCACACCATTGTGGTGGAATCCCTTATTCAAAATAAAAAAAACACCTTTGCTTGGAAGCAATGGCAGAAGTGCGGCATATTAATACTAGGTCACTTATAACCGGGTAAGGCGGACCAACGCTAAGCGCCTTTGTTCCCCCCCTCCCTCTTTGGTCCTTCCCCTGTTCATTAACATAAAAGACAATTACACCTTCATTTGGACTTAAACTGGTCGCAGCTTTATTCACACTTAACAATAGCCAACAACAAACCAACAATTTAACTTATCCCAACAACCCCCCCCCCCCAGCAGAATGAGCCATCACCAGCCATGTTATTAGCAAAGTGACGCCGCTTCTGCTTCCGCCGCATAGCGGCCACAAGTAAAACGCCTCGCCCTCCCTCATCCGGCTTCGCCATATTATTAGCAAAAACCAGAGGGATTGTCCGGGTCGGGGGTACCCCACCCCCGCCCTAATGCTTGCATCTGGCTCCGGACCCCAGAAACCTCCGGGATCCCGCCACAACCCCACCAGCTGCAACACCCCAAACGCCCCCAGAAGACATGCCTGAACCAAAGGGTGGGTGGGCGGGCGTCCGGCGTCTCCGGCAGCCGTCCAAAAGAGGCCGGAGCCACGCCGTGTCCCCGCAGAAAAACACCCCCTGCAGTGTCCTTTCCCTCCTATTGGCTACTGCGCCGCTCACCACGACGCAGTATCCAATAGCTGCCCGGCCCTACTTGCTCGCCACTCCCCCCCCCTCCCGCTCCCGACTCGGCGTTAGCCGAGCAGGGCGTGCGCGTGCCCGCCCCCCCCGGTTAGCGCAGGCCACGAGGACTAGGCCCCGCGGCCTCGCTATAACCGGGTAAGGCGGACCAACGCTAAGCGCCCTTGTTCCCCCCCCTCCATCTTTGGTCCTTCCCCTGTTCATTAACATAAAAGACAATTACACCTTCATTTGGACTTAAACTGGTCGCAGCTTTATTCACACTTAACAATAGCCAACAACAAACCAACAATTTAACTTATCCCAACAACCCCCCCCCCCACAGAGCGAGCCATCACCAGCCATGTTATTAGCAAAGTGACACCGCTTCTGCTTCCGCCGCATAGCAGCCACAAGTAAAATGCCTCGCCCTCCCTCATCCGGCTTCGCCATATTATTAGCAAAAACCAGAGGGATTGTCCGGGTCGGGGGTACCCCACCCCCGCCCTAATGCTTGCATCCGGCTCCGGACCCCGGAAACCTCCGGGATCCCGCCACCGGCTCAGGCCGC
Source organism: Ichthyophis bannanicus (assembly GCA_033557465.1). Taxonomy (NCBI): domain Eukaryota; kingdom Metazoa; phylum Chordata; class Amphibia; order Gymnophiona; family Ichthyophiidae; genus Ichthyophis; species Ichthyophis bannanicus. Next base: position 702,770,489 of record CM066032.1, read on the forward strand.
CCCAGACCTGAGCCACCCCCCACAAAGCAAGCTGCGACCAGCTCTCATCCCAGACATGATACCCTCCAAGGCCTCTTGCCAGTCATTCAGGAGCAAAACCATCCCAACCGGGGAAAGATGTACTCCATCCAACCGAAACAGACCCGCGCACTCAACATCCACTCATGTGTGCAAAATTTGACACCCCCCATGCTCACTAACCCATCTACCAATTTGCCTATTAATTTTGGTGAGCTCCCTGGACCACCATCGCTGAAACTTGCAAGCAGGCTTTGGAATGATATCAGACCAAACCAACACTACGCCATCAAACATTGCCAATACTGCCTCCAAGTCCTTGTGCACAGCACGAATCAACTGTCGGCAAGTCCATAATATCAAATCGTTGCCTCCAAGGTGAATCAGCAGTATGTCCGGCTTTCTTCTGCCACGCTCGTGGTGCCGCAGCAAAGGCAAGAGCTGCATCCACCGTAAACCCTTCTCGCCCAGCCATGAGACGGTCACCAATGAAGCATCCAGTCCAATGTTCTGACCAACCGGCCGTGTTGCTGCTCGCCGACCAGCCCAGTAAACAAACGAGTGGCCGATCACCCAATAGCGACACAATCTCTGCAAGCCTTCTGAAACATAAAGAAACAGAACAGTTAAATACCCCCACCACCCCTACAAGCGCATGTAGCTGCGGAACGCCTGTGACCGCCACCTTCCGATCCGCCGAATCTCACGCTCCGGCAAACCTTCCCCCGCCGCACAGGTAGCTGCTCCTATGCAAAACGAGTGTGGGGCAAACCGTGCCGGTTCCTCCCCAATCTGTGTCAATGACAAACGCAAGACCGCCGTAAACTGGAAACGCGTAAGCACCCGCGAGTCCTCATGCACAAAAAGACTACTAGCACCCGCAGGACGCACAGACAAGTACGCTTTTAACCATATAGCTGGGCACGTAGGAGACCCAGCAACCTCTCCCAGGACTACCCACTCGCCTCTCCCCATCTGATCCGTTTTGGAACGTGCCAGGTAAATACGAGCGCCACCGTCACCAACCTTTACGTGGTCTACTTGCAAGCCTTGCCCCCGCGCGCTAAGACCCGACTCCGCAACCAACTCCCCGACCTGAAAAGCACCAAAAAAGGCCACTGTAAACGCCGCTCAAAATAGCAAGCCTTCATACTTAGACGAAACTACCAAAGGTAAGGCAAGACACAAGCGAGCCAGCAGGTCATGCGTTATAGGCTGCCGCCCATCAGGAGGAGAAGGCACGGACCGCTCCCAACCTTGCAACAGCTTGCGTGTCAAAAATCCTCCCCCTGCCACCCCCCACCCCACCGCCTTCATGAAAAAAGCAAACCCTGCCAGATTCCGCCGCACCGTTGACCGCGGCACACCGGCGACCTTTGCTGCCATAACATACTGACCAAGAAGCAAATCAGATGCTGGACCTCGCTGCCATCCATGCTCCGACAGGAAGGACACCACATTGCTGCAGCCCCTCAGTTACGCCTCCCACGTCGCAGCAGACACCGACTTCCGTAACAAGTCGGTCATGGCTCGAGGCCAATCCGCCATAAATGCTCTGGGACCGCAGCCCCGTCTTCCTCCGCTCCCGGGGCCAAGGTCCGAAACTGCTCCCACTTAAAACGGGAAAGAGCATCCGCAATTGTGTTAGTAAACCCCGGAATATGTGGCGCCTTAATCACCACATTCAAACGTAAACATGCTAAAACCACCTGCCGCATTAGGTCCGCCACCGGCTTACACCGCGGGGCATAATTATTCAACACACTAACTACTGCTTCATTATCGCACCACCATACGACCTGATGGTGACGTAATCTGTCCGGCCACACCGCCAACACCACCAGAATAGGGAACAATTCCAAGAAGGTAATATTCCGCGTAAGCCCAGCCTCCCGCCAACTCTGAGGCCATTCTGCCGCACACCAGGACCCCCCGAAGAAGATACCTAAGCCCGCCCCCCCGGCCGCATCCGTATATAATTGTAAGTCATCACTCGATACTGCTCTCTCACGCAAGACCGTGACACCATTGAAATCTCGCAAAAACTCATCCCATACCACCAAATCCGCTCTCATGCTTCGCGACACCCTAATCCTATGATGAGGTTTACAAACCACCGCAATGGCCGCCGACAGTCGCCGCAAAAAGACTCTGCCCATGGGAATAACCCGACATGCAAAATTAAGCGAACCTATGAGAGCCTGCATCTCCCGCAGCGTCATCCTCCGAGAGACCATCACAGTCGCCACCAACACTCGCAGCCTCATTACCTTGTCTGCAGGTAATCTTGCTATCATCAATTCGGAATCCAACTCAATCCCCAAGAATGTAAGGCACGTCGCCGGGCCTTCCGTCTTCCCCGCTGCTATGGGTACTCCCCACTCCTGTGCTAGCTGCCTAAAACCCTCCAACAATACTCGGCACTGCCCAGACTGCGCCGCACCGACGAAAAAGAAATCGTCCAAGTAATGCACTACCTGAACCAATGTTCCCTCTAATTTTCTGTAGGCTGTGTGCGCATAAAATATCAGCTGTGTGCAGCTTTTGAAGGAAGGTTAAATTTTTGTGCGCCACATAACGACACTCTGAGTTATATACTTTAAAATTTGACTAAATGTCAGAATACAGTATGTACACCACATTGATTTTAATCAAATTAAATGAAAATAGACGATTACTAAATGAAGCGGGAAATTTCTAGTAATTACAATCATAACTTTTAAATTTTAAGATGTCTGTGTTGTTTTCTATCAGAATCAGAGCCGTACGTTTTGTGCGCTCTGTTGTAAAGTATGTGCGCTCGCTCGACGAGGTGTGTGCGCGCGCACACGCGCACAGCTTAGAGGGAACAGTGACCTGAACACTCCCTGTCTGCTCCATTAGCACCCAATGCATAAACGTACTAAACCACTCGAAGTAAGCGCAGGATATCGCACATCCCATAGGCATGCACTTGTCGAAATAAAATTGCTCCTCAAAGCAGAAACCCAATAAATGAAAATCCGAAAGGCGCACCGGCAATAAACGAAAGGCTGATTCAATATCCACCTTCGCCATTAAGCACCCCGGACCACTGTCCCTGACCAAGGCCACCGCCTCGTCAAACGATGCATAACGCACCGCACAAAGTGCATTTGGGATGTGGTCATTAACCGAAGAGCCGATAGGGGAAGATAAATTATGGATTAAACGATACTTCCCAGGTTCCTTCTTCGGAATTATTCCCAAAGGGGATACCACCAAGTTCGCAAATGGCTTTTCTGGGAAAGGACCCGCAATCCGATCCAACCGAATCTCCCCTTCTAATTTTTCTTTTACAATCAGGGCCAAACGTCTAACCGAAGCCGAATTCCGAGCCTTGGCTGCCGCTACATGCCCCACCACCGGAATCGGAACCCCCCACTGAAACCCCTTTTCCAATATTACCCCGTCCTTCTTCCTAGGATATCGCCTCAACCACGGCTGAAGCGCTTGACTCTTAATAGGAGTAGGCGCTAAGCTCCGCAAGCTCCTAGGGCTTGGTGTTGGGAGCATTGGCTCCGACCACCCCTCTCTTAACGCATTTGAGGACAGAATGTCCCCCCCCCCCCCCACAGACAGAGCAAGCGTGCCGGAATTTACAGTCCGGAAAGGGGCATGAAGATTTGTTGAATCTCCAACAGACATCTCCGGCGCCCCCTCCCCCCCGATGGCATCTGTACCGTCGGGGGCACGCCCACCCGAAAGGGCTTCGCAGCGCCCACCGCACCGGCCATGCCTCCTTTTGGCCCGCTCACCCCTCCCATACCTGGTCTAATCGCCATCTGCGTCAATCAGAGATTAATATCCTGCGTCCCCTAGGATAGCGTCTGATTCTCTTCCATTTTATCGCGGAACTTCTCATCGTAATTGAGCCAAGCCCACCCATCATGTGTTACTGACGCCTCTAATATAGAGTCTGCGTATGCCAACAGCATACCATACTGCTCCGGACGAAAGTGCCCCCACACGCTGGCCAATCTTAAAAAGGCACGCGTCCAGTTCACCACATTCCGTGCAACCCTCCGCACCCTACCCGCCTTCTCATCTTCCTTCCTCTTCCTTCGGCTGTCCCCGGAATGCTTACTCCCCTCTAAAAGCCGAAAAATGTCGATATAACGCCGCTTTTGAATCTTTCTTCGCAACTTCCTTGGAACCCCCTCCCATAACTCTGAGAACGCCGCCAAAGTGGGTGCTGCCCCCCCCCCCATTACCTGTTTCTCTGCCGATACCTCGTGCTCTTGGCCCTTACCGTCCCCCTCGGACGACGAGGAGTCACTGGACAAAGAGGAAGAGGACTCCGATCTCCTACGCCTACGGCAAGCATGTTTCCTCTTACATCCCCTGGCCTTGCGCCCGGTGCCCGCCGACACCGATCCATCCCTCTCCGCCGCCACTGGGTCGACTACCAACTCACATGAAACACTCTGAGCCGGTTCCGAAGAAACACCGAGCTCCTGTCACTCCGCAGCCGGCGGAATTACTGCCTCCGCACCAGTCGCCGCTCCTCTGGCCATTTGACTGCAAGCAAGGCTGGAACTCGCACCTCCTCCCTGACGCGATGCACTCCACCACGAATTTCCCGGATACTGCCATATAGGAGGAACCTGTGGAGAGAAAACAGGGAAGGGCGAAGACACACCTGCCATACCCCATGGAGGCTGCCAAGCTCCCAGCCACTCCGCACGCGAAGAGCCTTGACCACCACCTTGCCAGTGCTCCCAAGCTGTCATAGGGTCGCCTCTAAATTCCCCTTGCAAACCTGTCCTAGCCCACCTATCCCCTTCCGCGAACGCACCCAAACTCCCTTCCTGGGCCACCCCACCTACTGGGGTATCAGACCCCCGCCCTGCCCCATATTCTGAGAAACCCCTTGGGGACCGTCCACCTCTGTTTCCCCGACTACCCCTTGGAGCCCGACTCGGCACCCCTGTCCCACTCCCCTGGGGATCCGCCAGACTGGCACTCACTTCCTGAGCCGGCTCACCCTCCAGTCCAACTCCCCCCCGCCTCTTCTTTCCTGTGGTCTGCCTGCAGCCTCCCCTCCCACCTCTATTAGCTGCTGGCTTCTGGACCCCCCCTTGCCGTGCCTTCCCCTTTTCTACCGTGCCTTTTGACCTACCCCCCCTGTCACAGGCGCCGCTGCCCTCCTGCTCATTACCAGCCACGTGCCCTGCCCCGTTCCTCCCTCGAGCAGCCCTATCCCCCCTTTTCCCCTTGCAGGGCCTTTTTCCTGTAGTGGCATTCCTGTCCATTGCTCAGCAGTGCTATTATGTGTGCACAATACCAAGGAATATAATTGATGCCCTCGTTATGGTATTTACTTTATTTTATTTTATTTTTTTTAGATCTAAGCTGCAGCCCCTGTAAGGCCAACTGCACCCCACACTCTCCCCCAATGGCTATCCATTGCTGCCTGGCCCGCACGTGGCGCTCGCCCACTTTCTCAGCCCCTCGAAGCCCTGCGCTCTCTCCAAAGGCAGACCCACGTTTCTCCTCATCCCCCGCTCCCGACAAAGGCACTGACCCAACAACAATTCTTGCTGCCTGGCCCGCACGTGGCGCTCGCCCACTTTCTCGGCCCCTCGAAGCCCTGCACTCTCCCCAAAGGCAGACCCACGTTTCTCCTCGTCCCCCGCTCCCGACAAAGCACTGACCCAACAACAATTTAAATCTTCCGATAGCGCTCTCCGCTCACCCGTCCGGCGTCTCCGGTAGCCGTCCAAAAGAGGCCGGAGCCACGCCGTGTCCCCGCAGAAAAACACCCCCTGCAGTGTCCTTTCCCTCCTATTGGCTACCTCGCCGCTCACCATGACGCAGTATCCAATATGCTGCCCGGACTTACTTGCTCGCCCCTCCCCCCGCCTCCCGTTCCCGACTCGGCGTTAGCCGAGCAGGGCGTGCGCGTGCCCACCCCCCGGGTTAGCACCAGCCACGAGGACTAGGCCCCGCGGCCTCGCTATTATCAAAGGACAAATGGAAAGATTTCTCCGCTCTACAAAAGGAATTCTTGCTACCGAATGCATGTTACTTTCAATGGCTACAGTTAAAACGCTGTATTAGGACAGTTATTACTGACATCACTAACTCAGGGATTTTGATTGATAAAATTAAAGAAATAGTGGGAAAGCCAGGAGCGATCTCAGCACTATATGCCCTTTTCAGAGGCCGCTCCTCAGCCATTGCAGTTGAACTTTTGAAGGTCTGGGAGAATGATATGGGTACCTCCGTGACTCCATAGACGTGGGGAAAACTCGGGACCAGTCATTAGAGTCTCTAGGTCAGCCGTGCTCACACAATCCTTATATTTAGCTCACATGGTTTTCGAATGTCCTGGTGTCCAGAGATTTTGGATTCCAGTTTGGAACAGACTTCAGAGAGTTTTAAAATTCACGGCTCCCTTGACATGGAATGTCGTATGCTTAAGATCCGCAGCAAGTATTCCTTCTCTAAATAAAGAGAAACATTTCTTGCTGAATTTCATGATGGCCATAGCTTTGAAAATTATATTCACAAATTGGAAGAGTTCACACAATTTGGATTGGAAAATCTGGTGGAACTCTTTAAGTCAATATGTAAGTTTTGAGAAAACATACAGTAAAGTATATCATAGAGGGAGTGGAATACTTAACTTAGAGAAATGGTCGCTGCTGGATGAGTTTGCTGCCGGTACAATAACATAACATATTGTTAGGCCCAGCAAGCAAGTGTTGAAACTGAACGGATCCATAAGGTCCACTTGTAGAGAGCCTGGGGGGGAGGGGTGGGTTGGTTGGTATAGTTTATTGTTTACAGTTTTGCTTTGTATTGTCATTTGTTTGCTGTAAAACCTTTAAAAATAATAAATAAATAAAAATGTGGCTACAAATTGAATCCCTATTCTCTTCAAATAATGTTCATCTTCTTTCTTGTGAAAAAGCTCAGAGCTCCTTAATACCCCCATGCAGGGAATTTTTGCTCTGGCAAATTGCTTCTTACCAGTTGAGGCAGTCACCCAGTAAATCATGGATTGCTTTTTCTTTTTTTCGGTGAACATCTGGGTGACATCTGAATAGGATAATGCACGCTACAGGAAGGAAAGGGAAGCCTGAATACCTTGTAGCTATAAACTCTTCATCTGGAAAAACAAAACTAAGTTTAGGAACAAACGAGCCAGTCAGTGAGTTATCCAACTGTGCGGTAGGTATGGTCTTCTACCTCACAGAAACATCCTGCTTATTTTAGTGCAGTAGTGGATGAAAGATAAATGACTTTTTTCAGGTTGGTTTCAAGAATACAGATTCCTTCTTACCTTTTTCTTTTTCTCTCTTTTTTTTTTTGGTCCTAGTAATTTCCCCCTTCTCCTTTGAGCTTCTGCCTTAATAACTACAGGTTGGTGGTAGGCTATGGGAGCATGAATGTTTGTTCAAAATTACCCAGAAATTTTCCTTTACCTAGTTTATATCGCTCTAATCTCACTAAGCTCAGTCACAGCAGTGATGCTCCTCGACTGGGGGCCAAGCGCCAGGAAGTCTTCTAAAACTTCAGTCAAGGCCCCTAAATGCAACAACTAGATGTCATCATTGCAAAACAACTAGGAAATTTGTGAAGACCCAGAAAAAAACCCTGAAACATTGAGGGGGGGGGGGGGGGACATGTTTTTCCATGTTTTCCCTCAGAGGTCTGAAGTGTAAAAAATTGGCTATGTGGGAAAAATTGAAAACGCCTCTTTTGAACTATTTTTCTCTTTTAATGATATATGAAAAGCTTTTCAAGACATGCTTTTATAATATTATCGCTACCTGCCTATTACTCTCTCAAACTGAGGGGACATGTTTACTAAAGGAAGCACCAGTGATATTTGCATGGAGGCTCTCGCTAATGTTTGTGGGTGGGTGTCTTCGCCCCCCTGCTGCTGGCGCGACACTGCGCTTACCAGCATCAGTCACAATCAGCATGCACTCATAGCGCCCATGCTAACCACAAGGTGCCTTCGACACCCACATTCTGCCCCTTACCCGCCTTGTCCCCAGCCGCTCCCATACTAACCAGTTATCAGGGGATTTCCTGCTCTAAATGTTAATGCTGCACATTTGCCTCTGTGCTAACCGGTAGCACTGTTTAGTATACATGCCCCTAGATGATTACAATTAAATTTTGAGCAAAGTATTGTGGTCATTAAATATGTAGGTGTATTGCTTTAACTTACTATATATATTATTATTTTTTGAGTGCTAGGCATCCTTCATTGGGTCAGTGGCAAAACAGCTGAGTTATTCTGGGTTTAAACAGTACAGTGTCAGCGAGCTCACAGTTGTCTGCATATGCCATTATAGGTAAGTGAAAAGAAAGGAAGGGGAAAAGGAAAATGGGGAGGGGGGAGCATAACTAAAATAACTGTAATAGTAAAACTTTACCATTCAGATGGTGTTATTGATCGTGGATGAGAAACCCAATATCCTTATGCAGTCCTTTTGTTCTTTTTTCAAAGTGTTCGATCATCTTAATTTTACATGTTTTGCATCCTTGAGCATTTCTGAAATCCTCTTTATACACTCTGATTGTGGGATGTTCAAGGGAACAATCTTCCACTGAGAAATGTTCTCCTACTGGAGCGTCATTTCGTTCTTCGCTGTTCTTACTCTGTGCCTTTCGCTGACCAATTCACATCGCTGCGAATATGTTCTATTCAAATTAGAGGTAAAAATATTAGCAATAATGGGTGGTATTGCTGCTGCATTTTATTTGATTAACTAAGCAAACAATAATCTGAGGACTTGATGCTGGTAAAGTACTTTCAAATGTTTCAGAACAGAGAACATCTGCAAGTATTTGATCCAGGAGTGCAGTCCGGGCCTCTGCCAAGCACACTACTCTCACTAATATGATGAGTAAGCCTTTGTAAAACACAGCCTCCAACCATCTTGCTTCTGGCCTGCTTCAGAATCCTCCATCTTCTCCAGTATCGGAAGGAAACTGGGCTGTCTGGAAATACACATAACACATCAAGAAACAGACCCACGTGTGAAAGCGTGAAGAAGTTCGTGTCTATCCATACAATCTTCAGCTTACTGAAGACCATGAAAATATAATTAAGGGGGTTATTTTAGAAGTCTCATTCCTGCTTTGGATGTCTGAAAATGGGCATAGAGACATCCAAAGCACAGAGATATCCCTCGAACTCTTTAAGAATCTAGGTCTGTGGACGTGCCCAGTGTGAGGACGTCCACTACTGAATGGAGGCGAGGTGTAGCTGTGCCTGCAGCATAACCAAGAACCCGGGTGTCCTTGCCCGATTGCAGAAATGCCTTGGATGTCCAATGCCTCGTCCAAGCTTCTACATGCTCCAGACATGAATAGGCAGCGGAAAAGTGCATGTTTTGCCTGCCAAACATCTAGAGCGTGTGGTGAAGGAGGCAGACTCATATCCCATATGTTTCCCAAATTGACAACAAATTCTGCTGGGGAATGGGGGATCATATGACCAGTTTACCACACCACTGGACATTCCCAAATGCAAGCTAACATGTGCTGGGTGTCCCACTCCACTATTCTGTAGTCAGGACACCTATGTGGCTAGGGCCGTGGATGCCCACATTGGGGACATCTATGCTTCTAAAATAGGGCTGAAACATAGATATCCCCAAAGTTTTTCTGCAGGTTTCGCCCTGGATGTCCTAGACCAGCGATGGCGAACCTATGGCACGCGTGCCAGCTGTGGCACGTGAAGGCCTTGCAGCTGGCACGCGGGAAGGTCCGCAAAAAAAGAAAAAGCTGGCTCTGACTGCTGCCGCGGACGCGGCAAGGGCAGAATGCAGCGTCCCACGGGGCCCCCTCCGCCCGCTAAGCCCCTCTGCAAGAGCTTTCAGATTCGCGAGGGAGAGCGTCTCCCTCGCGTCTCTGTTAAGCCCGCAGGGGCTAATGGGAAATTTCCCATCAGCCCCTTTAGACGCGAGGGACTGATGGGAAATTTCCCATTAGCCCCTGCGGGCTTAACAGAGACGCGAGGGAGATGCTCTCCCACGCGAATCTGAAAGCCCTTGCAGAGGGGCTTAGCGGGCGGAGGGGGCCCCGCGGGACATTGCAATCTGCCGCGGCAGCAGCCAGAGCCTGCTTTTTTTTTTTTAAAAAATTTGCCAGGGGGGTTAGGACTGCTAATGGGCAGGGGGGGGGGTTAGGACTGCTAATGGGCAGGGAGGAGGAGGAGGGGGGGTTAGGACTGCTAATGGGCAGGGAGGAGGGGGTTAGGACTGCTAATGGGCAGGGAGGAGGAGGGGGGGTTAGGACTGCTAATGGGCAGGGAGGGGGGGGTTAGGACTGCTAATGGGCAGGGAGGAGGAGGGGGGGTTAGGACTGCTAATGGGCAGGGAGGAGGAGGGGGGGGTTAGGACTGCTAATGGGCAGGGAGGGGGGGGTTAGGACTGCTAATGGGCAGGGAGGGAGGGGGGTTAGGACTGCTAATGGGCAGGGCAGGGAGGGAGGGAGGGGGGGTTAGGACTGCTAATGGGCAGGGAGGGAGGGGGGGTTAAGTGCTAATGGGCAGGGAGGGAGGGAGGGAGGGTTAGGACTGCTAATGGGCAGGGAGGGAGGGAGGGGGGGGTTAGGACTGCTAATGGGCAGGGAGGGAGGGAGGGAGGGGGGGGGGGTTAGGACTGCTAATGGGCAGGGAGGGAGGGAGGGAGGGGGGGTTAGGACTGCTAATGGGCAGGGAGGAGGGAGGGAGGGAGGGAGGGGGGTTAGGACTGCTAATGGGCAGGGAGGGAGGGAGGGAGGGAGGGAGGGGGGGTTAGGACTGCTAATGGGCAGGGAGGGAGGGAGGGAGGGAGGGAGGGGGGGGTTAGGACTGCTAATGGGCAGGGAGGGAGGGAGGGAGGGAGGGAGGGAGGGAGGGGGGGTTAGGACTGCTAATGGGCAGGGAGGGAGGGAGGGAGGGGGGGGTTAGGACTGCTAATGGGCAGGGAGGGAGGGAGGGAGGGGGGGGTTAGGACTGCTAATGGGCAGGGAGGGAGGGAGGGAGGGAGGGAGGGGGGGTTAGGACTGCTAATGGGCAGGGAGGGAGGGAGGGAGGGGGGGGGGGTTAGGACTGCTAATGGGCAGGGAGGGAGGGGGGGTTAGGACTGCTAATGGGCAGGGAGGGAGGGAGGGAGGGGGGGTTAGGACTGCTAATGGGCAGGGAGGGAGGGAGGGGGGGTTAGGACTGCTAATGGGCAGGGAGGGAGGGAGGGAGGGGGGGGTTAGGACTGCTAAGGGGCAGGTAGGGAGGGGGGGTTAGGACTGCTAATGGGCAGGGAGGGAGGGGGGGGTTAGGACTGCTAATGGGCAGGGGGGGGGGGCGGGCGGGCGGGGGGGGGGTTAGGACTGCTAATGGGCTGGGGGGGTTAGGACTGCTAATGGGCGGGCGGGCGGGGGGGGGTAGGACTGCTAATGGGGGGGGGGGGGAGGACTGCTAATGGGCTGTGGGCTGATGGGGGCGGTCTGGAAATGGGGTGAGGACTGGGGGTGTAGGGCGGGAAGTGAGTTGATGGGAGGGGGCTGGGACTGGTATTGTGTTGGGGGGTTGCTAGTACTGGCAATGGGCTGATGCTGGGACTAGAAGGGAATGGATGCTGGGTGAGGCTGGAACTAGAAGGGAGCTGATGTTGGGGGAGGATTAGAATGGGATGGGGCTGGGAGAGTAAAATGGAGAGGGGAAAATATTTTGTGTGGGAGGGATAAAAAATCTACAATTGGCCGGGTATTGGGAGAGTAAGTGGGGATTGAGGATGGAGGGGTAAAATTTGAGTGGATGAAATAGGAATGAGGAAAGAGCAAAAGGAGAAAGATTAGTATGTTAAAGCGGATGTAGAGAGAGAGAATGGAAAAAAAAACTAGAAGAGAGAAGAAAGGACAAATGGACAGCAGATGATGGAGAGTTAGCAGAAAACATGAAGAAACCAGAAGAAAGTGGCTGGAGCAATTGCAACTGTGTAACTGAGCTGAGGTATTCTGTTTATGTAATTCCTTTTTGACATTGCCACTTGTTCTCTTTCCCCAGTAGGTCATGTATTGTTATTGTCTGAAATGTATTGGTTTAATATTTGCAGTGTTGCCTTTTGATAGGTATGGTGTGGTGCTTTGTGAGTCCTGGTAGTGCTGTTTAGGATACGGCGGGTTTGCTATTGGTTCTAAATGGGCAGTGTTTGTAGTAGTTCCTAATGTGCCTGGCGGTTGGCACTGGATTATAGTAATGTAGAAATCTTTTAGTCTGTCTTTATCCATACACTCATTAAGAGACATGTTTACTAAAAGTTAGTGTATGTTAGCATTATGCAAATTGACGTGCTGGCACTTTGAGGAAATTCTTTGGTTTTGTGCGGCAGTTTGGGCACTCGGGCTCAAAAAGGTTAGCCATCACTGTCCTAGACTGTACTTCGACATCCTTTTTAAAATTCCACCTCACAGCTGAGAGTCAGAACCAGATGTTATTCATATCTTGAACACTGATTGTAATCTGAGCGAGAATCAGTGTGGTTAAACACCCTCCCCTCCTCCCCCCACACTTCAGCATACCACTGTTTTATGGCTCTGAGTGTTGAAGGAAGCCTGAGGAGTAGGGGAGGGGGAGGGAAATAGCTAAAGGTTCTGAATTTAGAGGTGACCTTTCATCTCAAATGTGCCTTCCAAATTCACTCCAGTTCAAAAGAAGCCACTTACTCCAGTGCTATGGGTAAAACTACAGAGCCTGATATTTGAAATAACTTATCTGGACAGCAGCACCAGCTATTTGGATAAGTACCACTGGCCAGATCTATCCAGTAATTTTCAGCAATATCATTTAGATAGTGCTGCTGAACATCATTACTGACTGCCCGGTACTGTCTGGATAGTTCCAAGAGAGTGCATGTGAGGAGCATGGGCAGACCCGGAAGTTATCTGGAGAGCAGTGATATTCAGACCATCATCTATTAGCATTCACACGTAAGCACCCCTCTCTACGGTCTTGTCCAGACTCCTCTCTCAGCCATGATGTTACCTGAGCCTGTCGATGAGGCAGTATCTTTCTACATTCCTGTGCCCACTCTACTGAGCATCCTTGGCTAAAATCCCATGCCCATGCTGACTTCATGCACTTGAGTTACCCACCAGGTCACCTCCATCTCCCTTTCCCCTGCTTCATTTTCTCGTCTTTCCTTCATCCCCTGCCTTTCTTCCTTTTGTAAAATCACAAGGAGGAAATTGCATATCTTCTCTCCTCCTCCATACTCAGCACCTGTCCCTCTGATCTTATTTCTAACCAGCTATTCATCTGTTTCCTCTGCTGTCATCCCTTCCATCTGTCATATCCTGAACCTAGCACTTTCCATTTCAACTCTTCCTGCTGCTTTTAAACATGCTGTGGTTAAAGTGTTCCTCAAACAACTTTCACTGGAACCTACCTGCCCTTCAAATTATCGGTCCATATCCCTACTTGTTCTTTTTGCATCCAAACTATTCAAATGTGCTATTCATCACCACAATCTTGATTTTCTTTCATCTCAAGCCATTCTGGATCCACTCCAATCTGACTTCCATCCTCTACATTCTCCAAAGTCTCCAGAGACCTGTTCCTGGCCAAATCCAAGGGCCTTTACTCCATCCTCAACCTTTTTGACCTCTCTACTGTTTATGACCACCTTCTCCTAGGATCTTGTGGCTCTGTTGTGTCTTGTTTTTTTCCTTGTATCTCTCCTGTTGCACTTGTAATGTGTGGTGTAGTGGCTCTTCCTCCTCTGCTCTTCCGCTATCGGTTGGTGTAGCCCAGAGTTCTGTCTTAGGACCTCTTCTCTTTATACTCATTCCCTTGGTGCCCTGATCTCCTCCCATGGTTTTTAGTATCATCATTATGCTGCTGACTCCCAGATATACCTCTCTGCACCAGACATTTCTCCAGGAATCAAGATCCAAATCTCAGCTTGCATATCTGACATTCTGATCTGGATGTCCCAGTGTCATCTGAAGCTGAGTATGTCCAAGATGGAGCTTTTTAACTTTCCCCCTAAACCTACTTCCCCCTTCCATTTTTTTTCTCTTTTTGTGGATAATACTGTTATCCTTTCTATTTCCTTGGCTCATAACCATAGGGTCTTCTTTCACTCCTCTCACTTTGTCTAAACATAGCTAACAGACAGCTAAAAGCTATCATTTCTTTCTCTATAACATCAACAAAATTCATCCCTTCCTTTCTGAATACACTATGAAAACCCTTATCCACTATCTCGTCACTTCCCGCTTAGACTACTGCAACCTACTCCTCACTAGTCTCCAAGTGAACTATCTCTCTCTCTCCTTCAATCTATTCAAAACTCAGTTATATAGTTAATCTTCCACCAGGTTTGCTATGCTCACTTAACCCCTCTTGTCAAGTCACTTCATTGGCTCCGTATCTTATTCCAAATACAGCTCAAACTTCTCTCATTAACCTACAAGGGTATTCATTCTGAAGCTCCTCATTACCTTCTTTCTTTTCTCTCTCCCTACACTCTTCCTCGGGAACTCTGCTCATCAGGTAAATCCCTTTTATTTGTGCCCTTCTTCTCCACCTCCAACTCCAGACTCCATTGCTTCCACCTTACTGTGCCTTACACTTGGAAAAGACTTCCTGAATTGGAACATCAGGCTCCATCTCCAGGCTAAAAACCTATCTTTCCGAGGCTGATTTGGATTCTGAGTCCTCGTATTCTGCTTTTTAATACCTATGTATCTTTTAATCATTCTCTATAAATGAAATGTTCTGATTGTCTGCTTGTCTGTCTTGAACATATTGTAAGCTCTGTTCAGTACAGGCTGTCTCTTATGTGAATATGTACAGCACTGTGTATGCTTAGTTGTGCTATAGAAATGATAAGTTGTAGTAGTAAGCAGTAAAAATGCAATGTGTGCCTTTGAGTCAATGCTGACTCCTGTCAACCCAGCAGCACCTGGGTTTTCTTGGCAGTAGATTGCTAGGCCTTTCTTCTAAGGCAATGGAGGGTTAAGTGACTTGCCCAATGCCACAAGGAGTGTTAGTGGGAATCAAACTCTGTTTGTTTGAGTTACTAAGCCAGTGTTCTAACCACTAGGCTACTCCTCCACTCCTGATAGTAGGTAGTAGTACTACTTAATTCCTTTATCAGACTCTTCGCCTGCTTTTAGAAGACAGAAAAAGAGGAAAGAAAAAGACAAGTTCCTTCTCCAAAACATTCCCTTTAATTGTACTCTATGGAATTCCAACTCCTCCGCTGACTTTCCTTGCAGGACACCAGCTAGAAAAATCTTCATTACTTACACATTAGGCTGGGGCTGGGGCTGGGGCTGGGGCAAGTGATATCCCTGCATGCAAATTACTACACAGAATCCATTTCAGAAAGGATAACACAGGTACACTACCAAAAAACTGCCTCCAGTTTTGCAACTGATTCCTATAGATTTTGGGGTGCTGAATCCAGGAAAAAGAGCCAAAATGTTCCATCACGTCACGTTTTCTTGCAAAATTAGATTTCTTACCCATATAAGGAATGTTCACATAATTCCTTTTTAGCCGACTGCAGTTTATTTTCTTGGCCCAAAATAGAGGTTGTAATGGTTAACTAACTAGAAACACTCCCTCATGATATTTTAGAGTGTTTTGTATTCATTTTATACATTAACAGGACAATTGGGAGGCGGGGGGCTAAATCCAGTACTCGCGCTGGCGCATGTTCTTTCCTGTTCGCCTCGCCTCGTTCGCATCGCTCAAACACGGTGGTTGCGACATGAACGTTCCTGTCAAATTTCAGTTTCTTGCAAGTTCATTATTACCTTTTGTTTGCTCAGTTGTAATCCAGCTTTATTCCGAAGTGGTTCACTACAGTTGTAGTTTGCAGTGCTGTGTATTTGTGATGGCTTACAGAGCCAGAGGTTGCGTCAACTCTCCGGACAGTTTTTGTTTTATTTGTGGGGAATATACCGTGAAAAAGCGGCAGAGGAATATTTCTGCATTTATTAAAAAAGTATATTTCGCCTATTTCGGTTTGAAGTTAGGCGATCAAGACAAACCGTAGGCTCCTCACAAAGTGTGCAAGACATGTGAGGAAGATCTACGCTTATGGATGAAAGGTAAAAAACAAGCATTTCGTTTTGGAATACCTATGATGTGGCGTGAACAAAGAGACCACAGCAGTGACTGCTATTTTTGCTCTTGCATTGTGAAGGGATACAACTTAAAAAATAAGAACGTAATAAGTTACCCCAACCTTCCCTCAGCAATTAGGCCTATGCCTCATAGCAACGAAGTACCTGTGCCTGAACCACCAAAATCTTTGGATCATATTTGTGTGGACGGTTCTGATCATGATGAGACTCATCAGATGGCTTTTCCCGATGAGTCCAGTACTTCCGAGTTTGAAACTGAACCAGATCCGAAACCTGAACTTTTCTCTCAAGCTGAATTGAATGATTTAGTCCGGGATTTAGGACTCCCAAAAGATGCTGCCCAACTGCTAGGTTCTCAGCTTAAACAGAAAAATCTATTGTCACCAGGAACAACTTTTTATTGGTACCGCAATCGCGAGACACAATTTTTGAAGTATTTCAGCAAAGAGGAAGATTTGGTATTTTGCAACGATATATACAGAGTGATGGAAAAGTTTAAACTCAAGTATGATCCTGCTGAATGGCGGCTGTTCATTGATTCGTCAAAAAACAGCATAAAAGGTGTTCTTCTTCATAATGGCAACACATTCGCTTCAGTTCCTATTGCTCACTCTGTTATTCTCCAAGAAAAATACGAGAATTTGGCCCTGATTCTTCAGAAGATTCGTTATGATGAGCATAAGTGGATGATTTGTGGAGACTTTAAAATTCTATCCATGCTATTAGGGCAGCAATCCGGTTTCACCAAATATCTCTGCTTCCTTTGCTTGTGGGATAGCCGGGCCCGCGACCTACACTGGGGGAAAAAAGACTGGCCAATTCGGGAGTATTTGAGACCCGGTGAGAAAAATGTTCTTCATGAGAGCTTGGTACCTCGTGATAAAATTCTATTACCACCTCTCCACATTAAGTTGGGTCTCATTAAGCAATTCATCAAGTCCCTTCCAAAAGATGGTGAGTGCTTTCGGTACCTTTGCTCAAAGTTCCCCCGACTTTCTGAAGCAAAGCTAAAGGAAGGAGTGTTTGTTGGCCCTGATATAAGGAAACTCATTTCAGATGGAGCATTCGCTGAAACGATGTCTGAGAAGGAAAAAGAAGCCTGGGATTCCTTCAAGGATGTTGTTCTCAAATTCTTGGGGAACAGGAGGGATGAGAACTATAAGGATATTGTTGCCAGGATGCTCAATGCCTTCAAAGAACAAGGCTGTAACATGAGCCTGAAAGTCCATTTCTTGCACTCCCATGTGAACTACTTTCCCGAAAACTTGGGGGCGTACAGTGAAGAACAAGGTGAAAGGTTTCACCAGGACATCAAGGACGCAGAGAGAAGGTACCAAGGAAGATGGAACACCACTATGATGGCTGATTTCTGCTGGTTGCTGCTGCGGGAAACCCCAGATGAAAAATACGCCAAGCAGCGCACCAAGAGAAGCATTCGGGGGAAGAAGAAACGGGCCCACCAGGAGATTGATTGACCCAAGAATGACTTTAAAATCTAAACTGTGTTGACAAATATCGTGTTTTTACTAAACTTTGAAATAAAAATTTGCTAGTTATTACCACAGTGTCGGATCTCATTTATTAGAATTTTATTTTCACACCATCGGGTGTTTGTCTTCATGTATTGCAATGGTGCGGTTTGCGTTTTCTATTCTTACATACATACCTGTACAACATTTTTTGCACATTTCTTTGCTTTGCTTTGTGTCTAACCTCGCTCTTATATGCTCAATGTTTGTGCACATGTATGTGGCTGTTTTAAGTGCTGACAATTTTGCTACCATCACAGTGTGTTTTGTTGACATTACTCTATTCTTATGTGCTGCCTTGTTACAATTTTCTTTATTCTTATTTGAATAACTACTAAACAATTAGTATAAAGAATTCATCCAAGAAACTTTTATCTCGATCGCACTCAATCTGAAACGTTCACCTCAAACTGCTAACCCAATGTAGCAAAAAATCTGTACGTGATGGAGCAAATTGGTTACCAGATTTGGATTCAGCGCACCAAAAAACGTAAAAATCAATCGAAACATTAGAGGCAGTTTAAAAAAAAATTTTTTTAGTGTACCTGTGTAATCTAACCAAGTTATCGCTGGAACACTAGTGCATGTAAAGTAATTTTATAACCATTCATCTAGATTGGGAGACCATGTAGGCATGTAAAGAGCTCAGTTATGAATTTCACAAAAAACAGAATGTGAAAATGTGTTTTAGGGCCAGTTCATTCAAAACATTTTTGACAAGTAGGAACAAACTTGTATGGGTAGCAAATTTTCATGCGAAAAGGCTGAAAATCTTTGGGCAATCCCACAAGTTAGTGCAAGAGTATTATAAGCTTTGCTCTGATTGAGCAGAAAACAATATGTTCTGGGAGATTTGCATCGCTGTGTGAGAACCCTCCATTTTCACTCAGCTGCTCTAATTTAAGCCCACAGTTCCAGTTACATTTTTCGTAGAGTGCCCCATCACCTTTTGCCAAGGGCTGAAGTCTCACGATAAGAGCCATGAGATTTCATGGCTCATACCGCAAGACTTGGGCCTGCGGCAGTCCAAGTTGAAGTTTTAAAGTGTTTTACTTTCTCTCTGCACCTCAGCCTCTTATCCTTTTTATTCACTTTTGAAGTATGGACAGTCCAGCGGCAGGTGGCCTTAGTGATGCACAACCTCCAGGTTTTTGCTGGGCTCAATCAATGGTAGCTACACCATTGTCAAAGCTCGAGATAGATGGTTTTCATTCCATGTGGCTGCTAGTGGCCTGCCTATTTTTATTACCACCAAAAAGCACCATGTCACTCACAATACTGTATGTCAGTTCATCTATGAAGGTACACTTAGAATATACTGTGAAAACATTTTTCCAGGAAAGTGGTTTGGATTCATGGGGCAGCTTCCTAATAGAAGTGGTAGAAGCAAAAATAATAACTGAATTCAAGAAAGTATGGCGGTACTTCTCAACCCTCTTCTGGAGGCACACCTAGCCAGTTAGGTTTTCAGGATTTCCACAATGAATAAACATGATATAAATTTGCATATACTGAAACTCCATTGATCCTGAAAACCCAACAGGCCAGGTGTACCTCCAGGAGAGGATTAAGAAGCACTGAAGTATAGCATTAGCAGAGAGGATGCCCAGTAATGAGGAAGTCAAATGAAAGCCAGATCTCCTGGCTCCCATCTTATGTACCAGGAAATAAATCTGCCATCAGATTCTATATTTCTACAATGTATAGACAGTGGGGATTTGCTCCTGGCTTGCAAGAGTTAGACTTGTCTAAAAATACCAGCAGGGGTTAAAATAGAACTTGGCACTGGATTATTGCAGGTTGCATCAAGGGAAATGCTGTTCTGGCTTAGATCATCCAAGCCACACCAAGGTTGCTCAGTTTGGCAATATCCTGGACTAAGAGAAAGGAAGGGAAGGGATTTTAAATTTAGCTCATGCCTTTTCTAGAAGTAGATCACCTTTATCTAATTTAGGATCTAATGTATGAGTATTAAAGGGTTTCTTCCTATTTTGGATCTGATTTTTTAAGGGTTTTCTCCAAACCACTCTGTGTGTGGGGGACAGGCCCCTCGATTATCTTTATTTTAAAACCATCAAACTGTAGTTTGGACTGATTGCTTTCCCCTCACAGCATGCTTACTGAGGAACAGACGTGCCCGCCCCCCCAGTGATAATTTCTATTCACATGGGGCCCGATTCAGATCGTGGCATGTCTGGTTGTCCAAAAGCTGGATGGGCCAGATTTGCACCCGATTCTGAACCCACAGGAGCTAGACATTCCCACGGGAGCAGAATCGGGTGCAAAGGGCCTGGACGGGCAGGATGGATCCCAATTCTGTGCCGCTGCACAGGGCCAGTGCTAGGGTTTCTAGCACCCCCATGCAACCTCAGCGCCCATCCCCCATTATTATTAATGTTGGCTGCATCCTACCCTCCTTTTTCCCAAAACCGCTTTATGAACTCTTTTCAAGCGATATTAGTATTTCTCCTTCAAATCCAGTGTTGTAAGAAAATTGCAGCAAAAGAGCAAATGCTTAGCCAAAGTAAAAATACTTAGCAGTAAATACTTAGCATCATACTAACAGGCTGTGATAGTCCAAAAAAAAAAGGAAAATCTGATTCTGGGCATCTCACTAGCAATAACATAAACATTCTCCAGTGCCAGGCATAATGTGAACTAATATCAAACACTGCAAAAGTCACTGAAGATCTACAAGGCCAAATCTACCATACCATACCAGCATACACTTCCAAAACTCATACAATAAGGAGCCTACCCAGAAAAAAGCAGCACTACAAATACTGCAATGGGCCCCAAAATATCCATACACCTTTTGGAAAAACTGAACAAGTCAAATTACTACAGTACAGATCCCTACATACAAACTCAATGTTGACAGAACACCTGGCCTTGGTCACCACAACCTAAAGTAAAAATAAAAATATGTAGACAAAAATGAAACTGAAACCCCAAGAAGCCAGACTCCACATGCAGTGCCACACTAGAAAAGAGATGCAGTTCCACATACTGTGTGAAATATAAAGATAGAGCAAAGTCCAATCACTAAATTGAAAATAAAATTATTTTTTCTACTTTTGTTGTCTGATGATTTTTGATCATGCTGGTCCCAATCTGAGGTCTTTGTTTTCCTCTGTCTTCTCTTAGCTCTCTTTCTATGATCTATAGTCCATCTGCCATTGCTTGTCTCTCCTTTTGCTTTCTTCATTTTTTTCCATCAGCCTTTTTCCATTCCAGTAACCCTCCCCAGTATCAGCCCCCTTTATAACCTCTCCTACCAGTACCTTCCAGTGTCAACCCCCCTACATTCCCAGCACCACTACTGGTGTCTATTCCCTTCCATTCCCCCTTCTTTACCCACTGTCCAGCCCCTTCTAATCCAAATACCATCACAGGTATCAGCAAGCTTCCAGTCCCAGTACTCCCTCCTGTGTCAGTTCCCTTTCAGTCACCCTCTCCTCTGTCCATTCGCTTTCAAGTGCCATCCCCACTTGTCAGCTTCCTTCCAGCCCCCACCTTCCCTCCAGCCCCCTCCTTCCCCTTTTTTCCACTCCCTTCCAACTCCCTATGTCAGCTCCTTTCCAGCCCCACCTTCCCCCGTCAACCTTTTTCTTCCAACCCCCCTCCTATTACCCAGCCACCTTCCAGCCCCATCCCAAGTACCAGTTCCCTTCCAGCCCCCCTCCCCCCCGTGTCTGCTCCATTCCAGCCCCCCTGTTTCTACTTCCTTCCATTCCCCCATGTCAGCTTCCTTCTGGCCCCTTTCCTTCCCTTCCCTCCTGTATCAGCTGCCCACCCTCCACTCACTGAGTCGTCCTTCAGAAAAGAAAGCAGCTGGAAAGCAGCATTTCCAGCAGTAACAAGCGTTTCCTGTTTCTTACAAGAAACTCCATCATCCAGCAGTTTAAAAGATAGCAGAGCCGTGGGAACAGAGAAATGTTCCCATGGCTGCTTTCTTTTCTGAAGCAGTGGGTGGCCGCCAGTGCCCTTCTCCTGCGCTTACCCAGCTTATTGAGTAGCACCGGTCCTGACGCTGCAATTCTGGCTCCCTCCCCATACAACCCTCCAAATGCTCCTGCATGGAGCCCCAGTGCTGTGGTGTCCTGTTGCTATGGCACTGGGACGCCATGCAGGAGCCTTGATTCCCTGCAGAAGTTTGACAAAGCAGTTCCCCACTGCCCGACCCCCAGAGGGGCCTGCCAAGGCTGGGGTCAGGCTGTGGGGAATCTCCCGCTGCCGCTCACTTGGGTTGGGAAGTCCTCTGCTGCCACTCTGCATCCTTGGTGTGACTTATTCCACCTCTGAGGAGGAATAAGTCTCCTGTCTAACTCCTCAATCCCGGATGTATAGGGCTGCAACTGGAATCAGCCATGTACATCTGGAGTCACGGCCCTCCTCCGCCCTGCTGATGCTCTTCCTCCAGCCCTCCCCCTCCCGCCCCCATCCAGAGCACCCCGCACGACACCGCTGCATGTGCGGGGAGCCTGGTGATGAGAATTTGCTTCCAAACTGGAAGTCTATTCCTGTTATTTGCAGACTGGAATGACCCCCATGGTCACAAAGATCGTCCCTCAAAGACCTTAGAATTCTAAAGTTTTAGATAGCAAAGTTTAAAGACCTGCTCAAGGTTACTTAATAGGTGATGTTATAAAGCATTTTCCACATGTTAAGCATATTTTACATGCAGAAGAAGGTTCTTGTAAAATTGTGCTGCAAAATGCACAAATAAATACATAGAATATATGCAGAGTTACATTTTTTGTGTTTCTGCCTTGGGATCATTCTGGGTGCCTAGTCTGTGAAGGCCTATAAGTTGTCTGTGTTGTCTTTATTTTAAAAAGGTGCCTTTTTGGAACGTTAACATAGTCACCCTATTATAAAACCACCTCTGTGGAGGCCAATTCTGATTAGGGCATATCTGAGCAGTCCGGACGTCCAAAATGTGGACGGGCCGGATTTGCACCCAATCCTGCAACCACAAGAGCTATACGTTCCCGCAGTTGCAGAATTGGGACACTTGGATGGGCCGGACAGGCTCCGATTCGGACACACAGAATGTCCACTGACTCCCCGGCTATCGCTCCCTATGTACCTGCATGGAGTCCCGGTGCCGTGGCGTCTCGTCACCATGGCACCGGGACACCATGCAGGAGTGCTGATGGCCCCAGCAAATGACACAGCCCTCTTCCCCACTGCCCAAGCTTTGGCAGGAGATGCAATGGCCAGGTTCGGGTGGCAGGCGCCAACTTGATACCATGCCATGGGTTGGGGGGGCTCTGGCCCAATCTCTGCACTTTGTCCGACTTATTCCACCTCTGAGGTCGAATAGTCCAATGTCCATCTTCGGCCCGCCAGATGTACAGGACCATGACCTGAATTGGCCTTGTATATCCAGGGTCATGGGCCCGTCTCCTCCCCACCTATTCTCTGCCTCCGTAACTCTTCCTCCCGACCCCCTCTGCAGCTCTGTGTGCATGGGAAGGCAGGCATGCAGAATACACTCCCTGCAAATAGTGGGGATTAGACATCCAAGTCGGATATCCATCCCTGCTATTCACAGTTCAAAATGTCCCCCTTAGTATGTAGCTGAGAGGAGGATTCACCCCAGTTCTACAGGGTGCATGCGTTAACTACTAAGCTACATCCCCAGCTTCCAGGGTCCCTTGACTGTCTGTCTTTTATTTATGCGGCAGCAGCCTTGACATTTCATTCAATGTTTTTCTTGTTTTCAGAATCAAGTACATTTTCAAACACGTTAAAGAGGTATAGAAGCCAAAGGAAGGAGTGCTCCGTGTTCAACCAGCGCACAGAAGAGTCCTCAGCTGCTCAGTACTTTCAGGTACAGACTGTTCTGGGGCCATTAGAAACATGGTTGCAGTGAATGGGTTGTGCCAGATGCCATCAAAACACAAATTACCTCCTGTTGAGAAAGAGAGAATTTTCAAAATCATTTCCAGGGAGAAAGCAGTGCTATACACAGAGAAATAGACTTTTATAGAACTTGCTTTTTCAATATGCAAGTAATTTTGGCATGTACAGCCTGCATGCATGTGAGTTTACCTGGAGGAAGGGTTGGGGAAGGGTTACATCTGTGTGCAGATACTGGAAATGTTATATGTGCAACTGTGTAAATCAACCCAGCCACTTTGTGTGTGGTCAAGAACAGTGGCAATGTCAGTACATAAATTCACCAGTTCTATTTACACGTGAGCTCTGTTACAAAATTAACCCCTTAATGACATTGCTTGGACAGGTTTTTCTGCTGGGATGGCCAATCCTTGTAGCTCACTTAATGCATCAGCATTGTTAGTTTTATCACCAGTCACAACCATGGAATTGTGTGGAGAAAACCTACTTTACACCCTCAGCAATCAGGATTTCATCCAGCCCAGAGCATCGAAACAATTCTTACTAATTTTCTAAGTGAGGTACACAATAATCTTGGCCATTGAAAGTTTGCATTAGCAGTCTCATTAGATCGTTTGTCAGCATTTGATTTCATGGACCATCAAATTCTGCTTTCCCGTCTGCACGCCATCGGATTCGAAGATACTGTTTTTGCATGGTTTAATTAACTTCTATCAGATAGGTCATTTTTTGTGCACATCACTTCTTTATTATCCTCCTCTCAATCTCTAACATGTAGAATTCGTCAAGGTTCAGTGTCTGACACCTTTATTATTTAACATTTTTCTCAGTTCTCTGGAAACCCTTGTTCAAGATCTTGGAGTCATGACATATTATTATGCTGACACCATCTTACTCTTAACCTTCTTAGATTCTGCTCTTCCATATTTAACTACAATGAACACAAGGTCAGCACAAGGCTTGCTGACAACCAACTGAAATTAAATATAAAATAGACATCAGCTACATGGCTTACTGGGACTAACACCTCTCCGGTTCAAGCCCCTATTCTTGATGGATCCACCATTGAACTCACTTTATCTTTCAAGTACTTGGGAGTTCACTCACATAGAGAGCTTATGTTTAACAAAGAGATACAGTCATGAAAAGTTTATTTCTTTCACTTCAACACTTTTGTTCTGTTCACTCCTTCCTTAATAATTCAGTTCAAAGAACAATCCTTCTTGGTTTCATTATGTCGCATATTGACTACTGCAACACAGTTCATACAGGACTAGATGTATTACAACTGAAAAGATTACAAATGGTACAAAACACTGATTTATGTCAAGTTCACAAATATGATCACGTGGATCTGTTTCAAAGTAGTTACAGAACCTTTTGTCACTCCTTTGTTAGGTCATTCCTTCGTTATGTCAAACCGATTTGTCACTCCTTTATAATTCATCTCCGATTTGTCATTCCTTTGTTATGTTACTCCTTCATTATGTCTAACTGATTTGTCATTCTTTTGATAGGTCACTCCTTCATTATGTCAAATCGATTAATGGTATTTGTCACTCTTTTGTTATGTCATTTCTTTGTTCTATCACTCCTTTGAAGAGAGCCTGTATCAAAGGAGTGACAGAATGAAGAAGTGACAAAAAAGAATGAAAAATCGGAGATTAATTTCAAAGGAGTAACATGAACCCTAATCCTAATCCTGGACATAAATCATTAAATTTGTTTGTTTACAAGAAAGATACATTTTCAAGGCAGCTACGTATGCAACCAATACTATCATTGAATGGCCTGCAGTGAGCTTACACTATTGACTCGCACCACCCCTCCACCACGCGCTGACAAGTCAACATCACACACTCCACCACCATCCTGCATAAAAGTGTATTTAATTTATAATTTTCTAGGCCATAATGGATGAGTATCAGTTTGTAAAATCCCAAATGGGTAAAGACAAGTTAGCATTCAAAGGACACATCTACAAACACCAATGATCCCGAAACAGTAACCATTATTTCCGGTTCAAGGACAAAAACTGTAATGGTTCTGCAACCCTCCATGGTGTGACACCTTTGAATGCCTTTGGTGGTTCTCTGTCAGAGGGTCAAGCACACAATCATGCCCCTCTGAGAGGGAGACTGGAAGCTGTACAATCTATTAACGCAATCAAAAATATTGCCAAAACTACCACGTCTGCGCTAGCTGCAGTTGCAAGAAGTTCAACAAAGTCTTACTGTTGAGATCTCAATAGAAATGCCTTCCACACCCACTATGAGGCAAGTGATTCATCATATCAGAAAAAAAGAACTTTCAACTGAACCAAGAGGTGCAACCGATGTAGTGATTCCAAACCATATGAAGAGTACACAAGTAGGGGAAAGAAATGTCCTTTTATTTGACAGGAGAATAAATGTGGAAAATAAGGATAATGAAGACAGTGAACAAATCATCGCTTTTGGTAGAGAATAAAATTTATGCAGACTAGCAGATTCATAAGTCTGGCTTCTTGATGGAACGTTCAAAACTTGTCCTCGCCTTTTCCAACAATTATATACTATCAGTTACATGTTTCATGAAACATTTTTTTCAACTATTTATATTTTAATACCAATCATCAACCTCAAATAAGAGAATGACCACAACAATAGAATATAAAGAAACGGTCATCTGAAACGCAGCAGTGCACCAAGTTTACAAATGTGTGCCTAAAACCTTTTCAGGTTGAACAAACAGGAGGAGAGCTGGGGAACGCTCTGCTCGTATGTTTGTGAAACCCTTTTGATAATTTTCATATATCGTGAAAAAACGTATCTTAAAGTGACGAACATCGTAGTTGAAACATCCCTTCAGTAGCAGTCAAATGCCAATACACAACATGCATGTTTCAGGCTAACACAGGGCCCTGCTTCAAGTGTGAAACCGGCTATGAGCTGGGATCCTTGAATATCCATATATGAAGATGCTGGTAGTCATGTGAAAATATGTAGTGCCTGCGGCCTTCGTGATAGGCTGGAAAATTGATGTCAGCTGCAAAGGAGGGGCCAACCCAGAAGGGAATCCCTGACTACAAAGGTAGCCTGGTGGGATTCAAATGAAAACTTGAAGGACAGAAAATTAAATTAAATTAAATTAGACTCAACCAGTCTTCTTCCAAATTCAGCCCATTGGGTGATACAGTTTGTAAGCGGAAACTCCACCTTTGTTCCAACCATTGTAACCAATAGACATGATTGCCACCCCTTGGATCATCTGGAGCCAGATGAATCACCCTCCACCTGAGATCAGAAAAAGAGTGACACTGTGTGATACAATGTTCCACAATGGGAGCTGTGACCGTAGACATCTTGATCCGAGAAGCATGTTTGCCTAAACAGGTCTTGATGGAACGGGTGGTTTGACCAATATAAAGGAGGTCACAAGGACATTGGAATAAATACACCACAAAACTGGTAAAACAGGTGGTTGTCCAAGAAGATGTATAAACGTGACCTGTAATGGGGTGGCTTCAAGTGTTGCCCTCTAAGGTGTTATAGCAAAATTTGCAAGATCCACAGGCAAAATGGCCCACAGGGTGAGATGTCAGATCGGGACAATCAGACGGTAAAAAGCAGACCACACCAGTCGGTCCCGTAAATTGGAACCCCGGGTGTATGCAAAAGACAAAGGTTTGCAAAAACAAGGGTGTAAGTGAAGTATTCCCCAATGTCTCCTTAGTAAATGAACCACTTCCGAAGTATGTTCCATAAAGGGTAACACCCCCACCATTTGGTCCCTAGCTTGACAGGTATCAGGTGCAAAATCCATCAATAGCCACTCACGATGGACAAATCAGGCTCTGGTGTGGGCTTGTTTGATAACCCTTACAGGATATCCTCTCTCTAACAAACGATTGCATAAAAGATGTGCCTGGTGATGAAGTTCTTCCAATGTGGAGCAAATGTGGTGAAGATGCAAAAACTGACAAAAGGAAAGTCCCCTACGCAACAGAGCCAGGTGATGACTATAGAATCTCAATATGCAATTGTGTTGGCTCAGTTTACAAAATAAGGTAGCAAATAAAGTGCCTCCATGTTTGTATACAGAGACATCCAAAAAATCAATATGATGCTCATGAATATGTGCCGTAAACTGGATGTTGGGTTTTATAGTATTGAGCCATATAGTAAAAGACTGTAGGCTCTCAGCTGTTGAGATCCAGAGGAAGAATATGTCATCCAGCAATCTTAGCCATAAAGGGATAAACTGAAAGCTATCTGAGGAGTAAATATATTTTTCCTCCATGTTTGATAAATACAGGAATCTTGGGATGTGGTTGAGTCAAAAAAGAAGCCTCATGGGCCATGATCCAGCCTCTCTCGCCAGCATCATCCACTGCCAAATGCCCCGTAATGTATATAGTCTAAATACAATGTATCAGATGTTATGTACATAGTTGCTAAGCTTTGTGCAAAAGTTGCTATGCACACATTAGTTAGACCAGTGTTTTTCAACCTTTTTTGTGCAAAGGCACACTTTTTTCATGAAAAAAATCACGAGGCACGCCACCATTAGAAAATGTTAAAAAAATTTACCTCTGTGCCTATATTGACTATATATAAAGTAATTCTCTTGAATAGGAATCAAACACTCACACCAACCCCCCTCCCCTGCTGGTTCACACCAACCCCCCTCCCCTGCTGGTTCACTCACACCACCCCCCCCTCCACTGCTGGTTCACTCACCCACCCCCCTGTCACTTACTCACCCCTCCTGCTGGGTCACTCACTCACTTACCCCCCCTCCCCTGCTGGTTCACTCACACCATCGCCCCCCCCCCCTTGCTGGTTCACTCACACCACCACCACCCCCTCCACTGCTGGTTCACTCACCCTCCCCCCCCCCTTGCTGGTTCACTCACACACACACACACACACACACACACACACACACCCCTCTGCCCAAGCCGCTGCTTCTGCTTTGTACAGAGCAGCGGCTGCACTACACTTACATTGAAAAGTAAAGAGAAACTGTGTCAGGAGCCCTCCGGTCATCGCAGAGCCCGAGGAAGTGATGTCATGGGGGCGGGCTCCTCACAGGTTGTCTTTCCTTTTCAAATTAACTTTATTGCAGCTAAAGTTAATTTGAAAAGGAAAGACAGCCTGTGAGGAGCCCACCCCCATGACATCACTTCCTCGGGCTCTGCATGATCGGAGGGCTCCTGACACAGTTTCTCTTTACTTTTCAATGTAAGTGTAGTGCAGCCGCTGCTCTGTACAAAGCAGAACCAGCGGCTGCACTGCTATCGGGAATCGTGATCGCGTTCGCGCCGCGGACTTCGGCACAAAAGCCGGTTTTTTGCTCTGGCCGCTCCCGATCTTGCGGCCAGAGCAAAAAAACGGCTTTTCAATGGCCGGTTTTACAACTGTGCTGGCAGCCGGCCTGGCCATGGAAAAACCGGCCAGGCCGGCTGAAAACCGGCCGGTTGGCAACCCTAATTTGTGAGCCGAGGCCACATGTTACGGATGAAATTGGAATTTTTCCCACGACACACCAGACAATATCTCACGGCACACTAGTGTGCCGCGGCACAGTGGTTGAAAAACGCTGAGTTAGACCATTGTAATAGTTAATAGTTCTAGTTCATTGTATTAAGGCCTATACCCACTGTATAAAGTTCTTTGATGTTTCATGTAAGAAGAACAGGTTTTATAATTGTTCACTGATTCTTTACATTGTTCTTTGTAAACCGCACCTGATCCATGGGAAAGTGCGGTATGTGTTTGTTAAATAAATAAATAAATAAAAGATGCTGGCCAGAGAGGCTGGATCATGGCCCTGTAATTTATATGGTTCCTAAGGTACATAAGTCTTTGGCATCCCCGCCGGGCAGACCCATTATTTCTTGCAGATGCTCCGTATTGGAACCCTTATCTCAATTCTGCGATGTGTTTTTAAAACAAGAACTCGACGTGTGAGGTCTTACCTTAGGGATACTTCTCATTTTTTACAGTCTTTATCACATTATGATGGTCATTTGACCAAGCTTTCCTGGTCACCTAAAACATGACTGCTTTATACACTAATATTCATCAAGAGGAGGCTTTGGACCTTTAAGGTTCAGCATTTAAATTTGCTCCTTCACAGAACCCCAAGTCTTTTTTGATGGATTTGATCCGCTTAGTGCTCACAAAGAATTATTTCTTGTTTGATGGCCAGTTCTATCTACAGTGTTGTGGCATTGCTATGGGAGCCACAGTGGCCCCTTCTATTGCCACATTGTATTTGGTCAGTTTTTGCTGCTTCGCCGCATTTGCTCCACATTGGAAGAATTTCATCACCAGGCACATCTTTTATGCAATCGTTTGTTAGAGAGAGGATATCCTGTAAGGGTTATCAAACAAGCCCACACCAGAGGCTGATTTGTCCATCGTGAGTGGCTATTGATGGATTCTGCACCTGATACCCGTCAAGCTAGAGACCAAATAGTGGGGGTGTTGCCCTTTATGGAACATACTTTGGAGGTGGTTCATTTACTAAGGAGACATTGGGGAGTACTTCACTTACACCCTTGTTTTTGCAAGCCTTTGTCTTTTGCATACACCCGGGGTTCCAATTTACGGGACCGACTGGTGTGGTCTGCTTTACTGTCTGATGGTCCCGATCTGACATGTCACCCCGCGGGCCATTTTGCCTGCAGATCTTGCAGATTTTGCTATAACACCTTGGAGAGCAACACTTGGATCCAGCCCATTACAGGTCACGTTTATACATCTTCTTGGACAACCACCTGTCTTACCAGTTTTGTGGTGTATTTATTTCAATTTCCTTGTGACCTCCTTTATATTGGTCGAACCACCCATTCCATCAAGACCTGTTTAGGCGAACATGCTTCTCGGATCAAGATGTCTACGGTCACAGCTCCCATTGTGGAACATTGTATCACACAGTGCCACTCTTTTTCTGATCTCAGGTGGAGGGTGATTGATCTGGTTCCAGATGATCCAAGGGTGGCAATCTCATCTATCGGTTACTATGGTTGGAACAAAGGTGAATTTTGCACTTACAAACTGTATCACCCAATGGACTGAATTTGGAACAAGACTAGTGGAATCTAATTTAATTTTATTTAATTTAATTTTCTGTCCTTCAAGTTTTCATTTGAATCCCACCAGGCTACCTTTGTTGTCAGAGAGTCCCTTGTGGGTTGGCCCCTCTTTTGCAGCTGACGTCAATTTTCCAGCCTATCACAAAGGCCGCAGGCACTACATATTTTCACGTGACTACCAGCGTCTTCATATCCAGATATTCATGGATCCCAGCTCATAGTCAGTTTCACACTTGAAGCAGGGCCCTGTGTTAGCCATAAACATGCATGTTGTGTATTGGCATTTGACTGCTACTGAAGGGATGTTTATACTACAATGTTCGTCACTTAAGATACGTTTTTTCACGATATATGAAAATTATCAAAAGGGTTTCACAAACATAAGAGCAGAGCATTCCAGCTCTCCTCCTGTTTGTCCAACCCAATAAATATTTAGGCACACATTTGTAAATTTGGTGCACTGCTGTGTTTCAGGTTACCTTTTCTTTTTATTTATATTTTAATGACTAAAAAACACAAAAAATGTATACATCCATGCTGGAAGGATTACTTTCTGTTGTAGAAGACAGGGAAATCAAATTAAGTCCTACTTTTATGCTTTTAGACTTTGAGTTGGCATGCATCAGTGCTCTTCAACAGAAATTTCCAGAAGCCAGAAAGAGAATCTGTCCTTGAGCTTCAGGAACCTATCTGCTCTTCCATTTTTACCTCCGGATGAAATTCATGATGCTTTCATTGCTTTCTGAAACAGCACTCCAAATGAAGTTGAAGCAATGTACAAATATTTTGGAGAAACGTACGTGTTGAGAAGACCAATTACTGTAGGTGGAAGAGGATGACCATCACAAAATCAATGGCATCATCCACCAATATTTACCCCGACTGTGTGGAGTATTCATCATCTTCATGTTCACAATCTTCCATGAACAAATAACAACATGGAGGCCTGGTACAGGTGCTTCAAAACGGTAGTTGAACGTTACCACTTGGGAGTATATTCAATGATAAGGGAGTTCATAAAAGAAGACCACCGGACAGATCAAGAGGTAGAACGACTGATTGCTGGGAGTAATATGCCACAGAAGAAAGAACAAATTCAAATGGAAGACTTACAGCTATTTTCAGGAGATATGGTGCCATCCCCTTAGATGAATACCTCTGTGGGATGGCACACAATATGCATTTTGGGGCAAGCAAAGTAAACAACTGTAACATATCAAATGATTTGGATAATGGAGACTAAACGTTGTTGTTTGTGAGTTTAAATTAAGAATAAGTTCAAAAGGAAGAGAGACTTATAGTTGTTTTTAAGCGATATGGTCTGTTTAATTCATTTGTAATCACTTTTAACTGTTAGGAAATGCAGCTGTTTTCAGAAGATATGGTACCGTTAACTGTTATGAAATTAAAAAAAGAAAAATTTAATTCAGTTGTAATCACTTTTAACTGTTATGAAATTTAAAGAACACCTTTAATTCATTTGTAATCATTTTAAACTGTTATGAAATACAGCTGTTCACAGGAGATATGATACCGTTAACTGTTAAGAAATTCAAAAAAACACTCCGTGATCACTTTTAACTGTTATGAAGTATTTTTTAATATGCATATCTAACTGTCATTCATCTCCAGTTTGTCACTCCTTTATGTTACTCCTTTGTTAAATCACTCATCTTATCACTCCTTTGTTATGTCAAACTGATTATGTCGCTCCTTGGTTCTGTCACTCCTTTGAAGAGAAACAGATCACATACAGTAGCACCTCTTTTTTAAACAAGAATACAGGTTACCAATTCAGTTCAGAATACTGTATAAAATTTTGATCCCTACACACGAGGCCCTATACACAGGCCATCCAGAGTATCTGTCATCGCTAATTTCGCTTTACACTTCCCCTCATCTATCTCGATTTATCCATGCCAACCATTTGCATCTTCCTTCTGTGAGCAAATCTAATTGGCTGTCTACTAGGCAATCTGCCTTTTATTTCAGGGTTACCTCACTATGGAATGATCTTCCTCAAGCACCACGTCTGGAAAGTTCCTTCAAAACATTCAAGGCTTCTCTGAAAACATATTTGTTTACCAAAGTTTTAGGAGTCAACTGATGGGTAGTGGCACTGGTGTTTCAGTACTCAATTACTTTTCTGTCAGATTGTTTGGAGTTCCTTTCTTGTTTTTATATTTGATTTTACTGTAAACCACTTTGATGTGAATTTGTGGAAAGCAGTATATCGAATAAAAGTAAACAAAAAACCATTGCACTATAGTAAAAGTAAAAGCTGTGGCCTATGATTAGACATCCTGATTTTCTTCTGGTTTCATTTTTTATTATTTATTATGTTTTTAACCAATTCAATTATTTAAAAACAATGTAGAAGTGGACAAATCCATGATGTTTTTGGCTTGTATTTTGAAAAAGAAGAAAATGAGCATAACATCTGAGTTTACACGAAATGCTGATAGTCTTCGTACAGTAATTTGAGTATTTATTTAAATGGTGTGATAAGTGATTTGGACTAAGCAGACATTTTTTAAAAACTTTGCAAGCTGATTTTCCATGAGACATTTTACTTTGGAGGTTAAGGAGCACTGGTACTAAAAGAAGTGGGCTTTGTTGATTCAGTTGATTCTTAAAAGCAACTAGATATGGAGATGTCACGTGGTGCACTGGGAGAGATGGCAGCATGCTGAAATCTCTCTTCCAGGCTTACCCCAAAAGCTGATATATTGGCCAGCAATTCCCCCTGACAAAGCAAGCCCTGAGTAGGGGGAAGGCTAATTGGAACTGCTCCTGGATCCCGAATTAGAGTTTAGACTTGAGCGAGACATGAAATCGGCAAGGAAGGATTGGGAAAGGGGAGCAGTGGGGCCTGGAAAAATGGCGGATCTTCCAGCTTCTGCTGCCTCACCAAAGCAAGCCACACTGGTGGAGGAGGTCACTGGCGCAGTAGTAGGAGTGCTTAGTACGAAGCTGGATGAGCTCAACAGCAAGTTGGACGCTATGGCTCAAACCTTCAGTGGCTTTGGAAATCAGCTCCAGCAGGCAAAGGAGCGGCTGGCCCGGCAGGAGGAAGCACTTTTGGCTGCGGAGAAAGAAATTCAATGACTGGCGGAGCTAGCAGTGGTGCAAACAGACAAACTCAATGATCTGCACAATAGAGGGCGGAGTAAAAACCTGAGATTTTTTGGCATCCCAGAGTCGGTAAAAGAGGGAGAACTAAGAGGATATTTAGAAACCCTCTTACCACTTACCTTGTTGCTGGAGGCTATGGGCCTGATAACCATAGAGAGAGCACACAGTCTGGGCCCCATCTGAGGGCAGGACCAACGGCCCCGGGTCATACTGGCAAGGTTCTTAAATTTTATACAAAAGGACAATATATTGTGAGTGGCTCGAGCAAAGGGATCCCTCTCCCACGAAGGAGTATAAATAAAAATTTTCAAGGACTATTCCGTAGTGTTGAGCCAGAGGCGGCGGAGCCTACATGGGAATATCCCAGAAACTCGTGGGCGCCAAAATAAAATTCACAGTGCTGTATCCAGCGCGGCTCCGCATTGCCCACAGCGGATCAGTGCAAATATTCGACACGGCTGAGGCAGCAGTTCCATATGTGGACAGCCTAATTCAGACATGTCGGGCCCAGCATATGGAATGACCATTTTAATAAGAGACACTGGACTAGGAGGAAATGGGGTCCACAAATCCGGGTTTGCCATTTTTCCTGGCTCGGCAAGAAGAACAAAGAAGTTAATGTCCTCTGAACATTTTATGTCGACGGAGGCAATTTTTCAATAAGTATGCCGGCATCAGACACGCTGAAAAGACATTCGGGGATACTTTGAGGGGGCGGGGTGCAGACCAATCAACTTGGGGTAGCCGAGAAAGTGGAACTGTGCCAGCCTATAGGCCTTAAAGCATAGAGCCCATGTAAAATTAATATTGCTGGTATCAAAGCTTGCTGTTATTTTTGTGGCTTGACAGTTATATGGGCTATAAGGTTGTTAGAGTGTGTGTGGGAGATGCTGGAATGGGGATTAGATGAAAATGTGGAGAAGTGGGGAACCAGTGGATGTGGTCCTTAAGGTAGGAGGTAGTAGGAAGGCAAGGTTGAGTTCCCATATTGATTAAAATTGGAGTAGGACCTCTAGAAGGAGAGGGATTTAGGGGGTGAGAGGATGGTAGATCTGGTATAGGGGGGGAAAGGGGACAAGCTTGGAGCAATTTAGTATGAGGAGGATAAGGAAGGGTGAGGGGCCACAAGGAGGGAGAAAGACAAGGATGGAGATTAGGGGCAAGGTATTGAGGGGGGGAAAGAGTCAATTAAATAGGGTGAAGCCTAGCACCCAGGCATGATCTATCTGATGGAGAGGGGGGCTTCTTGGAGGGGGGAATGGGGAGGGAGTGGAGGGCAGAGGGGGGGAGGGAGAGGAGGGCAGAGGGGGGGAGGGAGGAGGGGGAGAAGAAGGAGGTTCAATAGGCTGCATAGATCTACTCAGTAGGAAATATAAAGCTCAGTGACAGGAAGTAATGGGGGGCCTAGGCTGGGAGGTCCTCCATGACAGCGGGAAAAGTATACGGTATCTTGGCAGTCATGTAAAATGGGTACCCCCTTAAGGGTTATATCCTGGAATGTTTGTGGGCTCATGTCCCCTATTAAGCGGTTTAAAATCTTACAGGCACTTGCAAGACATCGCTGTGATATAGCACTCTTACAGGAAACCTACCAGAATGAGGCAGAGCATTCAAAATTGAGTCAGGAATGGGTGGGACAAGTATTTGGGGCTCCTGAGAAGGGGAAGAAGGGAGGGGGTGACTGTTTTGTTTTGCAAGAGCCTCCAGTTCACACTCACAAATATGCGGTCAGATGAATCGGGCTGCTGGTTGATCTTGCAAGGAGAATTGAAGGGTAGGCCAGTCATTTTGGGCAACATCTATGGCCTCAATTGTACAGATGCTCCTTTCTATGCAAAACTAGCCGCTGAGCTGGAGGATCTTCCCGAGGATCCTCTAATACTAGAAGGAGATTTTAATGGGGTTTTAGATACAGAGATGGATGTCTCCAACCGAGGGAGTGTGGAGATGCGCAGAGCTACATCACAGGTGTTGAGGCGACTTGTGCGCCAGCTGAGTGTGGTAGATCACTTGTGCTTATTACACCCTATTGACTGGGACTATTCGCATAGATCGTGGGCTCATGACACCAGCGCTCGCATAGATTTTCTACTGCTTTCTGAGTCTCTGTTTGTGCAGGTGATTGAAACCGAGATAGGCGCTAATGAGGTATCTAATCACTCCCCAGTTTGGATAGACATTTCCTGGCAGAACCCACAGGTGCAAGGTAGTGGCGGTTCCCCAGGTACCTCCATGGGGATGCCCAGTTTTGTGATTATCTACAAAACTGTTGGCGAAAATATGAGTTGCATAATAGACAACATAGAGAGACTCCAGAGTTGGAGGTGGTCCTCAGGGGGGATATCATTGCGTATGTGACGAATAGACAACGACAAATGAATGCCACAATTCTTTGTCTGGAGAAGCAAGTCTGAATAAAATGTAAGCGGTATGCTAGGAACCCCACGCAAGAGACTAGAGCTCGATTTTTAGAAACACAGGTGGCACTTAATGAAGTATTACACCAGCAGGCAAAGAAGTCACAGTTCTACTACAAATTCCAATTTCCAATTGTATGGATATGGGGACAAATCAGGGAAGTTGTTAGCCCAATGCCTCTGGGGACTTAGAGGCCCCAATGTGGTTACTGTACTACAAAATGAGGAGGAGAGAATATACAAGGAATCGGGGGGGATTGCACAACTCTTTTGAAAGTTTTATCAGGCGCTCTACACAGCAGAGGAAACTTCTATAACCCGGGTGGCTGATTATTTTAAAGATCTTCCATTGCCAAGACTTACTCCGCAGCAGATAGATCTATTAGAGCAGCCTATCTCGCTTAAAGAGATATTGCAGAACATATTGCAGAACATATTCATACACTTCAACTAGCCCAAAATGTCACCGCAAGGATTATCTTCAAAGCAAAACTAACAGATCATATATCTCCGATTCTTTATGCTCTCCATTGGCTTCCAGTATCATGCAGAATCACCTACAAATCCTTAATCAATACTTTTAAAATTATTACTAATATAGCTCCTTCCTTCATATCCACACTCATCAACATCTCACCTGAAAACAGATCAAGACGAAGAATTAACCTTCACATGCTACAAGTACCTGATTCTATTCGAAAGACAAGTCAAAAGACAAGCAACACAGCCTTCTCATACTTTGCCCCTATGTTATGGAACAACCTACCAACTGAAATCAGAGAAATAAAGGATCTTCAACTATTTAGAAAAAATCTAAAAACCCACTTATTTACTCTACACTACAATAACCTCCATAAGGATGATAACCCTAACTCAGAGAAAACCACTGATCAGCAGTCACTCACTGACCCTACCTAGACAGGACATAAAATCCTTTTTCACTCATATTCACATTGCTCACCTAGTTAAACTTTCTCTTTGAAAGCAATTACTTGTCGCTAATGTGAATAAGTGTAATTAATGTAATATACCCAATTTCCGTTGATTTACTGTGGAGAGACAGTTTTCCTCATTGTATTATTGAGTTGTAATTTTAATAGTTGAATGTTATTTCTCTAAATCCATTCTACATAATATAATAGTTCCTCTGTTATACTGTTCACTGTTCTAAAACCTGTTCTATTGTAAAAATAGTTCTAATCCTGTTCTATGTAAAATAGTTCTGAACCTGTTCCATGTAAAATAATAGCATGCTATTATTAAACTTTGTTTACCTGTAAACCGCCACTGATCGCTGGAAGTGGCGGTATAGAAAAGATGTAAAATAAATAAATAAATAAATATGAGGAGCACCATCTGGACGGGCTCCTGGCTCAGATGACTATAGCATGAAATTTTATAAGCTGTTGCAGAGCTGTGTAGAGTGCCTGATAAAACTCTCCTGCGATGGAAGTGTATCGAGAACAGGTAGAGCGGGGCTAGATGCAGCGGGGGAATAACAAGGCCCATATCATAATAATACCTAAACCAGGTAAAAACCCGCTGCTTGCGGCATCGTACAGACCAATCTCCCTAATCAATTTTGACTTAATGCTATTGGTTAAAGTTCTGGCAGAGAGGTTGGCACCCTTGCTACCTGACCTGATCCATGAATCCTAGGTGGGATTTGCTCGAGGGGAGATATGCTTC
The DNA here is from genome assembly GCA_033557465.1 of Ichthyophis bannanicus. Taxonomy (NCBI): domain Eukaryota; kingdom Metazoa; phylum Chordata; class Amphibia; order Gymnophiona; family Ichthyophiidae; genus Ichthyophis; species Ichthyophis bannanicus. The sequence goes on from CM066032.1 coordinate 702,808,354, forward strand.
TAGAAATTTGTGCAAGATTATTGCTTCCCTTGAGTAGGCCCATGAGCATCAGTTGGCCTCCCTCCTGGTGAGTTTTGATGCCAAGAAGGCATTTGATTGGGTTGAGTGGAGCTATTTGTTCCACCTTCTACCACGATATGGTATAGGAGATCAGTTTCTTCGTATGGTTCGGCTATTGTATGCGCAGCCGAAAGCAGCAGTGATGGTGGTCAACGAGGTGATATCCGGAGACATCAGGGTGGGATGGGGGACAAGGCAGGGTTGCCCTCTCTCTCCCTTGCTGTTTGTCCTCTCTTTGGATCCTCTGATATGCAAATTAGTGGTTTGCAGGGAGGTGCCTGGTATTAAGATAGGGCGGGCGGAATTCAAGATATCAGCCTTCACGGATGATATGCTGGTTCATTTAAGCTCACCTCGAACGGCCTTGCCTAGAATATTGGAGGAGTTCACTAAATTCGGGGAAATAACAGGTCTAAAGCTAAAATGAGAGAAATCTAAGGCATTGGATGTGCTGGGAGAATTGGAGACCGCATGGAGACCAGCTTTTTCACTGAGGTGGGCTGGTGACACTTTTACTTACCTTGGTATACAGCTGACTTGGGATCTGGGCCAGCTGTATCAGTGTAACTATAACAAGGTAATACGCCTTTCGATAACGCGCCTAAAAGTTTAGAATCCTTTGCCGCTATCACTATTGGGGTGTGTGGCGGCATACCATATGGTGTTATTCCCGAAAATGCTGTATGTGCTCCAGACTCTTCCACTAAGCTTACTCTGTAAAGATATTCGTTTGTTGGAGAAGATGCTGTGGAGCTTTTTGTGAAGAGGGCACAGGTTGAGGTTATCCTTGGAGTGGATGCGGGGTCCATGGAAGTGCGGTGGACTGGGCCTCCCAGATATAGCTAGTTATGCTCAGGCATGTCAGTTGCGCCATTTGGGTGTCTGGCTTGGAAACACAGATCATTATACCTCAAGGAGATTAGAGGAAGCCTTTGTAGCCCCATACTCTCTATTAGTGGTGCTGCATGTGGATCGAGCACTGCTGCCACAGAGATTGAAGGGAAGTCTGTTAATTGAACCAGTTAGGAGAATCTGGCGCGTTTTATGTCATCGTTGATGGGTGTCTCCGGCAGTATCTAATTGGCTGTCATTACGGGGTAATATACAATATCTGCTGGGCACAGAAAATAAGACATTCCGAGCGAGGGAGACAAAAGGGAGGCAAAATTTGGGACACATAGTGGACAAGACCGGAAGTCCTTTGAGAGTCTGCAGAAGGACTATGGGGCAGAGAGGGGGCAGATATTTGCCTACCTTCAGCTGCGCCATTATGTGGCATCATTACCGCGCAAACATTTGATGGCAGAGAAGGCATTAGTGATATACATTTTTTTGATTTAGGGGAGCAACAACGTCAGTCAGTCTCTGCCTACCATACCAGACTGTGTAGTGAGAGGAGCACTCCAGATTTTTCACATATAGAACATAAATGGGCAGAAGAGCTGGGGTTCGCAGTTCGAACAGAGGAAGTATTGGATGCAGTTAGGCATATCCCGAAGTTGATACAGTTAGCCAAGCTTAGGGAAGTACAAAACTGCATGGTGTGCCAAGTGCACTTTTCACCCCATCGAGCGCTGAGAAGTGGCCTGACTCAAGATGCTAGCTGCCCAAAGTGCCAGGCAAGGAGGCTGGGTTGAGCCACATATGGTGGTCGTGTAAGGCGATACAGAGGTTTTGGCAACAAATACATGCATACATTAGCCATTTGATTGGTCAGAGAGAGGAGTGGGCAGAGGCGCTTGTGATTTTTGACAAATTGGCCTCTCCTCTTCCCAAGGGAAGATGGATTCGACTTTTTGTAAGGAAGGCATGTATAACTGGTAAACTGCCCATTCTCAGACACTGGAGAAAGGATGAAGCACCCTCCTTCTGGGAATGACGGAACAGTCTCCATCAGTTAATGCTCATGGAGCGACTAGAAGCCAGGGATAATCTGGGGAAGTGGGATGAGTTCACATGAATATGGGAGAAGTATTTTTTTACACTAGCGCCCAGAACACGGAATATTCTCTTAACAATGTGATGGGATTTCGGGGATGGGAGAGCCCAAGGAGGGAAGTTTCAAAATCAAATAATCAGGAGTATGTCCAGTGAGGAAGAGCTTGTGCATAGGGAACCATTAAACAGAATAGTAGAACTATGAGCTGCTAGGTGGAGGGGGGGGTTAGTGCTGGGGGGTAGGTGGGTGGGGGGTAAGTGAAGCATTTGAGTAAAAACTGTAAAAATCATTGTGCTGATAAATGTATGTGTTTATGACTCAGTTGGCGGTTTAAGTGTACCCACCGAAGCCGAGATGTTGTATGACAGATAAATATTATCATTAAAAAAAAAACAACTAGATACAAGATTAAGTTTCCCCTCCTCCATCCCTCAGATTTTATTGCATTCCTGAGGTGGTCTTCAGGGCTTGCAGCATACCCATTAAAAAGTGCAGGATCAGGGTGCAGGAACAGGGCCTTGGAGATGGCCTGGCAGCCCCAGCAGCACCACGACGATGTCCTCCCCATGGCACAACCCGCCATACGGCTATCCGGACCTCAATACCCCACTGCCTGACCCCAACAGGGGTGGCCAGTGTCCCAATCAGGCAGCAGGGACCCACCTTGGCCTGTCACATGCTCCGGGGGGGGGGGGGGTGCTGAAGATCTCCAGGGGGGCTGCCGGGAAGGATTGAGGGGGGCGGCCAGTGCTTATTCCACCTCTGAGGTGGAATAAACAGGCCATCCCCCCCTGTGACTCCTGGATTTACAGGCCCATGAGTGGAATCGGCTCTGTACATCCGGGGATCAGTCTCACCCATGATCCTCCCACTCTCTGCCTCCAGCACACCCCCGTCCCCTGCTGCACACACAGCAGCTCTATGCATGCAGGGGGGGGGGGGCGGAGGTGGAATACCGGCAAGGCGAATAGCAGGATAGCACATCCCGGTGGGACGTGCTGCCCCACTATCTGCCTTATGGAATCATGGCCATTGTAACTACAGTGCCTGCGCGATAATTTTGGGGGAGTGGCCAGCATTTGCCCTGCAGTTACTACACAGGGCAGGCATTTAATTCATGGCAAATGTATCCGCAGATAGCATGGATGCACTCACTGTGGTCCTATGCTTTAAAAAAAAGCCCAGCCAGCCACACCCCCACACCCCCAATGATCCTCAGCATCACTTCCCACCCCTTCCCCTGATTAGCCTCAATATCATCCACATACACCAAACAGCCTCAACATCACCCCGACTTATACCCCCACTCAGCCTCAGCATCACCCACCACCCCACAATCAGCCATGCAAGACAATCAGTAGGGGTCAGAGCTGCCATTTTGAACCTGGGCTGGCAACAGGGCAACCCCTGGTAAGTACTGGGGGAGGAATCAGAGAGATGGGAGGTGGCATCAGGGGTGTCTTTGAGAAAGAAGTAATGCTGAGGCTGATCATGGGGTTGGGAGCAGGGTAAGCACTACCATTAGGTAAACTAGGTGGTCATCTAGAGTCCTAGTGATTTGAGGGCAGCCCACTGCCATCGCTGCTGCCCCTCTCTGAGGCCAGCTGCAGTGGCTTTAAACAGCATCAGAGGTGGCAATGGGGGGCAGGGAGAGTAGCAGAGTGAGGCGCCAGGAATGATGTTTGCCTAGGGTGCCTCATATCTTTGCATTGCCACTGATTGGGAGGAGAGTCAGATGCTACTTTAGGGGGTGGGGGAGGGTCAGGATGCTGACTGAGGAGTGGGGAGGGGGGGGGTGGAATGGAGCCATTGTACCTGCCTGCTGGTAGAATGGCTGCTTGAGGAGGCCTTAAGTACACCTGCATTATTGGCATACATGAGAGTTAGCACATTGTAAATTGCCATGCAATAACTCGATGTGCACTCTATGCCCATTCTCCATCCATCCCCAGGGGTGGCTCAAGGCAATCTGCTGCCTGAGGCAAGGGGTGAGATGGCACCCTCCCACCCCCAAGCTGGGGGAGGCTTTCTCAAAACTGCAGTCAGGGACTGAACCAAATCAAAAAGTCAAATAGAAAATATGGAGGAAATAAAAAGATGTTTGCACACTACGGAACTAAACGAGAGTGTGAGAACTACTGCACAGTTTATAACACCAAATTAAATAACTCATTTTTATTTTGTTGTTATAAACTGTGTTATGGTTGTTGCTTTTTCTTTTTGAACATATATTTTGCATTCACAGAAACACCCCTCCCCCCTCAACCATGGATGCAGAGCAGAACTAGGACATTCACCCACAAAACTTAGCATCTAATTAAAAAAAAAAATCGGATTCTGGTCATCTCGCTAACAAACATTCTCCATTACCAAGCATATTGTGAACAAATACAAAACCCTACAAAAGTCACCAATGATCTACAAGGCCAAATCAACCATAGCATAAACTTCCAAAACTCATACAAGTGGCCTACCCTGATAAATGCAGCACAATAAATACTGTAGTGGGCCCTAGAACATCCATACACCTATTGAAAAGCTAAACAAGTCAAATTACTACAGTACAGGTCCCTTCGTACAAACTCCATGTTAACAGAACTCCTGGCCTCAGTCAAACACTCAGAACACAGACCCTCACCAAGTACAGAATAAGTGAGGATAACCTAAAGTGAAAATAAAAATATGTAGATAAAAATTAAACTGAAAGCCCAAGAAGACAGACTCTGCATGCAATGCAATACCAGAGAAATAAAAGAGACTCATTTCCCTGTACTGTGTAAAATATAAAATGGTGCAAAGTCTAATCACTCATTTGAAAATAAAATTATTTTTTCTGCCTTTGTTGTCTGACCATTTTATACTCTGATCATGTTGGTCTTGATCTGAGGCTTCTGCTTTCTTCTGTCTTCTCTTAGCTCTCTTTCTACAGTCTCTACTCCATCTGCCATTCCTTTTCTCTCCATTTGTGTTCTTCACTTCCTTCCATCTTGGATTTTTTTTCTTCTCAACTTTCTTCCATGTATTTCTCTTTCTCTCTCTGGCCACCCAGATTTCACTACTCCTTACTACCCAGTTCTCAATCTCCTTCTTTTTTACGCCATCTACCTACCCCTTATCAACCTTCACCCCCAGTCCTTCCATTCCCCAGCTCTTTTTCCCCTCTGTGTTGTCCAGCATTTCTCCTCCTGTCTCCCCCCCCCCATTGTCCAGCATGTCTCCCTACTTCTCCCCATGCAACATTTGTATCCCTGCTTCCCCCCTCCAGCATTTGTCTTCTTGCCCACCTCGCCTGTTGTCCAGCATTCGTCCCTCTATCTCCCCCCCAATGTCTAGCATTTGTACCCGTCTCTCCCCTTTGTCTAGTACTTGTTCCCCTGTCTCCTCCCTTTGTCCAGTATGTTCCCCTGTTTCTCCCCTTTGTCCAGCATTTGCCCCCCTGTCTCTCCCTTTTGTCTAGCACTTGTCCTCCTGTCCTCCCCCTCCACCTGCACCTCTCTTCCTACAAATGATCATCTGGTGGCGCCAGCGGGCACTCCAGCTGTTTTTATTTTAGATTTTGCTGCCTCTGGCCTGCCTCTACCTTCCCACCGCTTTTTTTCCTCAAGAATGCTTGCAGCGAGAATAAAAAAGTGGTGAGAAGGCAGAGGCAGAATCGAAGCACCAAAATTTAAAATGAAAACAGCTGGAGTGCCGCCACTGCTGGACGGATCTGCCTGATCGCTTGCAGGGTTCCTGCAAGCAATCAGGCTGATTTGTACGGTGACAGCACTCCGGCTCTGTTTAATTTTAGATTTTGCAGCCTTTGGTCTACTGTACTTTCTTGCATGGGAAAGCAGAGGCAGGTCAGAAGCTGCAAAATCTAAAATTAAAACAGAGCCAGAGTGTCATTGGTGTCTGAATGCCACCTCCGTCCAAGTGCTACCTGAGGCCATCGCCTCAGGTGGCCTCATGGTAGAACCGCCCCTGCCCATCCCCATGCAGTTAGCTTGCAATGTGTAACACCAGCTAAATAGCATTCCTGCACAGTAACAGTTACCATGCTTGTGTACATTAGCAAAAGGGATCCTAAGGAAGTAAGATTATAAAGCATTTTCCCACATGGAAAGCATTTTTTATAAATCGAAAATAAAGCATGCACATGGAAAGGGAGAATTTGAAGGGGTTTAGATTATTTGCTGATGTTCAGCTAGAGTTACTAATATACATTGTGTAAAATAATGAGCATTAACGGCATCATCATGTGCTAAGGCGATAGCGCTCATTAGTAACCCTAGCGGGTTGTATGACTTCCATGTTAATGTCCAGGGAAATTTATAACTGTAGTGCTGTGGTAATTTTCAGAGCAAATAATGATACTTCATCAAAAAATTCAAAATAGCTCCACACATTAACCACATCTATAGTACGTTTCTTCAGGAAAACAACAAAAAGGAGAAAGAGCAGGTCTCAGAATCTCAAGAGGTGAACAGTTAAGCCATAATCAAAACGGCCATCATTATTACCCCAAACTATGCATCAAAGAACTGCCCAAAAACTCCTCTTATTAACCATCTGTGGATTAAACAGTAAAAAATCACAGTGGACTTAACTTAATTAAGACACAATAATTCATCTTCTTCTAATCCACAACTCATGAAATTCTGCTCTCCACCGAACCATTCAGGATGGACTAATCCCAAAGCCCACTCGGACGTCCCATCAGCATTTCGCTTCCAGCTGCCTCAGGGCGATATGGACCATACTGAATACTAATAAAAAACAAAACAAAAAAACTCCTTATGGAAGCACTATAGCCCCATAGAACCACCCCAGCAGTAAACCAACCATAACTCCAACATTAAACAAGACTTACCAACGCTTTACTGCTCCCAATGTCTCAAACTGCAACCATGATCACTCATACAACCCCTCCAGAAAATGCTACACAGGCACACAAACATATACCTGGTAGATGTGAGCAATTACGGGGGATAAACTAAAGAAGTCTTATGACGATTACACCACTGGATATGTATATCTGTGGCTTAATCCAAATAGGAAGAGGGAACAGATCACTTAAGAAGGTGGATTTTGAATGGTCTTTGGATGAGTCTAAAGAAGGATTTCGACAATCTAAAGAAGGTTTCTTATAGACGGCCGTCAAAAGAAGAAGAAGTTTGCACAAGGCAAAGGCAAAGATCAGGGGATACCCAGAAACAAGACACAACATCATTAGTGATAAATTTATCTGACAAATTGCTGACAGAAGATCAGCTGCTATTGTTGAATAAAGGGCTTTCATCTGTTACGAGAGCTAGTTTTGATTCTTTTCAGTTTCGATTGGATTTTGAGAAATTTATAGGGAAGCTTAATTTAAAAAAATGTTTTGCCTCACTGAAGTGTGAACAAGTTAGTACATTGCCTAAAGATGATAGAGTTCAGTGTGAGGTTAATTTGAGCATAGTCCCCTTATCATCTAAATCTGCTTGGAATCTGCCAGGACCATTGCATCCTGCTCTTTCTATCTATAAGCAACTGGTGTTGCAGGTCATTGCAATTCTTGAAAGGACTACACACAGAAAGACAAGGAATGTTCTTTCTGTACAAGAAAGGTTGGCTCTTAGGAAACTGATAGCAACACTGGAACTGGTGATTAGATGGGCCGATAAAGCCAGCATGATTGTAATCCAGAATCGAACTGAATATCTTGCAGAAGCTCATCATCAGCTTTCAGGCTCTTTGGTGTATATAGAGCTGTCTGAAGATCCTACGTTTATGCTACAGAAAGAGATCAGAGATGTAACAGGTCAAGCTTTCCATGCACATTGTATTACAAAGAAGGAATTGTCTTTTTTAAATGTAAAGTCACCTTGTTTGCCTTAGTTTTATCTGTTGCCGAAAATTCATAAAAATTTATTAAGGCCGCCAGATAGACCTATAGTTTCTACTAGAGGTTCAGTTTTAGAACCATTGTCAATGTTTATTGATTCTTTTCTGAGACCACTAGTGAAAACCATTCCATCATATATACGAGATACTACAAATTTTAGCAGAAGCATCTTTGTTGGCAAAGAGCTTTTCTACTCTTCTTGTAACTCTGGATGTAACAGCATTGTACACCAGTATTCCTCAGTCGGCGGCTTTAGCTGCTGTGGAAGCTGGGTTGATACAGTGTGGAGATGTTACAGGAATGCTGAGGGGTTTCTTTATGAGGTTTACAGAGCTTGCATTATTTGGGAATTATTTTTTATTTGAAGGGCAGATTTATCAACAAATTGCAGGGGTTGCAATGGGGGCTATTTTTGCCCCTTCTATAACCAATCTGTTTATGGGATTGTATGAGCAACGATGGCTTTTGAATTCCCGGTATTCTTCCCAAATCAAATTATGGCGTCGGTATATCGACGACATATTTTTGATCTGGGAGGGATCGGTGAATTCTTTAGTCTCTTTTTATGAGTGGTTAAACAGCTTGGATTCCTATATACAGTTTACCCTCAATTATCATATGGATGAGAGAGGTTCTTTTACATGTGAGGGTATTTCGGCTGTCAGATGGATGGGGGGCATCAATATATAAGAAGTGTACTGATAGGAATATTTTTCTGCATTATTCAAGTGCTCATCCTTGTGTGGCTGTTGCAGGGGCTGCCTTTCTCAGAGTTTATTACATATCGTAGGAATTGCTCTATCCTTGATTACTTTAAAGTGAACACTCGGTTGTTGAAAGCTGATTTTGTGGCTAGGGGTTATCCAGACAAGATAGTGGATCGCGCTTATAGACAGGCATTGTTTAATGATAGGGCATGGCTCCTATCTCCCCATGATAAACAACAGGTAGAAGACAGTGAATATGTTAATTTCATTTCTCGATTTTCCCCTTTAAGCTCTGGCATCCAGCGTATACTTTCTAAACATGCTAATGTTTTACAAACAATCCCGGGACTGGAAAATAGCCATCCCCATTGTGTATGGTAAAGAGATTATAACTTGAAGGAGATGTTAAGTCCTTCATGTTTACATCCTTTGAAGTCCCTGATTGAAAAACTGGTAAGTCATAAAAGATGTGGTAATTGTTCATTATATGTGGTATCTTGGGAGACTGAAAGTTTTTCATATGGGGGTAAGACTTGAGATCTAATACTTCATGTGGGTCTGATTTTGTCGTTTACGGGATATTTTGTCCTTGTGGATGTTATATATTGGTAAAACCATTCGCCCTTTTAAGACATGCTTGGGGGAACATAAAAGTAGGTTACATTGAAAACATTGGGAGGCTCCAATGGTTGAGCACGGTTTAGAAAAGGGACATGGTTTTAATGATTTAAGCTGTTTTTGCATGAGCGGGTGATGATGGGAAGGGGAGAGCGAACACAAGAGGAATATCTTGTTTTCCGGGAACAGCGATGGATCTTTTTGCTGTAGACTGTTATCCCTGGTGGGTTGAATTCACAAATTGATTGGGGAGCTCCATGTTAGTACTGGTTAAGAGATAATTAGTATAATCACCCTCGTTGTGGATTTGCTGACGATTATTGAGGGTGGAGCTAGCAGGTATATGTTTCTGCGCCTGCGTAGCGTTTTCTGGAGGGGTTGTATGAGTGATCATAGTTGCAATTTGAGACACCGAGGACAGTAAAGCGTTGGTAAGTCTTGTTTAATTTTGGAGTTATGGTTGGTTTACTGCTGGGGTGGTTCTATGGGGCTATAGTGCTTCCATAAGGAGTTTTTTGTTTGTTTTTTATTATTAGTGTTCAGTATGGTCCATATCCCCCTGAGGCAGCAGGAAGCGAAATGCTGATGGGACGTCCGAGTGGGCGTTGGGGTTAGTCCACCTTGAATGGTTCGGTGGAGAGCGGAATTTCAGGAGTTGTAGATTAGAAGAAGATGAATTATTGAGTCTTAATTAAGTCCACTGTGATTTTTTACCATTTGATCCACTGATGGTTAAGAAGAGGAGTTTTTGGGCAGTTCATTGATGCATAGTTTGGGGTGATAACGATGGCCGTTTTGATTATGGCTTAACTGTTCACCTCTTGAGATTCTGAGACTTGCTCTTTCTTCTTTGTTTTTTCCTGAAAAAATGTACTATAGATGTGGTTAATGTGCAGGGAAATTTATAGTCAGACTCCTGTGTGATTTCAGCTTTGCCATTCCTGCTTCAAGGCGTAAGGACTTACTCCTTGTCTGACAGTGCAGTGAGCAGGGAAATGCAACTCAGACTTCACAATCAGTTATCATGGATCAGTAATTTAACAGAGCAAAACATGATTCTAAGTAGAAATCAGAGTAGATGTGCAGCTTATTTTCACAATACAATTTTCAGCAGAATAGAGACATTTCCATTTCATTTAGTTTAGTTTATTAATCTGATACTGTACACCGCCTTTAGCTGCGCATCAAGGCAGTTTACAAAATGAAAACGCTGAAAGAGTCTATAAGCAGCATATTAACAATATCTGACAAGACAATTACAATTTCTGGTAGAAAGGAGCAGTTAACATGTCAGATCACTCAAGACATTTCACATGCACAACAAGAAATACCCCTTAGTTCAGGAAATTCATAAAGTTATCCTTCAAATGCTCTCTTAAGCAACCAGGCTTTTCCTTAGCCCAGAAGACCAAATATGACAGTCCTGTACAGTAAGCATATCATTCCATAACACTGCCGCTTGCGAGCAGAAGGTTGGTTTCCTTGTGAACTGAGTGTACCCTAACCAGAGAGGGTGCTAACAATGTTAAATCCATCACTCTCAGTGCCTGAGATTGCCCATACAGGATAACATGGCTAAGGGTGTCATTTTAGAAGCTTTATTCATGCTTTGGACGTCCGAAAACAGGCACAGAGACATCTCTATAACTATTTTAGAAGCCGACTCTGGGGACTGGGAGGAGGGGGGAGAAGGGGGTGGAGGCGTGGCCAGGGCCAGTACATCTCAACCTGATTACAGAAACATCCGGCCTCACGTCTAACTTTAGACCAGCTCCGACGCATACATAGTGACAAACGAGCATCTGAAAAGTGCTTGTTTTAGCTGAAAAACATCCAGACTGTGTAGAGAAGAATGCACTCCTTCATCCCCAGTACGCAGAACAATTTCAACTACAGCAATAGCAGGAACTGAACCCTGGCTACTCTGTTTTTATCCCACTACTCTAACCATTAGGCTATTCTAGACATCTGGTTTCTGAAGCTTGGTTCTGGGGATGTTTAAGTAGACGCCCCTGCAGAGGTCCTTATCGAGCATGTCCAAGCTTGTGAAATCACGTTGGTACCTGGATGTGCCTGCATTTTTTTCAGACCTTCTGGCGTAGACGTCCCAGATTGCACTTGGATGGATCTTCGAAAATTCCCCTCTAAGTAAATAAAGAGGTTGCATTATTAGTAGGAGCTTAAAAATAATCATTAGGATCTTAAATGGAATCGTATAATGGATCGGCAGTCAATGATGCTCTCTAAGCAAAGGGGAACTTGATTGTATCTTCAAGCCCCACAGACCAATTTTATCACAGTGTCTTGCACTAACTGCAGATGTTTCGTCAAATATGATGTAATCCCCACTAATAGTGAGTTTGGGTAGTCTAAAAGTGAGACAACAGTAGCATGTGTGATAGTGATCAGATCCTATGGGTTTAACGTCCTACTCGTGTGCAATTAAAAGAAACAGAAACGGGTCTTAATAAATTACACAGCCCGTTACTTTCGTGCCATAAGAAAATGTTGCATATTTTTGCTTCTATATTTAATTGAACAATATTCCTAGAATTTGATGCAGCAGACTGTGTGGTCGATGTAATGCCTCTGAGTTTCTGCATTCAGCCTTTGACACTTGGTGCCTCTGTGTACCTGAAATGCACAGATCCGTGCAATTCTCTACTCACAGTCATGGCATGTTTAACCAAGCCAATTATGTGAAACACATTAGACATCAGAACTGCCATACAGGGTCAGATCAAAGGTCCATCAAGCCCAGTATCCCATTTCCAATAGCGGCCAATCCAGGTCATAAACACCTGACAAGATCAAAAAAGCAGATAGATTACACTCTGCTCACCCTGAGGGATAAGCAGTGACTTCCCCAAGTCTGCGTTAATCATGGTTTATGGACTTTTCCTCTAAGAACTTGTCCAACCGTTTTTTAAACCCAGCCTTGCTAACTGCTTTTACCACAGCCTAGGACAGTTCTATGCTCCTAAATTTAGACTTGCCTAGTTTTAGGCGACTACTTTAGGTGCCTAATGCAGAAAATGAGTGCTAAGTTTCTACCTTTTTCTCTGCCCTAAATTTACCCCTGTTGCCCACTTTTTGGGCTCCTAAATATAGAAACCTGGTAAAACTAGGAGCATAACTTTGGGAAAACAGGCCTACTAAATTTTCAAAATGATCAATTTAGCGGCCTATGGGGGGGGAGGGGCAGGGAGAATATTCAGTAGTGGCAGCTAACGTGGTTTAAGCGGCTAGCCATTGCCACTGAAACTAAAACTTAGATATTCAATACCGGGGTCATATTCGGGCCCCGGCATTGAATATCTGGGTTGCCTGGATTGCCAAGAAGCTAACCAGGGAGTGACATTATTCAGCCACTGCCTGGTTAGCATCTGCAGTGAAAGTTAGGCCAGCCTTTGCTGCGCCTTACCTTCGCCACTTTGCCATAACCGGGCAGCAGCTCAATATCGCCACTGCCTGGTTATGATTGGGTACTGCCCCCGGAATATCCCAATGCCAACTAGCTGGCATCAGGGTGTGCAGTGGCAGCACCTGCAGATATTCAGCAGCACTAGCATGACTGTCATTCCCCAGATACAGGGATTAACAAGATTAATCCTTTTGAATATCGGGCCTCAAAGTTAGGAGCCTAAACCTTTTGGGGTCGATATTCAGCACTTCTAAAGTGCCTGGCTGCAGATATCTCGTGTCTGGTGTTGAATATCCAGTTACGCCAATGATCATGGCACTAGCTTGTCAACGGCAAATTTCTGCTAACCGGAGAGCTAAAGTGCATAAAGTTAGGACAGGAATTGATGTGTCCTAACTTCATGCAGTTTGGCTATCCAATTGTTGTTGTTAAGTGCCGTCGAGTCGGAGTCGACTCATGGTGACCCTCTGGATAGCTATCCTAAATTGTGTTCGGTCTTCAGTCAGGCGGCTCATTGTTGACAGACTGGTACCCGTAGCTGCTGTTATTGTATCGATCCATCTCATTGCTGGCCTTCCTCTTTTGCGTTGACCTTCTATCTTGCCAAGCATGATGTCTTTCTCTAATGATCTCTCTCTCCGCATGATGTGTCCAAAGTATGAAAGTCGAAGTCTTGTCATCTGAGCTTCTAAAGAAAGCTTAGGTTTGATCTCCTCTAGTACAGACTGGTTTGTTCTTCGGGCCGTCCATGGTATACACAGTATTCGCCGCCAGCACCATAATTCAAAGGCATCAATTTTCTTCCTGTCTATCTTTTTCACTGTCCAGCTTTCACATCCATATGATGTTACTGAAAATACCATGGCTTGAACAAGTCAAATCTTTGTATGGAGAGAGACATCTCTGCTCTTGAGACTCTTATCTAGGTCTTTCATAGCCATTCTGCCAAGAGCAATGCGTCGTCTGATTTCTTGACTGCTTGTTGCTTCTTTATTGATAGTTGATCCAAGTAGGTTAAAGTTATTCACGATTTCAATTTCTTCTCCTTCGACGATGAACCTGTTGATTATGCCAGTTGTCATGATCTTTGTCTTCTTTACATTAAGGTGCAGGCCCATTTTGAGACTATGTTCTTTGATTATGAGAAGCAAATGTTTCAGATCATCTTCACTTTCCGCCAGTAATGTGGTATCATCAGCATAGAGAAGGTTGTTGATGAGTCTTCAACCAATCTTCACACCTCTGTTGTCTTCATACAATCCTGCTTCTCTGATGATTTGTTCTGCATATAAATTAAATAGGTAGGGGGAAAGTATGCAGCCTTGTCTTACACCTTTGCTTATTTTAAACCATTCTGTTTCTCCTTGTTCCGTTCGAACTGTTGCTTCTTGATCAATGTACAGATTGTGCAAGAGAACGATCAGGTGTTCTGGTATACCCATGCTTCTTAATGTGGCCCAGAGTTTCTCATGGTTTACACAGTCAAAAGCTTTGCTATAGTCGATAAAGCACAAATAGATATCCTTTTGGTATTCTTTAGTCTTTTCAAGGATCCATCTCACATCCGCAATGATGTCTCTCGTTCCTCGCCCTTTTCTGAACCCTGCTTGCACTTCAGGTAGTTCTTGTTCCAGGTATGATTGTAGTCTCTTTTGAATAATCTTCAGTAGAATCTTGCTGGCATGTGGGATCAGAGCGATTGTGCGATAATTTCCACAATCAGTTGAATCACCTTTCTTTAGTATTGGTATAAACACAGATCTTTTCCAGTGAGTTGGCCATGATGCTGTCTTCCATATTTCTTGGCAGAGCTTTGTAAGTACGGTAACAGCTGCATCAGATTGCTGTAATACTTCTATGGGAATGCAATCAATGCCTGGTGCTTTGTTCTTTGATAAGGCTTTCAATGCTGCTTCAACTTCTTCTTTCATCACCAATGGTTCCAGATCATAAGGTACAGGTTGAAACGGCTGTTGGTCCACTTGATCTTTATCATATAAAAACTCTGTATATTCCTTCCATCTTTTCTTGATTTTCTCAGCATCATTCTACATAGAACCTTGAGCATCTTGTAACATTCCAATTCGAGGCTGGAACTTTTTCTTTAACTCTCGTAGCTTTAGGAAAGCAGATCTTGTTCTTCCTCTAATAGTTTCTGCTTCTATTTCCTTGCATGCGTCATTGTAGTATTTTTCCTTGTCCTGTCTTGCTGCACGTTGGAAATCTCTGTTGAGTTCTGTGATTGTCTTTCTTTCTACTCTGGCTTTAGCTTCTCTGCGTTTCTGGGCAATTTTCAGAGTTTCTTCCGTCATCCATTTTGGCCGTTTTTTCTTTTTTACCTTTTGTAGAGACTTCTCGCTTTCTTCCAACACAACCTTCTTGATATCATTCCATAACTCTTCTGGAACTCTATCATTTCTATCTAAAGCAGCAAATCAATTTTGCAGGCAGTCTTTAAATTCCAGTGGTATATTCTCAAGGTCATATTTTGCTGCATTCATGAGTGGTTTGCTCTTTTTCAGCTTTAGCTTGAGTTTGCATACTAGTAGTTGATGATCTGTACCACAGTCAGCTCCAGGTTTTGTCTTTGTTGATGTTATAGAGCTTTTCCATCGTTGACTTCCACAGATGTAGTCAATTTGATTTTTATACAATCCATTGGGTGAAGTCCATGTGTACAGTCACCGCTTGTGTTGCTGGAAGAAGGTGTTCTAGATGAATAGATCGTTGGTCTTGCAGAATTCTATCAGTCTTTCTCCAGTTTCATTTCTGTTGCCAAGTCCATATTTTCCAACTACTTTGTCTTCTTCTTTGTTGCCAACCTTTGCATTCCAATCACCCATGACTATCAGGATATCCTGTTTGCATGTTCTGTCAATTTCAGCTTGTACTTGTTCATAGAACTCTTCAATTTCATTCTCTTCTGCAGCTGTTGTTGGGCATATATTTGAATTATAGTTGTGTTGATAGGCATTCCTCGTAGACGAATAGAGATTAAACGTTCGCTGACTGCATTGTATTTCATTACAGTTCTTGCAAGTTTCTTCTTTATTATAAATGCAACACCATTTCTTCTTTGTCTTTCATTTCCAGCATAGTAGACCATGTGATCATCTGATGCAAAGTGCCCGATGCCAGTCCATTTCAGTTCGCTGACACCCAACAGATCAAGTTGTACACGTTCCATTTCATTCTTGACCACCTCCAACTTCCCTTGGTTCATGCTTCGTATGTTCCATGTTCCAATGTGTAAGACATCTTTACAGCTTCTGACTCTCATTTCATGCACAGCTACATCAGCAGTCAGACGTCCCGAGGACTTTGATCCAACCACTTCATAAATACTGGCTTTACTCTGAAAAGTCTTCAGCTCTTCCCCAGTAGCTAGTTGAGTGCCTTCCAACCTGGGGGTCTCATCTTCCAGCACTACAGCACAATTTGTTTTGTTGTAACTATCCATTGGGTTTTCATGGCAAGATACAGAAGTAGATTGCCGGGCCTTTCTTCCGCGCAGTTTAAGTTTGGTGTTGTTGCCGTTGTCACAGAAATGTGACCCTCCGCCATCAACACTATCCCATTCTGCTGCTGCCCAGATGGGTGGTTTGTCTTGGTCTGGCATCTCAGTTGAGACCTGTCCATCTTGGGAGACCCTGCCAGTAGTTAAACTACCGATAGTTTAGCTCTCAGCATCACTGATGCACACAAGCCCTCACAGCACGACAAGCTGCAAACCAAGTGAGGGGGCTATCCAATTATGGCTTATCCAATTAGTCATGGCAACTATCCAATCACTGGCAATATTGAGCCACTAATTGGCTATCCAATTAGTGGCTCAATATTGCCAGTGATTGGATAGTTGCCATGACTATCCCCACTCCAGCCACGGATCGCCCTGGATTTAAACGGGCACCTTTTCTGCTGTCTGAGCAGATTTTCAGTCACATTGTCCAGTATGTACCCCTGAATATTAGGATTGTCGGAGTTTAATTGGTTAGCAGGTCCTATCCATGTCAATATCATCCCCTTTGAATATTGAATGCCTCTATATTTTTGCAGTTGTGGTTGTTATGATCAATCAGTATTTTTTCAATTTCCATAATAGTGCGCACTCTACTGAATGTAGATAGTATCTGAGGGGATCACTTGGTTCCAAATCTCTGGGGGCCCCATGCAAGGCCTGGAAATGGGTGTCCTGATGAGGGAAGGAATTTTCTACCTCAAGATGTAGCAGCAAAGCGCAGACAAACCAATGATACCAGGAGTCTGTTCAGAAGGTCCAAATCATTTATTTGTGCACAAGTCTCAAGCAAGACAATTTCAAAATGGCTGAGCAAAGTTTTCAAGCATTACAACAACTTTTATAGACTTCTGTTCCATTCTAGGTATAGAAAAACACTTCATTGGTCCCGGTACGCTCCCGTACCTCCCGTAGCCCTTCTATTGGTCCCGGTACTGATAAGTTTCTCCAATTATGTTCCTTCTGTGGGCTTCTGTAGGCATGACACCTGCCTGCCCCCCTTCTAGTCCCAATTACAATGGTCAGTTCATCAACTTGTTACTTTCACACTTTCAAGGCTATGGGACCATTTGTGCGTGCAGAAGAGCAAGGTTCTGTAACTCATCTGTCAGCACTCCTCAATATTTCTCTGCAAATGTACTCTTTCTTATCAGTAACTTTAAAACACATCTTTTCTGTATTTTTCCATTTCTTAATTCTGCAATTCTGCTTATCTAAGCTAATTCAATATTTCTACTGAGTTCTTTCTTACAATAGCAGCATATTGGGGGATGTGCAATCCTATATGCCTCTCCACAGGCCTCATTTACAGGTCAAGCTAGCCATGCTGGCCTGCCTATGTCAGACACCGTGGGTCACAGGCCTGCACCTGCCACATTCCCCCCTTTGATTAATCTCACCCTATTACTTAATAAGGTGTGAGAATTAAATCACTTTCTGAAGAATCACATCATGATTGAAGGATTTCTACTAGGACTAGCTTTGTATAAAGCCATTATTCTAGTTGCGGTCTTCCGCTCTACTGTACTATCAATAGCACTATGAAGGGAACGCATACAACATGGGATTAAACATGGTAAGCAGAGGACAACAGCAACAAGGATTAGTACTAAGATAACGAAAGTCTTAAATCCTCCCAGCCAAGAGAAAAGGTTAGCAAACCAATTAGGAAATTTCAAGGCGTGCCAAGTCTGTACTGGCACATAAGCATGTCTTTGCATATCTTTAGCAATTTCTTCAACTACTTGACCTTTATCATCTATCTTTAAACAGCAATTGGTTAGATTCAGTTTACCACATACTCCTCCTTCAGCTGCTAGCAAATAATCAAGGGCTAAGCGATTCTGGTATATGGCAGTGCGCATCTGAGTACTTTGTCTAGCTAAGAGCGTGAGAGCATGACTAGTTTCATTGGTTATTATTTCAACTACTGCTTGTAAGCGAATAATACGATTGATCATATAAATTGGGGTACGATAACCATACATACCATCATCATTCCAAGTGGCAGGTCCATAATACTCAATAATTCTTTCTGGTGGCCAATCATCACCTTGCCACTTCTCCCACTTGCCTATCTGTAGGGCCTCTCTTTTCTGTCTAGATGCTCCTTTGTGTTTGTGGGTAGTATATACAGGGTATCCTAATTGTTCTCCATGTTCAGTGTTTAACAGGAAGAAAGAAGGTCTGATGGTTCCTAAGACACATGCTCCTCCCCATTGTGGTGGAAGTTGCGCATATGCTCGGTTTCCACAGATCCAATATAGGCCAGGTGGGGCTTGCCAGGCTTGGACTTTGGCAAGATTAGTCCATAGACCTGCAAGTTCAGGAAATCTGGCTAATGGGTTAGGAGGTTCAGGATGTCTGATTCCTGACCACCATGCTGTCTTTTTAGTCGTGGCATTATAGTACTTCTGGCTAAGACAGACCAGCTGTCCTACTTTTTGGGTGAACTGGGGTCCAGTTCTGGCAAAGCAAAGACGTCCAACGATTGAGTGTGCTAACACCCATTCACTGGTTGTCTTGTGTAATTCAGTCTGATTGTAAATCATGGAATAATTCAATTCTTGGGCTTCCCAGGGCCATTGATCTCCCATTTGGGTTCCGCCACAGAAATAACAATCTGTGATCTTAAGACTAGATACTACTGCTCCGGCTAATTCTAGAAACAAATTCTGTGAAGGGTGGGGGATCTCAAACTTATTTACATGCATAGCTTCATAAAAGGTATTATGAATATGATATTTAGATGACTTGTGCGCTTGGGTATTCAATCTAACATACACAATGGTCCCTGGATCTGTTCCTCCTCCTGCAATACGTAAACCAAACTTATATCCTTGTTTCCATGCATGAGGGTTATGTACACGCAAATGTAAGGGGTTACAAGCATCTTTCTGACATTTATCATTTGTGGTTGGCTTGGTTAGAGTAGCCATCCGTTTATCTATTTTCTCATCAGTTATACCAGTGTTCCAGGTAGCATAGAAAACACATTCCCAATACGGGCAATAGTAATCTGCCGCTGTAGCAGTACTATACCCTGGTTCCTTTTTACCTGTACACTTCCTCCATCCTGTGGCTCCTTCTGGACACATATACTTATGGTCATTTCGATACGCTTTCTCCCATGTACCACAGGTGGACTGACTATCTCTATTAATAGCATTACATGCATCAAAATTCAAAACAGCAGGTTTAGTAATGTCCTTAAGTGGTGGTGTAGCAGCTAATATAGGTCCATCTGCATCCTTCCATCTTATTTCCAACGTGTAATAGGATGGATTCTGATGCGGATTATAGCATGCTTTGATTTTGCCATGAGTGCAAACATTTAGTTCAGTGGTGTTATAGATACACCGAGTTATTGTTCCCTTGCAGGTATAGTAAGAATGGTAAAGCAAAGTCTGAGTTACTTTCAGTCCAGTTCTAGTAGAAGTAATGCAAGCTGTGCATGGAGGTAGAGCATAAGTCTGTTCAAAACCTCCGAAGAAGGCAACCAAGGCAAAGCAGAAGCAAAGATACATGTTGATGTTGATTGGAGTTCTTCTGAATCCTCAGCTTGCTGATCTTGATCACGACGGTCTATTATTCTTCGTCCCGTTTGCTAATGAAGCAATTTAACGGGTGCTGAGTGTTGATTGAAGATCCTCAAGATGTCCAGCACACATTAACCAACTTAGCAATTCAGTTGGCTTGTGAAGTCTGGCTTAGTCAATGTAGTCTCAAAGTAGTGTGTCAAATCACACATGCAAATTGGGTTCGTTGAAACAAAACTGTTGCTGCATGGAAAACAGCAATCCTCTTCGAAAGACTTGGCTACTGCAAAGCACTTGTGATGAAGTGTCTATGCTGCTGGTTGCCGTCTCAGAGTAACTCGCAAGGGTACATCAGGGTGCTGCTCGACTGTCCACCGCTCTGGTTCAGGATCGGCGGCGGGCTTGACTCGGCTGTGGTGGATCCAGGCGTCGATCTCGGCTACCTTTACTGCAGTTGGGGTAGACAGGATGACGGTGTACGGTCCCTTCCAATGGGGTTCCAACGGTATCTTCTTCCAATCTTTGATCCACACCGAAGTTCCAGGCTGGTAGGGATGCAAGGGTTCCGTCAAGTTGATAGGCAACTGGTCTTGGATCCACGTATGGAGAGTCTGCAGAACAAAACTAAGAGCTAGGAGTTCTTGTCTGGTTACTTCTGAACCAATCTGGGCTAGATTTCCTTTGACTCCCTGCACTATTGGGGGTTTACCATACAAAACTTCAAAAGGGGAAAATCCTGTTGACTTTACAGGGGCTGAGCGTATTCTGAGTAAAGCTATGGGGAGCACTTGGGGCCATTTCAAGTGTGTCTCCTGACAAAGCTTAGACATTTGGGCTTTCAAGGTACGATTCATTCGCTCAACTTTCCCTGAACTCTGGGGTCTGTATGCAGTGTGGAGCTTCCACTGTATCTGCAAGGCTTTTGCTAACTGCTGAGTAACTTGAGAGACAAATGAGGGTCCATTGTCTGACCCTATTACTGCTGGGATTCCAAATCTGGGGACAATCTCTCTCATTAAGGCTTTGGTAACTTCTCGGGCTTTCTCAGTTCTGGTTGGGAATGCTTCTACCCACCCAGAGAAAGTACAAACTAATACTAGTAGGTAATGGTATCCATTAGCTTTTGGCATTTCGGTGAAATCAACTTGGAGGTTGTGCATGGGAGTCACACCTCTTGACTGAACTCGGGGTGCTGTAATAAGGCCTTGCTTGGCATTATTCTTGGCACAGATTTGACATTGTCGGGCTACTGAGGCTGATATGGTTGTCATTAGAGGGATGTAGAAATGTGGTCTGAGTGCTTTCTCCATAGCACTCTTTCCATAGTGGGTTGCTTCGTGGAAAGCTTTGACAAAGGATGGTCCTAACAGTTCAGGAATTACTATTCTTCCCGGAGATTGACTGCCTTCTTCTGGTGGCAGCTCAATCCATCCGTCTTTCAATACTCCATTTTCTTTGTCACAATAGTAATCCAATTCTTTGGTGGTATATCGTGGGGTCCATAGATTCAAAGGTACTGGAAACAATGCTGCTTGCATTGGCATAGCTTGTGGGGCAATTTGTCCTGTCATAGCTGCTTGTCGTGCTGAGGCATCTGCGAATCTATTTCCTCGAGCAACTTCTCCTTTTCCTGCTTGATGTCCTCTACAATGCATGACAGCTACACGTGTTGGGGCCCAGACTGCATCAAGTAACATCAATATCTCGGGACCATATTTGACTGATTTTCCTCCGGATGTGATGAGTCCTCTTTCTTTGTAGAGAGCTCCATGGGCATGCAAGGTAGTGAAGGCATATTTGGAATCTGTATATACATTTAGCACAAGTTTTTCTCCTAACAACAATGCTCTGGTGAGTGCTATCAATTCGGCTTTCTGGGCTGATGTGCCTGAGGCTAGGGCTGATGATTCAACTACTTCGTGTTGAGTGACGACTGCATATCCGGCACAGCGTCGTCCGTCAAGGATGAGACTGCTCCCATCAACATAATAGATCTGGTCAGGATTGTCTATGGGCACATCTGTTAGGTCAGGTCGACTAGAGAACACAGTTTCCATGACTTCGATACAGTCATGTTCTGGGAGTTCTTCACTGATGGGTATCAAGGTAGCTGGGTTCAAGGCATGGCTCACTTCAAGTTGTATCTGTGGGTTTTCACATAGCATGCTCTGGTACTTTAACATTCGGGAATTGGTGAGCCAATAATTTGCTTTCTGTTCCATAAGGGCAAGGACTGCATGTGGCACAGTGACTCGTATGTTCTGTCCTAATGTGAGTTTGTCTGCTTCACTCACTAGTAGTGCTGTAGCTGCAACTGCTCTCAAGCAGGGTGGCCATCCTTTGGCCACAGGGTCCAATTGTTTCGATAGGTAGGCTACAGGTCGTTCCCAATTTCCTAATTTCTGAGTCAACATGCCTAAGGCATTTCCCTGTGCTTCATGTACAAACAAGTGGAAAGGTTTGTGGACATCTGGTAGTCCAAGTGCTGGTGATGACATCAATTCTTCTTTTAACTTCTGGAAGGCTGTATCCTGCTCAAGTCCCCACTCCAGTGGTGACTTCTCTTCTCCTTTTGTGGCTTCATACAGTGGTTTGGCAATTTGGGCAAAGTTGGGTATCCAGATTCGGCAATATCCTGCTGCTCCCAGAAAGGCTCTGACTTGCTTTCTGGTTGTTGGAGTTGGAATTCTGCATACTGCTTCTTTTCTTTCTCTGCCTAATCTTCTGCTTCCTTGGGTAATACGAAAACCCAAGTATTTCACTTCTGTTTGGCATAGTTGTGCTTTGGCTCTGGAAACTTTATATCCAGCTTCATTTAGTAACTGCAAGAGATCTTTGGTGGCTAATATACATTCTCTTTCTGATACGGCAGCTATCAACAGATCATCCACGTACTGGAGAAGTACTCTCTTCCCCGGGGCTACTGGATAGCTTGAAAGGTCTTGATTGAGTGCAGCACTAAAGATGGTAGGTGAATTCTTGAATCCTTGGGGTAATCTTGTCCAGGTGAGTTGGCCCCCTCTTCCAGAGATGGGGTCCTGCCATTCAAATGCAAACAATATTTGGCTTACAGGGGCTAATCTTATGCAAAAGAATGCATCTTTTAAATCCAGTACAGTGAAATGGGTAGCTTCAGCGGGTATCAATCCTAGTAGAGTGTAAGGATTGGGTACAACTGGGTGTATAGTTTCAACTGCATCATTTACTCTTCTCAAATCTTGCACTGGGCGATAATCATCTGTCTCAGGTTTCTTTACTGGCAAAAGTGGAGTGTTCCATGGGGATTGACATACTTTTAGTAGGCCATACTCAAGCAATCTCTGTAGGTGGCGATGAATGCCTTCAATTGCGGCTCTTGGGAGAGGGTACTGTTTGACGTGCACTGGGGTAGCGCTAGGCTTGAGGGTTACAATCACTGGTGCTATATGCTTGGCTAGGCCTGGGGGACTGCCTTCTGCCCACACTTCAAGTGGTGCATGAATGTTCTTTAAAGTTTGTTCAAAATAGGTATCTTGAATCGAATCATCAATGTAGTATCTCCACTCTTCTTCTCGGGGTACTGTCAGCAGCATTACTCCTGCTGGTTTGGCTTGGGAATTCACTGTCATTTGCATTTCTCCTTGCTCAGAGAAAGA
This sequence comes from Ichthyophis bannanicus, assembly GCA_033557465.1. Classification (NCBI taxonomy): domain Eukaryota; kingdom Metazoa; phylum Chordata; class Amphibia; order Gymnophiona; family Ichthyophiidae; genus Ichthyophis; species Ichthyophis bannanicus. The sequence continues at coordinate 702,831,662 of CM066032.1, forward strand.
TATTTGGGCTTGAAGCTTGGCTAGCATATCTCGTCCCAGTAGGGGTACTGGACATTCGGGCATGTAAAGGAATTGATGCGTTACTTGCTGTCCTCCTAGACTGCATATTCGGTTTTGTAGAAAAGACTTTGTGGCTTTGGCACCAGTTGCTCCTATAATGGTGACTGCTTTCTTGGTGAATGGGGCTATCTTTTTGTCTATTACTGAATGTTCTGCTCCAGTATCAACCATAAAGTTCATAAATTGGTCTCCTATTTGTATTTCGACCATAGGCTCCTGGAGACCTAAAGCAAACTTGGAGCCCGGTCTGTCCTAATCCACGTCATCCTCATCATGGGCCTGTGTGGCCAATGCTTGGATGGCTCCTCCTCCCCTCTCTCGCTGGAATTGTTCTCGATTGGCTCCTCCTCGGCCTCGGGGACGGCCTCGTCTTTCTTCTCGCCACTGATGATCGTATTCGTCATCTTGCTGGGCGTCTTCGAGTTGCGGGCAAGTATCTCTCCAATGTCCTTCTTCTTTGCAATAGGCGCATTGGTTCACGCCTAGTCTCTGGGTCCGGCCTCCGCCTTGACCCCGCCCTCTTCCTCTGCTCCTTCGATTAGGGACACCTCCCCTTTTCTTTTCAACTATGGCCGCAGCCAAAAAATCAGCTTTCTTCTTCATCTTTCTATCACATTCTCTCTGTCTTTCAGTATCACGATTCACATACACTTTATGAGCGACTTCCAATAACTGTGTTGCATTCATGCCCGCAAAACCTTCTAATTTCTGTAATTTACGTCTAATGTCTGGTTGAGACTGGTTTACAAAAGCAGAATTCACCATGCATAAACTTCCTGGTGCCTCGGGATCATAGGGAGTATACATTCTATAAGCTTCAGTTAATCTTTCATAATAATCTGCTGGGCTCTCATCTATTCCTTGGATAACTCCTGCTACTTTGGAAAGGTTCATAGCTTTTTGGCCTCCTCTTCGCAGGCCTTGTAAAAAGCCTTGGCGAAAACGGGCTAGGGCGGTGGATCCTTCATCTGTATTTGGATCCCATTGGGGGTCTTCATTCGGGAATTCTCTCTGAGCTGCTTCTCTACGATCTATTATATTCTGCCCCTGCGCCGGAGCTGCAGGGTTTTCTGCCATCCATTCAATAGCTGCTTTTCTAATTCTCGCTCGTTCTTCTGTGGTAAATAGGGTGGTCAGGAGCTGACGGCAATCTGGCCAAGTGGGTTGCTAGTATAGGAGGCATAGTGCGACCTCCAATTTAATAAATCAGTTGTAGAGAAGGGGATATACACATAAGTTAGGGGTCCCGCTACCACTTCATCATTATCATTCTTTACGGGCACTCCCGGGACTTGCCTTAAGGGAAACAGTTTGGCTGTCGTCCCAGGCGTCATTTGGGTCTGGGATCTAAGGGCTATTGTCGTTGTCTTTGCAGGAGTTGCTTTCTTTTTCTCAACTGGTTTTGCTTTGGGTTTTTCTTTCACTGGCTTGCTAGTGCTAGCGCTAGCTTTCTCAATTATTTGTACACTGTCCTCTTCTTCTTCTTCTGGGGGATTCCTTCCTACTTCTTCTTCTAGCTCCGCTTCTGGCTCACCTTTTACATCCTCCTCTTCTCTTCCCGCTAATTCTGTCTCTTCCTCTCCTCCAGGAGGAGGGGGGTCTGGGGTTGGGTCTCGCCTCGGCTCCGGCGGTCTCTGGGGAACTGGGGCAGGACGCCGCCGGGCTATTCTTACTGGACCTGGGGTTCGGGGCTGCCTGAGGACTACTTCTGGGGAATCGGGATCTGCCAAGATGGGTTTCTTCTTGGCTTTCTTATCCTGCTCGTTCATTCTAGGCTGTTCCTTTTTCTGTCTAGAATCTGTTTTAGCTAACATTATTCTGCACTGTTCCTCATAACAGCGCTGCGCCCAGGAGGGCGGATCTTCACAAATACTTAACCAGGAATCTATATAGGGGTACTGATCGGGGTGCGCTACCCGCACTCTACGGTGTATTGACTGGATAATCTCTACGGTGAACGTTCCCTCTCGGGGCCAGATGGGGTCTAGATCGGGCCACTCCCTAGTACACAAAATCTGCAAACGGGCTGCTGTCATTTTAATACCATAATCTCCTGAATATCCCTCTTTAAAATGTGCGATCATACATTCTAATGGAGTGTTCCTAGTAGACTCCGCCCCTCCCATTTCGATGTGTGCGCGCAACAACAGACAGAAGGGAAAAGGTGGGCGGACCGTGGGTAAGGGGTCCTCACGGCCCTGGAAACATACAGGGAATACAAATAACAAGACAAGACGACAATCGCTTCCCCCTTTTCGCGACCTGAACACGGTCGCCCGGTCAGGAAATGCGCTAATCAGGGGTCCGCTTTCACTTGGTCCGTGCTGCCAGACCTCTCAATCACACTTCGTTCACACAATCATGCTAGCAACGTATTCCCAGAATGCATTCGTTTCTATCTGTTCTGACTAGTCTTTTTCCCAAATTACAAAAAGGATGAGGGTTTCACCTAGCGCATTCCCATGCCAGGCTACTCGGCTCTTCCTTGAGAGTTGATCAAGCTCTCTTACCAATTCCCAATATCTCGAGATTACAAATTCCAAATTCCAAGTTCCAATGGCAGTACTGCTCTTTCTATTTCTGTCTAGACCCAAAATCAAAACTATACTCACCGGATCCGGTCCTCAAAACTTCCCAAGCAGGCGCATGAGTTGGACCTCGGACTCCCCTCACTCGGGTTCGAGGCGTTGACTCCAGCCGGGCTCGTCACCCGCCGAGGTCCGACCAGCTCCCTCCGATACAAGGGACCGGTGGCGCCAGGGAGCGGCCCTCGTCGGAAGGGCGCGATCCCGGCAGGACCAAGCCTATAGAGGCGGAAAGTCGTGGTATATTGCCCTATATACACTTTGATTCCACAACTTCCCGGCCAACGCACCAAGGAATATGTAGCAGCAAAGCGCAGACAAACCAATGATACCAGGAGTCTGTTCAGAAGGTCCAAATCATTTATTTGTGCACAAGTCTCAAGCAAGACAATTTCAAAATGGCTGAGCAAAGTTTTCAAGCATTACAACAACTTTTATAGACTTCTGTTCCATTCTAGGTATAGAAAAACACTTCATTGGTCCCGGTACGCTCCCGTACCTCCCGTAGCCCTTCTATTGGTCCCGGTACTGATAAGTTTCTCCAATTATGTTCCTTCTGTGGGCTTCTGTAGGCATGACACCTGCCTGCCCCCCTTCTAGTCCCAATTACAATGGTCAGTTCATCAACTTGTTACTTTCACACTTTCAAGGCTATGGGACCATTTGTGCGTGCAGAAGAGCAAGGTTCTGTAACTCATCTGTCAGCACTCCTCAATATTTCTCTGCAAATGTACTCTTTCTTATCAGTAACTTTAAAACACATCTTTTCTGTATTTTTCCATTTCTTAATTCTGCAATTCTGCTTATCTAAGCTAATTCAATATTTCTACTGAGTTCTTTCTTACAATAGCAGCATATTGGGGGATGTGCAATCCTATATGCCTCTCCACAGGCCTCATTTACAGGTCAAGCTAGCCATGCTGGCCTGCCTATGTCAGACACCGTGGGTCACAGGCCTGCACCTGCCACAAAGACTCATGCATGCTATCAAAGTTAAAGGAGACACTCCAGCTCAGTAATGGTGTTCCAGAATAGCACCTGTTGCTGAAATAAATGTTCAAATAGGCAACTGGTAATAGTTCTAATACAAATGCAGTCTCAAGTACACAATGCAGTGTAGCAGGTTTGCAGCCGAACTGGTGGTACACTACTTTCTCAGGGACTTCAGTCTCTTAAGTCCCTGGTTTTGACTAGCAAAGTCCCTGCTGAAGTTTTAATTTTTTGTTGCTGATCTCTCAGGGCTGAAATTAGACACAGCTCCATAAACTACAGATGATTAAGTTGTGGGCCCTGAAGGGCAGAGAGATTACTCTCAAGGCTCTAGATGTGTGAGATAAAGTTCTTACCTTCTGCTTTGTCTTCAATCTCTCTCCTCTCAGTCCATATCCAAAAAAGGCCAGTCATCCAGGCACACAGACCAACTGCACCACTCCAAGAGGGAGGCACCAAAGCACCCAGTTTAGTCCTATCCTACTCCTAACTCTATTTTCATACACCCTCTAGTGTAGGATGCAAAGTAAGGCTACCAGATGTCCAGATTTTCAGGGATTGTCTCCAGTTTTAGAGCTCTTTCCCTGACACCCCCTATTTGGCAGCCTCCTGCCCCCGATTTCAGCAACGGGAACACAGGGAAGAAGGAAATGTATTTTCAGTTTAGTGATTGGAATATATCACAGTTTAGAATTTACTTCCATTGCCATTATATTTTGCACAGTATAGGGGACACGCATCACTGTTTCTATTTCTCTGCTTGGAGGTGATACTGTTTGAGTTGTCCCTGTCATGTGTTGGATGGGGGGGGCCAGTGTAATAATTCCTCTTCCCTCCTCCACATTTTGTTGCACTAACCTGGAATTAAGGTGTCCCTTCCTCCCTCCCCCCCTTTAAATAACCAGATATACCTGCAAAACAAATCTGATAACCTTAGTGCAAAGCCCCCTTCCCTCATGCACACTTCAGTAACAGTACTAGTTAATTGCAAGCTGAAGACTAAGTTCACCTTTTTTGGTTGAAAGGGCCAAACAAGCTACATCACCTCCATCCTTGCTTCCCAAGCTCCTTAGTTGCTGACACTGTGGGGCATAAATATGGACAGGCCATGGCCCTGATGCTGAACCTGGTCCATTGCCTATGTACACTTTGCAGTTTAAGCTAGGCGTAGCAAAAGTGGTTTGTTTCTTTTATTTTTTTCATGTCTTTTCTTTTTAGTTTTATGGCTGCTTATCTCAGCAACAGAATATGCTGCAGGACTTTGTAAGGACGGCTACATATCATAGAGCTATACTACAGAACCACGTCGATTTTAAAGACAAGGTAAGAATTCATTTTTTTAAAGGATAGCATACAATGAAAGAGTGCTTGCTGCTTGTTTTGATCTACCTCCTGTGGTATTAAATAATGACAGTGTGAACAGAATGAAGCTTGACCAAGTCCACGGAATGGAAGGTTCCTTGGTCTCACTCATAGAAAAAGGCTGACCGTGGTGGAAAAGCATCTTGATTAAGTCAAAAATCCATGCGGGCACGAAAGAGGCAACAGGTGCTGTAGAATTAAATTACAAACCAGGATTACTTTGTCGTTTCTAAAACACTAATAAAATGTAGCAGTACTTTTCTATGTAATTCAAAGGTAAGATGCACGACTTCACTATGACATATGGAAATAAATATCTTTATTGCAATATTGTTCAAAAGTGCTAATAGAGAACTGAAACATTTTATTTCAGAATGTGGTTAATTTCAGCATCTACTCCTAGGCTAGAAGGAACACTTCCTGCCATCTGCTCCCCAGTAAAACTGATGGTCCCAGAGCTCTGCTGAGGATGCCTTTGCTTAAATAAAATAACATGAGAATAACACAAAAGTGCCAGATGGAGAATGTCGATGACACCCATCCATCCACAGGCAGTGATAACACAATTTCCTCCTACAAAATCCCATCCGTGTGCTTCAGCCGTGCTGGAACAGGACAGCTGCTCCTACGCAACATATATTGTAGATTTTAGCATTTGCCTTTTCACAGTATACTGTAGATGTTGGACACTTGTCAACCAATACATCTGATTTCCATCTGCTCTGGAAGTATGTTGTATTTCATTGTAAAGATGACTTTTCCCTTAAACACATAGAAAACACAAACTATAATAATCCCAAGCAAACACTATCAAGTCAGAGCAGCTCGACTTGCATGGCATGAAGCAATATTTCTGCAAAGGCAGCAAAGTGCATCTATTACTAAAAATTATTGAATTATAATTAGAGTTGTCTGCCAGAGCTATTGTCTATATCACATATGTTATCTATAATAGGTTTATTGTACGTATGTTACAACAATCATTTTGTAAATTCTTTTGTCACCCCGAGATTGTATTTGGTTATAATATTATACTGGTCGCCGTATCTTAAAAAGGATATAGCGATTTTAGAAAAGGTACAGAGAAGAGCCACCAAAATGGTAAAGGGGATGGAAGGATACTCCTATGAAGAAAGGCTAAAAAGGTTAGGGCTCTTTAACCTAGAAAAGAGACGGCTGAGGGGAGATATGATAGAAGTCTATAAATTAATGAACGGAGTGGAACGGTAAACGTAGATCGATTGTTTACCTTATCAGAATATAGAAAGACTAGGGGACATGCAATGAAGCTACAGGGTAAACTATTTAAGACTAATAAAAGAAAATATTTTTTCACTCAATGTGTAATCAAACTCTGGAATTTGTTACCGGAGGATGTAGTAAAGGCTGTTAGTGTAGCTGGGTTTAAAAAAGGTTTGGACAATTTCCTGGAGGAAAGGTCCATAAACCATTATTAAGAAGTGACCGAAGATATCAATGCTTGACCCAGTACAAGCATTGTGGAACTTGTGTCTCTTGGGAAACTGCTAGGTACATATGACCTAGATTGGCCACTGTTGGAAACAGAATACTGGGCTTGATGGACCTTGGTCTGACCCAGTAAGGCATATCTTATGTTCTTATGTTCTTATGTACTTGCGTTCTATGTAACACATTTTGTTTATTGTAAACCGCCTTTGATCACTGGAAAGGGCGGTATAGAAAAAGTCACAGATAAATAAATACATAAATCAAGGTTGCTATGAGTTCAGTTCAGCCTCAGAGGTTTGGGCCTCCCTTACTGAAATATAAGTCAACTATCAGATTTTCCTGACTATCTAGTTTTGCAAAAGTGTAAAGCTCACCTTAACCCTCCCTTTCGGAATCCACTCTGCCTCAAGTCGTACACCTATGGATTTTGCACTAGTGCTCACAGGGGAAGTACAGTGCACTATCCATACCTTCCCTTCAAAATCTGCCCAGTGAAAAGGACCCGCAGACATCTGCACCTGCTTTTTTCTGCAATCACTCTTTGCATGAAAAGTAACGCATATGAGACATGCTTGCTAAAGTGCACTAACAGTTAGCATTAGATTTACTGTGCACTAAGCACACTGTGGTAGCCATTACCATGTGCTAAAAATGTAGCCATGGTAAAAATCCCATGTGAACCACTTAGCTTGGGTTGGTGCAGAGACTGGGCGGCTCAGGGCAGAATGTGCACCTTGCTGTTAGTGTGGGTATCTCTGGCGTGCACTAACCGCAATGCTGTGGTTAGCATAGGTGCGATAAAAAGGCAAGAACAAATCTGTTCCTATGGGTGGTGGTAAGTGCACCCATGTTAATCATAGGAAATGGCTTAGGGTGAGGGCAAAGCTGAACCTGCACTAACTGCATGGGGACATGCTGGATACACCACCATCAGCTAGCACAGGTCCAACCCTGCTCCCATGCAGAAATAGGGCCTCAACACACACTACCTTAGCATATAGTAAACATTCCTCATAGTTTTGGAAATACAGGGTGGCCCAAAAGAAGTGAGAACATCTTGTAGCATATAAGTTATTTAAAAATTCAAAAAGACAGATGTAAACGACTGACAAATTTTTTAAAAAAGATGGCGACCGTAAATTGTCGAAATAAAGACGTTATATAGCTAAAAAAGGTAAAGAAGTAAACTATTTAAGCTTTTAATTTACGAGATGTTCTCACTTTTTTTGGGCCACCCTGTATATAACTATGCACATTGTTGTCTCCTCCCTTCCCCCCCATGTCCACTTATTTGGCAACTTAGTGGTAGTATCATAAGACTACCGCTAGAGATCAATCAGAGCCATTTTGCACCCTGCGCCCAATGGAGTAGGAATGACTGGGGATCACTCCTCTCCCCTCATGACACCAGTAGAAGCCCTGGTAAGTCTATGGGTGGTCTTGTGTATTATTTTTGTTAAGTGCCGTCAAGAGAGATTTACATACAGAGGAGGCAGTGCATGCAAATCTCTCTCATACTTATTCATTACGGTTATCCTGAAAACCTAACTGGCTAGGTGTGTCCTGAGGACTGGGTTGAGACCCCCTGCCTTGAACTAACATGCATTATGTTATAATAATGCACGATTTTGCCACTGAATCCACATTAGTAACTACCACCCCCCCCCCCTCCATCTCACTACTTACATTGCATTTACGCTCACACTCTAATGCGAAGATCCTATCACTTGGACTGGCCCAACCATCAGGCAAACTAGCTGGTTGCAAAGGGTGGCAGTCTCTGAGGGAGGGATGCAAAACACGGGGCATTCAATGCTAAACAATAGATTCTGACAACCAGGGGCGGCATAAGGTTTAAGGTTTTCCTAGGGTTCCAGCACCTTGAACCAACTCTGGACCGTCCCTGGTGCTCATATGTGGGTATAGCTTTTGAATAACACATGAAGGCATGTCCCCTTGTCTTTATACTTTTTGAAAGACTAAACAATCGATTCACATTTATCCATTCCTCTCCACCATCATATCTCCCTTCAGCCATCTGTTTTCCAAGCTAAAGAGTCCTAACCTCTATAGCGTTTTTTCATAGGAGAGTCGCTCCACCTCCTTTATTATTTTGGTTGCTCTTCTCTGTATCTTTTTTAATTTTGCTATATATTTTTGAGATGCAGTGACCAGAAATGCACACAATACTCAAGGTGTTGTCACACATAAGAACATAAGATATGCCATACTGGGTCAGACCAAGGTCCATCAGGCTCAGTATCCTGTTTCCAACAGTGGCCAATCTAGGACATAAGTACCTAGCAGTCTCCCCAAAAGACACAGGCTCCTCAATGCTTGTATTGGGTCAAGCAGTGATTTCCCGGGTCCCTTTTAATAATGGTTTATGGACCTTTCCTCCAGGAACTTCTCCAAACCTTTTTAAAACCCGGCTACACTAACAGCTTTTGCTACATCCTCCGGTAACAAATTCCAGAGTTTGATTACACATTGAGTGAAAAACATTTTCTCTTATTAGTCTTAAATAGGTTACCCTGTAGCTTCATTGCATGTCCCCTAGTCTTTCTATATTCTGATGATGTAAACAATTGATCTATGTGATACAGAACCTTTACAATATTCTGTGTTTTATTCTCTATCCTGTCCTGAAAATTACTAACATTCTGTTTGCTTTTTTGGCTGCCACCCACAATGGGCCGAAGATTTCAATGTCCACAATAAGATCTAGTTCCTTTTCCTGGTTGGTAACTTCTAATATGGAACCTAGCTACAATCTGAGTTGCTCTTCCCTATGTGCCTCACTTTGCACTTGGCCACATTACATCTCAGGTGTCATTTGGATGCCCAGTTTCCCAGTCTTTCAAGATCCTCTCACAATCCACATGCAATTTAACAACTTTGAATAATTTGGAGTCATCTGTAAATTTAATGACTTTGCTCATTGTTCCCATTTCCAGATTTTTATAAGAGCTACATTTTTTTTAAAGGATAGCACGCTATAAGGAGTTTTCTCTGACCAGTGATGTTGGCATGAATATTTAACCCTCTGTAGTTAGGACATTGTCCTAGGCTTGGTAGAGGGATAGACAATAATGCTGAGGTCTTTTTCTCCTTATATGAGCGATTCTTACAGGAGCCTTTGAAAAAGAATAATAGGGATTTTTTTTTGTTTTATTTATTTTCTGATAGTTTGAATCCCTCAGGTACCATAATATTTTTGCAGATTTGCATGTTTTATATCAAGTTTTAACCTTTGCAGCTGATCCTTTTAGTTTTGCTTTACCATTTTTTTCATTTTACCAGTAGTCACTTTTTGAAAGTTAAATGCTAGCACTTTTGATTTCGTTACGGGAATGTTTACTAAGCTGGGCTAATGGTTAGCATTCACTATTTATAACAAGGTCCCATGTTATTCAAGGGGACATAGTTAGAAATATCATGTGCTAACCGTAAGCCATCCTGCCAGTATTCCCCCCTCTGACTCTCTCCACACAACCAGAGCAGCAGTATGGGGAGAGCCGGCAGGGGGGGGGGGAGTGGGAGGGAGCGGAGTAAGGGCAGAGTGGGGGCAGGCAGAAGCGGCAGAACATACAGGGCCAATTCAGGTCACAGCACTGTACATCCTGCGGGGACAGGGGGAATAAGCAGCTTTAATTGTCCAATCGGGGCTGCAAAAATTGCAAAATTTGTTAGCTTCTCTAATTTCTGTTACCATTTCATCATGTGTCCATTCATTCACCCCTCAAAATCCTCTTTCCCTTCACTCATGGAATTTCTATCCATAAAGATTCTATGAAGCATTTGATTTCCTGCAGAAATTTTATTCTGTTTGACTCAATGCTCTTTTTAACATACATACAATACCCACACCCCCTCCACTAATGTGATCGACCCTATCATTGTGATATAATTTGTACTTTGGTATCATAGTGTCCCTTTGGTTATCCTTCTTCTACCAAGTCTCTGAGATGCCAATTATATCTAACCTTTCATTCAGTGCTATATATTCTAATACTGCCATCTTATTTTTTAAACTTCTAACATTTGTATACAAACATTCAAATTATCTCTTTTATTTATATTTATAACCTTTCGCAGTTGGCAGAGATACTTTGCGATCTTTCAACTCTGTCTGCTCTCTCCTTAAGGCATCTGGGCTACCTCTGCCTTTCTTGCAACCTTTCTATTGGGATCCTTTAGAACATAAGAGATGCCATACTGGGTCAGACCAAGATCCATCAAGCCCAGTATCCTGTTTCCATCAGTGGTCAATCCAGGTAACAAGTACCTGGCAGGTTCCCAAAAAGGTACACAGGTTCCACAATGCTTGTCCCAGGGTAAGCGGTAGACTTCCCGAGTCCTCTTTAATAATAGTTTATGGACCTTTCCCCCAAGAACCTGTCCAAATCTTTTTCAAACCCAGCTATACTAACAGCTTTTACTACATCCTCTAGTAACGAATTCCAAAGTATGATTACGTGTTGAGTGAAAAAATATTTTCTCTTATTAGTCTTAAATGGGATACACTGTAGCTTCATTGCATGTCCCCTAGTCTTTCTACTTTTTGATGGTGTAAACAACTGATATACATTTATCCATTCCATTCCATTCATTAATTTATAGACCTCTATCATATCTCCCCTTAGCCGTCTCTTTTCCAATTAGCTACACAAAGGGACATAGACAAGCACTGTTAGAACACTCTTAAAAGAGGTTAACTGCTTCTTCTCTTAAAGAACAGATGAGGAACAGGTAGGGATTTTGGTAGGTCTCTCTCTTACTACAACAGGTAGCAAAGCTCCATCAACTAAACAATGGATGGGAAAAATCATATTGCTAAAGATATTGTCCCCATTACAGCTTCTGCCTCTGTCCAGAAAGAGATCCCAATGCCAGTTGAAGGACCGGTTCCATGTGCAGGCTGCCTGCATGCTGAGACTTGGACTTGAGTCACCAGAGCCTGCAATATCAAAACTCCAACTGCTCCAGCCCTTGAATTGAAGAAACAGTATGCAGCTCTTGAAGTGGAGGAGGTGGAAGCATCCAAGGAAAGGGAAGAACCACAACTCGAGCACCCCAAAGTTGCAGAATCAGTCACCACAAGGAAGCGAACGGTAGTAGTGGTTGGTGACTCTCTTTTGAGAGGTACTGAGGCATCCATCTGCTGACCAAATTTGATGTCCAGAGAGGTGTTCTCTCTGCCAGGTTCCAAAATATGAGATGTTACGGAGAGTTTGCCAAGACTCATCAAGCCTTCTGACTATTATCCAATGTTGCTCATCAATGTCTGCACAAATGATATTGCTAGGTATCCCTCCGAGCATACCAAAAGTGACTTCATGGTTCCGGGACAGAGGGTGAAGCAGATAGGAGCACAGGTGGTGTTCTCTTCAATCCTCCCTGTTGAGGGTAAAGGCAGAGAAGCTCACATCCTGGAGATGAATGCATGGCTGCGTGGGTGGTGTCATAGAGAGCATTTTGGTTCCTGGGCCATGGGATGATCTTCCAAGGGCTGCAGAGCAAAAATGGTGTCCATCTGTCCAAGAAGGGTGGGGTGAATAGAGCCCCCAAGTAAGTGAAAGAAGCCCCCAGGTAAGTGAAACATTAAATACCTCTGTAGAAATGGGTAATAGGGGCAACATCTGGAAAGCAGTGTGTATAAATGCCCGTAACATGAGAAATAAGATCCCAGATTTGAGGCTTTAATGGACGAGGCTGACTTGGATTTAGTGGCAGTTGCAGAGACATGGTTCACAGAAAACCATGAAGGAGACGCAATTATTCCGGGCTGTACTTTATTCAGGAAGGACAGGGAGGAAGAAGGGGAGGAGGAGTGGCACTATGTTGCTGTTGTTAAGTACCGTCGAGTCGGTGTCGACTCGTGGCGACCCTCTGGATAGTTGTCCTAAATTGTGTTCGGTCTTCAGTCAGGCGGCTCATTGTTGACAGACTGGTACCCATAGCTTGCTGTGATTGTATCGATCCATCTCATTGCTGGCCTTCCTCTTTTGCATTGACCTTCTATCTTGCCAAGCATGATATCTTTCTCTAATGATCTTTCTCTTCGAATGAAGTGTCCAAAGTATGAAAGTCGAAGTCTTGTCATCTGAGCTTCTAAAGAAAGCTTGGGTTTGATCTCCTCTAGTACTGACTGGTGTGTTCGTTGGGAAGTCCATGGTATAAGCAGTATTCGCCGCCAGCACCATAATTCAAAGACATCAATTTTCTTCCTGGTCTATCTTTTTCACTGAAAATACCATGGCTTGAACAAGTCAAATCTTTGTATGGAGAGATACATCTAGGTCTTTCATAGCCATTCTGCCAAGAGCAATGCGTCATCTGATTTCTTGACTGCTTGTTGCTTCTTTATTGATAGTTGATCCAAGTAGGTTAAAGTTGTCCACAATTTCAATTTATTCTCCTTCAATGATGAACTTGTTGATTTTGCCAGTTGTCATCATCTTTGTCTTCTTTACATTAAGATGCAGGCCCATTTTGAGACTATGTTCTTTGATCGTGAGAAGCAAATGTTTCAGATCATCTTCACTTTCAGCCAGTAATGTGGTGTCATCAGCATAGCAAAGGTTGTTGATGAGTCTTCCACCAATCTTCACACCTCTGTTGTCTTCATACAATCCTGCTTCCAAGAACAAGATTGGCTGTCCTAAAGCTACGAGAGTTAAAGAAAAAATTCCAGCCTCAAATTGGAATGTTACAAGATGCTCAAGGTTCTAGGTTGAATGATGCTGAGAAGATTAAGAAAAGGTGGAAAGAATATACAGAGTTTTTATATGATAAAGATCAAGTGGACCAACAGCCATTTCACCCTGTACCTTATGATCCAGAACCATTGGTGATGAAAGAAGAAGTTGAAGCAGCATTGAAAGCCTTATCAAAGAACAAAGCACCAGGCATTGATGGCATTCTCATAGAAATATTACAGCAATCTGATGCAGCTGTTACCATACTTACAAAGCTCTGCCAAGAAATTTGGAAGACTGGAAAAGATCTGTGTTTATACCAATACTAAAGAAAGGTGATCCAACTGACTGTGGAAATTATCACACAATCACTCTGATCCCACATGCCAGCAAGATTCTACTGAAGATTATTCAACAGAGACTACAACCATACCTGGAACAAGAACTACCTGAAGTGCAAGCAGGGTTCAGAAAAGGGCGAGGAACGAGAGACATCATCGCGGATGTGAGATGGATCCTTGAAAAGACTAAAGAATACCAAAAGGAGTATCTATTTGTGCTTTATTGACTATAGCAAGGCTTTTGACTGTGTAAACCATGAGAAACTCTGGGCCACATTAAGAAGCATGGGTATATCAGAACACCTGATCATTCTCTTGCACAATCTGCACATTGATCAAATAGAACAAGGAGAAACAGAATGGTTTAAAAAAAGGAAAGGTGTAAGACAAGGCGTATCATTTTCATTGGTCCACCACCTGTACATCTAGCCATGTGGTTTTTCTTTTACGATGTCCGTGCGATTTGCTATATGTGGGCTGTACCACTCGGGCTGTTAAAATCAGATTGCGGGAACATGCTTCACGATTACATTTACAAAATCATTCAGCACCCATTCTCAAACATTGTTTAGCCTTGGGCCAAAGTTTTCAAGATCTTCACTGGAGAATTATTGATTTGGTTCCACATGACCCTCGGGGTGGGGACAAGATTTCCCAGCTATAATGGCTTGAATAATGGTGAATTTTTACCTTGGGTTCAATGCATCCCTGGGGCCTCAATCATGAGATTGATTGGCAGAATCTGTTCTAACTATTGGCCAATGTATAAGGGAACCCCCATGTGTCATGGGGGGTGTTCCCTTTGCATTAGTGGTTCTTCTCATGATGGAATGATTTATTGGCCAATCATACAGTGGCTCTTTTCTCAAAATGGCCTTTGTTCTTTTGGCGTTTTATGGCAGTTATTCTGGAGAGCATATTGAGGATTTAGATGATGTTCATTTGCACTTGAAACAGGGTATTTTGTGGACTCGAAACATGCACATCATGCAGTTGCTTCATCCTTTGTGTTGTTGGTATCTCATCTTACTGCTGATTTTCAAAAACTAAGTACTTTCATTTTAATGAGTTTGACCCATATTTGATTAAAATGGACATGTCCTGCTTTCGAGGTTGAGTAAACCACTCTCCTTCCTGATGGCATGCCCGACAATAAATTGATAAATTTTGAGATTGGTGCACATTTGGTGATTTTTTTTCTATTCTGATTCATTAGGATAGAGCATCAGAACATGAACTACCAGCTGCCATATTAGTTGAGCCCTCCCTCCACTTCAATCATTATTTTATAGACCTCTGTCTGTTTTCCAAGTTGAAGAGCCCTAAACGTTTAAGCCTTTCCTCATAGGGGTATCTTTCCATTCCTTTTATCATTTTGGTTGCTCTTCTCTGTACCTTTTCTTCCACTATATCCTTTTTAAGATATGATGACCAGAACTGCACACAGTATTTGAGGTGTGGTCACACCATGGAGCAATACAGAGGCATTATAATATCCTTCGATTTATTCTCCATTTCTTTCCTTATGATTCTTAGCATTCTAGTTGCTTTCTTGGCCGCCGCTGCACACTGGGCAGAGGGTTTCAGCATGTTATCCACGATAACGCCTAAATCTTTTTCCTGGATGGTGGCCCCTAATGTGGAACCTTGTGTTGTTTAACTGTAGTTTGGGTTGTTCTTTCCTAGGTGCATAACTTTGCAATTGCCCACATTAAATGTCATTTGCCATTTGGACACCCAGTCTCCCAATTTCTTAAGGTCCTCTAGCAATTTTTCACAAGCCTCTTGTTTTTAACATCAGTTAAGGAATTTATGTCAGCCGATGATTCCATATTAAAGGGTCCTGCAAGGATAATAGCCTGAAGCAAATTCTAACCCCACATCTACCTGCTGGAGCAGAACCAAGTCCTGAGTTATGAAGCAAACTTCATATCCACCAGCCACTGAGCAATTTACATTCCTAATGACTAACTCACCAACTACAACAATCAGGGCACATTTCTAGCTTGGTACAGTCCTAACAACAATCATCCTAACCCTTCCTTCCTGAGCACATGCCCTTGGAGATAGACACTCAATGCCAGAGGATATTACATAGAAACAGAAATATGACGACAGAAAAAGACCACATGGCCTATCTAGTCTGTCCTTCCATATCAACAACTCCAACAGTCCCCTTTTTACCTTTAGAGATCCTCTGTGTTTGTCCCATGCTTTTTTGAATTCAGTTACTGTCCTCATCTCTACCACCTCCACTGGGAGACTCTTCCATGGATCCACTACCCTTTCCGTAAAGAAATATCTCCACAGGGCAGGGCCTGGCATACCAAGGTGGTGATCTCCTTTCAGAAGACCTCTTTCCCCCATGACAACTCAGAAGCTGCCACATAGGGGTGGAATTTCTCTGTTAGATAAGCACTCGCACTCTCCTCACCACATTCATCCCAATAAACACACTATTTACTCACTCTCATTTGTGGCAACAAAGTGGCCACGGCTTTATTTAAAACTTCTAACACTTAGGGGCTTGTATACAAAGCCGCGGTAGCGGTTTCCGATCGTTATCGGAGCCACGGCCCCATTGATTTCAATGTAAATGATTTCAATGGGCCACAGCTCTGATAACAATCGGAAACCGCTACCGTGGCTTTGTATTATAACTGTATACAAACAACATTTATTTCAGATCAACCTTATAGCTCAGTCATTTCACTTATTTGTTATTAACCCCGCCCCCCCCCCCCTTCTCTTTCCCAGCCGCAGCCGTACTCGGCCATCCCACTAACCGGCATCAATCTAGCCTGGATGAGATCCCACCTAACCCTGTGGCATTCTAACCCTTTTTCCCTTGCCTCTCCCCACAGCTGGCAGTGACTCACAGCTATGCCCCTGAAGCGCACAGCGGTGGCTCATGCAAGTCTTCATCATTCTTTCCCCATCCCTGTCTAACACCCCCCCCCCTATTCTGACCAACCTGCTTACTGCTGCTTACTTTAGCCCCCACCATAAGCAGTGACAGCATCAAGCTAGTCACTGCTCCCCTACTCAAGCTGCGGGCTCTTTGCCACTACAGGAGGCTTCCAACATGTCCTGCACTATACTCAAAAAGTTATCCAAATCGATGTTGAAAAGATGAATCCCATTCTTGTAATAAAGCCTGGGAAAATCAGTTGTCAGCAGCTCATGAACTAATACCAGCCTCCTCTAATGAAACCAGCACCCCGGCCACCACCCTCCTCTGCAGCCTATCTATTGCCTTTGGCTGCCAAGCATCCTTCCAAACTAACCGAGGGATGATTTGAGACCACACAATACAGGAATTTGGAAAAGAACATTTCACCATAACCATGTCGCCCCATATTTGATGGATTAAGTCCTTACCCTTCACAGAATACAGATCATTTCCTCCCAAATGGATGAAAATGAGCTGCAGGGAGGAAAAGCATCCTTCTTGTAAGAGGGTTGAGATGAGCTGATTCCATAAAATGCCCCAAATCCCCAGCTACCAGATCCGGATATCAAGAGCTTCCAATCCCAGATGTATGCCCAGCTGAGACTCTGCAGCTCACTTTTGGGCCAAAAGATTAAGGAATGCCCACACATCCAAATGCAAATCTCCAGAGGCAATATACCTGGACTAGAAATTGGCAGAGGTGAGCAGCACTGCTTCACTTCATCGCACATAACACAGGTAAGCATTGGAACATCAGTGCCCCACCTTCCAAATCAAGGCAAGCAACCCTCCCCAAGCTTCTGCAAACATTGCCGTCCTGATGCGATATGAATGAGGTCCATACTCCGCTGGGTCAAACCCAGCCAGAACCAGGCTCCTCTTTAACATCACTGTAAACTGAAACCTAGTCAGCAGTGCACCATCCCTGTGCACCAACAAGTACAGCCCGCCCACTGGACACTTGTCCAAATATGCCTGGGCATGACTCACTGGGCATATTGCTAGGCCTGGAGACCTGCACAGCACCATCCTAGCTCCCTTTCCGCCTAGGTCAGTCTTAGAACTTCTAATGCGCAAACACATCTTCCGTTACTCCACACATACATTCCTCCGGCAGCAAATCAGTGACACCACTGGCATGTGTTGACTGGGCTACAAGCTCTACCCCCACAAGGCTGCATATAACAACATCACAAATGCCACCTGGAAGAGTGTCACCTCGTATGGTGCACAACACACAGAAGGTAGTGCCTCGAGAAGATGTTACAAAATAACAGGCGTTATAGGTAAGTGTGTAGGCTGCCCTCTGGCAGTTGATGCACATAACCCCTGACCATCTACTTCACCAGGAAGGATGCTGTGGGATCTGGACACCCTTATAACTTAGAAAGAAAAGGCAATGCTAGCCACTAACGCAGCCAGCAACCCAGCAGATGTGCCTGCCTGCTTCATAGAAGATATGAATTCCACAACTACTCACTCCACGACAGGCAGGTGCACACTAAGATCGTGCTGTCTCAGGAACACCACAAATCTCTTCTAACCTTCTATGTTGCATACACCTTCCATGTATTTCCTCCCAGTGAACTCAACAAACTCTCCACAATGCCATCAGGGCCAGCCACAAGTCTTCTGGCATCCAAGATGGGGGTTCATCTGTATAGGGTGCCAATGCCCAGAAATGTGTCCACTGGAAAGGAGAAAGAGCATCCGCTATCCCGTTACAAACACCATGGACATGTGTGGCAAACAAAGTAATGTTCAACCGCAGGCAAAGCAACACCACCAGGCGCATCAACTCCACCAATAGTGCTTAATGGTCTGCACAACTGCCAAATTGTCCAAATGAAATACCACCCAATGGTATGCAAAGCACTTCCCCCACAGCCACAATGCCACCTAAACTGGGAATAGCTCCAAAAACGTGATGTTACTACACTACCCTGCACTCGCCATGTCTCCAGCTATCTCTGTGCACACCAAGCCCCCTGAAAAAAAGACTCCAAAACTGTGACCCCCAGAAGCATCAGTAAAGAACTTCAAATCACTGTTAGAGTTCACAGGGGCCTGCCACATGCACACACCATTAAACTACTCCATAAAGGACCCCAGACCTCCAGATCCTCCTGTACCCCATGTGGCACACACATCAGATGATGCCTCCTTGAGATACCCTGTGTCAAATGTACCAGACAATACATAAACACTTGATCCCTGGGCAGCGCTGGCCCATGGGTTTCTGCTCCCCCCCCCCTCCCCAGGCAGAAGCCCTGGCCATGCTGCACTTTCCCCCCACCCCGAGCGGCACCACTGACCCCCCTCCCCCCTCCCCCCCCCCCCCCCCCACTGCTGCTGATTCCAGCAGCAGAGTCTTCTTGGCAGCAGTGACAGGCCATGTGCTTTGGCACACATGGCCTGCTGCTGAGTCTAGCCACCTCTGATGCTAGAATCAGCAGCAATAGGGGAGGGGAGAGTGGCACAGCTCGGCGCGTCAGGGGACAGCAGGCCATGTGTGCCAAAGCACATGGCCTTCTGTACTGCCCTCTGAGATCTACTACCCTATGCCAGCTTAACCTGTCCCTGGGGATCATTCTGTTTGCAAATTTTAATTTGTCCAACAAAGACAGGATTTGATGCAGTGTAAGCTTCCTTCTACTTCTCACCTATTTGGCCTTCCCCAGAAGGGCCTCCACTTTGTCTCTGGGCAATCGGGTCTCCATCTGTACTAAATCTAGCTCAATCCCCAAGAAAGTGAGTTGAGTACTCGGCCCCTCTGATTTCTCCTCAGCTGCTAACCTCCAAAATGATGCCACCAGTTGGACGCACTCTTCCACCTTGGCTCTTCCCCCAAACAAAAAAAATCATCCAAATAATGAACAATGCTCCTCATCCCTGACACCATATGAACTACTTAATGCAGAAAAGTGGTGAATGCCTCAAAACTCACACAAGCTATGGAGCATCCCATAGGCATGCACTTATCAAAGTAAACCCCCCTCCTCCCCCCCCCCCCAGCAAGTAAATCAACTCTGGCTGGATTGGCAGAAGGCAAAAAGCCAATTCAATATCTGCCTTTGCCATCAAAGATCCTGGGCTCAACTGCCTCAACATGTCATTGGCCTGGTCAAGCAAAGCAAATTGTATGGAACAAAGGGCAGGGTCAATAGAAGAATTCATGCTACACCCCACCAGGTAGGACAACTTGTGAATTAAACAAAACTTGCCCAGCTCCTTCTTTGGGACAAGACCCTGTGGGGACACCACCAAATCCAAGAACAGGGACTCATGGAATGGGCCACCAATACACCCCAGGAACAACTCCTTAGCTAACATTTCCTGTAGAATATCCTGGTTCACTGACACCCAGGGGGCATTTCTACACATGTGCCTCAAAGGGGGGGAACTGAAAAAGAATCCAAAACCCCATCACAAATCCTTCTCACAACACCTGAGCACCATTCTCATGAGGGTAATCTGGCAAACACTGCTATAATGCATAAAGGCTAATTGGTCAAGGCGTCTTGCTGTCCCACCTCCAGAGCAGTTGCAGGTCCTGGGCATCCTGCTTGCCCTCTAGGCTATCCTTCTGAACTCACACAGTGAAAGGCAGGATGGGTGCCATAGCACACACTACACCAATGCCAGAATCTGCATGCTAGATGTTCACATCTGCCCGCATTAAAATGGAGTCCGCAAACAACCCCCTAACGGTAATCAAAATTGTATTATAACACTAGGAAATGAGATACCGTAAAGACCCTCAGTAATATATTATATTATTTTTTTGTCGGACATAAATCGTGCAGGGAAGGCACTATAAACCATCCCCCAATCACAATACATATCCCTTTTATTCAACCCAACAGGTTTAAAACTATCTCAAAAAACAGAAAAGGTTCATTAACAATGGAAAAACCACACTTATCTGAAAACACGCACTCAAGCGCTCTCAGCTCTGCTTGTACAAAACTCAATCCACCATGTAACTGGCAAAAAACGCCAAAATGTTTTCTGATAAAAACGAGGATACTAACTTAAGATTGGCTAACCTGAATCTGCCTATCATCTCAAATCACCAATCACAAGGAGGGAATCCCCACAGATTAGGGAACCCCCTGCCGTGAGAGGTTGATGTCAAACAACACCCAGCCAATCAATTTCACAGTTCATCCCAGTAGGAGAAACAGCTTGTAGAAAATGGAAGCAGAAATTGGCTCTACTCCCCACACTCCATGGCGGCTGGTTACTGGGGATCAGGAAATCCCTTGTACTACTTGCATGGGTGCCTCACCCAGCCTCTGGGACACCACCAAAAATCCTGAGGTGGAGATCCCTCCTATGGATGGGAACATACCCACAGAGGTTACAGGCCAAAAGGGCAAGACCTGTGCTGGTGTCATCTCCAAAAGCCAAATATCCACATCATGAAAACTCCAGGCATCCACCTGTCCTTGGCCAATGCCCTCCTAAACTACTAATCATAGTTTAGCCATGCCCACTCCACATAAGTCCGATATACCCTCAAAAACAAATCTGAGTAGTGCAACAAACCTGGATAGAGAGCTGGCTTTGCCTCACTAAGGATATTGCATAGGCATGAAAAGTGAGTGAGCAGCCAGTTAATAATGTTTTTTAGAAACACGGTGATGCTTTTGCTTCGCCTCTCCCTTCCTATTCTCCCCATTCTTCCAATCCCTAGCATCAAATTCCCTCACCAACAGTGCAAAAATATACATGTATTTACCCCACAGAACCTTCTATTTCAGTTTCTAAGGCACCTGACCATCCAATGGGGCAATCGCTCTCAATGTGTGCCCACGCTGAAACAACTAGGGACCCCCCATCTCCCCCATCTAACCACCCCCATACCAAGCCATCACCCCAACTCTAGAAGCAGAAGATGAAGTAGAAGAGGAAGAAGACTCAGAGAACTCACAAACACCTAAGGGATCCAAACCCTGTGTCTGCCGCTCCTGCTTCTTCTGGTCTAAGTGTCATCCTACCCAATGAATATTCCGCAGAAACTTCCTATCCTGGAGCTGGTACCATACAGTCTTCTTGGAACCAATAACCCCAACCCTCAGACACCAGAGCATCCCCACCCACAGCTGAAGCAGCACCCAGCTCCATGGTAATGCCCTCTCCCTTCCCAAGCAATGCCTGGACAGGAAACCCTTCAGACTCACACTACTATCATCGTCAGATGAACTGGCCTCCTTCCATGCTTTGGTACTAAAGGACCTTCCATTGGCCTGGAAAATGCTCCATGCTGCCACTGAGCCTGGCCCCTAGTGGCCAGCCCCAGGGGAGGCAAACTAGGGATGGCCCCACTTCCTCTAGGACCTGAGCCCTGCTTTGTGCCCTTTGCAGCTCCTCCCCATGATTTCTGGCTCGCAGATTTATTGCAGGGTGCCTTTGCATTATCGCCTTTCTTTCCCCCCAATGAGGCTTTGTGTTCCCTCTGAGGGCCCATTGGTGTCCAGGGCCGACCTGAGGGTTTCTGTCACCCTAGGCAGACCCTCCATGCTGCCCCCTGAGGATTGTGTCACCGTCCAGCCCATCATGCCACCCCCCTCCCCCCTCCCCGGCATTCATCTTCATGCCTGGGGGAAGGAGGCAGGAGTGGCAGGCCAAAAACATGCCAGCACGGGTGCTTTAAAGCCCGACAAAGTGGAGCGATCACTGTGCCAACCTCCCTCCCCAAGCGAGAAGATGGATGTCGGGGGGGATGCAGAATGGTGGGCCAGGCAGCACCACAATCCTAGTAAAGCCCACCGTGGTGCTGAACTACCACTTCACCTGGGGGGGGAAGGGGAGGGGCAATGCTGCTCTCCAGGACCTGCTGCCCTAGGTGATCACCTAGTTCGCTTAGCTGATAGCCTGGTCTGTTGGTGCCACACGACCAGGCCCCCTTGATCTGCCTCTTCGAGCTCGTCCACAAGAAGTTGGATGTTCTCCCAGCTGCAAACAGGCTCACAGAAGCATCCTTAGCAGCCACTATTCAACTGGCACTAGGACCCATCAGCCAACTGCATGCCACAGCCTGCCAAGTCTCACAGCATGCGTCTCAGCTACTCAGCCAAGAGCTCTCTGCCATGATCAGACCAATGCGAGCCTGTCCCAACCCCAGAGGCCTCTGAAGATGCCTTGAAGATGCCAGGGAATCTCCCCAAAACAACTGTCTCAAAGCATAGAAAGGAAGGGGAAACAAAAAATAGGCACCACTGTGGTAAGCAGACAGCACTCCCACTCCCACCTCCCACCTCCCAGCCCTCCAACCCCCCCTCCCTCGAATCCCATCAAAACTGCCAACATTGACTTCCTCCCTCACCTCACACACTTTCCAACCTTCCATTGGCCCACCCTCGCTAACCCCCTTCCCACATCACTTCCTTCCCCACTACAGCTCAGGGCTCAGACATGTTATGGTGCCCCCCAATTCCTGGATGGTGGAAGGTACTTCTTATGTCTCTGGAAGACTCCTCTTTATACCTCTCTCTCTCCCTCAGCTCCTCCAAGCCTGCTACTCTAGCCTCCAGAGATTGGACTCATAGAAACATGACAGCAGAAAAAGACCACATGGCCTATCTAGTCTGCCTTCCATATCAACTACTGTAGTCCCCTTTTTACCTATAGAGATCCTCCATGTTTGTCCCATGATTTTTTTAATTCAGATACTGTCTTCATCTCTACCACCTCCACTGGGAGACTATTCCACGCATCTACCACTCTTGCTGTAAACAAATATTCCCACATATTACTCCTGAGTCTATCCCTTTCACCCTCATCCTATGTCTTCTCATAGCAGAGCTTGCTTTCAATCGAAAGAGGCTCTCCTCCTGTGCATTTATGCCATGGAGGTACTTAAACATCTTAATCATATCACCTCTGTCCCACCTTTCCTCTAAAGTATATATATTAAGGTCCTTAAGTCTGTGCTCATATGCTTTATAACGAAGACCACTAACTATTTTAGAAGCCACCCTCTGTACTAACTCCAACCTGTTTATATCTTTTTGAAGGTGTAGTCTCCAGAATTGCACACAAATACTACAAATGAGGTTGCACCAAAGACTTATACAGAGGCACTTTCACCTTCTTTCTTCTGTTGGCCATTCTTCTCCCTATACACCCAAGCATCCTTCTAGTTTTCACCATTGCTTTTTCTACCTGTTTAGCTACTTTAAGATCATCAGACACAATCATGCCTAGATCCTGCTCTTCTTTTGTGGACAGAGGTACTTCACCCCCTATACTATATCACTCTGACAATACTACTTTTGTCCTTCCTCTTCTCACTAACATATCTGAAAAATGTTTTATCCCCCCATTTTATTGCATTGGCTATTTCCTCCTCTTTTTGAATCTTTGCTTTCCTGACTACTTTGCTAGCTTCTCTAAGTTTTTCCAAATATGTCTTCCTCTCTCTGTGACTCTTGTATTTCATGAAGACCTCCCTCTTTTTCTTCATCTTTTCAGCTACTTCTTTCAAAAACCATAGCGGTCTCCTGTTCCTTTTATCTTTACT
Source organism: Ichthyophis bannanicus (assembly GCA_033557465.1). Taxonomy (NCBI): domain Eukaryota; kingdom Metazoa; phylum Chordata; class Amphibia; order Gymnophiona; family Ichthyophiidae; genus Ichthyophis; species Ichthyophis bannanicus. The sequence goes on from CM066032.1 coordinate 702,855,652, forward strand.
TACCATTTTTTTAAAAAAAGGTTGGTTGCCCTTAAAATATCCCCTTTCAGTTTTGTCCACTGTTTTTCTACAACCCCCAGCTGTACCCATCCCACTAACAACTCCCTGAGGTATTGTCCCATCTTTGCAAAGTTAGTTTTCCTAATGTTTAAGACCCTCGCTTTTGAATGGATTCCTGAGAGCTATAAGCTCTTTGCACCTAGTGCACTCTTTCCTTCTTGCCGACTAGGAGATAATTATACATTTGACACTTAATGAAAAAGACTAGATAGCTCTATCTCACTGTTGGGCTGCTGTCTGCATCTTAGTACTGGTAAGATATTTAGTCATTTAAAGTTGCTAAGGGGTTAGGGCAACCTCAACTAATGCAAGGTCTTTTAAACTAATTAGGTATAGTGTATGCTATTTATTTTATGTTTGCTTTCAGATGAACTGAAGGGCCTAGAACTAATCTATTCCTATAGGCTATAAAACTTGCTGATGAAGATTGCCATTAAACCTTAAGGTGAAAAAAATTCCCTCCTATCCCCTTAATTGGCTTAACAGCCTATAAATCAAAGACTGAGCCTGGGGTGGGTGTAGGAATCAAACACTTAACAGAAAGTTTTACAGCTAAACTGGGCCTTAACTGAATTAATAAATCAACGTGGAATTTTAAATAGACATTCAGTTTAACCCAAATCTCCCTTTTCCCCAAGCTTCAAGACAGTTTCCCAGCAGGTACATAGAGGTCCCGCCTCAGCACTACTTTAGGATTCCTTCTTGTCTGGGTTATGCTGAAAGAAAGAAAAAATGAACCATCGCAGACAACACGTAGAAATTACAGCTATAAAGCAGGAAAGTAGACAGCATCCACAATAGCAGCTACACTATGAAACGTGAACAAACAATGCAAAGCCGGGATGCACAAAAGCAAGAAGATATACAGTGCAGTGGAACTAATGAAAAACAAAAGGCAATCCATATGATAGATGCGACTCATGGGAGCACAGAAAGCATGTGTCTTTCTATTCAATGCAACTGGGGACCTAAGATCTGCCTTCGTGTCAGATCAAAGGTCCATCAAACCAGTATCCTGTCTCCAGCAGTGGTCAATCCAGACCACAAGTACCTGGCATAGCCCTAAAGTAGCCAGTTCCATGCTACTTCTCCTCAGGGATTAGCAGTGGTTTTCTTTTGGACTACCTTATAACAGTTTCTGAACTTTTCATCCAGGAATTTGTCCAAACCTTTTTTAAACCCAGCTGCACTACCTTCTTTTATCACATCTGCCAGCAATGAGTTCCAAAGACTTATTATAAAAATATTTTCTCCTATCTGTTTTAAATATACTACTTTGTGGCTTCATAGCGTGTCCTCTAGTCCTCGTATTTTCTGAAAGAGTGAACAATCAATTGGCATCTTCTCGCATTACACTCAGGATTTTATAGACCTCTGTCATATCTCCTCTCAGCCGTCTCTTCTTCAGGCTGAAGAGTCCTAACCTATTTAACCTTTTCTCATAACAGAGTCGTTTTATCCCCTTTATCATTTTGGTTTTTTCTTCTCTGTATCTATTTTAATGCCACTATATGATTTTTGAGATGCAGGGACCAGAACTGCACACCCAAAAGACAGAGGAAATAAGAAAGCACAGCGCCTACGCGCGCACACACATGCACATGCGCGTGCAAAACAGAGAGGGAGCAAAAGGGGAAACATGCGCTCGGTAAACCATGGAAGAAATGACCCTTAGAAACAAAACAGGAGAGTACAGTAGATGACTCTCTTTCTGTAAGATGGTGATGTGGCATCATATGAATAGAAACTGGCAGGTATCATGATGGACAGTGATAGATATGTTCTGTCTGGATCTGTTCAGACAGTCAGAGATGGTCTTTTGGGTCCCCTATTGGTCTTTCATTGGCCATTGGGGCACTCATTTCCCCTCCATTTCTGCCTCCTGTTATCCAGAACTTATAGTCCCTGCTCTGATCTTTGCTATAATAATAATTGCCTCATGGGATCTGGGGGCCCGATATTCAAAAGGCATTTATACAGTTTATAGCCCTGTGAACCATGTAAATGCTGCTTAGCGAGATATTCAATGGCACTAACACGGTTAGTACTGCTGAATATCCCCGATCTTCTCCCCTACATGCCCCAATGCTTACCGCTTAGCTTCGTGGGGGGGGGGGGGTTGTCATTGTATCGCTTTTTTCAATAGTGTGCCCTATTGCACAATAGCATACTGGGCCCTAAGCTCTTCCGAGCAGGGATGTCTCTTACATGTCTCTATACATTGATGCATACGCCTTATAGCACTACACAAATGATCAGTAGTAATAGTAGCAATGAGGGTCATTTTAAAAGCTTTAGTCATGATTTGGGCTATGGGGTCAAAATTGAAGTGTTTATATTTGGATGGTATTTGACTTGGAATAAAAAAATTATAGGGAGATGGGTCACTGTCTGTATAATTTATCCATGTAAGTGCTGGCAGCTGAATAGCAAATTTAATGTGTGCTGTTGAGTCAAGGCTGACTCCGGGCGACCCAGCAGCTCCTGGGTTTCCTTGGCAAGGTGTGACCAGAAGTAGACTGCCAGGCCTTTCTTCCAGTGCAATGGAGGACATTGAATGCTGCTGAATATACACATAACTTTATATACTATCCCTGTAAGGTTGTGTGGGTGCCAATTCATTGTAAATGTAGCTTGTCATGTTCATCTCTGTAAACCCAAATCAAGTCTCATTCAACTATTCACCGTTGTATTACTTTTCAGTGCTATTTCTATTTGTCACTGTATAAGCCTCAGACAACACCCTTAAGCATCGTAACACCAGGAGATGTGTAAACAATCTCCTGAACGTGTGCAGGGTTTAGTACATCAACGGCTTAAAAAATGAAGATCCACTAGCCAGCTCCACTTGTTCCTAAATGCAGAAACTACTTCAAATCCATTGAAAAATTACTTAGCTGGTAATGAAGTCACTGGTCATGGTCTTCTGTTTCTATTTTTTTCAATTTTTTTCTTCTTCAATTCTTTCTATTCATTTGCCTTAACTTGTATTATAAAAAGAAAGGCAATGCCCCAACGCCTATCTTACAGGCGCCCTTGCGTTTCGCCACGTAGGGTTTCTCAAGGGGACCCAAAATTTTCGATTAATTTCTGAAGATGACACAGCGGTTAACTTCAACAAAACTGTCTCCCCTTTCTTCCATGTCTTCTGTGGGGAATCAGAAAACGCCGCGCATGCCTTTCTTTTTATAATACAAGTTAAGGCAAATGAATAGAAAGAATTGAAGAAGAAAAAAATTGAAAAAAACAGAAACAGAAGACCATGACCAGTCACTTCATTACCAGCTAAGTAAATTTTCAATGGATTTGAAGTAGTTTCTGCATTTAGGAACAAGTGGAGCTGGCTAGTGGATCTTCATTTTTTAAGCCGTTGATGTACTAAACCCTGCACACTTTCAGGAGATTGTTTGCACATCTCCTGGTGTTACGATGCTTAAGGGTGTTGTCTGAGGCTTATACAGTGACAAATAGAAATAGCACTGAAAAGTAATACAACGGTGAATAGTTGAATGAGACTTGATTTGGGTTTATAGTAATAATCATTCACAAAGCACGGCCAATTGACATGTTCATCTCTGTGACTATTTTCGAGCATATCTGTTCAGAGCAGCAGCAGCAGGGGTTAAACAGCATATCTTAGCCTAGGCTGAACATCTTCAGGAATTTGGCAAAATGACTGAAGCCGTAAAGAATGATCGAAGAGCAGCATGGTGTGTCCAAGACAATGTCAGGGAAGATAAATAAGAGGCTGAAGCATAAAACTATGCTCAAGTGTCATTAGTTTCTCTCCACTCCTTTCCTAACTTTGTCTTCACCGTGGCCTTGAATAATCAGCTCATATTCACCATGTCTGAAATGTATAAAATTGTGACACTCAAATTGATGCAAGAAACATATAGAGCAAACTACCCAAAAACAGACTAAAAGTGGAGGCTCTGGGCATGAGGCTCGAGCTGCTAGGAAAAAGACTTCTGGTTGGGTCAGATCCTTTGGGAGCCATGCAGGACATCAGGGTGCTACCATCACTGCTCTACTGTGGACCTGCCACTGGGGGTTCAGAGAAGCTGTCTTGAGGCTCACACTGTAGATACTCCATTTTCAGGCCACAAGCAAGATGCACTGAATAGTTTGTCTCATTTATCCCAAATCTAGATAGTGATTGCACTGGTTAGCTGCACTCTTGTTCAATGCAAACTTTCATGTGAAAGTTCAAAGTTTTTCCTGCTGGATTCCTGGAGCCTTTATATTTGTCTCTCAGGGCCTATTGTGAAATTGCTATAACTCTGATATTGAGCCAGTAATTTGTGTCATTTCCTATTTAATGTGCAGCATTTATAAGGCATAGCCCAATTTTGGACCACTGCCCTGAGAAGGGCTGTCAGCCAAAACACTGTTGGTTCTATCATTTCATTTCAGTAATTATATTTGTATACTGCAATACACCATTAATATCTATGTGATTTAAATACAAACATTAATAATACAAGAAAACACTAAATTAACATTAAAAACAGTTGCCATTCAAAAATATCAATGTGTGCGCTCTTACAGTAACCATTTCAGTATTCTGCTTAAATCCCGCACAGGTTTACCCAAAAATCATCCCTCCTACCAATACTAACCTAGATTACTATATTCATCAAGATATATACCCCTGCATCTCAGACTATTATATTTGTCAAGATGAACACACCTGCACAAACAGATATGTCTAACTTCTGCCAAAAATATAATGGATTCTGCTATAACAGAATGAACGATGTTAGTGCATTCCATAGCCTTGGAGCAATAATTGAAAAAGCCCTATTGTGTGTACATGTCAATCATCCTTCTAACATTGAAGGAATCTGCAATAATCCCTAATCTGCTGAACATAAATTTCTAATACTATGATATTTTCTCAATACATCCCAGTTTCTGCATCGTGTTTCATGCATATGTTGACATTTTACTTACCAGTTAATGTCCTTTCCTTGAGTCCTGCTAGACCAGTCCAGACAAGTGGGTTGTCTTCCCCTAACAGCAGATTGGTGGAGACAAAGAACCAATGAAAAGCCCAAGTTTCAATGACATCCCTCCCATGCCTCTATTCGCCTCAGCCATAAGAACATAAGATAAGAACATAAGATATGCCATACTGGGTCAGACCAAGATCCATCAAGCCCAGTATCCTGTTTCCAATAGTGGCCAATCTAGGTCATATGTACCTAGCAGTTTCCCCAAAAGACACAGGCTCCACAATGCTTGTACTGGGTCAAGCATTGATATCCTGGGTCCCTTCTTAATAATGGTTTATGGACCTTTTCTCCAGGAACTTGTCCAAACCTTTTTTAAACCCAGCTACACTAACTGCCTTTACTACATCCTCAGGTAACAAATTCCAGAGTTTGATTACACGTTGAGTGAAAAAATATTTTCTTTTATTAGTCTTAAATAGATTACCCTGTAGCTTCATTGCATGTCCCCTAGTCTTTCTATATTCTGATAACGTAAACAATCGATCTACGTTTACCCGTTCCACTCCGTTCATTAATTTATAGACTTCTATCATATCTCCTCTCAGCCGTCTCTTTTCCAGGTTAAAGAGCCCTAACCTTTTTAGCCTTTCTTCATAGGAGTATCCTTCCATCCCCTTTACCATTTTGGTGGCTCTTCTCTGAACCTTTTCTAATAACGCTACATCCTTTTTAAGATACGGCGACCAGAATTGCACACAATATTCAAGGTGCGGTCTCACCATGGAACGGTATAGAGGCATTATAATATCTTTTGTTTTATTTTCCATTCCTTTCCTTATGATACCTAGCATTCTATTTGCTCTCTTGGCTGCTGCTGCACACTGGGCCAAGGGTTTTAACATGTTATCCACAATGACGCCTAAATCTTTTTCCTGGGTGGTGGTTCCTAATGTGGAACCTTGCATTGTGTAACCATAGTTTGGATTGTTCTTCCCTAGGTGCATAACTTTGCACTTGTCCACATTAAATTTCATCTGCCATTTTGATGCCCAGTCTTCCAATTTATCAAGATCCTCTTGCAATTTTCCACAATCCTCTTGGGTTTTAACAACTTTAAATAGTTTTGTGTCATCTGCAAATTTGATAACCTCACTCGTTATTCCACTTTCCAGGTCATTTATGAATATGTCAAAAAGCAGCGGGTCCAGCACAGATCCCTGGGGTACACCACTATTCACCTTTCTCCATTGGGAAAATTGGCCATTCAGCTCAACCCTCTGCTTTCTATCTTTTAACCAGTTCCTGATCCACAGTAGTACACTGCCTCCTATCCCATGACTCTTTAGTTTTGCCAAAAGTCTCTGATGAGGGACCTTGTCAAAGGCTTTCTAAAAGTCCAGATACACTATATCAACCGACTCACCTTTGTCCACCTGTTTATTCACACTTTCAAAAAAACATAACAGCCAACAGAGGTCCCTTTAATATTTTTTTGTCTCCAGCAGATAGTGGATGGATTTTCTCCTCTATGAAGAAAATCTGAAGGATTGAGAGGAAAAGACTGATAAAATGCTTGTGACAGACCGCTTTGAGGGTGACTCTCTCACTTGAGTGTGACATGGGAGGCTCCATTAGACTGCGTTTTTTTTGGTAGCCATAGGAGGAGGGAAAAGTGGTTCACTTCCATGCTCTTAACCTGAAAAAGTGCCTGTTGAGCAGCCAGAAATTTGAAAGGATCTGGAAGGATGGAAGAATTCAGCAGCCTCAAGCAACCTCAACACCCCTCCCTTCTCCTCTGTCCCCCCTGCCCTCTTCCAAAGATTGCAGAAGGCTCTCAGAGGAATCTGCCTGCCAGGCCACCTTAAACACAGTACTGCCAAGCCAGAGAAACAGTTTTGGGGGAATAGAGCTGTGTCTGTTCTGTGCCCGAGCCTCTCAAGGGATGAGAACCAAGGCTTGACCTTGTCATTGTCCTTGGGAGCTTCCATTTCTGTTTGTGTGGGATGCAATTCAGGATGGACTGCTGACGATGTTGATTCTGTGTGGGGGTTTCCCACCATTTTCTCACCATAGTAGCAATTTTTAATACTGTGTGCCTGGCTGTCGCACAGTCCTTGTATGCATTCCACCCGAGTGGCTCCAATGTACATTCCTACCCTAGTGCTTGTAATGCTTATGCAGTTTCATATAACCCAATATATAGCTGCATAAAGTGGCTTGTATATATTTATCATGTTTTCCCTGTTAAGGAACCTGTTTAATGTATACCCAAGTTATTATACCTGTTTCAGTGTAAGCACAAATCACTAAACTGAGATGTGTAGTTTAATGTTCATTGTAAACCGCACTGGTGTCAAATAGCGCGGTATAAAAGAGACTGTAAATAAATAAATAAATAAATAAAATGCGCATTGCAATAAAAGCGCAGTTAACAAGTACCTTTCGGGCCGCTGCAGCCTTAGCACCCACTGTTCTGATACTTGCCTTAACTTAACAGGTGTCCCCTACAATGTAAACACCAAACATTATCCTTTCTCAGTACACCTCATATGTATATAGTGTACCCTTTTTCCAAGTTGCATTTCCTGTTTAATGTAATGACCAGACATATTTAAGTTGTCGGATGTTTCTGTTCCATGTGAACCGCGCTGATTGCAAATAGTGCGGTATATAAGAAATATAAATAAATAAATAACTCTCTATGGGGTATGTTTACTAAACTGCGGTAATCGTGAATAACGCGTGTTATGTAATGTTAACGATTGTTAGCGCATCATAACGCGCGTTATGCTGCGCTTACAATCGTTAACGTTACATAATGCGCGTTATGATGCGCTAACGATCGTAATGCCACGCGGCGCAGTAAAACACCGCAGAAGGTGGAGAGAGGGCGGAGAGAAGGGGTCAATGGGTGGAGAGTGGGCGGGGAGACGCTCCCTTCACACTAACGCGCTGATCTGAAGAGCTCAATTCCAATGCGAATGAAAACCTGCCGTTAAATGCACATTACAGGGGAGAGAAACCATTTCAATGTCAGCAATGTACAGCCCAGGCAGGGAAACCTAAAAAAAGTGATACGTGTGATACATATGCACATTACAAAAGGGCACATAAACACTGAAAATGACCCCAACAAACTGGAAAAAAAACATAACCAAGCTGGCCAATAGTGGTATCAATGAGAAACATCAACCCCTCCCCCCCCCCGAGTAGAACAGATATAAATTGTGGAAGGGTCTATAATCCGTCCCCATACAAGGTGAATGAGCCCACAGTGAAATAGCGCTGCTCAGGGTTTCCCCACCATCGGACAGGGTTCCTATGGTGAGCACATGTCCCGCAACATCAGAGCGGGCATGTCGGAACGGCAACTGGACAGATGCCGGAGAAGGGGATACAGAGGGCCGCAGGCGGCACATGCACATGCCTAAGTGGCCCATATGAATGCTGAAGCAGCAGAGCAGCCAGACAGCAACTGCTGAAGGCCCAACATGGGCACGACTGTGTTTCCCACAGTGTCACAGGGGATAGTACCCAGCAGCTACCCCCAAGGGCACGGAACATTGGTAGGCGGTGCTGGGGGGAAGCGTGGACACCTATGCAGGCACCCCTACCCCAGAACCCGCACCATAGGCAGCCGCCTACCTGCACACTGGATGGCCTGAGACTGCGCACCACCAGCACCACCAGCAGAAGGGCATGTCAGCATGGTGGCTGAGGGATACTGGTGGTGGAGGGGGCAGTGACAGCTGCCCAGAGCAGACCGTGGCCTAGCCCTGTGTAGGTGGGTGCCGTGTACTGCAACAGATGGGCCCTGTCTGACGAACAGTCATGGTATCACCAAGGAATGTACTGACTCTGTGACAACAAGGTGGTGCAGTGCACAAAACCAGTGTATTCAGAAGCAGAGGGTCACAGGTTCAAGTCCCAGCTGTGGTTCCTGCCAACCCAGTTCCCATATTTTACCCACTACTACAACGTGCTAATACAGACAGCACCTTTATTGTAGATGATGTAAACATGCCCAAGACACCTTCATTTTACCCTACAGAGCACAGACACCATAAACATGCACATTACCTAGAGCAGAGCCTCCAAAATGCAGTCCTGGAGGACCAAACACCTTTCCGGTTCCATGCTGCCTCTGATAAAGATGCCTGTGCTACATTTCTATGCGCCACCCCCATGGTATGCAGATGTATCTCATGCATATTCATGAGGGTCAGCATGAAAACCCGAACAGTGTTTTGCACCGCAGGACTGGAGTTGGGAACCTCTGCCGTAAAGCAGCAGCCAACAGGGGCAGACACACCCGCACCCACAGGCCCCATTATCCAAAGCCTCCTGGGGAGGCAGGACTTTGGGTTCTGCGTGCATCTCCCAATACTAGCACTTGCATACCTTAGTAATGCCACCCTAAACCTGGGAATATGGTACACATCTATCAAAAGGTTGCTATGAGTACTGTCAGATAGCAATTCCCTAGGTTAAGTACACTTTTCTGAGTGAGCTGCATCATAGCAACCTTTCTGATGTCTGTGGAGTGTGCTACAGGTCTTGTGTCTGACAGTGTTTACTAATCTGGGGAGTGACTCCTACAGTATTGCGTACCATAGCCATGCCTGCACTGTGCCTAGGACTTGTGTGGTGGCCTGGGCTGCCCAACACCTCTATAGTTGCACAAGGCTGGCATAGGTGTGGGGAGTGTGTGTCTGTCTATCCAGTGTGTGGTGGCTGCCAACACCCTCCACAGCCCACACTGCTAGCACTGTTGCCAGTATTGGCCTGCCAATGTTTATAATGAGGAGCAAGGTACCGTGGGAATAGCCTGGATAGGGTGGCCTGGCCTGGATGCATCTGCACACGGCATATGGCAATGGCTCGGACATTGTAGTGCCTGGCCACCACCTGCATGGACAGGGTGGCCATAGCATGTCCTGCTGGGAGGTCACTCTCACCCTGACTGAGCAGTGACCATGGCATGGCTAGGTTCCCCCATAGTGCTATATAGTATTTCTCTCATGTGATATTTATGGGTTTCCTCTTGGGGCCTGATCACTGACTTATCTGCTTGGTGTGTATGCTGACATCCCCGTTCTGGGTACATGCATCTCCTCCAGGACCATGCACTATGGACTAGCTGGCGGACCGTCTGCAGCTAGTATGTGTCTTGGTGGAACACCTTGCAGGGTGCAGCGGCTGGAGGCTTGCTGCTGGAGAATGTCAGATAATGGTGGGGGGCAGCTGAGCATTTCCAGGCCTGCCGTCTGTCTACTATTGCATTATGGATGTGTACCACTCTGTCTGTTCCCCAGCAGGACTGGGGTTGCTGGTCCCCTCTATTGCTGCCATTGCAGGGAGGTAGACTGTGGATCTATTGGTGGGTGATCCTGTTTCCCACCCTGAGCCCCAGAGGGTGGGTTGTGTGGTGGTACATAATCTGCCTATGGGTCCATACACCCCCCCCCCCCTTCACCTACAGCAGGTAACCATGGCACCAACACAGGATATGCACTATTCTGGGTGCAGCATTGCCCATTGGGACTAGACATGACCGAGACATACAGCAGGACACAGATGTATGCTAGGTGTGTCTAACTGAACTACCTATCACACACTGATGGGGACCTGCAGCATGGCGTATTTCAGCCATGAAAGGTGCTGTGGACCTGATGCTGGGCGCCCCACCTCAACCTCAGGGTGGGCACTGTACCCGCACAATGTGACTGTCTGTGGCTACCGTCATCCCGGTGCACTGGGGCTGGCGTCCTGTTACGCCTTCTGCTACCCTCCCTGGTCATCTTGCCCGACAGCCCCTCAATTTAAGCTATTGTATCTCTTCCCCTCCGCAGTCCTCCCCTTCCTCTGTGCCTTCCTGCCCGCTCTTGCATTTAGCTCTCTTAAACTATCGCTCAATTCGGACCAAAACATCCCTGATTCAAGATCTTATCGTACTGCACAGTCTGGACATTTTCTTTTTGACTGAAACCTGGCTGAGAGAGGGCGATGAGCCGTTCCTCAACCGGTGTCTCCCACCTGACTACCCTTTCCTGTCTACCTCACGTCGTGGCAGAAGCGGCGGCGGAATCGCTGTTATTTACCGCTCTTCTGCTTCACTATCTGAACTCCCCCCCCCCTTGCCTCTCCTTTCTATCCTGAGTCCCTCCTTGTGCGACTAGACTCCTCCTCTTCCCCATATTATTTCCTTCTCGTCTATGCCCCTCCTTCTCTTTCCTCCCCCTCCTGGGACTCTTTACTAACTACTATCTCTGAAGTTTCCCTCCGCTATCCTCGTCTCTTAATCCTAGGTGATTTCAATACTCATGTTGACGCCCCCACCTCAGCGAGAGACCTTTCTTTGCTTACTTTTCTGTCCGATCACTCTCTTCGACAATTTGTCTCCTTCCCCACTCATATTGCTGGTCACACTCTCGATCTCCTCATTGCTTCAGGTTCCTTCCCTTTTTTACCCTTGTCCCTTTCTTTTTCTTCTCTCCCTTGGACCGATCATGTATGTCTTCTCTTTGACGCTCCTGTCCCACCTGCCACCTCCTCCCTGAACTCCAATACCAACTCCTCTTCCACGCTCTCCCACCGAATTACTGCTGATACCCTTTCTCAGCTTCCCTCCCCAGCCGCCTTGCTTCCAGTAGACTTCGACACTCTCCCTCTTGACGCTCAGGTTCACAAATTGCATTCATCACTCTCCTCCGCTTTGGATTTTGCTGCTCCTCTTCGTCCTCATCATTCCCGCCGTCGCCTCCCACACTACACTTGGTTTCATCATGGTCTAGTCCTACACTGTAAGCATCTTCGCCGTGCAGAACGTCTCTGGCTGAAGCATCCTTCTCCTGTCACCTCCGCTGATTTCCATACTTGTCACCGCCACTATCGCACTCTTCTTCACACCGCAAAACGTGATTATTATGCTGACCTCATTTCCTCCTCCTCAAATTCGTCTCATCAACTATATTCAGTTCTTCGTTCCCTCACAGCCTCGCATTCTGCGTCTTCCCCTTCTCCTAACGTAACCTCTGCTTCCCCAGATTCCTCCTCCCTTGCCTCTTTCTTTGTTTCCAAAGTTAGTACTCTCCGCCAAGCTTTTCCCCAATGTCCCCCACCTCTTTCTCTCCCCACTGAGTCCCCCCCCCCCCCTCTCCTTCCCCTTCTTCGCTACCCTTAATTCCTGCATTATCACATTCCTGGTCCTCCTTTGACCCCATTACATCTGAAGTTTTGAATAAGACCTTCTCTACTATCCGTAAAACAACTTGCCTAGCTGACCCTATCCCTTCTCAATGGCTTCTAGAACCTTCCCTAGCCCTATCCCCTTATATCCTTTCTCTCTTCAACACAAGTCTATCCTCTGGTTCTTTTCCCTCCACTTGGAAGCATGCAATAGTCCGCCCCCTCTTGAAATCTCACTCCTCTGATCCTTCCATTCTTTCTAACTGGCGCCCCGTCTCAAACCTATCCTTTCTGTCAAAACTCCTCGAGAAATTGGTTTTCTCTCAACTCTCCTCCCATCTTGAACTTTCTCTCACTCTTCACCCCCGTCAATCAGGTTTACGCCCTGGCCACAGCACTGAATCTGTCCTTCTTTCTCTTCTCAATGATCTTCACATTGCTCACGATCGCGGTCTTATCACCTTGGCTGTTTCTCTTGATCTATCTGCGGCTTTTGACTTAGTGGATCATCACACCCTTCTTTCCCGTCTTCATGAAGCCTGTCTTTCGGGTACGGTTCTCCGGTGGTTTCACTCATTTCTATCCTGTCGCTCCTTTTCTGTCGTCACCGCGTCTTCCTCTTCTGCCCCTACCCCCCTATCCTGCGGTGTTCCCCAAGGGTCTGTTCTCGCCCCACTTCTCTTTAATATTTTCCTAGCCCCTCTTGCCCTTTTAATCCAACAGTTTAGCATTTCTGCATATTACTATGCAGATGACATCATTCTTCTCCACCACACTGATTCCTTTTCCCCTGATATTTCCCCTCTTAACCTCTGTCTCACTGCTGTGATGTCCTGGTTCTCTTCTAACTTTCTACATGTTAACCCGGCGAAATCCTTTGCAATCTGGTTCACTTTTGGCAGCCCCTCCCCTACCTGTGCTCCTTCTCTGTCCTCCCAGCCTATCCCTCTGGTCTCATCACTCCGATACTTGGGTGTTGTTCTTGACTCTGCCCTTATTTTCAAAGACCACATTTCCTCAATTGTTCAGCGCTCCTTCTCCTCTCTCCGACAACTCAGAGCAGTCCGTCCCTTCCTCTCTACTCCTGCCCTAACCACCCTCCTGCTCACCCTTGTACTGTCTCGTCTTGATTATTGTAATGTCTCTTTTGCCGGCCTACCCAAGTCCCAATTGTCTTGTCTCCAACGTGTCCAAAATGCTGCCATCCGTCTGTTGACCCACGCATCACGTTTTGATCACGTTACACCCCTTCTTTATCAGCATCACTGGTTACCCATCTCATTCCGCATTCAATTTAAACTTCTAATCTTTGCACACAGAGTAATCCATACTGGCACTCCTCTCTACCTGGCAAATCAGATACAATTCCGCACCTCTCACCGTCTCCTCCGCTCCGTACACATCAATCGCATGGCCCTCCCCTCCCCCGCACAAGCTCATTTAGAACAAACCCGCTCCTCTGCTTTCTATTTTTTGGTTCCGAGCCTCTGGAACTCGCTCCCCCCCTCCCTCCGTGCAGAAGACACATATCAAGCATTCAAAGCCCAGCTCAAAACCCACCATTTCTGTCTTGCGTTCGATCCTCCTCCTTAGCCTACCCTCCCCCCTCCTCTCTAATATGTTTCTCTTATGAAATGTATATCCCCCCTTCCCTTTCTCCCTTGATAGTACACGTGCATTACTGTCTTCTGTTAACTTTATTTTCCGTTCTCTGCTCCTCTTTTCTTTCTCTTCTTTCCTTTTCTTATAACTGATGGCGTTCCTTTCCTTTTCTGCAGCCAAGTGCTTGTTTTAATTAACTTGCCTGATTTTATTTATTGTAAACCGCTCAGATGCCTACGGTATTGAGCGGTATAACAAGTTATAATAAATCTAAATCTAATCTAAATCTACTCTGTGGCAGTGCCATACATGGTCTGTTCCCCCTACAAGGCGAAGGTGCTGTGGGGGTGCATACCCAATCTTGTGCCCATCTCTCGACTGCTGATTTGCATATGCAGTGCATCATGGGTATGGGTGGGTTACCCCTATCCTGGTAACCACAGCAGACAGTTTGTGTGGTGACGTGCAGTCCTGCAGCCAGCCAGGGCTTTGTTTGCATCCTTATAAGGTATCCTATAGGGGACATTATAGGGTGCCTTGGCGGACAGCACACTTTATAATGTGCCCTATGGAGTGCGTTATGGGGTGCCTTATGCGGCACCTTAGGTTATGCCACCGTGAGGGTGTGTTTGCTGGCAGCACTAATTAAAATACACGTCACATGCCTCAACAATCGCTACTTAAATGTAAAGGGTGCTGCCTCAGCCAGCTTTATACATTAGGCCCACTGGGGAATTGAACCCATGACCCCTGTACCATCAGTCAGTGTTGTAACCATTGTGCTACAGCTCTGTTGCTGTGCTTGTATGCCTGCGTGCCTTCTTAAGATTAACGCGCGGTAACGTGCCCTCTAGCGCTCGTTCATTTATGGTGCCTTGTAACGCGCGTTCCCAGCGCGTTCTCAGAAACGATGTACCGCCCATGTCCTTATTTGGGATTTCTGTCTCTACCGCGGCTCCTAACGCGAATCGCACTAACGCAGTTTAGTAAACATACCCCTATGTCTTCTTCCAGGAAGCATTGTTTGGGCTGTGGCAAGCAAATCGCCTAACTTTACCCTTCTTACATGGCTGCTTCCTGAGTTTTCTGGAGGGCCTACTCCCCCTCTTTCAACAGAGGGATGCTGTTAGTCTGACCTTGCCTGCCTCAGGGCAGGAGGTGGTGAATGACACTATGAGTAAGGATATTTAGCCAGCTGGAGGCTCTGGCAACCATGCTGTGGGCCTCTATCCATCCTTTAGGGGATCGATAGTGACTATGCCCCCTAGTGTGGGGGTTCATTTCTACGAGGAGAGCCTCCAGAGTCCAAATTGTCCTCTCCGGGATTCTTTTCTTTTTACAACAGGTCTGGTCACTCTGGCATGGAAATTCAGACCTTGTGGCCTCTGGCTTCCTCTGAGCGCAGTCTTGTGATTATTGAAGCCCTGTTTGATTGATGGCTAAGCGTCATGGCAAAAGGCATCCCCTGGAGATGGGGATCAGCTTGGATCTGTATGAGATTTGGACTGTGACTTGGATTGAGATCGTTGATGTGAATGAAGAAGTACTCTCGCCTTCAAAGGCTTGTGAGGAGGCCAATATTATCCGCCTGTTCCAGGACTAGGAACTGGAGGCGTTGGTCCAGGGTCTTATCCACCTTGAGTTTGGCAGATGCTCCAGACACAGAGAAGGAATCAAAGAGGCATCCACTCCTGCAAAAGGTGCGGAAATCTACTACTGTCTCACATTCCCGGAGGTGCTCAAGGGCCTGTTCCAATTAGAGTGGGATTCCCCCCAACTCCCCACCTAAGGGACTAAGAGTGTATAAAAAGATGCACACTCTCCTAGAAAGGGATTGTATTGTGTGGTTTGATATTTCCAAGGTGGATGTGCAAGTCAGGATAGTTACCAGACAGACCACCATTCCTAACCACATTCCCGATTGGCCTTGAAAGATACTCTGGGCTGAAAGGTAGCTTTATGTCAAAGAACCAGTTCGCTGCAGCAGTTGCTATTCTTCAGCTGGCGGTATGTGCAGACCTGATGTTTCGGACCTTGCCCCAGTGGATTCATTCTCTTCCGTCAGATGATCCTACCCCTATTTTGGAGTTGGCTACGCCCTTCCTTTCCAATGCCTGGTACATCTAGTAGTCAGGGATTGTGCCCTGTCGACAGCAACATGGCATTGGTTTTGCTTTGACATGGGGCAGTGGACCCTCTTCCAAAGCCCGGTTGCCCATCTAGCCTTAGCAGGGCGCTTCTGTTGGGTCCGATTGGGAGAAGCAAGCAAAGGAATTGGGCAAGACAAAATCTTCCACTTTCTGGAGGACAGGTTCAAGGGGCTTGTGTAGTGAGCAGGAGCTGCTTTTCCATCAGCCTCTCCCTGCTCTTCGCAGGAGTATTGTTCAGGCTCCCAGGGGTCTTGAGAATTCCATCGTTACCGACTTGGATACCGCTTCTTCCCGTTATGGACTTCATCCTCATTCTCAGTCCTTTTGTGGAGTATATGGGACCAGGGACTCAGTCACCTCCAGAGGAGAACCCTCCCAAGCTGCACAATGAAGGTTTGGGGGCCCATGCCTTGGTTCCTCCAGTTGGAGGCAGGCTTTGCCTTTCCTTTCAGGAATGGGTCTGAGTTATCAAGAATCACTGGGCTCTAAATATCTATCAGTTCAGCTATGTTCTGGAATGCAAAGAGCTGATTCTGGATGCCTTTGTTATCTCCCTTTGTGGGTCTGTGATCAAAGTGTCACTGTGAGGACCATCTTGAAGAAGTTGCTGCCTAAAGGAGGAGGTACCCATCCCCTGGACAAGCAGGGCAAGGGCAGATACTCCATCTATTTCAAGGTGCCCAAAAAGGATGGTTCCTTCTGGCCCATTCTGGACCTCAAGGGGGTCAACAAGCATTTGTGCATCCTGCACTTCTGGATGGAAACCGTGTGCTTCGTGATTCAAGCAGTGTGCCAAGGCGAATTCTAAGCTTCTCTGGATCTAGCAAGGCATATTTTCATATCTCAATTTGGGTGGATCGGCAAAGGTATCTATGTTTTGCCATGCTTGGCTCTCACTATCAGTTCGCTACCCTCCCTTTCTTGCTATCCACTTCCCCAAGGGCATTCTCCAATGTCATGGTGGTGGCGCTGCGGTGCTCAGGGATCTGTGTCCATCCATATCTAGATGACTGGTTCCTCTGGGCCTGTTCCCTTTCAGAGGAATTGAGTGGTATCCTTTTCAGAAAGCCTCTGCTGGGTGATAAATCAGCAAAAAAAAAACAGCTATCACCTTCCTAATCCATGGAGTTCCTGGGAGCAGGGCCGGATTTAGCTATACGCCATGTACGCCATGGCGTAGGGCCCACAGCTGCAAAGGGCCCACAAAAATTGAAGTAGTTAGGCTTTTTTTTTTAATAAAATAAAAAAAAACCTGCTGGCTGCTGCCGCCGCGGGGCCCCCTCTGCTGCCGCGGCAGCATGGACTGACCCGCGGGGGCTCCCTCTGTAAGCTCGGTCCCTCCCTCCGTGCCTCCGTGTCTCCCTCCGTGCAGGCTGTTAGAGACGCGAAGGCAGACTGTCTCCTTCTGCCTTCCCGTCTCTGTTAAGCCCGCAGGGCTGATGGGAAATTTCCCATCAGCCCCTGCTGGCTTAACAGAGACGCGAAGGAGACAGTCTGCCTTCGCGTCTCTAACAGCCTGCACGGAGGGAGACACGGAGGCACGGAGGGAGGGACCGAGCTTACAGAGGGGGCCCCCGCGGGTCAGTCCATGCTGCCGCGACAGCAGAGGGGGGCCCCGCGGCGGCAGCCAGCAGGTTTTTTTTTTTAAATAAATTTTACTTTAGGCCGGGGGAGGGGGAGGGGGTAGGACTGGTAATTGGGGGGGCTGGGACTGGGGCTGGAAATGGGTTGGGACTGGGACTGGAAATGGGCTGGGACTGGGACTGGAAATGGGTTGGGGGGATTAAGGCTGGAGGTGGGCTGATGAGGAGGACTGGTAATGGGCTGTGGGCTGTTGGGGGGGGGGTTAGAACTGGTAATGGGCTTTGGGGGGGTTAAGACTGGTAATGGGCTGTGGGCTGATGGGGGCTGTCTGGTAATGGGCTATGGGGGGGGCAAGGAAATGAAAATGGGAGGGGGGGGTTAAGACTGGAGGTGGGCTGATGGGGTTAGGACTGATAATGGGCTGTTGGGGGGGGTTTAGAACTGGTAATGGGTTTTGGGGGGTTTAGACTGGTAATGGGCTGTGGGCTGATGGGGGCTGTCTGGTAATGGGCTATGGGGGGGCTAGGACTGGAAATGGGCTGGGGGGGGTTAAGACTGGAGGTGGGCTGATGGGGTTAGGACTGGTAATGGGCTGTTGGGGGGGGGTTTAGAACTGGTAATGGGTTTTGGGGGGTTTAGACTGGTAATGGGCTGTGGGCTGATGGGGGCTGTCTGGTAATGGGCTATGGGGGGGCTAGGACTGGAAATGGGCTGGGGGGTTAAGACTGGAGGTGGGCTGATGGGGTTAGGACTGATAATGGGCTGTTGGGGGGGTTTAGAACTGGTAATGGGCTTTGGGGGGGGGTTAAGACTGGTAATGGGCTGTGGGCTGATGGGGGCTGTCTGGTAATGGGCTATGGGGGGGGGGTTAGGACTGGAAATGGGCTGGGGGGGGGTTAATACTGGAGGTGGGCTGATGGGGTTAGGACTGGTAATGGGCTGTGGGCTGATGGGGGGGGTTAGGACTGGCAATGGGCTATGGGGGGCTGACTGGAAATGGGTTGATGGGGTTAGGACTGGAAGTGGGCTGATGGGGGGTTAGGACTGGTAATGGGTTATAGGGGGGGCTTAAACTGAAAATGGGGTGATGGGGGATTAGGACTGGTATTGGGTTGGGGGGTTGCTAGGACTGGAAATGGGCTGATGGGTGGCTAGGACTGGAAATGGGCTGATGCAGGGACTAGAAGGGAATGGATGCTGGGTGAGGCTGGAACTAGAAGGGAGCTGATGTTGGGGGAGGATTAGAATGGGATGGGGCTGGAAGAGTAAAATGGAGAAGGGAAAAATATTTTGTGTGGGAGGGATAAAAAAATCTACAATTGGCCGGGTATTGGGAGAGTAAGTGGGGATTGAGGATGGAGGGGTAAAATTTGACTGGATGAAATAGGAATGAGGAAAGAGCAAAAGGAGAAAGATTAGTATGTTAAAGCAGATGTAGAGAGAGAATGGAAAAAAACTAGAAGAGAGAAGAAAGGACAAATGGACAGCAGACGATGGAGAGTTAGCAGAAGACATGAAGAAACCAGAAGAAAGTGGCTGGAGCAATTGCAGCTGAAAAAAATGCACAAAAGGTAGAAAAATATCTCTTTATTTTGAGTTTATTAATTGGAATATGTCAGCTCTGGTAAATGTGCATCATTAACGTCTGCGCTTTGTTTAGTACAAGAGCAAATTAATGTATAGTTTTATTTCTACAGTGTTGTACATTCCAAGTTTGGCTTTTGGGATTCCCAGTTTAATTATTGTCTTCCTGTTTCTAAAATGTGATTACTTGTTTGGTGATGGTCTATGTTCTGCATGTGTAACTGAGCTGAGGTGTTCTGTTTATATAATTCCTATTTGACATTGCCACTTGTTCTCTTTCGCCAGTAGGTCATGTATTGTTGTTCTCTGAAATGTATTGGTTTAATATTTGCAGTGTTGCCTTTTGATTGGTAGAGTATGGTGCTTTGTGAGTCCTGGTAGTGCTGTTAGGATACGGCGGGTTTGCTATGGGTTCTAAATGGGCAGTGTTTGTAGTAGTTCCTAATGTGTCTGGCAGTTGGCACTGGATTATAGTAATGTAGAAATCTTTTAGTCTTTCTTTATCCATACACTCATTAAGAGGCACGTTTACTAAAAGTTAGTATATGGTAACATTATGCAAATATTTATGCAAATGAGGCCCCTTATGCAAATGAGGCCCACACCCCCCTTGGGCCGCCCCTGCTGGGGGCCCACAATTTTTGTTGGCATAGGGCCTCACTCAAGGTAAATCCGGCCCTGCCTGGGAGCATGCTTCAACACTTGAGTGAGTGGAGTTTTTCCTGCCAGAGGAGAAAGTCAAGACTATTGGATTGCTTAGCACTGTTCTGTGTGCAGCAGGCTCCCAGAGTCTGGGATTATCTGCAGCTCCTCAGATTGATGAAGGCGACCATAGAGATTGTGCAATGGGCGCATACTCACATGCGGCCTGCCAGTGGTCCTTGTTGACTTGGTGGTCCCGGAGTTCTCAGGAGTTCAAGTACAGATTCCTGCTCCCAATGATGATGAAGACCAGACTGTGGTGGTGGCAGTAGCCCTGTCATCTGAGAAAGGGCATGCTGCTGGACAATTTCTCCTGGATCCTGCTAAAGATGGCTGCCAGTCTCGCAGGCTGGGAATCCCATTGCCATGACCATATGGCCCAGGGTCATTGGGAAAGTTAGAAAGTGGTAAGGTTCATCAACCACCTTGAGGCAAGGGCCATCAGGTTGACTCTTCTGGAAGAGTACCTGGCTTTCCCTTTGTATCTTTTAGGTTATGGAAAGGGAGGTTTGTAATCCACCCCTCCCTTCTTCCTGAGAGAAGTAACAAGAGGTTTCCCTAACCGAGAAACCCATATACACTTGGAGGCCAATTCCAATCTGTGCGTCCCTGGGCCATCCAGATGTCCAGATATCTGGATGTCCTGGGGATGCACCCAATTCTGCTCCCACAGGGGCTAGACATCCCTGCAGGAGCAGAATCATGACATAAGGCTGGGATGTCCAGGATGTGCCCTGATTCAGGCTGAACTTGAATTGGCATTATTCTTAGCAGATGGTTATGTGCAGAGCCAGTGCAAGGATATTGGGCGCCCTAGGTAAATCTTCAAACTTATGCCCCAACTTGAGACTTTAACAAAGTCAGCAATCATGATCATCCCAGCACTACCACTTACACAATAATCCTGTAAAAATGCATAATCAGACCAGACATCATACTTTTACAGTAAATATTAAGCTTCACTTTGTAGGTATATGCCCATTCTTCCTGCAGGTAAAAGAATATGTGATGGGTTGTTCAGTTAGTAGGGCTGTCAGGATCTAGTGTTTTAGTTCGACTATCGCTCTTCTTTGCTGCCCTTCAGAAACTACTGCCATAGGCAAAACACCTAGTCATGTCTATTGGTTGTGCCGGCCCTAGTTGTGTGTGAATCTCTTCTTCTTGTCTTGTAGCTTATTTGTATTGCCTTATTTGTATCTCTATCTCATCACACGCCTGACTGCACAGTGGTAAAGGCCATTCTTTTGATCTGCAGAGATCCCTTCTATTCTCAAGAATACCTTTCCTTCCAAAGAAGAAACAAATAGCATTCTTTTTGAAATCTAAGATATTTTCTAATAAACAGCTGAAAACAATGACAATGCATATTTATGTATTTATTTTATTTATCTACATGAAGGAACATTTTAGGCATATAGCTACAATCTGGGACGTTCAAGCCAAAACATTCAAAATTCTTAAGGGTGGCACGTGTAAGTGTTTTCTAAAATCAGCCCATTTCTACCCTAAAAGATAAACATCTCCATCAGGAAAAAAAGACACAGGAACATGCAGAATTATACACCAGACACGTGCACGTTTTTAGGTGACTTTAGAAAGTGGCATATGTCCGGTATGGACAGCTGTGGGCTTGGCAACATAGACGTGTCTATGATGGTATTCTGGAATGGGCACATGTATCTCTCACCATATATGCATCCCAGCCTGCCATTTTTCAAACCAACAATTAAGAATAAGAACTACTAAATGTCAAAAAGGAATCAACCGAGAGGATGCACACACTTCATCCACAGAGAAAAACTTCAATGGGACAAGAGAAAATGTGTATAGAATTAGTAAGCCACAGTAATTTAGCCACACTAGTGAGTATGCTAAGATGGTAAGGAGCCTCAATAACCAGGGGTACATGTGACCTTGACAGTGTACTTAACGCTACCACACACAAACGTACACTGTCTCTCTCCTTATATCATTCATAGGCTTCTACAGCTTGTTTTAACAATTTTCTAAATGCATTTAAAAACTTTGAACACACTTAGTTGTAATGAAAAAACCCACCTCAGAAAGAAGCAAAATGTTAAAGCTGAGGACACAATAGTCGACTCGAGTTTTGCCCGATCTAATTTAACAGGCTGCTTCAGGACTAGTCGCAAAGCTACCAGGGAACCTCCACTGGGTTTTTCTCTGTGGATAAAGTGTATACATCCTCCCGATGGATTCCTTTTTGACATTTAGTAGCTCTTATTCTTAGCTGTTAGTATTAATATTTGATATGGAGTGACTTTCTTTTTTGGTAACTATTTTTCAAACCGAGAGATGCAGCAGTGTGGCAGCAAGGAAAAAGGCCCCTCTATTTACTGGTATGCTTTTTTAAAGGTGCAAAAATTATCGGGGGGAGTGAGAAGGCATCCTCCTCTTCTCTTTATAGTTCTTAGGTTGACTAGCTCTTAGGGGCAATTATAGTCAGGGACATGCCCACTGGAGGGTTTAGATCTGTAGTGCCATTCTAAAATAGGAAAGGAATGGAAAATAAAACAAAGGATATTATAATGCCTCTATATCGTTCCATGGTGAGACCGCACCTTGAATATTGTGTGCAATTCTGGTCGCTGTATCTTAAAAAGGATATAAAGTTATTAGAAAAGGTTCAGAGAAGAGCCACCAAAATGGTAAAGGGGATGGAAGGATACTCCTATGAAGAAAGGCTAAAAAGGTTAGGGCTCTTTAACCTGGAAAAGAGACGGCTGAGGGGAGATATGATAGAAGTCTATAAATTAATGAACGGAGTGGAACGGGTAAACGTAGATCGATTGTTTACCTTATCAGAATATAGAAAGACTAGGGGACATGCAATGAAGCTACAGGGTAAACTATTTAAGACTAATAAAAGAAAATATTTTTTCACTCAACGTGTAATCAAACTCTGGAATTTGTTACCGGAGGATGTAGTAAAGGCTGTTAGTGTAGCTGGGTTTAAAAAAGGTTTGGACAAGTTCCTGGAGGAAAGGTCCATAAACCATTATTAAGAAGGGACCCAGGATATCAATGCTTGAACCAATACAAGCATTGTGGAACCTGTGTCCCTTGGGGAAACTGCTAGGTACATATGACCTAGATTGGCCACTGTTGGAAACAGAATACTGGGCTTGAAGGACCTTGGTCTGACCCAGTATGGCATATCTTATGTTCTTATGTTCTTATAAAATCGGGGTGCACACATGTATCCTTTTCAGAATGTGCTGGACTTGCCTCCACCATGCCCCCATGTTATTTAGACAAGATTGCACCAGACATGTGTAAATTCAAGATTTTCTAAAATTGCTCTTGAGATGTGGCTGTGATTGACATGGGCATTTCTGATCTGCAAATCACAAACAGAGCTTTTAAAATAATCCCTGATATATATAAACCTCTCATCCGCAGTTCTAGGTGGAAAACAATGAAACATGTACAATAAAATCTATATTGAGTGCATAACACGATAAAAGGAAATACCAGAATCAAAGCACAGTCACAAATTACTGACCCTGGATCACTGCTACCTGTTTGCCTGGTATTTCCTAAAGAGCCATGGTTCATGTCTGGGCCTATGTAGGATCACCAGCCTTTCTATAATGCATTATTGGATACTGACATCAAAAGGCAAGAGTATCTACAGAGAACATAATATGCTGGTGATCTGCTGTCACTCAAACCAACTCTTCTAATGGATGATCTGCACTGTCATGATGCTAAAGCCTTATCGGTACCCTAGTCTTTTTATAGAAATATCTCCACCTGAAGTGGTGGCTCTAGACTTTCCATGGTCTTACTCCAAATAACCTCTTCCTCTTTGGCAGTCTCCTCAAGAAAGCTTTCTCTTTTTCTAAGTAAATCATTAATTAACTTACTATGATCCCACCAAAAAATGTTACTTCAACATCCATCAATTCTTTTCTCCTAGATTACAATTCCCAGCTCCATTTTGTTCCCTGTCCCTCTCTTTCTAAAATACTATTGGTTCTTTTCTCTCCTTCACCTTTTTCTATAGCAAGCATTGCCTTTATAGTTCCAGCTCATTTGCTGAGTGGTTAACTCCACCACATTTCTGAATTGTTTCTAGCTGTGTGAAGTTCCAAAACCATCACAAGAATTTCAAAAACATATATAGAAATCCTCCCTGGCTCCCCAAAATCAGAATGAATCAAGTGAAAATAAAATAGCAAAGCTGTATTATAAACATATGTTTAAATGCATTAATGATGGACAAGCAGGCTATTAGAGTCATCACATATGGATGATGTCACCAACAGATCCTGAGCACAGGAGCAGCTTCCCAGTTTCCAAACTTTCTAGAAGCCTTTGGAAGTACATCACTGTCCATGTGCATCACTTCCCACCTACTGCAGTTGCATGGGACCACCTTAATCTTTGTTTTCCATGGAGCCGAGCAGATGCGTCACTCAAGCTCTCATTGGTATCCTCATGCCTTCTTGATTTTCTTCTTCTAATTTTATTTTCTTCTGCTGTTGCTGTCACTTCCTTGCATGCTTTTTTTCCCTATAGCTTCCTTAGGTAGGTTTGTCATGCATTTTCTGTGTCATCATATAGGTCGCATATAGGTCTCAGTCACTCTGGCTGGGTCGTTTTTTCTGTGAAAATAGTAATTTGATTTCACATTGTCTATTTTTCTAGGCAATATGTCCTAGAAAGCTCCCAATAGATTTAAGAGGTGTACCAAGTATGACAAGACCATATTCATAGCAAATAGTTATAACTGGTGCTTACAATGCCAGGACCCCAACTATGAATACTTTTGTTGTAAATTGCGTTTATAGAGGACAGTGAGAGGTTTCCAGGCTCATGAAGAACGGCACAAAATAATTTTTGACACCAATAACTCCGGTCCTTTGACATCAGCATTGGTGACACCAGTCCTCATGGCCCACAGAGCTGCATCAGATAGTAGAGGCACATCGGCATCGAGAGGACATTGAACCTACTCGGCACTGACCATTGATATCTATCAGGAATGGATAACCTCAGAGTCCCACCTGAAGAAGACAAAGGATTCATCTTCTTCTTCATTGATATCAAAAGCCTGCATCACCAAACACACAGTGGAAGCTGTTATACATTGGAGCCACAGCTCATCGGAGCACAATGTCATGAGCATCGAGGTATCAGAGGAGCCAATACCCTTGAAGCAGCCCCAGTGTGAGGACTGCTAATCCTCCTTGGCACCAGAGTGACTGTGACATTCTCCTAAAGACCAGGATCAGCCAGCTGATATCCTTCAAGTGATTCCAGTGCATGTGGCTAATGTAGGTCTTTCATCTGTTGATGGCAGCCTTCAAGGAGTGTCTGCTGAAGAGATCTGAGGAAAGAATTAAGGGCTTCTTTGCACAGTGCAAAGCAGCTGCTCTGACTGCATTAGCACCGGTGTAGTGAGAGATCCAGATGGTCCTGTTTGTGGGAAAGACATCATCATTGAGACACTGAAGAGCCTCGGTTCCAGTAAGTGTCCATCCAATGTCCATCTCCTGTGCATTGAAGAGGGAAACCTCCCCAAGACACAGGAGACTATCGGTACATCAATACTCTCCATTGAGATCTGCTTCCAGGGAGGGGCAGAGGTCAAGCCAAGCAGTATCCCATCCAGATCTGAGTCAGTGCACTCCTTGGAGTCTGAGTATCACTTGGAAATAATCTCAGAGGAGAGATCTCCAGGCTTACCTTCAGACCTCTGTCCTCCGCAAAAGAGAAGATCTCTTCCTGAAGAGTTGTGCTTCACTGATTTTGTCAGAGAAATAGCTAAGTCCATTCCATTTAAGTTAGAGATGGAGGAGAAAGCCAGGATCAAAGCAACGGAAATACTCCAATTCTTTGATCCAACTAAGGAGGCTATGATAGTGCCCATTCACACAATCCTGAATGATTTTTATATGAAGATTTGGGAGACTACCCTCTCTGTTCAAACTGTTAATGAGAAGGTTGACTCGATGTACTGTGTTCAGAAGACCCCCAGATTCAAAAAATTGTATCTCCCACACCATTCTATGGTGGTCAAAAGAGCTAAGAGCTACAAGATGCACTCTTTTGTTTCCCAAGGAGAAAGGTTCAGGCTCTGGAATCTTTTGGGAGAAAGAGATTTTCAGAATGCTATGCTCATGTCCACATAGTCTCCTACTAGCTCTTCATGGGCATGCATGACATGTAGGAGTTCACTGGCTCTCTCCTTCCAGAGAAAACCAAGCAACTCTGTTCACTAGTGGGTAGGGAGAAGGAGTATGGAAAATATATGGTCTGAGCAAGCTATGATATTTTTGTTATGGCATCAAGAACTTCCTTTATGAGTACTGGCGTCTGGGAGACTGTCATGGCTCTGGACTCCAAGCCTCCAATATGATGTACAGGAAAAGCTTGCTAATGTGCTGTGCCAAGAAAAGAATCTCTTCATAGATAAGGAGCAAGAGGATGAAAACCTAATTAAGAAACATAGTGACATCTAAAAAAAAGATGGGAGAGTAAGAATATATAGCACTAAATGAGAGGTGAGATATGATTTCTATCTCAGAGACCAAGTGGAAGGAGGACAGCCACTGGGATACTGTGATACCTGGGTACAAATTATATCACAGTGATAGAGTAGATCAAATTGGTGGAGGGGTTGTACTCTGTGTTAGTGAGGACATCAAGTCACAAAGGATTAAAGTTTTGCAGGAAACAAAATGCACTCTATAGATTGAAATTCCATGTAAAAAGCAGAAGGCGATGGCAGTGGGGGTGCACTACCGACCACCTGGCCAGTATGAACAAATGGATGATGAAATGCTCAAACAAATCAGGGAAGCTAACAAAAGTTATAACACAGTAATAATAATGGGTGATTTCAATTACCCCGTTATTGACTGGCTCAGTGTCAGGGCAGGACATGCTAGGGAGATAAAGTTTCTAGATGAAATAAATGACTGTTTCTTGGAGTAGCTGGTTCATGAACCGACAAAAGGGGAAGCCATTTTGGACCTAGTCCTTAGTGGAACACAATATCTGGTGCAAGGGGCCACTTAGCAATAGTGATCATAGCATGATTGCGTTTGATTTCATAAATGGAGGAAGGACAGCAAGGAAATCCACAGTATTACCTTTCAACGAGGGACAGGGGAGATATGATTCAGACCTTTAAATGCTTAAAGAGAATTAATGAATGAACAAACCTCTTCCAAAGACGGGGAAGCTGTAAAACTAGAGGGCATAACATGAAGCTGCAAGGGGGTAAATTGAAAGGCAATGTCAGAAAATACTTTTTCACTGAAGGGTGGTGGATGCTTGGAATGCCTTCCCAATGGAAGTGGTGTGGGTAAATACAGTGACAGAATTCAAAATGGCATGGGACAGACACACTGGATCCCTTTATAGCAACCGGATAAAACCAAAATAAACTTAACCCTTATATTTCAACAAATAGGGGTGTCTTGCACGGAGCGGCAGGTGACCTACTCATGCCATCTTGCTGGGCAGACTAGATGGACCATACTAGTCTTTATCTGCCATCATATACTATGTTATTATGTTAATTTACAAAAGGGAGACTATCTTAAAAAGAGGAAAATAATTAAGAAAAAACTAAAAGGAGCCACTGCAAAGGTTAAAGATTTACATCAATAAGCATTTATTTGCTATATTTGCTCGTTGTAATATTTATTTGCTAGTTGTAATATGTGTTTTATTATTATAACATTCCTGCATATTCCCCCTTTCCCCTAGTTACTTGCCATTCCACTTTATTAAGTGTATTGTTGCATCTAATATTCAAATATGTATTTATTTTATTTTATTTAACAGCTTTTCTATACCACCTTTATCCAAAGTGGTTTATATCAAACAACACAACAACAATTGCAAGGAATTGCTTTACATTAAACAGGGCATATAATTTGGATATAAATGGGGGAGTAACTATTTACATGTATAAATAATTTCTTTTTGGGTAATGATGTTTGAAATATCTTTTTTTGGTCTTATGTGTGGCATGTTAGAGTTTGGTTTATGTTTTGTCATCAAGTCCGTAGTATTCCCTGAATAGATGCATTTTTACTTGTTTTTTTAAGTCGTTGATGGATTTGACTGATCTTATGTTGTCCGGAAGTGTGTTCCATATGGATGGAACATACAGGAAGAATGCTCTGTTGCTGGTCTGTTTTGTAGTTTTGGTCTTGAGTAGGGGGATGTTCAGGAGATTCTGACTAGCAGTTCTTTTTGATCTTGTTGTGTGCGATGTTGTGATCATTTCAGAGAGACAGGAAGCCTATAAGTTACGAATGATTTTGAAGGTGGTGATGATGGCTTTATATTTAACTCATTGTGTAATTGGGAGACAATGCAAGTTTTTAAGTATTGGCGTTATATGAAGGATTGTTGGACTGGCAGTGAGGATTCTGGCTGCGGTGTTTTGAATTAGTTGTAGTGGTGATAGTGCAGATTTTGTGAGGCCCTGGTAGATGAAGTTTCCGTAGTCAAGGTGTGGTGTGACTATGGCTTGTAGTATTGATCTAAAGTCAGTTTTATGTAAGATGTGTCAAAGTGGTTTGATTGACTTTAGTTTCCAGTATGCCAGTTTCACTGAGTTGTTGATGTGGGTTTCCATGTTGAGATTGCTGTCGATGGTTATGCCTAGGTATTTGATCTGTTGTTTTATAGATATATTGGTATCTTGTGTTATTATCTTTTTTGGTGCCTTGAATTCTTGGTCTCTGAAGATGAGTAGTGCTTCTGTTTTATTTCTGTTTACTGTGAGGTTGATATTAGCTAGGAGATTAGTCACGGCATTGAAGACATTTGTTATAGTCGAGAAGTCTGGGTTATTAGTGCTGAACTGCGTGTAGAACATGATGTCATCTGCATAGAGGTGGTAGTGCATGTTCCATTTCTGTAGAAGGTTGCAGATTGGTTGAATATATAGGTTAAATAGTAGGCCGGAAAGAGCTGAACCTTGAGGGATACCTTGTGATGATTTGAATGGTCTGGAGTTGTTGTGCCAGTCTTCACTTGCATGGTTCTGTCAGTAAGGTATGATTCAAACCATTTAAGTGTATTATCTGTTAGGACAATGTCTCTTAGCCTGTTTAGCATAGTGGGGTGAGACACTGAGTCAAATGCAGCACTTATGTCGAAGAATAGTAGCACAAATCCTTGTCGGGGTTTGTCCAGACCAGTGATTAGTCTGTTAAATAGATCTGTTAGGAGAGTGTCTATACCGTGTTGTGGGCGGAAACCATGTTGGTGTTGGTCTAGTGGTGCGTGTGTATCTACATGATCTTGTAGTTGTTGTATGGTTTTCTCAATTATTTTCGCCAAAAATGGAATGCTCGCGATTGGACGATAGGAACTAGGGTTGGTTTTATCCATTGAGGCCTTTTTGAGGATAGGGCGTATGGATGCTTGTTTGAGCACAGTAGGTAGGTATCCTAATATCAGAGAGGAGTGAACAAACTGTAGGATTGTTTGGGTGAACTGGTTGCATAGGTTCTTCAGCCATGTCACAGGGCAAGGGTCTAGAGGTGAGTTAGTTGTATTAATGTTGTTGATGATGTGAAGTATTTCTCTTTTATTTATGAGGTTGAAGTTGTGCCATAGGTGTTTCTTTTCTGTATCTTTATTTTGTTGGGGTAGTACAAGGCATTATTGTGTAGTTGTTCGTTGTTTGCTGTGTAAGAAGTCAGCCATGATTTGTGGGTCAATTTGTGTTTTTTCAGCCGTTTTGTCAGTTGTGTTGGGATCATTTGTCAATCAGGTTACAATGGAGAATAGTTCTCTTGGGCGGTTGAGTGATTTCATTAGTGTGTTTGTGATGAATTCATTTTGTGCCTTGTTACATAAGTTACTGTATTTCTTTTGTAAGATGCACAGTTGTGTCTTTGTTGTATTTTCTTGTGTTCTTTTCCATTTCCTTTTGAGGTGTCTAAGTTCTCTTTGGATCTGATCCAGTGTTGTGGAAAACCATGGTGCTTACGTAGATTTTTGGTGTTTTGTGGTTGGGGTTTTTTTGGAAGATTGCAGCATTGTTTATTGTTTGGTTCCATGAGTCTATGAATTCATCTAGATCAGCTATGTCTGCATCTATTAGTGCTGATGTTTGATCGAGGAAGTATTGTGCACTGAATGCCTTGAAATGATGTTGGAATTGTTGTTGTTGATTTATTTTCGTTTGTGTGTTGTTGGCCGGTATGTTGATGGTTATCATAGTATGATCTGACCATGATACCGGGTCGGTTTGTACGCCTAGGTATTCTTTGTGTAATTTGTTGGATACAAAGATGAGGTCTAGAATGGACCCTTTGGAGTGAGTTGGTGTATCAAATATTTGGGTTAGCCGGAGGGCTTCCATTGCATCCAGGAATGTATTGGCTTGTTTGTCTGTGGTTGAAGGAAGGTTGAGGTCGTCCATAAGGGTGTAGAGATTTCCTGTGGCTGTGTGAGTACATGCCTCATTTATTATTGCGGCTAGGTCTTCGGAGTTGGGAGTTGGCTTTCTGACAGAAACAGTAATGGCCTGACAGCTGCATACATCCCATGTAACCAGGGAAACACATGGCCAACCAAATCACTGCCAGGACACATCGGTACCCGATGTTGAATCTGCAGGGTTATGTACAGATGTCAGCAGACAGCTTGTCCAGGCAGGGTTTGACAAAGGGCAAATGACAACAATTCAGCTCCCTTGCTGTACCTAATGCTCACTTCTTTGCATCCCCCACACAGTTATCCCGGAGGATGAATCACCACTCCCTGCACTGAGGAGGGTGAGGAGGAGGAGCAGCCACAGCTAGTTCCCTGTGACAGGAGGTGCAACAGAGGACAGAGCGGCACCAGCAGCCAGGCCAGCACCGATGCCACCCCTAGAATATCTGGCCCCATAGTTCTAATGAGTGCCTCCTCTTCGGAGAAGAGTAGGAAGGATGAGGAGGGGGTCCTCATACTGACAGAGGTGCCCAGTTCTGCTGATGGGAGGAGCCCAATAGCACTGTGCAGCTGGGAGAGAGGCCCCTTAAGTGGGGGGCCCAGCTTATTGAGGAAGGTGCCCTGGAGGAGGCTGCAGCACAAGAGGGCTGGGCTCCATAAGGAGGGGGTCACTGGAGGAAGAGGCGGAGGCCACCGTGATGGAGAAGGAAAAGCCGGGTGAGGAGGTGTGGACAGCGATGTGGACATGGGAGCGGCTGATGGGAAGTCCCTGGAGGAGGGGGAACTGAGGGACAAGGTGTCACCCACAGAGGCCAGGGGTCATGGGGAGGAAAGGGGTGATGGGAGTGGGGAGGAGGTGGTGAGAAGTGAGAGCAGTGGGGTGGGGGAGGAGGGAGGTGCTGGGGGGGCTGCTGGAAGAGGCTGGAGATGGGAATGGGATGGGGTGGGTGGAGGGGATGGTGGTAGCTCGGGGGAGGAGGGAGCTATTGATGGGGGGCTGTGTGAGGAGGGTGGAAATGGGATTGCACTGGTGGGGGAGGGGGAGGATGGAAGTGGGCCTGGGGGGGAGAGTGGAGACAGGGATGGTCTGGGGGTTGGGGAGCAGATGGGGGAGGAAACAGCAGTCATTAGCCACCTCCACAGCAGCCATGGTGCAGCATGATGAGGCACCAGCGGCCACTGCAGACAGTGAGACCCTGCAGCAGGTAGAGAGCTCAGAGTGCTCTGTGCTATATGGCCTTGCTGCCCTGGCCAGGCCACTGGACCTCATCATGCTGCACCTAGAGGGCATGAGAGCGGGGATTCGTGCCTTGATGCAGGAGGTAGTCATTCACAGAGGCACTTACCTCCCCTCCAGGCCCTCCATCTGTGGGAGAGAAGGACCAGTAGTCATGGGAACAGGGCTCCCAGCATACCATGTGGTGGGTATGTACACCCCCTGACCTGTACGTGGGTGAACATGCTTCCTTGTCAGGTCTAACCCGCACATCCCCAACTGCTGTTGTGATGGCCTGATGTAAAGGCAATGTGCTATTGTTACATTTGCTAATACATGTCTGTGAGTATGGAATATGCTGGTCTCCACTGCTCTGCTCTTTTGGGGCCACAGAGGGCACTGCAGTATGCACAGCACAGTGCACAGACTGCACCCACATCTGCAATTGCTGCCTCTGAGAGGGGGCATCCAAGGTGTGGTATGCCCATAGGATGCAATGTCCAACCACTGTAGCCAACACAGTCGTAACTGGACACAGCTGACAACAATGAAATTCTGTCCCTTGGGTTGGACAGTCAGAGGTGCAAATTGTCCAATGGCAGGACATGGTCATGTACCCTAGGAGGGCATGAGCATCGGGCATCAAGCAGGGGTACTGTGTGGGCTTGGTGAGTGTGAGGAGAGGAGGGTCTGTGCACACACGGCCAGGGCAGGTGCTATGGTGTCTGGCGACCCCTGCAACCTATAACTCGGTGCCGTCTCCCTCATTACCATTAATGCCCTTCCCCATGTATGCTACCCTCCACCCACTCCTTCCCCCTCGTCAACTCCCTTCTAACCCCTCCTCTCTCTCCTTTCGTCTCACTTCCAGGCCCCCTCATGTCTGCTCCCTCCCAGCTGCCTCTCCCCTCCATTCTGCTTCCTTCCAGCCCGCTCCTTCCCCTGTATCAGTTCCCTTCCAGGCCCTTCCCTCTCCCCAGTAACTGCTGTCATCACTAGCCACCCGCCCCCTCCCCCCTCTCTGATACACCGCTGAGAGAGCAGTGAGGACATCGTTATACTGTGACTCTGCCATATTAGAAACTGCTGGACCATGACGTCTCTAGAAGGGGTAGTATGCATTTCAAGTTGCTTACGAAAAATGTGAACTGCTTGTTACCACTGGAAACACTGCGGTCAAACAGTGTACATGATAGCGGTGGCACTGGGCAGAGCAGGGTGGATGGCAGCTGCACATGGCCCTGCCTGTGGGGGTTGAGTGTGTGGGAGGCTGGAGTGGATATGCAGGGTAAGTGACTCCTGGGAATGATCAGTAGGTACCACGGGAATGGCGGCATAGCGACAGTGTGGGCTCCTCAAGCCCCCCCCCCCTCCAGTCCACATCCTTCCCCTCATCAGGTGGTTCCCCTCATGCAAAGTGTGTTTGTACCAGGTTCTGGTGGGACGCAAATCCTCTCCTGTAGGTCTGTCCTCAGGGCACCTGTGGGACAACGGTGTCATCATCATTGTCCTCCGGGGGAATGTCTGCCCCATCAGGCATGGGCTGCCTGTGCCATAGTGCATAGTTCTGGAGCATGCAGCAGGCAAGGAATATCTGGCACACCTTCACTGGCTCATACAGTAGCTCACCACCTGAGCGATCCAGACATCTGAAGTGGCTCTTCAGTTGCCCAAAGGTCTGCTCTGTGTTGCCCTGGCTCTCCTATGTGCCCGATTATACTGCTCTTCTGCTGGTATGCGGGGATGGACAATGAGGGTTATCAACCAGCCTATCAGAGGGTATCCTCTGTCACCTACATAGATATGGGGAGGAAAACACTGGTCTCAGAGATGTAGGGAAAGTCACATTGCTGACGTTGTGCCACCCATGTCCTGTTTTCCCAGACAGCCTGTCAATTGTACCAGTGTGACAGATCTGTACTGTGCTGTTTTTCTACTTGCTGTGTTGTGGACCCACTTCTATTCTCCCAAACTGCAATGTTTTGGATTCATATGTGTAGAGCTATCCACTAATCTGTCTCTGTAGGTGCTGTGTGCTTCCTGGTAATGCTGTTGTAAGGTGGTGGGTATGCACTGGGCCCAGTTGAGCTAGTTTTGAACATCATGCTCTAGCCAGCAGACACTGGGGGTTGGTTATGCTATTATCCGGCAGCTTGAATTTGGCCTCAATGTATATGCACATAGTTCTCAGTCACTGAGCGGCATGGGTCCTACAGGTTGTTGTCCCCTCATGTATCTGCATGGGTGGTTCATGCTGCTATACCCAGCCACTTCTATGGGTAGAGTACCAGTTGCTATACAGAGATGCTCATGCAACATGCCCCAACAACACTGTTCAGTGACAAGGAGCCTGTGCTGGTCCCCAGCAAACGTGGCTTTGCATTATAAATGGATAACTTACAGAGTTTGGCCTGGGATAGCTCTTTCCAGGGAGTGGGGGAGTAACCTGGAGGTTGGCATGACTATCTTGCAACCCGCAGGTCAGAGATTTGATTCCTACATCATCACTTTTCACATTCATACACAAAGCTCAAGAACTCAAAATCGATAACACCTTAAAGAGATTCTCCAGAAACTGCTGATCCCTTAAAGAAACAGGCAGCAGTCAGAAAACCTATCTATCCAAATAAAAGAAGGTTTTACCCCTCCTACTCACAAATACCTTATCATCCTCAAAACAAACAAGGACCTAAGCCAGCAAAGAAGCCTTGGGTGGCCAAGCCACAGTCAGCCACATAGGCACAAATAGCACCCAGTTTTTTACTTCATCCTGGGGAGCATTGCCAACTTGCCCCTGAAAATATCCAATCCTCCCCATATAGCAGGTTGATTTTGCCATTTCACCAACCACTGGCATCTAATCACCTCAAAGCACTAATTCCTTTATAAGAAATATCTGCACCAATAAAAACCCTTCAGAGATGCAGACAGGAATTTACCAATATATGGTTCACAGATAATAAATAAGTATAAAAGAGGAGAGAAGACCATGACCATCAGAGGCCGAAACGCTCCTCAAATCAATTACAATGTATTACATGTTAATATCATCCATTGAGGCAACCAATTGTAGATTTTCATGAGTTATGTTTCAATCTTTGCTCGCCACAATATGTATTCATTTTCTATAAATAATATAACTTGCTTAGCTGCCCTAAGAGTAAACTAACCTAAATACAAAAAAACTCTTGGGGGCTTGTTTACAAAGCCGCGGTAGCGGCTTTCGCCCGATACCGGAGCCACAGCCCCGATATCGGGCAGAAGCCGCTACCGCAGCTTTGTAAACAAGCCCCTTAGTCTTATCAATTATATGTAAATTTAAATATTCCTAAAATACCAGCTGCTGGCGACTAATGATTTCTTTTAGAAGAGCTTCAATGAAAGCTAAGTGTTTATAGATTCTATTGAATGTTGTTTAGATGTTTTCGTGATCGCTTCCCTTCTGTATTTGCAGGAGTAGCGAGAGCTGTGGAGGAGCGGATTGTAGCTCTACGGAATGCTTTTGTAGAGCACAACGAAAGCTTCTGGATATATTTATATGGTGTTAATAGTTAAGAATTAGAGAATATTTTTGTAAAATTGAGATACTATTATCTAAAGTTCTTTAGGGGAAAATAATTAATTGGTGATAGAGATCTTGTAAAGTACTTTCCTAGATTTAATAATGATAGTAATTAAAATTAAAGGGAGTTGGAGACCAGTGATGTGAGTATCTCACTATTCCCTATGACAAAGTAATTTGTCATGTGAGGGGTTCTATAGCCTTCCTGGGGTCTCTCCCTTAAAATAATAAAGTTAGTATTAGGGCTGCTCAATCACATTTAAGGCTGTTTTACGTGGTATTTTAGGAATATTTAAATTTACAAATAATTGATAAGACTAAGAGTTTTTTTTGTATTTAGGTTCATTTTCTATAACCCATTTAATATTCTACCTAGCTGCGAAAGCCAGACTGCATCTCTTGAGGACCTCAGGTCTCACACCCTACAAAGATCTCCATTTTGCCACCAGCTTCATCAGGGGCTGCTATTCATCATGTCAGGACTGATTGCCTTCTAGTTTTGGCATCTGACATCACTGAGCCCCTTAAAACCCACTCCTGAACCAAGCAAAGAGAAGAACTTGTGCACCGTAAACATTAGCCTTAGGCAAATGTGATTGGTTGAGTGCCAATTAAATGTAATCTGAAATGAGTGTTGACTCAACAGAGTGTTACATTAAATTAAATCATTTTGTGGAGAGCAAAGACTGAAAAAATAGAATCTACAGTTTGTTACTTCAGTGGTTCATAATATATTGTAACTGATTTAGGAGGGGTGGCCTTTGATGATAATGGATGGCACCTTCCCCTCTAGGTAAGATTAATTTCTAGCCATTTTGAGGGAGACTGAGACTTTTTCTTCTTGCTTTCAGTGTTTAATATTTATTTTGGAACATTTTTGTCTGCATCTCTTAAGGGGCTTTATTGGAGCAGACTTTATAAGAGAGGATTTAGTCCCAATTGAGCCACCCTACTAGGAACAACAAAACAAAACATTAAAAGACTCCAACTTGCCCAAAATGCAGCAGCAAGAATTGTAATGAAGGTTCCACCATTTGAACACATTACCCCTATACTAGCAAACCTTCACTGGCTCCCAATTCAATCCAGAATAAATCACGAATTGATTATCACTACATTTAAGACATTAAATACAATGGCCCCAGTCTCTTTAACAAAACTTATCATTAAAGACACATCCCAAACTGCGCTATGGAGAGGCCACACGAATAAAATTAGGATCCCGAAAGATTTCACAACTACCAAAAAAACAACTAATAAAAAAGCGTTTTCTCATGCAGCTCCCACCCTATGGAACTCCCTCCCCGAAGAAATAAGAGCACTAAATGATGCAAAGGAACTCCGCAAGAAATTAAAAACATATTTATTCATCTCCCATTTCGGCAAACTAGAAAATACCTTACCACTAACAGGAAATGGTTAATAGTGACCTCAGGGTACACCAACTCCAATTTTTTTCTATATAACTACAATTAAACTCTATTAAATAACTATTTGTAAATCCTGTAAATAGATATATGTAAATAGTTCAAAATATGTAAATAGTTCAATTGTTATTTAACAAATTATTTACCATATTTAGTCCAATCATGTTTAATGTATTTAGCAAAATTGTACCTAGTTAATTAATGTTTCATGTAAAACAGACCTGTTAATCTGTTCATTCCTTGTTCACTGTAAACCGCACCTGATCTGTGGAAGGTAGCGGTATATAAGCAACTGTTAAATAAATAAAATAAATAAATGTGATGTTCTTTACTATTTGAGTGTGGTTTAGTTACATGTAAGGGTTTTTCTGTGACTGTGATCTGTCACTATGCAGCACTAGTACCTTTTGGGTTTCAGCACTTTTCATGCATTGAGTTGTCAGGTTAGTGCTGACTCCTGGTGACCCTGCAGCCTCTAGGTGTCCTTGGCACTGTGTGAGCAGGGGTCAGGTGCCAGCAGTATTCAAACCTCTGATCTATCAGATCCTAGGCAGATGCGTCCCCCACTTGGCTATACCACTGCTCCCGTATTGGACTGGCAGGAATGAATCCCACTACTTATGATGCTCTTTCTGCTCATGAGGCCCCACAAGTGCTTTCCGCACATGCCTCAGCAACACCCTAGGCTCTCCCCTGCATATCCGTCCACACCTGCCAGTGGGAGACACATGCCAGCCTTCAACCCCACAGTCCCCCATGTTCATGTGATTCCCAAGGTAGGTCTGTGTGAACATGCAAGGTGCAATCTCTGTGTCTCATTACCTAGTAGCCAGAGATGGTTCCATCTTCAAAGGCGGCATCTATCCCAGACTAGTGGAGCATGTAGGAGTCATGCCAGGATCCTGGGTATTGTGCCATAGCATCTATGATCTCAGCCTGCGCATTACAGATGACCTGCATATTCATGGAGTAGTATGCCTTCCTGTTGCGGTATGTGGCCTCATGCTGTCATGGCAGCCTGAGGGCCACATGTGTACAGTCTATGGCCCCAAAGACTGACTGAAATCCAGCCACCTTGTGGAACTGCACCATCACCTGTTGCCTCTGCTGTGATGTTTGCAGTAGGGTGATGTAGTTTGCAACATGTCCCACAAAGGCACCCAGGAAGTGTGTGATGCATCTTGCCTGGCTGAAACCTGCTGCTGTTGCCAGCACTGATTGAAATGAACCTGTTCCCAGAAAGCCAAGGGCTGTGAGCACCTTCACATGGACAGGCACAACTTCCCATCTATGGATCAATCTTCATGCTATTGACCCATTGGCTCTTTCCTCCACTGTCTCATCACCTCTTTCCTCCACTATGTCATCTGAGTCTGTTGATGAGGCAGTAGCTTCCTATAATGCTTCACTCTTCTCTGCTCTGAATGCTCTTGCTCTGTCCATGCCACATCCTGTGAGCTGTAATGTACCTCAGCCCTGGCTGTCTTCCACTACCAGCTACCTACATTCCTGTACCCATTCAGATGAGCATGCTTGGCTCAAACCCCGCACCCTTGAGGACTTTCTACACTTCAAATTCATGCTTGTCTCTTTCCGGTCAGCCATAGCACTCGCCAAACAAGACTATGTCCATCTGACTAAATCTCTTGTCTCTGACCCTCGCTGTCTCTTTACAACTCTCAACTCTCTCCTCAAGGGGCCTCCACCTCCAACCCCTCCCTCCCTTTCTGCCCAAACCCTGGCTGACTACTTCCATGACAAAATCTACAAGATCACACTCCAATTCCCCATGAGGTCAGCTACTTCCCCTCCTCCCCCTCTTCACTCCCAACTCCCCCCCCCACACCCCCTTCCACCTCTGCTCCTGTTGCTTCCTTTTCTATGATGTCTGAGGAGGAAACCAATCACCTTCTTTCCTCATTCAAACTCACTACCTACTCCTCTGATTGTATTCCCTCCCATCTCCTTAGCTTCTTCTCCTCCACTGTAGTCCCTTCCCTCTCTAATATTCTCAACCTATTACTCTCCACTGCAACTTTCCCTGGAGTCTTCAAGCATGTTGTGGTCACTCCTCGCCTCAAGAAATCCTCACTAGACCATGCCTGTCCTTCTCACTAACGACCCATCTCCCTCCTCTCCTTCATTTCTAAATTACTTGAACATGCGGTTCACCAGTGTTGCTTTGACTTTCTCTCCTCTCAAGCCCTTCTGGATCCTTTACAATCTGGCCATCAGCCTTTACATTCTACCAAAACAACTCTTGCCAAAGTCTCCAGTGACCTGTTCCTGGCAAAATCCAAGGGTTTTTACTCAATCCTCATCCTTCTTGACCTTTCTGCTGTTTTTGACACTGTTGATCAGAGCCTTCTCCTTAATACCCTGTCCTCACTTAGTTTTAAGGGCTCTGTGCTATCCTGGTTCTCTTTTTTTCTTTTCCATTGCTCTTTCAGTGTTTGTTCTGGTATGCCACTCTCAGTTGATGTACCCAAAATATCTGTCTTGGGTCCACTCCTTTTCTTTCTATATACACAGTCCCTTGATGCACTCATCTCTTCCCGTGGCTTTCAGTATCATCTTTATGCTGATGACTCCCAGAGCTACCTCTCTAAACCACCTCTCTCTGTCAATCCAGGCCAAGATCTCTGCCTGCCTTTCAGACATTCCTGCTTTGATGTCTCACTGCCGCTTGAAATTGAACATGGCCAAAACTGAGCTACTTATTTTTCCCTCTAGACCCTCACTCCCCTTCCTCCTTTCTCAGTCTCTGTGGATAACTCTCTTCTCCTTCCTCTCTCCTTATCTCACATTCTTGGGGTCATCTTTGACTCCTCCCTCTCCTTCTCCACACACATCCAACTGATAACTAAAGCCTGCTGTTTCTTTCTCTACCCTCAAAAAACAAAATGTGTGCATGAGATAAACAAAAAAACAAAAACAAAAACAACCAAACAAAAACACCTCTTTAACTGCAAAAGAAAGCCTATTTCTAAAGGAGGAAAAAGACCTCAGCAATCTCCAATGTAAAAACAAAAGGAGCCGAGTCTGTCAGGACGACGAAACAACATCAATGTCCAAAACCAGACTACTAATTACATCAACGATCTAAAAAAACCTCCAGCCAACCAAAATAATAAACGCTAGGCTGGCTTCCAACAGACTTCAAGTAGGCTTTCAACATAGACTCAGTCCTTGGTGCAGACAAACAACTCAGTCCTTGGTGCAGACAACAAAAAACAAAAACAAAACTCCAAGCACTTATCTGCTGACGATGAACAGAAGTGGCAGGAAGCCCCAACAGCAGATGTTTCGCCTCAGCGGCTTCTTCAGGGAGCTGAATTCACTCTCCACTCTCTGTAGGGTGACTCCATAACTCGCCGAAAGGTCCAAGTCGCAGAAAATTGCACCGAAGCCTGTAAGCTGGAATAAAAAAAGTCAATAAGGGAAAAAGGGCGGCGCAACCAGAATGCAAAACGCTGCCAAAATGAGCAGATAACACGGCTCACCTCCCCAAGGAAGTCTGTTGGAAGCCAGCCTAGCGTTTATTTTTTTGGTTGGCTGGAGGTTTTTTTAGACCGTTGATGTAATTAGTAGTCTGGTTTTGGACATTGACGTTGTTTCGTCGTCCTGACAGACTCGGCTCCTTTTGTTTTTACATTGGAGATTGCTGAGGTCTTTTTCCTCCTTTAGAAATAGGCTTTCTTTTGCAGTTAAAGAGGTGTTTTTGTTTGGTTGTTTTTGTTTTTGTTTTTTTGTTTATCTCATGCACACATTTTGTTTTTTGAGGGTAGTTCCTTTTTATTTTTGGTTCAAGTTAGCCCTTGGAGAGTTCTTTTTTTGATATAGTTTCTTTCTCTACAACATCAACAAAATTCACCCATTCCTTTCTGTACACACTACTAAGACACTTATCCACTCCTTGGTCACCTCCTATCTGGACTACTCTTTGTTGGTCTCCCTCTGATTCATCTCTCTCCCCTTCAATCTGTTCAACACTCTGCTGCACAGCAAATCTTCTGCCAGCCTCGTCATGTCATATTACCCCTCAAGTCACTTCATTGGCTCCCCATCCATTTCTGCATCCATTTATAACTTCTCCTGCTGACCTATAAGTGCATTCACTCTACAGCTTCTCATTACCTTTCCTCTCTTATACCTCCCTATACCCTTTCCAGAAAACTCTTCACTTCTGGCAAATCGCTTCTGTGCCCTTCTCTTCTATTGCTAAAGCCAGTCTTCGCTCCTTTCACCTTGCTGCTCCTTATGACTAGAACAAACTACCTGAGTCTATATGTAGGCCCCTTCTCGGACCCTTTTCAAATCCAGGCTGAAAACTCACCTCTTCGTTGCTGCTTTCAGATCTTGATTCACCTTGTGTTTCCTTACCATTCCCTCTAGATCAGCGGCTCTCAACCTGTGGGTCGTAGCCTGCCACGGGGGTCGCCACAGGATTTAGCGGGGGTCACCTCGCCTCACCTCACTCCACCGTTAAAAAAAAAGCACCCAAGTTGCTGCCACTGCCGAGTCTGCTTCTCGGCAGCAGCAAACTCACTGCCTCCCAGTCCCTTCTAATGCAGCTGCGTCTCCCTGCCTCTAAGGGAACCGCGGCTATGCCAGTAAAACCATTGCAGAGCCTTCCTGTCTCTTGACGGGCTCCGTGCAGCATTGTCCCACCTCCAAAGGATGTTTTTTACCACTTCCTTTGGAGGCGGGACGATGCTGCACGGAGCCCGTCAAGAGACAGGAAGGCTCTGCAATGGTTTTACTGGCATAGCCGCGGTTCCCTAAGAGACCACAGAAAGAGAGCTAAGAAGCAGAAGCCTCAGATCGGGACCAGCATGATCAGAGAATAAATTGGTCAGACAACAAAGGTAAAAAAAATAATTTTATTTCATATTAGTGATTTGACTACAAAATTATAATAATTTTGAAATCAAATATTGTTACTTGTTATTGTGATTAATTATTGTGGTTTAAATAAGTAAATTTTATAAAAAAAAAACATATTGCAAAGGCCTATAATATATTAATAATTCAACAAATGATTACAGTGACAATGCGTTAACTGTAAAGGAAGAGAGACGCATTTGATTTTATCACTGGGGGTCACCACAAGTTGACCAATGGTAAAAGGGGTCACAGTACAAAAAAGGTTGAGAACCACTGCTCTAGATGTATCCCATGTCAACAGCTACTGTGTTGTCTGTCTTGACTAGATTGCAAGCTCTGATGAGCAGGGACCATCTTTTATATGTGTCATGCAGCACTGCATACGTTTTCTAGCACTATACAAATGTTCAGTAGTAGTAGTAGTAGTAGAGGGCAGCAAGGTGGAGCTCAATCTCCTGGCACAGGTCATGGATGACTGCACGGTCAAACTGGTACCTGGTCACTCACAGTTCATCAGTCAGGTCCAGGTACTGACTCCTCAGCCTGAGCACCCTTGGATATGGGGCCTACATGTTGTCCTCCACTGTTCCCATTCAGTGCTGCAAGCTCATGTCCTCTACAGGGCACCACAACCACTCCGATCTGCAGGGAATTGTGCAAAAACATTGTGTGAGGGTGGACGTATGGATGTGTACATTAGCAGCCATGCCCTTGGCAGACACAGGCATCACCAGCCAGGCCTGTATACAGACATGCCTGTTACCAGCCACGCCACAAATGCCTTTGTACAGACATACACATCACCAGCCATGCCTCTTACCTTCCACTAACAGGATGGCCCCCTGCAGTACACTCCTATTCCACGCAGCTCACATAGGTGCTTGGGGGGGCCTGTGCCCTCATGTGATGTTGGTGCTGCATCCACACCACAGTCACATGGAGCAATTGTTGGATTTGAACCCTGGTTAGTGAGCTGTCGTTTGAACCCTGTGCTTCAGCACCACTCCAATTACAGTTGATGTGGCCAATGGTCCCAAGACTACTGCCATTGGATAAACATGCTGCACAGAGGGCACCACTCCACAGTGTCCTCAGATCTGAAACTGTTTGGGGGGGGGGGGGTATGTGTTCAGGGGAATGCTTTCAGCAGCTGGCCCTGCCTCATCCAACTTACTGGCAAGCACACTCAGATTCAGTCATCTGCCTGGCATTTGGAATGGGTGATGCAAGGCACATTGCTCCTGCCTTGGCACTGTTGCCCACTCCAGTTATCACAGAGGCACCTGCACTGCATATCTAGCGGGATGTGCCATGGTCCCCATGCATTGTCTCTTGGACCTACAAGTTTTCTACGACTCAATTGCCACCTACCTTGAATATACCACCACTGTTGGGAGCTCCTCCACAGGTGTGTCACCTCAGCTATGGGCACGGATAGAGCTCTTCACACAGAAACGCGGGTGCAGGCACCTATGCTTTATATACCCACATGTGTCTGGATATACACACATGTAACATATTCTGGTCAGTTCTACATTGCCGTGCATGCTCATCTAAATGCTATAAAGCATGGATGCCGTTGGCAACCCCGCCCCCATGATTTATGCATGTATCTCTTTACCTTTTGAATTGTCAGGGAAATGGCTCCCAAGGTGGCCTCACGCAAGCCAAATTTCACGGATGGGGAGCTGACACTCCTGATAGAAGAGATCCTTGGGGACTTTGAGATTCTCATGGGTACAGAGGAGACCAAGGTTGGTGCCAGAGGAGGTGGCTAGCCATATGCCACAAACTTAATGCAATATTTCACAATAACAGAAATATTGAGGATGTGAAGCTGAAGTGGTGGCAGATAAGGAGGGATATCTGCAAGAAGGCCAGATGTGTGGGAATAGATGGGCAGGCAGAACCCTTGACCGACCTTGAACAGCATGTCCTGACCATTGTGGACCCCG
The DNA here is from genome assembly GCA_033557465.1 of Ichthyophis bannanicus. Classification (NCBI taxonomy): domain Eukaryota; kingdom Metazoa; phylum Chordata; class Amphibia; order Gymnophiona; family Ichthyophiidae; genus Ichthyophis; species Ichthyophis bannanicus. The sequence continues at coordinate 702,898,967 of CM066032.1, forward strand.
CCTCTATGGATGGTGTTGGCACACTGGACATATCACGGTCCTCACTGGACCAGGATGAGTGGCTGCTATATGTCCTCCCTCTTCACATGCAGGTTCTGTTCCGCAATTATGTCTCTGTTTCGGGCCGCACTTCCCCCCTCCATCGCCCTCTGCACATTGTTCCCATCTATGTTCCTGTGGTCTCCACACACACCCTGCCCACTTGCAGGGATTACTGCTCACTAATACAATACACACATTCTATTCAGCAGCCATGCACACTGGAGTACAGGTTGTCCAGGTTTCCACAACATATCATTGCCATTGGACACCTCTTTCCCCATATTTCCTTGTTCTGTCATCATTATGGGAAACAGTTTTTTCTTGTGTAAGGTGTTTGTTGCTGCTGCTGTGACATGATATATCCCTTATTTTGACTGGCTGCTGCAGTTTTGTGTGTTCTGTGGGATCCACAACTGCCACAGCTATACAGACTCAACAGGGGTTCCCAGTCACAGATATTTGTGGGTATTGGGGTGGGCATCGGCAATGGCACATGTCACAGGGATAATGCACTGATATCTGAGGGTGTGGGGTTGGGGCATGCTCTGGGCATGTTGTTTAGGCATGTGGGGCTCAACTGCCTATTTGGGGGACTCTGTGGTTGCGGGTCTGGCATGTTGTGTTGTAGTGGTTCCCTATTTCACTCTGCTGCATGGCACACTGGGACACCAGTCCCCACCTAACATTGTTCTCCTATTTCAGTGGAACACTGTTCTCCTAATTCAGTGGTGTCAGGTGTTTGGTGTTCTCTGCTACACTGACGAACATGTGTGTGTGTGATGGGTGCATCATTCATTGTAGGACACATCTTTGTTCCTTATGTCCAAAGGTGCAGATGCAGTTGTGGGACCGAACAATGGCCCCCATCTTGCCACCACTCCTGCCGATCCTCCAACAGTGCAACCTGAAATACATACTGCCACCTCTGTTGAGTCATCCCAGGGTGGGAATCTGCAACCCGTGGCACTGGCTGATGACAACCCAGCAATCCATATCGATGAGCAGCAGCGGGATGTCGGCTCAGGTGATGATGTGGACCAGCTCGCACCCACACTTGAGCCACCAGAGATGCAGGTCTTGGCTCAACATCAGCATTGTCACCACCAGTGCACCTTGGAATAGTTGCTACTATGTGCTGAGGGACTGCTGGCCCATAATGAGTCACATGCTGAATGGGGACGGGCAAAGCTGGAACTGTTGCACTATAGTGTGGCCCTGCAGGAGCGTCAGCTGGCTGCTACTGAGCACCTGGATGCATCTGTGTGCTGTCTCAGTGCAAGCATTGATCGCCTGCTGGCTCAGCTGGCCAGGCTGCCCCTGTCCCTATCCCTATCCCTCTGCTAGGCAGTGACACCTCCCAGCCGGTGGCCCCAGTTTCAGCTCCCACCAGTGCTGGCACATCTTCTGCCACAAGTGCTCCTGCCCCAGGGTCTATGCTTTCCTCCAGCAGGGTCTCTACCCACACCAGTGTGAGGGCTGCCTCAGCATCTGACTCAGCCATCATGGCACCCTAGAATATTTTGGGCCCTGTTCCTCAGAGCATGGGCCTCCATTGATCTCTCCACCCTTCCTTGAGGGTCTGGTGGAGGACAGTGGGGACAGCAGCAGTTCAGGGTCTGATGGCACACCACCATCCATACCTGTGCGAGTCATTGGGCCCTCTCCCTCCCAGAGGTGCCCTCTGGGAGGGAGAGGGCCAGACAGAGGGCAAAGGGTCGGGGGGGGGGACATAGTAGCTGTCACATGGAGGGCCTGGTATGTGTGCTTGGGATGGGGTGGGGTTGCTGTTCTGTTGTTGTGGGTGGGGGGGTGTGAGGATGGCTGCAGATGATGTGCGGTAGGATATGTGGGGGCATTGGAATGTGGGTACACTCATGGCCTCTTTTCACACATGGGTGTGACTGTGGGGTTTGTGGGTGTGATGGGTGGGCAGGGATAAGCATTTGTATTATCATGCCTTGGGGGGGGGGGTGCTGTACCTCTGCTTCTGCCATGAATAAATGGGTTTCATCACACCTACTTGTCTCCATGTCTCCTTATGCCTCATTCTGCGGTGCTACTCATGTTTGTATCCTTTGTACTGCCACAGGTTGCCATAGGCTTGGCAGCTGCTCCCATCTAGATGGGTTTTCCTAGCTATAGTCATGCTGGTTTCTCCTATTCCAGTCACAGTGGCTATGTGTGCCGAGCTCATTTTTTTTCTAAGCCCTGCCCTTATACCACCATAGACATCTGCCGGCAGACATTAGACATACACAGGTACGACCTGTGTACACTTTATATGTCTCCACCACATGCCACGCCCCTGTTCCGCCCCTAACGTGTGAGTTCTGAGATCCCTGTCTTCACGGCGTGTACAAACACGGGGACTGTTTTCCAGCATATGGATGTGGACATGTTCACACGATATACGTCTCCTATGTACGTTTACACAGCTTATTTGTGTTTCAGAATGACCCCCTTAGTGTTCAAGGGAAAATCCTTAGTCCATTCGGTCCCCATATTTCTTTGATCAGGTTTCAACTGTATTGCATGTAAGCACTGAACTGCCTGATGAGAGGAAAGGTTCTAACAGGCTAGGTTAGCTCCTCTAAATAGAAATGAGAATTTTATTTTCTCATTTATTCTAATCTAGTTAGAAAGTTCTTTGTTATCTGTCGGAATAACCTATTTAGGTTCCACTTTCAAAGCTCTTTCAATTTGTGTCTATAGCACAAATATTCTGAAAAGATGACCCAGAGAAACTTGCAGATTGTGTGATATGTTACAAATTCGCCAGTCGTTCATTTCACTAATGTCTAATAAGGCCATTGATTTGAAAGTCACTATAATGTGCAGAATTGTCCAATTAGGATGCTTGAGCTTCATTTAGAAGATGAGAGACAGTAAAATCAGTTTGCTCTTCCTGCAAAGAATCATGTGGTTCTTGGTTTATGTAATAAAGTATAAATATAAAGGCAAGAAAAGATGCATTTGTAGTGTCATAAGCACAGACTTGCTCTACATGGAGTAAAAAAAGTTAAATTGTGCTAAACTTAAAAATCTAGATATACTTTCAAATAGCCATTGAAACACGGCAAGTAAAGAATTCTGCATTGACCACCAAATAAACTTCTAAAAACCAAAGAACAAAATGTGTGGCATCTGATGGTTTGTCCAGCATTATTCCATCAGCTGGGAAGTAGGGACAAGGTGTTCACTGCATCAAGGGAATATAGTGCCATTTATTCTGACAGACAAAAAGATTTACTGCTTTACTATCTAAGAAATATTTATGGCCAAATTCTGGACAATTGCTGTGGGCAAAGTTTAAATTTGGTTCTTCCATTTCCCTTACTTTTAAAGCAGAACATGATGCTTGAGGCAGAGTCAGTACGAATGTACTAGTTTCCATGGAAAATCACCCCATAGTGCACCAGGGCTATTTTTGCCCCATCAGGTCATCTGGCAAGAGCATGAAGCAGCACCTGGGAGTCCTTGTGATGCTTCCTCTGCGCCTCTTTTTTTCTTCCCTACCAAGACAGACAGGATTTCTTTAGAGAGACAGAGAGGTGATTTAATTGTCTTTCTTAACTTCGGATTTAAGCCCTGACATAGTTCAGCTAAAAATATAACATAAGAAAGAAAGGTAAGAATGAAAGCAGATGTTTCATTCAGTTCATGACAGAACCCTACACTCTGTTTGCAGTAGCACAGGGTTTTGTAGAAAGGTAAGACCGTCAGGCTCCCTGAGGCTGAATTATTGATGCTTAGATTTGGTATTCTTCTTCCAGGTTGTCCTGGATGTTGGTTGTGGATCAGGAATCCTCTCCTTCTTCGCTGTACAGGCTGGAGCTAGAAAGGTCTACGCAGTAGAAGCTAGTTCAGTTGCAAAATATGCTGAGGTAAGTGTGCTGAATTCATGGGAAGGAAGGTAGACAGTACACAGCATGTGGAGATTGGAATTGAGATGTTGGGGTCAGGATATGCTCAGTTCTGACGGAATTTGAGAAACAATTCTGTTTCTAAAATACATGGATGAGCAGGAACACCGTGGATTGATAAGTCTGCGACTAAAAAGCTGTTTGATTATTTTCATCTAATTTCCATGTATTTTGGTGTGCTGAAAACAAATAAAATATTGAAAAAACTCCTAGACGTCATGATTTGCCACAACATGCAAAATTGTCTTCAAATTTATCAAATTTTTTCAAATTACTATTAATTAATTCAAATTAATATTAATTAATTCACATAAGTGCATTTAAGATATAAAATGCCAAAAAAAACCCTTAAAGGGGTTGTCAGAGATATGTAAAAAAGAATATAGCACTGTAAATCCGATGGTCAGCAATATATACATAAGGTAAGCAAGTTTTAAGTCCGTGCTTCTAATGGTAGAAGGGGTTAATCTTTCCTGAAGAATCCAGTGGGAGAGAGACACAGGGCAGATAGCAGCAGCTCCGGTCAGTGCAGGGGAGCGTGGCCAGCACTGTGACGTCTGGTCGCCGTATCTTAAAAAGGATATAGCGATTTTAGAAAAGGTACAGAGAAGAGCCACCAAAATGGTAAAGGGGATGGAAGGATACTCCTATGAAGAAAGGCTAAAAAGGTTAGGGCTCTTTAACCTGGAAAAGAGACGGCTGAGGGGAGATATGATAGAAGTCTATAAATTAATGAACGGAGTGGAACGGGTAAACGTAGATCGATTGTTTACCTTATCAGAATATAGAAAGACTAGGGGACATGCAATGAAGCTACAGGGTAAACTATTTAAGACTAATAAAAGAAAATATTTTTTCACTCAACGTGTAATCAAACTCTGGAATTTGTTACCGGAGGATGTAGTAAAGGCTGTTAGTGTAGCTGGGTTTAAAAAAGGTTTGGACAAGTTCCTGGAGGAAAGGTCCATAAACCATTATTAAGAAGTGACCGAAGATATCAATGCTTGACCCAGTACAAGCATTGTGGAACTTGTGTCTCTTGGGGAAACTGCTAGGTACATATGACCTAGATTGGCCTAGAGGGAGGAGTGGTCTAGTGGTTAGGACAAGGTACTTCAGGCCAGAGGGCCAGGGGTTCAAGTCCCACCTGGGGACAGCAATCTCAGGCCAGAGGGACTGGGATTTCTAGTCCTATAGGCACTCCTTGTGGTCTTGGGCAAGCCACTTAACCCTCCATTGCCCATGTTCCCTGTAAGTATTAACATATGTGTGTCATATCCCCTCATGTTAAATGTATCCCCCAATTGACCACTTTGACCCAGTGAAAAGCAGAATATAAATACAGCTAAATAAATTGGCCACTGTTGGAAACAGAATACTGGGCTTGATGGACCTTGGTCTGACCCAGTATGGCATATCTTATGTTCTTATGTACAGACACAGAGCTGCTCTCTCCTGCATGGCACACTTGTGCACGAATCACCATCATGTTCTTGGTTCTAGGCTGTTCACACTTTTTCATCGCAATTCATGTTAGCTTGTCATTCTTCAACCGTTATGTTATGGCTCCGCGAAAGTGTATTAATTCGCCAGACAGTTTCTGTTTCATCTGTGGTGAATATACAGTGTTGAAGCAACAGCAGAATATTACAGACTTTGTGAAAAAAGTATACTTTGCATACTTTGGACTAAAAATTGGAGATCAAGATAAAGTCTGGGTGCCTCATAAAGTGTGCAAACGGTGTGTTAAGGACCTCCGAAACTGGTTCAAGGGTAAGAAAAAATCTTTCCGTTATGGGATTCCTATGGTATGGCGAGAGCAAAAGAACCATAGTGATGACTGTTACTTTTGTTCATGCGATGTGAAAGGGTTTAATTCCAAATGGAAGCATTTCATTTCATACCCCAATCTTCACTCGGCAATTCGTCCCATCCCCCATGGCACAGATATACCAGTACCCAAGCCCCCTGCTACCTTGGAAGGGATACCTAGTCCGATGAAGGTGAAGTCATACCTGAACCAGATGACGAATCAAGTTCTGACTTTGAAGATGATACAAGACCAAAATTGTTTTCTCAGGAGGAGATGAATGATTTGGTAAGAGACTTGAATCTTCCCAAAGATGCCACTGAGTTACTCGGATCAAGGCTGAAAAGCAGGACTTTATTGTTGCCAGGAGTGTCATCTTCATGGTTCAGACATCGTGAAAAGGAGTTCATTCCTTACTTCGCCCAGGAAGACAAGTTGGTTTATTGCATCGATGTCGAAGGTCTGATGGGTCAATTTAAAATCCAATATGATTCAGAGCAATGGCGTCTTTTTATAGATTCTTCAAAAAGAAGTCTCAAAGCAGTTTTATTCCACAATGGTTTTTACGCTTCCATACCTGTAGGTCATTCCGTACACTTGAAGGAAACCTACGAGAACTTGGAATTGGTTCTTCTTAAACTTAAATATGAAGACCATGGTTGGCAAGTGTGTGGGGACTTGAAGGTCTTGTGCATGCTGCTCGGGCAACAAGCTGGGTATACCAAATATCCTTGTTTTCTGTGTCTATGGGACAGTCGAGACTGACAAAATCACTGGACCAAGAAGAGTTGGCAGCCGAGGGTGCTAACAGTCGGTGAAAAAAATGTCCTCCGAGAAACTTTGGTACCTTCCCATAAAGTTCTTCTATCACTTCTCCACATAAAATTGGGATTGATGAAGCAATTCGTAAAATCACTTCCAAGAGATGGAGAATGCTTCAAATACTTGGTCACCAAGTTTCCAGGCCTGTCGGAGGCAAAATTGAAGGAAGGTGTGTTCGTCGGACCAGATATTAGAAGGCTTATAGTTGATCAAGAGTTTGTCAATACCATGACGGATCCTCAAAAAGAAGGGTGGATTGCATTTAAAGAAGTCGTACATAAATTTTTAGGCAATAACAAAGATCCTCACTACAAAAAGATCGTCAGACGAATGCTGAAAGCATTTCAAGCTTTAGGTTGCCTGATGAGTTTGAAAGTGCATTTCCTCCAGTCCCACCTTGACTACTTTCCTGAAAATTTGGGAGCTGTGAGTGAGGAACAAGGTGAACGATTCCACCAAGACATTAAAGAGATGGAAAGGAGATACCAGGGAAAATGGAGCATTACAATGATGGCAGACTACTGTTGGATGCTTCAGAGAGACATTCCAGATGCTACTCACAAGCGTAAATGCACCAAGAGGAGCCTCACAAGGAAGATGAATCGAGTTTAGTGTGTGTAGGTGAGCTCATTTCAGTTCAAAAAAGGATTTTCATGAAAATATTGTAATAAAACTTTAATTTTATAAGTCTATTTCCATTTATTTTGAGGTATTGCCTTATTTAACATAGTTACCTATAATTGTCAGGAAACGTGATGTCCTATGACAAAATGGAGGTCATTTTCGGATTCAGGGCAGCAAAAAACATAAAGATTACGTGGAATAACCAAAACAGCTCTCGAAAAAAAATTTTTTGCAGACCTCTGTAATCCATGTGCAGCAGGAGACACCATTTAGCAAATTTCCATGTGGGAAAAATCAACAGAGGACATCCAGCAGCTTCCGCGTGTAAGTGCTAGCATGTCACAACTTGCGCATTTATATGTCGGTATTTACATGTGCATGCAAGCTATTATGCAAACTTAGATGTGTGGCTGCTACAAGTTACCTAAAGTGGATGCTGTTTTTAAATAATTTCAATTTGGAGGGGAAAATAAAGTGGTCACAATGCACTTTTTAAAAACCCACATGCCAGGAGATAAGTGTAAATCCAGATGTGGCAAATTTTGGGCTACATATGTATTCCCCATATGAAGTTGTGAATACACACCCATGACACGTCCCTTGAATCTTCCATGTACTAAAGACATCCACATGTGAACCGGACCCTTTCCAAAATGGCCATTTACACATGGAATACGTGGATGCGGTTTATGCATGTATATGTCTAATTGTGAATAGGGCTTCTAAAATAAACCTCTTAATCACAGAAGCAATAGATAGGGAAGAAAATAGAAGGAAGACATAATAAGATGGACAAACATCCAGAGAGTGATAGAATCAATTAGAGCAGATGCTGGGCACCACTATCCTTGACTGAAGTCCTGTGAGAATAACCACGTTTTAATCTCAGAGCTTTCCAATCTTTGGATATTCTTTTATAATGTGTGAAGTGGCTTCTCAGAACTGTACTTTATAGACAAAATGGCATAAAAAGCCTGGAAATACACAAAAATGCTAAAATTCAGGCATTTTGTGCTATTTTTTGCACAAAGTGTACTTTTCAAAAGTCAAAAGTGTGCTTTGTAGTAGTAAACTTCATCAGAAAGTCCATTTTGCATGGTCGGTTGGACCATTAGATGATCATAGGGAAAAAGGGCACTCAGAGAGAAAAAGGCATAACAAAGAGACATGAGGGCACATTTTAGAAAAGATGCAGAGATTGGAGTTGAGATCTTGAAGTCATAAAATGTTTTTAGCACCACTGTATATAGCCCACATTGTACATAGCTCAAACCAATCTAGCACACAATACAACACACACCCAACTAAATTTCCACCCTCACTGCATGTATAACACACTCACACTACCAGATTGTTTGCTGTGATACCACCTTGATTATTATGATAAGGCGGTTTAGAAATACTGTTAAATAAATAAATAAATAAAATAAATGACACTTATAGTTCTGCTGGTATTTTAGCAATGACTCCGTTAAGTGTGGAGTCTTTTCTAAAATATAAAAAAGGAGGCAAAAGAGTGCATGTGTACGTGTCACTACATTGAGCTGAAGGAGCCAATTTACAAACCTACACGTTGCAAAAATCATCAGAGAAAACTCAGCACCTTCCATGTGTAAGTGCTGATACACATGGGAGCATTTCACAACTTCTATGTTTAAATGCCAGCATTCTCACATGTAGACTTTGCAGGTCTGCACATAAACACTACTAATTACCAACACAGACCACTATTTCTATCTAAGTTAAAATACCTTCACTGGTCCGTTTTCTCAGGAAAACATAACTACAACTCAAGGGCTGTAGTTATTTTTTCCAAGATGGAAAACAAAAAACTGTCCTTTCTGCTGGAGTGAAAAAAAAAATTAAAGAACCCACAGGCCTGAATTTGAGGTTTCTTTGTGCCCCTCCCCTGGGTATCTCAACTCCTTGGTGGCCAAGAGGAACCAACACTCCCCCACCCCAGCCATGACATGGGATTAAAAGGTTGGCTCAAATCCTACCCCCTTACAGACTTTCTACACTTCAAATTCATGCTTGTCTATTTCCAGTCAGCCATAGCACTCACCAAAAAAGACTATTATGTCCATCCAACTCTCTTGCCTCTGACCCTCACCGTCTCTTTACAACTCTCATCTCTCTCCTCAAGGTGCCTCCACGTCTGACCCCTCTCTCCCTTTCTACCCAAACTCTGGCTGACTACTTCCATAACAAAATCCACAAGAAACCACTCCAATGCTCCATGAGGTCAGCTACTTCCCCTCCTCCTCTTTTCACTCCCAACTCCCCTCCCCACTACCTCTGCTACCCTTTCTTCCTTTTCTATGATCTCTGAGGAGGAAACCACTCACCTTCTTTCCTCATCCAAACTCACTACCTATTACCATCTCCTCCACTGTAGTCCCTTCCATCTTTCATATTCTCAACCTATCGCTCTCCACTGCAACATTCCTTGCAGCCTTCAAGCATACTATGGTCACTCCTCTCGTCAAGAAACCTTCACTAGACCCTACCTGTCCTTCTCACTATCGACCTATCTTCCTCCTTCCCTTCATTTCTAAACTACTTAAATGTGCCATTTACCACTGTTGCCTTGACTTTCTCTCCTCTCAGGCCCTTCTGGATACTCTACAATCTGACTTTCATCCTTTACATTCTCTGAAATGGCTCTTGCCAAAGTCTCCAGAGACCTGTTTCTAGCTAAATCCAAGGGGCTTTACTCAGTCCTCATCCTTCTTGACTTTCTGCTGCTTTTGACACTGTTGACTACAGCCTTCTCCTTGATACCTTGTCCTCACTTAGTTTTAAGGGCTCTGTGCTATCCTGGTTCTCTTCTTATCTTTCCCATTGTTCTTTCAGTGTTTGTTCTGGTGGATCCTTCTCTACTGCTATCCCCCTCTCAGTTGGTGTACTTCAAGAGTCTGTCTTGGGTCCACTCCTTTTCTCTCTCTAGACACAGTCCCTTGATGCACTCATTTCTTCCCCTGGTTTTCAGTACCATCTTTACACTGATGACTCCCAGATCTACCTCTATACCTGTCTACCTCTATACTTGTCTCCGGCAATCCAGGACAAGATCTCTGCCTGTCTTTCTGACATTGCTGCTTGGATGTCTTACCACTGCTTGAAATTGAACATGGCCAAAACAGAGCTTCTTATTTTTCCCTCTAAATCCTCCTCTCCCCTTCCTTCTTTCTCAGTCTCTGTGGATAACTCTCAACTCCTCCCTGTCTCTTCAGCTCGCAACCTTGGGGTCATCTTTGACTCCTCTCACTCCTTCTCCATACACATCCAACTGATAGCTAAAACCTGTCATTTCTTTCTCTACAACATCAACAAAATTCGCCCATTCCTTTCTGAACATACTACTAAGACACTTATCCACTCTTTAGTCACCTCCCCTCTAGACTATTGTAACCTACTTCTTGCTGGTCTCCCTCTGAATCATCTCTCTTCCCTTCAATCTGTTCAACACTCTGCTGTGCAGCTAATCTTCTGCCAGCCTCGTCATGCTCATATTACCCCTCTTCTCAAGTCACTTCATTGTCTCCCTATCTCTTTCTGCATCCAGTTCTAACTTCTCCTGCTGATCTATAAGTGCATTCACGCTGCAGCTCCTCATTACCTTTCCTCTCTTATCTCTCCCTATACCCCTCCTCGGGAACTCCACTCTTCTGGCAAATTGCTTCTATCTGTGCCCTTCTCTTCTATTGCTAATTCCAGACTTTGCTCCTTTCACTTTGCTGCTCCTTATGCCTAGAGCAAACCATCTGAGTCTGTATGTCAGGCGCCTTCTCTGACCCTTTTCAAATTAGGCTGAAAACTCACCTCTTCGCTGCTGCTTTTGGATCTTGACTCACCTGATCTCTCCTTTGTGTTAACTTCCATTCCCCCTAGATGTATCCTATATCTACAGCTACTCTTTTGACTAGATTGTAAGCTCTGATGAGCAGGAACCATCTTTTACACGTGTCTGTGCAGCGCTGCGTAAATCTTGTAGCGCTATACAAATGTTCAGTAGTTTTAGTAGTTAAAATGCCTCAACTTTCTTAAAGCTCCACCCCTTAGCCATGTGATATTGAAGGTCAGGTTGGTACAGCATCTTCCCCCTCAGCACCCCTACTCACCCTAAATGGTTTGGGGGAGCACTATGGAAACAGGAGTGATCCTCACCACACTCCTGTCCATAGGCTGCCATCTTCATAATGGTTCTGGTTCACCTGGAATCATTTTGAAGCCAAAAATTCAAAATGCAAAACACTCAATTATTTTAATAAAGGATCTAGATCCCTTTCCAAACCTTTTGTCTCTTATGGTTATTACTTAATGTTATTGAGGGTCTCAGACTTTATGGCACATAAACATTTAGGGGTATGTTTACTAAACTGCGTTAGTGCGATTCGCGTTAGGAGCCGTGTTAGAGACAGAAATCCCAAATAAGGACATGGGCGGTACATCGTTGCCGAGAACGCGCCGAGAACGCGCGTTACAAAGCACCATAAATTAACAAGCGCTACAGGGCACGTTACCATGCGTTAATCTTAAGAAGGCGCGCAGGCATACAATCACAGCAACAGAGCTGTAGCACAATGGTTACAACACTGACGGATGGTACAGGGGTCATGGGTTCAATTCCCCAGTGGGCCTAATGTATAAAGCTGGCTGAGGCAGCACCCTATACATTAAAGTTGTGATTGGTGAGGCATTTGACATGTATTTTAATTTGTGCTGCCAGCAAACACACCCTCATGGTGGCATAACCTAAGGTGCCGCATAAGGCACCCCATAACGCACTCCATAGGGCACATTAGAAAGTGCACTGTCTGCCAAGGCACCCTATAATGTCCCCTATAGGACACCTTATAAGGCTGTGAACAAAGCCCTGGCTGGCTGCAGGACTGCACATCACCACACAAACTGTATGCTGTGGTTACCAGGATAGGGTTAACCCACCCGTACCCATGATGCACTGCACATGCAAATCAGCAGTCGACAGATGGGCACAAGATTGGGTATGCACCCCCACAGCACCTTGGCCAGGTAGGGGGAACAGACCATGTGTGGTACTGCCACAGAGTAGCCACAGACAGTCACATTGTGCAGGTACTGTGCCCACCCTAAGGTTGAGGTGGGGCGCCCAGCACCAGGTCCACAGCACCATTCATGGCTGAACTACGCCATGCTGCAGGTCCCCATCAGTGTGTGATAGGTAGTTCCGTTAGATACACCTAGGATACATCTGTGCCCTGCTGTATGTTCTGGTCATGTCTAGTCCCTATGGGCAATGATGCACCCAGAATAGTGCATATCCTGTGTTGGTGCCATGGTTACCTGCTGTAGGTGAAGGGAGGGTGTATGGACCCATGGGCAGAGCATGTACCACCACACAACCCACCCTCTGGGGCACAGGGTGGGAAACAGGATCACCCACCAATAGATCCACAGTCTACCTCCCTGCAATGGAAGCAGTAGAGAGGACCAGCAACCCCTGTCCTGCTGGGGAACAGACAGAGCGATACACATCCATAACGCAATAGCAGACAGACGGCAGGCCTGGAAATGCTCAGCTGCCCCCCACCATTATCTGATATTCTCCAGCAGCAAGCCTCCAGCCGCTGCACCCTGCAAGGTGTTCCAGCAAGACACATACTAGCTGCAGACAGTCCGCCAGCTAGTCCATAGTGCATGGTCCTGGAGGAGATGCATGTACCCAGAACGGGGATACCAGCATACACACCAAGCAGATAGGTCAGTGACTGGGCCCCAAAAGAAAACCCATAAATATCACATGAGAAAAATGCTATATAGCGCTATGGGGGAACCTAGCCATGCCATGGTCACTGCTCAGTCAGGGTGAGAGTGACTTCCCAGCAGGACATGCTATGGCCACCCTGTCTGTGCAGGTGGTACCGGGCACTACAATGTCCGAGCCATTGCCCTATGCCCTGTGCAGATGCGGCCAGGCCAGGCCAGGCCACCCTATCCAGGCTATTCCCACGGTACCTTGCTCCTCATTATGCACATTGGCAGGCCAATACTGGCAACAGTGCTAGCAGTGTGGGCTGTAGAGGGTGTTGGCAGCCACCACACACTGGATAGACAGACACACACTCCCCACACCTATGCCAGCATTGTGCAACTATAGAGGTGTTGGGCAGCCCAGGCCACCACACCAGTCCTGGGCACAGTGCAGGCATGGCTATGGTACACAATACTGTAGGAGTCACTCCCCAGATTGGTAAACACTGTCAGACACAAGACCTGTAGCACACTCCACAGACATCAGAAAGGTTGCTATGATGCAGCTCACTCCGAAAATTGTACTTAACCTAGGAATTGCTATCTGCCAGTAATCATAGCAACCTTTTGATAGATGTGTACCATATTCCCCTGTTTAGGGTGGCATTACTAAGGTATGCAAGTGCTAGTATTGGGAGATGCACGCAGAGCCCAAAGTCCTGCCTCTCCAGGAGGCTTTGGATAATGGGGCCTGTGGGTGCGGGTGTGTCTGCCCCTGTTGGCTGCTGCTTTACGGCAGAGGTTCCCAACTCCAGTCCTGCGGTGCAAAACACTGTTCGGGTTTTCATGCTGTCCCCCATGAATATGCATGAGATACATCTGCATACCATGGGGGTGGCGCATAGAAATGCAGCACAGGCATCTTTATCAGAGGCAGCATGGAACCTGAATGGTGTTTGGCCCTCCAGGACTGCATTTGGGAGGCTCTGCTCTAGGTAATGTGCATGTTTATGGTGTCTGTGCTCTGTAGGGTAAAATGTAGCATGGGCATGTTTACGTCATCTGCAAGAAAGGTTCTGTCTGTATTAGCACGTTATAGTAGTGGGTAAAATATGAGGACTGGTTTGGGGGACACCACAGCTGGGACTTGAACCTGTGACTTTCTGCTTCTGAATACACTGGTTTTGTGCACTGCACCACCATGTTATCACAGAGATGGTGCATTCCCTGGTGATACCATGACTGTTGGTCAGACAGGGCCTGTCTGTTGCAGTGCATGGCACCCACCTACACAGGGCTAGGCCACGGTCTGCTCTGGCCAGCTGCCACTGCCCCCTCCACCACCAGTATCCCTCAGCCACCATGCTGACATGCCCTTCTGCTGGTGGAGCTGGTGGTGCGCAGTCTCAGGCCATCCAGTGTGCAGGTAGGCGGCTGCCTATGGTGTGGGTTCTGGGGTAGGGGTGCCTGCATTGACATCCACACTCCCCCCCAGCCCTGCCTGCCAATGTTCCGTGCCCTTGGGGGTAGCTGTTGGGTACTATCCCCTGTGACACTTTGGGAAACACACTCGTGCCCATGTTGGGCCTTCAGCAGTTGCTGTCTGGCTGCTCCGCTGTTTCAGCATTCGTATGGGCCACCTAGGCATCACCCTAGTCCGCACTGTGGCCCAGCTCCACCACAGCATGTGCCGCCTGCGGCCCTCTGTATCCCCTTCTCCGGCATCTGTCCAGTTGCCGTTCCGACATGCCCGCCCTGATGTTGCGGGACATGTGCACACCATAGGAACCCTGTCCGATGGTGGGTAAAACCCTGAGCAGCGCTATTTCACTGTGGGCCCATTCACCTTGTATGGGGACGGAGTATAGACCCTTCCACGATTTATATCTGTTCTATGGAGCTTACTCGGGGGGGGAGGGGTTGATGTTTCTCATTGATACCACTATTGGCCAGCTTGGTTATTGTTTTTTTCCAGTTTGTTGGGCTCATTTTCAGTGTTTCTGTGCCCTTTTGTTCTGTGCACATGTATCACACTTATCACTTTTGTTTTGGTTTCCCTGCCTGGGCTGTACATTGCTGACACTGAAATGGTTTCTCTCCCCTGTAATGTGCCTTTAACGGCAGGTTTTCATTCGCATTGGAATTCAGCCCTGAAATTCAGCGCTTTAGTGTGAGGGGAGCCTCTCCCCGCCCACTCTCCGCCCACTGACCCCTTCTCTCCGCCCTCTCTCCACCTTCTGCTTTGTTTTACCGCGTCACGGGGCTTTACGATCGTTAGCGCATCATAACACGTGTTATATAACGTTAACGATCGTAAGCGCAGCATAACGCGCGTTATGCTGCGCTTACGATCGTTAACGTTACATAACGCGCATTATTCACGATTACCGCAGTTTAGTAAACATACCCCTAAAAGTTTCTTTCCAAACTATTTGACCTTCCATTCTTGTGATGAAACAACTAGTAAATGGTCTGTTTCTCTGCGTGTAAGTTTTTGTCAAAAATTCAAAATGCAAAACACTCAATTATTTTAATAAAGGATCTAGATCTCTTTCCAAACCTTTTGTCTCTTATGGTTATTACTTAATGTTATTGAGGGTCTCAGACTTTATGGCGCATAAACCTTTAGACTTATTAAACGTCTAAATTTTGTGCCCATTAGCATCAATGACCCTCAATGGACTATCTATCCCAAATTTTTTTAGAAACGTGAAAGTAAAATACTTTTAACTCTCTGTTTTTTACTCAATGAGCTAATTGTTTCTATGACTTTCATAACACCTCCTGTATTTTATATTCAATATAACCAACATCGAATGCTTAACTTGTGTTTCTATGTATCTTCATGTTTCAAATTCACTCCAGCAATAGTGTTGATTCTTATCTCAACGCCTTCCTTAGGCACCTCCGTCGCGTTTCACTATGATGAGTTTCCTCAGGGGATTGCTATCCTCTTCTATCGCTAGAAAATATAAACGTATATGTTTAACCATTCTCTATCAAAACTTCTCCTAAATTCCTTTGAAATCCCCAGAACTGATGGATATTTCATCAAACATTGGAATGGGACATAGAAAATGTGGAGTTTGTGATATATGTGATATCACTATGGAAATGGAAGTCTTTGTACATCAGGGTTTTACATACCCACTGAAAGGGCAGACAACATGTGATTCCTCTTTTGTAGTGTATATCATCAAGTGTCCCTGTGAACTAATTTATGTGGGAAAAACGATTCGCCCCTTCAAAATTCGAATGGGGGAACACAGGAGTCACTTAAAGTGTAAAGTTAGAGAGGCACCATTAGTTTGACATTGTTTATCAAAGGGACACATATTTGAGCAATTACGCTGTTTCTGCATTGATAGAGTGCAGTCAGGTATAGCTGGCAAATCACAAGAGCAATCTTTGCTCATAAGAGAACAGAAGTGGATATTTATTTTGAAATCTGTGACACCCGAAGGTCTCAATGCAGGCATTGATTGGACATCTTGTCTATAAAGCAAGGCAACGAGATAGAAAATAAACGGGAGAGAGAGATTAAATAGGGTACTACTCATACAGTAATAGTCCTTTGGTTAAGGATTAGATAAGGTAGGGATAATATATAATAAGTAACTATGAGAGGATAAAAGATTCACTTCGGTGAACGCCAATGTCTGAATCATAGATTCAGTAATACTAGAGGCCAGAATGATGTCATGAGAGGGCGGAGTTTAGAAACCACCAATAGATCCGTAGATAAGAAGGGTTTAAAACTGGAAGCAATGACACCGCACCTGCAGGCGTAGAGTTTTTCTACCACTGAGTTGGATGAAAAGTTTTAATAGTAGAGGCTTTATGAAACATGTGCAGCATTATTCATCTCTCCGGTAGGTAATTGACTCAACATAGTTACATGATAATGTAGTGTCAACATAAAGGAATTTAAGAGAAGTTTTGATAGAATGGCTATACATATACGTTTATATTTTCTAGTGATAGAAGAGGATAGCAATCCCCTGAGGAAACTCATCATAGTGAAACGCAACGGAAGCGCCTAAGGAAGGCATTGGGATAAGAATCAACACTATTGCTGGAGTGAATTTGAAACGTGAAGATATATAGAAACACAAGTTAAGCATCCAACGTTGGTTATATTGAATACAAAATACAGGAGGTGTTATGAAAGTCGTAGAAGCAATTAGCTCATTGAGTGAAAAACAGAGAGTTAAAAGTGTTTTACTTTCATGTTTCTAAAATAATTTGGGATAGATAGTCTATTGAGGGTCATTGATGCTAATGGGCACAAAAATTAGACATTTAATAAGTCTAAAAGTTTATGTGTCATAAAGTCTGAGACCCTCAATAACATTAAGTAATAACCATAAGAGACAAAAGGTTTGGAAAGAGATCTAGATCCATTATTAAAATAATTGCGCGTTTTGCATTTTGAATTTTTGACAAAAACTTACACTCAGAGAAACAGACCATTTACTAGTTGTTTCATCATTTGGAAGCCAGCAACCTATGCAGCAAGAGTGAATGGAGATTGCTCCTGTCCTCATAGCCTTCTCCTCCAAACTCTTTGGGTTGCGTCAGAATGCTTGGGGAGGGCTGGCTGGGCAAGGCTTGGCTAAGCCAACCCTCACTATTACATGGCTAAGGGGTGGTAGTTCAGGGAGACAGGTCATTTTAACCTTTTAGCCCTATGTCAGGCTGGGGAGGGGTGGATTGGGCCCACTGAGCCACCAGGAATTTGAGTATTAAAGGGTTTGGGGTTTTTTCATTTCTTACATGTTGCCATAGCCAAGAATGCTCAAATTTCTTGGCAATGGCAACATGTCAGAAATTTCATGTGAAGTATAGTCAAGAATGTAAATGAGCCAAGAGCTCATATTCTCTTATACTTTGAAGGTGTGAATAAACAGATTGATAAAGGTGAGCCGGTTAATATAGCGTATCTGAATTTTCAGAAAGCTTTTGACAATGTCCCTCACGAGAGACTCTTGGGACATTAAAAAGTCATGGGATAGGAGGCAGTGTCCAATTGTGGATTCAGAACTAGTTAAAAACTGGAATATAGATAATAGGACTAAATGGACAATTTTCTCAATGGAGAAAGGTGAATAATGGAGTGCCCCAGGTGGTGGCATTCCAGTCCCTCCACACTGCCGCCCCCCCCCCCCTCATGTGGCAGCACCCTGATGCACACACACCCTCCCACACACATACACACACACAATTACCAAAATGCTGTCTTGCTGTGGTGTGGCCACATCTTGAATATTGTTTATTCAAGGTGCAGTCACCATATGGAGTGATACAGAGGCATTATAATATCTTTGGTTTTATTCTCCATTTCTTTCCTTATGATTCCCAGCATTCTATTTGGTTTCTTGCACACTAGGCAGAGGGTTTCAACATCTTATCTATAATGATGCCCGGATCCTATGAGGAAAGACTTAAAAGGTTAGGGCTCTTCAACTTGGAAAAGAGGGAAGATATGACAGAGGTCTATAAAATAATGAATGGAGTGGAATGGGAAAACGTAGATCAGTTGTTTGCTCCTTCAAACAATAGAAAGACTACAGGACATGCAATGAAGCTGCAATCTAGCATATTTAAGACTAATCGGAGAATATATATTTTCAGTCAACACATAATCAGACTCAAGAATTCGTTACCAGAGGATGTAGTAAAAGCTGTTAGTGTAGTTGGGTTTAAATGAGGATTGGACAAGTTCCTGGAGGAAAAGTCCATAAACCATTATTAATGTGGACCGAGGAAATCCACTGCTTACCACTGGGACAAGCAGCATGGAATGTGTATATCTTTTGGGAATCTGACAGGTACTTGTGACCTGGAATAGCTACTGTTGGAGACAGGATACTGGGCTTCATGGACCCTTTGTCTGACCCAGTATGGCATATCTTAATGTTCTTATGTTTGAACTATTGTGAATGCTATTGTAAACCACTTAGGCAGTGTCTTGCTACAGCAAAGGTTAACACACCTTGTAATAAAGATGTGCAGTTTATTTATAAAACAAAGCAAGGATACTTATTCAGAAAGGCAAGTAATTTACTTAGTTACACATGATTAGTTAAAAAAAGATAACTAGAAAGCAATTATTTACAGGAGAATAATACATCACCCATAGAGTTTTGAGATATTGCATCTCCATACTCCCTGTCCCTTACAAGAACAGAACAATACGTCACCAAACTGCATCATCGCAGCCCTTTAAAACATCAGCTGGGAGAGAGCACAGCGAAGGTTGGAGAAATGTCTGGGATTCTTCATCCATTGGCATGCGCCTGGCTAAGCAGATCTACTCTCTCTCTCTGTTCTGGGTTTTCTCTATATATATATAGGCTGTAAGTGTATTGCAGCTGGCCATCACATGATTCCTCACATGAGCTTATCTCTACAGTTATTCTCCACCCCATACATCTTTGCTAATAGTAGTTTGACCAGTCCTTCTCCATCCTTTGTTTGCTCCCAGCCTTCAGGTGACATATACATAGTACACAATCAAAATGCTGGTCAGACATCTGAGAATGCTCAAGGGAGACACCCCCAATGGTTTTAGAAGCTCAAAACTTCTAGAATTACAATTGTGACCAGCAGGGGCTGGACTGTGGCTAAGGCTAACAGCCAGACTGCTGGGACTGACCCTCTTTGTTGAAAGTAGTAGTTGTGAGTCAAGTGGTCAGGTTTTCAAAAAGGATTTATTCCCCTCACGGGGTTGGATTCTCAAAGGTATAATATACAAACAAAACTTAAGACAAAACCATATACTCTGGTAAGGAACTGAAGAAACTCAAATATCTGTGTCTGTGTCCTCTGAATCTCTGGAGTCTCCTGAGTCTCCAGAATCTCGGGAGTCTCTGCAATCTCCTTCCTCTCCCCCTGAGCCACGTGAGTCTAATTCTGACTGCTCTAAGCATTTTTTATACTGTTTCCTGGCTGTTCCCTTACACAGGTGAAAGCCGTTTGAGTCAAGAGTTGGTGAATGCTTTCCAGCTGGGCGGGGCTTCAGACCTCGTGTCTGAATCTGTTTGCGTTGCCTATGGTAACTGGGAATCATGTGGCTTGCCTTCCTGTCAGAATCTAAGCTGAAGCTAGCAGATTTCTGTGCTCTTGAGGCAAGGGACAGATCTTCCTCGTTACACAATTGATGAATTATTCTTATCCTGTCTACATTGGCTAGGTAAATGTTTCTATATTGGCTAAGAGAATTGTTTCAAAGGCTAGGTGAATTGTTCTCTTGTTCTTTTTAATGGATCTCCATTTGCTAGGAGAAGAACTCCTCCCTGGTCTTTCAGTATTCCTCAGGCTAGATGTGTAAACAGTTTCTCACCAGACTGCAAATACAGCTTTGGTCTCTGGGCTAGCAAGCTGGCTCAGCATGATTTCTCAGTTGATTTCTCACATGCAGAATGGCTCAAAAGTTCAATTTCCTTGCAAAGTTCAATATTCCTTGCTGATCCAAATAAATCTTTAATTAGTAATACAGGGAGGTGAAAAATGCTTTAATAAATAAATAAAATAAATTTGCATCTCTTAGCTAAATTTCACAGAAACATTTGCTAACCCACAAACATTTTCATGGGTTAGTACATAGGGCCCTTAGTTCAGGGTGATTCCAACTCCATGGAGCTGGTGCTGCGTAGTAGAAGGCAGTATGATGGGTCGGTTCCAGTCTAATTCTTGAAGAAGATTGCTCAGTCAGGAGCTTGGGGAGTATGTACTTGGAGAATAGAAATCAATAACTCCACAGTGTTGTTTAGATTGGTAAATCATTGTATAATGCATGATGATGAACCAATATCAAGATTTTAAAATGAGCCTGGGAAGGGATAGCAAACCAATACTCCTCCTTCAGCAATACTATAATGTGGGCAAATGTTTTTGCTCCATCCAGAAACTTGCTAATGGTATTTTGAACACGTTGTAGCCATCTGGTAATAGCAGCGCCTGCTGCAGAGTTGGTTTAAGGTGTTAGCACCCTAGGCAAGCCTTAAGCCTTATGCCCCACCTGGCTGTCAATCTAATGTTTAGCTTTGAATTTCCTGCTCTTCGCTGCCCCCCCAGAATGTGCTGTCCTAGGCAACCACCTAATTTGTCTAAAGGTCAGGCTAGCCCTGCGTAAGAGAGCTTTTTAAGCCACAATAGAGAGAATTGCAATAGTCATTGGGCCTGATATTCAGCGCAGCAGCTAGCCGATCTAACATGGCTAGCCATCGCCGCTGAACTTTAAAGCCAGATATTCAATGCCAGGATCATATCTGGCCCTGACATTGACTATCCGTCCACAGCGAAAGTAATGCCAGGCTTTGCTGTGTAGCCATAAACGGTATGTTTGTCTACGTAGGACTGAATCCAGCCTTATGCCATTCCTCTGAGAACAATTTCTTCAAGCCTGGCAATAAGCAAGGGCAACCTTACCAGTCCGAAAACCATATTCATACCAAGCAAGACTAAGGGACATGTCTACTAATATGCTACTAGGATTGCACAGGGTTAATGCACAGGTTTGGCAACATCCTAAAAAGTTGCACGTGGCCCTGTGTTAAAAACCGCACACTACCCTAATAGTGCATGTCATGGCAGGAACTGGGTGGGACCAGGGCATTTCCAGCACAGCACAGCTAACTCGTGGCCCACATTGCCTGCACTTGATGCTGGTAGCATGAATACAACTAACGCCTCCTCAGTGGGTGGCATTAATTGCAACCATGGCAGGTTTGCCACATGAAAGCATGGTAGCTACAGGGGAACAGATGTACACGCCCCCTGCAGTTAGCGAGGAGCCCACATGTGTGATACCATTGCGGGGCTTAGTATACATGCCCCTAACAGTACTTTTCTGCCTCTACTGGGGCAAATGCGTGAGTGCCAATAACCATATGTGTATACTCATTTGCAAATATACCCATGCAAAAAATTACAATTCAAAACATAGATCCTAGGCATGGCTCCAAAATCTTAAATTCTCTATACCTGACAGAAGCAGCTCTCCCATATAGCAGTCGCGTTTCACACCTTGTGGGCAGCTTGCAGATCCATGGGCACTTTGTTGCCATGAGAAAGGAGCGCGCAACAGCTCGCACTGAAATTTCAGAGCTGGCAGGGATCACATATATTTTATGTCTGCAAAGTATGAACAGAGATTTCAAAATGAAATCTGTGCATGTGATTTACCTTTCCTGTCCTAACTCTTGCCCCGCCCCTTTTCAATGCAGGCCAAAGCACATGGAATTTGAACTGAAGTCAATTTTCAGCACTGTGAATTTACCTAGTGACGACTTAGAGGCAATTTTAGCAGCGGTTTCTGCATGTAAAGCAGTGCTTGATGTGCAGAAAAAGGTGCTTATAAAATTGAGCGTCTGCTATGCATAAATTTGCGCACATACAGCCAGTGGATGCAGAACTTTACCCAAACTGAGAGCAGGCATTCCCAGGGGTGGTTTTGGAGGGTGATTTGCATTTATGCAGATACTCTATTTATGTAAAAACTGTTTATATCTTGCTGATCTAACATTCCCAGCTGTTACAAGAAAACATCTGAAATATAAAATTAAAATGACAGACAAACAATTGAGCTATCAACAGAAAACATACACTAAAATTGTCAGCGATCAATGCCGAATGCTTCAATAAATAAAGTAGCTTTTAGGGCCTTTCTAAATTTAAAAAAAAAATCTAATCTCACCGAAGGAAATAGAAAGAGAGTTCCAGTGTGAGATACTATGACAGTGAAAATTCCATACACGTAAGCAAATAAAAGGCAAAATTTTAAATGGAGGAGCAACCAAAGTATTCTGAGAATGCAATGTACACCGAGATACATAATGTACTCACAATGTTTTAAAGCTTTTGGTTTCTAGGGAAAATAGGTTTGTATATATAGCGAACAAATTATATCTAGAGGTGTGTTTTCCCCATCAGTATGATTCAAATGACTCACTGGCAATGAGTGGCAACAGGTGGCAGGGACTATGATTATATATTAGGGGCTCAATATTCAGTGCAGTGGTTAGATGTTGTAAAGTGGTTAGCATTGCTGCTGAACCTATGACCCAGTGGTGCAGGGTCAAGACTGCTGCGGCAAAAGAGTCAGGAAAGGACACCCGGAGTCTCATGGGAATACAAGCCAGTTTATTGTGCTAGCACAGATCCAGAGGAATCATTTCCAAAACCTCTGAGCCCCGAGTCAGGGGCTGTACAATCTTTATATACTCAGGTCATACCATCAGTTCATACCTACGTTCAGGTTTCTGACTGGTGCTCCCTTGGGTGCCTGCCCAATCATATTCCCTTAGGTAAGGGGCTATCCCTTCCCCCTACAGCACCAGAATCGAAACCAGAAACTTAACAAAGAGAACAAAGAAGAGAAAGGGAAAGGGGGCAGCCCCTCCTGTGGGCCACAGAGGCACAAATGGCCTTGGATTACAGCACAGCCCTTCTCTGGCTGTTTGTCCATGCAATTTTTTGCATGGGCATATTTACTAGCCAGGGGCTGAATTCCTTTCATCCTGAGGTGACTGCCACATCCCCCCTTTGATTCTTCCACCAGCGGAACTAACGGGTGGAATCAAATCATCTTAGATAGGACAGGCCCCCCCCCACCCCCCTGTGGAAGGGCATGATAATTCCACATGGCCATGACATGGGCAGCCGTCTTCCGTTCTACTACCGCGTCCACGACTGAGTGGAAAATACGGATGCAAATTGGTAGGAGGCAGGGTAAAAGCATACACCCTACAAAAAACAATAGTACCAGGAATACAAGTGTTTTCAGACCCCCCATTCCAGAGAATACAGACTCAGATCATCCATCCAGGCTAATCCCGTTCCAAGTCTGGACAGGTACATGCGCTATCTTCCGCATCCGGTCAGCGATCTCCTCAATTACCTGGCCATGATCATCAATCTGTAGACAGCAATTTGTCAAATTAAATTTTTCACATACTCCTTCCGTGGCCAACAGATAATCCAAGGCCAGGCGATTCTAGTAGACCGCTGCCCGCATTTGGGTGTTTTGTTTCACTAAAAGGGTTAATGCTTTGCTGGTTTCGTTAGTAATAATCTCTACAACAGCATGCAAACGGATAATACGATTCAGCATATAAATGGGAGTTCGGTAGCCATAGGTTCCATCCTCGGCCCATGTGGCGGGGCCATAATACTGTATGATACGTTCAGGTGGCCATTCATTCTCCTTCCAGTTACCTATGCATAGGAGGTCAGTGCTTCTGGGGGAGTGCCTATTGCGGGCCTCGTAAATAGGGATATCAAATGTTTCTCCCTGAGGGATAGGAATGAGGAAGAAGGAGGGTCAGATCGTGCCGAGTACACATGCCCCAGCCCAGGTTCTGGGCAGCTGGGCGTATGCCCAGGGCCCGCAAATCCAGTAGAGGCCCGGAGGGGCCTCCCATGTGCTGGCAGCTGCCAGGTTGGCCCAGACACCAGCAAGGTGAGAAAAATTCGCAAACAGATTCTGTGGTGTGGATAAGATAGTACGCAACCACCAGGTGGTTTGTTTTGTGGTGGCGTTATAGGACTGCTGCCCTAGGCAGGCCAGCTCTCCCACCTGGGTGGTAAACTGAAGTCCTGCTCGGGCAATGCAGGTATGGCCTACAATCGAGGTCTTCAATACCCACTCACTAGTTGTACGGTTTAGTGTTGACTGATTGTAGGGGGTTGAGTAGTTCAACTCCTGGGCTTCCCATGGCCACTGGTCACCCATGTTTGTCCTGCCACAGAAGAAACAATTGGATACATTAAGACTTGTGGCCACTGTCTCGACCAATTCAATGAAAAGGTTCCGCTTGGCGGTGGGCACCTCTATTTGGGTCCTTAGTTCCTCATAGAAGGCGGCCTGGGAAGTGTTGGACTTCGTGACTAGACAGATATGTATAAGGGTGCCAGGGTCGGTACCCTGACTCTCTATCTGGAGGCCAAAGGTGGATACAGTGGCCCAGACACTGGGGTTCATAAGGGTCAGATTGAGGGGGTTACAGGTACCTGTCTGACAGTCGGACATGACAGGTAACCTGGTCAGAACTGCCTTGCAGGAATCACGGGTGTGCCCTGTCAGTGCTTTGGGCCAGGATGCATAATAAACACAGCTCCAGGTGTGACAAAAATTATGATCACGGGCTCCCGGTCCCGTACAAGATGGGGCCCTCTGTGCTACTGCTGGACACATATATTTGTCATTGTGTGTGTATGTGTGCTCCCAAGTAATAGAGCCACACCCTGCCCTGGGCCACTTGTTGGCATTTATGGCAGCACAGGCATCAAAGAAAAGGGAGGTCGGGATAGTAGGGGAGGATATCTTAGTGGAGTTCAGAAGACGGCCATCAGCTGAGAGGGAACGAACCTCGATAACCTGATAGGTGGGGCTAGACCGGGGGTCATAACATGTTGCGTTTTTCTCTGGTACGTTGCAAATGGTTAAGTCTGTGCCATTGTGATGGCACTGGGTAGTATTTCGGGAGCTCCAGGCGTAATGGGAATGGTACACAAGGGTCTGGGCAACTTTCTGGACAATTTTAGTTATCTTTAAACAAGGGGCGCAGGAAGGCAGGATTGCAATGGAAGAACCCAGGGCTACTGCAAGGACAGTAAACACACATATGTTAAACATTTTCAGCTACAGTGATCTGAACTGCCGTTAAGGTTTAAAACAAGTAAGTCCTTCTCCTTCTTTCCACAGCTTCCGCCGTACGTAGACCTGTCAGCTTTCGGTAATGACAGGAGTAGGGCTGGAGGTTCCAACGGGGTCGATCTGATGCCGGCGCAAGGCGAAATGTAAAGGAAACCCAGGATGTTCTTCAGAAGTTCAAGGGTCGACTTCCTCGTCCGCTGCTGGTTTCAGTCTACTGTGATGTATCCATGGAGCGAGTTCTGCCACCTTTACTGCAGTGGGTGTTGAGAATAGGACAATGTAGGGCCCCCTCCACTGGAAGCAAGAGGGTCCTTTTTTCCACTCCTTAACCCACACCCGGGTACCAGGCAGGAATGGGTGCAGGGATTCGGTTAGCGAGACAGGCAAGTGGTCCTGAACCCAAGTGTGGAGACTCTGCAAAAGCTAACAGTTCCTGCCTAGTAATTTCTGACCCAATCTGGCCCATGTCCCCCTTTATACCCTGGACAATGGGGAGTGGCCTACCATACAAGATTTCAAATGGGGATACCCCTAGTGCTTTGGTTGGGGAGGAGCGTATCCTGAGGAGTGCTATGGGTAGAACCTGGCAGAGCTTTGAGAGCTGGGCTTTCAATGTACGGTTCATGCGCTCCACCTTTCCTGAACTTTGGGGGTGGTAGGCTGCATGCAACTTCCAGTTAATCTGTAGGGCATTGGCCAGCTGCTGGGTAACCTGAGACACAAAAAATGGGCCATTGTCTGAGCCCATGACAAGTGGCATACCAAACCGGGGAATAATTTCATGAAGGAGGGCCTTGGTGACTTCCCTTGCTTTTTCAGTTCTAGTGGGAAATGCCTCCACCCACCCTGAAAAGGTACAGACCAGAACTAACAAATAGCGGTAGCCGTTTGCCCGAGGCATCTCAGTGAAGTCTACATAAATATTTTCCATTGGAGCTGTACCTACAGACTGAATTCCTGGAGGGGGCAGGGGACCCTGTCGCGGATTGTTCTTTGCACAGGTCAGGCACCGTTGGGTTACTGAAGTGGCCAAGGGCCCAAGCATGGAGATGTAAAAATGGGGTCTCAAAGCCTTTTCCATGGCGCTTTTTCCAAAATGAGTAGCCTGATGGAAGGCTTTAACAAAAGCGGGGCCCAGGGATTTGGGGATAACAGTGGGGCCAGGCGGAGGGTTCCTACCATACGGGGGTAGGATTATCCAGCCTTGGTCATTCAGAACTCCCCCTTCCTTACAGCAAAAGTAATCCGGTTCAGCCGGGGCGTAGCGGGGCACCCAGTGGCTAAGAGGTACTGGAAACAAAGGGGCCTGAACAGGGCAATGATCCCTCAGTGAGACTTCGGAGAGGACAGCTCTCCGGGCAGCGGCGTCAGCCATCCGGTTTCCCTTAGCAACCTCCCCTCCCCCTCTTTGGTGGCCCCGACAGTGCATTACAGCAACTTGCTTCGGGGTCCAAACGGCATCTAACAGGGTCAGGATCTCACGACCATATTTTATGGGCTTCCCTATCAATGTTATTAACCCTCGCTCTTTGTAAAGGGCCCCATGGGCATGCAAGGTAGTGAAGGCATATTTGGAGTCAGTGTACACATTTATCCGCAGACCCTCCCTTAATAGTAAGGCTCTAGTAAGGGCCACCAGTTCGGCCTTCTGGGCCGAAGTTCCCGGGGCAAGGGCCGAGGACTCTATTACCGCACATAGGTTCACCACCGCATACCCTGCACGCCGTTGACCATTGGCTATAAAGCTGCTCCCATCCACAAAATAGGTTACATCTGGGGTCTTGAGAGGAAGATCCATCAAGTCCGGGCGGCTGGAGAACACAGTATCCATAACTTCCAGGCAGTCATGGTCAGGGGGCCCAGGACCAGCAAGTAGGAGCGTGGCCGGATTCAGGGTTTGGCTGGAGAGTAGCTCAAGTCGTGGATTTTTACACAACATACTCTGGTACTTGAGCATCCGAGAGTTAGTGAACCAATAGTTTCCCTTGTGTTCCATGAGGGTCAGGACGGAGTGTGGAACTGTGACCTATAGGTTCTGGCCCAGAGTTAATTTGTCTGCCTCCTCCACCAGGAGTGCCATGGCTGCAATGGCCCGCAAACACGGGGGCCATCCTTTGGCAACTGTGTCCAGTTGTTTCGACAAATAGGGCGCTGCCAGGAGACAAGGGCCTGAGTTAGGACTCCCAGGGCGGTGCATCCGACCTCATGGACATAGAGGCGGAATGGTTTCTGTACGTTTGGGAGTCCGAAGGCTGGTGATGACATCAGAGCCCTCTTCAGGGTCTTGAAGGCCGTATCTTCTTCAGCCCCACACTCCATGGCGGCCATTTCTGCTCCTTTTGTGGCCTCGTAGAGGGGTTTCGCCATCAGTGCAAAGTTTGGGATCCAGATGCGACAATAACCTGCGGCCCCTAGAAAGGCCCTCAACTCCTTCGTGGTCTGGGGAATGGGTATACGACACACTGCCTCCTTTCTTTCGGGACCTAGTCGGCGGATCCCAGTGGACAGGTGGAATCCCAGGTACTTGACCTCCATTTGGCACAACTGTGCCTTGCTTCTGGAGACCCTGTATCCTGCCTCCCGCAGGAGGTAAAGCAGATCGTTGGTGGCCCGCACACACTCTTCCCGGGAGTCTGCAGCAACTAGGAGGTAATCAATGTACTGCAGTAGGATCCTTCTGCCAGGAGTGACAGAGTAATTTGCTAGGTCTTGACTGAGAGCTGCACTGAAGAGCATGGGCGAGTTCTTGAAACCCTGAGGTAATCGGGTACAGGTAAGTTAGCCCCGTGTTCCTGTGACGGGGTCCTCCCATTCAAAGGCAAATAGAGGTTGGCTGGCTGCCGCGAGGCGCATGCAGAAGAAGTCATCTTTTAAGTCCAATACTGTAAAGTGGGTGGACTCGGCAGGGATCAGCCCCAGGAGAGTGTAGGGGTTTGGGACTACAGGGTGTACAGCAATGACTGCATCATTTACCCTTCTCAGGTCTTGGACCGGATGATAATCCCCCGTTTCGGGCTTCTTGACAGGGAGGAGGGGTGTATTCCATGGTGACTGACATTTTCGCAGTAGTCCATACTTAAGTAGTTTTCTCAGATGCTGGTGGATCCCCTCTACTGCAGGCCGCGGGAAAGGGTATTCTTTCACATGTACTGGTACCGCCCCTGGCTTGAGGGTGACAATAACTGGTGGGGGGGGGGCATTCTTCACCAGACCGGGTGGATTTCCTTCTGCCCATACTTCGGGTGGGGCTCGGATACCGGGTGGGACACTGGGGTCCGGGGACCTAGACGGGGAGGTACTGTAGAGTCGCCACTCCTCTTCTCGGGGGACGGACAGAACCAGTATGCCGGCGGGCTTCCGTTTCAGTGTCATTTCCATGTGTCCCCCTTTAGTAAAGGATATCTGTGCTTGAAGTTTGGTAAGCAAGTCCCGGCCCAGGAGGGGGACAGGACATTCTGGCATGTACAGAAATTGGTGGGATATCCTCTGTCCTCCTAGTTCACAGGTACGGGTTTGCAGGAAGGATCTGGTGGCCTGAGCACCGGTGGCCCCCACAATAGTGACTGCACGGGAAGACAGGGGGGCCACGGGCCTTGTACCACAGAATGTTCAGCCCCCATGTCCACCATAAAGTCCATAGGTCCCCAATTTTCAAACTGACCATAGGCTCCTGGGGACCTAGCAGAAACTTGGAGCCCGGTCTAGCCAAGTAGTCGTCTGTGTAGTATTCTTCTACCTCGGCCAGGCCCTCAAATGCCGTATCTTCCCTCCACTTGTGTTGATGTTGAGATTCAGCACCGTTTTGTGCCCCTCTTCTACCTGATTCAAGAGCTCCTCGCCCTCCAATCCGTGGGGCCCCGCGGTTCGGGCATTCATTCTTCCAATGTCCTTCTTCCTTGCAATAGGCACACTGATTTGTGCCTAAGGGGGGTCGCATAGCAGGAAAACGAGGAAGATGACCCCTACCTTTTCCCTTCATCCTTCCAGCAGGTGGCCCTCCCCAATGATGCTCAATGAGAGTGGCGGCGAGGAAATCGGCCTTTTTCTTCATCTTCCGATCACTCTCCCTTCTCTGTTCCTGGTCACGATTCACAAATATCTTCTGCGCAACTTCCATTAACTGTGTAGCGTTCATACCCGCGAATCCTTCCAGCTTCTGTAGCTTCCGCCTGATATCCCCCGGGACTGTCCCACGAAAGCGGCATTTACCATTCGTTGGTTCTCGGGGGCCATTGGATCATATGGAGTATAGAGACGATATGCTTCTGACAGGCACTCATAGAAAGCGGCGGGGCTCTCATCAGGTTGCTGCAGAACCTCAGAACCCTTTCCGATGTTCATAGCTTTCTGGCCGCCTTTCTTCAGGCCCTCCATCAGGGCCTGGCGAAAACGGGCTAGTGAGGCTGCGCCAATTGCATTGTTTAGGTCCCAGTGAGGGTCTTCGCCAGGGAAATCCTGGGCCACGGCCTGTTGTGCATAAGGGCCCCGGTAGGAGGATTTTCTTCCAACCATTTAATGGAAGCCGCTAATATTTGGGACCGCTCTTCAGTGTTAAAAAAGATAGACAAGAGTTGTCGGCAGTCCGACCAAGTTGGCTGGTGAGTCTGCATAATAGTGGCCATAAGGTCAGTGAGGTCCTGAGGCTTCTCTGTATAGGAGGCATAGTTGGTCTTCCAGTTAAGCAAGTCAGTGGTGGAAAAGGGTACGTAGACTAGACTCAGAGGACCCAAAATGATTTCCTGTCACTCCTTCAGCGTGGGGAGTCCCTGGACCTCACGCAAGGGCATAGCCTTAGCGTCTCGACTGGGTAGATTCCTTAAGCTGTATGCTGGACTAGACTTCTCTGATTGTTTTGGCAGAGTTCTGGAGGTATCGGAGGATGACCCCATGCTGGCAAACGAGTCTTGGGTGTCCCCATCATCCACATATGTGGACTCAGATGAGTCGGGGCTGGTGGGGGGGTCCCTGTCCTCAGGAGAGGACTGAAGAGCAGGGTACATAGGGTGGCTGGTGGAGGAGGCACCTATGCCTGGCGGGGTAGCGCTAGAATCACCCACATCCTGTTCCACAGGCTCCCTATATGGCGGTGGGACAGGGGCACTGTTCCGATATAGGAAACCTCGATGGAGGGGCTGGGGCTGGGGCTGGGGCTCCGGTTGTTCAGGGGACTGATAAACCGGAGGGCAGAGTATCCGGTTAGAGTTTATACTCCCTATCATTTTTGAAACTAGAATCCTACAATGTTCCTCATAACACTTAGTTATCCAAGGGGGTCGTTTCTGGCAGACCTCTAACCAGGAATCTATATATAGGAATTGATCTGGGTGCTCTTGGCGTACAATTTGATGGACTAAAGACACAATACCGACATCCAGAGTCCCTGAGGTGGGCCATGAGGTAGACAGAATTGGCCACTCCCTCTCACATAACACTTGCAATCTAGGGACACACATTTTTACACCATGATCCCCAGAGAAACCCTTTTTAAAGTTTTTGATCCTACATTTCAGAGGTGTCAAAGTGGACTCGGACCCACCCATAATGACCCACAGACTTCAAACAAAAGGAGCGGGTAGGCGGACTGGAGATAAGGGGTCCGTCCAGTCCTAGAAACAAAGAAGGAGAGACAAACACCACACGCTTCCTCCTTTTTGCGACCTGGGCGTGGTCGCCCGGCCAGGAAATGCACCACTCAGAAGTCCACAATCACTCGGTATCTATTCTCAATACCTCTCATACATACACAAGCAACCATAGAGACACTTCCCATCAATCCCAGTAACTTAGACCCAACCTTACAGTCTAACTATATCCCCTTAGTACTCACCGGATCCGGTACAGGTAACAGGACAGGGTTGGTTCCCGAACTCCGCACGGGTTCAAGGGTGTCGGCCGGAAGGAACCGGTGGCTCTGGTGAGGCAAGAAGGAAATTATCCCTGGAACAACTGCCCGGTGGCGCCTGAGATGTCTCCCTGCGTTCGGCACTCCCCGGTCCCGACCAGTCCAAACCCAGAGGCGGTAAATGCTGAACCTTTACGCAAAACTTTACCGCGCTTCCCAGTCAGGGAACCAGAGAAATGCTGAGGCGAAAGAGTCAGGAAAGGACACCCGAAGTCTCATGGGAATACAAGCCAAAGTTTATTGTGCTAGCACAGACCCAGAGGAATCATTTCCAAAAACTCTGAGCCCCGAGTCAGGAGCTATACAATCTTTATATACTCAGTTCATACCATCAGTTCATACCTACATTCAGGTTTCTGACTGGTGCTCCCTTGGGTGCCTGCCCAATCATATTCCCTTAGGTAAGGGGATATCCCTTCCCCCTACAGCACCAGAATCGAAACCAGAAACTTAACAAAGAGAACAAAGAAGAGAAAGGGAAAGGAGCAGCCCCTCCTGTGGGCTACAAATGGCCTTGGATTACAGCACAGCCCTTCTCTGGCCGTTTGTCTATGCAATTTGTTGCATGGGCATATTTACTAGCCAGGGGCTGAATTCCTTTCATCCTGAGGTGACTGCCACAAGACCTACCTCTGAATATCAAGACCTACCTCTAGTAAAGCCATGATGTCTCATCCTGTACTCCATTAATTTATTCACCAAAAAGGTCAGATTAACTATAGTTCCTAACCTCTTCCTTCCTTCTGCTTTTGTGGATTGGAACCATGTTCACCTATCTCAGACAGTGAAGCTGCCAAAACTTCCCTAATTCCCTTCAGTCCCTCAGACATGTCCCATCTGATGCCATTGCTTTGTTTATTTTTAGCTTTGTTAGCTCCTCATAAGCACAGTCTTCTGAAAATTGTTTGTGGCCTAAAAAGCAAAATTTTAAATGGAGGAGCAACCAAAGTATTCTGAGAATGCAAGATAACAAAAAGGTTTGCTACCCTTAAAATATCTCCTTTCAGTTTTACCCACTGTGTTTTGACTTCCCCCAGATGTTACCATCCAGCTAACAACTCCTTGAGGTATTCCCGCACCTTGGCAAAGTTAATTTCCCTGAAGTCTAGTTTTCCCTTGCTCTTAAATAAACCATCCACCCACATCCTAATACTGAGCCAAACTATCCAGTGATCACTGGAGGCCAGATGATCATGCACAACAACATCAGTAACACTCTCTCTATTTGTAAGCATCAAGTCCTTTATTGCCATACTGGGTCAGACAAAGGTCAATCAAGCCTAGTATCCTGTTTCCAACAGTGGCCAATCCAGATCACAAGCACCTGGCAGGTTCCCAAAAAGATATGTAAGTTCCACAATGCTTGACCCGGAGTAAGCAATGGATTTCCCCAGTCCTATTTGATAATGGTTTATGGACCTTTCTTCCAGGAACTTGTCCAAACCTTTTTTAATCCCAGCTACACTAACAACTTTTATTACATCCTCTGGTAACAAACTCCAGACTTTTGATTATGCACTGAGTGAAAACATATTTTATTCCATGCATCTAGAAGCAGGAAGATCCTGGATTCTCTACAGGGAGAACAGTTGTTACATTGTTATTTTGAATGTTACATTGAGAAGGCAGTAAGGGCATCACTGGTAACTGCAACACTGACAGCCTGTAACAATTGCCCCCAACCCAGCTACAATATGCTATTCATGCCCACTCTCTTCTAATCTGCCCATTCCCTGCCCCATCGTGCAATGTGTGGTTACTGTGGAAATTAGTGCATGCAATTGTCATGTGAGTGTGGTAACTCATGCATTAATTTGCACAGCACACTTTAGTAAAAGGGCCTCTAGTATTTCCCCACCTCCTGGATCTCTTGAGTGTATTTGGGTAGCAAAAAAGGCTGAGTGAATTTCTATATTTCTTAATGGGTCTTTTACTAAAGGACATTGGTTGATAATGCGTGTTCTGGTGCATGCTGAATGCGCGCTGGAACACGCGTTGCCAGCTAGCATGATCATGACAGTGCAGGACAATTCCCACACTGTCTAACTTATGTTGGGGTAGTGAGTGGGGGTAAGGGACGAAAGTGGGCATCGTGCTCATGCAGTCAGTGCTGGGTTCACGCCTCGTCCTAACTGCATTAGCGCAGGATCACCTGTTTTTATACCGCCTTTCTACCATTCAAGGCAGTTTACATTTAGCAAAGATTTAGCAGGGCTGTGGTGAGCCTTAGCTGTACATAGAACTAAACATTGTAACAGTAGAACAAGGTAACATAGAACTAATCATAATAATAGTAGAACAATATATACAGTAAAATAGTATATAAATAGTATACATTGGTCTCAACTATTTATAGTACATTAAGAATGAATAATAGTATTCATATTTCTTCGCCGCGGTGCCATAACATCATGTTGCCATGGCACCACAGCTCCATTAAGGAGCTGTGATCCCTGGCCACCGCCACAAAGTTCATTCTCCGCAGCCTGATCCCTGTTGTGGCCTTCCAAAGACAGGGTTGGGCTGTGGGAAAGCTCCTGCATTCCATTGCCCCACTGACCGGGCCCTCCACCACTGTCCCCCGATACCCAGGGGGACTTATTCCTCTGAGGTGGAATAAGTCTCCTGTCCATGTCGGCAATTCCGGACGTAGAGGGATGACCTCAAGATCAGTGCTATAGGTCTGGGCCCTGGGGTCGCATCCCACCCACCGCCCGCCCTCGCTCCTCCCTTGGACCCCTCCTCCCTCCTGCCCCCATCCAGAGATCCCCATACATCTCCTATGTATGTGCGGGGAGCTTTGGGCAGGGGATACAGTCCCGGCATTTAGCGGAGATGGACATCCGAACCATTGTGATAGGTTGATATAGTAAAAGGCTCCCTTAATTTTCCTGTGCCAAATCACTCACATTGATTATAATGGGAGCCTCTACCACTACTACTTCCACTGATCATTTGTATAGTGCTACAAGGCATACGTAGCGCATACAGAGAATATAAGAGACGGTCCTTGATTATCGGAGCTTACATTTCTCAAGACAGACAACACAACAACTAGGGACTAAAATATGTCTAGGCCTCTGACAGTGCTCTGGCCTATAGATAGTTCAACCTGAGGAGAGTAAGCATCTTCTAATCTGAAGGCTCTGGAAGGCAAACAGAAGCCATGTATATGTGCTTCAATATTTATATGTGAGCAAGTCCACAGCTACAGCCTGCCTCATGGATCCTTCTACTGCACTCAAAATACTCCTGGTTCAGATTGTGATGAGTATCCCATTTTACAAGATTTTTTATTTGCCAAAACCCAGATAACTTCAACTATTCACACTCAAGAACTCAAAAATCCAGTGTGGGGGTGGAGGTAAGGGAAACTCAAGTGCTTATATTGTCTCTAATAGCCGAATTTCCCTCCTTCATTGTACCTCTTATCCTCTCCTCCTTATCTTATATTTTTGGATTAGGTTAATATTGCTTTGGGTGAGTAATAGTGAATGGTGAAGCGTCTAGGATATTGACTTAAAATATATATGATAAATGAACTCTGTGTGCTGTAGGCCTTTTTGTCTGGGTATAATGTAGCCTTTAAGAAAACTATCATATGAACTGCAGGGAGAAGCCAGACAGAAATTTATAGGTTATGATTTGAAACACCTTGAGCTTATTTATTCTGCAGTGCAGCCAAGTATACCACATCTGATGTTTCTGTTGGTCCACTGCCATTGTGCATAACGGCACATCTTTATAGTTAGGTAATGCCCACAAATATTTGAAGAACACCATATGAAATTACTGTGGAAAATCTTGTAGACTTAGCCAGTAGCGACGTATAATCTGAGCAGTTCTTGAAGGAAAGGGGGAGAAAAATCTCAGTCTGTTCTCAGATTCAAGTAATGGAAAAATGTTACCATGTTTATTGTTTTATCTTAGTATAATGGTATAATTCTTTCTGTTACTCCCTGTGATTCATCTCCATTAATCTACCAGCAAAAGGTTATTTAAAAAAAAAAATAAATTAAAAAAAAAAATAAATAAATAAATAAAAAAAAATATATATATATATACACATACATAATGAAGGCAAAAAAGTGGAGTCTCCTTTCTGAATCTGTGATTATGAATGTGTGATGCAGTTGTACCTCAGCAAAACCAACACAGAACGGAAAGGATTTCATAGGTTAATACAGCAGGAAGGTGCCTATATTTAGCCTATTTTATAAAGATACAGACCCCTGTAAGACGATTTTAGATAAGTTGTGGAGATGGGAATTGAGACGTCCAGGTCGGGATGTACACAGTTCTACCGGTATTTTACAAAGTTTTGGCCAAATGCGGAGTCTTCTATAAAATCCATATAAGGGCATGCAGGAATGCAGAGCCATTTTAAAAATCTACACATGGGAAACTGAACACTACAGATTTGACAGCCTCCATGTGGCATTTGCATGTGGAAATAGCGGTTTCACAACTTCCACTTGGAAGGGCTGGCACGTCCTTATGTCGGCAAACTGTAAATGCAAATGCCTCCAGTTAGAAACTGAGGCCACAAGTTATTCCTTTTTTTTCAAATCACAAAGAAATATAGAAAAATGACAGCAGATAAAGACCACAGGCCTATCCTGTCTGTCTTTCCATACCAACTACTAAGCTTCACAGTCCCTTTTTTCCCTTAGACTTCTTCTCTGTTTGTCCCAAGCTTTCTTGAATTCAAATGCAGTCCTTGTCTCTACTACCTCCACTGGGAGACTATTCTCTGTGTCTACCCCTCTTTCCATAAAGAAATATTTCTTCAAATTACTCGAATGTATCTGTTTTTACCGTCATCGTATGTCCCCTCATTGCAGTGTTTTCTTTCAATTCAAAGAGACTGTTCATTTATGCCACAGAGGTATTTAAATGTCTCTAATATATCTCCCCCTCTCCTGCCTTTCTTTCAAAGTATACATATTGATATCTTTAAGTCTGTCTCCATATGCTTTATGACAAAGACCACTGGCCATTTTAGTAGCGACCCTCTGTACTGACTCCATCCTGTTTATATCCTTTTGAAGGTGCGGACTCCAGAACTGCACACTATACTCCAAATGAGGTCTCACCAAAGACTTATATAGAGGCACTATCACCTCGTTCTTCATGCTGGCCAGTCCTCTCTCTATGCATCCAAGCATCCTTCTGGCTTTCACCATCATCTTTTCAACCTGTTTAGCTATTTTAAGATCATTAGAGACAATCAAATCCAGGTCCCACTCTTCTTTTGTGCCCAAAATACTTCACCCCCTTGGATTCTTGCAGCCCAAATGCATGATTCTGCATTTTTAGCATTAAACTCATCTGCCAAATTCTCAACCATTCTTCAAGCTTCTCTAGATCCCTTCCCATGTTATCTACACCTTCCTGGATATCTACCCTGATTTTTGTATCATCTGCAAAGAAGTAACCCTTATCTGACAGCCATTCCGCAATATCACGTATAAATTTGTCTAAAGCAATTGGACCAAGAACAGATCCATGTGGCGTACCACTGGTAATGCCCTTCTCATCAGAGTGAGCTCCATTTACCTGTACTTTCTGTCCCCTGCCACTCAACCAGTTTCTGACCTAGTTGGTCACTTTAGGATGCTCAATTTATTTATAAATTACCTGTATGTCAATGGCTTTACTAAAATTTAAGTACACCGCATCTAGCACTCTCTCAAGGTCAATCTCTCTGGTCACCCAGTCAAAGAAATTAATCAAATTTGTCTGAGAAGGCCTGCCTCTAGTAAATGTCAATAGAAAAACCCACATCAGGGGAACATATCAATTAAACAAAAAAAAAAAACCAGCCCAAACTATCAATCCACCCAATAAAACAACACTTTATAACTAAAGGAAAGCTTAACTCACCACTCCTCTATAATATTTACAGTTCCATCCCAAGAACAATCTTACCAGAACATATACTATATGGATTATTATTAACGGGAGAAAAAGGCCTCAGTAACTTCCAATAATATCCCTCTATACGGCAATTACTTGCCCAAATGGCAACATATTGCACCTTACCATCACTGGCCTAAAACAAATCCCTTTTATTAGCACCAAATGCTCAATATTTCTACTATATTTAATAGCCACACCCCTGAAGAAGCCGGAGTTCCGGCAAAACAAGGATCTTTGTTTGGTGGCCGTTCCCCATCTGAAGAGCTAGCGTTTTTGAGATGAGTGTTTCAGCACTGTGTGTGCCGTTGTTTGATTATGTCCTCCAGTAAAACTATCCTTTCTTTATTTTAGGAAAAGCTGGAGCTGTGAGACAGCTATCCTTGTCAGTGTGTAAAACGCTGGTGTCTGTGCTAGAGGCACTACAACGGCTAAGGCTTGCCGCCTATGTTAAGCTGTTTGAAAGCTTTTATGCTTGTCATTTTTATATATATATAAATGATTAAATATAGTAGAAATATTGAGCATTTGGTGGTAATAAAAGGGAGTTTTTTTGAGGCCAGTGATGGTAAAGTGCAATATGTTCCCCTTTGGGAACGAAATTGCCTTATAGAGGGATATTATTGGAAGTTGCTGAGACCTTTTTCTCCTGTTAATGATAATCCATTTTGTATATGTGCTGGTAAGATTGTTCTTGGGATGGAACTGTAAATATCATAGAAGAGTAGTTAGTTAAGCTTTCCTTTAGTTATAAAGTGTGGGTTTTATTGGGTGGATTGATAGTTTGGGCTAGGGGTTGTTGTTTTTTTGTTAAACTGCCTCCAGTAAAACCATGCAATCTATTGGATTCCAGAAACCTCACTATCCTCTGTTTTAGCAGCATTTACATTAATTTACTTACCACAGGGGTCAGACTAACCAGCCTCTATGGTTCCCAACCTCATTCTTACTTCCGCTTTTCTGTAAAAGGACTACATACGCCCTTCTTCAGTCCTGTGGGACCACTCCAAACTCTAAAAAAGCATTGAAAGGTTTAGACAGTGGTGCCGCCAAAACTTTGCAAAGTTCGTTCAATACTCTTGGATGTATCTCATCTGGTCCCATTGCTTTGTCTACTTTTAGTTTAGCAAGCTAAATTTGGAGGAGAAAATAAACAATGGGATATTAAAACAAAGTCCTTCCTTAGTCTCCTCTAGAAATCCCTGGCTGAAATAAGCACTTTTTTAAAATTTATACGTGCCTCAGAGCTGATGTAAAATCCAACAGGCAAATTTTAGACCATATACCTGGAGTCCCTTTATAAAATGGAGAATGCATGTGTAGATTTTTGGCCCACTCATGTGATACCCAAACCACACCCCTACAATACCTCCATACAATTTCTGCGCAGTGTGAATCTCCATGTATTAATTGGGTCTTTCTAAAATCGCCATTTAGACATGCATTCAATTTCCCTATGTGTCTTTCTAAAATACTAGCACAAATCCTGCAACAATCATACCAAGATTTAAGATGCAGACATTACATCAGTTTGAGAGCTGGCATGTTAACACATACTGTACGTTTGTATACACATATTTTATAAAATACATGGTAAATCATGACTCCACCTATGCTCTATCCTAACTCCGCCCCCTGAGAATGACTACTCTACAAGGGCATGTTGGCTTGCACCAAACATACCTTTAATGCGGGTTAATTTTTTTTTTTAAATTTATAATTATATCCAATTTACATCCAAGTAAATGCATGAATGAAAAAGAAAAACAATGGGCTATACCATGATAACAAAAAGAAAAAAATAAGAAATCATTAATCTAAATACAATATCATGTCATCCATATCATATTAGACCCCAATACATCAGGAAATAAAGGGGAGCGTATTAGGAAATATAACAAACAGTACAGGATTATAACTAAACCCGCACCATCAACAACTTACATAATCAACAGGTAAAGACCTAAGTGTCAGCCGAATGAGATAACTTAGAGACCTCCACAATCACTTCCTCCCTTCCCACTAAGAACTCAAGGAGCTGCCTAGGATCAAAAAAAATATAACCTTTTTGTTTATACACCACACAACATTTGGCAGGAAATTTGAGTTGAAAAGTTGCCCCTAGGGCCAACACCCTGGGGCGAAAAGCCAAAAAGCCTTTCCTTCTCAACTGCGTAACTCGTGAAACATCAGGAAAAACACGCACTTTAGATCCTAGGAAATCTGCATTGATATTCTTAAAATACAATCGAAGTATAAAAAATGTATCTGATTCTAGCGCCAGGGTTACCAGCAGAGTTGACTTATCAGTGATGACCTCCAGAGAAGATTCTAAAAATCCGGTCAGGTCACCCTTCCCAGCAGGAGCAGAATGGGTGTCGGAAGCCCCGTCCCTCGACCATAAGGACAAATACTGCGCCCGAATCAGAGGTGGAAACTGATCCTAGGGAAGCTTAAGAACCTCCCCAAAATATTTCCTCACCATCTCCAATGGTGCCAATAAGGGAGAGCGTGGAAAATTCAGAAAACGCAGGTTGCAAAGTCTAACCTGGTTTTCCAAATATTCCATTTTTCTGGAAGACACATTTCTGTCCAAAACCTGGGCATTCACTAATTCACGCAAATGCCCAACTTCTTGTTCCAACTTAATTAGTCTCTCTGCCTGCCCAACCTGGTCGCCAGAAAGAGTTCCACAAGTTGTTTTAACCCCAACCAATTCATTATTCACAGCGCCAAAAATAATCTTAAGGGAAGAGTTAAGCGAGGCCAAGCCATCCCACAGTGCTTCCAAAGTTATCACCGCTGATCTTTCCAACAATAACTTGCCCGAAAGATCTTCCCCTTGAACGGCGGCCGCAACAACCTCTCTCTTCGATGATTCACTAATTACGGTTGTTCTCTGCCGCTCTGCCGACTCCATGAAGGAAGAATCACCAACCGATGCTCCTCCCGAGGACCCTTCCTTTGGCGTACTCGAAGGCAAGCCGACAATGGATCCAGCATCTGGCAGTGCAGCATTTCCGGGTCGCGGTGAAGGGGTATGTAGCTCCGGCGAGAGCCAAATCCCCGACACAATCAGCGCCGATACTTCAGTTATCGGCGCTGCCGACGACACTGCTTCAGCTCCAACCGCAAAACCGCAGTCCTTCAAAGTTCGCTGTGCCAAAGAACGAGGCATGTCCACCCCGGGAGGAACCACAGCCTGCTTCCGCTTCCTCCGCCCCATCTCGACAAGCGGAGCACGTCCCGGCACCAACGCAAGCAGGAGAACGCAGCCTCACAGGTCAGAGCATCCTGTCGCCATCTTGTCACGCCCCCGGGTTAATTTTATAAGAGCCTATTTATATGTATAAATCAGTATTTTACATGTGAATACAGTTTATGAAATTAACCTCAGTAATGATGTTGGTTTGCAGCTTGTCGTGCTGTGAGGGCTTCTGTGCATCAGTGATGCTGAGAGCTAAACTATCAGTAGTTTAACTACTGGCAGGGTCTCCCAAGATGGACAGGTCTCAGCTGAGGTGCCAGACCAAGACAAACCACCCATCTGGGCAGCAGCAGAATGGGATAGTGTTGACGGCGGAGGATCACATTTCTGTGACAATGGCAACAACACCAAAATTAAACTGCGCGGAAGAAAGGCCCGGCAATTTACTTCTGTATCTTGCCATGA
The DNA here is from genome assembly GCA_033557465.1 of Ichthyophis bannanicus. Lineage (NCBI taxonomy): Eukaryota > Metazoa > Chordata > Amphibia > Gymnophiona > Ichthyophiidae > Ichthyophis > Ichthyophis bannanicus. Next base: position 702,940,079 of record CM066032.1, read on the forward strand.
AAACCCAATGGATAGTTACAACAAAACAAATTGTGCTATAGTGCTGGAAGATGAGACCCCCAGGTCAGAAGGCACTCAACTAGCTACTGGGAAAGAGTTGAAGACTTTTCAGAGTAAAGCCAGCATTTATGATGTAGTTGGATCAAAGCCCTCGGGACATCTGACTGCTGATGTAGCTGCGCATGAAATGAGAGTCAGAAGCTGTAAAGATGTCTTACGCATTGGAACGTGGAACGTACGAAGCATGAACCAAGGGAAGTTGGAGGTGGTCAAGAATGAAATGGAACGTGTACAACTTGATCTGTTGGGTGCCAGCGAACTGAAATGGACTGGCATCGGGCACTTTGCATCATATGATCACATGGTCTACTATGCTGGAAATGAAAGACAAAGAAGAAATGGTGTTGCATTTATAATAAAGAAGAAACTTGCAAAGACTGTAATGAAATACAATGCAGTCAGCGAACGCTTAATCTCTATTCGTCTACGAGGAATGCCTATCAACACAACTATAATTCAAGTATATGCCCCAACAACAGCTGCAGAAGAGAATGAAATTGAAGAGTTCTATGAACAAGTACAAGCTGAAATTGACAGAACATTCAAACAGGATATCCTGATAGTCATGGGTGACTGGAACGCAAAAGTTGGCAACAAAGAAGAAGGCAAAGTAGTTGGAAAATATGGACTTGGCAACAGAAATGAAGCTGGAGAAAGACTGATATAATTCTGCAAGACCAACGATCTTTTCATCTCAAACACCTTCTTCCATCAACACAAGCGGCGACTGTACACATGGACTTCACCCAATGGATTGTATAAAAATCAAATTGACTACATCTCTGGAAGTCAACGATGGAAAAGTTCTATAACATCAACAAAGACAAAACCTGGAGCTGACTGTGGTACAGATCATCAACTACTAGTATGCAAACTCAAGCTAAAGTTGAAAAAGAGGAAACCACTCATGAATGCAGCAAAATATGACCTTGAGAATATACCACTGGAATTTAAAGACTGCCTGCAAAATCGATTTGCTGCTTTAGATACAAATGACAGAGCTCCAGAAGAGTTATGGAATGATATCAAGAAGGTTGTGTTGGAAGAAAGCGAGAAGTCTCTACAAAAGGTGAAAAAGCAAAAACGGCCAAAATGGATGACGGAAGAAACTCTGAAAATTGCCCAGAAACTCAGAGAAGCTAAAGCCAGAGGAGAAAGAAAGACAATAACAGAACTCAACAGAGATTTCCAACGTGCAGCAAGACAGGACAAGGAAAAGTACTACAATGACGCATGCAAGGAAATAGAAGCAGAAACTATTAGAGGAAAAACAAGATCGGCTTTCCTAAAGCTACGAGAGTTAAAGAAAAAGTTCCAGCCTCAAATTGGAATGTTACAAGATGCTCAAGATTCTATGTTGAATGATGTTGAGAAGATCAAGAAAAGGTGGAAGGAATATAGAGTTTTTATATGATAAAGATCAAGTGGACCAACAGCTGTTTCAACCTGTACCTTATGATCGGGAACCATTGGTGATGAAAGAAGAAGTTAAAGCAGCATTGAAAGCCTTATCAAAGAACAAAGCACCAGGCATTGATAGCATTCCCATAGAAGTATTGCAGCAATCTGATGCAGCTGTTACCATACTTACTTACAACATCATGGCCAACTGACTGGAAAAGATCTATGTTTATACCAATACTGAAGAAAGGTGATCCAACTGACTGTGGAAATTATCGCACAATCACTCTGATCCCACATGCCAGCAAGATTCTACTGAAGATTATTCAAAAGAGACTACAACCATACCTGGAACAAGAACTACCTGAAGTGCAAGCAGGGTTCAGGAAAGGGCGAGGAACGAGAGACATCATTGCGGATGTGAGATGGATCCTTGAAAAGATTAAAGAATACCAAAAAGATATCTATTTGTGCTTTATCGACTATAGCAAGGCTTTTGACTGTGTAAACCATGAGAAACTCTGGGCCAAATTAAGAAGCATGGGTATACCAGAACACCTGATCATACTCTTGCACATTCTGTACATTGATCAAGAAGCATCAGTTTGAACGGAACAAGGAGAAACAGAATGGTTTAAAATAAGCAAAGGTGTAAGACAAGGCTGCATACTTTCCCCCTACCTGTTTAATTTATATGCAGAACAAATCATCAGAGAAGCAGGATTGTATGAAGACCACAGAGGTGTGAAAATTGGTGGAAGACTCATCAACAACCTTCGCTATGTTGATGATACCACATTACTGGCTGAAAGTGAAGATTGTTTATTGTTTACATAACATTTGATATACCGCCCCCCGTTACATCGGGGCGGTTTACAATATAAGTAAAATCATCAAGTCAGAAAAGGAAAAAAAAAGAATTACAATTACTGAAGAAGGAAAAGATAGGAAACAGATGATCTGAAACATTTGCTTCTCACAATCAAAGAACATAGTCTCAAAATGGGCCTGCACCTTAATGTAAAGAAGACAAAGATCATGACAACTGGCATAATCAACAGGTTCATCGTTGAAGGAGAAGAAATTGAAATCGTGAACAACTTTAACCTACTTGAATCAACTATCAATAAAGAAGCAACAAGCAGTCAAAAAATCAGACGACCAGGGCCGGCCCGTCCATTGAGCAAGAATGTTTTTTGCACAGGGCCCCGCATTTCAGGGGGCCCCACGCAAAGAACATTCTGCTTTTTTTCAAAATTAAATTTAAAAAAAAAAGATGGCTGCTACCACTGCCGCTGCTGCTGCCGCCGCGGCAGCAGCAGAATGGAGTGTCCCGCGGGGCCCCCTCTGCCCGGCTGAGTCCCTCCCTCTGCGATGGCTGAGCCCCTCTGTGCCGGCTTTCAGATTCGCGAAGGGAGAGTGTCTCCCTCGCGTCTCTGTTAAGCCTGCAGGGGCTGATGGGAAATTTCCCATCTGCCCCTGCGGGCTTAACAGAGACGCGAGGGAGACACTCTCCCTTCGCGAATCTGAAAGCCGGCACAGAGGGGCTCAGTCATCGCAGAGGGAGGGACTCAGCCGGGCAGAGGGGGCCCCGCGGGACACTCCATTCTGCGGCAGCGGTAGCAGCCAGCTTTTATTATTTTTTTTAATTTCCTTGAGCTGAGGGGGGGTTAGGACTTGACTTGAGGTGGGCTGTGGGTTGATGGGGGGGGGGTTAGGACTGGTAATGGGCTGTGGGGGGGCTAGGACTGGAAATGGGCGGGGGGGGGTTAAAACTTGAGGTGGGCTGATGGGGTTAGGACTGGTAATGGGCTGTGGGCTGTTGGGGGGGTTAGGACTGGTAATGGGCTATGGGGGGCTAGGACTGGAAATGGGCTGATGGGGGGGTTAAGACTGGAGGTGGCAGATGAGGTTAGGACTGGTAATGGGCTGTGGGCTGTTGGGGGGTTCGGACTGGTAATGGGCTATGGGGAGGGCTAGGACTGGAAATGGGCTGATGGGGGGGTTAATACTGGAGGTGGGCTGATGGGGTTAGGACTGGTAAGGGGCTGTGGGCTGAGGGGGGGTTAGGACTGGTAATGGTCTATGGGGGGATAGGACTGATAATGGGCTATGGGGGGCTAGAACAGGAAATGGGCTGATGGGGAAGGGTTAGGACTTGAGGTGGGCTGATGGGGTTAGGACTGGTAATGGGCTGTGGGGGGGGTTGGGACTGATAATGGGCTATGGGGGGGCTAGGACAGGAAATGGGCTGATGGGGTTAAGACTGGTAATGGGCTGTGGGCTGTTGGGGGGGTTAGAACTGGTAATGGGCTATGAGGGGGTTAAGACTGGTAATGGGCTGTGGGCTGATGGGGGCTGTCTGGTAATGGGCTATGGGGGGCTTAGGACTGATAATGGGCTATGGGGGGGCTAGGACAGGAAATGGGCTGATGGGGAGGGGTTAGGACTGGTGGTGGGCTGATGGGGTTAGGACTGGTAATGGGCTGTGGGCTGATAGGGGGGTTAGGACTGGCAATGGGCTATGGGGGGCTGACTGGAAATGGGCTGATGGGGTTAGGACTGGAAGTAGGCTGATGGGGGATTAGGACTGGTAATGGGTTATAGGAGGGGCTTAAACTGAAAATGGGGCGATGGGGGTTAGGACTGGAAGTGGGTTGATGGGGGGGCTAGGACTGGTATTGGGTTGGGGGGTTGCTAGGACTGGAAATGGGCTGATGGGGGGCTAGGACTGGAAATGGGCTGATGCAGGGACTAGAAGGGAATGGATGCTGGGTGAGGCTGGAACTAGAAGGGAGCTGATGTTGGGGGAGGATTAGAATGGGATGGGGCTGGGAGAGTAAAATGGAGAGGGGAAAAATATTTTGTGTGGGAGGGATAAAAAATCTACAATTGGCCGGGTATTGGGAGAGTAAGTGGGGATTGAGGATGGAGGGGTAAAATTTGTGTGGATGAAATAGGAATGAGGAAAGAGCAAAAGGAGAAAGATTAGTATGTTAAAGCAGATGTAGAGAGAGAATGGAAAAAAAACTAGAAGAGAGAAGAAAGGACAAATGGACAGCAGACGATGGAGAGTTAGCAGAAGACACGAAGAAACCAGAAGAAAGTGGCTGGAGCAATTGCAGCTGAAAAAAATGCACAAAAGGTAGAAAAATATCTCTTTATTTTGAATTTATTAATTGGAATATGTCAGCTCTGGGAAATGTGCATCATTAACGTCTGCGCTTTGTTTAGTACAAGAGGAAATTAATTTATAGTTTTATTTCTACAGTGTTGTTGTACATTCCAAGTTTGGCTTTTGGGGTTCCCAGTTTAATTATTGTCTTCCTATTTCTAAATTGTGATTCCTTGTTTGGTGATGGTCTATGTTCTGCATGTGTAATTGAGCTGAGGTATTCTGTTTATGTAATTCCTATTTGACATTGTCACTTGTTCTCTTTCCCCAGTAGGTCATGTATTGTTGTTCTCTGAAATGTATTGGTTTAATATTTGCAGTGTTTCCTTTTGATAGGTAGAGTATGGTGCTTTGTGAGTCCTGGTAGTGCTGTTAGGATATGGCGGGTCTGCTATGGGTTCTAAATGGGCAGTGTTTGTAGTAGTTCCTAATGTGTCTGGCGGTTGGCACTGGATTATAGTAATGTAGAAATCTTTTAGTCTTTCTTTATCCATACACTCATTAAGAGGCATGTTTACTAAAAGTTAGTATATGGTAACATTATGCAAATATTTATGCAAATGAGGCCTCTTATGCAAATTAGGCCCCGCACCGAGTCTCCGCACATGGCCCCGCACCCCCCTTGGGCCGCCCCTGCAGACGACGCATTGCTCTTGGCAGAATGGCTATGAAAGACCTAGATAAGATTCTCAAGAGCAGAGATGTCTCTCTCCATACAAAGATTCAACTTTTTCAAGCCATGGTATTTTCAATAGCATCATATGGATGTGAAAGCTGGACAGTGAAAAAGATAGACAGGAAGAAAATTGATGCCTTTGAATTATGGTGCTGGCGGCAAATACTGTGTATACCATGGACTGCCCGAAGAACAAACCAGTCGGTATTAGAGGAGATCAAACCTAAGCTTTCTTTAGAAGCTCAGATGACAAGACTTTGACTTTCATACTTTGGACACATCATGCGAAGAGAGAGATCATTAGAGAAAGACATCATGCTTGGCAAGATAGAAGGTCAGTGCAAAAGAGGAAGGCCAGCAATGAGATGGATCGATACAATAACAGCAGCTATGGGTACCGGTCTGTCAACAATGAGCCGCCTGACTCAAGACCGAACACAATTTAGGATAGCTATCCAGAGGGTCGCCATGAGTCGACTCCGACTCGACGGCACTTAACAACAACAACATGTGATGTAGTGCATTTTGGAGCATATATGATGAACGGTAGCCTCATCAACACAGAACTGCTAGTAGCATGCATTCTATCCCATAAATCTGAAACTTTTTTGTGATTTTGGGAGCATGTTTACTAAAGTGAGCTAGCTATTAATGTGGCAGATAGCACTTCTCAAGCACAGTACATTAACAGCTAACGCAGGGCAAATACAGACAGTGCTGCAATTTTCTGCACTATTTGCAGAATGCATGGTAGATGCACACATGGGTGGGACGAGAGTGAAGAGTGGCTCAAACTACAGATGGAAAGGACCCGACCATATCCTAAGCCACTCATTAATGATTCCAATTATCCACGAAGAGGGTCCCAGCTCGAGAGGATATCCACATTAACCTACATTGTATCCCTTTAGTTAGATCCCATCTTGACAAGGAGTCCATCAGAACATTAATCCATGCCCTCATTATTGCTAGATTAGACTATTGTAACTCTTTATACAACAGGCTCCCCTTATTGGCTATTAAGAAATTCCAACTTGTCAAAACACTGCCTTAGAACTCATTCATCATTCAAATATATTTGATCATGTTACTCCCTCCCCTTCATCAAAGACCATTGACTACTCATTATCTCCAGAAACAAGTTCAAGCTCCTCAGTGTTACCTTTAATATTCTTCATCCCTAGGACTATTCAACTTCCTTATCCCTTACATACCCTCCCAGGCCTTACAGTCTCAGAATGGCAAGCTTCTTACCATCCTTCACCATTTCCGAGCATACCTAGAAGAGACATATAGTTCTATCTTTTCACATTCTGGCTCCTAAGGAACTCCATCCCACAATACCTTTGCTTAGAGACCTCTCATCAAAGATTTAAGGAGAGCCTAAAGGCCCACTTCTTCTCTGTGGCATTTGATCTTGCTTAGTTGGATTGGGGGAGGGGGCAGGATACATGCTTAGGCTGGACCTTCCTTCATACTTTCCTCTCCTGGATTGCTAGAATCTTGCTTACATATGGGTTGTAAACTACTTTGATGTCATTAGCAAATGGTGGTATAGCAAGATTTTTAATAAACAAACAAAAGTAAACAGTACAGAGCAGAGATGCTTTTAACATGGTTATATCACTGTAGATTTTACTGAAATAGCATCTCCACTCCAGACCATGGTTTCATTACCTGAAGCTACATCAGGAAGATGCTGTTCAGAAAAATAAACACAATCTATTAAAGGTTTTATTAAGAAAAAAAGAGAGAAGAAATAAGCAGTGGCAAAGGTAGCATGTAGATTCACCACTGAATTGGCAGATGAAGTGAAAATGAAAAAATGTTAGTGGGCAGGAGCATGGTGGAGAGGCTGGGCTGAGGGCAGGGTGGACAAATGCAGGCATGGACCAGAAACCAAGCATGGAAAAGGAGCAAGACCTAGGGCAGAAAACACATGGGCCAGAATCAGATCTAGAACAGAAACTAGATGTAATATCAGGATCACTCTATTGAAGTAGTGAAGTGGAACTGGGTAGCAATAGACACAGACCAGGCTCACTAAAAAACGAACATACTCACCTTTAGCAGATGTTCTCCATGGACAGGAGGATAAGTCCTCACATTTGAGCGACATCATTGAGAGAGCCCTGTGTGGGAACTAGTTCCCAGCTTCTTTTATTAGCTTCTGGATCTGTCCCTGCTGCCACAGAGCAGGAACCTCTCAGTATATACACAAGCTAAAGAAACTACAACTCCAAGGCGAGGTGGGAGGATTGTAAAGACTTATCCTGATGTCCATGGAAAACATCTGCTACAGGTAAGTTTGTTTTCTCCATGGACAAGCAGGATAATGTCCTCACATATGGGAACCCCTAGCTACAGGCTGCCTCAAAAGAAAAATGGAATAAACAAACAATATTGCTTGGAGCAAACGTGTTTTTGTTGGCAATAGGCATTTTATAATATTTTTCTTATTTTTTTTAAAAAGAGGCAGCCTGAACAGAAAAGAATTGGACCTAGGAGGGTAGAGTTGGATTCTACTGTATTTCCTGAACAGATTCTGGAGAATGTATTAACCAAACATTGCTCCATTGGAAATCCCTTTCCAAAGAGAAGTGAGATATGACATGGATTTCTGTTCATCCATTCACATCTTGCAAACCTCCTCTGTGGAGGGTAATCTCAAGTGGGCTACTGACACAGTCACGGCATTATCCTCAAGAGCCAAATCAGCCTGGGCATAAGCACAGGACATGGAGACTGCTAGTCAATTGGATAGAGTACGTTTGCTGGCACTAGCCCCCCAACATGTTCAGGTCAAAATAAATCAAATGTTGAGTGGACTTTCTAAAGGCTTTAGTCTGTTCCAGATAGAAAGTCAAGGCTCTCGTGCATTCCTATGTGTAAAATATGCTTTCTCCTTTGTGAGTGTGAGGTCTTGAAAAGAATGTTGACAGGACAATTAACTAATTAAGGTGGACCTCTATCATCACCTTAGGAAAAAACTTAAGCTAAGTAAGCAAAGCCCCCTATAGTGATAAAACTTGGTATGGGTTGGATCAGTTACTAGAGCTTGGAACTCATTAACTCTCCGTGCTTAAGTTACCACCACCAAAAACAAGACCTTCCAGGTCAGGAACTTCAGTCCACAGTGGCTCAAAAGGAGCTTTCATTAACTGAGTTAAAAGCATATTAAGGTCCCAAGACACAGTGAAGAGGCTTTGAAAGAAGCAAGTCCCACATGAAATGAAAAACTAAAGGCTATAGAGAGATGTGTTTCTCTTCTGCGCAATGGTGGTAAGTGCCAGTTGCATTGAAGTGTACCTTTACTGAGTTGGTTTCCTAAATATACTCCAGTATATGTAAAAGGTATTCAAGCAACTTGTGTGTGGGACAGTAGAAAGGATCTAGGATCTTCCATCACACCAGATGGCAAATCTCTTCCACTTAAAACCACATTCTCTCCTAGAGGAATCTCTCCAGGAAACCAGAAGGATGTTGTTATGCTAACTGGTAGATTGAAAGAAAACAAAGTTAGCCCCTCAATATCCAAGCTGTGAGGGCTGGAGATTTGATGCTGGGATGCAACAGTGTCCTCCAATCCTGTGAGATAAGATATGGCAAACTGCTTCACAAAATGGACTCGTTGATTGACATTTCCAGGAGGGGAGGGAACCATGGCTGTCAAAGCAAATAGGGCACTATGAGGATTATAGTCCCTCTTTTATCCCTGAGTTTTAGGCAAGCTTTTGCTATGAGCTGTTTTGAAGGATATGCATACAGAAGACCCTTTCACCAATTGAGGAGTAAGGCATCTGAGACTAGTTTGCCATTTGTCCCTGTCCTGGAGAAGAACCGAGATGCTTGCCAATTCTTCAGAGTAACAAATAGATCTGAGATGATGCCTCATTCCTGAAAAATCTGGAGAGCCGCTGCCCTGTCCAGAGTCCACTTGTGAGGTTGGAGCACATGACTCAGTTTGTCTGCCAGAACAATATCTACCCCAAACAAGTATGTGGCCCTGAGAGTCATCCCACAAGAGATGGTCCAGTTCTACATCCTGAATGTTTCCCAATACAGGAGGTACAAACCTGTTCCTCCCTACTTGTTGATGTAGTACATGGCTACCGAGTTATCTAGATCATCACAATTTGATTGGCCAACTGATTTCAGAATGCCTTTGTGTTGTTAAGTGCCATCAAGTCAAATGCCTTTAGTGCATTTGCAATTACTCTCAGTTCCAGGAAATTGATCGGATGAAGAGTCTCCTAAGAGAACCATAGACTCCAAGTTTGAATCCAGTCTACATGGGCTCCCCAGCCCAGTTTGGATGCATTGTCATGAGTACTTTTTGGTAGAGAGGAAGTTTGAAGGGAATTCCTTTGGCCAGATTGGAAAGAACCATCTAACAGGACAGAGTCCCAGAGTTCCAGAGAGTGGAACTGTGATAGAAATTATATCTTTGAGCCTTCTACTGTGCATCTTCTTGTAGAAAAAAAAGGCTTTTTCCAGAGTCATGACTACCAGAGCTCTGAATTTCAATTGAGGTTATGGACTTCAAATGGATTTGGAGTAGTTTATGATGAATCCTAGTAACCAGTGCCCTGATGGTTGTGCGTACAGATTCTTGAGCTCCTTCTTGATCACCTAATCATCCAACCAGGGAAATGCATGCACACCCAGTCTGTAAAGATATGCTGCGACAACCACAATACACTTGGTGAAAATGTGAGGAGCTGATGTGAGGCCAAAAGGCAGTATGCGATACTGTTTTGCTATGATGAATGGTAGATACTTCCTGTGACTGGAATATATCTGTATGTAGCTATAGGTATCCTTTAAATCTCCTTTTTGAAAGTAGGGCATTATGGGGCCAAGGGAACCATTCTAAACTTCTCTCAAACTAAAAATTTGTTCAGATTCCTTGGATCTAGGGTAGGGTGGAATCCCCCCATCTTCTTTGTGTCCAGGAAGTAACTGGAGTAGAATCTCTACTGTTCTTGACCTGACAGAACGGGCTCAATGGCACTTGCCTGGAGGAGGGCAGAGAGCTACTCTCTGAGTATTTTCTAATGCAGAGAGTTGCTGGATAAACTCTCAGAGGGCAGTTTGGTGGGAGCTTGCGTAGATACAGTCAGTACACAAACAAATCTTTAGGACCCAACTGTCAGAAGTTATTAAGGGCCAGTTATCTGCAAAGGACCAGAGCCTCCCCCAATTGGAAGGATGTCCAGAACCAGTACTGCAGTGTTGGCTATGTGCTTGAAAAGCTAGTCAAAACCCCGTCCCAAGTTTTGGATGGGGAGCAGACTAGGATCTTTGGGCCCTCGGCTGATGAGTACGAGAATGAGGACCCTGTTTGGTTTGGGTTAAATGACATGCTGGAGAGTAATATGCTTTTGTCTTCTGCCAAAAAACCTCCTAGATGCTGAGGAGACTGGTTCAGAAGTGGGCCTGGAGAGGATCTTAAGTCATTGTTCCGCTTGATAAGTATTTTGGCCTCCTGCATCTTATCTTCAAAGAGAATCACTCCTTGTCACAGCACATTAGCAAGCAGCTCCGGGAAGGTCTGAATCCTAAAGCCATGAGAGCTTCTGGGTGGCAATACTCATAGAGGAGGCACATGCTGCCATATCGAAAGTGACTCTTTCTATGTACTTTCCGCACTACTTCCTTTCACTCACTAGAGAATTCAGTTGTTCGACCTTCTCTGGAAGGAGAGTGTTGGCAAACTCTTGCATGCTGCGCATGATGATCTGCAAGTGCCTGCCCATGAAGAGCTGTAAGACGCTATGCAGGAAGTAAGCATAGCTTTCTGAAACACCTTTCTCCCATAAGACTCCAAAGTCTGAGTCTATATCCCCAGGGCACCAAAGAGTGTGACTTGGAGCTCTTGGCCTTTTTAAGAATGGATTTGATACCATGGACTGGTGTAGCAACTGAAGCTTCTCAAACCCAGGAGCCTTTGGACTTGATACATTGTCAACCTTTTTCTTCAAAGGATATATAGAGGGGGGGGGGGAGTCTCCCACATTCTCATCTTTACCTCTTTCAGGATTCTGTGAACAGGCACTGTCATAGCCTCCTTAGGGAGATCAAGGGAATGGAGGATTTACAATTCTTGGGCCCTGGGCTCTTCCTCTAACTTAAAAGACAAACTTAGTCATCTCCCTCAAACAATCTATGAAGGACAACTCCTCCGGAGGTGATTTCCATTTCATGAAGAGGTGAGGGATCTTTGGCCAATTCAGGAAACCTCTCCTCTGGAAATCCTCAGATTCCCAGGAGTGCTCTGAACCAGAGGTAGGAAAGTACTCTAAAGACTTCTGAGTTTCTGACTGGACTGATCCCTGCTCCATTCAGGATACATGTCAGTGGTCAGAACATTAGTGCACCAAAGTCCTTCTAAGCCTTTCAGAGTGATCATCCCCTGTTTCATGGAAATGAACAGCAGCCAGGCAATCATCGGTGTCAAGGCCATTCAAGGTCTCGATTTTGGCAAATCTCTACAGGCAGTTGATGAGTCTCAAGAATCAGCTTGATGTTTTGACTCACTGATCTCGATGTTATTGAAGCATCAGTTTCACACCATGTAAAGACTTCCAACCATTCCTTGAAGGTCTTTAGAAGGTACTCCTTGAGAGCAGTCACTGGCAAAGATGGAGGAGCTACAGTAGATTTGATTGATGTGTGCAGAGTCTGGTGGGAAATATCGATCCCTCAGAGACTGTTGCTGTCCCTCTGTCACTGAAGAGGATGAGAATTCCTCACATCAGGGCCACTTCATGGGTATCAACTGATCTGATGCTGTGCTGTTTATGATATCATGCTCTGAAATAACTCTGATGCCAATGCACCTCAACCTCCATCTGGTGCATAGTTTCCTGAGTCCTTTATTTTGATGGATTAATCTTTCCTCTTCTTTGGGCAGAAATCAATGGATAGCCCTCCCAAGACACCCTATCAATGCTTGAATGAGCTCAATGACCCTTTGATGCTGATGCACCGCAAACGTTCAATGCAGCACCCTGGGCCATGGCTGATGTCAAAGTTGATGGACTGGACTTATCTATATCAAAAATCATTTTGTGCTGCTTGTTTTGACCCTGAGTCCTCTCTTTGTCATCTGTGTGCACAAAAGACAACAAGATTGATCAAGGGCAAGCCTCAGGATTACAGGCACCAATTATATGGGTGTCTGTAACAGACATGGTCCTATTACACTTGTAACCATTTTTAAACCTATTGGTGAATTCTTGGGACATGCTGTCCAGAAAAATAGGCACAGTGAAATCTAATGACGCGATGCTGAAGAATTAAATGCAGTCAAGGCACCTGAGGTGTAAAAGTAACCTCTAGCAGTGATGCTGTAAAAATAAAGGGCCCAGTATTCAGCGGAGGCAGCTAGCATGATTACAGTGCCTAGCCATCCCTGCTGAACACAAATCCCAGATATTCAACGTTGGAGCCTTATCCAGCCACCGGCATTGAATATCTGAGTCAGCCTCACAGCCTGGAAGCTAACCAGGCAGTGGCGATATTGAGCTGCTGCCCGGTTAGCTCCCATGGGTAAAGATTGGCTCAATATCACCACTGACTGGTTAACAATGAGTACTGCCCTCAGAATGCCCCATTGCTAAGCGGTTAGCATTGGGCCATATAGCAGCGGTATCCAGGTATATTCAGTGGCACTAATCATATTAATGTCACTGAATATTCTGCTTAGAGGCATTTACATGGTTTACAGGTAAACCATGTAAATGCTTTTGAACATCGGGCCCAAAGAAACTTAGGAATCAACTAAAGAACCCTAACCAAGGGAATTCTGAGGACGAAACCACTCAAGAGGCAGCAGAAGAAGGAGAAAAAGTGAGAAAAATTCACCAAAGGCAGCAGAAAAACAAAATTAGGAAAAAGAGCCTTCACCACAGGACAGACACGTCAGTTAGACTCCACAGAAAAAAAAGACTGAGGGGTTCTCATGCAATGATGGGAGGTAGAAAGTGCATGAGGACTCCAAAAGCTTCTAGAAGAAGCTGGCAGCCAGTTCCCATGCAGGGCTCCATAGATGACTTGACTAGATTGTAAGCTCTGATGAGCAGTGATTGTCTTTATATGGATCTGTACAGCGCTACGTATGCCTTTAGTAAATGACATCACCCATACGTGAGGACATTATCTTGCTTGTCCACAGAGAAACTGTTGAATCGAGCAAAGGAACCACCATCAGCCGAAGTAGTGATTGCACCACAATCAAAGAAGTGAAGGAGAACTCAAGAGAGAAGGAACCTTGGAGACTGTTAGATTGCAAACTCTGTTTAGCAGGGATTGTCTCTTTCACATATATGTATAGCGCTGCATACGCCTACTAGTACTATAGAAATGATCATGGTAATAGTAGCAGTAGTAGTAGTGATCCTGGAAAAAAAGAGAGGATACAGAAGACGTACCCTAAAGCCAAGCCAAGACAAGGTGGACAAGGCCTAAGGGGTAAAAGGTCTGCAGTCTGCATCTAGAGAAAGGAACAAATGAAGAGGAGTTCTTCATCTGAGTGAATGTAACTATTTGATTTTTAACTCTGCCTTAATCTGTCTTATATTTTGCTTATTGTCAGTGACCCTTAAAGATTTGCTTCGATAAACCCTTGGTTCAGAACAACCAAATTCTGGCCTGGACTGATTCATTGAGAATAGCTGAGCATGGAGTGAACAAAGGCCTCCCAGTTTTACTGGTCTGGTAACCCATAAATTCCTGGAAAGTTAAGCCAGTAAGCACATTGTTAACTTTCTGATGTTTTGCCCCCAGTCTGCCAAACATCTGAGCATTGTCGCTGTAAAGATCTCCCAAACTGGCAGGGGTTACATAGACAATTGCCTAGTCTAGCTAATGAGAAGTCTGCCTCGGGCTCCAACTGAGAGACTGCACAGTACATGAATTCCCCTCCCCTCTCCCACCATCAAAATGCCTCATTCTTTTCTCAGCTGTTCTCAGAGAACAAGTTTCATCATCATTGGAATTAGAAAAGTTGGTGTCTTCAGATTTTTTTTATTTAAAAAATGAAAAGAAGCTTTGTTCAACATTCCTGTGAAGCTGCATGGGAGTCCTTGGCCCAGTTGGGGGAGGTGATGTGATATTATATTTTTAGTCACAAGGAGCAGGCAATGGCAGAATAAGCAAATACAAACTAACCCTGCGAAGTCAAAATCTGCACGCAATGGTACACTAGAGAAATAGAAATGCATTTCCTTCTGTAATGTGCAAAATACAAAGTTATTAAGGTTGCACATTTCAAAACGTGAAATATTCCAGTTATTAAACTGAAATAAAATGTTTTCTATCTTTATTCATCTAAATTCTTTTCCAGGTCTTGTTTTCATTTCTTCTTGCTTCTCATGTCTTTCCTTCCTCTCTATGTTTGATATTTTTTTGTTCCCCTTCATTGTTTTTCTCCATTTCTCTATTCCGTACATCACTCCCACTAGATTTTACCCTCATTCTCCCCATCTCTCACCCTCCAATCCTCAGTCATCTTTTTTTTACATCTCTCCTACCTATGAGTTGGCCATTTTCTACTTACTCACTCCCAGGCCCTCATTCATCTTCCTCCAAGTCTCATTCCCCAGCTCCATAGGTGTCACTCAACCTCTCCTGGCATCCAACCCTTTTCTTCCTTCTCCTACCAGCTACCCAGTCTCCCCATCCTCTTATTTCACCCCCTTCACAGATCTGTCCCTTTCATCTGTCCATTTATACTGCCTATTAACCCTTTGCCAGCCCATTCAGATTCTTAACACTGTATCTCCACCCCTCTCTCCAGACACTCTTCCTCTTCTCATTCTCCCTTCCTCTACTGTGACCCTTTCTCACCACCTTCTCACTCCTTCCCTCCCTCCAGACACTCCGACCCCTTCTCATCCTCATTCTCCAGACATTCTGACCCCTTCTCTCTATTACTACTACTACTACTAATAAAAATAATAATCATTTGTATAGCACTACAAGGCATATGCAGTGCTGTATTTATAGATGTAAGACACAGACCTTGCTCATCAGTGCTTACAATCTAATCAAGATGAAAAAAATATCACAAAACTGTGGACTAGAGTATGGCAAGATGCGTAAGTAGTGAACAAGAGAGTGAGAAGCATCAGGGTCCAAAAGCAGCCTCGAAGAGGTGGGATTTTAGTTTGGATTTAAATAGAGCTAGAGGGAATCTGGTGCACTGACTCAGGTAGTTTGTTCCAGGCATATGGAGCAACAAGGTGGAATGAACGAAGTCTGGAGCTGGCAGTGGCAGAGAAGGGCACAGATAGAAGGGATCTTCCAGAGGAGCGGAGTTCCCAAGGAGGAGTGTAGCATAAGATAAGAGAGGAAAAGAAGTGAGAAGCTGCTGAATGAATGCACTTGTAGGTCAGTAGAAGTTTGAACTGGATGGGGAAACTGATAGGGAGCCAGTGAAATGACTTGAGAAGAGGAGTTATGTGAACACAGTGAGACTGGCAGAAGATAAGCCGTGCAGCTGAGTTATGAACAGATTGAAGGGGAAAGAGATGATTCAGAGGCAGATCAGCGAGGAGCAGTTTACAGTAGTCGAGACGGGAGGTGACTAGAGATTGGATAAGGGTCTTACTACTGTGTGTAGAAAAGAAAGGATAAATTTTGCTGATGTTATAGAGAAAGAAGCAATGAGTTTTAGCGGTACCATCACCTAATGCATAGCATCCCCCTCCCCTTCCACTGATACCACAATGAATCCCACTCCCCTACAACACTCACTTCCCCTTATCTCATGACACTCTCTTGTACATACTGTATATACTCTGCCTTGTAAATAAGATACTACTAAGTACTTCCCGCATGTCTCCCCCTTCTGTCTTACTATGTAATGAGTTTGAATTGTCATGTAATATGTTGTTTTGCTATGTAAACCACTTTGGAGAAGGCGGTATAGAAAACCTGTCAAATAAATAAATAAATATCTGTTGGATGTGTGCAGAGAAAGAGAGAGTAGAGTCAAAACTGACCCCATGGTGATGAGGCAATAGGGAGGAGTGTAGTGTTATCTACAGAAATAGAGAAGTAAGGGTGAGAGATGGGTTTAGGGGGAAAGATAAGGAGGTCAGTTTTGGCCAGGTTCAGTTTCAGACAGCAGTGAGACATCCAGGCAGCAATGTTGGATAAGCAGGCAGAGATCCAGGCGCAGACAGGTAGATCTGAGAGTCGTCAGTGTAAAGATGGCACTGAAAACCATGGGAGGAAATAAGTGCACCAAGGAAGTATAGATAGAGAAAAGGAGAGGTCCCAACACAGAGCCAACCGAAGCAGGATGGCAGTAGAGGAGGATCCACCAGAACTTACACTAAAAGTGCGATGGGAGAGATAAGAAGAAAACCAGGACAGAACAGAGCCCCTAAATGCAAGCAAGGACAGGGTATCGAGGAGAAGGTGGTGGCCAATAGTGTCAAAAGCAGCAAGTCAAGAAGAATGAGGATCAAGTAAATGCCCTTGGATTTGCAAGGAACAAGCCACTGGAGACTTTGGCAAGAGCCATTTCTGTGGAATATAGAGGACGAAAGCCAGATTGCAGAGGATCCAGAAGAGCTCAAGAGGAAAGAAAGTCAAGACAGAGGCAGTGAAGCACTCATTCAAGCAGTTTTGAAGCAAAGAGGAGGAGGGGTATAGATCAATAACTGGAAGGACAGGTAGGGTCTAGTAAAGGCTTTTTGTGGAGAGGTGTAAGTAGAGCATGTTTGAAGGTCAGAGGAACAGTTGCAGTGGAAAGCGATAGGTTAAGGATATAACAGATCCTTCTCTCTGTCCATATCTGACTCCTGCTTAACCTCTTCCCTCTGTCTCTTTCCTCCCTCCATTCTCACCCTCTGCCTCTTTCCAGAGACCATCAGCCATCCCCAGCTCTTTCGTTTAGTGCAACTGCCCCAGTCATGAATCCCCATCTATCAAGAGACAGCGAGAGACATGCATAAGAGCATGTCATCATCAACATCTGCTGCTGTTGTTGCAGGGTCATTCTCACAGGATGAGCCCTGCATCAGCCCCCGTCCTCTTCTCTCAGTCCCAGCATCAGACCCGTCTCCAAGCCTCAGTCCTCTTCACCTACCCATGCCCCTTTTATCCCCCAACCTCTCTGTCAGCCCCTGTCCCTGTCTGCCAGGCCCAGCATTAGACACCTATCCCTTAACATACACCCTTTCTCCCATCCCCAACCCCCATGTTAGTTCCAAGCTCCCTTCTTCCAGTCCCAGCATCAGACTCTTCTCCCAGCTCTGGCATTGGCCTCTTCTCCCAATTCTCCCAGTATTAGCCCCTTTCTGCATCCTCAGCCTCGTATCAGCCCCCAAGCCCCCCTGACTTGAATTTATGAAATACTAGCGCATGTGGCAGAGAACCCACTTTAAATGCAGGCACAGTCACCTACAGCTGCAAGGGTAAATAATTACACATCCTTTACATATGTACGCTTGTCAATTAAGGTATTTTATAATCTCCACGCATACATGAAAACTCTGCCCACGCTCGACCCAGACCATGCTCCCAGCACATCTACTGGCAAACTATGCCCCTTCATGCCAAAGTGTGGTAGTATTTTCTAAGAGGTCATTTACATGCACTCGTGGCCACATACATCAACGGTCAAGAAAAAAACCTCTACAAAACAAACACTAACATTTTAAAATTGTTACCGCATCGTTACGCTGAGCACTCCTGCCTGTGTTAGGCTGCACCAGTCTGGAAGTGTTTGTTTTGTAGAGGTTTTTTTCTTGACCGTTGATGTAAGCTGAGTCTTTTCATTACTGTGGCATTGTTGTCCTGTGATAGACTCGTGTCCTCCTGTTTATAGGCTGGGGCTGCTGAGGTCTTTTTTCCTCTACTTTATACATTTTTTCTCCAGACTGGTCTGTCTTCCTATTATTGTATCTCACGTTTTTTTGGTTTTGGTTTTTGTTTTTAGTTTTTTTGCGTGCCTATTTTGGGTTTTTTTCTTGTTTTTCTAGTTTTTGCTTATATTATGAAGACACATAGGCGCCCCTGTACCTTTATAAAATTACCCCACCAAACTGGCATAAATTGCAGATAAAATGAAACCGTGGACATTTACGCCTGCTCAGGAGCAGGTGTAAATAATTGAATGTACACACATAAATTACAACTGCACCCATGCTCCGCCCAAATTCTGCTCCCTAATATGCCTACACCCAAGGTGTGTAACAGTATGAGTGTTCTTATTATTAGGTGTACTTTTATGTGTGGCATAGTTTTTATAAGTGGCATGCTACATACATATATTAGGCTATATTCAAGAAATTTTAATTTAATTTAATTTAATTTAATTCAATTACAGCATTGATAGTCCACGTTTACAATCAAAGCCCATGTTCCCTGTAAAATAGTTATCTCCAAGTTATAATGCCCTGTTCAATGTAATTTCAGTTTGTTCAATGTAAACCGCACTGATGCAGAATAGCGCGGTATATAAGAGAATGTAAATAAATAAATAAATAAATAAATAAAATAAAGACATACTGAGTGGAGTGCAAAAACTACAGTTTACAAACACATATAAAGCCAGTTATCATATCAAACATTCTCTGAATATTTCCCAATTAACCAAGTCTTCAAAAACTTCCAAATTGAAGATAATTCTAAGGTCCCTAATCTCTACTGCTAAACTGTTTCACAATTTTGACCCAACTCTGGAAAAGTATCCTTAATCTCTATCGGTAAACTGTTTCACAATTTTGACACAACTCCGGAAAAGCATCTCTGTCTAATCCTCACCTGAGAAAAGGAAGAAGCAGAAGGCAACATCAAAGTACAATGAGTAGCAGATTGTAAGGATCTCGCAGGAGAACATTTCATCAAACCTATTTGACAAATATATCTGTTAGGACCCAATTTTGGACCACGGGAACAAAACATTTCCATGGTACACAGAATCGGGCCCGAGGACGACCCAGCATGCCCCTGCCTGCATGAGGGAATGTCCTCCCCGCAGGTGCCCCTGGCTCACATAGCTAGGACCCCCTCTTCCCCATTGCCTGACCCACGGCTGGTCAGCAGGGGCCTGGATTGGGCAGCAGACACCCCCCCCCCTCGCACCTGGCCCTGATCACACCGCTGGAGAGGTGAATAATCAACATGTCCCCTCTGACTCGGCAAGACGTGCAGGACTGTGACCTGAATTGGCCCTGTATGTCCTGCTGGCTCGGCCCGCCCACACTCTGCCCAGATCCTGCCCCCTCCCCCCCCCCCCCCGCCGGCTGTCCCTGTCCAGCGGCTTTAGTCGTGTGGGGAGAGGAGGAGGGGGAATAGGGTCCAGACGGCTTGTGGGGCTGCAGTTCCACAAGGACATGTGGCTCCGCAACTCGCAACTCAGAATCAGGCCCATAGTATCTCAAACAACACTCAACCTTCTCTTGATAACTAGTAAAGGTTAAATAGCAAAGTGACTACTGTTTCTATAACTGCTATAAGTAATCATTTTCACTGTAATATTTTGAATATGTTGCAATTTGTGTACTAATTTTTTGACATTCCCGTTAATAAAGAATTACAGTAGTCCAGATGGCTCAAAGCCATCATCTGGACCCACTGTCCAAAACTCTTGGGGTCTTTAAACCCATCTCAATTTGCTAACCAGTTTTAACTTCTACCATGCCTTCTTCTGAACACTTATCATAAATGATATGATTCAGAGGAAAATAATGACTCCCAAACTACGTACCTCATATGAAATAGCAATACTCTGCCTCAAAATCTGAATTTAGTGTCATCCAGAATGTATTCCTTCCCCAGCCCATAAGATTTATGTCTTCCCTGAATTCAATTTCAGTTTATTATTATTCAACTAATTCCCCAAGATACATAGACCCCGACTCAGTTCTTTAAAAGAACTCTTCATAGGGATGAAAAACTGAATGTCATCTACATACATGTAAGGGGAAACCCCCAGTTTTCTAATATGTTTAACCAAGGAACTAAAATAGATGTTAAAGCAATAATGCAGGCTCTTTGTAACACGATAAGCAATGAATATAAGTATTGGTGAGAACACAACAACTGAGTTGGTCTCATTAAGTAACAGAACATCTTGTAACTACAAGTAGCAACAGGAGAGTTGCCTTAAGATCCCCCTGATGAAACCCGCTGGCTGTGAAACGCGACACGGTACCAACTGAAAGCGTCGGGGAAAGAAGAAAATAACTTGTGATATTTACCATCATATCTCCTATGAGAACAAAACAACCGTAATTAATTTTTGAGATACCAACTGAGAAAACCACAAAAGATAAGTCTTACTATTTTGTGCATTATTTGGTGCATCAGGAAATTATTGGTGCATCAGGAAATTAAAATATATGTAGTATCTTATTGAACAGTAACTACACAGTAGCAGGATACTGGATTGCAAAACAGAAACTTGTAAGAACCCAGGTCGTTGATGTATAAGAGGCACGAGTTCAGGACACAACCTGTGTTAAGATGCCTATTTCAGTCTGAGACCTTTGCGTTCTTATTCAAGAAATAGGGCTTTTGTGGTTAGTGGTATAACATTGGCTAACAGACACATTGCAATTAGTCATAGCCTAAGAATCTTTTGAGGGACTTGATTATTTTTGGTATACAGACTAACTCTCAGTAATTTGACCTCAATAAAATATAAGTGTTAAAGCAATAATGGCGTACAGCTTTCTTACACACATGGAGGAGCATATTACATAAGATGTACAGTACAGGGCGCATGCAGGACGTCCAAAGCGGGATGTGCAGAAAATGTATGTGATTTGGAACTGGGCCTAGGGACATCCAGGTTGGTTGTAAAATAAAATGGTAAATGTACAGTGAAATGGACGCACAGTCAGTCGAGGCAGCTGTACATCCAGCCTATGCTTAATACAGCAATGAGGACGTCCAAGGCTAGACGGGCCCAAAAATGTCCAGGTGCAAGCGATGATACGCAAGCACTAACAGCAATGTAAGGCCAGAGCATGGGGGCCAGCAGAGAAGATGGCAGCATGTCTGGCAGGCTCCCGAACCTCTCCTGTGCGGAGACAAAAAATATGTTGCCTCATGCTCAGCAGCGAGAACTTTCTCTATCCAGCTCGTGGTATATGGACTGAAAAGCAAGAGGTCTTGCAACATGATGAGTGATCTTCACAATGCTGCACCAATAAGTGTGAAAAAGCACACAGGGAGGATGAGTGAAGGCACTGCAGTAGGGCACATCAGGCTGCAGCACAAGCCTGAGGTAAGCTAAGATGTACAGCACTGGTGAGAAAGGCAGGGCAGCGCTAACCATGGCAAGTCCATCTGCAGGCACTAAAGGATCCGGAGGTTCATAGAGGCACTGACATGCCACTTCTGAGCTGCAAGGCATAAAAGGCCATGTTTCCTGGAGCACCTATGGCGTGCACTCCAGGAAGAGCAAGGTAAGGACACACAGCACGAGTGTAGAAGACCCAAAGGGCACATGCGTGTCCATCGCTGGCATTGTGATGCCATAGGATTTATTTACATTCTCTTATATACCGCGCTATTCTGCATCAGTGCGGGGGGGGGGGGGAGTCAGCACAGCAGGCAGTGGCAAGCAGCTGCACAAGTGGGAATGCATAGAATGATATTAATGTCATGCAACCTCCACTGTGCAGCCAAAGATGCCCCTGCAGAGTAGGAAGATGTAGCTGAGGAGCCCAAGGAGGTGGTAAGAGAGGAAACCCAGATAGAAAGCACACATGTGGAGGGAGAACACAGCAGCACCAGCAGAGGCAGTGGGTAGTTAGTGATATCCACCTCAAGGGACAAGGAGGAAGAAATGCAATTCAAGCCCCTCACCGAGCCACTGCTTCTATACCTCCGATACATTGGAGGGTACAAGGCCAGCGCTACCTGGTAAGCTGGGTAAGTGCTGCAGGGGGTAACATCACTAGCCGGCTGCCCCTCACGATTCGCCACTTGAGAGAGCCACGGGAACACTTCCCTGCTCCCGTGGCTCTGCTATCTTATAAACTGCTGGACAGTAGCATTTCCAGTGATAATGAGCAGTTCCTGTTTCTCATAAGAAACAAGTAATGCTTATTACCACCTTTAGAAATGCCATGGTATAGCAGTTTATAAGATAGCAGAGCCGTGGGAGCAGAGAAGTGTTCCTGTGGCTCTCTCAAGCGGCGAATCAGTGAAGGGGGGCGCTGATGGTAGCAGATACAGGAGGGAAGGAAGGGGCTGAAAGGGACTGACATGGGGTGCTGAAAGAGAGCTGAAAAGAGGGGAAGGAGGGGGATGGAAGGGAACTGACATGGGGTGGTGAAAGGGGCTGGAAGGGAGCTGGCAAGGGGGGAAGGTTGGGACTGGGAGGGAGCTGACAGGTGGGGAAAGAGGGGGCTGGAAGGGAGATGACACCTAGAGATGGCACTGGAAGGGGGGTGGACAGAGGGGAGGATGACTGGAAGGGAGCTGACATGGGGGGTGGCACTGGGACTGGAAGTGAGCTGATACCTGGGATGGTATTTGGATTAGAAGGGGCTGGTCAGTGGGGAAGGAAGGGTACTGAAAGGGAATGGACATCAGTGGCGGTGCTTGGAATGCAAGGGGGTTGACATTGGAAGGTATTGGAAGAGAGAAAGGGGGCTGACACTGGGGAGAGTTACTGGGATTGGAAATAGGCTGATACTGAGGGAGGTACTGGGACTAGAAGGGGGCTGATGCTGAGGCTGGACAGGAAATGGGTTTATGCTGAGGGGAAATGGAATGGAGCTGGTACTGGAAGGGAACTAATGCTGGTATATACTGGGTCAGGTGGGGGAAAGAGGGAGAAACTGGGGGAGTGAAAAGGGAGAGGGGGCAGATATTATATGTGTTGGGGAGGAGGGAAAGAAACACCGCTGCTGAGTGTCCACTGACTCAATGGAGCAGAGGCAGGGAGTCCGTGCTGCCACAGGCCTGGGACTGTGAACCAGGCTGTCCCAGATAGTTTGCCTCTGCCTCAGCCTACTGGATAGAGGGAAAGAGAGAGACGCTAGATGGGGGGTGAGAGATGATAGACATAGAGGGAGAGAGAGAGAGTGAGCAAAAGACTGGGGACTAAAGGACCAGAGAAGAAGAGCTGGGGAATGGGAGGACTGGGGTGAAGGTTGAAAAATGGTAGGTAGATGGCTAAAAAAGAACTGGATAGTAAGGAGTAGTGAAATCTGGGTGGACAGAGAGAGAGAACTAAATGGAACAAAGCTGAAAGGAAAAAAATCAATATCCAAGATGGAAGGAAGTGAAGAAAACAAAAGGAGAGACAAGAAATGGTAGATGGACTACAGACCATAGAAAGAGACCTAGGATAAGACAAAGGAAAACAGAAGCCTCAGATCGGGACCAGAATGAACAGAGAATAAAATGGTCAGACAACAAAGGTAGAAAAAATAATTTTATTTTCAATTTTGTAATTGGACTTTGCACTATCTTTATATTTTACACAGTATGGGGAACTGTATCTCTTATTTATCTGGTGTTCTACTGCATGCAGAGTCTTGCTTCTTGGGGTTTCAGTTTAATTTTGTCTACATATTTTTATTTTTACTTTAGGTTGCAGTCACTTAGTCTATATTTGGTGAGGGTCTGTGTTCTGAGTGTGTGACCGAGGCCAGGTGTTCTGTTAACATGGGGTGTGTATGTAGGGATCTATACTGAAGTAATTTGACTTGTTCAGCTTTTCATATAGGTATATGGATGTTCTAGGGCCCGTCGCAACATTTATAGTGCTGCTCTTTTCTTGGTAAGCCCCTTGTTGTATGAGTTTTGGAAGTTTATGCTGGTATGATATGGTAGATTTGGCCTTGTAGATCTTCAGTGACTTTTGTAGAATTTTTTATTAGTTGACAATATACCTGGTACTAGAGAATGGTTATGATGTTTTTAGTGAGATGACCAGAATCAGATTTTTTTTGGACTATCACAGCCTTTTTGTATGATGCTAAGTATTTACTGCTAAGTAGTTATTTTTATTCTGGCTCTGCATTTGCCCTTTCACTGCAATTTTCTTACAACATGGGATTTGAAGGAGAATTACTAGCATTATATGAAACAAGTTCACAAAGGAGTTTTGTGAAAAAGGAGGGTGAAATATAGTCAATATTAATAATAATGATGGAGGTTTATAAGTTGCAGGGGGGCATCAGAAACCCTAGCACTGGCCCTGGGAGGGCCATACCCATAAGGAGAGCTGGCCACCCTAGCCCACGTAGCCAAAAGGCACCAGACTGGCAAGTGAGAGCCAGACTAGCTATCAGAGGGTTCAGGTCTATCAATGCTGGAGTTAGAGCAGAGGGAGAAGCAGGAAGGGCCTGAGGTGGGAGAGGGGTTGTGAGAAGAGGGAGCAGAGGGTTTAGAAGGAGGGAGGTGTGGGAGGAGGTAGCAATAGGAGGGTGAGGAGAGAAGGAGGGAATGGTTAGATGATGAGGGAAGGGGGAGTGAGGGTGGATGTGAGTGGAGGCACCATTGTGCCATAGCTGTCAGAGGCTGTGGCACATCAGGGACTCCCATGTGTGCCATCACTGATGCCCCACCATGAGGCCACCCTGTGCCTGAGTAATCAGGACGTCCTGCTGCACCTACAGGCCCTCAGGCATAAAGTGCAGCAGGGCTTTACATTTGTCACCTGGGCCCATGTCCTCATGGTGGGGCATCTGGAGGGCATCAGAGCAGAGCTGAAAACCCTGATACAGGCATTGTTGAGCCAGCAGGGACTCAGCTGCGCCTCTATGTCACCCACTCCCAGGGGCAAGATCAGTGGGTAAGGGGAAGGAAACAGGCCGCTGTGATTGATAACATGTTCCAATGTGTAAATAAAAACTACAGTTAAGTGTTTTCAAACTCAGTGTCCGAGTCATTGTTAACCTCTACAGCACATGCTTGACAATAGTCCCTAGCGCTCAGCAGCCCTATGCTTACTGCCAATCGGGGGGCCCGACAAAGCTAACCACCATCCCTTCAACCCTGCATGACCACTGATATATGTGTATGCATACCATGATGTATACCACACAGAGCACTAGGGCTGTACCCCAGAGCAACAGATGCAGAGCCATTTTATTTATTTATTTATTTAGCTGTTCTTTCATACTGCTTTTTGCTGGGTCAAAGCGGTGTACAAAAAACAAGAGGATACATTGAACACATGGAACAGCAACTTATGTACATGAGATGTTAACTTATATACATTGAATACGTGGAATATAATTTATGTACAAGTATTTGTAAGCTATATACATAATTGGGAACACAGGGGACTGTGTGTAGGTAGGAGAGTGAATGGTGTGAATGTTGGCATTGGTTGGGGTGGGGGGGGGCTTTTATGGGAGTGTGTGAGGCAGGGTTTACATGGCGATAGAAAAACATATATAGGACCCACAAACACCACCCAGTCTTACTCACCCAGACAGCCATCCTGACATGGTCCCTTTACTCTTGGCACCACAACAACACCATCGTCCCAATCACATATACCCATGGCACTCTGCGGACAAGGCCTGTGTGCCTCTGATTATCCCCCCTGGTGCTGGGGTACTACACCTATACACATGATCCATTGTTGTTTTGGCACATCATGGTTATGCGATCCCATACATCGTGGCCTCACCCTGCACATTCTTTCAGAACGACAGACATCCACAACACAATGAAGGGCTCCATGGTCATGGTAGAAGCAGGCATGTTCTGCACATGAGCATCCAGAACATGGCAGCACTGGCAACAAATAGACATCAGCCACTCATCCAGGCAGTATCAGAAGGCATGTAAGGTATATGGATTTCCCCTATCTCTGTCCTCCCTCCACAATAGTTTATCCTGACATCCAGTTAAAGTCCCCATATCTGCAGTGGCGGAGATGTCCATTATGTTAATTCTGTAAATATCCAGTGGGATGTCGAGGATGTCGAGGTCATGAGGACGTCCATGCAAATGGTCCATTTTGAACATTGAGACATCTAACTTAGGTACATGCAGATGCACACCATCAGGATGTTTAAAAACAGCTGTCATACGTACATATGCTGGATTTTGCACTGTGAGTATGCGACCGAAGGCAGAGGGTTGTAGGCATGGCACCAAAGGCTAAGGTATCCAGTTAAAAGGAGAACTTCTGTCCAGGCAAAGTGCAGCTGCTGATGTGCCAGGTTCTTAAAAAACATCACATCCTGTTTGGTCACGGCAACACCAATTATAGTGCCCACCAGAAGGAGCATCTGTGGAGTGGCATCAGGACAATGCTTAATGCAATGTATCACTGTGACTGTGACATTGAAGACTGCAAAAAGAAATGGAGGGTGATTAAACACAAGGCAAAGCAAGGTCTCTATAGTCGAGCATCAGTGCTGACCAAGCTAGAGGAATGGGTACTGGGCACAATGGACAAGGAGTCACTGAGCAGTGTTGGTGATCTGGATCCCTCATGGTCCTCACAGCAAACAGATGGGTAGCACACTCCTGTAATGTAAGGTGGATAGTCCATCACCCCAGTACCACAGTTGAAAAGGGATTCTGGAACAGGCAGCTGATGTTTTCCACTCACCTGCAGGTACTGGTGGTGTTGGCAAGGTGATACAGCATTCAAGCAAAGGTGAGGATGGTCTAGAAAGGGTCATCCAGGAGTCCAGTCCAGTCACATCAGATGCAGGCACTCAGCACTGTCTGAGAGAGGAGAAGATGAGCACCATGGTGGACAGGGCAGAGAATGAGCCACAGCAGCCACATCTGCAGGTTGAAGCAGAGGATGAGTGCATGGAGGAGACGGCATAGGTGGAGGCAGGGTCACAGTTGCATAGTGGACCCACCTGCTGAGGAGGCAGTGACCGGTTTAGAAGAAGAGGGCCCACCAGCCAGTCATCGCAGACAGCAGCTCATCCACTATGTGGAGAATTTACTACAGCAAAACTAAGAGTTCCTTGGAGCAGGCACGCACTAGCATTCTTGATCATCGCAGACAGCAGCTCATCCACTATGTGGAGAATTTACTACAGCAAAACTAAGAGTTCCTTGGAGCAGGCACGCACCAGCATTCTTGAGAATATTCTATATGCACTGCAAGATAGAAATGAGAGTGATAAATACACACAACACAGGCTGGAATGCATCAGCCAGTCTCTAGATACTTTGATAGTACATGTGGGCATTCTAGCATCCCACATCATCCAAATGGTGTCCTGGCAATGGGCTTCCATCATTAACGATGTGGATGACAGAAACCCCCATGGAGAGCAGGGCCAAAGGTCCTTAAGGCATCAATGAGCAATATCCTCGGAATACCCCCCTTGGTACTGCCACACCCTGAAGTTCTCAGATTTCCACTCTGCTTTACCACAGGGTGCTGCAGAGTTGGCTGAGGAGGTTGCTAGCTCCTCAGAGTCTAGTAAAAGCATCCAGAATACATCACAAGTTCACACACAGACACTGCCAGTCATGGAGAGTCAGGGAAGAAGGGGGCACAGGGTCGCTGCAAGGGGAAGGGGAAGTATACTGCATAGGTTGTGAAAGGAACCTCACAAGGGCAAGAAAGACAATTGGTCTTTTATTCACACAACTCCTACACGGCCGCGTTTTGGTGATGCCTTCATCAGGGTGTAAATTGTCAAATAGGGCCAAGAGGATAATGTGTTGTCAAAGAAGCGCTTGTGAATGCGCAGCGCTAAATAGCATCTAGTGGATTGTGTTAATATTGGCCTTGACAACACTTTATCCTCTTGGCCCCATTTGACAATTTACCCTCTGACGAAGGCATCATCAAAATGCAGCAGTGTAGGGGTTGTGTGAATAAAAGACCAATTGACGTTCTCACCCTTGTGTGGTTCCTGAGCTTCAGAGAGATAGGACGTGTGTTTTTTATGTACCGCACAGGTTGTGACACGTCTGTGCTGTACAAGTGTGGGTGGCAAGGGTTTGGGAGCAGGGGACATGCAAGAGCATGGATGGTCAGCCAGCCGCTGGGTCATGCACACACAGCCCCTGGTGCCCATGCATGCAAACGTACACATACGCAGCCTCTGACCCCTCATACATGCTCGCGCACTCACAGATACACACACACACAGCCATGAAACGCCCATTTATGCAGCCATTCATACACATCCAACCCTTCACCCCCCCCCATGCATGCACACAAACACACATGGTACTACACCCCAGTCCCTATGCATGCACGTACAGCCATTGACATAAGAATATAAGACATGCCATACTGGGTCAGACCAAGGTCCATCAAGCCTAGTATCCTGTTTCCAACAGTGGCCAATCCAGGTTACAAATACCTAGCAGTTTCCAAAAAGATACTCAGGTTCCACAATGCTTGTATTGGGGCAAGCAGTGGATTTCCCAGGTCCTTTACACAAACACGCACATACTGTATGCAAACACAAACACACACACACAATACCCTCACCCCATCCTACCTGCCAAGAGTTTGCACACCCCCAGCCCCTCATCCTACACCCCATCCTCTCATACTGTACATATACGCACAAATGCAGCCCCTCATCCTACTCTCCACCCTCTCACGTATGTTTATTTATTTATTTATTTAGTGTACATTTGTAGCCCGCTGCTTCCAGTGATCAGCAGCGGTGTCTATACATAGGAGGTTTGGCTGTACTGGCCAGGATTAATTTATATACAATGTGATTTGGGGGGGGGGGGGGGATAGAGCACAGCAAGCATAGGGTTACAAGATTTACAGTAGATTGAATATTGTAGTTACATACAGGTACTTAATACATATTTACAGTGGCTGCCTGTTAGGGCTTTACAAATGATGACCCTTATATACAAATTTATACATTGCTGAGTTTACTTCAGGAGGTTAGTATATTTCATGTGGTTAAGTTGTAATGTGCTTGGAAAAGATGTGTCTTGAGTAGTTTTCTAAAGTCTTTCAAATCACTGACTTCACGTAGTTCGGTTGGCAATCGGTTCCAGAGTGCTGGAGCTGTAAAGGAGAAAGCTCGGTTGCTGGTGCAAGCATTAACCTTTGCGAAGCACTTCGGGATACAGAGGGTGTTGAGGTTCTGTGTTCTTCTACTTCTATTGCTAGGTAGTTTTGCTATTAGGCTGTTGAGGTGTGATGGCGCTATATCATGTATGAGTTTGAATGTAGTGACTAGGACTTTGTATTGAATGCGGGCTGTGATGGGGAGCCAGTGGAGCTCCATTAGTGCGGGTGTGATGTGGTCGGAGAGGCCCTTCTGCATGATGATTCGGGCTGACACATTTTGTGCCATTTGCAAAATATTGATAGTTTTTCTTGGCAGGCCTTGCAGTATGGCATTGCAATAGTCCAGGTGTGGAATGATGAGGGCTTGTGCGACTGATCTGAAGTCAGTATGATCGAGGATGTTACGCAGGGGCTGTATGACTCTTAATTTGTGAAAAATAGCCCGATTGGTAATACGAAGGTGCTTGTCCATATTCAGGTTGCTGTCAAGCATCACTCCCAAATATTTTATCTCTGCTTTGATGTTGTAGATATTATTGTTTATGGTGACTGTTGTCGGGGGCTCGAATCCTGGTTTCCTGGAGATACACATTGCTTCTGTTTTCTTGTGGTTAATGGACATATTATTGCATTGTAGCCAGACTTGAAGCTCGTGTAGGCATTTCTCTAGGTTGCAGAGGTTCGGGTTGTTTACGTCTAGTTGCGTATATAGCATTAGGTCATCTGCGTAGATATGGTAGTTGATGGTATAGTCCTGGAAAATCTTGCATACTGGTTGAAGGTATAAGTTGAATAGGAGGGAGGAGAGGGCAGAGCCCTGTGGAATGCCTTGGGTTTGTGGGAAGGGGGTGGCTTTGACATTGTTGAAATTGACCTGCTGCATTCGGTTTGTGATGTACGAGGAGAACCATTTTAGAGGGGTACCTGTGATGCCTATGGACTCGAGTCGCTTTAGCAGTGTGGGGTGATGCACAGAGTCGAAAGCTGCTGAGATGTCTATGAAAATAAGCATATACATTTTACTCTTATCTTCCAGACCCTTAAGTAGGTTGTCCATTAGGACTAACAAGAGGGTTTCCACGCCGTGGTGCTGTCGAAACCCGTATTGATGCACATCCAGGGTGGTTATGTCATCAATGTGGTTTTGTAGCTGCTGCTGCACTGCCTTCTCAATGATCTTGGCGAGGAAGGATATGCTTGAGATGGGTCGGTAAGAGGTGGGGTCGTCCTTGTTGAGCGTTTTGTTTTTCAGGATTGGACATATAAGCGATCTCTTGAGGGGTGATGGCATGATGCCTTGTTGAAGTGAGAGGTTCACTATGTGGGAGATGTGTTGCGCTACTTCCTCTTTGGTTGCCTTAATCCAGGAGGCTGGACATGGGTCAAGAGGGGAGGTAGTGGATCTCAGGCAGTTGATGATGTCTTTTACCTGCTGGTCATTCACTCCCAGGAATGTTGACCATTTACCACTCTGGTCTGGACTTCTCCGGGTGTAGGTTTCTTGCAGGGGGTTGGTTGTATCCAGTTTTGGATCGAGGTGTTCATGTGTTGTGGGACTAAGTTTGTTGGCATAGTGGTCCGCTAGCCGTTGGGCTGTCATGGCGCCTCCGGGATTGTTGTCTTGTGGAGGCTTGGTGAGTGATTTTACGAGGGCGAATAGTTCCCTAGGTCTGTTGAGAGCCTTGTTGAGTGTGGTTGTGTGGTGAGCTTTCTTAGCTTGGTTGACTTCCTTCTTATAAGTTGCCAGAAGGTTGAAGTAGGTCTTTTTACTTTCTGCGGTCTTATGTTTTCTCCATTTTCTTTCTTGCTTTCTCAGATCTTTCTTGAGGTCCCTTAAGGTTGCGGAATACCAAGGTTCTGACTTGGATTTGGTTGAGCGCCTCGGATGGCTCCAGGTGGGTTTAGAGGCGGCCTCAATCCCCATGTTCCAGAGGTTTGCCAACGCCTCAAGATCCGTGTGATCTGTGTGTATGTGGTTTGCTATGGATTCTAGGAGAGCCTCTTTGTTGAACTTTTGGAAACATCTTTGCTGCTGCGTTGTTTGGTTAGGTTGTGCTTGGTCAGGGGTTGCGGGGAGCGTTAAGAGTAGCTCTATTTGATAGTGGTCGGACCATGGAACTTGGGTTATTTGTGGTTCGGATTTCAGCAGTTTGGGATGCTTGGTGGGTAGGAATACCATGTCCAGGGTATTACCCTTGATGTGGGTTGCGCTTTGGATGATCTGTTCATAGCCCAGTTGTTCCATAGCCTCATGGAACGTGTTGGATTGCGCCGTGGAGGTCGAGGCTAGGTTGAGGTCTCCTAGGATGATCTGGTTCTTTTTGGGCGCTGTAGTTGAGATGATTTCTAGAGCTGCTGCCAGGGATTCCTGCGGGGAGGCTGGGGGCCTGTAGATAAGACATATAGACAAGGTTCTGCTTTCTATCTTGAGTATGTCAATGCCATCGAGCACGCTTATTGGTGTGTTGGTTAGGGCTAGGTTCGATTTGGCCATGATTAGCACTCCTCCTCCCCTTTTCTTAGAGCGGGGGCAGTTGTAGGTTGTGTAACCAGGCTTGCTTATCTGGTTGACAATTACTGGATCAGCTTCGGTTATCCATGTCTCAGTGATGCATAGTACATCAGGCTTCAAATCCGTGATGAGGTCATGTAGTATGTGAGTCTTATTTCTTATTGACCTGGCATTTATTAGCATGATGGAGATGGTGGCCTGCTTTTGGGTTCCGATCTGTGAGGTCCTGGCCGCATTTGTGCCTTGCTTGGTGTTTCTTATTTCCTCCAGCCGTCGTTGGTTCTTTGATTTGTGGTTGTGGTGGGGATGCTTTCTCCTGGTGGTATCATTAGTGGGCCCCTGAGAGGGTTGTATGCTTATTTGCGTGCGTGGATTCAGATATGAGTTGTGGCATACATGGACAGGCAGTGGGCTGCATATGAATATTGGTTTCCAGGCATATGGGGTGTAGAAGTGAGGGATGGGGTTTCCCATGCAGGTGGTTAATGTTGTGCAAAGGAACCAGAGAATGGATATGGTAAGGGGTTCCATTTTCTTTTCCTTATAGGGACGTAGGAGACACACTTCAGTTACTTGAGGGGTGAGGCGTAAATTTCCTCGGGAATGAGGCTTAGCTTATGTACCTTATATTATTAACTTAGTTACATTTACCTTCAATGACCTGGGTACATTTGCATTAATGGCAGTCAAGTGCATACACACTCAGATCCCATCAACTGAACTCACCCCAACCGACCACACATCCTGTGACACATGCAGACATCCAGCCTCTCATCCCACCTTCCACATTCTCTGACCCATACACACATATACACACAAAGAACCTATCACCCCACCTCCCACAAATGCATCCAGTTCCTCAGTGTCCCCCACATGTGCACACATGCATATATTCATCCAGTTCCTCACTCCAGCCCACCCACACATTAATACACATGCACCCACTTACATTGAAAATAAACAAATATATACACAAAACCACTCACACTCCATCCCCAAGGATGCACATACATGCATAACCCTCTCCACCATATGCAGAACTGCTCACCCAGTCCCCTACTCTGTATCCTCACAAGCATACACACAGCCCCTCACCCTACTCAAGACCCTCTCATGCACACATATGCAGAGCTCTTCATCCCATGCCCAATCTCTCATGCATGCACATAGAGCCTCTTACCCTGACCTACCCCACCTCACATTCTCTCATGTAAGCACACATACAGACCCAGTTCATCACCACACCTCACATTCTCCCATGTAAGCACACATACAGACCTAGTTCATCACCCCACCTCACCCCCCTGCATGTGCACACACACACACATCAAGCCCCTCAGGTTGCCTCACTCTACCCCACATCCTCTCTCACAAGCACACACACACACACACACACACACACACATACACACACACACACACACACACACACACACACACTCCCCCTCCCTTGGCCTCTCACCCCAGTTCCCAACACACATACATTCAGGTTCTTCAACTTGTCTCCTTCACACACGCACACAGTCCTTCACTCCAGGCTCCACATCCATACATGTACATGCATCTTCACCCACACATCAAACATAGAGACAAATATACCCCCAATCCACTCACTGAGGAGCTATGAAGCTTCTACTACCCTAGAGAAAGACTTGATCATGTCTCTTCATGCCTAGTTTGGAAATGGAGGAAGGGGAACGCACCATTTTGTCACACTATATTTGCACACTTTTCAAATAGTCCTACTTAGTATTTTGGAGAGCATTTGTAGAACATTTTCCTTTGGATTCAGGATTCAATTTGAGTGCATAGCAGTCCCAGTTGTAGTGGCATAGACATCTGTATTTTTTTGGGGGGGGTTGTCCTTTATGAGGGTCATTCCAGAGCCTGAATAAGGGTTTGTACATGCACCAGGGATTTTTATGTGCCAAAAATCTCTATGGATGTATTCCGGTACATGGCGCCCATTCACATTTATCCTGCTTGCACTGGGATGTCAGAACGTGCCTGGGAGGGGCGGAACGGGAGTGTGATTTGCCACAAAGACATGTATAATGTATTCAGGAAAGGCCCGTTTACATTTTCCAACCTTTCTGGAGACATGGCCGTTATTCCTGCCAGAGATGTGGAATAAGACCAGTACATAGAAAATTTTCTGCTGTGTTCTACAATTTGTCCCTGCAAGAGAGAGAGAGAGAGGGATCTGGTGTGCTGATCTGCAATTCAGAAGGGGCATGAATGCCTGGCCAGTACCTGGACCTTATGGATGACTGCAGTGATCCCAGTGCCACTGTGGTAGGGCAGCCATACAGCAGATTTGCCAGGCACTGGAAGACCTGACAGCTGTTGTGCCAATATTCCTCAGATTGTGCTATGAGACCTACATCCTTACCTAGTCCAGCATCTATGCAAGCTGTAAGAGTAGTGGTATATCTGAAGGCTGGCTACTTGGTGTGATGGCACAGGGATCCCCCCTCCCATGCTCACCCAGACCCAACCAGGGGAGCAGTGACACAAAGCAGACTGTGAGAAGGCAGACAGGGTTGTTCCACAGATAGCAGATGTATACAGACCAGCATAAGCCGTTTTAAGGCACTCCTCAAAACCCATCTCTTTTGCCAGGCCTTCGATCTTCCTCCCCCTGCTGATGGTGTCTCGTCCCACAGTCGCGCCCCCCACCCTCCATGATACCCCCTAGGCGTCCTCCTTCACCTTCCTTTCCCCCTCCCTCCCCCCCATCCTCTCGTCCCTCTTTGGGCCTGTTCTGTCCTCCACCTGATTTGACTGTCTCTCTCTGTCCTATTATCAATTGGCGTTCTTTTCCGACTTTGTTTTCAGTAGCCTACCATTTTGTTTTGTACACCGCCCTGACGCTTCGGCCTGGGCGGTTTATCAAGTGATGCGAATAAAGAATAAAGCCAGGACAGGTGTAGCCACATGTAGGGAGCTGCTGTGAGAAACGCCAGTACCCAAATATGTGGAAACAGATGCCATAGCCAGACAGTCATAGGCATAAAAAGAGCATAGTTATGTTGCTCAGCAAGACAATGTATCCTTTGAGGAATTGAAAAGTTAGTTTAGGTGTTTGTGAAATTGGTTAATGTTCATACTTAGCATTTTAAAGAGTGTTTTTGGAAATGATCAATGCAAGAATAACTGAGGAGTTGTTATACTGCCATGTATGTTTTGATGCAAAGTATCTCATGACAAACATGTTAATATCTACTTGATCTTATTATATCTTAGAGTGCACTGAGATTACTTTGCAGTGTTCTGGGCATGAAACAGACTAGTACAGTATATATAGTCTAGTTTGCAACAGCATTTATATATCATCAGTATTTATGTCTAGTTTCATCAGTATAACACTGTCAGTGAGAAGAACAGCTTAGGAGATACACATTTTAACTGAGGAGGCATGGCCGTCGAAGGCATCCCCGGGTATATCACAGATATGGGCAGAATCAGAAATATGCAACTTTCCAGAATACAGTGAGCATGGATACATCCAAATCTCAGCTTCATTCTATGGCCCATGCCTGTACCCATGTTTGTGCCTCGCACTGGATACATGCATGGGATGGCTGAACAGCATGTTGGCTATGCCACGCCAGACATGTTTATGTGCTGATTCTATAAACGCGGGCTCATCTATACCCGTGGATGCTGAATTGGCATGGAATCGTGCCCATTTCCGATTTAAACATGTCCACAGGTTGGACATGGATTTTATGGAATCTGCTTCTATGTGTTTATTTTTCTTATTATTTGTTTATATTGTTTGTATTCTTTCTTTTTCTTTCATTTTTGCAGATGTGTGACCTATGATACTGATCACACAATTGGCTTTTATAAGTTGTTTTTTAATATTTTGATTGTAGACTATCAGAGATGCAGTCAACTTACTGAAACATGTCAAGTATTTTCTTGGAATTATTCGGGGGGGTCAAATTTTATTTATGAAATTTGAAAATAATTACACAAGTATCCACTTACTCATAGTAATATTTAGGATGCAGTAATACAAAGTAAATATCCAATGTATGCGTCAAAAGGTAACCGAAAAAGACAAGAAGCACCTTATATATCTACACCATAATTTTAACAGGAAATTACAAAAAAAAAAACAAGAAAAAAGGCATAAGCACATATGCTCTAGGACTTAACTTAAAGCATCTGTCACCCCCAAACACCACCCCCATGAAGTTCCAAAGGTCACTGCACTGAGATCTTCTTAAGATCAAGGAAGGCATGAAACTGTTCTGGAGAGAAACAAGACATATCTAACACTCAAATAAGTAACAAAACATTTACAGAGATAACGCAAGCGAAAGGTCGCTCCCAACACAATCGTCTCTTGTCTCATGGACAAAAACACACGTCTCCTCTCCTGAGTAGAATGGCTGAAATCCGGATAAATCCTAATAGTCTGGCCAAAGAATGGTACAGTATATCCATCTTCTTAAAGTACAGAGAGAGAGTATTCTCAGTAAGTCTGATTCGAAGACAAAATTAACCAGCAGAGTCACTCTCTCTTTCACCTCAACCAACTTAAATCTTGCAATTCACCAGATCCTAAGGGTATTTGTTGTAAAGGCTTAGATGGTAACTTCTCCGTGGCAAGAAATAAACTTGCACGGCATCATTTGGAATGCAAGACCTATCGTTTGACAGAAGCAAGTGAAAACAACGTTTCTGAAGATTTTGAGCCGTCATCGTATGTTTGAAAGTGCTTATTTATACCCCACGAGGAAACCTAGTGACTGGTGAAACGCACAAGCGCTGAAGATTGGCGTGGGGTTATAGTCTTTGTTAAGATAAGCACATACTTGTTATATTATTTGAAGACTATCATTTATATCTAAACAAATATCTATAGTTGTTTTATAAAAAAAAGAAGAAATCTTGAAAAAGAGAAAAGAGAAAAAAGTTTGTGGTGACATTAAGAGGTCCTTGATGCAAACAGGGTGTATTGTGATTGGGCATATTAAGACCCAATGCATAACCCGTTCTAGTCTGAGACCTTGTCACCTATACACATCGTATTCTCATAGTTAAGTGTTGGGGCATTCTTTGCTAAATCAGGGGGAGCTCTCATCTTGTTTTTCTTCTCCAAAGTCGGAGTTGATGTCACAAGCTCTAGCCCTATTGCAACAGCACTGGCCTCCATGGAGACCAAGCTGACCCCTGCAGCGCATTCAGAACCCAAGGTCAGCGGTGTAGAATAGGAGGTGGGGTTCCCATGCTCACACCAGTTCTGTCCTCGATGGAACTGGATGCCGAACTGGCAGAGATACAGTTTGGATCAATCCAGTCCGAGCTCTGCAGGGAGCCTAACAGGTGCAGCCGCGGCAACAAAGATGGCGTTTGCTTGAGTATGGGCATCCCCCTATTGGAGCCCCATGCAGCCAAGCTCTCCTTCGTGGCAACTTCCAATGCCAGAGCCTTCAGGAAGTGAACTTCAATTTTTTGCTGTCCCGCAGTAGAGGTTGTTGGGATATT
The DNA here is from genome assembly GCA_033557465.1 of Ichthyophis bannanicus. Lineage (NCBI taxonomy): Eukaryota > Metazoa > Chordata > Amphibia > Gymnophiona > Ichthyophiidae > Ichthyophis > Ichthyophis bannanicus. The sequence goes on from CM066032.1 coordinate 702,977,376, forward strand.
TTGGCTTAGGGATAATTCTGCTCAGATCTGCTTCATATGCCTTCTATGTTTACACTCCTGCTGGCCTGCAACGTACTCAAGCACCCTGTTTATGGCACAGGAAGACAAGCACGTGGGCTATAAGAGAAAGTATATGTTATGAGGCCTGCTACAGTCTGGAAACCATGTTTTGGGCAGAAGTGCTCAGGATATGGGCCTACTACGAAATACAGGTCAAGCTAAAACTAATTAGTAGAAATGAAATACTTTCAGCCTTGAAGATTACCAATTGTGCCAAGCGATGGAGAACATGTACCGGGCACAGGAAGGAGGCAGTGAGCTGCGAAAAGCAGCAGAGATAAGCGAAGACCTTGGAAAAGTAATTTCTGGCCCAAATAATCATGGGGAGGGTCCCAAGGAGAAACATTTGCAGACTTTGCAGAAAGCTGCACGTACTCCATAGAAAAAACCCTGCATATGACATCAGAAGCTATGCAGTACTTTCTAGAGCTTTGTGACAGAGAAAGAAGATATAAGGGGGGCAAGCTCTCTAGCTCGTGGGCAATCTGCTCTCTAACTCCAGTACAGAGAGTAGGTTGCCTGTCACACTCTCAGACAGAAGTCTTTTGCTATCTGCATTTGTGATTTATTTTGCTTTGGTATACCGAATAAAGAGCTTTGCATCTAAGCAGAAGTTGCCTGAGCAATTAATTGGTAATTGGTAATATTGGGGAAACCTTTGTAGGTGGACCCTGCCTACAAGGTAGAAGCTTTAGCTGACTTGGCCTGGCCTTTCCCTCGACGTTTAGGTGCCATAAGTAAAAGTTAAAGATAATACGCAGCAGAGCCACTCAGCCGAGAACCTCTTGAGGTGCTGCCATCTTGACTCCAACTCTAGTCATTTTTAATGTTAGTAATTATTACTGTCCCTTGTTTTTATTTGGTTATACAAGAAAAAGTTTGGTTTAGATTGTTTTTGAATGGCTTTTGATCAGTTGGAGTGGAGTGCTTTTGGTTGTGCTTTTTATCCCTATGGTAGTTTTTGCCTCTTTTCTGCATTAACCCCCAGATAAGTAAAATATTAAATACATCTGTAGAAATGGAAAAAACAGCAGATGTGTTAGAAACATTTATGAGTGGGAAGTGACAAATAAGGATGTTCCTAGAGTTGTGCCACAGGGTCTGGTTCTTTTAAACATTTTTAAAGTGAGACTGCAAAAGGGCTGTTAGATAAGGGTTGCCTTTTTGCAGATGATACCACAATCTGCAATAGGCTAGACACCCTGGAAGATGGAGATAATATGAGGAGGGATCAAGCAAACTAGAAAAATGGTCTAAAATTTGGAGACTTAATGCTAAAATATGCAGGGCCATGCCTTTCAGCTCCAAAAACCCAAGGGAGCGGTACAAAATAGGAGGAGAAAGTATTTCTTTGCACAAAAGAAGAGTGGGACCTGGGGGTCATCATATCGGATGATCTTAAAGTGGCCAGACAGATAGAAAAGATGATGGCAAAAGCCAGAAGGAAGCTTGACTGCAAAGGGAGAAGAATAGACATCAGGAAAGATGAGGTGATAGTGCCTCTGTATAAGTCTCTTGAGAGACCTCATTTGGTACTGTACTGTGTTCAATTCTGGAAACTGCACCTTCAAATAGGTATAAATAGGATGGAATCTGTGCAGTGACTGGATACTAAAATGGTCAATGGTTCTTGTCATAAAATATAAAGGGACGGACTTAAAGATCTCAGCATGTACACTACGGAAGAAAGACAGGAGAGGGAAGACATTTTTCATGGAATAAATGTACAGGAGGCGAGCCTCTTTCAATTGAAAGGAAGCTCTGGAATAAGGGGGTATAAGATGAAGGCAAAAGGGGTTAGACTCAGGAATAATATAGGGAAATATTTATTTATGGAAAGAATGGAGGATGCATGGAACAGTCTTCTAGCAGAGGTGATAGAAACAAAGACTGTGTTAGGGATGTGCTTTCATTTGTAATGAAAGCAGGGATCCAGGCGAAACAGGAAATGATGATCACGTCGTCATTTCCTGTTTGCCATAAATAGGGTGCACTCTCTTGAGAGTGCGCTGTATTGAGAAATAGAGAGCACCCTCATGTGAGAGAGCGCACTATTAAGCAATGGGGCAAACTCTCATGTGAGAATGCACACTATTGACAGCAATAGGTGCAGTCCCGTGAATCAAAGCAAAGATAAAAACAAACTAAACCCACCAACAAAATGACATGAAACAAAATTTTTGGATCTGCACATCCCTAAACTGTATATGAATTCAATAAAGCATGAGACAATTACAGAGGATCTCTAAGTCAGAGAAAGAGATTTTAGAACTTAATATTTGGTATGGATGGGCAGACTGGATAGGCCTTATGATCTTTAACTGCTGTCATTTTCTATGTTTATATGCATTTTAACTGGAAATTTAGGTCCTTCTCTCTTTTGTCTTCCGAATCCCTCTGAAGATAGAGACAGTAATACCAACAGATGATACAATCAGCATGGTTGATTAAAAAAGATCAAGCTCTTTGTCTCTGGGAAAACCCATTGAAAAAATGTTCTGCCATTGACACAGACCATTCATTTAACAAAACCACTTAATTCTTTTCTTTCCACAGATACTTGTGCTTAATAACAAACTTTCAAATAAGATCACAGTAATTTCAGGAAAAATTGAGGAGATCCTTCTTCCTGAGCAAGTGGATATTATCATTTCGGAGCCTATGGGGTATATGCTGTTCAACGAGAGAATGCTGGAGAGCTACCTCCATGCCAAGAAATGGCTAAAGCCAAATGGTGAGTCTGTCTGTACACAAGCACAAACTGGGACGTGTGGTCTCTTATTTCAAACAAAGGAAACATATGGGTTAAGCAGTGTGTAGGCGGGCTAAACAGGTTAAGAAATTACAATATGCAGCTCAGGAGATTCTGTGGCCAGGGTTAGAAATTCAATGTCATATTTGCCAGCATTTGCTCTTATTTGTAAATTACCTAATATGCACAAAAGGACCATTTTTACTGAGAATTCTAGTCTTATGTATTTTCTTAAAATAAAAGTTTTCTCGCCTTTCTTCCTTTCTTTCCATTCTCCTTTCTTTATGCCCTTTTATTTTAATTTTAATCCTTTTATTTCGCTCACTGTCATTCTTCCTTTTCCTCTATCCCTTTCTTACTCCCCTTCCATAAGTCACTTATTTTATTTTACATAGCTCCATTTCTCCATTCTATCCTTTTCTCCTTCCCCTCCTGCTTTTCCTTCCCTTCCTTCCTTCTTCTAGCGTCTCCTTCCATTCTTTACTCTTGTTTCTTCTGACTACTTTCCATTATTATCCCCTCCCTTCTTCCCTAGAGTGTCTCTTACCTGTCATTTCTTTTACTACTTCCTTTCCATCCCGTCCCTACTGTCCACCCAGTTGCCACTGTTGCTGTCTCTACCACATCCCTTTCTTTCTCTTTGCTCTAGTATTTATCCTCTTTTCTCCTCTTCTTTCCAGCTTGTCGCCTTCTCTTATCTGCTGTTTAGTCATCAGCCTCCTCTTTTAGCTTAACTCTACAGGCATCCTCCTCTCACCCATCTACTGACTTTCTTCTCTTCTCATCAAATATTATAGTTGACAATCTTCTCGCCTCTCTCCTCAGCTGCTAGCTTCCTTTTCATTCCCCTGATCTTTTTATCAGTCTTCTCCTCTATCCCATCAAACTCTGGGCCTTTTCCTCTCTTCCTCTACCAAGCTGTTATCCTCTTCCCCTTGCCATACACAACTTTGCTCATGTCCCATAAGTAGAGATGTGCTTTTGTTTCATTTTTTGTTTTGAAAATAAAACAAACTTAAATTGTATTAAACTCTTGGGGCCCGACAGTCAAAGGCCACTCAGCGGGATATTCAGTGGGGGCCGCTACTCAGCGCCCAAATGCTAACCAGTTAGCATTGGAATGTGCCGGGAGTGTTCTGGGATGGCACCCATCACTAACTGGGCAATGGCAATATTGAGCCGCTACCCTGTTAGCGACACATGGCAAAAATAAGGTGCAGCAAAGGCTAGTCTTACTTTTGCCACAAAAGCTAACCGGGGAGCAGCTGAATATTGTCACTGCCCAGTAGGCTTCCGAGTTCTGCGGCTAACCCTGATATTCAATGCCACTGGCTGGATATGTCCTGGGCATTGAATATCCAGGTCAAAGGTTAAGCACCAGTAGCTAATCACTGTAGGAACGCTAGCTGCTGGCACTCAAGATTGGGCCCTGGGTTTTATGTTGTCAATAAAGAAGCAGACCTTGGTGCCCCATACACCTATCAATAAATAAATAAAAGAATGCCAGTATGCCAAAATTTAAAAATTGAAAACCTGCAGGCATGCCTCCTCTAAACTGTCTTACCTCATCTGTGGATCCATAAATCCAAAGAGGATCAGAGCATTCTGCAGTCTCTCGCACCCTGCTGGGTCAGTGTTTCCAAATGGTGCAGGTTAGTGCTGAGGCTGATACCATTTTGTGGTACAGACACACCACTGTACAACAAAAAAAGCACCAAGCTATTGGCTTGCTGGCGTCATTTTGAAATACTGATCCCAGTGGGCAAGAGCGACTGTGGATTGCTTATGAATCCCACAGCTATTGTAGGACAGGAAGTCTGTAGGGTATGGGGAGAATGGACATGGACAGCACTGACAGTGCACGATAGATTACCACGCGCTAACTGTCACAGTTGTCAATAGCACGGATGCACTTAATGCTACTTCAAGAGGTGACGTTATGTGCACCTGTGCTTCTGACAGAAAGGTGGCACGGCTGCTGACCGAAATAAAAGAAACCTGATCGCAAAGGTGATACCCAATCCCACTGAGCACATACTGAGCCCCACCATGAATACCAGATCCCTGCAAGCAGATCTTATCCCCTTCCAAACACATCCCCCTTTATAGGAGCCCCCAGTTGCTAAACCCCCTCCAAGAGCATCACCTGATCTGCCCCTACCCTCTCAACCAGTCCTCTGCCACCTAGCAGGGTATCTCTGGTGGTCTAGTGGACAGGGCAGGAGCTATCCCCCTCTACTCATGCCCCTTACTGCCCTGGTTCAAAACAGCAGCTATGATCCGTAGTGATAATCTTGCAGTATTTCCGCTATGGGTCAATCTGCCAAATAGGAGCAATTGCCCCAGCCTAACGTCTCCAAGAACCATCATGTAAGGTTACATAATTGGGCATCATACTTTTAAATACTGAACTTTGGGCCCTTTCACTAAAATGCAGTCAGATTTTGCAGTTCCCGCACAGTAAGCGCTCAAATTACTGCATAGTAAATGCAAAACATTTGCAGTATCTTTTCGAGGCATTCCCAACATTTTCCCACGTATAGCACAGAAGAAAAAACGTTGCTACTTGTCAACAGCAATGACAGAACACGGCTGCGCGTGCCGCTTCCTATTTGCATTTTAATCATTTCCCCCAGAATTCCCTTGTCCCCGGTTGTTCTGTTTGTCTGGTTTGGCAGATTGTAAGCTCTGTGGAGCAGGGACCGTCTCTTTTTGTGTACTTGCACAGTGCTGCATATGCCTAGTCGTGCTATATAAATGATAAGCAGTGGTAGTAGTAGAGGAGGCATTAAGGGTTTCCACGCTATCTGCAGAAATGACGACGCACAGTGTTACCGTGCACTAATTGCAACGTGCAGACCATGCCCATTCCCTGCTCAGACCCCACCACATTTCACGATATGCGGTTACCATGCAAATTAGCCTGTGCTAAGGGTTATTACAGTACACTAACTGTTACCATGCACTTATTCATGCATTAACCGCTTACAGCACTTTAGTAAAAGAGCCCTTTGTTTGGTATGTATAAGCATAATGTGGGTAGTTTCCAAATGCAGATAAATGGGCTATTTGAAAATTCCCCAATCTCGTTGCCGATGAACATATATGCTGATGGTTCTTTCTGTGGCACTCAGGACCTTTTGTTTTGTTTTGACAGCAGTGGCTCTTTGCTGGCCCCCATCCCATCCCTCTACAGAAGCAGCTACCCTATGCCGCCATCTAATCCCCTAATGGTTCAACTGACCCTTAATCTATCCAGCTGCTGAACAATTGTTGCTTGCAGTTATTGAAATAGAAGGAAAAGAGGAGTTGCTGCTAGCACGTATTTCTGTTTTAGTCTGTCTTTGCTACATATGGTAGATAGACCATGGGACTGTAAGATGAGCAGAGGGAGGAGAACAGTTTTGGGAAGCTAAAGCAGTTCACAGTTGCATTCTTGGGACTGGTTTTACTAAGGTTCTTTCTCCCCACAGACACAGAAGAGGAAAAAAGCCATAGTAAATCAGGCCCTTAAACAGTAAGATATTAAGGCCGGAATTCTGAGCACTGAATAGCGGGGTTGGACATCCGGGGTGGACATCTAACCTGCGCTCAACCCCGGAATGCTATTCTGGTCCCAGCGCTCCCTGCATATACAGCGTGTTTGTGCGGGAAGCACAGGAAGGAGAAGGGAGGAGGCGGGATGGAGGCAGAGTGGGGCAGAGCCATGTGCAAGGATGTACAGAGGCCATTCAGGTCAGGCCTCTGTATGTCCCTCGGCATCTGGCTGGATGCCCACCTTATTCTACCCTGATGGTGGAATAAGTGTTGGGCAGTGCAGGGATCATGGCCTGCAGCCCCCCTTCCAGATGGCGAGGCCACAGGAGAGTACCCGCTGCCCGATCCTGATCTTGACTGCCCCTGCCGAGGGTCGGACAGTGGGGAAGGACCCACTCTGGGTCTGGCATTGGGTGCCTCTGGCTGGATGTGCCAGTGTCATGGCGATGGTAAGCCACTGCACCGGCACACCAGCCAGAGTGTTGTGCGGGCTGGGTGGGTAGAATTGCAGATGGCTCCCAGCAATCAATCGGGTGCACGCCAGGCCATCTAAGTGCTAGATTCTGCAACTGCGAGAATGTACAGCTCCCGCAGTTGCAGAATCGGGTACAAGTCAGACCCGTCCATGTTTTGGGCATCCTGATGGCCCAGCCGTGCACCTTTTTGAATGTGCCTCTTGTATAAAAGGCTTCTTAAGAAATTACCCTATGGGTTACATGTCTAAAACTACATGCAAGGGTCACGTGATGTGGTGAGCGCAGCCAGACATCTTGTTGTTGTGCTCTGGGGCTTCCCTCACTGATTCCTCTCACTGCCACCGCATCGGGTCTCCATCAGTGTTACATACTGGTTGGGTGCGATCTTAAACCCCCCCAGACCCGCTGAGTGCAATTTGGGACAAGCGGGGTTGCTGGATGGTAATGCGCATGGTCAGAAAGAACTGGGAAAAAGCCTGTGTGGGAGACAAAATAGCAGATGGCCATGCTGCAGCACCAGCTTCCTCAGCAAAGGACACACTAGTCAAAGAAGTCACGGACTCAGTAGTGGCAGCTCTAACAGGTAAATTCGATCAACTGTTTCCAAAGCTGGAGGGAGTTACACATGCATTGGAGGGATGCTGTGGAAGTAGACACAGGCAGCGCTCAGACAGCCCTTGCAGAGCTCTGTAAATTGGTGACCCAGCAACAAGAAAAGATAGAAGATTTAGAAAATCACAGTAAACGGAACAATCTCCAATTTGTTGGGGTGCCGAAGAGCATTAAAGAGAGCGAGCTGCGAGGGTTACTTGAGACATGGCTGCCTATGACACCTGCTTTGAGAGAGGAGTGCAAACCGCTGACGATCGAGCGGGCTCACCACCTAGGACCTCAGAGGCCTGATGGAGACGACCATGGATGGTAATTGCAAAGTTTTTAAACTTTATCCATAAACAGCCCCCCTTTCCAGTCCAGTGGTAGGGAGGTTCTGGAAGCTAAATTTAGGCTTTTAGGTAGGAAGTTGAAATCCAGAAATTCCAGGGTAGCGTTCTCCGAAATGCTTCCCGTTCCACGCGCAGGACCCAATAGGCAGGCAGAGCTCCGGAGTCTCAATGCGTGGATGAGACAATGGTGCAGAGATGAGGGGTTCGGATTTGTTAGGAACTGGGGAACATTCTGGGGAAAGGAGGGGCTCTTCCGAAGGGATGGGCTTCACCTTAACCGGGATGGAACCAGGCTGCTGGCATTAACCTTTAAAAAGGAGATAGAGCAGCTTTTAAACTAGATAATAGGGGAAAGCCGACAGTCGCCCAAGAGCGCATGGTTCGGAAGAATGTATCCTTGAAGGATACTACAAAAAGCAGAGAGGTTCCAAAAAAGAGTAAAGTAGCCCAAATGCCCTCGAGTATGGAGCAGACAGAACTTAAAGATCCCAAATTACCCATGTCTACCAATAGCCAAATTAATATGAATAAAATACAGTCTCTAAAATGCTTGTATGCAAATGCTAGAAGTCTACAAAACAAGATGGGAGAGTTAGAATATATAGCACTAAACGAGAGGTTAGATATGATTGGAATATCAGAGACATGGTGGAAGGAGGACAACCAGTGGGGCACTGTGATACCTGGGTACAAACTATATCGAAATGATAGAGCTGATCAAATTGGTGGAGGGGTTGCGCTCTATGTTAGAGAGGGCATTGAGTCAGAAAGGATTAAAGTTTTGCAAGAAACAAAATTTGCTGTAGAATCTCTATGGATTGAAATTCCATGTAAAAAGGGGAAGGCGATGGCAGTGGGGGTGTACTATCGTCCGCCTGGCCAGAATGAACAAATGGATGATGAAATGCTCAAAGAAATCAAGGAAGCTAGCAAAAGTTACAGTGCAGTAATAATAATGGGTGATTTCAATTACCCCGGCATCGACTGGGTCAGTGTCACAACAGGACATGCTAGGGAGATAAAGTTCCTAGATGAAATAAATGACTGCTTCTTGGAGCAGCTGGTTCATGAACCGACCAGAGGGGAAGCAATATTAGACCTAGTCCTTAGTGGAACACCAGATGTAGTGCAAGAGATAAGGGTGTTGGGGCCACTTGGCAATAGTGATCATAGCATGATCGCCTTTGATTTAATTAGTGGAGGAGGGATAGTAAGGAAATCCACAGTACTACCCTTTAACTTTCGAAAGGGAGACTATGATAGAATGAGGAAAACAGTTAAGAAAAAACTAAAAGGAGCAGTTGCAAAGGTTAAAGACGTACATCAAGCTTGGGTGTTGTTGAAAAATACTATCTTGGAAGCCCAGACCAGCTGTATTCCACGCTTTAAGAAAAGTGGAAGGAAGTCCAAAAAATTGCCAGCATGGTTTAAAGCTGAGGTCAGAGAGGCTGTTGTTGCCAAAAAAGCATCTTTCAAGAAATGGAAAAAAGAGCCAAATGATGAAACCTGGAAACAGCACAAGCACTGGCAAGTCAAATGCAAGGCATTGATAAGGCAGGCAAAGAGAGAATTTGAGAAGAAGCTTGCTGCGGAAGCAAAAACGCGAAATAAAGACCTTTTCAAGTACATTCGTAGCAAAAAACCCGTGAGAGAGTCAGTTGGTCCATTAGATGATAAAGGGGTTAAAGGAGCACTAAGAGGCGACAAGGCGATAGCGGAGAGACTGAATGAATTCTTTGCTTCGGTCTTTACTGAGGAAGATGTAGGGATGTTACCCACGACTGAAGTGGTATTTAAAGGTGTGGAAGAATTGAAGGAAATATCGATACATCGGGAAGATGTCTTACAACTATTAGATAAACTGAAGAGTAGCAAATCACCTGGGCCGGATGGTATACATCCAAGGGTGTTGAAAGAACTGAAATTTGAGATTGCAGACCTGCTATCAGTAATCTGTGAACTATCATTAAAATCATCTCTAATACCTGAGGATTGGAGGATCGCCAATGTAACACCAATTTTTAAAAAGGGTTCGAGGGGTGATCCGGGAAACTACAGACCGGTGAGCCTGACATCAGTACCGGGAAAAATGGTAGAAACCATCATAAAGAATAAAATTACTCAGCATATAGATAGTCATGACCTAATGGGAGACAGCCAACATGGCTTTAGACAAGGGAGATCTTGTCTTACTAATCTGTTATGTTTTTTTGAAGCAGTGAATAAACAGGTGGACAAAGGTGAGTCGGTTGATATTGTGTATCTGGACTTTCAGAAAGCCTTTGACAAGGTCCCTCATGAGAGACTTTTGGCAAAACTAAAGAGTCATGGGATAGGAGGCAGTGTACTACTGTGGATCAGGAACTGGTTAAAAGATAGAAAGCAGAGGGTAGGGCTAAATGGCCAATTTTCCCAATGGAGAAAGGTGAATAGTGGTGTACCCCAGGGATCTGTGCTGGGTCCGCTGCTTTTTGACATATTCATAAATGACCTGGAAAGTGGAATAACGAGTGAGGTTATCAAATTTGCTGATGACACAAAACTATTTAAAGTTGTTAAAACCCAGGAGGATTGTGGAAAATTGCAAGAGGATCTTGATAAATTGGAAGACTGGGCATCAAAATGGCAGATGAAATTTAATGTGGAGAAGTGCAAGGTTATGCACCTAGGGAAGAACAACCCAAACTATGGTTACACGATGCAAGGTTCCACATTAGGAACCACCACCCAAGAAAAAGATTTAGGCGTCCTTGTGGATACCATGTTAAAACCCTCGGCCCAGTGTGCAGCGGCGGCCAAGAGAGCAAATAGAATGCTAGGTATGATAAGGAAAGGAATGGAAAATAAAACAAAAGATATTATAATGCCTCTATATCGTTCCATGGTGAGACCGCACCTTGAATATTGTGTGCAATTCTGGTCGCCATATCTTAAAAAGGATATAGCAATTTTAGAAAAGGTTCAGAGAAGAGCCACCAAAATGGTAAAGGGAATGGAAGGCTACTCCTATGAAGAAAGGCTAAAAAGGTTGGGGCTCTTTAACCTGGAAAAGAGACGGCTGAGGGGAGATATGATAGAAGTCTATAAATTAATGAACGGAGTGGAACGGGTAAACGTAGATCGATTGTTTACCTTATCAGAATATAGAAAGACTAGGGGACATGCAATGAAGCTACAGGGTAAACTATTTAAGACTAATAAAAGAAAATATTTTTTCACTCAACGTGTAATCAAACTCTGGAATTTGTTACCGGAGGATGTAGTAAAGGCTGTTAGTGTAGCTGGGTTTAAAAAAGGTTTGGACAAGTTCCTGGAGGAAAGGTCCATAAACCATTATTAAGAAGGGACCCAGGATATCAATGCTTGAACCAATACAAGCATTGTGGAACCTGTGTCCCTTGGGGAAACTGCTAGGTACGTATGACCTAGATTGGCCACTGTTGGAAACAGAATACTGGGCTTGATGGACCTTGGTCTGACCCAGTATGGCATATCTTATGTTCTTATGTTCTTATGTTCTTATGCTCCAAGCCGCCAAAGGCCAGCCATCCCCGCCTACCCATCAAGGAGCTAAAATCCTAATTTTCCAACATTAATCCACCCAGCTAGCACAAAGATGGAAGACCTTCATCCCGATATGTTGTCTCCTCTTTGACGCCAACATCAGATTCACTCTGCAATACCCAGCGAATCTGCATATCGTGCACAATGGATCGGTGTGTTTTTTTGATGCAGCGGACTCTGCCTTGTGGACACTATCTTGGCATCCTCCTCAGGAGATTCCACGTGATTCAGTAGCAAGTTATAGACCGAAATGGTTTGGGTATGGGTCATTTACTGAACTGCAAACTCACTGGTCAGGATATCCCATCATGCCTTTGGGACAATGATACTGTGGAATTTCCGGACTCGATGGATTAAAAGGACCTCTTCTCTTCCCCCTCAACAAGGCCGATCTCCCTATCTTATGCTCACCAGAGGACTGAGTGGTTTGAATGGAGGGTATAGAAGGCAGTTGAATCTTTTAGAATGCCCATAGTTTGGGTTCCTGAGGGGAAAAACTATGCGATAGAGCTATAGTACTATAGAGCTATAGTACGATAGTACGATAGAGCTATAGTACAGGAAAGAATTAAAAACCTACCTATTCACAGAGCACTTTGAAATCCCCTACTCCCCCAAAACATGCTCCACAACAAACATGGACACACATACGCAAACCCCCTAACCCCCGTTAACTAACTCCCTGTCTGCCCCTCCCCCCCCCATTTACGTCATAAAAGGAAATTATGCATAAAAGGAAATAAATTCCAACTCCTACACCTGTCCTATTCACCACACACAGCCACTGTAAATATTTATTGTAAATAGTTTGCGATTTGTTCTACTTTAATACCTTACAAAGTTAAACTTTATTGTTCAATGTAAATAGTTGAATTCTACTGTTCAATGTAAATGTATACAGATGTGTACTATACTGTTAAACTGTTATATGTAAACCGCCCTTGATCTCTGGAAGGGGCGGTATAAAAGAAAATAGTTAAATAAATAAATAAAATAAAAATTGAACATTGCTGGACTGTTTGTACAGGGAGGGGGGGGGGGCAGCTAAGCAGTGGTTCTAGGCCATTCTTGACTGTTGCTATTGCTGGGATTAATACGGGGGACTTGCGATACATATGGCAGGATGGGAAGGGTGGGACTGAGGAATATTTGGCCCAGGTCCTCCTGCCCTCCCTATTCAGAGCGCAAATGGCCATGTTGGGGGCACCGATTACCGCAGCAGAAATGCAATGCTTTATTAAGAGGGCGGCTACTTGCAAGGCCTCAGGATCCGAAGGCTATAGAGCAGAATTTTATAAGATTATGCAGGAGTGGGTCATATCGTCCATGATGGATGTTTATAATCTTTGGCTCTCTAAGGGAGGGATTCAATACAATGTGAAGATGGCCCATATTATGATCCTACCTAAACTGGGGCAAGATTCTCAGTTGGTGACCTCATATAGGCCAATCTCATTGGTTATGGTTAAGGCACTTGATATACCACCCTTTACTTGCACCTCAGAGCGGTTTACATGTATATATATACTAACAGGTACTTTCTATTCCCTTGTCCCCAAAGGGCTCACAATCTAAGTGTACCTGAGGCAATGGAGGGTTAAGTGGCTTGCCCAAGGCCACAAGGAGTGGCCATGGAACTAGAGACCCCAGTCCGTCTGGCCTGAGGTTACTTTCCCCATGTGGGAATTGAACTCCCAGCCCAAGGTAACCCAAGATTTTGGCAGATAGATTGGCTATTCACCTCTCGTATCTTGTTCACCCCTGTCAGGTCGGATTTTTTAGAGGAAGTAGCCTGCAGGGAACCTTCGTCGGATTCTGACATCTCTGGAATGGACTCATTTTCACCAGCAACCCTCCCTTCTCATAAGCTTTGACGCTGAAAAAGCTTTTGACAGGGATAGTTGGCAATATCTCTTCACAGTTTTACGAGCCTATGGGTTAGATGAGACATTCCTATTGGGGGTTCAGGCCCTGTATGACTCTCCACGGGCAGTGACTGTAGTGAACTCAGAATTAGCGGAGAGTTTTGGCCTAGAAAGGGAGACTCGTCAGGGCTGCCCACTGTCACCATTGTTATTTGTCCTCTCTCTTGACCCACTCTTGCGCAGGATACTTATATGTGAGGATATCTCGGGGGTGGCAGTGCGGATGAAGTGATTTAAGTTGTCTGCATTTGCTGATGACTTTCTTGTTCATTTGACTAATCTGGTAAGCTCATTAAGCTGTTAGAAGAAATCAAGTGCTATGGAAAGGTGGCTAACCTCAAACTCAAAATGTCTAAATCAGAGCTGATGTATGAGGGAATCTATGGGATGCCTGGCCCCCACCCTTTCCACTGCACTGGGTGGGTGATAGGTTTAAATATTTAGGGATATGGCTCCCAGCAAACCCACAATGGTTGTATTTGATAAATATACCGGATCTGATTAAGAGGGATGGAACATGGTTGCAGGACGGGCGACCCCTCCTGCTACCTCTTTTGGGATGAGCAGCAGCTTACGAAATGATGTTTTTTTGAAGAATCTTTCCATTCTTCAACTTCTACCACAGACTCCTCCAGAGAGATCTACGACTTTTGGAAAAAGAAATCGTGTCTTTTCTGTGGAGAAGGGCGAAGCCACGGGTGGGTTTCCGGAGACTTTGAGAGCTCTGGCGGGAGGAGGGAGTGAGTCTCCCAGATTTGGCTAAATATAATATGGCATGCATTCTTTGGCATCTCAGGGATTGGCTGGGGCGCACTTCAATGTTTACATCTTTAGATATCGAGGGGGCCTTGGTAACACTCTATAACTTGGTGTCAATCCTGCACACATAGACAGGGAGACTCCCTGAGCTGGCAGGGACTAGCCTAGGAGTCTCTACTGTTTGAGTTGGATGGCTCACCTTGTATAAAAGCTTAGGTACTTCCCCTCATAGTTCTGGCTATCTGCCCTTACAAGGCAATGTGGCCCTATTCCCTAGCGTCAACTAAGGGATCTTTCATTGCTGGGGAAAAAATGAATTGACTTCTTTACATCAGGTCCTAGATGAGGAGGGTAGACTTAGACCTTTTCGGGAATTACAGAATCGTTATGCATTACCTGGGACCCATCTTTTTGCCTATTTATAGCTTAGGCACTATGTACAAGGACTGGACTCACAGACACTGACTAAGCCACTCATGTTCAAGTTTGAAAATTTCTTTGAATTTGACACACAAGACAGTCTTTCCATTGCCCTCTATTATAACAAACAAACTGGGGGGGGGGGGGGCTCGACTATATGAGACACATGTATTAAAGTGGGCACTGGAACTGTCTGCAGACTTGCAAGGTTTTTCCTGGGAATCAGTATTAGTTAGAATTCCAGGATTGGTTCAGGGAGCTAAGCTTTGAGAAATACAATACAAATTTTTACTGCAAGCATACTTCTCCCCACTGAGAGCAGAAAAGGCAGGCTTCATCTCCCATGGCGAGTGTCCCTGGTGTCAGCAAGCAAGGGCCCATTTCATCCATATGTTTTGGGAGTGCCCGAGGATTCAGAATTTTTGGGACAGTGTTTGGGATTTTTTTGAGGAGCTTGTTGGGTGATCCTTTAACTTGTCTCCTGGAATGGCAATCCTGGATAATGACCAGAAGGGAGGCCCGAAAGGAAAGCAGGCTCACCTAATTTGCAAGGGTTGTCTTATTGCTAAACAATGTCTCTTGCATCATTGGAAAGATGCTGAAAGCCTAACTATTTGGGAAGGTACTGGTGCCTAACTTGGCACCAACTAGCGGTATGAGAAAGTTTGGCTTCTAAGGGGTATAAAGACCGCAGAGAGGCATATCTCCATCTCTGGGACCTATATTTGTCTCACCTTAATGCTCATGCCAGGAATGATATACTTACCATCTGAAAATGAATGGGTGTGCTAAGGAAGATGCATGATGGAATATAGGGATAAAGGTAATCTGGTCTCCATAAGGGAGGGAGGGGGGGTGGAATAAGGAAACCATTCCCTTGGGGTGGCGTAGAACCCACCCACCCTGAGAAAGGATCCACCAGGAACAGGATACTAAGGGGCTGTAATGGGGGGAAGGGGAGGGGAAAAAGTGGTTGGGGAATTTCTAAAATATAAGAAAAGCATAACATTTTGAATGCTTAAGTAGACTACTGGTCCTTCTATCCTGGTTTGTGGATGGAACTTGGTTCAATGAGCTATGCACTGTACTTTTTTATGACTGTTGGTTTCTCTCTCTTGTACTTTATTCTTGTCTGAGATTTGTCTAACACTTTATGTGTGGATTGGTGATGTTAATTGTTCTTATCTCTGATGTTAATAAAAAGATTTAAACATAAAACTACATGCAGGGCAAGAAGGTGGTACGTTTATATGACCCATAAGTAGGCATGTTTGGGAACATAGTTTGGATGGAACATTGGGAGAGTCACAAAATACTTATGTAGTTTATAAAATCTGCTCTTGAAAACACTCAAAATCATCCTCTCCCATAGGGATATGATGATGTCATCTAGCAGCTGCTGTCATGGTCGAATGACATCATCAGTCTGGGCCTGTGCTTCCTCAGTGTCACTTTGTGGCAGTAGTAGGAGCTTGTGTCTTTGTTCCCACCATTGTTTTCTTCTTTGCTGGCTCTTCAAGAGGGTTTAAAATGTAATCACAGGCACTTTCTGTACTCACACGAGAAACACGAATGCCTATTCTTGCATTTCAGTCTTCTAGTGGTGCTGGTGAAGAAACACAGAATTGTGGGAGTGCAGACACAAGTTCCTGCTATTCTGTATCAAGTAGGAAGAGGAGCTGGAACTGGAACAGGACAGGATGATGCTGTGGCTGGGAGGGGAGGCTGGGGTTGGGGCTGGGGGTGGAAGGAAGGGGGCTTGGAGAAGAAGGGCTGATGTTGATGCTGGGGCTGGGAGAAGAGGAGAATGCAGTTGTTGAATCTTGGAGCAGGGGAGGCTGATGTTGGGGCTGGCATTGGGTTACTGAATAGAATCCACCTAAAAAGCTACAAAAAAGATTTTTTCACAATGCGAATACACCAGCAAACCCTTATTTTTCTGACTCTGGGAAAGCATCTAATTGCTCCAAAAGTAAACCCCTAAAATTCCAATTGATAAACACCTACAGTCAGAAGCCCTCTGTAATGACAGAGAAAAAAAGTTTAAAGGAAAAAAAATAGCTGGCTTGCTATTTTTTTTTTTTAAGTCAGGGCAGGTTTGTGGCCATTCCAGTGCTGCAGGGAGGCAGGACAGCATGTTTCCTGGCTCCCCGGGTCTCCCGTGGCATGCAGAATGGCTGGAAGGCATGGCCACGATGATTGCGGTTCACCCGAAGCATCAAAAATGACTCCAGAGGAATTGGGCAGGCACGGGGAGTTTTCCCTGGAGCTCGGCTGCTTGAAAAAGAAAAGTTTTAAGTTCCAGGCCCGAACTCGGACGTGCCCATGCATGAGTGAATGTACTCTGATGAGGGAGGAGGGCCACAGAGAGAAACAGGAAACCCCAGAAGAAAGAAAAAAGTACAATTTATTTATTTATTTACAGTCTCTTCTATACCGCACTATTCAGCATCAGCGCGGTTTACAATGAACCAAAATTTACACATTTCCAATGGTACTATGTGTTTACATTTGAACAGGCAAAAACAACTTGGGTAACAGGGGTAACTATTTACAGATTATAACAATCATGAATTCTTATTGGTTTCAGTCTTAGGGGTTTTGGTAGGTCTGTGAGGTGGATGAGGTGTCTGCATTGGTTTCGGGGTAATACAAGAGGAAAAGGTGGTGTTTCAAGGCTTTTCTAAACTGCAATAGATCTGGGATTGCTCGGATGCTTTGAGGGAGGCTGTTCCAACACCTTGGTGCACAGAGCGTGAAGGCCCTGTCTGCTGTTGCTTTGGTGCACTGTGTTATAGTTTTTGGGACTACTAGTGTGTTGAGTGTTACTGATCGTCTGTCCCTGTTTGGGGTGTCATCTGGATCAGATCCGTTAGTGATGTAGATGAGAGCCCATTGATGGCCTTGAATGTAAGTAGTAATAGCTTGTAAGTGAGTCTACTTCTTATCGGAAGCCAATGGAGTTGTTTTAGTATGGGTGAGACATGGTCTTTCCTGGATGCTCCATGTAGGACTCTTGCTGCGGCATTCATTGCCAGTTGCAGTGGGTGCAAGGAGGCTTTAGGGAGCCCTTGTAAGATTGAGTTCGCATAATCAAAATGTGGTATGATTAGGGCTTGATAGATGGTTCTGAAATCATCCGGCTCTAGCAGGGATCGTAGGTGTCTGAGGGAACGGATTTTATGGTATACCGCTCTTACAATGTTTCCTATGTGCACCTTCATATCCAAGTGCTGGTCTAAAGTGACGCCGAGGTATCTGATAGAGGGCTTGGTCTGGAGGTCTGCTTCCTTCACCTTCAAGAAGGACGGAGCGGTGAAGTTTCGGTCCTTTGTGATGAACAACACCTCCGTCTTCTTGTGTTGGATCCTGAGGTTTTGGGATTGCAGCCAGTTGGATACTTCATCTATGCAGTCTGTTAATGGAGTGAGGTCGGGGTTCTCTGTTGTAAAAGGCATGTATAACAGCACATCATCCGCGTATATCATGCAGTTGATACTGAACGATCGTATCAGGTTGCAGATAGGCTGCATGTATATATTGAACATAAGGGCGGAGAGGGAGGAGCCTTGTGGGACACCCTGCTTTTGATGGAAAAGATCTGATGAAGTATCATTAGATCTTACCTGCTGCCACCTGTCAGAAAGGTAGGACCTGCACCACTCGAGTGCTTTATCGGTAATTCCCTTATCCTCGAGTCGTTCCAGGAGGCGTTCGTGGCTCACGGAGTCGAATGCCGCTGCTATGTCTAGGAAGACAAGGACGAACCCTTGGCGGAAGTTGTTGATGCCAGTTAAAATGTTGCTGAATAGAGTAGTGAGCAGTGTTTCCACACCATGAGCTTCTCTAAAGCCGTGTTGGCAAGGGTCCAGTGGCGCGTTGGTTTCTATATGCTCTTCGATTTGTCTTTGTACTTCCTTTTCCATTATTTTTGCCAGGAACGGTATGCTTGCTATTGGTCTGTAGTATTGTGGCTTCAGAGGGTCAAGCTTGTTGTTTTTTAGTAATGGCCTTATGGATGTGTGTTTGAGGGTCCGTGGGAAAGTTCCTGTTGTGAATGAATGTTCCATGAGTCTGGATATGAATGGGCTCAGGTGGTTTCGTAGTTCTTTGATCCAGAACGCAGGGCATGGATCGGTTTGGGCAGTGGTCATGTTGATGCCAGCAATGGTGTCTTCAATGCGCAGTTTGGGTGGTATTGCGAAGATGGTGAGTGGGGTCTGATCGTATGGTTCAAGGATCTTGCAGGGTGTTGGGATGTTGTCAATCTGGCAGAGTTTGGATTGTAGATAGTCGGCAAAAGTTTGAGGGTGAATTTCGCTGATATGTTCAGAGGTGGGTTCCTTTGTCAGACGCTTAACGATAGCAAACAAGTCATGAGGTTTGTTAAGAGATCTTTTCAGCGTGTCTGCGTGGTAGCGTCTCAATGATTCCATTATCGCGGTGCGATGAGCTACTAGTTGTGCTATATATGCAGTTCTGTCTTCCTTTGAGTGTGAGCGTCGCCAACGTTTCTCAAGTTTTCTTAGGGTTGTGCGTAAGGCCTTCAGTTCTAATGAGTAACAGATTGCAGAGTGTCGCTTCCCATGGGGTTTGTTAGTTGATGGACAGATGGCAATCGAACTGAGTTTATTATTCCAGTCGGAGACTAAGTCATCTGGGTTGTGTGCCGGCGAGGTAGCTAGGGGGAGCATTGTTTTCAGTATCAGGTCTTTGTCGAAAGGCTGGAACCGTCTTGGGGGGGGGGGCACTGGGATGGCCACTCACTCCTCTTTCTTCCATTTGGCTACATCTGGGGAGGGGAACTTTGAATAGGATCAACTTGTGATCTGACCATGGAACTGGGTTGATTGATAGTCCCAGGGTGGTTGGTGTGTTGAGGGTTGGCTCAGTTGTGAATATTAGGTCTAGGATGCCTCCTTTGTTATGGGTTGGATCCTTGATTAATTGATTATACCCTAAATCCTGTAGAGCTCCAAGAAAAGCTGTTGCATGGGAGTCTTGCAGTGATGGTAGGTTGAAATCTCCTAGAATCCAACTTGTTTTAAAGGGGTTCTGGGTATTGGAGGCCAAGTCAAATATCGTTGATAGGGCGTCTGGGTCAGCTGATGGAGCACGGTATAGTAGAGTGAAGGAGCAGCACTTGTTTGCTATCGAGATTGTGTCTAGGAGTGTTGAGCTGGTTGCTTCCCTGAGGTTGAAATGGAGGTCAGATTTGGAGATTGCCAGAACACCTCCTCCTCTTTTGCCATTTCTATGACATGTATGTATGGAGAAATTGGAAGGCAGGAGTTGGTTGATTAAAACGTTGTCATCGCAAGAAAGCCATGTCTCGGTGATCAGGAGTAGGTCGAGGTTGTGTAGTGATATCATATCAGAGATGACTGGCCACTTCTTGCGTACAGAACGGGCATTTATCAGTGCACATTTCAGATGTTGGGGGATTGGATTTTCATCTTGTTTCTTTTTTGTGTCGTATTGTAATGAGATGAGTAGAAGGTGGTGGTGGGGAGTTCGGATAGACTCCCTTGGGTTGTAGAAGGGAGCGTCTGGCCATCTCCTTCTGTAATTGTGGATTGTTGGTATGTGGTTGTGGTTAGTGTGCAGGCTGGTAATGTTGCTTATTTCTATGGTGATAAGGTAAAGGGTAATTGTGATAATGCAGGACAGAGACATTTTGTGTGTGTGGAGTGGAGGTGGGTCAGAGATGGGTCTTGGTTGTTGGGGGTCAGGTGTGTTACCCGTTCTATGCACAGTGGATACTGCACAGTTATATGAGAAATCGATAGTGATGGAGACTTTCAGAATTTCTGAGGATTGGGATGGACACTTACACAAATACTAATTATCAGTGATAGTAGGATGATAGGGCTGTCAGGTTGGACAGTTAGTTACTATGTCTCTAAGGCTCTAAGGCTCCTCACTATCCTCCTTACTCTTCAATATTTACATGCAACCCATCTGCAATATCATAAGATCATTCAATGTGAACTGCCTGATATATGCAGATGACATCCTCTTATACATGCCTTTCTCCACAACTCACATGGACCTGACCCCACTCACGGACTGCTTCAATGCAGTTACAACTTGGCTCCAATCACAGAACCTACGCATCCAACATAAAAAAACTGAAGTGCTATTCATCACCAGAGACCCCAACTTTACTCCCCCATCCCACGTCAGTGTCAAGGAAGCCGACCTGCAGACTAAAGAGGCAATAAAATACCTGGGAGTAACTGTCGATCAACGACTGGACATGAAAAGCCATATAAGCAATATAATCAAAGCTGTCTATTTTAAAATCCGTTCACTCAAACACCTACGCGCCCTGTTGACCCCAGAGGATTTCCGAACCATATATCAAGCGCTTATCCTGCCACATTTCGACTTTGCAAATGCCATCTTACAAGGGCTTCCCCAATCCACACTAGCCCCCTTACAGTTGGCCATGAATGCCGCAGCCAGGGTCATCTACGGAGCTTCCAGAAGCGACCACGTAACTCCCATTCTCAAACAGCTGCACTGGCTACCTATTCATGGGAGGATCACCTTCAAAACCCTCCTATTAACATTCAAGGCAATCAAAGGCATTTCCTCCCCCTCACTCACGCATCTTTTCCACATGGTACCCCCCAACAGATCGAGAAGAGCAACAGCTATCAACCTGCTAATCACACCAAAGGAATCGACAAAGTGCAACAAGACAACCACAAACAGAGCGTGCAGTTTCTATATCCCCAGATGCTGGAATGCTCTTCCCCCTGACATTAGGGCCATAACCAATCTATATCAGTTCAGGAAGGCACTCAAAACCTACCTCTTCATCCAATACTTCCCTGATGACCTTTGAGCCTAGATATCCCTCTCAAGAAATCACCCCTCTAGAGATGCCCCCTTACTTATGATCTGATTTTACCTATCCTGCAGTGTAAATAGCTTATGTATATAGTTAACCCTGTTATCCAAGTTTTTTTCCCTGTTCAATGTAAAACCATGTATGTATATAGTTAACCCTGTTATCCAAGTTTGTTTTCCCTGTTCAATGTAAAACCAGACACCTTGTCGTCATGGTAGTTATGTTATGATGTAAACCGCGCTGATGCCGAATAGCACGGTATATAAGAAACTGTAATAATAATAATAATAATAATAATAATAAATAGTGTCAGAGGTGTCTGGAGATAACCGGTAAATCTGCCATAAGTTAGAGGCAGGTAAGGGATGGTAAGTTATACAATTACTTCTTGTATCAGAGATTAAGGATTGCGCAGATATAGTGTATCAGAGGTTATTACACAGAATATTAGAGGCAATTATACTGTATTACATAGTATATCTGGGACAATTCTACTATATATCAGAGAATCTCAGGTTGCACATATACCTAGGGTATCAAAGGTAAATTACACAGTATATAAGAGGTAATTAAACATATGTCAGAGAATCACAGGTTGGAAAGATATCGGTATATCAGAGGCAGTTGGAGATGGTAGGTTGCTCAGCTAAATGAATACATTATTTCACAGTGCAAAATAGTTAAGAGACCTAAGTCCAGGATATTTCTGCGTTGTGTACTGGGAGAATTAGGTATTACTTGTGATATTGTGATCAGGAGCTGTGCTTTCGTTCTGTGCTGTATCGATATCAGCTTGATGGGGGGTGGCCTCCACAAGCGGCCTCCGCCTAAGGGCCACGCCAAAGGGTCCTCTGGCGAGGCCCTCAGGCGCGGGCCCGCCAGGCGCGGGCGTGCCCGACGGCGCGAAGATTTTAGCTGGTGCGGCCTGCCCCGATTGGGCAGCGATGTTCCTGAGGCCCCTCACACCGCTGGAGGCTTGATCCCCGTGAAGGGGAGAGCTGCTGGTGGTGGCGGGGGCTTGAAAGGGCTGGGGCCCGACGGCGCGAAGATTTTAGCTGGTGCGGCCTGCCCCGATTGGGCAGCGATGTTCCTGAGGCCCCTCCCACCGCTGGAGGCTCGATCCCCGTGAAGGGGAGAGCTGATGGTGGTGGCGGGGGCTTGAAAGGGCCGGCGCCTGACGGCGCGAAGATTTTAGCTGGTGCGGCCTGCCCCGATTGGGCAGCGATGTTCCTGAGGCCCCTCCCGCCCTGGAGGCTCGATCCCCGTGAAGGGGAGAGCTGCTGGTGGTGGCGGGGGCTTGAAAGGGCCGGCGCCCAACGGCGCGAAGATTTTAGCTGGTGCGGCCTGCCCCGATTGGGCAGCGATGTTCCTGAGGCCCCTTCCGCCGCTGGAGGCTCGATCCCCGTGAAGGGGAGAGCTGCTGGTGGTGGCGGGGGCTTGAAAGGGCCGGCGCCCAACGGCGCGAAGATTTTAGCTGGTGCGGCCTGCCCCGATTGGGCAGCGATGTTCCTGAGGCCCCTCCCGCCGCTGGAGGCTCGATCCCTGTGAAGGGGAGAGCTGCTGGTGCTGGCGGGGGCTTGAAAGGGCCGGCGCCCGACGGAGTGAAGATTTTAGCTGGTGCGGCCTGCCCAGATTGGGCAGCGATGTTCCTGAGGCCCCTCCCGCCGCTGGAGGCTCGATCCCTCTGAAGGGGAGAGCTGCTGGTGGTGGCGGGGGCTTGAAAGGGCCGGCACCCGACGGCGCAAAGATTTTAGCTGGTGCGGCCTGCCCCGATTGGGCAGCGATGTTCCTGAGGCCCCTCCCGCCGCTGGAGGCTTGATCCCCGTGAAGGGGAGAGCTGCTGGTGGTGGCGGGGGCTTGAAAGGGCCGGCGCCCGACGGAGTGAAGATTTTAGCTGGTGCGGCCTGCCCCGATTGGGCAGCGATGTTCCTGAGGCCCCTCCCGCTGCTGGAGGCTCGATCCCCGTGAAGGGGAGAGCTGCTGGTGGTGGCGGGGGCTTGAAAGGGCCGGCGCCCGACGGCGCGAAGATTTTAGCTGGTGCGGCCTGCCCCGATTGGGCAGCGATGTTCCTAAATTTGAAAAAGTGAAAAAAAGCTGGAAACTGACCCAAATTGGGTTGGACAGGCAAGTTGGACCCTGGGGCAAAATTAAAGGCAAAAAGCCTGGAAATAAATAAAAAAATAAACCAGAGTGAAAGCAACATGAAAAACAAAAAAAATAAATAAAAGGTTCCAGAAAAGTAAAAATAAAGGAAATGCACATACTAATAAAGGAAAGAACATGTAAATAAAAGTGAAATTCTAGTGTGTGGGCATGTGTAAGTGTTTTCTATAGTGTATGCATGGGAGATAGTGTCCACATGCAGGCAATTAGCTGAGACTGTAAAACACGTGGGGAGAGCTCACAGGAGTCTAAATCCCATGATGAAATTTGACTAAATAATGCAGATACAAAGCAAATTTGAAAAGAAATGATTTGTAAAATTTATTTTATATGTGCTAAGGTCTGTTAGAGGCGTTAAAATACTAACAGAGCTGTATAAGCTGAAATGAAGCTAACAAAAAGGGAACTATTTTCAAATGGAGCAAGATGGAAAAATACTTTTACAGTGTAAATATAATACTGGTGCAGGAACTTTAGTTAGAGGTTGGTGTGCCAGAGTGAATCTCTGTATGGAAGTAGAAGTGCTGGGAAAGGATTTGATTGAAATCAGAATTGCAAATAATTGAGAATTATTTACAGGGGAAGTGTGTAAGAAGCAAGAGTGAAAGCCGAAGAGAAAATTTAAAAGTCAAATGTGGAAATTTTTTCCTTAGTGATTGTCAACAGTCTGAAGAAACTCTGTATCTCATTCAAGCATTTTTAAAATCAAGCTGAATGAGAATTTGAATTGATTTATTGAAGAATGAGTTTAATTCTGAGCACCATTTTGGTTAAAAGCTTAACAGTGTCTGACTTGCATTCTATAGCATTGGAGTCCTTCAAGCATTGAGGAAATGTAGGGCTGAAGGTATAAAACTGACAGTGCAGTGAGAAGAGAAACCTTCAAAGTGAGCTGTTTTAAACTTGTGTACTGCTCACAGGTGCTGCTGGAGCACCAGGAATCAGCATTGACTCGAAGGCAGTAAAAAAAAAAAAGTTCACATGATTTATTTAATCCTGAAACATATTGAACTGTTTCAGTGAGGAAGAGAGCAAATGTCTGAAAGAGTGAAGGATTGAATGTGTGGAAAAAAAAACATTTATTGGCAATTTGTATATTTTTCCTGAACTGATTGATAGTTGTAAAGGATTGACTCTGCTATATAGCTAAAGAAAAAAACTGATTTTGGCAGAGTTCTGTGGGAGGGAAAGATAGGGACTTTACATATCTGTTATTCTTTTGGGGAAATAGCAAGCCTCCCAAGTAATAGAAACAAATAGAGAAAAGGGGATAGGAACACTTTTCTAGTTTTGCACGCATAGATAGGGAGATAGTTCTTTTGTTGATTTTTTTAAAGATAAGTAGTAGCTATCCTAACTACAGCTGGACACCGCTGGAGCAGAGTGGATCCTAAGTAGGGTTGCCAACTGGCTCCAGATGCGCCCGACAGGCTTGATCCAGTCCTGGGTTTACTCCATTGCATGCAGGGACACGTAGTTCGGATTTCCCCATTGCACTCCATAAGAAAAGCAAGACTACAAGTCCCTGCATGCAATGGGGTAAACCCAGGACTGGATCAAGCCTGTCGGGCGCATCTGGAGCCAGTTGGCAACCCTAATCCTAAGGCACCCAACATCAAGAAAGCAGGAAGACCTGGAAAGAAGATTGAGATAAGTGACTGATATACCACAGTGACTATTTTTTTGTAACACATTAGTGCACTAGTTGAATTTCTTAGAAACAAAAGGTTTCTATACCTGAAGAGTAACAACCATTCACCTGCAAGAATACAGATTGATTACGGTGTTAGAACCTTTCTACTACAGGGTAAAGAAATTCCAAGTTTTAAACAGGCTAACTAATACTCGCCTGTTGTTGAAAGGGTCCATATTGTACTGTTGAATAATAGAAACATTATAAGAACTGTTTATAGAATATAGTTGACTATATTATAATATAGTCTAATGTACTAAAGTGTTAGTGAACTTTATAAAGATTATTATTGTTTGTTTATATAAATTTATTTTATACTTTTTTTCCAAATTAAAATTAGAAAACTTTTTCCGAAGTTGAACTTGTTCAAGTGGTTCATGAAGCTGAAAAGCACATTGTAGAAAAAATAAAAAATATTTTCTCTGTAGGCTGGGAGTTTCCATTGGTGACATATCTGAGGAAACTCAGCCACCCGTGGCATTCATTACATCGTGGTAAACTAGGGTAACACCCTGTGGATCCCCTGGTTTACACTTATTTATAATAAACACCTGGGGACCCAATATTCAAAGAAAGCTGAACTCCCAAATTTAGGCTCTATTTTCAGCCAAATTTATGAGCCTAAAGGGTATTTTTACTAAGTAGCGGTAGTGGCTTCCGTGCGGTATTGCACAGAAGCCGCTACCTCTGCTTAGTAAACATACCCCCAAAGCTTCAATTGAAAATTCATATTAATTTACTATATGAGCTTAAAAGTTGTGCTTATATATTTAGGTCTGCCATTCATTTGCCTAGATTTAGGAGCCTAGTGCTGAAAATCAGTGCTAAGCCCCTAACTTTCCCCCACTCTAAATCTGCCTGTTACCATTTACTTTTAATGCTCCTAAATTGAGGTGTTTAGTGAAATTTTGGGTATAAATTTAGAAACTGAGCCCTAGTAAATTTTCAAAGAGGCCAAGTTAAGAGCATAGAAGTCAGTTTTCAAAAAAGCTGATATTCAAACGCCACCGCAGTCAGCTGTGGAGCTTAAATTGTTACACAATCTGTGTTAGTAGAATTATTCTGCTTAGTTTTTTAAACCTATGTGTGCATGTTAAGATGTTCTATGTAAAAAGTTATTCTGTTCCATGTAAAACAAGCTCTGCATTGTTAACTGTTGTTAATTGTACACCGCAACTGATCGCTGGAAGATGCGGTATATAAATAAGTGTTAAATAAATAAATAAATAAATAAATATCAGCAGAATATTCAACAGCAGTGTCCGAACAGGAGCTGCTGCTGATCTCGAGACTGAGCTGCATGATCTGGATAAATGCCAACACTTATCCATTTAGTGGATTTTCAGTTGGCACTTATCCAGCTTTCAACTTACGACAGCTTTTCATGCATCCTACTTTGTCCAGCTAGGTGCCATTGGCAAAGCCACTAACCGGCCAGCACAGACATGGCTTTTGCTCTACCTCTGGACTGCTCCTGCATTAATCGGTTAGTGCCAGAGCAGTCTATGGGGATATTCAGCAGCACTGTGGTCAGCATCCTTAACTGGCTGGCCTCCCATTGGCCAACTGGCAAAGGGTACGGAATACTGGTGCCATAAGTTTCAAAGTTAGGAACGTAAACTCTGGGTTTTTTAAGATATAGAGGCTGATATTCAAAAAAAGCTCAGTACCTAAATCCTTTGATTTTCAGTCTCATAGTATTCTGAAGGAAAGTTCTTCTGCAACCTGCATTTTATTTTTTTATATATTTATTTATAGCTCACCTTTTCAGAAATTGCTTAAGGTGGGTCACAGCAATAATGGACTCCATAGGCTGAAGCAATCTGATTGGTTGCCTTCCGTCCTTTCCTGAGATGCTTTATAGTATTTACTTCAGTCTCAGACAAAGGATATATCCATGCATGTATAATTTTCTTTTGGATTTTAGGAATGATGTTTCCAACATTCAGTGACATCCACATTGCTCCATTCTCTGATGAGCAGCTCTACACGGAACACTATACCAGAGCCAATTTTTGGTAATATTCAATGACTAACGTTTTATCTTTAATTGTGTGTAAAATTCATTGGTGTTTTAAGCAAAAACGATAAAATCTGAATCTTATATGTATAAAATGAAAAAATAATGTGCACCTTTAGCCCTGCAAATTAGAATTGGGCTCTATAAATTTGTAAACCGCTCTGATAAAGTCTGTTGGAAGGGCAGTCATAGTGGTTGGGAGTGGAGGAGTAGCCTAGTGGTTGGGGCAAGGTACTTCAGGCTGGAAGGTCAGGGGTTCAAATCCCACTAGAGGACAGCAACCTTGGGCCGGAAGGACTGGGGTTTCTAGTCCCACAGATGCTCCTTGTGGTCTTGGGCAAGCCACTTAACCCTCCATTGCCCATGTTCCCTGTAAGTATTAGTGTATGTGTCTCATATCCCCGCGTGTTAAATGTATCCCCCAATTGTGTGTTGTGACCGCTTTGATTGAAGGATAAGGCAGTATACAAAACTGTCTAAATAAAATAAATAAACAGTCTAAAAAAATGTGTCTGGATCTGCAGCATGCCTAATATAGTGGCCACAGTTGTTAAAATTCTAGCCACTTGGATAGTACTGCATTATTTTTGCTGAATTGGGCACCAGAGAGGTGTTGCTATTGTTTATATAGTGCATCTAAATCCAGAATTCCATAAGTAGTTCTTATCTGATATGCATATAGCATATAGAACTATGTCTTTACCATTATCTCCAAATCCACTCTCCTCCAGATTTACTCTCTTAGACCTTAAGTTCTCCTGCATTTCACATTACCCTTTGAATTAGCACACATTTGAACTCATGAGCAGTAACACCAGTCATTAGAGTTCAATCTTATTAAGATTCCATGCAAAAAGACCTCTCAGGCTGGCTTTCTCCTTGAGATCTTTCTAAAACATGCACTAAGAACATAAGAAATGCCATACTGGTTCAGACCAAGGTCCATCATGCTCAGTATCCTGTTTCCAACAGTAGCCAATCCAGGTCATACGTACCTGGTAGTTTCCCAAAAAGACACACAGGTTCCACAATGCTTGTCCCGGGGCAAGCAGTGGATTTCCTGGATCCTCTTTAATAATGGTTTATGGACCTTTTCTCCAGGAACTTGTCCAAACCTTTTTTAAACCCATCTACACTAACAGCTTTTACTACATCCTCCGGTAACGAATTTCAGAGTTTGATTACATGTTAAGTAAAAAACTATTTTCTCTTGTTAGTTTTAAATGGGTTACATTGTAGCTTCATTGTATGTCCCCTAGTCTTAATACTTTTGGATGGTGTAAACAACCGATATATGTTTACCGGTTCCACTCCATTCATTAATTTATAGACCTCTATCATATCTCCCCTCAGCCGTCTCTTTTCCAGATTGAAGAGCCCTAACCTTTTAAGTCTTTCCTCATAGGGTATCCTTCCATCCCCTATACCATTTTGGTGGCTCTTCTCTATACCTTTTCTAATACTGCTATATTCATTTTACGATATGGCAACCAGAATTGCACACAATATTCAAGGTGCTGTTGTACCATGGAACGATACAGAGGCATTATAACATCCTTGGTTTTATTCTCTAGTTCTTTTCTTATGTTTCCTTGCATTCTATTTGCTTTCTTGGCCGCCGCTGCACACTGGGCAGAAGGTTTCAACGTATTATTCACAATGATTCCTAAATCTTTTTTCTAGGTGGGCTTTTCTAATGTGGAACCTTGCATCGTGTAACCATAGTTTGGGTAGTTCTTTCCTACGTCATAACTTTGCACTTGGCCACATTAAATTTCATCTGCCATTTCGATGCTCAGTCTCCCAAATATATCAAGGTCCTCCTGCAATTTTTCACAATCCTCTTGTGTTTTAACAACTTTGAATAATTTTGTGTTATCTGCAAATTTGATCAACTGACTTGTTCCCATTTCCAGGTCATTTATGAATATGTTAAAAGCAGCAGGCCCAGCACAGATCCCTGGGGTACTCCACTATTCACCTTTCTCCATTGAGAAAATTGGCCATTTAGCCTTACTCTTTGCTTTCTGTCTTTTAACCAGTTCCTGATCCACAATAGTACACTGCTCCCTATCCCAAGACTTTTAATTTCACCAAGAGTCTCTCATGGGGAGCCTTGTCAAAGGCTTTCTGAAAATCCAGATACACTATGGGCCCAATTCTGTAAGGCGACTAGGCGGGGCTGTATGTCCCAGTGGGACATGCAGCCCGCTTGCCATCCGGCCCTTATTCCCACAAGCAATCTTCACACATGCACACAGTCTTAGTGCGGGGAGATCTGGATGGGAATGGCACGGGGGCAGGGAGTGGGCGGAGTGGGGGCGAGACAGACCCCAGACCTACAGGGCCGATTCAGGTCACGGCTCTGTACGTCCAGGGAGGACCAGGAGGGCACCCAGCTTATTCCACCTTGGAAGTGGAATAAGCACAGGGCACCCTTTCGCACCAGCCCGGCAGCCCCAAGAGCAATGGTGGCGCTGGAGATGTTTATTTAATTGTTTATTTATTTATTTAACTGGTTTTGGTATACCGTTTTTCTCCCAGTCAAAACGGTTAATAGGTGTGTCCCGCCGCCTGATCCAGGCTCCAGTTGCCCTATCTGAGAGTCTGGTGGCAGGGAAATGGGGATCAGCACAGCAGTGGTCTGGCTGTGGAGTGGGAAGGATGTCTCCCGCGGTACAGCAGGGGCATGCCGGGCCATCTCAGAGCCCGATCCTGCACTTGTGGGAACGTCTGGTGCAGAATCGGGTCCTAATGGGCATGTCCTGTTTGTAGGCATCCAGACGGCCCAGACATGCCCCTTCTGGGATCGGGTTCCAATCAACTGGCTCACCTTGGTCTACCTGTTTATTCACACCTTCAAAAAATATAACAGATTAGTAGGACAAGAATTTTCTTGGCTAAATCCATGTTGGCTTTCTCCCATTACACATGTTCAGTAATTTTATTCATTATAATGCTTTCTACCATTTTCCCCGGTACTGACATCAGGCTCACTGGTCTGTAGTTTCCCGGATCACCCCTAGAACTCTTTTTAAAAATTGGCATTATATTGGCCATTCTCCAATTTTCCGATACTACAAATGATTTTAATGATAGTTTACAGATTACTAATAGTAGGTCTGCAATCTCATATTTCACTTCTTTCAACATCCTTGGATGTACAATATATCATCCAGTCCAGGTGATTTGCTACTCTTCAGTTTATCAAATAGTTGTAATACATCTTCCTGGCTTATCGATATTTCTTTCTGATACATCACCTTTTCAGGCTTGGGTAACTTCCCTATATCTTCTTCAATAAAGACCGAAGCAAAGAATTAATTCAGTCTCTCTGTTATGACCTTGTGCTCACTTAATGCCACTTTTACCCCTCTATCATCTAATGGTCCAAATGACTCTCTCAAGGGTTTTTTGCTATGATTGTTCTTGAAAAAGTTTTTATAGTGCATTTTTGCTTCCACAGCAAGCTTTTTTTCAAATTTTCTCTTTGCTTGCCTTATCAATGCCTTGCATCTAACTTGCTAGTTCTTATGTTTCCTGTTTTCATGATTTGGCTCCTTTTTCCATTTTCTGAAAAATACTTTTTGGCTACAACAGCCTCTCTGACCTCTCCTTTAAGTCATGTTGACAGTTTTTTGGCCTTCCTTCCACTTTTCTTAAAGCATAGAATACATTAGAGCCAGACTGTTCAAAGATAGTTGGTCCTCTCTTCCTTTACCCTGGGCCTTTTGTTTAGCTACTAGAAAATAGTAAACCATAAACAGTACAAATTCAACTACATTCAAGAAGGTATTGCCTAAATATTTTCAATAGAAAGACAGTAAAAACTTTAGGAAAGATTATGAAAGGAAGATGGCATACTAGAAGCCCTCAGTTTTAGTTACAGTGCCTTGTGGAAGTATTCATCTCCTCTGTGTTTGTCCTGTTTTGTTGCATTACAACCTAATTAAAATGGAGAATTGGGGGTTAGCACCATGTGATTTATACAAAATGCCTACCACTTTGAAAGTGCAAAATATTCTTTATTATGACACAAACAATAATTTAATATAAAAAGAACCCCAGAAATCAGGAGTATGCATAGGTATTCTCCCCCCTCCCCCCCCCCCCACGTCAATACTTTGTAGAGCCACCTTTTGCTGCAATTACAGCTGCAAGTCTCTTGGGTTATGTCTCTATTAGCTTAGCACATCTAACCACTGGGATTTTCATCTATTCCTCAAGGCAAAACTGCCCCAACTCCTTCAAGTTAGATGGGTTGCATTGGTGTACAGCAATCTTCAAGTCATGCCACAGATTCTCAATCGAATTGAGGTCTGGGCTTTGAGTAGGCCATTCCAAGAAATGTAAATGTTTCCCTTTAACCCACTCCAGTGTAACTTTAGCAGTTTATTTAGAGTCATTGTCCTGCTAGAAGGTGAATCTTCATCCCAGTCTCAAATCTCTGGCAAATTGAAACAGGTTTTCCTCAATAATTGCCCTGTATTTAGTGCCATCCATCGTTCCTTCAATCCTAACCAGTTTTCCTGTCCCTGCTTGTAAAGAACATCCCCACAACATGATGCTGCCACCACCATGATTAAATGTGGGAATGGTGTTCTTGGGGTGATGAGAAGTTTTGGGTTTGCACGACACATGGCATTTCCCATAATGGCCAAGAAGTTCAATTTTCATCTCATCTGACCAGAGAACCTTTTTCCATGTGTTTGGGGGGTCTGCTACATGGGGTTGTGCAAACTCCAAACATTTTTTCTTATTTCTTTCTTTAAGCAATGGCTTTTTTTCTGGCCACTCTTCCATAAAGCCCCGCTCTGTGGAATGTATAGCTTAAAGTGATCCTATGGATAGATACTCCCATCTCTGCTGTGAATCTTTGCAGCTCCTTCAGTGTTATCCTTGGTGTCTTTGTGGCATCTCTGATTAATGCCCTCCTTGCCCGATCTGTGAGTTTTGGTGGGTGGCCTTCTCTTGTCAGGTTTGTAGTGGTACCATATTCTTTTCATTTTGTTATGATGGATTTGAAGTTGTTCCGTGGGATATTCAGAATTTGGGAATTTTTTTTTATAAACCAACCCTGATCTATATTTCTCCACAACTTTGTCTCTGACCTGTTTGGAGTGCTCCATCGTCTTGATGTTGTTTGCTTAGTAGTGTTGCAGAGTTAGGAGCCTTTGGGAA
This sequence comes from Ichthyophis bannanicus, assembly GCA_033557465.1. NCBI lineage: Eukaryota > Metazoa > Chordata > Amphibia > Gymnophiona > Ichthyophiidae > Ichthyophis > Ichthyophis bannanicus. The sequence goes on from CM066032.1 coordinate 703,009,729, forward strand.
AATATATATTTATATAGGCATCATGTGACAGATCATGTGACATTGATTGCACACAGGTGGACCCTAACTAACTAATTATGTGACTTCTGAAGTTAATTGGTTGGACAAGATCTTATTTAGGGGTTTCATAGCAAAAAAGATGAATACATATACATTCACAACTTTTCAGTTTTTACTTGTTTCTTTTATATAAACAAGGTATTTTATTGTAATTCTACTTCACCCATTTGGACTATATTGTTAAGTCTATTACCTGATATCCAAATGAACCTCCATTTTCATTTCAGGTTGTAATACGACAAAACAGGACAAAAACCAAGGGGATGAATACTTTCACAAGGCACTGTATATAACTAGATTGTCTTTAGGAGTGGTAGAATTTAATAGCTGTAGGGCATAAGTGGATTCATCCCTTTTCTCTTAAATAAGTAATCCACATTAAGGTCAAACAGTTGTCTTAAGAGATTAGAAGCTCGTGGATTGAATCAGGTTCTCCGCAAAATATGGCGTCATGTGTTTATGCAGCTAGATCATTCACCACTATAAGGTAAAGGGGACCTCTTACCAGGGGTGCAATCATGTAATTTTCAGAGTTGAAGGGATAAGGATTTAGTGATCCTTGAGCAAAGGTTTATGGATGATGTTCCCTTTCACATATTTGCAGACAGAACTGGAGAACTGGGGCTTCTTTGCCTCTCTTCATATTTGTAGTTATACGTCTTGACATGGTCCAAATCTTCACTGAATTTTCTTCTGATTTGGAAGACTCCTTCATCTGGAGAAATTGGATGCTTTTAGAGACTTGTCTGCCCCCTCAGACTGTACAAAATATTTAAGGATTACTCCATACAAACACTAAATCAATGGCTTGTACAGCATTAGCCGCTCAATGGACCAGGGAGAGGGATAACCGTCTTGAGTGAGAATCTCTTAAAGACCATCAGGAGAATTCCTCAAGTTACGGTTAATGTGGCTCTTTGAGACCTGCAGTTTAGGGTCTTTTGGGAAGCTTACTATTCTCCATTGTGGGCTTTTCAGATGGTCAGTGCACCTTACCTGGATTGCTGAAATGTAGTGAACCACGGGCGTCTCTCAAGCATATTTTGGGGGGCTGTCCAAGGCTCCAGGAGTTGTGGTCATGAGCTCTCCATTATATGAAAGGGGTTTTAAAATGTTGTGTTCTGAGGCTGGTGTGTAATGTACTTTTTGACAAGCTCTCTTCAGTAGGTCTTCCTGGACTGGGTAAGCGATTCTGGACCAGTCAGGCATGGTTGTTTTGTGAAAAATCTATTTTGTTGGTTTGGACGGATGGAGAGCTTCCCTCATTTTGGCAATGGAGAGGCAGAATGCATTGGTTGCTTCAAGTGGATTGTATATGAGCAGAGGAAAATCGGAAGAGGAAGCAATTTTTCATGTACCTGTGCAATGCTAACTCCTCTTCTGTGGGATTTGGTGATGAATGAGCTCTAGGGCTTTATACATGGAAGTCTTAGAAGCTTGTGTTTTAGGGGCCTGGGAGGAGAAGTTATGTTCTCTGATTATTAGCATGGTAGGATGAAGTGGGGGAAGGTATGGGTATGTATGGATTTGGAATGTATGTATTTTTGAATGGAACTTTAAGGGGAAGGTGTTTTCTTGAATCATAGTTATTTGTTGGTCTGGGGATTGATAGGGAGGAAGGGAAGCATACAGGTAATAAAATGGAAAATAAAGACTCATGTATTATGTTATGAAGCTGTCATATTAAGTGTACCCATGCACAGGTGGTTTGTTGTATTAATTTTGAATTTAATAAAGCACCAGCAGAGCTCAGGAAGACAGAACCATCCTCCTGTTCCACATTCCATTTCTTGGCTGTTGCACCACAAAGAAAGACAAAAGTTTTTCTTTTCTTTATTTTTTTTTAAAAAGCTTGTTAAAATAAATCCACTGATTGGAAGAACTTTGAATTACAAAGTAAGGGGCATCGTTTACAAAAGTGCACTACCAAGCGCTAAGCACGCCATGTTAACTGCATGGGGCACTGCAGTAAAATCCTGCACAAACTGGTTAGCGCTCCATGGAGCAAGAACTGGGCCGGGGGGCGGGGGGGCAGAACACAGGCGTTGATGGCACATTGCGATTTGCATGGGTGTTACTAACCTTGAATGTTGCTATTTTCATGGGTGCACTTCCCACCTCCTCAAGGAGTGGCTTTAAGGGCACCCGCATGCACGATTCCAATGAGCTAATGGCAAGGGGACATGCGGACACACCTCCTTAAGTCAGCGTGGGCATCAATGTGCGCTAACATCATGCATTTTAGTAAACATACCTCTAAATTTAAACATTTTCTATGTAAGTTAAGTTTCACTAATATTATCAGCACAGCCAAAGATAAGAGATTTTTTACTGTTTTACTTTAACTTTTATCTCTGGTGAAGCAGAAGCAATGATATAGAAAGTGAACTGATAGGTTTAACTAATCATTCTGAGTCAGGATTATCAGCATCCTAGGAGGTGGTTTGAGAAGTACTAGGCTGCACTGTCTACACAGATAAAAAGCTGATTTACAAGTGCAAGTCGGCATAGGAGACAGACATAAGTAGCAATTTTAGAAAAACTGCCTCTAATATGTGTATGCCAGCTACATGTATAGATATAAAGGAGGTATGTTCTCGGCATGTTTTGGTAGTCCTTAAAAATATGTGCATATTTTATATTTTATAATGTCAGTACATGTATATTGGGAAAATGTCGACATCAGCATTTACAACGGCTTTGAATCAGTGGCCTAAATTCTGCCCAAGCAGCCCCTATAATGCAGGGTGGGGGTGTGGCCTGGGCAGGAAGGAGGCCCACATGGCCACACGGCAACTTACTTTAATTTGTTTTCCGCTCTGCCTCTGCTCAAGGCATAGTTGCTGTTATCTCCCAGGTTGAAGTCTCATGATAACAGCCATACTGAGACTTCAACCTCGGCCCAGAAGGAACATTCACCAAATCTGGAGCTGAGGGAGCAGGCAAACAAATTAAAGTAAGCTTTTCCCGTGGGGAGGAGGCAGGTGCTACAATGGGGGGGGGGGGGTGCTGCTGTGAGGGGGCAATGGCACGGGAGACAATAGGGAACCCCACAAAATTTTGCTTGGGGGTCCCTCATTAGAAATTTTGCCACTGCTTCAAATCATTCATAACTGACCAAATTTCTTTGTTGGACCTTGGTTGTGAATGAAAGCTTGAGAGGGAAATTATACTTAACTCTCTGGGGTTTAAAATCACCACCCTGAAATGAAAAATATGTGAATTTCAGAGCTTTCCTTAATTGTCTTCTAGGGATGTGCAGAGGGACATTTTCAGTTCATTTTTGGTTCCTTTGGTCTTTTTCCCTCAATTTAAATGCCTGTGAAAATGTTTATGCATTCTAATCAAGTTAATGAGCATGAATTCAAAGATTAGCATGCATTGACTGATTCAGCATACACTGAGGGCCCCTTTTACTAATGCCCACCAGCTGGTTAAAGTGTGGTTTAATGTATGGCAGCTAGCAGTTGGGAGCTTTAAAGTGTGAGTGCGCCTGCCATCACATGCTAAAATAGACATTAATCAGCGATCACAGGATGGGGCGGGGAATGAGTGGAGCATGGGCATGGAGGGCGCATTATCACTAGTGCCAGGGTTATTGCCCTGCGCTTAGCGGCAACACTGATCTTAATATGAGTTCACCTAAAGACTCCTCAATTAAGTGAACCCATTCGGTGGAGTGCACGTTAGATTGGCCCATCACATGTTAGCTGCCAGGACCATGCTGGTGACACCTCCGACAGCTACCATGGAGGCTTTGCAGATAACATGTGTTTGGCATGTTAACTGCAAATCCTTGGCAGACTTTAGTAGAAAGGACTCTACATTTTTTATTGCACACTAACAAACCAAATGAGCACCAATGAATACGATTCCTATTGGCTTTTCCTGCACATGCAAGTTTGCAAAATCTGCTACAAATACAAATAAGTGGCACTGTTTATATCGGTAAATGGTGCTACTTAGACGTATAAAGCTCTAAGCAATGCAGCTCTTTTGCTGTACAGTTTCTTTTGTAAAATGACTTCTTCCGATATCCAACATGCCAAATACATCTATTTTTTCCTGCAGCTCCTATACATATTTTATTTTGCATGCACAATTCTACATGTCCATTTTCTGACCTGGACATCCTATACAAGGTGAGACTACATGTGTCTGTTTTTCACTTGGCATACTTTGCTGCCATACCATAGTTGTAGGTTAATGTCAATCACTTCCATTTGGCAAGCATTTCTGAGGAGGGCACTAATTAAATCCATTTCCATGAACAAAATAAAGCTCTGCTAGCAGAAAGGATCATTTTGAAAGGAGGTGAAAGTTTAGCAACAGGGATCCTCTAACCTTCATACTGCAGAGTTGTTGCTATGGGTGGGTGGGGCAGGCAACAACATGTGTAGTGTTGGGTTTTCAGAACTAGCTGCCTTGTTTTGCCTGGTGAAAGCAGCCCCCAAGTACAGGAAGCATAGATCTGCAAAGATAGTTTTGCCCATGGGTTGATTTTATTTTTCTCTATGTAAAGCATGTCTTACGAACGGGATAAGCTGTCTAGAAGACTGGGCAACTGTGTAAGTGCAAAAAAAGTACCCATGCCATAAGATTGTGTGCACTTTCATATAGAGCCAGTGGCGCCCTTTGGGCAAAGCAAAGGCAGAGTTGCATTGTGCATGGGCATTGTATAGACTATGTGGGTATATGCACAAAATACATGACAAATGTACACCATCTTCAGAGCAGGAGTAAATTTGTGTGTTGTCATTGCATCCTAAAAGAACTGGTTGGGGAGCCTATTTCATAACGGCATATATGCACCTAGATGCCTTTATGGACTTTTCACCTAGACGTCCTCTTATAAAAATCCTCCTCTCATGCATAGTTTTGCTTTGATTTTTGGCAAAACTCCCTCAGTTAGAACCTGTTGGGGCTGATATTCAGCAGTGGTGGTTAAGCACTTTTAAAGCAGCTCACAAGCTATTTGGCATTGGACCTTATCTGGCATCTGACACTGAATATCTGGTTTTGCCAGACAGCGCTATTGCTATCTGGTCAGCAGCAATGTTCAGCCACTAACTGGATAGTAAAAGTTAGGAGAGTTAGGAGTCCTAACTTTATCTGGTTTAGCTATCCAGTTCATGTCTAAATATTGCCACTGGCCGGATAGCGACTAGAATCACCCCTGATCCACCCACAGACCGCCCTTGTTTTAACCAGCTGGCTTTTGCACAGTCTGTGGTGATATTCAGCAGCTGAATATCAGGATCGCTGCATTTTAGCTGGTCTGCTAACCATGCACCCCGTCTTCACCAGAGTGATCATGTTCATTTTTGTTCCCAGAATGCATAATTTTCCAAAACATTTCCAGCTAGCCACTGCGGCTGCATATCTTTATATGTGTGTGTGAATATAAAATTAACCTCTTGGGGACCTAGTTATTAAACCACAGTAGATGTTTAATGAGACGTTTATCATGTGCCAACAATGTGGTGCTATGTTAAGTTAGTGCAGTGCATTAACTGTTAGTGCACACTAACTCTTGTGTAATCTAGACTTTTCTATTAGGGGGAAGGGTTTGGCGGTGACAGATAACTTGCTGCATTTAGCTAAACCTCCAGCGGTGTAGCTAACTACATTCCACATTATCAGCTATGCCATTAACACGCAGTAGCAGCCACTATACTATGTTGACTCCACATCTGCCTTCCCCAAAGTTCTGAGAGTGCCCCAAACAGATAACACGTAGGCTCTGCACTTAATATGCCTTAATCTTGTCTGTTAAGTGCAAAACCTTAGTGCAGCTTGGTAAATAGGCCCCTTGAAGAAGTAGCAAATTCATGAAGTATCTTCCACTTGTAAAGCATGTTTTACATGTAAGAAAATGTTCTGATAATAATGTGCAGACAAATGCATGTATCTAAGGGGCCCTTTTACATAAGAGCACTAGGGTTTAGCACCTAACGTATGTTTAGAGCTAAAAATAATGTGCGGTAGTTGCAACTCCTGTGCACTAACTGCCGAGGGCATGGCCAGCATGTTCCCAGCAGTAAACACACAGAAAGACACTCTAATGCATTGTGTAGGTGTGCACTCTTACCACGAGTGCACTGAATGACACCTATTAAGGTGGCGTTTGCTGCACCTGTGCTAATTGCACAAGGCACAGGTAGCGCATGGTGTGTACATCCCACGCTACCTGCGCTGGGTTCATCACACCTACTCTCCGTTCCTAACCACCCCAACATGCAATGTACTGATAACGTGGAAATTGGCACATGCTTACTGTCCTGGCAGCATGCTTTAGTATAAGGCCCCTAAGTATGCACACCAGCAAGATGATATGCACTTATGTCTGCACCAAGCACAAGTACTGATGGGAGCATAGTTTGGGCAAAGCTGATATTTGCATCAATTTTCAAAGAACAATAGGCTAATATAAGCCAGCAAAAACATAAACTAGAAAAAAGTATATGTTAAGTGCCATCGAGTTGGTGTCGACTCAGAGCAACCCTCTGGATAGTTGTCCTAAATTGTGTTCGGTCTTCAGTCAGGCAGCTCATTGTTGACAGACTGGCACCCGTAGCTGCTGTTGTATCAATCTATCTCATTGCTGGCCTTCCTCTTTTGCATTGACCTTCTACCTTTCCGAGCCTGATGTCTTTCTCTAATGATCTCTCTTCACATGATGTGTCCAAAGTATGAAAGTCGAAGTCTTGTCATCTGAGCTTCTAAAGAAAGCTTAGGTTCGATCTCCTCTAGTACTGACTGGTTTGTTCTTCAGGCAGTCCATGGTATACACAGTATTCATTGCCAGAACCATAATTCAAAGACATCAATTTTCTTCCTGTCTATCCTTTTCACTGTCCAACTTTTGCATCAGTTTGACATTATTGAAAATTCCGTGGCTTGAACAAGTTGAATCTTTGTATGGAGAGAGACATCTCTGCTATTGAGAATCTTGTCTAGATCCTACATAGCCATTCTGCCAAGAGCAATGCATCGTCTGATTTCTTGACTGCTTGTTACTTCTTTATTGATAATTGATCTAAGTAGGTTAAAGTTGTCCACTATTTCAATTTCTTCTCCATTAATGATGAACTTATTGATTTTGCCATTTGTCATGATTTTTGTCTTCTTTACATTAAGATGCAGGCCCATTTTAAGACTATGTTTCTTGACCTTGAGAAGCAAATTTTTCAGATCGTCTTCATTTTCAGCCAGTAATGTGGTATCATCAGCATAGCGAAGGTTGTTGATGAGTCTTCCATCAATCTTCACACCTCTGTCTTCATACAATCCTGCTTCTCTGATGATTTGTTCTGCATATAAATTAAACAGGTAGGGTGAAAGTATGCAACCTTGTCTTACACCTTTGCTTATTTTAAACCATTCTATTTTTCCTTGTTCCGTTTGAACTGTTGCTTCTTGATCAATGTAAAGGTTGTGCAAGAGAATGATCAGGTATTCTGGTATACCCATGCTTCTTAATCAGGCCCAGAGTTTCTCATGGTTTATACAGTCAAAAGGCTTGCTGTAGTCAATAAAGCACCAATAGATATCTTTTTGGTATTCTTTAGTCTTTTCAAGAATCCATCTCACATCCGCGATGATGTCTCTCGTTCCTCGCCCTTTCCTGAACTCTGTTTGCACTTCAGGTAGTTCTCGTTCCAGGTATGGTTGTAGTCTCTGTTAAATAATTTTGAGTAGAATCTTGCTGGCATGAGGGATCAGAGTGATTGTGCGATAATTTCCACAGTCAGTTGGATCACCTTTCTTTAGTACTGGTATAAACACAGATTTTTTTTCCAGTCAGTTGTCCATGCTGTTGTCTTCCAGATGTCCTGGCAGAGCCTTATAAATATGGTAACAGTTGCATCAGATTTCTGTAATACTTCTATGAGAATGCCATCAATGCCTGGTGCTTTGTTTTTTGATAAGACTTTCGATGCTGCTTCGACTTCTTCTTTCATCACCAGTGGTTCAGAATCATAAGGTACAGATTGAAACGGTTGTTGGTCCACTTGATCTTTATCATATATAAACTCTGTATATGCTTTCCACCTTTTGTTGATCTTCTCAGCATCATTCAACATAGATCCTTGAGCATCTTGTAACATTCCAATTCGAGGCTGGAATTTTTTCTTTAATTCTCGTAGCTTTAGGAAAGCCGATCTTGTTCTTTCTCTAATAGTTTCTGCTTCTATTTCCTTGCATGTGTCATTGTAGTACTTCTTCTTGTCTTGTCTTGCTGCACGTTGGAAACCTCTTGAGTTCTGCAATTGTGCCTCTTTCAACTCTGGCTTTAGCTTCTCTGCGTTTCTGGGCAATTTTCAGAGTTTCGTCGGTCATCCATTTTGGCCGTTTTTGCTTTTTCACCTTTTGAAAAGACTTCTCGCTTTCTTCCAACACAGCCTTCTTGATGTCATGCCATAACTCATCTGGAGCTCTGTCATTTATATCTAAAGCTGCAAATTGAATTTGCAGGTAGTCTTTAAATTCCAGTGGTATATTCTCAAGGCCATATTTTGCTACATTCATTAGTGGCTTGCTCTTTTTCAACTTTAGCTTGAGTTTGCATACTAGTAGTTGGTGATCTGTACTACAGTCAGCTCCAGGTTTTGTCTTTGTTGATTTTATAGAGCTTTTCCATTATTGACTTCCACAGATGTAGTTAATTAGACTTTTATACAATCCTTTGGGTGAAGTCCATGTGTACAGTCGCTACTTATGTTGCTGGAAGAAGGTGTTTGACATGAATAGATCATTGATCTTGCAGAATTCTATCAGTCTTTCTTCAGCTTCATTTCTGTTGCCAAGTCCATATTTTCCAACCATTTTGCCTTCTTCTTTGTTGCCAATGTTTGCGTTCCAGTCACCCATGACTATCAGGATGTCCTGTTTGCATGCTCTGTCAATTTCAGCTTGTACTTGTTCATAGAATTCATCAATTTCATCCTGCAGCTGTTGTTGGGGCATATGCAAAAATACTTGAATTATAATTGTGTTGATAGGCATTCCTCGTAGACAAATAGAAATTATGCGTTCACTGACTGCATTGTATTTCATTACAGTCTTTGCAAGTTTCTTCTTAATTATAAATGCAACACCATTTCTTCTTTGTCTTTCATTTCCAGCATAGTAGACATGTGATCATCTGATGCAAAGTGCCCGATGCCAGTCCATTTCAGTTCGCTGACACCCAACAGATCAAGTTGTACAGATTCCATTTCATTCTTGACCACCTCCAACTTCCCTTGGTTCATACTTCGTACATTCCATGTCCCAATATGTAAGACATCTTTGCAGCTTCTGATTCTTATTTCATGCACAGCTACATCAGCAGTTAGATGTCCTGAGGTCTTTGATCCAACCACATCATAAATGCTGGCTTTACTCTGAAAAGTTTTCAGCTCCTCCCGAGTAGCCAGTTGAGTGCCTTCCGACCTGGGGAGTATCATCTCCCAGCACTGTAGTGCAATTTGTTTTGTTGTGACTATCCATTGGGTTTTCATGGCAATATACAGAAGTAGATTGCCGGGCCTTTCTTCCGCACAGTTTAAGTTTAGTGTTTTTGCGTTGTCACAGAAATGTGATCCTCCACCGCCAACATTGTCCCATTCTGCTGCTGCCCAAATGGGTGGTTTGCCTTGGTCTGGCACCTCAGTTGGGACCTTTCCATCTTGGGAGATCCTGCCAGTAGTTAAACTACCGATAGCTTAGCCCTCAGTATCACTGATGCACACAAGCCCCCACAGCACGACAAGCTGCAAACCAAGTGAGGGTAGAAAAAAGTATATAGAAACTATAAAGCAATAGCTACATTCAGTCAGCTCAAGTTCTCAATAGGGGAGGGGGAGAGGAGAAGTCTTGGCAAAATTAATAAAGAACAAAAATGTTAAGGAAAACAAATCTGATTCAGACAATCACTTCAAGACAAATTAGCAGTAATGAGGATTTTTGCTTTGAATATTGCCAGAGATGAAGAATACTGGGTGTAGTTTGTGCCTTCTTTCTGCAATGGAAGAATTTTGCTGGAAAAGCAGTTGCATAGATTTGAAAAATGCAATTCACACATGAATGAATGAAAAGAAGGAATATAATTAATTAAATTAAGCTTTACCTCCCTCAGCCTAAGCACACTGCTGGGTTTAATGGATCATATCCTGATTCCCAGACATTTACCTACTTGATTTTTTTTTTTTTTGTCATTTCTGCTACACGGTTCTTAGTTACTTGCCTCCGAAATGACAATGCGGCAAGCTAGACCGGGAACCATTTTCTTTGTACTTCCTCTGTCACCTAGGAATACCTCCTTTGAATGTTCAGTATAATGTGCACTTTTTGCCCTATCAAGAGTGGACACATTTCAGACAGCCAATTCACCTGCCAATTCCCTTTGAGAATGCCCCTCTTTAAAGGAAAGCAAAAACCTTTATTGCTGTTGCATATGCTGTTTGTACTGCTTGAATATGGATCATTGGTTTCCTTGTAGGTTGCCTGAAAAGAAGGGATGTAGATATATCTTTAAGAAGAACACCATAATATTGCAAAGCATGATTCCAAGGTATTATAGTAATAGAAGGCCATCTATCGGTCACTGTGAGGTATTACATAGCAGCCATGATGCTCTGGTTCCATCCATGTGTGTGAACAATGAGTAGCTTAAACAGCTATTCACTGTGGGGGGCAATTTTCAAATAGTCTACACAGTTGCAAACAATGTGTGTGCCGCTAAAGTGCATTATACATAAATTTCAAATTTGAAGTAGATGTGCTGAAAGCATTCACATACTTGTGCAGGTGATGGAGGAGATAGGAGCAAAATAGCATTTTAATATTAAATGCTGCTTTCATCCCCTAACCTAAACATCCACTTGTAGTGGCTAAGAGTGTGTGCACTATGTAACTTCCAGCTGAGGAGGGTAGTTTTCAGTTAGGCCGTTTTACCAGAGCAAATACCTATCATCTGAGGAAGTGCTTTTAAAAATTGCTCTTCTGGATGTTAAAATGTTGAAAGACTACTGAAAAAAATAAAATAAAATGTTTTCGGGATTCCATGTATAGTCAGCATATTGGGAAAGACAAATACTCTAATATGTCAGTCTGAAAGTATTCAGCCTTAATGTGTGCAGGATCGGTCTTCAGGAGTTGGCATTGACTCATGGATACACAACAACAAGGTATCAGTAGGGTCAGCCCTACTATTGAGCAACTGTGTTCTTTGCACAAGGCCCCGCTTTTCAGCCCCACTATTCAATCCCTATTGACTTTTGCAAATGAGGCCCCACAATCGGTCTCCGCACATGACCCCCCTTCCCTCTGCATCTCCTTCAGGCCATCCCTGGTCATCAGTTTTCAAAGGTATGTGGCCCCTATCTTTTAGAGACGAGGGCCTATTTTAGAAAAGACATGGAGGTCGGAACTGAGATGTTGAGGTGGCAAAGCTTAAAATTCCAGCAGTATTTTAGAAAAGACCAACTACAGAGGTGCAGGCATGCACGCGTATGTGCTGTGACGTCTTCTTTAAAAGAAGATTGTCCCTTCTGTGTATTTTATAGTATTTTAAGGGTACATATGGACAATGATAATGTCCTTACCGATTCAAAATGCTATGATGATTTTTTTTAATTGCTCGCCTACAAAATCCTCAAATTCCCTGAGAGAAGCAGGAAGTCACAAATGTCTTTGTAGACTGTGACTGGTACATGCTGCTTGCATCCTCCTGTCAACTCGCACTTTGCATGTATTAACAAAAATCACCGACACCAGCTCGCTTATCTAATAGAGAGAGTTTATTTTCCACCATTGATCCAGAGAACTGCAGCATGATATATTGTTTTTTGGGGGGTTTTTAGTGCCATCAAGTCAGTGTTGACTCATAGCGACCCAGCTACCTCTGGGTTTTCTTGGCAATGTATCACCGGAAGTAGATTGCCAGCCTTTTCTTCCGAGGCAATGGAGGGTAAAATTAGATACATTGTTAGAGCAGATCAAATCCTATCTACACTCAAGCCACAACTCAAACTTTATCCTAACTTCCTACTTTCCAGAGAAAAACCCTGCACCTTTCTGACCACTGGCTTTAAGGGATATGTTTACTAAACAGTGGTAGCGGCTTCCATGCGATATCGGAGCCGTGCTACACTATCGCACAGAAGCTGCTACCGCTGTTTAATAAACATACCGCTAGGTTTCCCTCTCTTGCCTCTGGCTGGAGAAGGAATTAGGGCCTGAGGCTATATTTCCTGTCTACCTTTTCTTTTTCTTCCCCTTCTAGATTAGAGTCGGGAGTCCCAATCCTCCCTTTGTGTAACACGCCAACCTCCAGGGCTCTTTTCTTCCTGCTTTCAGGTAGATTTCTGCTCACTGCCACCCTTGGGAGTTTCCTGTCACATGCTCTAAGACCTCATCTGTGTTAAATATAGATTGTCCGCCTACATTCATTCATTCTGCTATGATGCTCCAAAGAACACCGCTCACCATATTCGGCACTGATCACAAAGTTGTAGGAAAACTACAGGTGACTATGCCAACTGAAGATTGCCCCAATGTTTTTTAACTGAAAGACCATGAGCAGTTTTATTTTCATTATATACACTTCAGAAATATTACGTAGCATCCTCCTTGAAGCTCAGTGCGTCTCTCTCAAAACACAGTAGAATAATTTTAAAACAAAATAGATGAAGTACTTTGAACTTATGAAGTATACACCAGAAATATGCTACCACCCTTCCATAGTTTATTAGAATCTTGCAACAAGTTAAAAAAACCAAAAATCATAAAATGCAGAAACCCATTGAAAACTGCTATAGCCTTCCATAAAGCTGCCACTCAAGAATCAAAGCAAACCCACAGCTCTGTACACTAACCACCATGCTTCCCTGCCAGCCTGTTTTTAGATAATCAGATTACTGACATTGCAGTACTTTTCTGAGTATCTTACTACATCCAATGACCACTCTTTTAGGTATCAACAGTGCTTTTATGGAGTCAACCTATCCAGCCTCCGGACTGCAGCTGTGGATGAATACTTCAGACAACCCATTGTAGTAAGTGCTTGCTTTCTCTTAGCCCTGTATAGACAGAAGAACACCATGTAGGAGTTTTAGTAGCTTTAGTAGCAGAAGGGTAAATTTTCAGTCAGATGTACATACCTTTAAACTCACATCAACTAAGGTGATTTTCAAATACAGTACAAGATGCCTAGGTTTGAATATTGGGCTGCTGATGTTGCTTTTGGAAAAGGATAGCATATAGGATGTGTGTTGGTGGAATGCCTACCATGGGTGTACTTTTTAGAAAATTAAGAGGGAAATTTGCAAACTGTCCATGGATTTGCAAAATCCACAAATAATTTGCAGCTGTTTTGCACCAGTTTACTTTCACTTTGAAAAGTTCCTAAAGAAACGTCCACCCACTCATCTACGCCTCCTTTTTGTATGGTTAGTTTTTCAAGTAAAATAACATGCATACTTTTGTAAGTTCAAACATATGCACATATTTCCAGTGTCACCCCAAGTCCAGGAACACATTCCCCTACTGCAAAAAAATGATGCATTTTGTTGCACTATGGGGCTTGTTTACAAAGCCGCGGTAGCGGTTTGCGATCGTAATCGGAGCCGCGGCCTCATTGATTTCAATGGGGCCGCGGCTGCGATCGCGATCGCGAACCACTACCGCGGCTTTGTAAACAAGCCCCTATATGTACAATTCTACACACATATTGACGACAATTTTCAAAAAGTCCATTTTCACAGGTAAAGCAATGTCCAGCTAAACTCAGACCATAAGTACATAAGAACTACTATACTGAGTCAGAGCAAAGGTCCATCAAGCCTAGTGTCTTGTTTCCAACAGTGATCGATCTAGGCAGGGCCGGCACTAGGAGATGAGGCACCTTACGCACCCCCAGCCCGATGCCAACTTCCTGGTTGCGGCATCAGGCATTGGTGAGGGCAAAAGCAAACTGCTCTCGATGCCAAAGTTTAAAAGGTAAGCACCACAGTACTGTTTTAGGCCATTGCTGCCACTGTAGGCCCCGGTGAGGGCAGCAGCGATGCAAATGGGTGGCCCCGGAGGGCCGGCGCTCTAGGTGACTGCTTAGTTCACCTAATGGTAGTGCTGGCCCTGAATCTAGGCCACAAGTACCTGACATATCCCATATGCCCCAGGAGCTCCTCAAACTCCACCTCTTTGTCCACAACTAAACTTTGTCCAGCCAACCATCTGTCCGAACAAATTTTAAGTGATCAGTGGGATAGTTACTCAGGCAAATCTTTTGAACATTGATCTCTGGGCATCTGGTACAATGTGCACTTTTCTCTAAATCATTTTACATTACTGTTGATAGGAAAGACATGCAAGCAGTAAAACATGTGAGAAAATGAAATATTGTTCCAAATGTGCAACTAGAACATTAGTTGCACGTTGGAAAAGTTCAGGAAAATAAGGCCTGCAGAAAGTCCTAGAATGGAAAATAAGATGGAGGGGGGGGGGGGGGAGTACCATATGCTAACCAGACTAAGATAAAGTATAATTAATAAGGCAAAAAGCCATTTCATTTCAATGACTTGCTCAAAATGAATTTGACTAAGCAGAGGTGGGCCCTAATTAATTCTGAATTATTTATAACTCCTTACTGAATGTGTATCTAAGTGGCTGTAATGTCGCAGCGAAGTGCATGCAATGAATAATACTAGGAGTCAGTTGCAGGGTCCAAGCCAATTTATTGTGCACAGGCTCAGACAGGAGTGTGTCAAAAAGGGACTGAGCAACGAAGTACAGGAACAGATTCCTTATATAAAATTTTTACAATTTGATAGAGGCAACCTTTCTATTGGTCCCAACGCCCCTTGCACCTATCCAATCGGTGACCCTCCCTGGGCCCCATTCCTTGTTCCCCCTTCTCAAACCATTCTAACAAAGACATAGTCTTAGGCATGGCTACATTTCTACTTCAAGGACATTTCTAGCTCAGAGAATGCAAGGACAATTCAAGCAAAGAAATTGTACAAACTTCATAATGGGAGACAGGGGACATGCAAAAGTAGTTTAAAGCAGATTCTTAAACTCTGGTTCTTTTCAGCACTAATCCCAAGTGGGGGTTGGAATCCAGGCCTAGTTTGAGGCTATAGCCTACCTCATTCCCCCCTTTGATTATCCTTACCCCTCCTAAAAAGGGGTGAGGAAAAAAATCACATATCATGTCCCTCTCAAACTGATGCTTCCTCCTGAGGCAAGGCCTGATACTTCCACATAGCTAGTACCCTGGCCGCTGTCTTTCGTTCAACTGTACTGTCAATGATTGAGGTGACCATACGCAGGCAAAGGGGTAGGAAACATGGAAGGAGTAGACACATAGCTATCATTAGTAAAACAGCGAACATAATATCTTCAAACCTCCCAGCTCTGAAAACATAGTTCTGAACCATCCATTGAGTTCTAGCCCATGCCATGTCTGAACTGGTACATGTGCTAGCCTTTGCATATGGTCGGCTATTTCTTCAATGACTTGACCCTGATCATCAATCTGCAGACAGCAGTTTGTCAGATTGAACTTTCCACATACCCCTCCCTCAGAGGCTAACAAGTAATCAGGGGCCAACCGGTTTTGGTAAATAGCAGTGCGCATCTGAGTACTTTGTTTTGCTAAGAGGGTTAGTGCTCTACTAGTTTCATTAGTTATAATTTCTACAACAGCTTGCAAGCGGATAATACGATTCAACATATAAACAGGAGTGTGGTATCCCCAGGACCCATCATTTGCCCATGTGGCTGGTCCATAACATGTGATACAAGGAGGTATATCAGTGGTCATTCTAAGGGGCCCCAGGGCTACCACAAGTACAACATAGATATATATGTGGAGGAGTGGCCTAGTGGTTGGGGCAAGGTACTTCAGGCCAGAAGGTCGGGGGTTCAAATCCCACTAGAGGACAGCAACCTTGGGCCGGAAGGACTGGGGTTTCTAGTCCCACAGGTGCTCCTTGTGGTCTTGGGCAAGCCACTTAACCCTCCATAGCCCATGTTCCCTGTAAAATAGTTATCTCCAAGTTATAATGCCCTGTTCAATGTAATTTCAGTTTGTTCAATGTAAACCGCACTGATGCAGAATAGCACAGTATGTAAGAGAATGTAAATAAATATGTCATAACTGCAATATCACAATAAGCTCGTATAGAGGTTGCAAATTCTTCACTTAAGTTCTCTTTTTCCACAGCTTCCACCGTACGTAGACCTGTCAGCTTCTGGTGGGTGACAGGAGTAGGGCTGTAGATTCCTGAAGCTTCTGCCGTACGTGGACCTGCCAGCTTCCGGTAGATGGCAGGAGTAGGGCTGTAGATTCTTACAGCAGCGGTTTTCGTCGCAGCGTGAGTCACAACGGTGATCCGGGGTGGTCTGTTGAAGTCCAGAGACAGGATTCGGTGGTTGCTGCTGACTTCACCCGACTGTGGTGGATCCAAGGTTCAAGCTCTGCAACTTTAACTGCTGTAGGGGTTGACAGTATGACAACATAGGGTCCTCTCCAGTGAGGTGCAAACGGTTCCTTCCTCCACTCCTTGATCCACACCGAGGTTCCAGGCTTGAAGGGATGCAGTGGTTCAGTCAGATTGATGGGCAGTTGGTCTTGTACCCAAGCATGGAGACTCTGCAAGACAGAACCTAGAGCCAACAGCTCTTGTCTAGTGATTTTGGACCCAATCTGATTAATATCCCCCTTTATCCCCTGGACAATGGGCGGAGGTCGCCCATACAAAATCTCGAATGGCTGAAACTTCTAATGACTTGGTGAGGGCTGAAAGTATCCTGAGGAGGGCCATAGGGAGAACCTGGGGCCACTTCAGGTGAGCCTCCTGGCAGAGTTTAGACAGCTGGGACTTCAGAGTGCGGTTCATATGCTCTACCTTCCCTGAGCTTTGGGGTCTGTAAGCTGTATGTAATTTCCATTGCACTTGTAGAGCTTGGGCCAACTGCTGAGTCACTTGAGATACAAATGAGGGACCATTGTCTGATCCTATAACTAGTGATATACCAAACCGGGGAATAATTTTATGGAGTAGAACTTTGGTGACTTACCTGGCTTTTTCAGTCCTGGTGGGGAAGGCTTCCACCCACCCGGAAAATGTACAAACCAGGACCAACAGGTAACAATATCCATTTGCACGTGGCATTTCAGTGAAATCCACCTGGATATTTCCCATGGGGGTAACTCCTACTGACTGAACTCTCGGGGGCAGGTTAGGACCCTGCCAGGCATTGTTCTTTGCACAAGTTAAGCATTTACAGACTACTGATGCTGACAGGGGTCCTAATAACGGGATACAGAAATGAGGTCTAAGAGCTCTTTCCATCGCAGTTTTTCCATAATGTGTAGCTTGGTGGAAAGCATGGACAAAGGCTGGACCTAAAGCTTCAGGGATTACAGTTGGACCCGGAGGCTGATCACCCACCGACGGTGGTAGCACTATCCATCCGGTCTCTGTTAACACTCCCCCTTCCTCCTGACAGAAATAGTCTAACTCTCTGGAGGTATATTGGGGAGTCCATGCACTGAGGGGTACCGGAAATAATGCTGCCTGGACTGGGGTATTGGGGGCAGGAACTTGTCCAGTTATGGCCACTTCTCGAGCAGAAGCGTCAGCAAACCTATTTCCCCGTGAAACTTCCCCTTTCCCTGCCTGATGACCTCGGCAGTGCATTACTGCAACTTGTTTGGGGGCCCATACAGCATCTAGTAGTGTCAATATCTCGGGACCATATTTGATAGACTTGCTTCCTGAGGTTATTAACCCACGTTCCTTGTGTTTGTGAATGTGGTAAAGGCATACTTAGAGTCTGTGTACACATTCAAGCAGAGCCCTGTCCCTGTTATCAGTGCCCTAGTGAGGGCTATCAGTTCAGCCTTCTGCACTGAGGTTCCCGGGGCCAGAGCTGACGATTCAATTACCATGTCCAGGGTCACTACTGCATAGCCAGCACAGCGTCGTCCGTTGATGACAAGACTACTTCCATCCACAAAGAAAGTCTGTTCAGGGTTATCCAGTGGAAGATCAGTTAAATCAGGGCGGCTGGAGAACACAGTGTCCATAATTTCCAGGCAGTCATGGTCAGGGAGGCCTGGGCCAACCGGCAACAACGTGGCAGGATTCAGAGCCTGACTGACGATCAACTGTAGCCCGAGGTTTTCACATAACATGCTTTGGTATTTTAACATTCGTGAATTGGTGAACCAGTAATTCCCTTTGTATTCCATGAGGGTCAGGACAGAATGCGGTACCGTAACTTGGAGATTCTGACCCAAAGTGAGCTTGTCGGCTTCTCCTACCAGGAGGGCTGTAGCTGCAACGGCTCTCAAGCAAGGCAGCCATCCCTTTGCAACAGTGTCCAGTTGTTTTGATAAATAAGCTACAGGTCGCTGCCAGGATCCAAGAGGTTGAGTCAATACACCCAGAGCATTTCCACTTGACTCATAGACATATAGGCGAAATGGTTTCTGTACATCTGGCAGACCCAAAGCTGCTGAGGACATTAATGCTGCTTTCAAGGATCGGAAAGCTACATCCTGTTCAGGTCCCCATTCCAAGGGAGATCGCTCCATTCCTTTGGTGGCCTGATACAATGGCTTTGCCAACAGCGCAAAGTTGGGTATCCATATTCGGCAATAGCCTGCAGCTCCCAGGAAAGTCCTTACCTGCTTTCTGGTGGTTGGGGTAGGGATGCGACACACAGCTTCTTTATGCTCTGGTCCTAGTCGCCGAATCCCGCTAGACAGATGGAGTCCCAGATATTTAACCTCAGTTTGGCACAACTGAGCCTTGGCCCTTGAGACCTTGTATCCGGCTTCATTCAGGAGGTGCAAGAGATCACTGGTGGCTTGCACGCATTCACTTCTGGAGTTGGTGGCTATCAGCAGGTCATCCACATACTGGAGAAGGACTCTTTTTCCTGGAGTAACAGAGTAACTTGAAAGGTCCTGATTGAGGGCAGCACTGAAGAGGGTAGGCAAGTTCTTGAATCCTTGGGGTAGTCGAGTCCAGGTGAGTTGGCCTCGCCTTCCTGTAGTAGGATCTTCCCACTCAAAGGCAAACAGAAGTTGGCTGGCTGGTGCTAGGCGTACACAGAAGAAAGCATCCTTCAGATCCAGAATGGTGAATGGAGTAGCCTCGGCGGGAATCAGTCCCAGGAGAGTGTAGGGGTTTGGTACCGCCGGATGTATGGTTACAACTGCATTATTCACTCGTCTCAGATCCTGCACTGGACGGTAATCACCTGTCCCAGGCTTCTTGACTGGGAGGAGGGGGGTATTCCAGGGTGATTGACACTTCCTTAGAAGTCCATACTTCAATAACTTCATTAGGTGACGATGAATGGTTCAATAGCTGGTCGCGGAAGAGGGTATTGTCTCACATGCACTGGTTCTGCTCCTGGTTTGAGGGTGACGAGAACAGGGGCTACATTTTTTGCTAGGTCTGGAGGATTATCCTCCGCCCATACCTCGGGTGGAGCCAGAATATTGGTGGGTATACGGGGACTGGCTGCCTTGGGCGGAAGTGTACTATAGAACCGTCATTCTTCTTCGCGGAGGACAGTCAACACCATTAGGCCAGCAGATTTCGAGTTCAGAGTCATTTCCATTTTTCCCCCTTCAGCAAAGGATATCTGCGCCTGGAGCTTAGCAAGCATATCTCGGCCCAAGATGGGGATCGGGCATTCAGGCATGTACAGGAACTGTTGTGTTATCTTCCGTCCCCCTAATTCACAGGTGCGGTTCTGCAAGAAAGGTTTAGTGGCCCGGGTACCGGTGGCTCTGACAATAGTAATAGATCGGGAAGACAGAGGGACCACTGGTTTTGCCACCACCGAGTGTTCGGCCCCCATATCCACCATAAAGTCCATACAGTGGTCCCCAATTTTCAGACTGACCATAGGCTCCTGGGGACCCAGAGAAAACTTGGAGCCCAGTCTGGCCTAGTACTCATCCAAATTGTAGCCCCCTTCGGTTGTCACTCCCTCTATAGCTACTTCTTCTTCTCATTGGAACTGTGTATGACGCGTCTCTCCATGACTCTGGAATCATCCCCCTCCTCTCCCAGTGTTCCCACCTCCCCTCCGGGAGGCAGGGTCGCGGTGCGGGCATTCATTTCTCCAATGTCCTTCTTCCTTGCAGTAGGCACACTGATTCATGCCTACCAGGGGCCGGCCATTCCCTCGGCCCCATCCACGTCCTCGGGTCCTTCTATTAGGAAAACCTCCTCCTCGTCGTTCAACTAAAGCTGCAGCAAGGAAATCAGCTTTCTTCCTCATCTTACGTTCACTTTCCTTCTGGTGCTCTTGGTCACGATTCACAAACACTTTCTGTGCAACTTCCATTAACTGGGCCGCATTCATACCCGCAAATCTTTCTAGCTTCTGCAGTTTCCGTTTTATGTCTCCCTGGGACTGACCCACAAAGGCCGCATTCACCATGCGCAAATTTTCCGGGGCTGCTGGATCATATGGGGTGTATAATCTATAGGCTTCAGAAAATCGTTCATAGAAGGCTGCTGGGCTCTCATCCGGATGCTGGATGACTTCTGATACTTTTCCAATATTCATGGCTTTCTGGCCTCCTTTCTTCAGGCCCTGCAGGAGGGCTTGGCGGAACCAATTGAGGGCCGCCGCCCCGTCTACACTGTTTGGATCCCACTTGGGATCATCATTTGGAAAATCCTCGGCGGCTGCTTGCCGGGGATCTAGGCCTGCTTCTCCTACAGGATTTTCTTCTAACCATCGGGTGGATGCTTGCACAATTCACGCTCGCTCTTCGGTACTGAAGAGAGTGGACAGGAGCTGGCGACAATCAGACCAGATAGGCTGACGGATCTGCATAATACTAGACATTAATTCAATTCTGGGGCTTCTCAGTATAGGAGGCATAATGCGTCTTCCAGTTCAGTAAATCAGTAGTGGAAAAGGGCACATAAACGAGACTAGTTGGTCCCACCACAACCTGGCCCTGGTCATCAAGAGTAGGTAGACCTTGGACCTGGCGCAACGGCATAACGTGACCATCCCTTTGGCTCGCAGTTGTACTTCTGAAAGCATAAGGTAGTCGGGACTCTTGGGGTTCTGTTCCATAATATTGGGTGATGGCAGTGAGTGACCCTGAACTGGCAAATGAATCCCTGCTTGCAGAGTCATTGGTGGACTATGGTCCCCCCGAAGCACTCCGAACGGAGCCAGGGCTTTCCGTCGGGAGGGAGTGCGTGTCCTCCAGCTGCGGAGGCAGTTGGGGGGCTACTTGGGGTAAAACTGCAGGGATGGGTCCCTCCGGGACAGGCTCTGCCTGGGATGGTGGCGGAGCCGATGGGACTGGCCTATAGAGAAACTGGGGTGGACGGGACGGAATGTCTGGAGATTCTGGGGTAGAATAGACAGGCAGTTTCTTTTCCCCAGGCTTCCGGGCCCCCCTTGTGGTTGCTACAAATATCCTGCACTGTTCCTCATAACAACGCCTCATCCAGGAGGGCTCTTTTTCACAAATACTTAACCAGGAATCTATATAGGGGAACTGGTCAGGGTGTTCTTTTCGTACAATCTGGTGAACTAAGGATATGATACTAACATCAAAGGTATCCCCAGGGGGCCACGAGGTGACCAGTACTGGCCACTCCCTATCACAGAGCATCTCTAATCGGGACGGAGACATTTTTATTCCATAGTCTCCGGCAAATCCCTTACTAAAATTCTTGATCATACATTTCAATGGAGTTTGCGTGGACTCCGACCCTCCCATAATGACGAACACGACAACAGACAGTAGGGGTGGGTAGTCGGGCTGCAGGTAAGGAGTCCGTACAGCCCTAGAAACAAATAGGTAGACAAACACCAAACGCTTCCTCCTTTTTGCGACCTGAGCACGGTCGCCCGGCCAGGAACTGTGCTAATCAGGAGTCCGCACTTGCTTGGTCTGTGTTTCAAGACCTCTCATTCACACACAAACAGACATGCTAGCAACATTCCAGAATGCCCAGGCCTTACTGACTGACTGAGGGGCGGCAGCTTCAGTCTCGCGCATACTCATACAAGACGTACTAGGACCGCCCGGAGAGGTGATCAGGCTCTCATTTCCAAAATTCCAGACTAATTGACTGAGTAACAAAGAAATTTCTACTCACCAGATCCGGTACCAGGTACAGAAACAGGTCATGGGTTGAATCCCGGACTCCCCTCGGGTTTGGAGGTGTTGGCCGGCCGGATCCAGCAATCCGCCGAGGCAAGGAGGAATCCTCTGATGCAAGAGGACCAGTGGCGCCTGAGGTTTCCCCTGCGGTCGGCCAGACACGGTTCCAGCCGGACCAAACCTTGAGGCGGTAAAACGTGGCATATTCACTTGAATACCATCCACTACTCGCACTTCCCGGCCAACGCACCAGGATAATGTAGCAGCGAAGTGCATGCAATGAATAATACCAGGAGTCAGTTGCAGGGTCCAAGCCAATTTATTGTGCACAGGCTCAGACGGGAGTGTGTCGAAAAGGGACTGAGCAACAAAGTACAGGAACAGATTCCTTATATACAATTTTTACAATTTGATAGAGGCAACCTTTCTATTGGTCCCAACGCCCCTCGCACCTATCCAATCGGTGACCCTCCCTGGGCCCCATTCCTTGTTCCCCCTTCTCAAACCGTTCTAACAAAGACATAGTCTTAGGCATGGCTACATTTCTACTTCAAGGACATTTCTAGCTCAGAGAATGCAAGGACAATTCAAGCAAAGAAATTGTACAAACTTCATAAAGGGAGACAGGGGACTTGCAAAAGTAGCTTAAAGCAGATTCTTAAACTCTGGTTCTTTTCAGCACTAATCCCAAGTGGGGGTTGGAATCCAGGCCTAGTTTGAAGCTATAGCCTACCCAGGGCCGGCCCGTCCATTGAGCAAGAATGTTTTTTGCACAGGGCCCCGCGTTTCAGGGGGCCCCGCGCAAAGAACATTCTGCTTTTTTTTTTTTTTAATTACATTTTTAAAAAAAACCTGTCTCTGGCTGCTGCCGCTGCCGCATCCGTCGCAGCAGCGGCAGAATGGAGTGTCCCGCGGGGCCCCTTCTCCTCGTTGAGCCCTCTGCAAGGGCTTTCAGATTCGCGAAGGGAGAGTGCTCCCTCGCGTCTCTGTAAAGCCCGCAGGGGCTAATGGGAAATTTACCATCAGCCCCGCGCGACTAAAGGGGCAGAGGGGAAATTTCCCAATAGCCCCAGAGGGCGTTACAGAGACGCGAGGGAGCACACTCCCTTCGCGAATCTGAAAGCCCTTGCAGAGGGCTCAACGAGGAGAGGGGGCCCCGCGGGACACTCCATTCTGCCGCTGCTGCGACGGACGCGGCAGCGGCAGCAGCTAGAGCCAGGGTTTTTTTTTTTTAATTTGCCAGAAGGGAAGGGAAGGGAAGGGAAGGGGGGGGTTAAGACTGGTAATGGGCTGGGGGGCTGATGGAGGCTGTCTGGAAATGGGGTGATGGGGGGTTAGGACTGGAAATGTGCTTGGGGGGGTTAGGACTGGAAATGTGCTGGGGGGGTTATGACTGTAAATTTGCTGGGGGGGTGTTAGGACTGGAAATGTGCTGGGGGGGGTTAGGACTGGAAATGTGCTGGGGGGGTTAGGACTGGAAATGTGCTAGGGGGGGGGGGTTAGGACTGGAAATGAGCTGGGGGGGGTTAGGACTGCTAATGGGCTGGGGCTGATGGAGGCTGACTGGAAATGGGGTGAGGGGGGGGGTTAGGACTGGAAATGGGCTAGGGGGGGTTAGGACTGCTAATGGGCTGGGGCTGATGGAGGCTGACTGGAAATGGGGTGGGGGGGGTTAGGACTGGAAATGGGCTGGGGGGGTTAAGACTGCTAATGGGCTGGGGCTGATGGAGGCTGACTGGAAATGGGGGGGGGGGGGGTTAGGACTGGAAATGGACTAGGGGGGTTAAGACTGGTAATGGGCTGGGGGTTGATGGAGGCTGACTGGAAATGGGGTGATGGGGGGTTAGGACTGGAAATGGGCTGGGGGGGGTGGTTAAGACTGGTAATGGGCTGTGGGCTGATGGGGGCTGTCTGGAAATAGGGTGATGGGGGGTTAGGATTGCTAATGGGCTATGGGGGGGTTAGGACTGCTAATGGGCTATGGGGGCGCTAGGACAGGAAATGGGCTGATGGGGAGGGGTTAGGACTTGAGGTGGGCTGATGTGGTTAGGACTGGTAATGGGCTGTGGGCTGATGGGGGGTTAGGACTGGCAATGGGCTATGGGGGGCTGACTGGAAATGGGCTGATGGGGTTAAGACTGGAAGTGGGCTGATGGGGGGGTTAGGACTGGTAATGGGTTATAGGGGGGGCTTAAACTGAAAATGGGTTGATGGGGGGCTAGGACTGGTAATGGGTTGGGGGATTGCTATGACTGGAAATGGACTGAGTGGACGGGGAGGCTTGAACTGCAAATAGCTGATGGGGAGGGAGCTTGGAATGGAAATGGGCTGTGAGGGAAGGGAGCTAGGACTGAAAATGGGCTGATAGAGCAGCTAGGATAGGACTGGAAATGGGCTGTTGGGGGGGAGCTAAGATTGGAAATGGGCTGTGGTGGGGGCTTGAATTGAAATGGACTCATGGAGGGGCTAGAACTGGAAGTAGGCTCATGGGGGGGCTTGGACTGGAATTGGGCTGAGTGGAGGGGAGCTAGGATTTGACATGGGCTGATGGTGGGGCTAGGAAATGACTAGAAATGGGCTGATGGGGGGCTAGGATTGGAAATGAGCTGATGAAGGGACTCAGACTGAAAATGGATGGGGGAGCTATGACTGGAAATGGGTTGATGGGGGGCTAGGACTGGAAATGGGCTGATGCAGGGACTAGAAGGGAATGGATGCTGGGTGAGACTGGAACTAGAAGGGAGCTGATGTTGGGGGAGGATTAGAATGGGATGGGGCTGGGAGAGTAAAATGGAGAGGGGAAAAATATTTTGTGTGGGAGGGATGAAAAATCTACAATTGGCCGGGTATTGGGAGGGTAAGTGGGGATTGAGGATGGAGGGGTAAAATTTGTGTGGATGAAATAAGAATGAGGAAAGAGCAAAAGGAGAAAGATTAGTATGTTAAAGCAGATGTAGAGAGAGAGGATGGAAAGAAAACTAGAAGAGAGAAGAAAGGACAAATGGACAGCAGACGATGGAGAGTTAGCAGAAAACATGAAGAAACCAGAAGAAAGTGGCTGGAGCAATTGCAACTGAAAAAAAATGCACAAAAGGTAGAAAGATATCTCTTTATTTTGAATTTATTAATTGGAATATGAAAGCTCTGGGAAATGTGCATCATTAACGTCTGCGCTTTGTTTGGTACAAGAGGAAATTGATTTATAGTTTTATTTCTACAGTGTTGTTGTACATTCCAAGTTTGGCTTTTGGGGTTCCCAGTTTAATTATTGCCTTCCTGTTTCTAAATTGCGATTCCTTGTTTGGTGATGGTCTATGTTCTGCATGTGTAACTGAGCTGAGGTATTCTGTTTATGTAATTCCTATTTGACATTGCCACTTGTTCTCTTTCCCCAGTATTCTCTGAAATGTACTGGTTTAATATTTGCAGTGTTTCCTTTTGATAGGTAGGGTCTGGTGCTTTGTGAGTCCTGGTAATGCTGTCAGGATACAGCGGGTTTGCTATGGGTTCTAAATGGGCAGCGTTTGTAGTAGTTCCTAATGTGCCTGGCGGTTGGCACTGGATTATAGTAATGTAGAAATCTTTTAGTCTTTCTTTATCCATATACTCATTAAGAGACATGTTTACTAAAAGTTAGTGAATGGTAACATTATGCAAATATTTATGCAAATAAGACCACTTATGCAAATGAGGCCCCGCACCGAGTCTCCGCACATGGCCCCGCACCCCCCTTGGGCCGCCCCTGAGCCTACCACAGCTGCATCTGCATCATTCCACACACATTGCAGAGGAATTAGGACAGTCAGGGAGCAGAAAAATAAAATAGAAATCCCCAAATATGTTGTTTTTGGGGATCTCTATTTTGGAGCATACAAACTATAGGGAAAGTTTTCAAACTGTACTGGGACATAAAACACACATAATTGTTATCTTTAGGCTTTGCTGCAGCTCTCAAAACTAAAGTGTACATGTACTTTTTGACTGAAACTTGCTGCATATACAATGTTTGTGTGATTACTTGTGCCTGCTGTTTGTGCAGGTATAACTTAGCCTCTTTAACCTACTACCTGTGTAGTTAAAATTGCAAGACACCTCCCTCCCTCACCTCCCTCCCCCCTCCCTCCCCAGCACCCACCCACCCCTGGGGAAATTGTAGTTTTATAGGTACTTGGACATCTTAGAGGAAAGGGGCTGCTCTCAGGTGCAGCTCTTAATCCAAATCAGTCATACACAGAGGACCTGTGATTAATTAGCTTCAGGTACACAGGGTGTATTAGGGGTATTAGATACACTTTTATTAGTATAAGCATCTACACCAATCCTTATTATATACCGATTTAAAAGACCTAAACACAAGCTTTAAACTAAGATGCAGTCAGAGGTCCAGCAACGAGATGGGGGTTCTCCAGTCTTTTGCATCGAGTGTCACATGTATGATTATCTCCCAGTTGGTGAGAGGTACTACATATGCACTAAGTGCAGGGAGCTCTTTGCTCTCAGGGAACGAGTCCGTTCTCTAGAGGCTAGAGTAGCAGACCTGGAAGACATAAGAAAGACAGAGAAGTACATGGACGAGACCTACAGGGATATAGTCCTGAAGTCCCACCTCCAGTCTGGCAGCATCCCTGTTGCCATGGAGGAGAGAGGTCACGTGACAGGAGAGCATCACCCTGGTGTGGCAGGAAGTGATCCTGTAACTAGGACCTGTCCTCCAGGTGATGTAAAACCCTCTCGCACCGAGGACGTTTCTCCAGGGCCATGTCCCCATGAGGGGAGGGTCAGGACAGCTGTTATAGTTGGTGATTCAATCATTAGGAATGTAGATAGCTGGGTGGCTGGTGGACGTGAGGATCGCCTGGTAACATGCCTGCCTGGTGCGAAGGTAGCAGATCTCACGCACCGCCTAGATAGGATCATAGATAGTGCTGGGGGGGAGTCTGCTGTCTTGGTACATGTTGGTACCAATGACATAGGAAAATGTGGTAGGGAAGTTCTGGAGGCTAAATTTAAGCTTTTAGGTAGGAAGTTGAAATCCAGAACTTCCAGGATAGCGTTCTCCGAAATGCTTCCTGTTCCACGTGCAGGACCCAAAAGACAGGCAGAGCTCCGGAGTCTCAATGCGTGGATGAGACAATGGTGCAAGGATGAGGGGTTTGGATTTGTTAGGAACTGGGGAACATTCTGGGGAAAGGGGGGGCTCTTCCGAAGGGATGGGCTTCACCTTAATCAGGATGGGACCAGACTGCTGGCATTAACCTTTAAAAAAGAGATAGAGAAGCTTTTAAACTAGAAAATAGGGGAAAGCCGACAGTCACCCAGGAGCGCACGGTTCGGACAAAGGTATCCTTGAAGGATACTACCAAAAGCAGTGAGGTTCCAAAAGGGAGTATAGTAGCCCAAATGCCCTTGAGTAAGGAGCAGACAGAGCATAAAGATTCCCAATTACCCATGCCTACCAATAGCCAGATTAATATTAATAAAATACAGTCTCTAAAATGCTTGTATGCCAATGCTAGAAGTATAAACAATAAGATGGGAGAATTAGAATATATAGCATTAAATGAGAGGTTAGATATGATTGCACTCTCAGAGACATGGTGGAAGGAGGATAACCAGTGGGACACTGTGATACCTGGATACAAACTATATCGTAATGATAGAGCTGAACAAATTGGTGGAGGGGTTGCGCTCTATGTTAGAGAGGGCATTGAGTCAGAAAGGATTAAAGTTTTGCAGGGAACAAAATATGCTGTAGAATCTCTATGGATTGAAATTCCATTTATGAAGGGGAAGGTGATGGCAGTGGGAGTATACTATCGACCACCTGGCCAGAATGAACAAATGGATGATGAAATGCTCAAAGAAATCAAGGAAGCTAACAAAAGCCACAACAGAGTAGTAATAATGGGTGATTTCAATTACCCCGGTATCGACTGGGACAGTGTCACAGCAGGACAAGCTAAAGAGATAAAGTTTCTAGATGAAATAAATGACTGCTTCTTGGAGCAGCTGGTTCATGAACCGACCAGAGGGGAAGCCATACTGGACCTAGTCCTTAGTGGAACGCCAGATCTGGTGCAAGAAATAAGGGTGTTGGGACCACTTGGCAATAGTGATCATAGTATGATCATGTTTGATTTAATCAGTGGAGGACAGATAGTAAAGGAATCCACAGTACTACCTTTTAACTTTCAAAAGGGTGACTATGATAGAATGAGGAATATAGTTCGGAAAAAACTAAAAGGAGCGGTTCCAAAGGTTAAAGACTTACAGCAAGCTTGGGTGTTATTTAAAAATACTATCCTCGAAGCCCAGACCAGCTGTATTCCACGCATTAAGAAAAGTGGAAGAAAGTCCAAAAAACTGCCAGCATGGTTTAAAGGTGAGGTCAGAGAGGCTGTTGCTGCCAAAAGAGCAACCTTCAGAAAATGGAAAAAAAGAGCCAAATGATGAAAACTGGAAACAGCACAAGCACTGGCAAGTTAAATGCAAAGCATTGATAAGGCAGGCAAAGCGGGAATTTGAGAAGAAACTTGCTACGGAAGCAAAAACACGAAATAAAGACTTTTTCAAGTACATTCGTAGCAAAAGGCCTGTGAGAGAGTCAATTGGACCATTAGATGATAGAGGGGTAAAAGGGGCAGTAAGGGGAGACAAGGCTATAGCAGAGAGACTGAATGAATTCTTTGCTTCGGTCTTTACTGAGGAAGATGTAGGGGTGTTACCCAAGACTGAAGTGGTATTTAAAGGTGATACTGCAGAGGAATTGAGAGAAATATCGCTACACCGGGAAGATATATTACAACTATTTGATAAACTGAATAGTAGCAAATCACCTGGACCGGATGGTATACATCCCAGAGTGTTGAAAGAACTGAAATATGAGATTGCAGACCTGTTATTGGTAATCTGTGAACTTTCATTAAAATCATCTGTAATACCTGAAGATTGGAGGGTCGCCAACGTAACACCAATTTTTAAAAAGGGTTCCAGGGGTGACCCGGGAAATTACAGACCGGTGAGCCTGACGTCAGTACCAGGGAAAATGGTAGAAGCCATCATAAAGAACAAAATTACACAGCATGTAGATAGTCATGGCCTAATGGGAGACAGCCAACATGGCTTTAGACAAGGAAGATCTTGTCTTACTAATCTGATCTGTTTTTTTGAAGGTGTGCATAAACAGGTAGACAAAGGTGAGTCGGTTGATATAGTGTATCTGGACTTTCAGAAAGCTTTTGACAAGGTCCCCCATCAGAGACTTTTGGCGAAGCTAAAAAGTCATGGGATAGGAGGCAGTGTACTATTGTGGATCGGGAACTGGTTAAAAGATAGAAAGCAGAGGGTAGGGCTAAATGGCCAATATTCCCAATGGAAAAAGGTGAATAGTGGAGTACCCCAGGGATCTGTACTGGGTCCGCTACTTTTTGACATATTCATAAATGACCTGGAAAAGGGAATAACTAGTGAGGTAATCAAATTTGCAGATGACACAAAACTGTTTAAAGTTGTTAAAACCCAAGAGGATTGTGGAAAACTGCAGGAGGATCTGGATAAATTGGAAGACTGGGCATCCAAATGGCAGATGAAATTTAATGTGGACAAGTGCAAAGTTATGCACCTAGGAAAGAACAACCCACACTATAGTTACAAGATGCAAGGCTCCACATTAGAAACCACCACCCAGGAAAAAGATTTAGGAGTCATCGTGGATAACATGTTAAAACCCTCCGCCCAGTGTGCAGCGGCGGCCAAGAAAGCAAATAGAATGCTAGGTATCATAAGGAAAGGGATGGAGAATAAAACAAAGGATATTATAATGCCTCTGTATCGCTCCATGGTACGACCGCACCTTGAATATTGTGTGCAATTCTGGTCACCGTATCTTAAAAAGGACATAGAGTTATTAGAAAAAGTACAGAGAAGAGCCACCAAATTGGTGAAGGGGATGGAAGGCTACTCCTATGAAGAGAGGCTAAAAAGGTTAGGGCTCTTTAACCTAGAAAAGAGGCGGCTGAGGGGAGATATGATAGAGGTGTATAAATTAATGAATGGAGTGGAACGGATAAACGTGGATAAATTGTTTACGCTATCAGAATATAGAAGGACTAGGGGGCATGTAATGAAGCTACAGGGTAAACTATTTAAGACAAATAGGAGAAAATATTTCTTCTCTCAACGTGTAATCAAACTCTGGAATCTGTTACCGGAGGATGTAGTAAGGGCTGTTAGTATAGCTGGGTTTAAAAAAGGTTTGGACAAGTTCCTGGAGGAAAGGTCCATAAACCACTATTAAAAAGGGACCCAGGATATCAATGCTTGGCCTAGTACAAGCACTGCAGAACCTGTGTCTTTTGGGGAAACTGCTAGGTACGTATGACCTAGATTGGCCACTGTTGGAAACAGGATACTGGGCTTGATGGACCTCGGTCTGACC
The DNA here is from genome assembly GCA_033557465.1 of Ichthyophis bannanicus. NCBI lineage: Eukaryota > Metazoa > Chordata > Amphibia > Gymnophiona > Ichthyophiidae > Ichthyophis > Ichthyophis bannanicus. The sequence goes on from CM066032.1 coordinate 703,040,382, forward strand.
CAGTATGGCATTTCTTATGTTCTTATGTTCTTATGAGGAAGTGACATCACTAGTGGGAGATGGTCACGTAAAGCGCGTGTTCTGTGGGTGTACAGATTCTTTGCAATATGAAAAGCAAAATATAAAGCAGATCCCTCACTGAACCCTAGAACTGAGAGAAAAAACCTTGCTGATGGTATGAAAGAGGCTGAAGGTCTTCAAGTCACACTGTGTTAGAAGGGAGAAGGGTAACTCCCAAGAAGGCTGTGGCAGTACAGTGTTGGGGCAAGAGCAGCAGCACATCAAAGAGGGGGTAAGAGGCAGAAGGATATAGAGCAGGCTGTTTGCGCTGTGAACTGCAGAGCTGCTTTACAGATATTAAACAACTGGAAAAGTACACACGTATAGTGTGACAAAATGACATGTTTCTTTTCTTCCATTTGCAAACTCATGTATGTCTGTGTGTGAAAAACCTGATACAGTCTGTCCCGTTAGGATAACAGTGGCTGTGGAGCTCCTCTGTAAATGGTTTTGTGTGTGTATTTGTCTCTATTTTCAGAGTGAGTTGAGGGGGGTGAAGGGCAGTGTCTGTATGTGGGGCGGGTGAAGAGGGGTGTGTGTGTGCGGGTGTGTGCGGGTGCATACATGAGAGAGTGGGGAGTGCAGTGAGGGGCTGAGTTGTGAGATGATGAGATGAGGGGCTGTGTGTGAGGAGAGGGGTTGGGGAAGGGTGAAGGGCTCTGTGTGTGTGTCCATGTGGGGGTGAAAAGCTGTGTGAGTAGGGGGCGTTGGTGAACAGCTGTATGTGTGTGCATTCTTCTATTGGTGAGAAATGGGTCCCCTCCAGCATCCCCCTCCATTTGCAGCCACAGCCCTGCCCGGCAGGGGATGGGCTCCCCAACGACATCTGCCACCATTTCTAGGTGCAGCTTGCAGTGCAAACAAACCTATGCATATGGACAGATAAACAGAGAGGCTGTACCCGCCCAAGCAGGCACTTTTCCTTCAGCAAAACATGCCTAAAGAGACATAGCTGCTGTCAAAAGTAAAATCAAAGAAGCAATAGCCTTGCTGGACCAGGACTTAATTGATATAGGAGCCAGTGTGGAGGAAGTGGAGGCACATATGGAGAGGCACGCAGAAGCCAGACTGACGATGAATAAGGACTATGAGAGCTTAAAGAAGGATCAGGAAGCCCTGAGAGAAAAATGGAAGACCTAGAAAATAGAGGAGAAATAATTCAAGAATAAGGGGCATACCTGAACCTGACAAATTTGAGAACTATATAGTACAGGAACTTCGTAGGAGCTTGCTGAAGGGTGACAAACAAGAGGACTCGGTACCCATGGAAGCTTAGGACCGCAGAGAGCTTCTTTGCCCGGGGATATTATTACCTGGCTGCATTCCTTCTCTGATAAGGAGGAAATTATGAAAATTGCTAGTAATCTGGGCAAGATCAAATATACTCTGGAAATAATTAATGGCCATCATGCTGCTGCAAAGAAAGACCACACAAGAAGCAAGGAAAATATTAGATATATTTACAGTAGCTCACTCCTTTTCAGTTGTAACTCAAGGCACATTATATTCAGGTAGCGCTGTACCTAGCCCTGTACAAGTGGTGCAGTCGCACAGGGCACAAAAAATGAGGAGCACATTTGGGGATGCCAGCCACGGCTCCTCCTCATGCTGCCTGCCCTTTCCCCGCCATCGCTTATAGGGTTCCCTTGGTGGCAGCGGGACCTCCAATTGAAAAAATAACCATGTGGGTCTCTCCAGCTCCGTGCTTGCATGCTGGTTTGATTCCTCTCCTCTGACATTTGCTTGTGTCAAAGGAGGGAGGTACCAGACCAACCACTCAAACACCAGTCTTTGCATCTCTGCGCTTGAATGGCTGGTCTGGTCACCCCCTCCGATATCAGCATATGTCAGAGGAGGTGGATTAAGCCAGCATGCAAGTGTGGAGTTGGAGAGACTCACGTGCTTTTTTTCCAATTGAAGGTCCCACTGCTGTTGCCACGGGAACCCTAAAAGTGGCAGTGGTGGGGCAAGGGCAAGCCAGATGGTGAGGGTGGAGACATGGAAGAAAGATGGGGAGTTGCTGGGCATGAGGCAAACACTTCAAACCTGGTCTTTCTCTGAGCAATATATAACTCAACTGGTAATCAAAATGTTCAATTATAATAATATGGATCCTAAATCATCTATTATTCTTCGTGACTATATTAAACCATTGAATCTTATTCTTATCTTCGTTGAAGGTCTCAGACTTATTCGGAGGAAGTGAAAGAAGATAGATGCTCTTGAATTGAAAATGATAATGCTTTGGTTTCTTGATACCAATGGTTTATGGTGTATAAAAGGGACATATGACAGAGTTGGATGAATGAAAGGGGGTGAATGGAAGAGAATGTAGGGGCTCAGGGAGGGGGGGGGTTGACAATGGAGATGAAAGAAGCAAGTCTGGATCCCGCTAGTGAGTTGTTTCCTCATGGGATGGAGATGCAGAGGAGTGTGCTTTGAGCTTGATATAGGGAAATGGGGAGGATGCAGGAGGGTGAGAGTGAGGGAAAGGAGGAAAGTTGGAAATGGAGCAGAGGAAAGCAGACATGCAATGCTAAAAACTCACTTCTTTCAGACTGCTTTTGCCTCCTGATCCCCCTAGTCTCCTGTTCACCTCCTATGTGTTTCCTTACCATTCCCCTAGATATATCCTGGTCCCCACTTGTTGTGTCATCTGTCCTGACTGTTGCGTTGTCTGTCTTGACTAGACTGTAAGCTCTTATGAGCTGGGACTGTCTCTTACATGTCTCTGTACAGTGCTGCGTACAGCTTGTTTATGTTTACGTTTACATTCAGTATTGGATATACCGCCCTTTGTGAGACATACAGGGCGTTTACAATGGCTAAAAAACAAATTGGAACAAGAGAAACTAAGGAACTACAATATAAAATAGGGAAGAGGACAAGGACAACTAACAGCAGAAACCATTCAAGCAAAGCACCGCTATACAAATGATAAGAAGTAGTAGCAATGCTGCTGAGGCTTGGGAGGGGAAGTGTCATTAAGTGCTTAGTGTTATTGTCACCACTGAGTGCTGTGTTTAGATTAGAGACCTTAAGGGATTATTTTAGAAGCATTCCCACTTGTAAATAGCAGCTTCTAAATATGTAGATTTCCTGCACGAGCAAATGGCAATTTTAAAAAGCCGCTATTTACATGGTGATCCATACCACGCAGAGGTTGCAAAAAGATGTGGTTGGGGCATGGAAGGGAGTGGTTTGGGAGAGCCTAAAATATCAGTGTGTATTCCCCATTTTACAGAGGGACTACACATCGATAAAAAAGTTCCAGGTGTTGGCATTTGCATCTGCCCCGAGACAGGCATAAGTGCCTGCTTAAAGGGGCAGGTGTAGCTGAGGCCAGCTCCTCCACATCATCTCCCTGGTATCCAGTCCCCCTTCTGACATTTAGACCTCTGCCCGCCCCTCCCTTAGTTAACTCGCTGGACACTCCACCCACATCCAGACCTCCCCCTTTGCAGCCCACTGAATTGGCGATGAGGACCGTCTGCTCCACGATATGTACCAGCGGAGCGGAATTACATGACTGATTGTCCTTTCCTGTATTTGCCATCATTGGCAAAAAGGTGCTTAAAAAAACCAGATAGTTAATTCCTTCGTGCAGCATGTGCTGATGATTTGGGGAAGAATCAGGGCAAATCTTGATAGGTTGCGAAAGTTTCTCTTTCCTAGCCTCCCTTGGATATAACTGGGATTTTGACCCAGGCAGAGCAGAGAGGTATTTCTCAGGTGGGAGTGATGGTGCCTTAGTGTCTTTAACCAATTTGTGAAGGACGAAGAGATGATTGCATTTGGGGATCTTAGAGAAGAATATGGGATAGGAAGTACTAACTAGGATCTATACACTCAAGTGGCTCACTGTTTACAAGGAATGACTAGACAAAGCTCTATTAAGGAAGGCCTCAGCATTAGAGTTGCTTTGGTTGGGAGGTAAAGTGTTACAAATGATAAGTCGTAGTAGTGATAGTAAAGAGGTTGATTACTGATCTGTACAGAATCGCAAGGAGAGGCAAGTTTGAAAGGTTCTGATATATGCAGGGCCAACGCAACTATTATGTGAACTGCGCAGCCGCCTAGAGTGCCAGTGGTCCGGGGTGGTCCATTGGCACTGCTGCCACCCCTCTCTGGGACGTGCAGTGGCAGCAATGGTCGCAAACAGCCCTGTGGCACTTAAAACTTTGTCATCAATGGGTTCTTTGCTTCTGCACCCTCGGACCGCCCGATACCAACTTTCTGTTTGCAGCCACCTAATATGAGTGCAAAACCTTAGTGGGATTTAGTAAAAGGGTCCCTAAAGCTTATTTTGAAGGACCTAAAATAGTTAGTGAGTGTATGCATGAGGTGGAACCTGCCTATATTTCCCATTATTGAGCTCTGCTCCACCTCCAGCACCACGACCAAAGGAATCTCACTGGAAGGAGAATAAAAGATGCACATCACCCACTCCCAAAGGACTACAAGCATTGTGGAACTGTGTCTTTTGGGGAAACTGCTAGGTACGTATGACCTAGATTGGCCACTGTTGGAAACAGGATACTGGGCTTGATGGACCTTGGTCTGACCCAGTATGGCATATCTTATGTTCTTATGACTATTCTGAATAGATTTATTCCTATTCAGAGTAGGAGCAAGTCTGGACGGCCTCCTCTTTAACCTACATGCCTCCCATGTTTTCCAATGCGAAGGAAAAATGGCATTTTATTTGCTTTTTCTCCCAAGGAGCTGGCCTATACTGCCATCATTCCTTTACTCTATATGGTCCCACTGAAAGGGAATCAGAAAAAAGTTTCAAAAAACGTTTGAAAAAAATCCCATTCATTTTTTTTTGGTAATTTAACTTTTATTGTTTTGCAAACCACATTCAACATACATAACTTTCCCATCAAAACATTACCCCCCTCCCACAATGGTCCCCTCCCCCTATTTCTCTAAATCATAGGACAGATAGCCCCATTCAGTAGCCCCATATTGTTTACAACATGATTTTGTTTATTGTTCTGTATTTGTCCCCTATACCCCCCCACCTCCCCGGGCACTTCAGCTTCCAACTCTCGGGATGCCCTGCCATTTCTCATGCCTTCCCCACAGTTCCTTAAAGTGTGTTTGTCTCTCTTTCCATTTAGCTGCCTCTTTAGTCATGTGGCAACCTATTCTCAATAGGACGTTCAGCCTCCTGTACGGCCGGGCAGAATCGGGCCATGCAAAGTTAGACCTGATTCTGATCCTGCGGCCCCTGCGGGATCAGAATCGGGTCTAGCACCTGGATGTGTAGGCTGGGACCCGATTCTTCCCAGCTGTACATCCCAGTGACTAACAAGCTAACTCAGCCGAGCTTATGAATGGAGCCCAGTGCCATGGCATCGCGGCTCCATTCAAAAGCCGTGATTGCCGGCCGCCCCAGAGCATCTCCTGTTCCCTGCAACCTGACCCCCAATCTGGCCTTCCAAGACCTGGGTTGGTCTGCGGGGAACCCCATGAGCCCCCTCACCTGCCTGCCCGGGTTCCACACCGCGGTCCCCCTTCGAGGTGGAATAAGTCCCCCATCTAGCCTGAAGGCCCTGGACATAAAGGCTGACCTTGGAATTGGCCCTGTACATCCAGGGTCAGGGCCACCCACGTCACACCCTTGCTCCACCTCCAGGATTCCCCTTCCTGCCCCATCTGGGCCTCTTCGTACAAACCTGCTGTTCATATGGGGAGGTTAGAAATGGGGACAGGAGGGGGATGAATAGCAGGGACAGAATGACCCCCATAGTGCATATCTTCCAGCCTGCGCTTAACTTCTAGCAAGTCAGGAATCCATTTGTGGGGGAGAAGGGTTATGTTGGAAGGGCTGTGGGATGGAGGGGAGTTTCTTCCACAAGTGGTGGTAATGCCCAGTGGTGAGGGAATACTGGAAGGGGGTGGGGAGGGGGTGCCCAGTGGTGACAGAATACTGGAAATGGGAGGTGGAAAGGGGGAGCCAGACCCTAAGCCGTACTTGTTAAATACTAAAAAATCCCATTTCTGAGACATTTTTCACCACTTATACTGTGACAATTGTGACCGTCTCTTTAAATCACAGTATTTTTCTTTTTAAAAGCATCTTTAGTAGTGTCTGATAACTCAATAAGCCTCCCCATATACTCACTAACTATACTAACCTGCATCCCTTCTTCCAACCCCAAAAAGCATTTATACAGCCATCTCAAATTCACTGTCATATAGCTATTATAGTGGGACCTACACTGTATACATGAAACTCCTTGGTCTAGGGTTATGCTTATTGCACAGTGTAAAAATGGGCCTGGATTCAGATCCCTGAGAAAGTCCTTGTAGGGTCTTTTTTTCTTCAAATGTTCCCAGAAAGGTAAAAGTAACCCAGATGCCTTTAGGTAAAGAGCAGATAGAATCAAAAGATTCCAAATTTCCCCTGTCAACTGATGAACAGACTGTTAATAGGAACAAAATTCATCATCTAAAATGCCTGTATGCAAATGCTAGAAGTCTAAATAATAAGATGAGAGAGTTAGAATATATAGTACTACATGAAAGCTTAGATATCTCATGGAAGGAGGATAACGAATGGGACACCGTGATACCTGGGTACACATTATATCGCAGTGATAGAGTAGATCAAATTGATGGAGGGGTTGTGCTCTCTGTTAAAGAGGACATTGAGTTAAACAGGATAAAAGTTTGCAGGAAACAAAATACATTGTAGAATCTCTATAGATATACATTTCATGTAAAAAGGGGAAGACAATGGTAGTGGAGGTGTACTACCATTCACCTGGCCAGAATGAACAGATGGATGATGAAAAGCTCAAAGAAATCAGGGAAGGTAACAAAAATTACAACATAGTAAATGAGAGTGATTTCAATTACCATGGTATCAACTGGGTCAGTGTTACAGCAGGACATGCTAGGCAGATAAAGTTTCTAGATGAAATAAATGACTGCTTCATAGAGCAAGTGGTTCATAAACCAACATGAGTGGAAGCTATTTTAGATCTAGTCCTTAGTGGAACACTGGATCTGATGCAAGAGATAATGGCGTTGGGGCCACTTGGCAATATTGATCATAACATGATCAAATTTGATTTAATAAATGGAGGGAAGACAGCAAGGAAATCCACAGCACTAACTTTTAACTTTTAAAAGGGTGACTATGAAAAAATGAGGAAAATAGTTAAGAAAAAACTAAAAGGAGCAACTGCAAAAGTTAAGGGTTTACATAAAGCATGGGTGTTATTATAAAATACTCTTGGAAGCCCAGACCAGATGTATTACACGCTTTAAGAAAGGTGGAAAGAAGGCCAAACAACTGCTTGCATGGTTTAACGGTAAAGTCAGAGAGGCTGGAAATGGAAATGGAAAAAAGGAGCCAAATGATAAAAATAGGAAACAACATAAGCACTAACAAGTTAGATACAAGGCATTGAAAAGGCAGGCAAAGAGAGAATATGAAAAGAAGTTTGCCATGGAAGTAGAAACATATAATAGAAACTTTTTTAAGTACATTCATAGATAAAAACCTGTGAGAGAGTCAGTTGGACCATTAGAAGCTAGAGGGGTAAAAGGGGCACTAAGGGAAGACAAGACTATAATGGAGAGACTGAATACATTTTTTGCATCAGTCTTACTGAAGAAAATGTAGAGAAGATACATCATCTTTAAATACCATTTCAGGTGTGGGTATCAGAAGAATTGAAACCAATCTCAATAAACTGGGAAGATGTATTACAGCTATTTGATAAACAAGAGAGTAGCAAGTCACCTGAACCAGGTGGTATACATCCCAGGGTGCTGAAAGAACTGAGATATGAGATTGCAGACGTACTATTAGTAATCTGTGAATTATCATTAAAATCATCTGTAGTACCTGAAGATTGGAGACATTCCAATTTTTAAAAAAGCTTTCAGGGTGATCCAGAAAACTAAAGACCAGTGAGTCTGACATCTGTATTGGGAAAAATGGTAGAAGCCATTACAAAGAATAAAATTACTAAAACATGTAGATCAGAGGTTCTCAACCCAGCCCTCTGGGATCTCTAGTCCAGTTGGGTTTTCAGGGAATCCACAATGAATATACATGACATAGATCTGCATACAATGGAAGCAGTGGACTGGGTTGAGAACCACTGATGTAGATAATCATGGTTTAATGGGAGGAAGCCAAGGAAACTCTTGTCTCACTAGTCTCTTATATTTTTTTCAAGGTATGAATAAACAGGTAGATTAAAGTGAGCTGGTTAATATAAAGTCCAATTCTGGGAGAGGGCCATCGGGGCCGTTAGGACCCGATTCTGGTCCGCGGGAAGAAAATGTCTCCATGAGAGCCAGAATTGGGCCCGAGGATGGCCCAGCATATCCCTCCTGCCTATGGGGATGTCCTCCCCGCAGGCACCCCAGACATCCATGGCTCCACACCACAAAATCCCTGCCTCCCGACCCATGGCTAGCCTCCCACAGACTGGATCGGGTGGTGGGGACTCCCCTCACCCATTCCTGGCCTCGATGGTGGCCCTGATTCTCCTAAAAATGCTGCTTATATCACCTCTGAAGTGGTATAAGCAGTACACCCCAGCAGGTCTGGCAGCACGTACAGGGCCGTGACCTGAATCAGTCCTGTATGTTCTGCCAGGCAGCCTGCCCCCACTCTGCCCCCCATCGCTCTCCCCATCCTGAAGCACAGGACATATGGGGAGAGCCAGTGGGGGAATACAGTTTAGGCAGATTGCGGGGCTGCACGTCCTGACGGGACATGCAGTCCCGCAACCCACATTAATGAGGGCCATAGTGTATCTGGATTTTCAGAAAGCATTTGACTAGGTTCCTCATGAGATACTCTTGGCAAAGTTAAAAAGTCAAAGGATAGGAGGTAATGTACTATTGTGGATTAGGAACTGGAAATAGGAATAACGAGTGAGGTATCAAATTGGCAGATGACACAAAATTATTCAAAGTTGTTAGAATGCAGAGGATTGTCAAAAATTGCAGGATGGCTTTGATAAATTGTGAGACTGGGCATCCAAATGGCAGATGAAATTTAATGTGGACAAGTGCAAAGTTATTCACTTAGGGAAGAAAACCAAACTACGGTTACATAATGCAAGGTTCCACATTAGGAACCACCACTCAGGGGGAGTGTGTGCGAAGGAGGAGTTTCCTGCCCGACTTGTGCCCCACGGTAGGAAAAGGCTCTACAGGCACCTGCAGGGTTTCCCGATGCATCTACACAGCGCCTTGTCCAAACGTCATCCCCGGGGCTTAAGATCAGACCTGCTCTGCGGTCATGCGGTAGCGGTCGCGCTTTGAAGGGGCGCGATTTAAAGGGGCATGTATTGCTCCTTATGCGCTCGTTCGGCGCTCGAGGAGCTTTAGAGGCGACGTTCTTGGTATGGGCAAGCACAGACGACGCCCTCATAATGTGAGTACTGTGAATCCTTCTAAAGTTACTAAAATTGTTGGCCCTATGGATAAGCACGTTGTTTCGGTAAATGCAGTAGAAGGGGAGTCTGTTGCTGCCACCAAGTCTTCGCCTCTTTTGGACGGCTCCTCTGTTTTGGGGTTTTCAAACTCTGCCCTGCTTACTGAACTTGATGCTATTGGCCCAGTGACCTCCTCTCCTGTTATGGATGAGCAGTCTTGCGGTGCTGATGGTTTGCCTCCAGTTGTCCTCATGGGAAAGATCTGTGAACCCGTGGTAGTTCCTTTGCCTCGGGTCATTCAGGTGCCGGAGGACGTTGTGAGGTTGTATCCTGATGGTTTGCCTACTACAAATGTAGATGTTTGAAATATTTTATTAGTAGATGTATGGTCAGTCCTTTCACGAATAGAGGCTTCTATTGCTTCTTTAGCTTCTGCTGTATCTCAGTTCTCAGAATTTTCGACAGGCTCGGTAGCTAAAATGGCTCAATATGATTCCCAATTGCTTGTTTTGGATAATAAGTGTCAGAAATTAGAAACTCAATGTGATACTTTGCAGAAATCTTCTTTATCTTTTATTAAGGATAGTATTATTCTTCATACCCAGCAGGAATTATTGGAAAATACTTTAAGGGCTACTAATATCAGATGTTTAAATTTTCCTTATACTCGATTATTGTCTCCTCAGATATTGTTTGATAAATATCTATCTGAAGTTTTAGGGTATGAAGATAATGCTAGACTGCTTATCAATAAGATATATTATTTGCCTGTGTTAGAGGCTCCTCCTGGTGAAGGTTCTCCAGGGGTAGCTCCTAGAAATTTATCAGATTCATTAGATGTTTCTAAATTTATTGAATCTTCTCATGATATAATTTCCTCTCGGGCCACTCTTCTGGTGTCTTTCTCTTCTGAGGCTGATAAAAATACAGTTATGCGTTTGTTTTTTCTTAATAAGAATGCTGATTTTTGTGGGGGGAAAATTAATATCTTTCCTTATGTCTCTAGGCAAACTCAGCTTAGGCGTAAGGCTTTTTTGTCTTTAAAGCCTCGCGTTTTGGCACTCGGTTCGTCCTTTTTCCTCAAATTTCCCTGTAAATGCTTGGTTACATTAAGGGGCACCAAGTATGTTTTCACTGAGACTTCATCTTTAGAATCTTTTCTTCAAAATCAGGTTTCTCCACACTTGTAATAGAGAAATCTTTTGCTGTTATTCAGTAAGTTAGAATAATTAGAGTTTTGTGTAATATTTAGGGCATCAGCTCTCTCCTATGGTGTTTTCTTATTTTTTTTTACTTTATTATTATGTGATAGTCAGCTGATGTACGCCGCTCCCCTGGATGTGGACTATGTTGTTTTCTGTTTTATTGTCTTTGGAAATTTGTTAATATCTTTGAAACTTCAATAAAAAATATTATTACATAAAAAAAAGGAACCACCACTCAGGAGAAGAATTTAAGCATCATTGTAGATAATACATTGAAACCCTCTGCCCAGTTTTAAGTGGCTGCCAAGAAAGCAAATAGAATGTTAGGAATTGTAAGGAAAGGGATGAATAATATAACAAAGAATATTATAATGTCTCTGTATTGTTCCATGGTGCGCCTACACCTTAAATATTGTGTGCAATTCTGGTCTCCATATCTTAAAAAAGACACAGCAGAATTAGAAAAAGGTACAGAGAAGAACCACCAAAATGGTAAAGGGGATGGAAGGATACCCCTATGAGGAAAGACTTAAAAGGTTAGGGCTCTTCATCTTGGAAAAAAGACATCTGAGGGGAGATATGATAGAGGTCTATAAAACAGTGAACTGAGTGAATCAGGTAGACGTAGATCAGTTTACTCCTTCAAAAAGTAGAAAGACTAGGGGACATACATTGAAGTTATAATGTAGCCCATTTAAGACTAAGAACATAAGAACATAAGATATGCCATACTGGGTCAGACCAAGGTCCATCAAGCCCAGTATTCTGTTTCCAACAGTGGCCAATCTAGGTCATATGTACCTAGCAGTTTCCCCAAGGGACACAGGTTCCACAATGCTTGTACTGGGTCAAGCATTGATATCTTCGGTCACTTCTTAATAATGGTTTATGGACCTTTCCTCCAGGAACTTGTCCAAACCTTTTTTAAACCCAGCTACACTAACAGCCTTTATTACATCCTCCGGTAACAAATTCCAGAGTTTGATTACACGTTGAGTGAAAAAATATTTTCTTTTATTAGTCTTAAATAGTTTACCCTGTAGCTTCATTGCATGTCCCCTAGTCTTTCTATATTCTGATAAGGTAAACAATCGATCTACGTTTACCCGTTCCACTCCGTTCATTAATTTATAGACTTCTATCATATCTCCCCTCAGCCGTCTCTTTTCCAGGTTAAAGAGCCCTAACCTTTTTAGCCTTTCTTCATAGGAGTATCCTTCCATCCCCTTTACCATTTTGGTGGCTCTTCTCTGTACCTTTTCTAAAATCGCTATATCCTTTTTAAGATACAGCGACCAGAATTGCACACAGTATTCAAGGTGCGGTCTCACCATGGAACGATATAGAGGCATTATAATATCTTTTGTTTTATTTTCCATTCCTTTCCTTATCATACCTAGCATTCTATTTGCTCTCTTGGCCGCCGCTGCACACTGGGCCGAGGGTTTTGACATGGTATCCACAATGACGCCTAAATCTTTTTCCTCGGTGGTGTTTCCTAATGTGGAACCTTGCATCGTGTAACCATAGTTTGGGTTGTTCTTCCCTAGGTGCATAACCTTGCACTTGTCCACATTAAATTTCATCTGCCATTTTGATGCCCAGTCTTCCAATTTATCAAGATCCTCTTGCAATTTTTCACAATCCTCTTGGGTTTTAACAACTTTAAATAGTTTTGTGTCATCTGCAAATTTGATAACCTCACTCGTTATTCCACTTTCCAGGTCATTTATGAATATGTCAAAAAGCAGCGGACCCAGCACAGATCCCTGGGGTACACCACTATTCACCTTTCTCCATTGGGAAAATTGGCCATTTAGCCCTACCCTCTGCTTTCTATCTTTTAACCAGTTCCTGATCCACAATAGTACACTGCCTCCTATCCCATGACTCTTTAGTTTTGCCAAAAGTCTCTGATGAGGGACCTTGTCAAAAGCTTTCTGAAAGTCCAGATACACAATATCAACCGACTCACCTTTGTCCACCTGTTTATTCACTCCTTCAAAAAAACATAACAGATTAGTAAGACAAGATCTTCCTTGTCTAAAGCCATGTTGGCTGTCTCCCATTAGGTTGTGACTATCTACATGCTGAGTAATTTTATTCTTTATGATGGTTTCTACCATTTTTCCCGGTACTGACGTCAGGCTCACCAGTCTGTAGTTTCCCGGATCACCCCTGGAACCCTTTTTAAAAATTGGTGTTACATTGGCGATCCTCCAATCTTCAGGTATTAGAGATTATTTTAATGATAGTTCACAGATTACTGATAGCAGTTCTGCAATCTCATATTTCAGTTCTTTCAACACCCTTGGATGTATACCATCCGGCCCAGGTGATTTGCTACTCTTCAGTTTATCTAATAGTTGTAAGACATCTTCCCGATGTATCGATATTTCCTTCAATTCTTCCGCACCTTTAAATACCACTTCAGTCATGGGTAACATTCCTACATCTTCCTCAGTAAAGACCGAAGCAAAGAATTAGAAGACTAATCTGAGAAAATATTTTTTCATGTGATGCCTATTCAATTCTGGAATTCATTACTGGAGGATGCAGTAAAAGCTGTTAGTGTAGCTGGGTTTAAACGAGTTTTGGATAAGTTCCTGAAGAAAAGGTCCATAAACCTTATTAAAGAGGACCCGGGAAATCCACTGCTTACACAAGAATAAGCAGCACGGAATCTGTGTACCTTTTTGGAAACCTGACAGGTACCTGTTACCAGGAGTGGCCGCTGTTGGATAGAGGATTCTGGGCTTGATGGACCCTTGACCTGACCTAGTATGGCATCTCTTATGTTCTTATGTTCTCAAACACATAAACATATTTTATAAAAGAAAAAATATATAAATACCTCCCCCTTCTCCCTTTCCCAGGTAAAGCGGTAAAGGGTAAGGGTGTTCTGGTTCCTTCTTTATAGGGTTGTGGCTTCTGCTCCAAACTATGGGGTATCTCCTCCTCCCGCTACTTCTGGTGGTGAAGCAGCAGCATAATAGGGCAGGGCTGAAAGAGAGAAAATAGGACAGTTGCCTCGCATACCACAGATAAAGCAACAGAAACAAAGAAAGTAGTACAGAGAATTCTGCCTGCAGAAAAGACCTCTCTTTGCTTCCAAAACAAATTCCAGGAGATGGCTTCCGTTAACTGGTGGTTTGCCTGGACTTCAAGACTTTGGCTCTTTAGAAAGACTGTTGCATGCTCTGGTACTCCGTGAAAAAGGCGACTGAGAAGAACTTCACAAACAAAAGAGTAACTTATAAGCATATGAAGAATGACAAGGCAGAAAGTACCAGAAAGAGCAGAAATCTAACATAACCAATAGACCACTCCAGGAATATGAAAGAGCATGTGCCTTTTTATTGCATGTAATGGAGTATTTATTTATTTATACCACATTCAGCCACCGAAACCAAACAAAAGAACAGCACACACATGCGGAACTGCCCCCCCTTGCGCCATACCATCCCCACACATTACCCCTCCCCCCTGTGCGCTGACCCACACTATCGCCCCCCACTGCCACTGATTCCAGAGGTTGGGTTGAAGGGGGGGTGGCTCAGCTTGGCAGCAGGCCATGTGCTTCAGTACACATGACCTGCCGCTTCTGATCCCCCTCTGATATAGCTTCAGGGGGTCAGAAGCAGCAGGCTACATGTACCGAACCATATGGCCTGCCGCTGAGCCATTCACACCTCCCCCCCCGCAGCCAGAATCAGCGGCAGCAGGGGGGGCGACAGCTCCATGCAGGTCAGCACAGGGGGGAGTGGAATGGCGATGCGGCTCAGCAGGGAGGGGGTGGCAAGCCATGTGTGCCGAAGCACATGGCCTGCCGCCCATAGAGGTCTGCTGACCTAGGGGGCTGCCTAGTGGACAGGCCGGCCCTGTGTTCAGAGGACAGGGTGTTCAGCCAGTTCATGAGGTCCAGTGAAAAAAATGGTTCCATTCATATCCTTGTGGATCCAAAATATGCAGTACCTCTATCAGAATAACTTTGGACCCCCTGAGATGTACTCTACAACTTTGGTATGACTCCGAAACTAAACACAAAAGTTAGGCGGGACACACACACACAAATGCACACATACTTGGATACGGTAATATCATAAATCTATTTTTCTTCATTCAGAAAGTAGGCTATAAAAGCACTTGTAAACAATTGCAAAGCAAATAATCTAGAGAAAAAGCTTGCTCTCAATCCGGCAGACTAAACTAAGCCTGTTCACAGTGTATGTGGGTCCTTCCTTTCATGTCGGAAGATAGAAGACAAGTCATGCCGGACTTAATGAAGCTGGCAGGAGAACTCACCAGACATAATTCAGTCAATGCCAGTATTAGTCCTAGAAGACCAATGAGCAGTGACTGCGGCTATTCTTGGAGATTCCTATATGTGTGTCCTGGGGCTGAGTGTCAGACTCTGTCTGAATAAGGTAATCTGGATGAATGTAACCAATTATTCAGTGAACATAACCGGATAAGTCTTACCACTGAATATGACTGGTTAAAGTTATCCAGATAGACTTATCTGGATAACTTAAGGTCAGTTGTTTAGGTGGCCTGATGTATCCAGTTAAGTTTAGCTAAATAGGATTGATATTCAGCTCTGCCTGGCTAAACTAAAGGGGCCGATCTGGAAAGTCCCAGGCACTACCTCAAGATAACCAGATAAATTCTGCCCAGCCAAGAAGTTTAACCTGTGTTCAGGGCAGGATTTTTGAAGTCAAAGATATGTTCGGATAACTCCCCAAGTTACACAGACAAATCTTTTGAATTATCAGCCTCACCATGTCCAGCACCAGTGCTAGGGAAAAATATTAACATTTAAAGGAGCCACATCTATTTGTGCTGGTTAGGGATTTGGCTTTTTGGTGACCATTAGCAGCAGAAGTTATAGAACAAGCTGAAAAATAATGGTAATAGTCACTCTTAAGCCTCAAGATGTGACCAACTGTGTGTACATGGCATGGTTACCTCTACATGTATTTTAGAACAATATGTGAAAGTT
Source organism: Ichthyophis bannanicus (assembly GCA_033557465.1). Taxonomy (NCBI): domain Eukaryota; kingdom Metazoa; phylum Chordata; class Amphibia; order Gymnophiona; family Ichthyophiidae; genus Ichthyophis; species Ichthyophis bannanicus. The sequence goes on from CM066032.1 coordinate 703,056,065, forward strand.
ACATGCAACATACAGTATATATGTTACACACATATGTTACAAATGTGGAGCCTAGCGGTTAGAGCAACAGCCTAACATCCAGGAGAATGAGGATCATTTCCCACTGGTGCTCCTTGGGCAAGTCATTTTACCCTCCCAAAAATAAAAATGTTAGAAATAATGCTGATGTTTATAAAAAGGTTATGTGTACCTCAGAGCAGATGTACAGTAAGTTTGTGCAGAAGCGTTCAGGGAGGCAAGGAAGGCAAGTTTATAAATGCAGTTAAGCACATTTATAAGGCTCATAATTACAGCACTTTTACTGAATTGCTTAGATCTCAAAATTATAAATCCAGTTCATCAGATAACAAGACCACTTTTAAGCTCATCTTGCTTTTATTAGAAATTTATTTTTTCAGGAAAAGGTTCACAACCAGTACAACTTTATATGAACCTATAATTTGTACCAAAAGTCTTAAACACTTGTCCTTTGTTACAGTGCAAATGTAAATACCCATCATACTCAGATTAAATTAGCTCAGCCTTACGACTGTCATGCAGGAGCAGGTATATCTGGATGTGGGAGCAGCGTCTCACCAAAGTCCCAAGGCCGGATACTCCATCCAAGCAGCACCAGTTCCTCAGACAGGAGGAGGACTTACAATGTCCATAAACTCCAGCTAAAGCTAGCCTAGAAACAGCATGTCCAGAGGAATTTGCAAAGGGCACCCCAAATCTTGCTTTGATCTCTTTTTAAGATGTCCATTGGCCTTGTTGATTTTTTTCATGTAAATGCTGAAGATCAGACAATATGACTGGGATATACCACAATAAAATGGTATAGGATAAGATTCATGAATTAGAAATTATTTTTCCTCTTAACAAGCTTATCCACAGCAGAGTTAATGTGATATGAGAGGGGGGCTGACAAGATACCTACTTGGCTAGCGTGTGCTTCTTTGTTAGATGCAATATCAAAGTCTTAGAAGCTACAGACAACATCATGTCTAGCTGAGTCTGCTAACTTCAAAACAGTATCCTGTTTATTGAGTAATAGCAGTTCTAGGAGTCTGTTCACTAACCCTGTGGAAATGTTTTGCCATTAACACGCATTAATGCCAATTTCTAACACTCTTTAGCCATAAAACTTCCCCAATAGTGTATTTAGGCTGAAAGATATGCTCAGTATGTGGGGAGAGACAGCCATGACATTAAGACACGTTCCTGCGCATTCACGCAGCGGCAGATAACGCAGATATCCAGTAAGTGCCAGCCCCGCCTTTTAACACACATCATGAGACTGTGCATTAACTTCAGCGACACCCTCTCCAAGCCTCTCACCCCTTTCCCACCTCCTCACGCACATTTAAATACATTTCTGCATTCAATGTAGTATCTGTTATTCAGCATTAAGGTTTTTATTAGCATTTTTTAAGTGCTTAATGTGTGTTAACACTCACGTTAAACACCTAATACAGCTTAATAAACAGACCCCTCGGTCTCAGTGCGGTTCATAGTATCCATAATGCTAGCCCCGACTGTATTTCTTCTTTCCGACAGAACACAGATCCTTGAAAAGTGACATGGGCTGTGCCTCCTACATGCCCCAGGAGCGCCTACAGCCTAAAAGTGTGCACCCTTTGTCAGTGATTCATACTTTTGTGCATGTTTACTCTCAGGCAACATTATAAACACTTATTTCTGTACAAGAAAACAGTGCTTTGTGCATAAAAAAAGGCTTATACCTACCCCTCTCCCCGTGTGCACATTAAAACTAGAGTTACTAACTGTGGTAAAATGCAGTATTTAACAGCACATAAAATTTGCAGTACCGTTCACTAACCTGCAGTACCTCTAGCCTTTATTTGGCAGTGTGACCCCCTAGCGGTAGTACACTGAGATTAGCCACAGAAGCTGTGGCTGCCTTTTTGATGCCCAGTGCTGCTAGGTCGGGAGCATCCAGGGATTGCTTCTCCTCACCAAAGAGACTCCCAATAGGTATTAGGGGGATTCAGGTGGTGGGAAGTAGTTTGGCAATGGGAAGGGGGTTGGAGGTTGCCTTTCAGAAGGGAGGGGTATCAAGGGTGGGTAGATCTTTAAGAAGGACTGGGATGGAAGTACTTTTATTACAGCACCAGCTTTTTTAGGTTATTCCCAGGAGCATCAGGCCTCATGACCTTTAAGTTGACATTATCTTTCCATGAATAACACAGCTTGAAAGATTCCATGTGAGCTGTGTTATTCACGTTACATAATAATAAACTGCTTATCATGTATTTGCATGCTTTGTATTTCATTATTATTTATTGTGCCTTGTAGTAAAAAAAATCATGCATTAAGGGAAAATAAAGCACATTTTTGCAAATTAATGCATGTTATTTGGCAAATGCATGTGTTATTTCCTTAATGCAGCTTGGTAACGTTCTCTTCTGAGTCATGCATTAAAAAAAAATAGTACAATATTTTATTGCCTAGTCCCCTCCTTATTAACCAGTTTGCTGCTATTTTGCCCCCCAAACAGCCTGAGTTTCTGCTTTTACCAATGATAGTGATTACCCAATAGAATTTCCAACTAGCTATTCACCATAATTTCCTTTCAAACCTCAAACCAGATAAATCAATCCATGTTTATAAAACAGATTTATTGCCAATGATTAATTTTAATAGCATAAGACATTTAATAGTATTTATGTCAACAATATTTTTCATTTAGTAAATGGTAAATCTCATGGAGGCCAATTCCATAACATGCACGTCCAGGTCATGGACACATCCAAATCACAAACAGATCTCATTTCATCCTAATTCTGCAGCCGCAAGTATAGACATGCCCGCGGTTCCAGATTCGGGGACATAGGCATTTCTGGCACAGCACAGCACCAGCAGCATGGACCCCTTTGTTATAACGAGACATGGCGATACACAGCAAATGGTTTGGATGTCCCCATTCTCACCGTATTCTGAAAAGAGGGACATTTCTGATCCTGCCCATCTCTGCCATATTCCTATGGACGTCTCGGATGGCCACACCTCCTCTATTAAAATATGCATCTCTTAAGCTGCTCCACTCACTGACAGTGTTGTGTTGATGCAAAGTACACATATATACCGTACTGATGATACATAAATGTTGATAGAAACTAGACTTGATACACAAGTTTGTTGCATGCCCAAAACATTGCAAGGTAATCACAGTGCACGCAAAGATATAACAGCAAGTAGAAAGTGATATGTTTGTCATGACATACCTTGCATCAAAACATACATGGCAGTAGAAGAAATCCATAGTTATTCTTTCATTAGTCATCTCTAAAAACAGTCTTTTCAATGCTAAGTATGGACCCTTACCAACCTCACACAACATGGTGCTTTTCGGCATGTATTAGTGCTGTTTGCACTCTTGAATGCTCTTATTCTGAGGGTCTCTTATTATTGAAAGGGATATGTTTTGACATTTAGCTATGGAGAACCTTTTGTGATTTTTTTCTGCACTATCACACTGGCACCTGATGACGCTGCAGTCATTCATGTGGTCCAGGTACTGGCCAAGCATTCACGTCCCCCTTGAATTGCAAATGAGCACACCAGATCCTCCCATACAATGCTCAAACCACACACACACACTTTCACTTTCAGTTACAAAAAACATCATTCTGCCAAAAAGATGCCCTTAATCCATAAATAACAGCTGGTGTAATATAATAGCATGGTGTCCCAGGACTAAAAATATGATCTCCGTTTCTCACTCAAACAAGAATCCTTTCCATACTCACTCACATACTGTTCCTACATCAACCGTCCCATTTTTCATGACACAGAAATTGTTAGGGTCATCTAGATTAGCTCTATCACAAACAGCAAAGGTCAGCTTGGCCAGAATAATCACTGTTGCTCTTCTTAATATTTCTTTCAGGGTAGTTATTGCTGCCACTTTAGCTTACAAATCAGTCAGTACTAGAGGAGATCAAACCTAAACTTTCCTTAGCAGCTCAGTTGACAAGACTTCGACTTTCATACTTTGGACATATCATGTGAAGAGATCTTTGGAGAAAGACATAATGCTTGGCAAGGTAGAAGGCCACCGTAAAAAAGGAAGGCCGGCAATGAGATGGATCGATACAATAATAGCAGCTATGGATACCACTCTATCAACAATGAGCCGCTTGGCTGAAGACCGAACAAAGTTTAGATCAACTATCCAGAGGGTTGCCAGGAGTCAACACCGACTCGACGGCACTTAACAACAACAAGCTTACAAGATTCCCAGACTTCTGATGTCTGTTCTTTATGAATGCATCTTGTGGTATTTTTCCACATTGCACCATTTTAGAATAGACTAGACACCACCTTTATACAAACACAGCAGAATTTTTTCTAAGTTCTAGCCTTATCCCATGTCTCCAGCAGGTATAACGTCTACATCTGCAGGGACATCCCAAAACATGCACAGGCCTTTCCTGAATAGGCTTTATATGTCTCCATGGCAAACCATACCCCGTTCCGCCCTTCCCAGACACGTTCTGAGAGCCTCGTGTTAGCAAGATAAACGTTCACGCGCGCCATGTACCAGAATGTGCTCTTAGACATTTTTGGCAAATAAACATCTCCAGCACATGTACAAAGGCTTATTCACTTTCTGAAAAGACCTCCATAGTGATTCAAGTATAGAGATACAGTAGATAAGAATCACACGGTAATTGGCAGAAAGAGAAAGACAAACTACAGTATCTGGAAAAGGTAAAGGAAGCTGGTAAAGTAGTCAGGAAAGCAAAGATGCAACTGTTAAAATGAATAGCCAAACATGGAGACAAAACTCTTTTTAGGTATGTTAGTGGCAGAAGGAAGTGCAAAGGTGGCACTGTGAAACTCAAGGATGAAGAGGAGGAATATGTAGAGGCTGATGAGGATAAAGCAGAATTGCTTAACAAATATTTCTGTTCTGTGTTCAAAGATGAAGGGCCGGGTAATGGACCTCAGAAAATAAACATAAATAGGAATAGAAGTGAGGTAAAACTTGAACTATTTTCAGAAAAATGTGTTCATGAAGAGCTAACAAAACTAAAAGGGGACAAAGTAATGGGGCCAGAGTGAATTCATCACAGGGTATTCAAAAAAGTTAAGAAAGTACTGGTGGCTCCATTGGCTGACTTTTTCAATACTTCTTTAGTGCTGGCAGTAATCCCAGAGGACTAAAGATGGGTGAATGTGGTTCCTGTCCACAAAAGCAGAAATAAGGAAGAGGTTGGTAACTACGGACCAGTCTGACCCTGTGGTAAATAAACAAATGGAAACACTGCTAAAAGCAGAAGATGGTACAATTCTGGAATTCTGATGCTCCTCATTCTCTTGTCCATCACTTATGTGTATCTTACCATACTCTAGTCTCCAGTTTCACTATGGGCCCGTTCCATGAGGGTGAATAGTGGGGCTGGATGTCCCAGCTGGACGTCAGCTCTGCTATCCGCCCTCAGTCTATGCTGCCTCCCGGCCCCGCTGCATGTATAGAGCCGCTGTGTGTGCTGCGGGGAATGGGGGCAGCACGGGGGCATAAATTGGGTGGAGCATGGATGGGACAGACCCCTGGACGTACAGGGCGATTCCAGTGATGGCTCTGTACATCCGGAGATCACCAGGGGGACGCCCTGCTTATTCCACCTCCAAGACATGTTTTGTCTTGATTAGATTGTAAGCTGTGATGAGCAGGGACTGTGTCTTATATCTATATGTGTAGCAGCGAAGTGCATGCAATGAATAAAACCAGGAGTTAATTGCAGGGTCCAAGCCAATTTATTGTGCACAGGCTCAGACAGGTTAGTGTCCAAAAGAGACTGAGCAATGGAGTCCAGGAGCAAATTCCTTATATACAATTTTCACAGTTTGATACAGGCAAACTTTCTATTGGTCCCAACGCCCCTTGCACCTGTCCAATCAGGGACCCTCTCTGGGCCTAGCTCCCTGTTCCCCCTTCTCAGGCTATTTTAACAAAGGCATAGTCTTAGATATAGATACATTTCTACTTCAAGGATATTTCTAGCTCAGAGAATGCAAGAACATTTCTATCATCAGCATAAAGGAATTATACAAACTTTTCAAAAGCAGTTTAAAGCAGTTTCAGGCAGTTTCACAGACTCTGGTTCTTCTCAGCACTACTCTCAGGTGGGGTTAGGATCTAGGCCTAGTTTACAGGCCATAGCCTACCACATTCCCCCCTTTTCTCACCCTTAGCAAAAGAGGGTGAGAATGAAATCACATAACGTTTCTTCAAACTGAGGCTTCTTCATGGGGTACAGCTTGGTACTGCCACATGGCCAGTACCCTAGCTGCTGTTTTTCGCTCAACTGTACTGTCAATGACTGAAGTTATCATACGGAAGCAGAGGGGCAGGAAACACGGGAGGATTAGGCACACAACTATCATGAGTAGACCTGCAACCATAATAGTCTTCAATCCCCCTAGCCTTGAAAATAAGTTTCCAAACCATCCATTCAGCTCCAGTCCATTCCAAATCTGAACTGGTACATGTGCTTGTCTACGCATATGGTCAGCTGTTTCTTCAACAACCTGACCTTGATCATCAATCTGCAAACAGCAGTTTGTAAGATTAAACTTTCCACATACCCCACCTTCAGATGCTAATAAATAGTCAAGTGCTAACCGGTTCTGGTAAATAGCAGTGCGCATCTGAGTACTTTGTTTTGCCAAGAGGGTTAGTGCCTTACTTGTTTCATTAGTTATAATTTCTACAATAGCTTGCAAGCGTATAATATGATTCAACATATAAACAGGAGTGCGGTATCCCCAGGTCCCATCTTGTGCCCAAGTGGCTGGTCCATAATATGTGATGATTCTCTCAGGTGGCCATTCATCACCATCCCACTTATCCCATTGACCTATTTTCAAAGTATTTCGCTTCTGTCGACCATGGTATATGGGGAAGCCTAATTGTTCCCCTTGGGAAATGGGAATAAGGAAGAAAGAGGGTCGTATCGTACCCAGGACACACGCCCCTCCCCAGTTGTTAGGGAGTTGGGCATACGCTCGGGTTCCACAAATCCAATAAAGCCCTGGAGGAGCCTCCCAGGTATTGGGTGAGGCGAGATTGGTCCATATTTTAGCAAGATTTGGGAAGATGATTAAAGGGTTGGAAGGTTCAATAGCATTCACACCTGACCACCATGATGTGTTCTTAGTTGTAGTATTGTATATCCGTTGGCTGAGACAGACTAGCTGTCCTACCAGTATAGTGAACTGTGGTCCTGTGCGGACAAAACAGAGACGGCCAACAATGGTGTTGGCCAATACCCACTCACTGGTGGTTTTATTCAGAGCAGTCGGGTTATATGGGATGGAGTAGTTTAATTCCTTTGCTTCCCAGGGCCATTGGTCTCCCATCTTAGTTCCCCCGCAGAAGAAACAATTAGAGATACGGAGACTGGCAGCTACCGCTCCAGCTAGTTCAATAAATAAATTCTGTGTGGTCTGGGGAATCTCTATCTTTGTCTGCATGGTTTCATAGAAAGTATGGTGCATTCGAAAAGGTGAAGAAATACGGGTCTTGGTGTTAAGCTGTATATACACATAGGTTCCAGGGTCTACTCCACTCCCTGCTATTCGTAAGCCAAATCGAGATCCTTGTTTCCACTGGCTAGGGTCAAGCACAAGGAGCTGTAAGGGATTACAAGTACCTGTCTGACATTTACGGGGTTCCAGTAATGGTAGTCTCTCTAACTTGGCTCTGCGGTTATCTTTCTCCCTCCCCTGAGGCCCTCCAGACCAGGTAGCATAGTATACACACTCCCATTTAGGACAGAAGTATGCGTCTGCAGGGGCTTTAGTGTAAATAGATGGGGAGTGTACCCCGGTACATATTCCCCAATGGTATGCTCCTTCGGGACACATATATTTAGCATCATAGTAATAACTTTGCTCTTGGCCAACAGATCCACACTTATAATAGCCATTTTGGTTAATGGCATCACAAGCATCAAAGTAAAGAAGGACAGGTTTCATGGGATCTGAGAGCTGTCGGGTAGCATTTAGGAGGGCTCCATCCTCGTTGTTCCACCGTAACTCTAGAACATGATAAGAGGGGTTCTGCTGGGGATTAAAACAGGTCCTAATCTTCCCTTTTGTGCAGATACTTAATTCTGTACCATTATACACACATTTACTAACTAGACCTGTACAAGTGTAGTAAGAATGATAGAGTAGAGTCTGAGTAATCTTTGTCCCGGTTCAGGCAGTAGTTATGCAAGCTGCACAAGGAGGTAGGGCAAGGGCCACTCTAAGGGATCCCAGGGTTACCGCTAAAATAATGCAAAAGCAGAAGCACATCATGGTTACAGCAGTTGAATAAACTCGTTTGAATGTTATATCTTCTTCTCTTAAATTCTTCTTTTATAATACTTTATTTTTAGCCACCAAGGAATATCAACCATACAGTACAATAAACAAACCCTCCACCAGGGGTGTACTCTTATCCCCTCCGGGAGGCAACAGCAAAAAGAACCAATAGGTGGCATTTTTACAGATAAACCCCTCCCCCCCACCCCTCCCCCCATCCATCCCCCCCCCCCCCCGCACTCCACAACAGCCAGATCAAGGAAGGCGAAAGTCAGCAGCCCATCTGGAGGAGTTCATTGGGCAAAGAGGCCCTAGTTGCTGAATATAAGGCTCCCATATTGACATGAACACTGTCCAGCGCTTGACACTGCCCCCTGCGAGCCAACGCTCCATCAGCATAAGGTGGTGAAAGCTATTCCGCCACTCACTAAAAGTAGGCGGTTGGTGCTCCCTCCACAACCGAAGAATCGGCCCTTTACCTACCAGACAGGCCTTACGCAAGAGCATACGTTCCCCTGCCTTAGTAGGCCATGGGGGTGCCATCTGGTCCAGAACCACAAAGAGGCCAGTCCAGCGAATTCGCTGTTGCAGCAACCAACTAAGAAAGTCCCGAATCCTGGCCCAATAGGGTCGCACCCTCCGACAACCCCACCACATGTGCAGCAAAGTCACCAATGGTGCAGAACAGCGAGGACAGCTACCATCCGTCTCCAGCCGGCTACGATAAGCCCGCCACGGGGAAAAGTGAGCTCTGGTCACGCACTTAAATTGAAGCTCCCTCCAACGAGCCCCCTGTGCCAAACGGACAATTCGTTTCAAGGCCTGACCGACCAACCCCGGGGCCACCTCCTCACCCAGCTCAGCAGCCCAAGCCAATTCCACACTGCGGTAGTCCGGACGCAGCCGGTAGCGCTCCAACCGGCTTTTCAACTGGGAGATGGACGGAGGACCATCCTCCCCCAACCCAAAAAATTCCAGAATCTTGGCCGAACGGTCAGCATGCAGCGCCTCCCCCTGCAGTGAGGCCACGTAATGGGAAACTTGCATGTAAGCAAAGCAATGCCGGGGCGGCAAATCATATTCCCGGCTTAGGGCCGAAAAAGATTTACAACGACCCGAGGGGTCTACCAAATGTCCCACCAGCCGTATCTCACGTGCCCACCAGTCTTGAAACACCGCCGAGTCAGACCCCGGAAGGAATTGGGTGTTCCCTCGCAAGGGCAACCAACTTGAAACAGCCCAAGGTGCCATCCAATATTTGTTAAGCTGCTGCCAAGTCCATCGTACCGAGTCCACCAAGGCGCTCCTCCGAATCGTCTCGGGCAAGTCAACGTATCTCCCATGAAGGACCCCCAACAGAGTCCACGGAGCCACTAAGCACTCCTCCACATCCCGAGCCGTGTAATCATCCCTCTCCCCCAACCAGTCGCCCACATGTCGCGCTTGGCACGCCAAAGCATATAACTTCAGGTCGGGCAAGCCCATACCCCCATCCTTCCATTTCCCCAGAAGACGACCCCACGGAATCCGAGCCCTCTTCCCCCCCCATAGAAACCCCCTGAGTAAGGCTTCCACCCGGCACAGATCCCAACGGAGTAACCAGACGGGTAGAGTCTGTAACCAGTACAAAATACGGGGTAATATAACCATCTGTATCGCCGCAATCCTCCCAGACAGGGACAAAGGAAGGGACTCCCACAACTGCAACTGGGCTGTGAGAGACCGCAATATACGATCCAAATTGCACTTATATAACCTATGGGGTTGGCGGGGTAGCACGATACCCAGATAGACAAACTCCTCAGCCGCCCACCGAAGGGGGAAAGATCCACTCCAGGATCCACGAAGGAGTCCCAAGGTATCCAGTGCCTCAGATTTCTCAAAATTAATGCGGAAGCCTGCCATGGCCCCATATCTCCCAAATTCCTCCAGCAATTTCGGAAGGGTGGCGGCCGAGGAGGTCACATGGACTAACAAGTCGTCCGCAAATGCCGAGATGACAAAGTCCTGCGCTCCCATTTTCACCCCCGCGATCGCCCCTGAACTCACAACAGTACGGATCAGGGGGTCCAATGAGAGAACAAATAATAACGGAGATAGGGGGCAGCCTTGGCGTGTCCCCCTCTCCAGCGGGAAACTGTCTGAGAGCACACCGTTACACAGTATTCCCGCCGTCGGCGCTGCATATAAACTCCGCACCATTCTACAGAAGGTGTCCCCGAGGCCATAACAGGGCAACAGGTCCCATAACTATTGCCAATTCACCCTATCAAAGGCCTTCTCGGCGTCAAAGCTAACAAGCAGCGAGGGTATCTGTCTAGCATGCACCCACTCTAAGGAGGCCAAGATTTTGTGGATATTGCGAACGGCGTATCTTCCCTTGACAAAGCCCACCTGTGCTCCATGGATGAGGGTCCCCAAGACATCAGCCAGTCGGAGGGCCAGAACTTTCGCAAGAACCTTCAGATCGAAATTGAGGAGGGAAATAGGTCGATAAGAGGCGGCTAGCATCGGGTCTTTACCTGGTTTAGGAATCAAAGTAATATGGGCATGATTTTGCCCCCAGCGAAAGGCCCCCTGGTCCCTCCGCGCACCAAACACCTCCCTCAGCACTGGACTAATACGATCCCCCAGTATTTTATAGAATTCCGCACCCAACCCATCCGGACCCGGGGCCTTACAACAAGCGGCAGCAGAAATAACCGATTGTATCTCCTGGACCGTGAGGGGCTGATCCAGCACCTCCCTCTGCGTCTCAGAGAGCCGTGGCAAATTCAAGTCCCGGAGATATGCAGACAGGGTGACAGTAGAACCAGGCTCGGCGGCATACAGTGTCTGGAAGAAGCCCCGAAACACCTGGGCAATATCCCCACTCGCCTTGTGCACGGTTCCCTGAGCATCGCGCAGCCCCGCCACCAGCGTGGAGCCCCTCCGTCCCCGTAAGCATCGAGCCAACAACTTCCCAGGCTTGTCACCATGACAATGTAACCAGTAGCGATAGTAAGTGAGGGATTTCTTGGCTTTCTGATGCAGAAGCTCGTTGAGATCCACCTGGGCCTCCCAAAGGAGCTTCTTATTCTCAACTGATGGACGCTGGGCACACCGCCTCCGAAGTTTGGTGACCTGATGTTCCAATGCAAGGATACGGTCCGCGAGAATCCGGCACTTCCGTGCAGCATAACCTATGATGTCCCCCCAGAGGACCACTTTTCCCATTTCCCAGATCAGTTCCGGGTCGTCCTCATGAACCATATGGTCGTTAGCAAACTCAGTCCATCTTTGCCGCAAAAACTGCTGAAATTGCACGTCATGGTAGAGCCCCAAGGGGAACCGCCATAGACGCGGCTTGGCAGGGTCAGCCCCCCAGCTCAAATCTAGCCACACCAAGGCATGGTCGGATACCTCCAGAGGCCCGATCTGAGCTCCCTCGGTGCGAGCAAACAGTTCCCGAGATACGAACAAATAATCTATACGGGCGCTGGTACCGTGCGCCCTGGATTGGTGCGTAAAATCTTTCTCAGTAGAATGCAGCAGACGCCATGGATCAACTACGTCAAGCCGTTTACAAAAACGCTGTAACAACCGAGAGGACAGCGCCCGCCCCGGAGGTCCCCCCCCTCGGGAAGTATCCAATTCAACATCCAAAACCCCGTTAAAATCTCCCCCAAGATCAAGGGGCACTCAGGGAGCCGCTCCACCCTGCAGGCCGAGGTGTTATAAAAACCCTGATCGGAGACATTGGGTCCATAAAAGGTCCCGAATGTCACCAGTTTCCCTTCCAGTTGACCATGGACCAGTAGTGACCGACCCGCAGCATCCTCTAGAACAGTCTCCGCTACAAAGTGAATTTTCTTATGAACCAAGAGGGCAACCCCCCCTTTATTCCCCACGGCCGGGGATCCCCAGACCTGCCCCACCCAGGCTCTACAGAGTTTACGATGCTCTTCCGCCGTCTGGTGGGTTTCTTGTAATAGGGCAACGTCACAGCCATTCCTGGCTAGGGCCTGGAGCACCTTATATCTTTTAATGGGGCTACCCAGACCGCAGACATTCCAGGTAATAACTCTCAGAGCAAAGGGGCAGTGTCAAGGCCCCACCAAAGGTAAGAAACGAAACAGCACGGAGGGGCACCCCCAGCCTGGAGCCCCCCACGCTCTGCCACCCAGTCTAAATACGGAATAGTGGCTAGGAACCACCAGATGAGCTGCTGCAAATTAACGCAAAAGACACCCCCAGCCGGAGGCTCTTCTCCAATCAGAAATAGAATACAATATCTTCCACAGAGTCTCAAAAGAGTGCAGAGTATCCCCACCCCCTCCCTCCTATCCCTTCCCACCCTCCCAGCTCCCGTCCCCCCCCTTACGTCCCTTACCCTCCCCCACTCTCCACCCCCTCCCCCCCTCCCCCACCCACCATCCAACCCCCCCCCTTACATACACTCCCCCTCCTACCCATGGGAGACACTAAGGATGTGAGCAGACCCCCCCTCTTGTGTATGTACCCAAATGAAATACCCTAACCCAACAAATGCTAACACTAATCCCCTCCATCTCCCCCTCGGGCCCCCCCCCCCCGCCCGGGGCGCGACCCCCCAGCGCCACTTCCCGCCGGTCTTCCCCCAACCCCCCCCCCCCACCCCCCCCCCCCCATCCTCCGCACCCTTAGCCGGCAGAGAGAAGAAAAAAAAAAAAAAGGGGGGGGAGAGCACTAAGGGAACAAGGCCTTTCGTAGTCCCCCCTACTCTACCCCCAGAGATCCACCCAAAAACAGAGCAGCACCAACACAAATGCAAACCCAAACTGGGTGGGGGGCACTCCGCAGAGGCGCAAGCCCAACGAACGTGAGGGGGGGGCAAGCGGCTCTCTCCAGGGCCCTCTGAAAAAACCCCTCCCCCCAGGCCCCTTCCACCCGCAACAACGAGTCTAGGCCTCAGGGAGGAAGGGGGAGACATCATGGAGTGCGCCCCACCCACAGGAAAAACCAGCATCACCCCATCAGGCATTCAATGTCCCGTCTGGGTCCAAGGCACCTTCCAAAACGTGAGGCCTTCCCTAAAATCTGTTCTCAAGGGTCAGGAGTAGCAAAACCGAGCCCAATCACACACAGGCTCCGCACTCAGCTGGTCACTCTGCCTCTGGCCTGTTAAGCTGCTCCACGTACAGACTCGCCTCACCCGCGGTTTCAAAGATCCGGCATGTCCCCTGGTGCCAGATCACCAAGCGGGCAGGGTACTGCACTGAAGCGGACATCAGACGCAATCAACTTCTGGCAGACCGAGGCATAGCTCTTTCGATGCTGGCTCAAGGCAGTAGAATAATCCTGGGCGACGCGGATGCGCATGGTATCCTTCTCCACGTAGCCTTTCTGCCGCGCGGCCCTAAGCAGCTCTTCTTTTTGGGGGTAAGAGAGGAACCGCGCCAAGACAACACGTGGCCGGCGGTCTGTCGCAGATTGTTTAGGCCCTATCCGGTGGGCGCGCTCCACAATAACTGGGCTATTACCTCCTGTGGTCTCGCAGAGAGAAGTCGCCAAGGCCTCCACAAATTGCCTAAGGTCTTTGTCCTGCACGGTGTCAGCTACTCCCAGGAAGCGCAGGTTGTTCCGCCTGGACCTGTTCTCCAGGTCATCCAATTTAGCCGCATGGTCTTGCGACAGTTTTTGGGCGGCCCGGAGCTCCTTCCGGAGTGTCTCCAGCTCATCCTCCGCCCGGGAAATACGCTCCTCGGTGAGTTGTACACGGGTCCCCAATGCCTCCAGTGTGGTTTGGATAGTATCCATTTTAAGATGTAAGGCATCAAACTGACCCGCTAGTGCGTCCCTGACCGCTGCCGAGACTTCCGCGGACATAGTGGGGGAGTCAGCTAATCCGCTCTGCTTCAAGGGGAGAGCTCGCCATTTTGGATGGCCCGGCACCGCGCTCTTTGTCTCTTTTCCCTGCCTTTGCCGCGGAGGCCATTTCGGTACACAGAGGAGAAGCCCTTGTTGTGCTAGGCTATCAGCCCACTATGGGGCAGGAATGGGTATTCCGAACCGGTTCCAAGCCACGGTTTAAGGGTAAGGGGTCCGGAGCTCGAGCTGCACACAGCTATTCCAGCTCACCACATCACGTGGTCTCTCTTAAATTCTTCTTATTTCCACAGCTTCCACCGTACGTAGACCTGTCAGCTTCCGGTTGGTGACAGGAGTAGGATTGTAGATTCCTCAAGCTTCTGCCGTACGTAGACCTGCCAGCTTCCGGTTGGTGGCAGGAGTAGGGCTGTAGACTCTCACAGCAGTGGTTGTCGCCGCAGTGTAAGTCATAATGGCGAGTCTGGGTTGTTTGTTGAAGTCCAGTGACAAAGTTCAGTAGATGCCGCTGGCTTTACTCGACTGTGGTGAATCCAAGATTCTAATTCTGCAACCTTAACTGCTATAGGGGTTGATAGTATGATGACATAAGGTCCTTTCCAATGAGGTGCCAACGGTGTCTTCCTCCAAGGCTCCAGGCTTGAAGGGATGCAGTGGCTCGGTCAGATTAATGGGCAACTGGTCTTGTACCCATGCATGAAGACTCTGCAAGACAGAACCTAGAGCCAATAGTTCTTGTCTAGTGATTTCAGACCCAATCTGACTCATATCTCTTTTTATCCCTTGAACTATGGGCAGAGGGCGCCCATACAGGATCTCAAAAGGGGGAACTCCTAATGACTTGGTGGGAGCTGAACGTATCCTAAGGAGAGCTATAGGAAGAACCTGTGGCCACTTCAGGTGAGCTTCCTGACAGTTTAGACAGCTGGGACTTTAGGGTGTGATTCATACGTTCTACCTTCCCTGAGCTCTGGGGTCTGTAAGCTTTATGTAATTTCCACTGCACTTGCAGAGCTCGAGCTAACTGCTGAGTTACTTGAGATACAAATGAGGGCCCATTATCTGACCCTATAGCTAATGGTATTCCAAACCGGGGGATGATTTCATGGAGCAGAACTTTGGTGACTTCCCTGGCTTTCTCAGTTCTGGTGGGAAAAGACTCCACCCACCCAGAGAATGTACAAACCAAGACCAACAGGTAATGATATCCATTTGCTCGTGGCATTTCTGTGAAGTCCACCTGGATATTTCCCATGGGGGTAACTCCCACTGATTGAGCTCTCGGGGGCAGGTTGGGACCCTGCCGGGCATTGTTCTTTGCACAAATCACACATCTACGGGCTACTGAGGCTGATATGGGTCCTAGTAATGAAATACAGAAGTGGGGTCTGAGCGCTTTCTCCATCGCAGTTTTTCCATAGTGTGTGGCTTGATGAAAAGCATGGACAAAGACAGGACCCAGGGCTTCAGGGATTACAGCTGGACCGGGAGGTGAGCCACCGACTGGCGGTGGTAGCACTATCCATCCGGTCTCTGATAACACTCCCCCTTCCTTTTGACAATAATAGTCTAACTCTATGGAGGTGTACCGGGGGTTCCATGCACTGAGGGGCACTGGGAATATAGCTGCCTGGACTGTACCTGGGGCAGGTGCGGGCTCTGCTGTAGCCGCCTTTCGGGCGGAAACATCTGCAAATCTATTTCCTCGTGAAACTTCCCCTTCCCCTGCCTGATGACCTCGGCAGTGCATTACTGCAACTTGTTTGGGGGCCCACACAGCTTCCAATAATGTCAATATCTCAGGACCATACTTGATGGACTTTCCCCCTGAGGTTATCAACCCTTGTTCCTTGTATAGGGCCCCATGAGCATGTAATGTTGTAAAGGCGTACTTGGAATCTGTGTACACATTCAAGCGGAGCCCTGTTCCTATTATCAGTGCCCTAGTGAGGGCTATCAGTTCAGCCTTCTGTGCTGAGGTTTCCGGGGCCAAAGCTGAAGACTCAATTACCATGTCCAGGGTCACTACTGCATAGCCAGCACAACATTGTCCACTGATAACAAGACTACTTCCATCCACAAAGAAAGTTCGTTCAGGGTCGTTCAATGGGACATCAGTTAGATCCGGGCGACTTGAGAATACAGTGTCCATTATTTTCAGGCAATCATGATCGGGGGGGTCTGGACCGATTGGCAACAGCTTGGCTGGGTTCAAAGCTTGACTGACGATCAACTGCAATCGGGGATTCTCGCACAACATGCTTTGGTACTTCAGCATTCGGGAATTTGTGAACCAATAGTTCTCTTTGTGTTCCATAAGGGTCAGAACAGAGTGCGGTACGGTAATTTGGAGATTCTGACCCAGGATGAGCTTGTCGGCTTCACCCACCAAGAGGGCTGTAGCTGCAACGGCTCTCAGGCAAGGTGGCCATCCTTTTGCGACGGTATCCAGTTGTTTTGATAGATAAGCTACAGGTCGCTGCCAAGAGAGATTGAGTCAATACTCCCAAAGCATTTCCACTTGACTCATGGACATAAAGATGAAATGGTTTCTGTACATCTGGCAGGCCCAAAGCTGGTGATGACATCAAGACTGCCTTCAATGATCAGAATGCCACATCCTGTTCTGGGCCCCACTCCAGGGGAGATCGCTCCATTCCTTTGGTGGCCTGATATAATGGCTTTGCCACCAGCGCAAAATTGGGTATCCATATTCGACAATAGCCTGCAGCTCCCAGGAAGGCCCTCACTTGCTTTCTGGTGGTTGGGGTAGGGATGCGACATACTGCTTCCTTGCGTTCTAGCCCCAATCTCTGAATCGCTTTGGACAAATGGAATCCCAGATATTTAACCTCAGTTTGGCATAACTGCGCCTTGGCTCTTGAGACCTTGTATCCGGCTTCATTCAGGAGGTACAAGAGATCACCGGTGGCATGTATGCATTCATCCTTGGAGTTGGTGGCTACTAACAGGTCATCCACATACTGAAGAAGGACTCTCTTCCCTGGAGTCACAGAATAACTTGAAAGATCCTGATTGAGAGCAGCACTGAAGAGGGTAGGTGAGTTCTTGAATCCTTGGGCTAATCGAGTCCAGGTGAGTTGACCTCGCCTCCCTGTGATGGGGTCTTCCCATTCAAACGCGAACAAAAGTTGACTGGTTGGTGCTAATCGTATACAGAAGAAAGCATCCTTCAAATCCAAGACTGTGAAGTGAGTAGCCTCTGCGGGGATCAGTCCCAGGAGAGTATAAGGGTTTGGTACTACTGGATGTATAGTTACAACTGCATTATTCACTCGTCTCAAGTCTTGCACTGGGCGGTAGTCACCTGTCCCGGGCTTCTTGACTGGGAGGATGGGGGTGTTCCATGGCGATTGGCACTCCCTGAGAAGTCCATACTTCAATAATTTCATTAGATGACAATGAATTCCTTCAATCGCCGGTCGCGGGAGAGGGTATTGTCTCACGTGCACTGGTTCCAATCCTGGTTTGAGGGTGACAATGACAGGGGCTATATTCTTCGCTAGGCCAGGAGGATTATCCTCCGCCCATACCTCGGGCGGAGCTGAAATTCTGGTGGCTATACAGGGACTGGCTGCCTTGATCGGAGATGCACTGTAGAACCGCCATTCTTCTTCCCGGGGGACAGTTAACACCATCAGGCCAGCAGGTTTCAAGTTTAAAGTCATTTCCATTCCTCCCACTTCAACAAAGGATATCTGCGCCTGGAGCTTAGCGAGCATATCTCGGCCCAAGAGGGGGATTGGGCATTCAAGCATGTACAGGAACTAGTGCGTTATCTCCTGTCCCCCTAATTCACAGGTGCGGTTCTGCAAAAAGGGTTTTGTGGTTCTGTTTCTGGTAGCGCCGACGAAAGTGACGGATCGAGAAGACAAAGGGGCCACCGGTTTAGCCACTACCGAATGTTCGGCCCCCGTATCCACCATAAAGTCCATATATTGGTCCCCAATCTTCAAACTGACCATAGGCTCCTGGGGACCCAGAGGAAACTTGGAGCCCGGTCTGGCCTAATCTTCATCCATATTGTAGCCCTCCTCGGCTGCCATTCCATCTATAGCTTCTTCTTCTTGTTGGAACTGTGTGCAATGCATTCCTCCCCGACTCTGGAATTGTCCCCCTGCTCTTCGTGTGCTCCCCCCTCCCCTCCGGGAGGCGGAGTTAAAGTTCGGGCATTCATTCTTCCAATGTCCTTCTTCTCTACAGTGGGCACACTGATTTGCACCCAATGGGGGCCGACCATTTCCTCGGCCCCTTCCATGTCCTTGGATCCTTTGGTTAGAGAAACCTCCTCCACGTCGTTCAACTAAAGCTGCCGCAAGGAAATCAGCTTTCTTCTTCATTTTACGTTCACTTTCCTTCTGACGTTCTTGATCACGATTCACAAACACTTTCTGAGCAACTTCCATTAACTGGGCCACATTCATGCCCGCGAATCCTTCCAGCTTCTGCAGTTTCCGTTTTATATCTCCCTGGGACTGACTCACAAAGGCTGCATTTACCATGACAAATGTTCCTGGGCCGCTGGATCGTATGAGGTATAAAGTCTGTAAGCTTCAGATAGACGTTCATAAAAGGCCGCTGGGCTCTCGTCTGGATGCTGGATGACTTCTGATACCTTTCCGATATTCATGGCCTTCTGGCTTCCTTTCTTCAGGCCTTGCAGTAGGGCCTGGCAAAACTGAGTGAGGGCCGTAGTCCCACTCGCACTGTTCGGATCCCATTTAGGATCATCATTTGGAAAATCCACGGCGGCTGCTTGCCGGGGATCTAGGTCTCTTTCTCCTATAGGGTTCTCTTCTAACCATCGGGTGGACGCTTGCACAATCCGTGCTCGTTCTTCAGTAGTGAAGAGGGTAGACAGGAGCTGGCGGCAATCAGACCAGGTAGGTTGATAGGTCTGCATAATACTGGACATTAATTCAGTTAAGTCTTGGGGCTTCTCAGTATAGGATGCATAATGCGTTTTCCAGTTCAATAAATCTGTGGTGGAGAAGGGCACATAAACGAGACTGGCTGGCCCCACCACAACCTGGTCCTGTTCATTAAGGATAGGTAGCCCTGGGACCTGGCGCAATGGCATTACGTGACCATCCCTCTGGCTTGCTGTCGTACTTCTGAGAGCGTAATGAAGTCTGGCCTGCTGGAATTCCGCTCCCCTGCTTTGATCTCTGGCAGTAAGTGACCCCGAACTGGTAAATGAATCCCTGCTTGCAGTGTCGTGGACTGCGGTCCTCCCGAGGCACTCTGGACGGAGCTGGGGCTCCCGGTGGGGAGGGGATGCGCCTCCTCATGCCTCCTGTGCCCTAACAGACCCAATAAACCATGAACGATCATTGTATAATGCCCTTTTATAAGCCCTCTGAATAATAGCTTTAGGATAACCCCTATCTGCAAAATCCCAACATAACATAACCACTTGCTTTTTAAATTCTATTGTCTCCGAACAATTTCTCCGGAACCTCAAGAATTGGGAAAAGGGAAGCCCATTTTTTAATCACACTGGATGCGCACTGTTGTATTGTAAGAAAGTGTTACGATCTATCTCCTTTCTATAAACAGAAGTGTGCCACAATCCTTCCCCTCTCTGTACCCGCACATCCAAAAATGTAATACTATTGTTGTCTACAGTGGAAGTAAACTGAATGGCCCTATCTAGGTTATTCAACCACTGCACAAATAAACCGACCGATTCCACAGACCCCTTCCACATCAAAAAAATATCGTCTATGAACCTGTACCACATAACAATGTGCTGTGCGTAATCTGAAGGGGCAATCCATCGTTGCTCAAAGTGACCCATAAAGAGGTTAGCGATGGAGGGGGCGCAACTAGCCCCCATCGCTACCCCTGAGATCTGGTGATAAAAAATCTTCTCAAACAAAAAGTAATTCTGAAAAATTACTAGTTTAGCCAATTGTAATAAAAAGGTAATGGACGCTTCGGACAAATCTCCTCGTCTTTGTAACTCTACCGCCACAGTATCATAAGCTGCAGCTTGAGGGATACTGGTATAAAGAGCTTTAATGTCCAAAGTCACTAAAAGTGTTTCGGGATCTGAAGCCAAAGAAGCATGTTGGATGAGCTTTCCCAAAAAATCAGAGGTATCACGTATATAAGATGGTATGTCCCTAAGCAATGGTCAAAGATAGGAATCCAAAAACAGTGACAAAGGTTCCAATACTGTGCCCCGCGTGGACACAATGGGTCTCCCGGGGGTGGTTGTCGAGCCGTTTATGTATCTTAGGTACAAGATAGAATCGTGCCACTGAAGGTGCCTTCACATTAAGAAATCCCCACTCCTTCTTCGAAATGATCTTATTTTTCAAAGCTATCAATGTGACCTCATGAATCTGTGATTGAAGGTCAGTCGTGGGGTCAGTCGCCAGTACTTCATAAACATTCACATCAAGCAACTGTGATTGGGCTTCCTTCAGATAATCCAATCGATCCAAAATGACCACTGCTCCCCCCTTATCGGCCTTGCGTATTACAATGTCCGTACGAGATTTTAAATCTTTCAAAGCCACTCGTTCAGCAAAACACTCTTCGAATGTGCTGTCTGTTACTCCAACCGCTCAACATCTTGAAGTACCAAATCTTTAAAAATGGAAAGAGCAGGATGCAGCTGACCCGGCGGTGTCCAAGTAGATCTAATAGGTAAAGGTACTCGTCGGTCACTACTGCTTTCCCCAATGTCCTCTGTAGATTTATCTGCAAAAAAGATTTTTAAGCTGAGCTTCTGTATCAAACCCTCCAAATCCACCCGAAATTGGAAGGGATCATAGGTAATGGTGGGCACAAAGGATAACCCCTTCTCCAAAATGTTGATCTGCTCAGATGACAAAGGGCTTCCTGATAAATTCACCACTAAACTGCCAGCACTTCCCCTCAACTCATGGGATGAAGAGGAGGGAAATAAACTTTCATCAATCAATGGGCACGATCGCAACTCCTTCCTTTTCCCTTTTGTTCGTCGCCCTTCTTCTTCTTCTTGTTTATACCTTTCATTTTAAATGGTTTATGAGTATTCGGATATTGTATCCCACACCATTCGTTATAAAATCATAACGTAATAGTTAAAGTGGAGCATTCATAACATGAATAGTGATCTACTTTTTGCTCTGATAAGGGACCATTGATTGGGACATACGGGGCATGCAAAGATGGAAGGGTGATGATGCATAGAGAGGAGATACTAGAATGAACAAGAAATAAGCAGATGGAGTAGAGATGCTAGACATAGGAGGAAATAGGGAGAAGGACAGGAATGGGGAGAGAGGGGATATTTTGGATATGGAGGGGAAATATAGAGCAAAAGTGAGAGAGAGATGACACAAAATTATTCAAAGTTGTTAAAACACAAGAGCATTGTGAAAAATTGCAAGAGGACCTTGATAAATTGGAAGACTCAATATCCAAATGTCAAATGAAATTTTTTTTCACTTTTTATTTATGCTGTTTTAAGAATATACAGAAGATAATCCTTCTTACAGAAAAGCATATACAAAAGGAAGAACAGAGAGACAAGGGAAAACTGCCCCATATCCAATAAGAGATAAAGAAAATAAAGGCATCATTCACTAGCCCACAACTATAAGAGAAGACCAAAACTATTATCAAGAAGAAAATGACAAAATGACAGATGAAATTTATTGTGGATAAGTGCAAAGTTATGCACCTAGGAAAGAACAACCCACATTAGGAACTACCACCCAGGAAAAGGATTCAGGCAACATCGTAGATAATACGTTGAAATCCTTCGCTCATTGTGCAGTGGCGGCCAAGAAAGCAAATAGAATACTAGTAATCAAAAGGAAAGGAATGGAGAATAAAACAAAGGATATTATAATGCTTCTATATCGTTCCATGGTGCGACCGCACCTTGAATATTGTGTCCAATTCTGGTCGCCATATCTTAAAATGGATATAGCAGAATTAGAAAAGGGACAGAGAAGAGTCACCAAAATGTTAAAGGGGATGGAAAGTTACACCTATGAGGAAAGGCTTAAAAGTTTAGGACTCTTTAACTTGGAAAAGAGATGGCTGAAGGGGGATATGATAGAGATCTATAAATTAATGAATGGAGTAGAACAGGTAAACTTAGATTGGTTGTTTACGTCAGCAAAAAGTAGAAAGACTAGAGGACACACAATGATGAAGCTGCAATGTAACCCATTTAAGACTAATAAGAGAAAAAAATTATTCAACGCATAATCCAACTCTGGAATTCATTACCGGAGGATATAGTAAAAGCTGTTAGTGTAGCTGAGTTGTAGCTGAGTTTAAAAAAGTTTTGGATTAGTTCCTGGAGGAAAGATTCATAAACCATTATTAAAGAGGACCCGGGAAATGCACTGCTTACCCTGGGACAAGCATTGTGGAACCTGTGTGCCTTTTTGGGAACCTGCCAGGTACTTGTGACCTTGATTGATCACTGTTGGAAACAGAATACTGGGCTTCAGGTACCTTGGTCTGATCCAGTATGGCATTTCTTATGTTCTTATGAGATAATGGACAGGGAGAGAGGTGGCATATATTGGATGGGGTGATGTTGGACGGTGAGGATAGAGAGATGCTAGACAAGTATTCTGTTAGCATGGAGATTCTATATAGGAATCAGACTTGTTCAGATTTCCCAGTAGGTGTATGTTCTAGGTTCCACTGGGTACACTCCTTGTTGTATGAGATTTGGAGTTAGTGCCTTAAGGAATGGTGCATTTGGGGCAATTTCTCCAAATGGGTTAGTTTTTGCATACAATGACAGTCATGAACCTCACTCCTAAGCCAGAGTATGTGGTAGATTTGCTCTATGGATTCTGTATTGCAGGCTATTTCTTTTTCTTTTGTTTCCTGTGTGTAAGGTTTTTGTGGTTGTTAATGGAATATGGATTATTTTTGAGATTTGCAATTTTGTGTTCTTGATGCTGCCAATCTGAAATTTAAAATACATTGTCAGTTTAGACTCAAGGCAACCTCAAATTTTAAAGGAGCATCTTAGTTTAATTTTGTTTAATAGCTTTACAGCTGCTGACTTCTGGGCTTTTCCAGCTCTGACATAGTCCAATCCTACTACTACTACTATTAAGCACTTGTAAAGCGCCATGCACGCAGCGCTGTACAACCAAAAGTACCAGAGAGAGTCCCTGCTCTTCCGAGCTTACAATCTAGTCAAGATAATACAAAACATTAATCAATTCAATGGGTTTTACAGTTCGGTCATGAAAATGATGGGGGTTAGGTTAAGATGAAGGATAGGAGTCAGGATCTGAACATGATGGTGAAGAGGTGGGTTTTTAACCTGGATTTGAAGAGGGCTAGGGAAGGTGCCTGGCGTATAGCCACAGGTAGGCTGTTCCAGGCATAGGGTGCAGCAAGGTGAAAAGAGTGAAGTGGGGAGTTAGCGGTATGAGTGAAAGGCCTAGATAGAAGTAATTTGTTGGCGGAGCGAAGATCCTGAGCTGGGATGTGGGGAGAGATAAGAGATGAGCGGTATGGAGGAGCTGTAGAGTGAATGCATTTATAGGTGAGTAGGAGAAGTGTGAATTGGATGCGGAATTGGATGGGGAGCCAATGAAGCGACTTGAGCCCAATGGATATGTAACTATTTCTGCAAATGATACCGCACAATGAGTTTCTGCACATTGCCCCACAATACCCTCAGGCAGCTCCTGGGGGTGAAAAGTGCTAGATGTGGTATACTATACTTAGATTTCGCTAAGGCTGTTGACACCGTTCCACATCAGCGATTTATAAATAAACTGAGTACCCTTGGGATAGACCCAAAAATGACTGACTGGATAAGAAATGGGTTGAGGCGCCAGAGGGTAATAATATATGGAGTTCACTCTGAAGATAGGGACGTTACCAGTGGCGTGACTCAGGGATTAGTCCTTGGTCCTGTTCTTTTTAACATTTTGAGCCCACTTTTGGAGTACTGTGTACAATTCTGGAGACTGCACCTTCAAAAGGTTAGAAACAGGATGCAGTCTGTCCAGAGGGTGTCTACTAAAATGGTCAATGCTCTTCAACATAAAGCATATAAGGATAGACTTAAAGATCTCAATATGTATATAGCGGAATTAGAAAAAGTACAGAGAAGAGTGACCAAAATGATAAAGGGGATGGAAGGGTACTCCTATGAGGAAAGACGTAAAAGGTTAGGGTTCTTCAGCTTGGAAAAAAGATGGCTGAGGGAAGACATGATAGAGGTCTATGAAATAATGAGTGGAGTGGAACGGGTAATTATAGATCGGCTGTTTACTTCTTCAAGAAATAAAAAGACTAGGGGAAATGCAATGAAGCTACAATGTAGCACATTTAAGACTAATCAGAGAACATATTTTTTCACTCAATGCATACTGGAATTCGTTACCGGAAGATATAGTAAAAACTGTTAGTGCAGTTTTATTTTATTTATTTATTTAACAGTATTTCTAAACCGCCTTATCATAATAATCAAGGTGGTATCACAGCAAACAATCTGGTAGTGTGAGTGTGTTATACATGCAGTGAGGGTGAAAATTTAGTTGGGTGCGTGTTGTGTTGTGTGCTAGATTAGTTTGAGTTATGTACAATGTGGGCTATATACAGTGGTGCTAAAAACATCTTATATACATACAGTGTTAGGCGGTGACGTGTGCTGATATACAGCTATTTAGACTATGTGATGTGTCCATAGTGTTCTATGAACAGCATGGTTTTCAGCTGTTTCCTAAAGTCCTTGAGGTCTGTAGTTGCCCTCAAATCGTCCGGTAGTTTGTTCCATATTGTTGGAGCAGCCATGGAGAGTGCTCGGTCTGTTGTGTCCTTGCGTGTGTGTTTGTATTCACTTGGGGTGCTGACTCGGTTGTGAGTTTGTTTTCTTCTTGGACGTGTACTGGTGTCTGGTTGTATGAGGGTGTGCAGGCTGTTGGCTGATGTGTGCTGTTTTATCTTGTATAGGTTTATGATAGTTTTGTATCTGATGCGTGCACTGATTGGAAGCCAGTGTAAGTCCTTTAAGGTGGGTGTGATGTGCTCCTGTCTTGCAGTTCCGGATATGATTCGTGCTGCGGTGTTTTGTGCCAGTTGGAGTGGTTTGATGGCTTGTTTCGGTAGACCAAGGTATATCGGATTGCAGAAGTCCAGTAGTGGGGTTATCAGAGCTTGACATACGGTACGGAAGTGTTCTGGGGCGAGGAGTGGTTTCAGTCTCCTGATGATTCGCATCTTGTAGTAGGCTTTTTGTATTGTTTTGCCTATGTGTGGCTTGAGATTGAGTTTATTGTCCAGCGTAACCCCGAGGTATCTCACTTCTGACCTTATTGGTATAGTAGTGTTTTGTATCTTTATATTCGGTGGGTGTATGAAGCTTTGGTTCCGAGTGATGATTAAAGCTTCAGTCTTGTTGTAGTTTATTGCGAGGTTGTTGTCCTGACACCAATTGGTCATTTGTGTAAGGCAGTCTGTTATCTTAGAGAAGTCCGGGTTGTCGATTGATATCGGGGTATATCATGATGTCGTCCGCATAGATTGTGTATTGAATGTTGTTCTCTTTCATGATGTTGCATATTGGTTGGATGTAGATGTTAAATAGGAGTGCTGAGAGCGCAGATCCTTGAGGTACTCCTTGACGGATTTTGATGGGTCGGGAGGTGATGTGTCCCACCTTGACCTGTAGCTGTCTTTCGGTTAGGTACGATGGAACCATTTCAGTGTGATACCGTGTATACCAGTGTTTTTTAGTCTTTCCAGGAGCATGTTGTGGTCCACTGTGTCGAATGCTGAGGAGATGTCGATGAAGATCATTATGATTCCATTCCTGGTATTGTCAATTATTCTTAGGATGCTGTCGAAGAGGTAGATCAGTAGCGTTTCGACACCGTGGTTGGGACGAAATCCGTGTTGGTTGTCGTCGAGTGTTTCATGTTTGTCGATGTGATCCTGAAGTTGTAGTTGAACCGCTTTTTCGATGATTTTTGCGAGGAAGGGTATGCTGGAGATTGGTCGGTACGCTGCTGGATCTTTTTTGTCGAGAGTTGTTTTCTTTGTGATTGGTCTTACTGATGCAAGTTTTAGTTGCTTTGGCATGATTCCTTGAGTGAGTGAGTCGTGTACTATTTTATGTATGGTGGGGATGAGGCTTGATTTGGTGGCTTTGACCCATGACACTGGGCATGGGTCTGTAGGAGCGGTACTAGTGTTGATTGTAGAGATGATGTGGGATATCTGTTCTGTTGAGGGTGAGGAGAATGTGCCCCAGGTTTTGGGGTATACGTCCGTTCTTGTGGTTCTACTAGGCGTTGTTTGTTCTGTGGAGTGAAATTTCTCTTTGATGTGGTCGGCGAATTCCTGTGGATCAATTTGTGATTCCCCTTCAGTTGTTTGCTCTTTTGTGAGGATCTTTACTATTTCAAAAAGCTCTCTGGGTTTGTTGATGGAGGTATTTATCATGTTTGTGTGGAATTCCCTCTTTGATTGGTTGATGTGTTCATTGTATTGCTTTTGCTTCGTTAGATAAAGATGCTGGTCGGCAGTTGTTTTGTTTTTTCTCCATCTCCGTTCAATCTTCCTGAGTTCCCTCTTTTCCTGTCGTATTTTTGCTGAGTACCATGGTTTGTTTTGTCTCCTGTTGTGGTATTGTTTCTCGGTCCCGCCCTTGGATGGTGTGGCAGTGTTGGCTAAAATGCTGTTCCAGCTGGAGACTTGTTCCTCCAGGTCATCTGTAGAAGTGTTCAGGTGTTGTATTGTGTCCTGTATGAATTCGTCCTTGTCAAAACACTTGAATCGTCTTTGTGTGTGTGAGATGTTTGCTCTTTCGATCGTCTGGGCCTCTTGTGACCGCAGCCTTGTCCCGATTAAGTAGTGGTCAGACCATGGTACTGGGGTAATGGTGGGTGGAGAAATCAGGTCTCTTGATGTTAGGTAATTGGATGCGAATATGAGGTCTGGCGATGATCCATGTCTGTGTGTTGGTGTATTGATTATTTGTGTGAATTGAAGTGAGGACATTGCTTGAAGGAAGGCCTCTGCGTCTTTGGCATTGGTGGATTTTAGGTTGAAGTCTCCAATCAGCAGCGCTGGTTTGTTGTTTGTTGTTATGGCACAGGCTTCTTCGAGTGTGAAGGCCAGTTCGTCGGGTGGAGCTCTGGGTGCCCTGTATGTTAGGCAGATTGCAATGCTCTTGTTCTTGATGCTAATTGTGTTACAGTGCTGTGTATCGGTGAGGCTCTGTGTCTTGAAGTTTAGTTTTGGATTTAAAAGAGGTTGGGACAAGTTCCTGGAGGAAAAGTCCATTAACCATTATTAAAGTGGATTGGGAAAATCTACTGCTTACACCTTGAAAAAGTAGCAAGCAATCTGTCTGCCTTTTAGGAACCTGACAGGTACTTGTGACCTAGATTGGCTATCGTTGGAAACAGGTACTGGGCTTGATGGACCGTTGATCTTACCCAGTATGGCATATCTTATGTTCTTATGACATTTAAATACCTCTATCTTATAAATGCACAGGAGATGACCTTCTTCCAGTTCAAAAGAAGTTCTGGAATGAGGAGTCATAGGATGAAGCTAAAAGGAGATCTAAATTCAAGAAAACAGCAGACAAATACAGAGAATCTCAGAGGAAGAGGAAGGGATTATAGGAATTAATAGTTCTCATGGATGGGCAGACTGGCTCAGCCATATGGTCTTTATCTGCTGTCATTTTCTATGTTAATGACAGGTAAGGTTGGTCTTACTCTCTGAACAGGTGAGGTCTTCGCTCCATCAAATACTGTACCATATTCAGTTAGTCTCTCTTCTTTTAGTAGAATCTCTTATACTCTGCATTTGTAAAGATCTCAGTGATCATATAAGAATTTGCTCTACTGTGCTTAGCAGGCCTGAAAAAAGAGGCAGTCTGAAAATTCATCATTAACACCAGCTGGAATATACAAATTATGACGGTCTTTTACAAACGTGTGGCATGCTTTTGTATTTACTGCAAAATTAGAATCAAAAATTAATGGGTGCAAAGCCTAAACACACTGTTGGGGACTTAGCCAGCATCTGCCCTACAGTTATCACACAGAGCAGACATTTACTATTGTAAATGCATCTGTACTATTTCCTAATGTAATTACTGCAGCTCCATGCATTAAAAAAGCCTGATCCCAAAACTCACCCCCTATTCTCCACTCCCTGATCAACATCATCCACCATCCCCTGTCCCCCTGAAGAGCATCCCCCAATCAGCATCACCCTCTAACCCCACCCCTCCAAAAATCATCCCCAATCAGCCCTTATTTGGCAGCTTTACTTCTAGTGGTAGCATCACAAGACAACTGTTAAGAGACAGAGCTGCCATTTTGAAGCTGTGTGAGCAAAGGGGCAGAAGAATCCATGGAAACCCCTGGTAAATGCCACGAGGATGAGGAGGCGGGTAAGACTCCGCTGCCTCTTTAGGGGGATTGGGGTGATTCTCTTTTGGGGGTGGGGTTGAGTGAAGAGTGATGTTAGGATGCTCTTAGGTGGTGGGGGTGATGCTGTTGAAGGGAGTGGTGCTGATCAGGTGCCTCTTCAGGGGGAGGTGGGGCTTGGGATAGTGATCAGGGAATAAGATGGGTATCAGGATGATATTGAAGGGGGACCAGGGCCATGGTAATTGCCTGCCAGTAGTGTTGCTGCACTGAAAGGCTCTTCTTGCCATCGGCATCTTTGAGAGTTATTATGCCAACTCAGTGTGCAGTCCACATCCATTCTCCATACATACCCTGCCCACTTCCTGCCCCATAACAGGGCATGCAGTTAACGCATGCTGTCATGCCCTTGTGGTAACAGTTATGATGCTTGTGCATTATCAGCACATGCTAATTCACACGCTAACTGCTCAGCACACTTTAGTAAAAGGACTCCAGGTAGCCATGTGCAAAAGAAACCATAAAATAGAATATATCATATAACTAAGATCACAGGATAATAATGAGTTCTCTTTTCATCAAGATTTGGGTCTCTCTTTTTCAGTGACTTCTCTTCAAGTAGACAGTTAACTGTTACCTTCTGAAGGGTTTCCAGAATTTGTTATAAAACTGCAGTCTATTCTTGTTGAAGATACTGGAAAAGTGATTTAAAATAAAAGTATCTGTCATAGAAACATCACATTGTGTGATATTTTATTGTTTTTTTATGAGTTGTTACTATGTATTTTTTTATTATATTGATTGTTAGAAACCACCTTGTGTTGATGAATGCTAAAAATAGCAGGTTATAAATGTATTAAATTAAAATAAAAATCTGAATTGTGTATTTATGTCTCTACAGCATATCATTAATGGTTAATAATAAGATCATTTACTTAAGATTATTTTTTTCTTATTAAAAACATCATGATTGGCATTATCATTGTAGTTATAATTGCAGTAATAATATTAATTTGTACAGCAACTTCATCCAGGCATAGTCCCTGTGTGCCTTAAATGGGAGGGAGGAGACGGAAGAATGTTATTATTAGTATGCGGTCATAGCTGAGCAAACAAAGACTTGGGGAAATAATTTTTTTTGTTCAAGGTCACTCAGTGGGAGAGCAGGATTCAAGTTACAGTATTAAGTTCCAAGGACTTAATTGTAGTCTTACATTGAACTAATTTTACCACTAGACCAGACTCAGAGGAAAGGTAAAGGAATGAATGGGCATGGAAACTTCCCTTCCATATCTGGTTGCAACCATCCTGACCAGGTACTTTGGCATTGCAAGTATGGAAGGCTTTCAGTACCTTCACGGGTGTTGTGAATGTTCTGGATAGAAAGAAACGTTTATAGTATATTCTGCCTAACACAGAACTATGATCTAACCAGAATTAAAATCGCTTGTAAAAAAAAAACTATAGAAAGGAGGAATCTTGAAGTCTTTTTGGGAGGGTTAGGTAGTCAGAACTTGGAACTGAGATTGTTTATAGGGAGAGAGCTAGCAGTTTCTACTGGTCTTAGTTTTTCCACATCAGTTGGAACCAGGGAGGGTGGTATGGGCCAGGAATGTTCATTCAAAGCTATCAATGGATTTTTTTTCTCCTATTCAATATTTTTCTCCCAACTAACTCATCACAGTCATCTCAACGACAATCCTCAGCTGTGATTCCTGCACCAGGGGCCTTCTGGAACCTGCAATCACGGATTTTAAATTTGGAGACTACATGTTGCTGATGGACAATGAATAGGTCTTCCTCGCTCAAGAGATAGTGAACACCTGTTTCTACAACATCCCTGGCTTTTGCCCACCCTAGGAGCAGAAGATCTTACCCAAGAACTGGCCAGTCTCAGAATTATAGGATTTTAAGAGTGTGTTCAGCTTCTAGGTGAAAATTTCCAGGTATGGTGTCAGGGGCGGCTCAAGGCAATCTGCTGCCTGAGGCGAGGGATGAGATGCCCCCCACCCCAGAGCAAGGGGGGGAGGCTTTCTCAAAACTCCAGCCAGGGACTGAACCAAACCAAAAAGCTGATTCGATAATGTGGATGAAATGCAAGATGTTTGCACAAGAAGAAACTGAAAGAGTGAGAACCGCAGCACTCTTTATAACACCAAATTATAATTCATGTTTATTTTGTTGTTATAGGTTCTTGCTTTTTCTTTTTCAACATAAATTTTGCATCCACGGAACCTCCTCCCTCAACAATGGGTGCAGAGCAGAACTAGGACAGTCACCCACAGAACTCAATATCTTTAAAAAAAAGAGAGATCTGATTCTGATCGACTCACTAACAAGCATTCTCCAATACCAAGCATA
Organism: Ichthyophis bannanicus; assembly: GCA_033557465.1. Lineage (NCBI taxonomy): Eukaryota > Metazoa > Chordata > Amphibia > Gymnophiona > Ichthyophiidae > Ichthyophis > Ichthyophis bannanicus. The sequence continues at coordinate 703,086,994 of CM066032.1, forward strand.
TTGTGAACTAATACAAAACCCATACCAGCTCAACTTCCAAAACTCACATTAGGAGCCTACCCAAAAAAGCATCACTGTAAATACTATAGTGGGCCCTGGAACATCCAACACCTATTTGAAAAGCTGAACAATTCAGATTACTACAGTACAGATCCCTACATACAAACGTCATGTTAACAGAACACCTGGCCTTGGCCACAAACTCATAACACAGACCCTCACCAAGTACAGAATAAGTGACCATAACGTAATAATAAACATATGTAGATAAAAATTAAACTGCAACCCCAAAAAGTCAAATTCTGTATACAATGCAATGCCTGAGAAATAGAAAGAGATGCATTTCCCTGTACTTTATAAAATATAAAAATAGCAACAAGACTGTTCATTAAATTGAAAATAAAATTCTCTTCTTGTCTGACCATTTTATTCTTGATCATGCTGGTCCCAATCTGAGGTTTCTGCTTTCCTCAACCTCCCAGTGCCCCCCTCCCCCCCCCCCCCCCGGTCTACTTCCTCCCAGGGGCGGCATGAGGGTGATGCAGGGCCCTGTGTAGAGAATCATTGCAGCATCATTTACATAAATTTAGTATACTTTATTTTAAACTGTATATGCCACTCATCTAAAATCCTAGGTGGCTTCCAAACATCTACATGCAATTTAGTAAAACAGATGTTGCAATAAAACAAACATAATAATAAAACATTAAATTTGATTAATGAAAAGTCACTTACACAGTCCCCCCTCAATCAGACCATCACCAATTTGCACATAAGATTTATTTCACTGTGACCAGATTATTGATGAGGAATATGTTCTTATATGATTTTAGTCCTGAAACATGGAATGTGATTGGATGCTTCTCTGTCATGAAGTTAATCTTAGTTGGATTTGGATTTAATCATTAACCCTTTTCCAAATCTGTACTCAAGACAAATTACAGAAGGCATGGTAGGGCTCAACCCTGGAGAGAGATTACAAGCTAAATTGATATCTGTAACATTGGAGGGTCAAGAAATTGCCCAAGGTCACAAGGAGCATCAATGAGAGAAGCAGGATTTAAGCCTTGATTTCTCTGGTAGGCAGCTTTCTGGTGTGCCCATGAGACCACTCCCAGTGTCCTGCAGTTGATATCATCACATTGATGCTGAAACACGGCCCAATGCTTAGTCAGAACTTAACATGATGAGCTCAGGCTTTCCATGACATGGGGGGAACAGCAAAGAGAAAAAGATTCAGCTCTTGCCAGTGAATAAAGACCCAGGAACAAGGATTTCATAAGCAGGAAGGGACAATTAGCAGGACATGGTTTATTATTTTAGGTGACTGAAATTATCTATTAAGCCTCATCAGAAAAAAGTGTCTCATGCAGCTGGAAATATTATTACTCTTTCTATAAACATATCCTGAATTATTGACTGAAATGTTAAAGACTTTCTTCTGAAATGGGCTGAAGCAATATTCTATATGGCAGATCATCTTAGAAGCATCTATCATGTAAACAGCTATTTACACCTACAGATTGGACATATGCAAATAATTATTTCAGAAAGATACTATTTACATGTGAGGATGCTCGGGATGGAGAGATTTCAAGAGGACATCATATGGTCTGCATGGTCCAAAAAATTCTATGAGTATTTCCCATTTCACAATGACAACAGGCATATATTAAAAATAATTTTCTCACTGGCTTTTGTAGTTCCTCGGAAGGAAGTGCAAGTTTTATTAAAGAGCTCTTTTTGGTGAGGACTTAAAGAAAGGGCTGAGGATGTTATTGGTGTTAATCCCCCATATTTTATTTTTGCCTTCCCTACTTAATTGGCTCAATTTATATGTAGAATTATCAGAGATGGAGCCACTAGACATATAAACTCTGGTGGTTATACATGGAAATTGCAAACTCACCATGTCTACGTAGAATCGTCAGCTCTTATATGTGGAAGCTTAGAATGATGCTGTTCTTTTTTCTCTGTGTATTTTTATAAAATCTCTGCTTCTGCTCTATGTGAAACTGGTGTGGAGCCTTCCCGCCTCTGTGAAGGAACCATGCAGCTGCGTCCCACCCCCAAAAGAAGTAAATGCAGGTGTAAATGCGTGTGTATATCTCTGTGGAGTAATTAAAACTTATGGAATAATTTGAAAACTGGTGTAAATTAAGCACATAGTTGATACATAAGTTAAGCGGCCTGTTATAAAATTACCCTTCTAAAGGGCAGTTTGTAAAGGGATGTCCACACATAAAGCAAGGTTTTCTACACAGAAAAGGAGTCTTTAAAAGCCGCCCAGAAGATAGGTAGATATCATTATATATGTGCAGCCAATAAGTGCATAATTTTGAATATGTATTGTAGCCAGGCATTCCAGAGGGTGCGACTGGGGTGGAGAGTGCACTTACATGCATGCTTTTGGCTTTTCTAAAGTATACACATAAGTTTTTACTGATAGAATTTTCAAAGGGAAAATTTTCCCCTTGAAAATTGATGTAAAGGCTGTGAGTAAAAGGTGCCCAAAGACTTTACATATAATAAGCACAGTTTTAAATTGCCCCCTAAAATGATTGCAGACATAAAGAGCAGGAAAGAGAGAGTAACAGGAGTCACTGAGTAAGACGGCTGCTGTTTGTCTGCACGTAGCGGTAAAAAGGATTAAAAATGTTTTGTTTTTTTTCAGGATACGTTTGACATAAGAATCTTAATGGCACAGACTGTTAAGTACACCGTTAATTTCATAGATGGCAAAGAAGAAGACTTGCAAAGGTTAGTACAAGCTAATGTTAACTTTATGATATTTCTCATATTTTAAACGACCTATAATGCAGAGACCCAGACAATAACTAATGCCACAAAGTAGAAATATAGACAGCTAGGGGTCATTATCCAGATGGGTTTATGCGGTTCTGCAAACCACATGAACCCCTGCAATCCTAATCTTTAGTGGCACTATCCAGATGGTACTGCTGAATATCCCCACAGCCTCCAGTAAAGATGCCCAGTTAATTCTGACTACCACAAAACAACCCCACTACCCCCTTGACCTCAACACACTAACACAATGTAACAAGGAGGAGGCTACAAAACCACAAAACAAATAAAAATCCGTGAAGGCTGCACTATATTATAGGCATAAAAACCCTTCACAGGAGCCATGGAGAAGAACTAAACCTTGGCTAAGGAAAATGGGACAAGAAGCCTCAGACCAAAGCTAACTAAAAGCTGCTTATGTCGGCACATTAGTGAACCCCCCCCTAGACACATCATTCATAGGCTTCAGTAGCTCTGGGGTAGTCTGTGGGTGGAGATGGGGCTGTCCAATACAACGATATTCAGATGTTAACCAGATAGTTAAATCACATAAAGGTAGGACACATCAATGGCTGAATATTGCCGCTAACTGGAGAGCAAAACTTCTGGCCAGCAAAACTGGATATTTAGTGCCAGGTGCCGGATAAGCTCCAGTGTTGAATATCCATGTTTAGTTAAAACGGCGCTTGACAGATGCTGATTGTCACTCCTGGAATTTGACTCAATAATTCTTTATCCCTACCTATATTAATAGATACAGATACAAATATAAATATTCAGCAGGAGTTATGCATTCACCAGCTGATGGAAAGCACATCTCCCCAATCTGTAGAATTTTAAAAATTATACAAATAATTTCTCCGTGGACAAGAAGGAAATAAGTCCTCATGTATGGGGCGATGTCATCCGATGGAGTCTGTGAGGGAATGCTCCCCAGCTACTAATCAAAGCTTTTGCAGCTTCCTTTGTGCATGTGTGCCTTCTTCCCACCTGCCATAGTGGCACCATTTTAGATCAGTCTTCATTTTTCTGCAGAGCCCAATGGACACATCTTCAATCTCCTCTTACCAGTTGGTCATTTTTACCCCTTTTCAGGGACTCTGCTGCCCTTCAACAGTGTCATCAACATTTTCCTGCTTGCACGTTACATTTCTCTTCTTTCTTTCCTATAGTCAATTTTTTGGCCGTTCAAGTTTCCTTTTCTCGCAGTATCTCTGCCCCCTTAGCACCACTGCTCCAGCCATGGGCACCTTCATTTTTCACAATCGAGTCGTTTGATTTCACTGCAGCTGTTTTTCCAGCCAATATGTTCCAAAAGCTTGTCAGTGGGTTTAAAAAAGGTTTCTGATGCTCAAGGACCATATCCGCCATGGACACTCATAATTGGAACCTTCAGTGCCTGGGACCCGATCATCAGTGCCCCGGAGCATCAACCATTGATCGATGTCCACCGTAAGATGAGGAAGGATTTTGCTTAGTCTTTATCTGTGCCACAAGGGGATTGCACAGATCATTGAGTGGAAACTCCAATGCATCGACGTCAAAGCCCCTTGAGGCACGGATTCAAGAATGATGAGGGTCAATGAGTGTCCCTCTAAGCTGCATCCTCCAAGACATCGGAGGGACAGCGATGGCCTACTGGCTGCCGAGATCAAGCTGCCGATACTCTCTTTGAGATTCCAGGAACATCGGCCGATGTTGCTGAGGTCCTGCAGCCTTCAAAGATGGCAGCCATAGAGAAATGCCTTCTGAGGGTTCTCGAAGAATGGATCACGATGCTGTTTGCCATGCAGCATGTCAGGGCCTTGTTGTCTGCTGCATCGACATCAGCACCCATCCAGCTGATCCTTGAGACACATGGCTTACCTGTGGGAAAGGTATCAACATCAGGGCATCGAAGGGCCCCTACACTGGATCCTGCCCGGCCTATCTCACTTTCTAGTGTTTCAGGGTCCGATGCTCCCTCAAACACTAGAAGAGCATCGGTGCATCGTCGCTCCTGATCCCCAAGAGTCAGGAGAGATCCAGGCAGAGACTCTGAAGTACTTTTACTTCCTCTCTTAGTCTGACTCAGAAGGCTAGGTCACCAATGTTGTATCCAAGAACTTGTCAGAGGATTGGTCTCCCAGGATTCCATCAGACCCTTGTCCTCCTCATGAGTGATGCAAGTCCCCTCCTGAGGACATGTCATTCCAAGATTTTGTCAGGGATATGGCCAAGGCCATACCATTTTCTTTAGAGACTGAGAATGAGCCAGGGCAGAAGAATTGGAGATCCTTCAGTACTCTTAAACTCCTAAGGAAACAGTGACAGTGTCCATGCTCTGAATCCTTCAGAGAGTGCAGATGTGAATGTGGGAGAACCCCTTTACTGTACTTCCAGTTAGTAGAAGACTTGACTCCATGTATGGAGTTCAAAAGGCTCCCGGATTCGATAAGCCTCAGCTTCCTCACCATTCCTTGGTAGTTAAATCTGTCCTTAAGAGATCCAAAAGTTCCAAGACTCACTCCTTGGAGCCCCCAAGGAGGGAGGCTCAGACATTGGACTCTTTTGGAGAAGGTTTTCTTCAGAGTTCCATGCTTATAGCCCGCATGGCCTCTTACCAGCTCTACATGGCCATGTTTCTAAAGAACATCATTTGTAGTCTAGCTGATCTGTCCCAGTATCTCCTTACAGAGAAACTGGAACAGTATTGTTCCCTAGTGGGTCATGACAAGGACTGCTCGAAGTTCATGGTCCAGGCAACCTATGATATCTTCAAAATAGCATCAAGAGCTTCTGCCATTAGTATTGGTGCCCAGAGACTCATCTGGCTTTGGTCTTCAGACCTAGAACATTCAGTGCAGGATAAGCATGCTGATGTGCCATGCCATGGAGACAATTTCTTTGGAGAACAAGTCGAAGAGAAGGCTGGCTTCATTGAAAAGCAGCATGGCACCCTTCAGAATCTCTCAAGGTGCACGTCTGAGCCAGCCTCCTACCTCAGTAGATGCCAAGGTGGCTCCCAGAAAAAGACCTATTACTTTCGTAGGTGTAGTTACTCTCCTGGGCTCCAAACTTCCCAACTGAAACAGGTTCCTCAACCACAATCACTGCATGAGAAGCCTCAGAAACTCCAGCCTGCTCCTCAGCCAAAGCCTGAGTCAGGGTTTTGACTGATTCCTGCACAGCATAGCCACTCTCCTCACTCTTTTTGCCCAAAGATAGCCGCTCATAACCTCAAACACTTGGGTTTTGCAAATTGTCCAGAGAGGTTATAAATTGCATCCATTTGACTTTCCTCCAAATTCAACTCCCCCCCCCCCCCCACTCCCGAGGGCTCATTTCATCGACCCTTTGCATCAGGAAATACTTCAGAGAGAAATCACAGCCCTTTTAGCAGATCTTGCATTCACGCTCATGCCACTGGAGCATGGAGGGTGAGGCTTTTATTCCAGGTATTTCCTGATCCCCAAGAAAACATGAGGATACTACTACTATAACTACTGAATATTTGTATAGCGCTGCAAGGAGTACGCAGTGCTGCACAGACACCATCCTATTCTAGACCTAAGAGATCTGAACACATATGTGGTCAGAGAAAAGTTCAGAATGATTTCTCTAGGCACCCTATTCCTTTATCTGCAAAAAGGAGCTTGGCTATGCTCCCTGGATCTGAAGGATGCTTATACCCACATACAGATACAAACCATTCACAGGATGTATCTCAGATTTGTCCTGGGGGGGGGGGGGAGAGCAGCACTTCCAGTAATGAGTTCTGCCCTTTGGTCTAGCCTCAGCACCCTGTGTCTTTACAAAATGTCTTGCAGTAGTAGCAGCTTACCTTGGGATGCAAGGAGTGTTTGTCTTCCCCTACTTGGATGATTGCCTGATCAAGAGTTCTACTCCAGAAGGAGTTCGAGAATCAACACGGTTGACCATTCATGTGCTGGAGCTACTAGGGTTTGTAATAAATTATCTGAAATCCCACCTTCAACCCTCCCAAAATTTTGAATTTATTGGAGTCCTGCTCGACACGACTCAGAAGAGAACCTTCCTCCCACATGATAGAATTGACAGCACTAGTGAGGGAGACTCGAGTCAGCAGGGCCTGCTCACAGGATGTTAGCTGTGCTAGGTCACATGACCTCTATAGTACATGTAATACCCTTGGCATATCTCCACATGAGACAGGCTCAGTGGACTCAGAGGACGTAAGTCACAGGATGACTCAGGGATCATCTGTATGTCACCAATGTGCTCATTCAATTATTACAATGGTGGATGATTCACCACAATTTGATCAAATGTCTCCCCTTCAAAAACACTCCACTATAAAAAATGTTGCCGACAGATGCATCCAGACTGTGTTGGGGAGCTCATATCGATGGGTTTCACACCCATGGTGATTGGTTCTTCCAAGAAAGTCTCCACCAGATCAATTTCTTGGAACTATGAGCTGTAGCAAACACTCCAAAGGCTTTCAGAGACTGGTTAGCCAACCAACTTGTCCTGACTCAAACTGACAATCAAATAGCAATATTCTACATCCACAACATCAGGCCCTTGGCCCTCACAGCGTGGATGTTGAGAAGTTAATGCTATTCGAGCTCAACTTGCCTGCTGGTGTGACTGATGTCCTTTTGGCCTCCAGGAGGGCCTCAATGAGAAAATCCTATTCATGCAAGTGGAAGAGGTTTGCTCTCTGGTGTGAGGACCATTCCCTAGATCCCTTTGCCAGTCCAACACAAAAACTGCTTGAATATCTTCTACACCTCTCAGAGTCTGGACTTAAATCCAACACCATTAGGATTCACCTCATTGCAATTGGAGCTTACCATAGAGGTGTAGAGGGTAAATCCATCTCTTTACAGCCTTTAGTTGTTCGCTATATTTGGGGGCTGCTTCTATTGAAGCCTCCCTACAAACCTCCCACAATGTCTTGGGACCTCAATGTGTTTTTTGCGCAGCTGATGGAAACTTCTTTTGAGCCACTCAATTCCTGCCCTCTGATGTTTTTCACCCGGAAGGTTTTGTTTCTGGTGGCGGTCACTTCAGCATGCAGGGTGAATGAGATTCAGGCTCTCGTAGTTCATCCACCTTATACTAAATTCCATCCTAATAGAGTGGACTTCTGTACCCATCCTAAAATTCCTTCTGAAAGTGGTATCAGATGTCCATCTTAATCAGTCAAATGTCCTACCAACATTTTTCCCAAACCCAGAAGCTCACAAAGGGGAAACTACACTACACCGGTTGGACTACAAGCCCATAGAAAGTCCATCCAGCTCTTTGTTTCTTTTGACCCCAGCAAGCTAGGGACTGCCATCTCCAAATGCTCTCTTTCAATCTGGCCAGTAGACTGCATCTCTTTTGTTAATGCGCAGGCAGGCCTGAGCCTCAATGGTCATGTCAGAGCTCACAATGTCAGAGCCATGGCTATGTCAGTGGCCAACTTGAGCTCAGTCTTCATGGGGATTCCCGATGCAACAGCAATTTTGGCTAATCAGTACTATGCAATCTGTTTGGGGAAAATTTATTTTATTTATTTATTTAACAGTATTTTTATACCGCCTTATCTTATAATCAAAGCAGTTTATATGGAACTCAACATTTTAGAATCCAATTCCATCCCCCCTAGGCCCATTCTTTTCTATTTGGGCCTATATATATAATATATAATAGGCTTGTTCCCAACAAAAAGACAGATTTAGTTGCCCATGTTGAGCGAAACTTGCATTCTCCTTTTTCTTTAAGGTAGCCTGTAGCTAGGGAGTCCCATATGTGAGGACTTATTTCCTACTTGTCCATGGAGAAAAGGTAATTGCTCACCTGTAGCAGGTATTCTCCATGGATCATGGGAAAAAGTCCTTCAACCCTCCCATCTCCCCTGGGAGTTATATTCTACCATAGCTATAGTATCAGACTCATCTAAAATGGCGCCGCCACAACAGGTGGGAAGATGGTGAACATGCACAGAGGAAACTTCCAAAAGCTTTGATTAGTAGCTGGGGAGTGTTCTCGCAAGGACTCCAATGAATAATGTCACACATGCGTGAGGACGTTTTTCCTGCTGTCCATGAAGAACACTTGCTATATGTGCTTATCAGGCCGTTTAAATCACTGAACGGTCAGACATTATAATTAGGGGCTGGGTTAGGAGAGGGGAGGAGGTGGTGCCAAAAATTGCACATTCTGCTAAATAGATAAGTTATGCAGGGGACAATTTCTCCAAATGGGTTAATTCTGCACATACCATGACCTCACTTCTAAGCCAGGTTAGCTGCACAATATGTACATTCAAACATAGCTAGCCATACAGATGTTGTTGTGTGCCTTTGAGTCAATGCCAACTCTGGCAACCCAGCCCCTAGGTTTTCTTTGCAAGGTGCAACCAGAAGTAGTTTCCAGGCCTTTCTTCCACATGGTAAGTCTACAGTACCTGATATTCCAAGATGGTCTTCCATCCAAATACTAACCAGGCCTAATGCTGCTTAGCTGCCAAGATTGGGATCATTCAGGGTAGCATGACCATAGCACCTATACAGATACTGGTGCTGAGTGCTGAATATATATATTGAGATAAGCATAAGGGCCAGTGCTTGAGTTAATGTAGTCACTCTTTTGACCGAATATTGGTCTGATACTTTAGAGAGAAAAAGAGATTAACACTGTGAACGTTTCTGCTTAAGCCTTCACCATTGCATTGAATGTTCTTCAAGGACTATAGTTCCTCTGCACTACAAGCAGTCTGCTGTTCAGAATTTATCAAGCATGCTTGCTTTTGTGGTGGTGACAAGAGTATTAGCATGAGATTATTGGACTTGTTTTAATTCCTCCTGTATGAGGAAGTGAGCCCACCGCCAGAGATGGAAATGTTCAAGTCTATCTGCTGTCCACCTTTATTTGATCATTGCTGTAGAAAGTCCATCTTCTCCAATACGTTTCTACTACAAAGTGTCCCTCTTAAACCCTTTCAAATGTTGGCATTCATTTACTACTTTCTCATCCTTCCTTGGGATTTTAAGTGCATAAATTTGGAAATTTATGAGGGATATAGAAGATGAAGGATCTGTTCATTTCTCAAGCTCCTAAAATTTGTTTCTTCAGCCCTGAGAAGCATGGGCATCGGAACAGGGTGGGCTACATGGGCCCTGGCCTCACCAAAACTTTGTCTGCCAGGTGCCAGCCGCAAACTGAATGGAGGCCGTGATCACAGCCTTTCTCTCCTGTTCTGCCTGCGGGGATTCCATCTCCTGCAGCCAGAAGAAAAGAAAGCAGCTGCTATCATGGCAGACTCCTTCTGTTTCCCCACCAGAGATCGGATCTCTGTGGGCAGAACAGGAGGGGAAGACCACGATCGCGGCCTTCATGCAGGTTGTTTGCCTGTGGATATTCAATCTCATGTGTGCAGAAGAGATGGGAATGGCCGCAGTCTTGGCAAAAACACTCTGTCTGCTCTGATCTCCTGCGGGCAGACAAAAGGAGTTTCTGCTGCAATTCTCCTTCTCTTTTGCCCATGAGAAATCAGATCATTGTGGGAAAAACAGGAAGGGAAGGCCATGGGGGCTAGGGGCGGAACTTAGAGTAGAGTTGGAGCTTAGCTTGGGCCCCCAATCATATGACCATTCTGCCACCCCTGCTAAGAAGCATCCATTATATTTGTTATATTTGTTTCGAGAAATAGGGGTCTATTTTAACATGAGAATCACCAACATGAGAATCACCACATACTAACAGTTAACACAGCATCATAACACTTAGCTCAGGATAATTCCCACCTTAAACAGCTAACATCTAAAGGAACACGGAATGGATTGGGACTGTGCCTTACAGTTAACACAAAAGTCATTGCTCAACATTTAACCATTAACACAGCAGATAACACAGAGCAGTTAATGCCACCTCAAGAAGAATAACTAACTGCATCCCATTCTCTGCCATGCAGTTAATATACAGTAATGTAATTCTCTCTGTGTTAGCTGTATGGCAAAGTCCTGAGACTATCCCCAACAGCTAATGCAGAGGTTTTGCACTTATCATGTCTCAATTTTGGCAGCTACAAAACCATAGTGTATATAAGGCCCTAAATAATGTGTCACCTTGATTAACATCCAATAAATACTTTTCTAATACAACAGTGTTCCAGTTAGAAGATTCTGTTCAGCATCAAAAAGCAGTTTAGTGGAAGAGAGCAAGGGGTTCCTAAATACCACCAATATTCTAGCATTAAATAATTGGTTCACTGGAAAGACAAAAATCTAATGAAAAGATCTGTCAGCATACACATGGACACATAAATATGACCACCAAATGTATGGAAAATGATTAGAAGGTCAATGCAGTTGATTTGAGCGTGCCTTTACGATAACTTTCTTTAATGAATATCACGTCTAACTCTGGTTCGCTTTTCAAGGGACCCTTTTGGGTTCTTTTGTCCACTGGGATGACCTCCTCATTGCTTCTTCAGTTCAACTTTCCTGGCATTTGATGAGCTCCAGGTCTGGATTGCTATTCATACCAAGTGGTGAGTCACTTTTTACATTTTTTAAACTGTGCACCTCTGTTTGCTTATTCATATTTATGTGTCCACGTTGCTGCTGGCTTGATTTCCCTTTTCTCTTCAGCAATATGGAGTTCAGTGTTTTACAAAATATCTAAAGTGCTGCCTCCCACAGTGAAGGGCACTTAAGAAAAAAATCTCTCATAGGAAACATCTTTTTTTCTGAAACTTCCTCATACTGAGAAGTTAAACATTAAAAGTCATCGTATCTTAGCACTGTGCATCTTTAAATATTTTACGTAGAGGGCTTCAGAGTTAATTTGCTTTTATAATTTTTGGAAGAAAAATTGCTAAGAAAATTTAAAAGACTATTGTAACATTGCCTCCTAAGCACTGTTTAGAAAAAGCATTTTCTAAAATTCTGTTACCTTGTCCAAATTACAGTTTAAATTAAATATGTTAACAAAATGTCAGGAAAGTAGTGATTTTTCTGCACTGTCAGACTAGTTCACCAACTTGGAAACCTTTTGCACTGCAAGTCACTGTAAGAATTTTCTAAACTGGTGAAAAGATGGAGCAGCTAAGTCATGAAGACATAAGGAAGCAATATGTGGTAATGGCAGACGGCAAAAGTTTATCCTGCCAGTTGCTGAAAAAATGATGAGGGAGAGAGGAGAGAAGCCCATCCACGCAGCTCCCACTGGGCCAGTGCACTGTGCCTGATTGTGCACCTGGTACTGCGACTACAGGAGGTTGAAAACTTGCAGGCTGGCACTTCCTGGTTGCTGATGTCACAATGCATGACAGCAGCATCTGAGTTTTTAAACTTCTGTTCTGATGGTGGCAGCACAGCCAATGGGATGGAAGAGTCTGCAGCAGTGAGACACGCCCCCACTGTACATCCTTGTTAATGGAGAGTTAGGGGAGCAGCGGTGGGTGGAGAGATGAAGAGCAGATTGTGGAAACTGGTAGAGGCAAGACTTCAGAGACTCGAGACAGGGAAAAAGCAGAGAGGCTGAGGCTAGAGAAGAGGTAATGTGCAAAGTGCAGATGGGCAATGAGGAAAAATGGTGGAGGACTGAAAAGGAGTAGCACCAGAAGCTGTGGCAGGAGGAAAAAAGCAGGTAGGTTGAGGAAGGGTGAGAGGGTCTCTACTGGAGAAGGCAGAGGGCAGATGCCGAAGAATGGTAGGAAAGATACTGTAGATATCTGAGGATGGAGCAGAAGGCAGATTCTTAAGTACGAAAGTGCAGGGAAGCTACTGAATGGGGAAAAAGAGAAGAGTGTGGGGAAGAGGCAAAGGGATATGCTGAGGGAGGAGGGAAAGAGGCAGCATGAATACTGGAAAAGGGGAGACACAAGACAAAGAGTAGGTGCAGAAGAGGAGAGAGAAATGAAAGCTGGTGGAGGGAAAGGGCAAGAAATTGGAGGCAGCACCAACAGCTGGAGCATGCAACAGGAAAAATACCCTCCAGCAGCATCTCTCAATCTGCTTGCTGCACAGCAACACCAAAAGCACTTCTTAAAGAACTTCAAAAGTGCACATTTATACTGTGGCAAAATGGCAAGTTTCTCTTTCCTCCATTTGCACAATCATGTGCATATGGGGGGACTGGGTACAAACATACCTGCTAAGTGTCTCTCATTAAGATAGCCGTGGATCTGGGCTTGTATGAGGCATCTTTGTGTCTATCTTGAGAGAGAGTTTGTGTGTGTGGTCATGTACATGTATATGGTGCAGGGATGGGGTGTGTCTCTGCATATGTGTGTGGCCCATGTGTGTGGCACAGGGATATGTGCTGTGGGGGAGGGGTACGAGTGTTCATGCACATGTGTGTGTGGTATAGAGGTAAGGGGTATGAACATGTATCTAATGCGGGAGGAGGTGAGTATGTGGATGGACACATGTACGTGGTGTGGGGATTGGGTGTGTGTGTGTGTGTTGTGTGCATGTGGATGGTGTGTGTTGTGGCTTCTGGTTCTCACAAGCAGCATCAATCAAAGAATTACTTAGACGGCAATTGCTTTAATTACAAAAACTTTTTATTTTAGCATAACAAAATAGCAGTGTCATACAGAACAGCAAAAGCCCGTCTATAGAAATGGCAGACAGTACCTTCTCTCTCTCTGTGAAGGGGGAGAAAATACTGCCCACCCTTACCTGAAAAATAACTGCCTTATATACATTTCTCCCCGTCTCAAATGTCTGTTTCAAATTACTCATACATTTCTTAAGTGTCAGCAGAGCCTCAGGATCCTACAACACTTGAATCCATCATACATTCTTAAGTGTCAGCAGGGCCTCAGGATCCTACAACACTTTTCCCAGGGGAAGAATCTCTTTTACGTTTATACATCTGGATTTGCTTATAGGTCTGTTCATCTATGCATAGCTTGTGACCTCTGACCCTTCCTGTGTTGTTCTTCCTCTGGCACTAATTGAAACCAGGCAGAGAGTATTTTGTGCTGACCTGTACTTTTTGCTGATATTACTAGGCCCAATCTTCTGCATACTTCTATCCAGAATATGGTTTCCCAGAATCCTTCCATAGCAGGCCGCATCCATTATCTTATGGCAAGCATATACTCTCATATAGCTATTGTCTTCTCATATAGCTATTGTCTTCTGTGCCATCCATAGTTTCACCAGGTAAGGGTGCAGTCATATAAAGCCAATATAAAGCCAATATATAAGCAGACCTAACTCAGATTTCCCAACATTCGCCACTTTTTCTTTTCCTTTTTTTTTGTTGGGGGGGGGGTAGTAAAAGTAATCCCACTAAGGGGCGTGAATAACAACCATTTGAGACAAAGATGGATCATTCAAAGGCAATCGTTGGTACTGATCCCTTGACACAATATACATGGTTTTAGTGCTTTGCGATATCATTCGTTTACAACAGGCAAGTAAAATGGATAAGGCACAACAGGCAATGATTGCAAAACAAGCGATACTTAAAAGCGTAATAAAGAAGGCTTTAAGTCCTACACCTAAACTAGCAAACCATGAAGCAATACTACCCCAGATATTATTAAGTTGAAGCCCCCCTTTAAAATCATCAATATGTAATTCAGAGAGATGCTTTATCTTATTCATTGCATCTAACACAAACACCGTGTGGTTAGCGATTACAGTACAACAGTTTGTAGCATTAATGAAAGTGCATGTTCCGCTTTCAGCGGCCAAAAGTAAATCCAAAGCTTGCCTATTCTGCAGAGTCATTTGTGTATTTTGCTCAAGGGACTCAGCTAGGCGTGATATGGATTCAGTAACAGCTTTCATTTGAATATGCAACAAACATTGCAAACGGCGTACAGCCATACCAAGCTCAGCAGTTAGGGCGGGGGTGGCAAAGGGAATCCAGGCCGTTGCGCTAAGGGCATCCAAACGAGTTTTAGTCATGGGATAAGTGGAATTGATATACTCAAATGAGGCCTGAATGGCATCATCCTCGGCTATAGAGAAATCCCAGGGGCTAGCATAAGCTGAGGAGCTACGTTTTAATCTATGCAGGGTGGAGCGAGAAGCAGAATGATGGGTAACATTAAGAGGTATCGACAGAAAAAGAAGAAACTTTAACCAAAGCACAGGGTAATAGGGAGAGGTTAATTACCTGATACAGAGTTTCCCCACACAACCAATAATGACCCATTACAGCAAAGAGGTTTGTAGCAGGTGTCCATATGCGACTCATATGATGCCCATCAAACCACTTAACAAAAGATTTTCCAATGGTAGCTGAGGTAAGATCCCTCCTGAAACTGGACATTGGGAGATAGCATGAAGTATATGGAGATTCATTCTGAGAACCTGTTGACAGCACGGCTGAACCATCGTGGTAAATGGGACAAACCCCCACATACCAGCGGAAGTCAGATCCAGTAAACACTACCGGGCTTCTTGTAATATTTTTCCAATCATATTGCATACTGGAGGGGTCCATATTACCGGATTGATTATACCACTTTATCATGACAGAATTACTAGCAAAATGAAAGGATCCACTAAGCACATTATACGACAAATTACACTTATCTGAAAAAGCAATGGATACCTTTGTTATTAAACATAAATCAAATATCATATTCGGGTCAACATATACACGCAAAGGGTCATGTATCATATTCATTGCATGCCACGTCTGGGAACAATTAAAAGTCTCATAACAACTGGCAGAAAAATTATTATTATCTACACAAGCAAGCTGTCCTGCATACTCATTTAAGGGGACCTTTGAAACATGTACTGGAGCATATGATACACCCTTTGGTAAAGGGGTACAAATAATGCAGTCTGCAATGTTCATCAGGGAAACAATGTGTAATACTGATTGCTTCCACAAGTTCAGAGAGCCTTCAGGTAAAGCCCGGGGTGCTCGAGATATCGTCTGGTTAGTCTGGTTCCATCCCTGGAGAAACAAAGCTAGCTGTCCATCTGGATGTAAACACTCAATAAGGAGCACGATTATGACAGAGATTCCCAGAAAAAAGCACAAGGACGCCCACGGAGTAGGCTTGACAGCGATCATCTTTGGTACTAACAACATAGCACTGTGGTGAGAACACGTGAGTTCTGTAGGGAAATAAAACTGATTAATCAGATGGGACAGCTGGAGATGCTTTTAGATGGCTGACATGCACCCAGGTATCAGTATCATTCAGTCTGGCAGCAAAAGGGGAAGCAGCAGTGACAACGTGGGGTCCTGAAAAGGTTGGGCAGTCCCAGGATGCACGAACACAATTTCTTTTATAGACAGTGGACCCTACAGGGAAGCAAGGTAATAAGGATGGACTGGACACAGACTGTGTGTCTGCTACACGGTCAGCAATTTCTTGGAGCGCAATCCGGAGTCCTGCAAGGTAAGCAGAGAGACTATCATGAATCGGAACCTGGGACTGTGATAAATTAGTTGTGCGCATACGCCGGCCAGTAGCCATTTCATGAGGTGTCAGATGTAATCGTTTGATCGGGCTATTACGCAGCTGAAACAAGCACATTGGTAATGCTTGTAGCCAGGTCATGTGACCAGAAGCGCAAATCTTTCTGAGTTGAATTTTCAAAATGCCATTACATCGTTCAACAAGACCATTGGAAGTAGGTTTATACACAGAAACATACTTCCACTGAACAGGGAGATGCTGGGTGATTGCAGTCACAAGAGCATTACGAAAGTGAGAGCCATTATCAGAATATATGACTTTAGGAATGCCAAATCGGGGAATTATTTGTGTTAGCAAAACCTCTACTACTTCTTCAGCAGTCTCTCTATTGCAGGGGAAAGCCTCAATCCATTTAGACCAAGGGCAAACCCACACTAAAAGGTACCGCTTCTGAGCACATCTGTGGATCATGTCAGTAAAATCTACATACCAGGATTCAAAAGGACCACTTAGAACCGGGAGGTGACCTTTGGCTATGGGTTTTCCTCCTGGCTGAGAATTCAGGATACACACAGGACATTTAGCTACTAGTTCCTGAATGCGATTTTTCATGTGTGGACACCAAAAAATGTCCTCAAGCATGCTGTAAACATTTGCAGTACTAGAATGATAGATATCATGAATGAGTTCTGTGAGGCGTTTCAGTGCTACATAACAGATACAGAGTTTTCCTGATGGATGTACCCACATTTTCTTAATTTGGGAACAACCTAGTCTCTCCCAGTTTCCTATCTCATGAGAAACAGCATCTTTCTGATAATCAGCAAGGTCAGGTACTAAATAGATCTGTGATCTGGTGACAGGTAAAGTCAGGGAAGCATTACTAGTTACTTCTTTGGCTAACTGATCTGCCAGGGCATTGCCCATCTGGCGGAAAGAGTCTCCCTGTGTATGTCCAGGAACCCATTCACAGCACAGAAACAGATTGTTGATTCTGCGTTTCTCTAAACACTCATAAATTTGATGTATCTCATCAAGATGTGAGATTGAGCTGGCTGAGGAAGTGATAAAACCTCTTTGTGACCATTTCTGGTGAAGCGCTGTCAGCACTTGTGCTGCATATTGGGAGTCAGTGAATATAATAATGTTCTGTCTCTCCTGATGCAGTAAGACTGCCAAAATTGCACAGAGTTCAGCACCTTGAGCACTATAAGCACTCGGCAACTGATATTGCAACACATCTAGAATGTCACCAGATAGAGATATCTGTACTGCACTGAAACCAGAACATAGTGACGTCTCAGAACCGTCAGTGAACCAGACTTTAGAATTGACAGGCATTTCGTGAAGAGACAGAATATTATCTGCGAAAGAAAAAATGGGGACGTTATCTCCCACCTCACCAGCAATGACAGAAACTAAATTTTGTAGGTAGCCAAAAGGGTGACTTGCAGGGAATGGCTTAATGAGAATATGACTCCGTAGCAGAGTAGCACAAAGCTGGTACACCCGATGTGGGGTAAAGTGGAGAGTATTACTGCATAACAATGCCTCTACATCACCGGAGCAATACACAGTGAGTCGCAAGGGATGAAAGGTGTTATAGGTCTTCCTGACTGCCTCACTGGTGGCTACTAACCCTCTCTCAACATCAGGCAGAACTATTTCTGTAACAGAAAAAGACCCTGACAAGTAGGACACAATTTTACCATCATCCTGATAAATCACAGTTGCCCACGTGTGATGTCCGTGAAAGCTAATGAGAAACATCTCCTTTGAATAGTCAGGGAGACAGATACTTGGTGTGTGCGAGACATCAGACAGAAGAGACTGAAGCAAAATCTGGTCAGGAGCTGACAGGCTGATAACAGTCGACCCCTTAGCCCCCCTTTTAAATATTTGCGAAAGGGATGTGTGCGTTGACTGTGACCTGGGATCCAATTACGGCAGAAATTTATCATGCCGAGCAGAGATCGCAATTGCTTTACAGTGGTAGGCATCTGTAATTGCAAGCAGTGTTGTTTAGTTTTCTCTGTCAGAGACAGCATTCCATCTCCTACTAGGAAACCCAGAAAAGTGACTTCAGTTTGGCAGATCTGTGCCTTGGCCATATTAATCTGGTAACCACTTTCCAAAAGATAACAAACAAGTTTATCTGTGAGGGCCAGGTTTGCTGCAGCCTCAGCTGTGGAAAGCAGTAAGTCATCTACATACTGTAACAAAGACACATTGCTGGGCAACTCTGCCCTGAATGATTGCAAATCAGCAACTAGTGCTTGAGAGCATATGGAGGGACTTTCCACATATCCTTGGGGTAACCTGGTCCACTGATAATGCTGACCCTCAAAAATAAATGCCAGAAACTGCCTGGATGTGGGTTCGACCTCTATCCCAAAAAAGGCATGGGAAAGGTCCAGAACAGTATGATATTTGTACAGAGTAGTCGTTGTCAGCAATGTGGCAGGGTTTGAGACTACTGGAAACTGTGGTTCAATAACACTGTTAAGTGCACGTAAGTCATGAACTATTCTCCACTTCCCATTAGGCTTTTTCACAGGGAATAGTGGGGTGTTATATGGGGAGTTACTGAGTTCAATAATTCCATGCTGAAACAGCTCCTGAATCTCTTGGCGAGATCCCTGCAGGGCCTCCGGTTGGAGGGGATACTGCGGAATCTTTGGTGGTTTACAGCCAGGCTTAATATGAATGGTAATAGGCAGATGTGATTTAACTCGGCCATAAGGGCTGAGGAGCAGTGACCGCTCAAGGCCTTTTTCTCCCAGCGGACCATAGGTGAATTCAACCTGTAATTTCACCAATAAGTCCCTACCCATCAAATTTACTGGGCAATATGGGGCAAACAGAAAAGAATGAGAAATCTGCTGATCTCCTATTCTTAAACAAATGGGTGTAGTTAGGTAAGATGTAAGGGGTCTACCATCAAAACCAGTGGTAGTCATTTTCTTTCTACTAAGCTGGCATCTCTGTGGTAAAGCAGTTAATACAGAGGAAGTGGCTCCTGTATCAAGTAACATTTCTGTGGGCTCATCATTAAGATATACTGTGATCAGAGGTTCCTGATATGTGAGCCTCGCCTGTAAGATATAGATTCCCAGTCATTGTTGGGGTGGGGGTCCAGAATCCCGGGGAGGTGTCCACAAGGGAAAACGCCTCCTATCAAAGTTCTCATTTCTGCGCTGAGCACGGCATGAGCGCTGAAAATGACCGTAACCACCACAGTTCCAACACTGTGGGGCAAGAGTACGGTTATTTTGTTGGTAAGAGGGACCTCGACGCTGTGGCTGAGGATAACGGGGTCGTTGGGCTCCGTTATAGTAAATGCGCTCCTTATCTCTATCCCATACCTCATCACAGGGGTCTGGAACATCATCCTCATAAGGATCCAGATATTCCATGTCATCAATTTTCTCCTGCTGTTCCCTAATTTTCTGTTTTAGTTGTCTAATAAGTTCATTATTAGATTTATCAAGATGTAATTTGGTGGTGGATTGGGGATCTTTAATTTCTTGTAACCCTTTAAGTTGAAGGTGTAACAAGCGTGCTCGGGCCTGTTTCAAATCCTTCTCAGGTTTCAAAGTGTCCTCCTCTAAAGATCGAATATAATGCAAAATATGGGCCTGTTGTTTAGGCCATGGCTCAGACTCCAAGGCTACTATAGACTTTAATTTTGCAGTTACGGATGGGGGTAATGTATTACACAAAGTCTGGAAAAATACAGGTCTCATACAAACATCATCGTATGGTACCCCCATTTGTGCTTCCCATAAATCTTGAAATCGTACGAGGTATGCACTGATATCCTCACCTATTTGGAATCTCATAGTAGTGAGAGGAGCCAAACTGCGCTGAGTAGGGTACATCTCCCTGAGGGCGTCCCAAATACGAGGACGAAACTCGTTGAAAGAAGCACCATCATAAGTGTTAACTGTGACTTTCACCTGTTTTAAGTCAGCATTGGCGAACACTTGATTTGTCGCACTATTTCCCAGAATTTTGGCCAATAAAGCTTTGATATCTCCCAAAGCCAAATTATATCCAGCCGTAATTCTTTCAAATTTTTGAATCCATGTCTCTCCCCCTCTACTAAGAGGAGGTAGACTACTGGCTATATTAGTCATATCAGTAAAACTCCATGGGATATATTTAGATTTTCCTTCATTTGTGTAGATTACTGGAAACAGAAGCTGTTTATTAGCGTCCTGATTCTCATACTTCTCCCAAACCCTAAGACCTGCCTCCATATAGGCAGAATCCCAGTTAGGGTCTCCCGCTCCTCCGCGAATGCAGAGTCGGGCGGTGTTAAGGTGTACAGTTTCTAGTGATCCATTAGGGGGCCACTGTAACATCTGGGGCTGGTTGGCTCTTGTCCAACCGTACATGTTGGAGGACCATCGGTAAACATAGTAACCATTTCCATCCTCCTGCTCTGTAATAAAAGTAAGGATACAGGGTTGGGGAGCTCGAGGAGCTTTACCACCTTTCACAACTCCACAAATCACTGTAAGTGCACTTTTTTTCTCTTCATCATCTACTACCTCATCTACCTTCTCCTCTTCTTCCTCTTCTATAATCGCCTTAAGACGTTTTTCCCTATCTGTCAGGTCTAACTCCCATCTTTTAAGATTCTCAGTAATGTTAACCTCAGATAGTTTTAAAGCTTGAGCCTGACTTTCTAAATCTTCATGTTCTGCTGTTAATTGCTGTTTCAACTCTTCTAATCTTGCCTGTGCCTCAGCATATGCACTGGGATCTGGGGCAGGGGTGGCTTTTAAGTTAACATGACCCTCAATCTTTGCCCAAGCTCCCTCAGTGTCCAAGAGTTTATGCAGGACCTGTTCTGGGGGTATAGAGGCTGCTGGGTGAGAAGTCGGTTCTGACTTGGGCTGGAAAACTGGGTCAGAATAGTCTATGGCTGCCATAGCTTTACTTTCGGCTGCCCAATAAGAAGGTGGGGGTACAGGGGCAGAAGACAAAGGCTCTGGACCAGCCTGCATCCACAAGGAAATATGTTGCAAATGTTCCAATTGGGCTTTGCCACATTTGTTAAATAAGATATGATCCCTAATTTTGGTCAAAATGAGCGGATCAAATGACCCCCCCTGCTGGCCAGGCAAGAGAGGGTGTTTTCTTCGTCCATTTTTCCCATTGTTTAGAACAATTTTTTATTGAAGCCTCCAGTAGAGGGTTCTGTTTAACAAGGCTATCTATGGGGCTAGGATCGGGCTCAGTTCCTTTCTCAGTATTTTGTTCCTGTTTAGATTTTCTTTTAAACATTTCCCTAGCTGTCCCTTCTCTATAGTCTATGTAGACCTGGTGTTTTCACTGTTCAGGGACAGGGGCAATTAACTTCGCCTTTTACCAATAGCAAATTGAAACTCCTTATATACAGAGGTGCGCGTAATTTCACTTCTAGGTGGCAATCCAAACCTCTTAATTAACAGAGGAGCGAAAATTATGAATCCAGGACTCATACACACATACAACGCTTGTGCTTCGTCTAAACCCAGCCAATCCCCTCGCGGGAGTATGAAAACGTGGATAAAGACACACACTCGCTTCGTATTAATAATAATACGTACAGTCTCAAGCGTACATCAATCAATCCCAGAAAGACAGAGACCTAATGTCTGGGCAAAACTTTCAAACTTTCTTTCCCTAACATTACAACTAAATACAAAGACACTCTAACAATTTTTCAACATAACAAAACATTAAGCACATAAAATACATATGCATATGTGTAAATTTGGTACTCACCCACCAATCGAACCTGGGTAAATCTTACGTCTTTGTTTGTAGACAGGAAAAACAAAACTCACCCGCTGGAGTCGTCCTAGGGCAGCGATGGCGAACCTATGGCACGCGTGCCAGCTGTGGCACGCGAAGGCCTTGCAGCTGGCACGCGTGAAGGTCCGCAAAAAAAGAAAAAGCGGGCTCTGGCTGCTGCCGCGTACGCGGCAGCATGCAGTGTCCCGCGGGGCCCCCTCCGCCCGCTAAGCCCCTCTGCAAGGGCTTTCAGATTCGCGAGGGAGACAGCGTCTCCCTCGCGTCTCTGTTAAGCCCGTAGGGGTTAATGGGAAATTTCCCATCAGCCCCTTTAGACGCGAGGGACTGATGGGAAATTTCCCATTAGCCCCTGCGGGCTTAACAAGAGACGCGAGGGAGACGCTGTCTCCCTCGCGAATCTGAAAGCCCTTGCAGAGGGGCTTAGCGGGCGGAGGGGGCCCCGCGGGACACTGCATGCTGCCGCGTCCGCGGCAGCAGCCAGAGCCCTCTTTTTCTTTTTTTAAATTTGCCGGGGGGGGGGGGGTGTTAGGACTGCTAATGGGCTGGGGGGGGGGGTTAGGACTGCTAATGGGCTAGGAGGGGGGGGGTTAGGAATGATAATGGGGTAGGGGGGGGTGTGGACTGAAAATGGGGTGGGGGGGGGGTTTTGGACTGCTAGTGGGCTAGGAGGGGGGGTTAGGACTGCTAATGGGCTAGGAGGGGGGGTTATGACATCAAATGGGCTAGGAGTCGGGGGATAGGACTGCTAATGGGCTATGGGGGGTTAGGACTGCTAATGGGCTGTGGGCGGATGGGGGCTGTCTGGAAATGGGGTGATGGGGGGTTAGGACTGCTAATGGGCAGGGGGGGGGTTAGGACTGCTAATGGGCAGGGGGGGGTTAGGACTGCTAATGGGCTGGGTGGGGTATGGACTGCTAATGGGCTGGGGGGGTTAGGACTGCTAATGGGCTAGGAGGGGGGGTTAGGACTGATAATGGGCTAGGGGGGGTTAGGAATGCAAATGGGATTTGGGCTGATTGGGGATGTCTGGAAATGTGGTGATGGGTGTTTAGGAATGCTAATGGGCTAGAGAGGGGGGGTTAGGACTGCTAATGGGCTAGGGGGGGGTTAGGACTGCTAATGGGCTGGGGGGGTTAGGACTGCTAATGGGCTAGGGGGGGGTTAGGACTGCTAATGGGCTAGGGGGGGTTAGGACTGCAAAAGAGCTGTGGGCTGATGGGGGCTGTCTGGAAATGGGGTGATGGGGGGTTAGGACTGCTAATGGGCTAGAGAGGGGGGGTTAGGACTGCTAATGGGCTAGGGGGGGTTAGGACTGCTAATGGGCTGGGGGGGTTAGGACTGCTAATGGGCTAGGGGGGGTTAGGCCTGATAATGGGCAGTGGGCTGATGGGGGCTCTCTGGAAAAGGGGTGATGGGGGGTTAGGACTGCTAATGTGATAGAGAGGGGGGGTTATGACTGCTAATGGGCTAGGGGGGGGTTAGGACTGCTAATGGGCTGGGGGGGTTAGGACTGCTAATGGGCTAGGGGGGGGTTAGGACTGCTAATGGGCTGGGGGGGGTTAGGACTGCTAATGGGCTAGGAGGGGGGGTTAGGACTGCTAATGGGCTAGGGGGGGGGTTAGGACTGCTAATGGGCTAGGAGGGGGGGGGTTAGGACTGCTAATGGGCTGGGGGGGGTTAGGACTGCTAATGGGCTAGGAGGGGGGGTTAGGACTGCTAATGGGCTAGGGGGGGTTAGGACTGCTAATGGGCTGTGGGCTGATGGGGGCTGTCTGGAAATGGGGTGATGGGGGTTAGGACTGGTAATGGGCTATGGGGGGGTTAGGACTGCTAATGGGCTAGAGAGGGGGGGTTAGGACTGCTAATGGGCTAGGGGGGGGGGTTAGGACTGCTAATGGGCTGATGGGGAGGGGTTAGGACTTGAGGTGGGCTGTTGGGTGGGGTTAGGACTGGAAATGGGCTGATGGGGGGTTAACACTGGAGGTGGTCTGATGGGGTTAGGACTGGAAATGGGCTATCGGGGGTTAAAGGTCAGATAATGCGCTATGGCGGGGCTGGGACAAGAAATGGGCTGATGGGGAGGGGTTAGGACTTGAGGTGGGCTGATGGGGTTAGGACTGGTAATGGACTGTGGGCTGATGGGGGGTTAGGACTGGCAATGGGCTATGGGGGGCTGACTGGAAGTGGGGGGTTAGGACTGGTAATGGGTTATAGGGGGGGGCTTAAACTGAAAATGGGGTGATGGGGGGTTAGGACTGGAAGTGGGTTGATGAGGGGGGGATAGGACTGGTATTGGGTTGGGGGGCTGCTAGGACTGGAAATGGGCTGATGCAGGGACTAGAAGGGAATGGATGCTGGGTGAGGCTGGAACTAGAAGGGAGCTGGTGTTGGGGGAGGATTAGAATGGGATGGGGCTGGGAGAGTAAAATGGAGAGGGGAAAAATATTTTGTGTGGGAGGGATAAAAAATCTACAATTGGCCGGGTATTGGGAGAGTAAGTGGGGATTGAGGATGGAGGGGTAAATTTTGAGTAGATGAAATAGGAATGAGGAAAGAGCCAAAGGAGAAAGATTAGTATGTTAAAGCAGATGTAGAGAGAGAATGGAAAAAAAAACAAGAAGACAGAAGAAAGGACAAATGGACAGCAGATGGAGAGTTAGCAGAAGACACGAAGAAACCAGAAGAAAGTGGCTGGAACAATTGCAACTGAAAAAAAATGCACAAAAGGTAGAAAAATATCTCTTTATTTTGAATTTATTAACTGGAATATGTCAGCTCTGGGAAATGTGCATCATTAATTTTTGCGCTTTGTTTAGTACAAGAGGAAATTAATATAGTTTTATTTCTACAGTGTTGTTGTATATTCCAAGTTTGGCTTTTGGGGTTCCCAGTTTAATTATTGTCTTCCTGTTTCTAAATTGTGATTCCTTGTTTGGTGATGGTCTGTTCTGCATGTGTAACTGAGCTGAGGTATTCTGTTTATATAATTCCTATTTGACATTGCCACTTGTTCTTTCCCCAGTAGGTCATGTATTGTTGTTCTCTGAGATGTATTGGTTTAATATTTGCAGTGTTGCCTTTTGATAGGTAGAGTATGGTGCTTTGTGAGTCCTGGTAGTGCTGTTAGGATACGGCGGGTTTGCTATGGGTTCTAAATGGGCAGCGTTTGTAGTAGTTCCTAATGTGCCTGGCGGTTGGTACTGGATTATAGTAATGTAGAAACCTTTTAGTCTTTCTTTATCCATATACTCATTAAGAGGCATGTTTACTAAAAGTTAGTGTATGGTAACATTATGCAAAATATTTATGCAAATGAAGCACCTTATGCAAATGGGGCTTTAATTGACGTGCTGGCACTTTGAGGAAATTCTTTGGTTTTGTGCGGCAGTTTGGGCACTCGGGCTCAAAAAGGTTAGCCATCACTGTCCTAGGGTATCAAAATCTCTCTCGACGTCACTCTCCCATCTTCTGGACCAGCAGAAGGAATCCTCTTCTCCTAATGAGAAGGTATTCTCATCCCCTGTTTTTTTTATGTTCTGTGAAAAACAGGAGGTAGTCCCTCTGACAAAAATGCAGGCAAGTCAAAACTGCAGTCAGAGGAGTCCTTGGGCAATTTAGAAAAAAAAATTTAGAAGGCCGGGTTGCGGCACCAATTGTGGCTTCTGGTTCTCACAAGCAGCATCAATCAAAGAATTACTTAGACGGCAATTGCTTTAATTACAAAAACTTTTTATTTTAGCATAACAAAATAGCAGTGTCATACAGAACAGCAAAAGCCCGTCTATAGAAATGGCAGACAGTACCTTCTCTCTCTCTCTGTGAAGGGGGAGAAAATACTGCCCACCCTTACCTGAAAAATAACTGCCTTATATACATTTCTCCCCGTCTCAAATGTCTGTTTCAAATTACTCATACATTTCTTAAGTGTCAGCAGGGCCTCAGGATCCTACAACACTTGAATCCATCATACATTCTTAAGTGTCAGCAGGGCCTCAGGATCTTACAACACTTTTCCCAGGGGAAGAATCTCTTTTACGTTTATACATCTGGATTTGCTTATAGGTCTGTTCATCTATGCATAGCTTGTGACCTCTGACCCTTCCTGTGTTGTTCTTCCTCTGGCACTAATTGAAACCAGGCAGAGAGTATTTTGTGCTGACCTGTACTTTTTGCTGATATTACTAGGCCCAATCTTCTGCATACTTCTATCCAGAATATGGTTTCCCAGAATCCTTCCATAGCAGGCCGCATCCATTATCTTATGCAAGCATATACTCTCATATAGCTATTGTCTTCTCATATAGCTATTGTCTTCTGTGCCATCCATAGTTTCACCAGGTAAGGGTGCAGTCATATAAAGCCAATATAAAGCCAATATATAAGCAGACCTAACTCAGATTTCCCAACAGTGTGTGTGTGTGTGTGTGAGAATGTATGGGGCATAGGGCTAGGGTTTGTGTGTGGGGTATGCTCATATATGTGGTGTGGGGGTTGGGGTGTGTTTGTGAATGTGCGTGGACGTAAGCATGCAAGAGGTATGTATGTAGGTACGCACATATATGTGGTGGGGTAGGGGCTGTCTGTGTATGGCCATATGCAAATGGGTGGTGTGGGAGTAGGGGATGTGTGAGCCTGGGTATGCACATGTGTGTGGCATGTAAGGATATAGAGTGTGTGTATGTGGATGTGCGCATGTGTATGGTATGTGGGAGTAGGGTGTGTGTGTGTCTGTGAGCGTGCACATGGGCATGATGTGGGGTAAGTAGTGCATGCCTATATGCATGCATATGTATGTGATATGGGAGTAAGGGGAGCGTGTGTTCATGTGTATGTTTGTGGTGTTGGGGTAGAGATGTGTGTGTGTGGGCATGTGCATGTATGTGTTGATGGGGGAGGTATATCTGCATGTGTACATGGCGCTGGGGTGGGAGTTATGCCTCTTGTATTGGCCCTTTGTCTTCACATCTTGTGTGCACACAAGTAAACTGCTAATTCTATTCCTATTTGCATCAGACAGGATTCTGCACTGAAATCCTTTAAGAAATCTTTGAAATCTTAATTTTTCAATTAGTGTTCGACGAGTCCTAAGCGGGTAATCCAGCTTATGGGTCTGTTTCACTGTACCTTTCTTTCTGCCTTTGCCTTTGGTTTTGTTTTTTTAAAGCTATGGTATTATATTGTCTTATACTATAAACCACTCTGGTATATAAAGTCTGAATAATCCATAAACAATTCTGGTCTCTTCTCCCCCATGCATTTTTCTTGTCCTCCCCCTACCCCTTTAGGGTCTCTCCCACTCTCCCTCTATTCCCCTTCCATTCTCACTCCCTGCCTTTCATTTCCCTCTTCCCAGGCTCACCCCCTCTCCTTTCATGCTTATCCCCTTGCCAACTCTTCCCTATACCCATCCGTACTCCCCCCTCACACCCTCATCTGCTCTCCTCTGTGCTCCAGAAGCCTCTCTCCCTCTTCGTATGCCAGCTGGAGATGGACTCCCTACTAACAGGCAGGCCTGCAGCATATCTTCTGCCGGCGGGGGATGTTTCCCCACCAGCACTTAAACTTAGCACTGCCTGTGTTCTGTTAGAGTGCAGACGTTTGCTTGCACAAGCGCAAACAAATCTATCCGCATGGAGAGACAAAACAGACGGATAGCTGGAGGCTCCAGAATAGGTGCTATTGCTAGGGCAAAACGTGCATAGAAACGGTGCATGGAGCAAAGCCTCGGTCATACTGCCCAGTTTCAGCCCTGTTTGGAAACATGGAAACGCAAGCATTATACGAATGATGTTGTGCAGATGGAGGAATAGGAGAAGAGTGTACAGGGAATGGGGTAAAGGAAAGACAGGATGGAAGAGAGAAAATCTGTGAGATAAGCTACAGAGGCGTTGGAAGGAAAGAAAGGACAATGAAGATAACAGACATGGAAGCTGAGGAGAGAACACTGGAGAGGATGAGAAAGAAGGGGAAGAGATGAAGCTGGGGTCCCCGCTGGCGAAAGTGGTAAGTTAGTGGCAGGTGCATTGTAATGGAAGAAATGGGGCATGATAGGAAGCCCCCGCCCCCTCCTCAGGGCCCGGGCAATTATTTTTCTGCAGTTCATCCATGAACCTATCCCTACCCAGGGAAAAAAGAAGCTAGGTAGTGGAGAGAGAGGAGAAACGAGATCATGAGGGAGGGGGAGGTGAACAGAAAGAGGGTCGACTCGGATGCTTTTTCTCTCCCTTTCTCCCTACTACTCTCACTTCCCAACCCAGTGCCTTTTTGTTTAGAAAAATCACCTCCAACTAACTACCTTATCCCAAATGGCATTAGCATAGTTTGAAACTATATATCTGATTCATTTGGTTTTCATTTTCTACAACTTAAGAGGAAAAGCATGCAATTAAGAGAAAAGAGTAAAGAACGTGATGTACCTGGGTCTGAAGCACATTAGAATGTCACAGCCTTGCAAACCTTTAGAAAGAGCACAGAGTCATAGCTGGCATCTTCATTTTAATAAAAAGTATTTGCTGGGATTTGTGCTTGTAGCAAAAATCAGCCTGATGTATTAAAAGATTTTTCCCATTTTGGGATAATTTTATAAAGAGTTTTTGATGCATAAAGGCTTTTTTATGTGCATCAAAGGGCTTTTATAAAATGACCTCAGGAGTCACATACATAAAGGTATGTGTGAAGAAGGAACGTAGGGTCCAATATTCAATTGGGATGGGTATACGCTGCTATGGCGCATAGCCATCACAGACAACCTCTAACCCCAGATATTCAATGTCAGGGTCAAATGCAGCCCCAGCATTTAATATCCAGGGTCACTGCACAGCCCCCGACACCGTAGAAGCTAACCAGGTAGTGGCAATATTGCACCACTACCCAGTTAGCATCCGCAGGTAAACTAGGCCGGCTTTTCTTTCGCCTAGTTTTACACACAGGTCGCTAACCGGGTGGCGGTGCAATATTGCTGCTACCCAGTTAGCGACTGTCGCTGCTCATGACATGCCCTGATGCTAAGCAGTTAGCATCGGGGTGTGTAGTGGCATTAGTTGGGGATATTCAGCATTGAATATGCTGTTCAGCAGCATTTACACAGTTTACAGGTCAGTAAACCATGTAACTGCCTTTAGAATATCGGACCCATACTTTTATGCAACCCACATGTACTGTATTCAGGAGTGAAGTCTGAGCACAGTGTGGGCAGAGTTGTGGTTTAAATATATTAAAAGGAATTTTAGAAAGGCTGTTCAAGTGATTGCTGAGATATCCAAGTGAAAATATCTCAAATTCTATGCTACGTTTAAAGGGAAGGGTGGAAACTTGTAAGTCTATTTTAAAATCTGCAGATCCTCGTCACTCACCGTAAATACGTCTGTCAGAATATACCAGGAAGTGCAGCACACAATAGGACGGCGCAGACGCATACAGTGGAGGTGCAATTTTAGAAACATACACGTTGGAAATACCAAGGGGAGATCCCAGCAATTTGCATGTATGTGTGCCAGCATTTCAGAATGCACACGTCTAAATATCGGCATGCACCTGTGTATTCCACCCATTTTACAAATCTAAACATCCCGCTGCTCTTCATAAATATTTAATGCTGCAATGTCTACCAAAGTGAGGATTCCAAAAGAGTTCACAAAGACTAAAAAATCAACAAATAAAAAAGCATTTTCCCATGCAGCCCCTAAACTCTGGAACTCCCTACCTGAAGAAATAAGAGCCTTAACTGACCTTAAAGAACTACGTAAAACATTAAAAACTCACTTATTTAGCTCCCACTATGGTCCACTTGCGAATTCCCAATACCAAAATGAAAAGGGATAATATATTACACTTTGAGCTTAATACCATAATGACCCATGAAAATATGACCATTATACACAGTCTACGATGTTTGTAAATAGCTACCTTCCTTGTTAAATTCAACATCCGTTGATTGTACATAGTTCTCTAAAGTTTAATTGTTAAAGTTAAGATGTACATAATTCAAGCGATGTTTAATGTAAAAACAGTTATGTTACACTATTTATTTACCTGTTCTATGTAAACCGCACCTGATCTTTGGAAGGTAGCGGTATATAAGCGACTGTTAAATAAATAAATAAATAAATGTGGATGGGGAAATGAACATTGAGGAACTGAGAGGATACACCTCCCTTCTCTCCTTTAAGAGGTTGGCCAAATTGCACTTTCTAAACACCTAGGGCCTGATTTTCGAAGTAATTTACATGGTTAACAGCCCATGTTAACCATGTAAATGCCTTACTCAGGGATTTTCAAAGGCACCTACACGGCTAGTGCTTTGAAAATCCTCAAATTCCCCTATGCGCCCCAATGCTATCTGGTTAGCATCGGGGCATGTTGGGGGCCTTCTGGGGTTGAGTGGAGGCAGAGAATGGCGCTAACCAGGTAGCAGTGATTTTGGATGCTGCCTGGTTAGTGCTCTGCACCTTAAAGATAGGAGAGGAAAACTCTCGCCTTTCTTTAAAGCACCATATCTAACCGGGCAACATCCAAAATTGCTGCTGCCTGGTTAGGCTCGGCGGCTTTCCAGCTGTGCAGAGAACCCCAGATTTTCTATTCTGTCACCGCAAAGTGAAAATCCAGGATTAAGGGGTGGTGGACAGGGCTATGCGGCTTCGGGGCTTAGCCCTGCCCAATGCAATATTGGGCTAACTCAGTCAAGGCTCTTCTATGGAGCTATGACGCCTTGGCGTCATGTTGCCATAGCACCGCAGCTTCATTGAAGAGCCATGATGCCGGCCGCCACAAAATAAAGCAAATTCCCCACAGCCCAACCCCTGATATGATCTCCTAAGGTCAGGGTCGGGCTGCCGGGAATGTCCTCCAGCCCACCCTGCCCCATCCGCGCCCCGGCAGTACAAAGTAACGTCCAGGGAAGTTATTCCACCTTGGAGATGGAATAACTTCCCTGCACATGTCGCCGGCCCTGGACATAAAGGGCCGACATTAGAATCAGCCCTGTATGTCCAGGGCCGACGACCTCCCAGACTCCTCCTCCGAGCCACCCCTTCCCCGCCCCCATCTCGCACAACCGGCAGGGAAGTTAGTTGTAGCCAGGTGAAGGCTGCTATTCATGGCACAGAATAACACCCTTTGGGAATAAGAAATTCAGGTAATTGAGGAAACAAACTAATCAGGGATTTAGATTATATGAAACTGATATTCATGAAATAGATATGAAGAACTCCAGTCATACCCTGATGAAGAGCTGAAGGTTTTTATTTTTTCCATAGAAAATCAAGATGAGTCAGCCACACACTGGTGACATCAATCAATGGTGCCATGGATGGATTAGCATGCCTAGAGCTCAGAAAAGCCTTGAAGACTTTTCTGACCATGTGTTGGCTATCCCCCAAGAACAATGATGGATCATTCCTGCCACAGTCTGTTCTGTTCGTCTGGCCAGACAGATGGATTTTCTCTCATTTCTTTCATTTCCCTTTAATTCCTAATTCCTCTGTTCCTTTTTGTTTCTCTTTTGTTATTTTTATTCTTCTCACCTTCCCATGCTGGACCCTAAGATCAGAAGAAGCACCGCTTCCAAGAATTTGCTGCTGGCAGGGGACTAGTCACTACGCTGCGTATGCCTTGCAATGCTATACAAATGATAACTAGTAGTAGCAGTATACTGATGGATCCTTCCCCATCCTGTGCATCCTCAACACAGACCTGGAGAAGAAGTGGAGAAGGTGTCCCTTGGGCCACTCTGTCCTCCCGGAGAATGGTCAGGACCCGGTTCTCCAGGAAAGAACCCACCACTGCATAATCTAAGGACCCTGGGCTTCCCAGCACTTATAGAGGCAGAGCGCCGAGTTACTGCCACTGTGCATCCCCCACTGCTAGAATCCTGCATGCTTGCTTTATACCAAATGGTGAAAAGTGCTTCCAGCTCTTACCATACCTCAGCCTGAGAATGCTGGCGATGACATCGGTGACACTGGCCCTACTAAGGCCACTAGCATGGGAACATTATCCACTTTCATGCCACACACAAGTTCCAACAGGCCCTAATGCAGAATCCCTCAGCACCAATGTCACCTGCTATGTTCCCATTAGTTTTCCTCTTTTAATTTTCTCAACATGACTCATGAGCTGTTGTGTCATGTAGAGCTCTTCACCATTGTCCTGATCTAACATTAACAGCTTCATCTTACCACGGCACCCCACATGGGCTCTGAACGGTGAACATACACACCTCTAGCTAATACCCTTTCACGGCCCTCTGCTGGGGAGTCACTAGTGTATGGCTGTCTCATCCTGCTCATCCGTGGAGAAAATGAGGTTATTTACCTGTAACACGGTTCTATATTGACAGCAGGATAAGTCAGCCTCCCTTCTAGAATGAATCTGCCTACAGCTACAGAACACACTAAGGAGGAAATGGGCGGACACTGGGGTAAAGGAGGGACCAGCACTTTCCCAGAAAAGCCTTCTAGGTTTTTCTTAGCTCTAAGAGAACTAATCCAACCACGGTGCCATTGCATGATGTCACCAATGTGTTGCTGACTTATCTTGCTGTCCATAGAGAACCCCTGATACAGGTAAGTAACCTCACATTACTGTAATCACTCCCATTGCTGTATATTGTAAAATTCACAAGCAGAATCATCTTACATCTCTCATTAAGCCTAGCATGAATTTTTAACTGCAGTGTACAGCATTCAGGAGCTTATTTACCAAGCAGCATTAGCTGTTAAATGCAGAATTACTATACACTAACAGCACAGATCCATGCTACTAGTTAATGGTAATTCCCACATTAAACAACTAACATGGAAGGGGACTCTGAATGGATGTGGAATGTGTAGGCACTGCGCCTGACATTTAACATGGAGGTTATTACTGTGTGTTCACTATCAATACAGAAGATCATATGGTGGTGTTAGCTACCGTTCTTGACGAGGTGTTATCTGCATTGTATTATTTGCTATGTAGTTAACAGAGAGTCACAAAATTTCCTCTGTGTTAACTGCATGGCAAAATGTTGGCGACACCCCCCGACAGTTAACTCGGAGGTTTTACTGTTATTGTGCATTAATTTTGGCAATTACGACTTGGTAGCTGCAAAAACTTAGCTCAGTTTAGCAAATGTGGTGTCATACACTCAAACTTTCTATAGAACATTTTGTCAGTGATAATGAAGTTGGTTCTACAATTTGTATCACCCTCTTGGCAGCAAATGGTAGACAGTCTAACAGAGCTGAAAGCAGCCAAGTTAGGACTAATCATCTAAAGCATGATTTTTTTTTAATAGAAACTTTCAGGTATACTTTGGGTCTTCTTTTCTTACTGTATCTGTAAAGGGAAACATGGAAGGGATCTGACTCCTAAACAGGAAGAATCTGCTTTCTAATGTGATTCCATTTGCAGTCAATACAGGCTTCTATTTTTGAATGTCACATTTGACATTTCAATTCTTATTTTGAGTGGTTGCCTTTATGAGTGTTTTGCTGTATGTTCTCTTTACTCAGCTTAATAAATATTTTTCACATATGTACAAAATAGGATCAAACATTTTTATTAAACTTGCTCATGCTAAAATCTTCAACAGTGGGGAAAATGGGCCAAAATATTCCAAGGCCAATATTCAAAGGATTTTTGCTCCTAACTTTGAAAATTAGGCTCCTAAATTGACCTCTTTGAAAACTGACTAGGGCTGAGTGCTTAAATTACACTGAAAGGGGGTCTTCTAAGGCAGCTAGCTGATAGCGCGCGTCTGATGCGTGCTAAAAGTGCATCTGGGACACGCATTGCCAGCTAGCATGGGGCCATGACAGTGCGGACTGGTTCCCCTGCTAACTGTGCAAGCCGCATTAGGGTCGCGAGCGGGCAGCTTAGGGACAGAGAGTGGGGGTGGTGAGCTTAGTGCTCTTAGCACAGGGTTCACGTCGTGCACTAACTGTTTACCACGTAATTAGCATGGCTGCACCTAACGCCATATCAATAGGTGGAGTTAAGTGCATTTGTGCAGGATGTATTAGGAGGCATTTCTCTGCATTGACTGCTAGGGAAATGCTTTCCCCACCCTCGACAGACAACACACTGGTGTTGCGCCTAAACACACCATAATTTCTGCGCTTTTGGCACGTTAGGTGTAACACATTAATGCCCTTTAGTAAAAGACCCCTACAGTTTCACTAAACTCCTAAATTATGAGAGTAAAGAGTGGGGGGTGAATTTAGGGCAGGGAAAACAGGTTGTGGGCCCGATATTCAGTGGAGGCAGCTAGCATGATTACAGCACCTAGCCGTTCTCGCTGAACACAAAACCTGGAAATTCCAGGTCAGCCCCACAGCCTAGAAGCTAATCGGTCAGCAGCGATATTCAGCCGCTGCCCGATAAGCGACGGGTAGTGCCCCAGAATGGCCCGATGCTAAGTGGTTGACATCAGGGCCTATAGCGGTAGTACCTGGAGATATGAATATTCCGCATAGAGGCATTTACACAGGTTGCAGGTCTGTAAACCATGTAAATGCCTTTGAATATCAGACCCTTTGAACTTAGCACTGATTTTCAGTACTAAGCTCATAAATCTATGCAAATGAATGGCAGTTACTGCCGTTAAATATCCTCAGGTACCGCCGGTTATACATCCCGATGTTACACAGTTAGCACTGGGGCGTTCTGGGGGCGGTACCCAGGGATAACAGGTCAGAGGCGGTATTCAGCCATTATCCTGTTATCCCTTGGTGGTGAAAGTTAGGTGCAGCAAAAGCTGTCCTAACCTTTGCCACCGAAGCTAACTGGGCAGCAGTCGAAC
Source organism: Ichthyophis bannanicus (assembly GCA_033557465.1). Classification (NCBI taxonomy): domain Eukaryota; kingdom Metazoa; phylum Chordata; class Amphibia; order Gymnophiona; family Ichthyophiidae; genus Ichthyophis; species Ichthyophis bannanicus. The sequence continues at coordinate 703,121,751 of CM066032.1, forward strand.
ACCGCCATTGCCTGGTTAGCTTCTGACTTTTTCAGCTAACCCGGATATTCAATGCCAGTGGCCAGATATGGCCCCAGCATTGAATGTCCGGGTTTAGTGTTCAGCGGGGATGGCTAGGCACTGTAATCTTACTAGCTGCCTCCATTAAATATCAGGCCCATAACTTTTAAGCTCCTGAATGAAGACGAATTTTCAGCTGAGAACTAAGGGGCCTTTTTACTAAAGGTCACTAACTAGTTAGCGCCTGACTTTTTGCATTTACCGTTCAATACTGACAGTCGAGAATGCTAACGTTCATGCATGCCAGCTACGAGCCACTAAAATGCATAAGTGGTCACCACACTAGGGAGGAAAGTGGATGGGTCAGGAGTGGAGTGTGGGCACGGAGAGCACATTGCTGCTAGCTCAAGAGCAATTGCCATGCTCTCAGAGGCAATTAGCATAAGTGCACAAAACGATACCGCTGTGCGTTGTTAGGTGCACCTACATTAATCGCGCCATGTGTCCGGCGTGCTCGATTGAATTCTAAGTGCCAGGAACTTGCTTTACATGCTCCTGACAGGTAGCGCATGATGGCTGCCCATACTGCACATTATTTTTGCAACTAATCACGCGGTAAGTGCACACCCTTAGTAAAAGGGCCCCTTAGCCACCTACATTCTGCTGAAAATAGGGCACAAATTTAGAAGCCTAATTTAGGAGCTTAAATATAGGAGCTCAGATTTTTTTTTCAATATTGGGCCCCACAGTTTCTAAATGTAACATAAAATCCAGATCATTTGCTAACACCAAGACTATAAACAAAGTTTTGGACTGCAATCCTGAGTTCTGTTCTCTGAGCAGTATTACTCAGCCTTTGCTACCCTAAATCACTTTGTTCTGAGCTGAGTCTCAGTGAGGATTACCTTTCCTTTTTAACCTATTCTATTTTGTTCTGTTTGCTATAAAAAATGTACAAGTGTGTGTTAATGTGTTAGCACAAGTTAATGCCATTTAACGCACATTTAACACAAGCCCCATTATTGTCAATGGAACCTATTTAGCAACTAAACATTTAACTCATGTTAATGCATGTCAGTAAATCAGGTCCTTAGGGGTCCTTTCACTAAGGTGTGGTACGTTTTTGCACTTACCATTTGTTTAAATAAAAAGTAATGAACGGTAAATGCAAAAGTTGGGCGCTAACTGTTGGGGGTGTGGCCAGCATGAAACCACATTGTGCAGTCCATGCCCATTCTGCACCCCGAGCCCACCCCATTGTGCAAATGTGCAGTAAACATGGGAATTAGCAGACCGATAACTGTCTGCGGTAACTTACTGTGCTCTGATTCTCATGTTTAGCTGCTTAGCACACTTTAGCAAAAGGCCTCCTAGGGGTTTGTTTACTAAGCGGCTTTAGCGGCTTCCGTGCGCAATCTAAGCCACGGCTCCAATTTCGCACAGAAGCAACCAGCACCGCTTAGTAAACAAACCCCTAGTGTCACAAAAGAACTATGCTGATGGCCTTAGAAAGCCCACATGTCCACAAAAAGGCAAATAATCACGTGTAACAACAGACCCAGTACAAACTGTGATTATATAAAACCAGAGTTTATTGAATGATTCTTACTGCCAACCCAACACAGGCCGTGTTTCGCACACTTCGTCAGGGGTTGATCAGGCAGATAAAACTAAAAACATAAATATATAAAATCAATTCATAATAAATACATTAAAACACATAAAAGAACAGATGCTACAATGGAAATAAAACTTCTGTACATATACATCACCATTTATAAACTATAAAAACAATATTGTATACGTAAAGGAACAAAGTGTGGATAAAAACTTAATAAATAATAACCTCATAACAACTTGCAATAAATACTACACAAAAAACTCATTTAGCAAAATTCATAGACACATCAATAACAAGAAGTAGACGAGAGGGCTTGTAGAATGCGACAAACACTGGAAGTAGGATAAATACCTCTGAGGTGATAATAGAGGACACCTTTATACTTGAACTCAGTATATTGACAATCGTACTGTTGTTGTTCTTAAGTGCCGTCAAGTCGGAGTCGACTCATGGTGACCCTCTGGATAGCTATCCTAAATTGTGTTCGTTCTTCAGTCAGGCGGCTCATTGTTGAGAGACTGGTACCCGTAGCTGCTGTTATTGTATCGATCCATCTCATTGATGGCCTTCCTCTTTTGCGTTGACCTTCTATCTTGCCAAGCATGATGTCTTTCTCTAATGATCTCTCTCTTCACATGATGTGTCCAAAGTATGAAAGTTGAAGTCTTGTCATTTGAGCTTCTAAAGAAAGCTTAGGTTTGATCTCCTCTAGTACCGACTGGTTTGTTCTTCGGGCAGTCCATGGTATACATAGTATTCGCCGCCAGCACCATAATTCAAAGGCATCAATTTTCTTCCTGTCTGTCTTTTTCACTATCCAGCTTTCACATCCATATGATGTTATTGAAAATACCATGGCTTGAACAAGTCTAATCTTTGTATGGAGAGAGACATCTCTGCTCTTGAGAATCTTATCTAGGTCTTTCATAGCCATTCTGCCAAGAGCAATGCGTCATTTGATTTCTTGACTGCTTGTTGCTTCTTTATTGATAGTTGATCCAAGTAGGTTAAAGTTGTTCACAATTTCAATTTCTTCTCCTTCAACGATGAACCTGTTGATTATGCCAGTTGTCATGATCTTTGTCTTCTTTACATTAAGGTGCAGGCCCATTTTGAGACTATGTTCTTTGATTGTGAGAAGCAAATGTTTCAGATCATCTTCACTTTCAGCCAGTAATGTAGTATCATCAGCATAGCAAAAGTTGTTGATGAGTCTTCCACCAATCTTCACACCTCTGTTGTCTTCATACAATCCTGCTTCTCTGATGATTTGTTCTGCATATAAATTAAACAGGTAGGGGGAAAGTATGCAGCCTTGTCTTACACCTTTGCTTATTTTAAACCATTCTGTTTCTTCTTGTTCCGTTTGAACTGTTGCTTCTTGATCAATGTACAAATTGCGCAAGAGAACAATCAGGTGTTCTGGTATACCCATGCTTCTTAATGTGGCCCAGAGTTTCTCATGGTTTACACAGTCAAAAGCCTTGCTATAGTCGATAAAGCACAAATAGATATCCTTTTGGTATTCTTTAGTCTTTTCAAGGATCCATCTCACATCCGCAATGATGTCTCTCGTTCCTCGCTCTTTCCTGAACCCTGCTTGCACTTCAGGTAGTTCTTGTTCCAGGTATGGTTGTAGTCTCTTTTGAATAATCGTCAGTAGAATCTTGCTGGCATGTGGGATCAGAGCGATTGTTCGATAATTTCCACAGTCAGTTGGATCACCTTTCTTTAGTATTGGTATAAACACAGATCTTTTCCAGTCAGTTGGCCATGATGTTAAGAACATAAGATATGCCATACTGGGTCAGACCTAGGTCCATCAAGCCCAGTATTCTGTTTCCAACAGTGGCCAAACTAGGTCATATGTACCTAGCAGTTTCCCCAAGAGACACAAGTTCCACAATGCTTGTGTTGTCTTCCATATTTCTTGGCAGAGCCTTGTAAGTATGGCAACAGCTGCATCAGATTGCTGCAATACGTCTATAGGAATGCCATCAATGCCTGGTGCTTTCTTCTTTGATAAGGCTTTCAATGCTGCTTCAACTTCTTCTTTCATCACCAATGGTTCCCGATCATAAGGTACAGGTTGAAATGGCTGTTGGTCCACTTGATCTTTATCATATAAAAACTCTGTATATTCCTTCCACCTTTTCTTGATCTTCTCAGCATCATTCAACATAGAACCTTGAGCATCTTGTAACATTCCAATTCGAGGATGGAACTTTTTCTTTAACTCTCGTAGCATTAGGAAAGCCGATCTTGTTCTTCCTCTAATAGTTTCTGCTTCTATTTCCATGCATGCGTCGTTGTAGTACTTTTCCTTGTCCTGTCTTGCTGCATGTTGGAAATCTCTGTTGAGTTCTGCGGTTGTCTTTCTTTCTCCTCTGGCTTTAGCTTCTCTGCGTTTCTGGGCAATTTTCAGAGTTTCTTCCGTCATCCATTTTGGCCGTTTTTGCTTTTTCACCTTTTGTAGAGACTTCTCGCTTTCTTCCAACACAACCTTCTTGATGTCATTCCATAACTCTTCCGGAGCTCTGTCATTTGTATCTAAAGCAGCAAATCGATTTTGCAGGCAGTCTTTAAATTCCAGTGGTATATTCTCAAGGTCATATTTTGCTGCATTCATGAGTGGTTTGCTCTTTTTCAACTTTAGCTTGAGTTTGCATACTAGTAGTTGATGATCTGTACCACAGTCAGCTCCAGGTTTTGTCTTGGTTGATGTTATAGAGCTTTTCCATCGTTGACTTCCACAGATGTAGTCAATTTGACTTTTATACAATCCATTGGGTGAAGTCCATGTGTACAGTCGCCGCTTGTGTTGCTGGAAGAAGGTGTTTGAGATGAATAGATCATTGGTCTTGCAGAATTCTATCCGTCTTTCTCCAGCTTCATTTCTGTTGCCAAGTCCATATTTTCCAACTACTTTGCCTTCTTCTTTGTTGCCAACCTTTGCATTCCAGTCACCCATGACTATCAGGATATCCTGTTTGCATGTTCTGTCAATTTCAGCTTGTACTTGTTCATAGAACTCTTCAATTTCATTCTCTTCTGCAGCTGTTGTTGGGGCATATACTTGAATTATAGTTGTGTTGATAGGCAATCCTTATAGACAAATAGAGATTAAGCGTTCGCTGACTGCATTGTATTTCATTACAGTTCTTGCAAATTTCTTCTTTATTATAAATGCAACACCATTTCTTCTTTGTCTTTCATTTCCAGCATAGTAGACCATGTGATCATCTGATGCAAAGTGCCCGATGCCAGTCCATTTCAGTTCGCTGGCACCCAACAGATCAAGTTGTACACGTTCCATTTCATTCTTGACCACCTCCAACTTCCCTTGGTTCATACTTCGTACGTTCCATGTTCCAATGTGTAAGACATCTTTACAGCTTCTGACTCTCATTTCATGCGCAGCTACATCAGCAGTCAGATTTCCCGAGGGCTTTGATCCAACCACATCATAAATGCTGGCTTTACTCTCAGAAGTCTTCAGCTCTTCCCCAGTAGTTAGTTGAGTGCCTTCCAACCCGGGGGTCTCATCTTCCAGCACCATAGTACAATTTGTTTTGTTGTAACTATCCATTGGGTTTTCGTGGCAAGATACAGAAGTAGATTGCCGGGCCTTTCTTCTGCGTAGTTTAAGTTTGGTGTTGTTGCCGTTGTCACAAAAATGTGATCCTCCGCCATCAACACTATCCCATTCTGCTGCTGCCCAGATGGGTGGTTTGTCTTGGTCTGGCACCTCAGCTGAGACCTGTCCATCTTGGGAGACCCTGCCAGTAGTTAAACTACCGATAGTTTAGCTCTCAGCATCACTGATGCATGCAAGCCCTCACAGCACGACAAGCTGCAAACCAAGTGAGAGGACAATCGTACTAAAAAAATAAAATAATAGTATAAATAAAAATAAATATGCTTTTCATCCCCATTGAGGATGTTATTTCACCACATGCTCCTGCCACGTGCTCTTTTTGTTACTCTCTTCCGGTCCATATTTACAATACTAATTCCTATTTGTATTAGGTTGTTCATTTTAGCTGCTTTTAGTAAATATCAATTTGTGTTTATATTTATTTTTATATTGTTTTTATAGTTTATAAATGGTGATGTATATGTATAGAAGTTTTATTTCCATTGTAGCATCTGTTCTTTTATGTGTTTTATGTGTTTTAATGTATTTATTATGAATTGATTTTATATATTTATGTTTTTAGTTTTATCTGCCTGATCAACCCCTGACGAAGTGTGCGAAACATGGCCTGTGTCGGGTTGGCAGTAAGAATCATTCAATAAACTCTGGTTTTATATAATCACGGTTTGCACTGGGTCTTAGAAAGCCCACATGTAACATGCTAGCTACAGTTTTTCACTTATCTTCAACATACCTGGAGGCACACCTTCAAAAATAAGACCTCACTGACATAAATCACCTAAATTTTCATGAGTTTTATTTTCAGGATCTAATAAATTGTTATTGTCGTTACAACATTTTGATTTTGCTCCTGCAGAATGGAAATCCCCTTTGTATTCCAGCTGCTGCAGTCTGGACTCATCCATGGCCTGGCATTTTGGTTCGATGTGGCATTTGTGGGCTCTCTGTATGTAACTTTTTCTTAGTTTATTAGTATGTGTGTACATGTGCATTTTTCTAAAATGTTTGCTCCCACTGCACATTCAGGCATATACATGTATTTCCTGCCACCCTATATTTATTTTACAAAAAGCTCCTCGTTTAATGAACCTTTTCTAAAACAGGCTGGAAATTGTGAAAGTGTCAACTTGGACATCCCCCACCCAATATTCAGCTCCATAGTGGTGAGCGTTATTTTAAATGCCAGCTGCTGTGGGCAAAATGAAACCAGACATTTACTGTAAGATTCCGGGTAGTGTCTTCCAGTGAATATCTGGTTTCAGCAGTGACCACTGCTGCCTATCCAGATAGCGGTGATAAAGCATTCAGCCACTGTCCAGATAGCCAAACTGCATAAAAATAGGTCTGCTTTTTTTGTACTAATTTTTGCTTTTAACTTTATGCAGTTTCTTATCCGGTAAGTGGACGGCAAATCACCACTAACTGAATAAGCTATTGGATAGCCTGCATCCCTTCCCCACCAGACCACTCTACCACTATCCAAATAGTGCTGCAGCAGATAGAGGAAATATTTAATATCACTATCCAGATAGTGGCACTGAATATTGAGCTAAATGGCTCTTCTTCTCTGACTTACATGTCCTATGCATCGGATTACTATGATTTAATACGGTGCAATGAAAACCAAACATCACTGGTCCTAATGGCAACGATAACTTTCGATATATCTCCCAGGACTTGCTCGTCCACTAGGCGGGCTAGTTGGCCCTCTGTGGCCGGCACACATGGCCTGCCGAGCCATGCTGCCCTCCCCCCCATGCTGACCCACATTGCCACCCACCACTGCCGCTGATTCTGGTGGCGGGATCGGAGAAGGTGGTTAAGCTCAACGGCAGTGGCTTGCGACAGGCCATGTGCTTCAGCACACATGGCCTGCCGCTTCTGACCCCCCAGAAGATGTGTCGGAGAGGGGTTAGAAATGGCAGGCCATCTGTGCCGAAGCACATGGCCTGCCGCTGAAACAAGCACACTCCTCGACCCTGCTGCCAGAATCAGCAGTAGCAGGGGGCGGCGATGTGACTCAGCATGGGGGGGGGAGGGTGGTGCGACACAGCTTGGCATGCAGGAGGGGTGTTATGGCTGGGGTTTCTGCCTGAGACGGCAAAAACCCTTGGACCAGCCCTGATAACTTCATTGTCACCGAATGTGTATGGGATACTGCGTAAACTACAAAATTAAGACAGTGCCTTCTGGAGTTTCTAACAAGAAAAGATTTACAGAATCATGCGTTATTAATAAATAGGTCCCATTGCATGAAATGGGATGTACAGTAAATAAGACATTATTGCAAGCTACGACACATTGATACTCTAGCATACTTTAATAAACGTAGCCCTTTGTAACATCAACAATGATAAAGAAAGACCAAAATAGCCCAGGTAGTCTGACCATTGAGGTGCTTTAGGTTATAATTTCTGCTCCATGCAGGTTACTCCCCATACCTTCATTTAGAGTTGTAACTGCCGCCCCGTGCAGGCTACATCCCATGTCGTCTTAAAAATGCAAAAAGTCATTTTGCCACTGTTTTGAGCTGAAGCATTCAATGCTTGGCTTCCATTCTCTGACCTTCCAGGGATCCTCTGCCTACATCCAACTCCTTTTATTAATTCCATCACCATTTTTTTTTACATCACCTCTTCTGGGAGGACATGCCTGGCATCCACCACCCATTCCATCAAAAAATATTTCCTGATGTTGCGTCTGAGTCTATTTCCTCGCAACTTCGTATCGCGTCCCTTAGTTCTATGGCTATACAGAGGTAATATCGCTTCCTTTTTTCTCCCATCTATTCCTCTGTGTATCCCTCTGGCTCTAGCCACCACGTTATCACATTCTTTCACTGCCTTTAGGTCATCAGATGCTAGGACCTCAAGGTGTTTCCCCTAAACCCATTCAAATGCTGCATGTACTTTAGAAAATAGAGAAATACGTACATAGCTTCAATCCCTACCATCGTTCTACAGTATCCAGGAATGCCTCCCCCAAAGACAGGTGAAGGTATGCATACATTTCTTTGCATTAATGGTGTCCAAATCTTTTTGACCCACAGAAATGGCTTTAAAACCACTCTCTTTACCAACAGATGCAAAATAAAACAATACTGGGAGTCCAATTCAAACCTTTTCTTCAGACACATATTATTTATATAGAGTGACTTCAGGGGTTCACTTACTAACAGTAAGCATGTGTTAACAGTGTTTATGCATGGTAAATGTTAATAAATGACCCCCTAACCCCATGTGTGCTATGAAAGACCAAACCATGCAATTAAGGAGGCCTTCTCCTAAAGGGCAGTAACATAGGTTCTGGTACATGCTAAAGACATGCTGGGACATACGTTAGTGCGGGGCCATGACAGCGCAGCCGGATCTCAGCGCTAACTGTCCACAGTGCATTGAGAGTGCAAGTGGGTGGGTTAGGGGAGGAGAGTGGGCGGGCCAATGACCCGCACTAACATCAAGGCAAGCAAATAGTGCAGGTGCACTTTCCGCCACCTCTATAAATGGAAGTGAACCTGAGCTAATTGTGGCCCGCATTAGGGCAGTGTGCCCCACATTACCTATCAGGAACATGCTTTCCATGCCCCCAACAATGGTGTTTCACCTAATGCACTATGGTTTTGGAGCTATCTGCTTATTAGATGCAACACCATAACATCCTGTAAAAGGGGCCCTAAGTGTTGGAGAGCCACAGTGAAAAGAAATATTTAATCGGGCATTTAACAAGTACAGTAATTCACTTCTTTAACAGGATACTATGTGTTTACACTGAAAGAAAATGTCTAACAATATTTGTAAGAGCAAATGAATGTTTCGTTTGATAAACATCTTTGTTTTTATCAGGGTAACAATATGGCTATCAACTGCTCCTACCGAACCACTTACCCACTGGTACCAGGTGCGCTGCCTTTTTCAGACGCCTCTCTTTGCCAAAGAAGGGGAAACTCTCTCAGGGAAAATCCTGCTTGTGTCAAACAAACGGTAAGCAGTAAAGAGAAGGATTGCTGTGTGGCATTTCTCAGTCCCATGGCTGTGCATTTAAAAGCAACATTCTACATTATCTAAAATGTTTCTCGGTAAACATGAACTGTGCTCGTTATCATGGGATAGTCGTCCCGTTTCTCTCCCAGATGACTTGCTCTTTTAAAAATTTTGCAATTCTAGCTGCAACCTCATCTCTCCTCACTTGCCTTTGCAACTTTTCTGTGTGAAATCTGTGTACAGTCTGATGTCCAAAGTCTCTGAACCCCCAGTGTGCCAGTTTTCATTCTTCACCCTCTGCCAGACATCATATTACCTGTTGCAGACCCCCTTGAGAAGCTTCCCAATCTTTAAAATTCCTCCAATTACCAACCGTTCACACCAGTTACCTTTCCCTTGCCACTCCATAGCTGATTTCTGGCATTCTTTTCTTTAGTTTTTCTTTCACAAATGGGAAAAATGTAACAGGATTTATACACAGCGAAAGTATTTTCTTAGATTCCTTGGATACTTTGAGGGTCATTTAAAGAGGTTTAGTAATGATTTAGATGTCTGAAGACAAGTCCTCTCCGTAGCCATTCCACAAATGACATTCCCAGATGACCAAGTTAACACAGGCACGTGCAAGGAGTGTCAATGTATTTGCACGTCCCAATTCAATCTCAGAAACATTGCAGAGGTTTGCAGGAACGTCCATCTTTATACCTGCTCCAGGCACAAATAGGCATCATAAAAGTGCTTGTTTTCACCTTAAAACATCCAGAGAGTGTAGAGAATTAAGCAATTAGCCTTAGATCACAAAGGCCTACACTGGGATTTAAACTCTGACCACACTGTTCCTAAGCCACTGCTCTAACCATTATGCTATTAAACCTCTTGGTTCCAAAATGCTCTCCTTGGGATATCTATATAGATGTTTGATACACATTTAGTTATTTATTTATTTAGACAGATTTGTATCCCACCTTATCCTTCAATCAAAGTGGTCACATTACAAATGGAAGGTTACAAATAACATAGGGTAAATAAGACATTAACAAACAAACTAAGACAAATTAATGTAAAAAAATGGATCTATTGGTAAAAACTATTGATTATATATCAAATCATAAGTTTCAGCAAATAGCGGGGTCTTCAAGGCCTTGCGAAAATCTTTAATATCAGTCATAATCCTGAGGTCCATTGGGAGAGAGTTCCAAAGTTTGGAAGCCAGTAAAGAAGGAGCTCTTTTTGAAGTTGCTTGTTTAGTCCTACAGTATCCAGCAGGGGTACCAATTATGTTGTCATTATTGGCGCTGCTTCTTCTTGGCCTATTGATAACATCTCTAGTTATAATACTTTGTAATGCATCTGCTGACAGGTGATTGTAAATCCTAAAGATAATTAAAAGTGTCTTGAATTTAGACTTGACACTTACTGGAAGCCAGTGCAACTGTTGTAGGACAGGGGAGATATGATCTGTTTTTGCTGTACCAGTAATAATACGTGCAGCAGTATTCTGAACCATCTGGAGAGGGTGTAGAGTTAGCTGAGGGAGGCCTTGATAAAGCAGGTTTTCGTTGTCTAGGAGGGGGTGATGAGAGCCTGACAAATGGTACGGAAATGGTCTTGATGGAGTAATGGCTTTAGTTTTCTCACAATCTTTAGACGATGATAGGCCTTGTTAGCAGTTCTAGCAATGTGAGATTTAAGGTTCAAAGCCTTATCCAGTATTATGCCAAGGTATTTGATTTTGTTCTTAACTATGATGGGTCTACCTAGTAAATCAATAGTATTTGGAGGAATGAAATTAGGGTTTCTAGTAACAAACATTACCTCAGTTTTGTCATAATTAAGTGTAAAATTATTATTTAAAAGCCAGGTATTCATGTCTTGGAGACATCTAGAAATTGCTGAAAAGTCACGTGACTGTAATACAATTGGAGTGTATACCATGCTGTCATCAGCATAAAGGTGATAATGGAATTTGTGAAGTTTAATAATATTACATAAAGGTTGGATATAAATGTTGAACAGAATAGAAGATAAAGCTGAACCTTGTGGCACTCCTTGAATGATTGGGAATTGTAAAGATTTTTTTTGGTCACATTTGACTTGCTGCATACGACATTCCAAGTAAGAGCTAAACCACACGTGCCTGCTTTTTTTTCCCCAGACGATCTGGCTTTGATGTCCCAGAATGCACTTGTACGTCCCATTGTGTAATGTGCCTCTTTAGTAGTGCTGGAATCCGTTTTCTTGGTTTTTGTGCTTGTGCATGGAAAAGGCTCTCTGCAAGTGTAAAGAACATTGATGCACTATTTCTGGATATGTATTCAGCTTCTGCTGTCAGCCCCTAACTACTGAAAAAAACGTAAAAGCAGAAGTGCTAAACAAATACTTCTGTTCCGAGTTCACTAAAGAAAATCCTGGAGAAGGACCATGCATGATTGACAAAGGTACTAATGGGAATGGAGTAGATGCCATACCATTCACAGAAGAAGGTGTTTATGAACAACTTGCAAAACTAAAAGAGGACAAGGCCATGGGCCTAGATGCGATACATCTCAGAATACTTGAGAGCTCAGAGAAATTCTGGCAGAACCTTTAAATGATATGTCTAATAGATCCTTGGAGAGATAGGAGATTCCACAGGATTGGAAAAGGGCTGATGTGGTCTCTTCACAAAAATGGTAGCAGAGAAGAAATGGCAAACTACAGGCCTATAAGCCTTATCTCGGTGGTGGGAAAAGCAATGGAGATGCTGCTAAAAGAAAAGACAGCAAAATTTCTGGAATCCAGTGGTTTTGCAGAATCTGAGGCAACATGGTTTTAGCAAAGGAAAATCATGCCAAACAAATGTGATTGATTTCTTTGATTGGGTGACCAGAGAACTGGATCATGGGCACACAATGTATATGATCTGCTTGGATTTCAGCAGATCATATCCATAGCAACTCAAAAGTTCAAGATTAGCAACATGAGGAGTAGAGTTACTGTTTTCAGGGACCATGATTACCAGGGAGTTGTTTCTGATACTCAGAGTACACAGAAATTTAAGGAATTTTATCAAAAATTATCTTTCTGAATCCTCAGCGAGTCTCCGGGATTATGATTTTTTCCTCACAGCTCAGTCATTCTGTTCTGTCAGAGGACTTTTTTAGATAAGTCTCTTACCTATTCTGAGATAGAGGCTTCTTTAAAGTCTATGCCTCTGCATAAGACCCCAGGACCAGATGGGCTTCCGGTAGAATTTTATTGATTATTCCTTCCAGCCCTGGGGCCTTCCTTTGTTGTTTGACTTCTATATGACTTCAGGATTGTCAGGGAGTGAACTTTCGGATGCAGTGGTTACTATCATCGCCAAGCCCAGGTGGGATATCAAAGTGGAGAATTATAGACCCATCTTTCTGTTAAATATGGACTGTAAACTTTATGCTAAAATTTTAGCAATGAGTGAAGTCTTAGGCAAGATAATTCAAATTAAGTGGACTTTTCAAAAGAGATAGACATATTGGTGATAATGTTAGATTGCTTAGGGAGCTTATTGCCCTTGCTCGGACTCAAAATGCTCCTTTAGCAGCTCTAACCTTGAATGCTGGGAAAGCTTTTGATAAGGTAGAGTGGGCTTCCTATTTAGAGCAATGGAATGGTTTGGCTATGGCTCTCATTTCATTAATTCTACTCAAGCTTTATATGCCCATCCTAGGTCCAGAGTGACGGTTAATGGAGTCCTTTCAGACCTGTTTTTGTTATCCAGAGGAACACATCAAGGATGTCCTCTGTAGCCGCTCTTATTCAATATAGCTCTAGAACCATTTCTTTAACCTCTCCCAGCATTCGCAGCGTCACTGAAACAGCCGCCTGCATGAAGGAAAAGGCTCTGCATGCTGGCGGCTGTACAGAGGGAGCCGGGGCCTCGCGCAGGCTTCCCCGGCTCCCTCTGCAGCCCTTTAGATGACCACGGGGCTCTTCGGAGGAGGGGGGGCTAGGACTGGATGGGCTGTGATCAGGGGGGAACTTCTTGGACTGGAAATGGGCTGTGATGGGGGGGAACTGATTGCAAATGGGCTGTGATGGTGGGAGGGGAACGGACTGGAAATGGGGCTGTGATGGTTGGCGGGGGGAACAGACTGCAAATGGGCTGTGATGATGGGGGAGGATAGGACTGCAAATGGGCTGTGATGGTGGGGGGGAACGGATGAAATGGGTTGTGATGGTGGGGGGGGGAAACGGACTGGAAATGGGATGTGATGGTGGGGAGGGCTAGGACGGCAAATGGGCTGTGATGGGGTGATTGGACTGCAAATGGGCTGTGATGATGGGGGGCTAGGACTGCAAATGGGCTATGATGGTGGGGGGTGGGAACTTGGACTGGAAATGGGCTGTGATGGTGGGGGGGTCTAGGACTGGAAATGGTCTGTGATGGAAGGGCTAAAATTGGAAATGGTCTGATGAAGAGCTGGATTAGGACTGGAAATGGGCTGATGGGGGCTGGAATAGGACTGGAAATGGGCTGACGAGGGGGCTAGGATTGGAAATTGGCTGATGGGGAAGCACGGAGTGGAAATGGGCTGATGGGGGACTGGAATGGCACTGGAAAAGAGCATATGGGGGGCTAGGACTGGAAATGGGCTGATGAGGAGCTGCAGTAGGACTAGAAATGGGCTGATGGGGGGAACGTGGACTGCAAATGGGTGATGGGCTGGAATAGGACTGGATATGGGCTGATGGGGGCTGGAATAGGACTGGAAGCGGGCTGATGGGAGTTGGAATAGGGCTAGAAATGAGCTGATGGGGGAGCTTGGAGTGGAAATGGGCTGATGGGGGGCTGGAATTGAACTGGAAAAGAGCATATAGGGGCTAGGATTGGAAATAGGCTGATGTGGAGACTTGGGAGAATGGGACTAGAAGGGGGCAGATACTGGGTGGGTCTAGAACTATAAGGGAGCTGATTTTGGGGGAGGACTAGAAAGGGACGGGGAATGAGAATGGAGAGGGGAAAAGATATTTTGTGTGGGAGGGAAGAAAAGTCTACGATGGGCCAGGTATTGGGAGAGTAAGTGGGGATTGAGAATGGAAGGGTGAAATTTGAGTGGATGATAAAGGCATAAGGAAAGAAATGGGGGAAAGAGCAAAAAGGGAAAGATCAGTATGTTAAAGCAGATATAGAGAAAGAAAATGGAAAAAAATCTAAAAGAGAAGAAAGGACAAATGGATAGCTCGCAAAAGACACGAAGAAACCAGAAGAAAGTGACTGGAGCAATTGCAACTGAAAAAGAAAATGCACAAACAAAAAAAGGTAGAAAAATAGTTTTTTATTTTGAATTTATTAACTGGAATATATCAGCTCTGGGAAATGTGCATCGTTAACGTCTTTTGTGTTTTGTTTAGTACAAGAGGAAATTAATTTATAGTTTATTTCTCCAGTGTTGTTGTACATCCCAAGTTTGGCTTTTGGGGTTCCCAGTTAATTATTGTCTTCCTATTTCTAAATTGTGATCCGTTGTTCTTTGGTGACGGTCTATGTTCTGCATTTTAACCAAGCTGAGGTATTCTGTTCATGTAGTTTCTAGTTGATCGTGCCACTTGTTCTCTTTCCCCAGTAGGCGATGCATTGGTATTCTCTGAGATGTATTGGTTTAATATTTGCAGTGTTGCCTTTTGATAGGTGGGGTTTGGTGCTTTGTGAGTCCTGGTACAGCTGTTATGATATGGTAGATTTGCTATGAGTTCTAAATGGTCAGTGTTTATAGTACTTCCTAATGGGTCTGGCGGTTGGCACTGGAATATAGTAACGTAGAAATCTGTTAGTCTTTCTTTATCCAGACACTCATTAAGAGGCATGTTTACTAAAAATGCATGTTAACATTATGCAAATATTTATGCAAATGAGGCTCCCTATGCAAATGAGACCCCGCAATTAATCTCCACACATGGCCCCGCACCCCACTTGGGCCGCCCCTGAGCAGGAATAATGGGGACGTCCACGGGGATATCACAAATCATACACGGGCCTTTCCTGAATATGCTCTGCACTTCTCCTCAGCTGACCACACCCCTGTTCTGCCCCTTCTGAGATCCCTGTGCTAGTGCCATGGACATGCATGACAGCAGTGTTTCAAAATATGCTCGAGGACATTTTCAGCAAATAAATCGTCTCTGCCGTATATACAAACCCCTTATTCATGGTCTGGAATGACCTTCATAATCTTTCCTGGTGTGGTAGAATGAAATCTATTAAAATGAATACAGCTCCTCAAGACAATTACATTCTCTCCCTTTTCCATGTGCTTTGTCTGCTGAGGTTCTTCTGCTGGTTGGACCCTTAATATTAGGTTACATATGGAAAGGGAAATCCCCTAGATTCTCTTTTAAGAAGCTAAGAGCATCAAAGGATAGACGAGGCATAGGTCTCCCTGACTTTGCTTTATATCAGAAGTCCTTTTGATTTAACAGGAATGGAGTGTCTATGGTGGTTCATACATGAGCAAGGCCTTGCCTCCCCTTTCCCACTAGCCTTGCTTATCAGCATCTCACCATCTCACATAGTATTTAAAACACCTACTATTTCTAGTACCAAACAAGCTCTCTTGTATTTAGATAAACTACTTTCTAATGCTTGGACCCATAGTTCCTTGATTCCACTATGGATGAACCCACGTTTTAAGATAGAATCCAAACTTATTTTTGGCACACTTAGAGACACATTTTACAATAAGAACATAAGATATACCATACTGGGTCAGACCAACATCCATCAAGCCCAGTATCCTGTTTCCAACAGTGGCCAATCTAGGTCACAAGTACCCGGCAGTTTCCCCAAAAGTCAAAAGTTCCACAATGCTTGTATTGTGGCAAGCAGTGGATATCCTGGGTCCACTTTAATAATGGTTTATGGACTTTTCCTCCAGGAACTTGTCCAAACCTTTTTTAAACCCAGCTACACTAACAGCTTTTACTAATCCTCCGATAGCAAATTCCAGAGTTTGATTACACGTTGAGTGAAAAAATATTTTCTCTTATTAGTTTTAAATAGGTTACCCTGTAGCTTCATTGCATGTCCCCTAGTCTTTCTATATTTTGATGGTGTAAACCAGGCATGTCCAACAGGTAGATTGCGATCTACCTGTAGATCGCGGAGGGGTCAGAGGTAGATCGCCAGCCCCACTTGGCTCCATCTCTCCAGCAGCTCACCCCGTCGCTAGGAGAGAGCTCGTGCCGGCAGGTCATCTGCCGAGGGCTTGCCGCCGCTGCTGATCCTTTCCCTGTCTGCGGGAATCTTGCCTGCGGGTGTATTGGGGATGCTTGTTGTTTTCGTGCCAATAGTTTGTGGGTACCCCAGGGGGCTGCCGCCCGCGCCCCGCAATGAGACGCCACAGGCCCGGCATCATACTTGGTCTCCTGCCTCTCAGAATCGCCCATTCCTGCCCCCGGGGGCCCCAACACCCCTTAGAAGTGTGTTATATACCGGGTGATATCCATTTACCCGGGCTTTACCTGAATACACTTACCATATTAGTTGTGTCGTGTGCTGGTCGTTGGTTGCTTTATAGTTCGCTTTCATTAAACGTTTTCGGGCAGACACAACAAAGTGTCAAGAATTTGGTGATTTTGGCGGGCTTTTCCAATTTTGTTCTAACTTGCCTATGCCTTGCCTTCGAATTGGTTCAAACCACTGTGACTTTTGCTTGCCTCTGCAATTTTATTTTGCCTAGCCTTTGCATTGATTCTACACGGCAATTTTATTTTGCCTTGCCTTTGCGTTGATTCTACACTATGTGCAGAATTTATTAAATCGCATGTGGTGGTATTTGAACTTGATTGGCGGTATTTGATTTTATCTGGTTTGCTGGACAGGTGTTCAAGTTTTTTTTATGATTGTTTGGTGGTATTTGATTATTGGTGCCAGTATGATGAATTCTTATTTTTACTTTTAGAACTGCATGTATGGTTTTGGCATCTCCAGTCCTTGTATTGCACATCATCCAGAGGTCTTCAGTTCCTGTTGATCTTTAATACTTTGGGACAGTGACAGTTTTGGACCAGATTCAGCCAGTGTTTATACTAACTTAGCAGATTTGGCCTTCTTACATCCAGCCACCCCAGTATAACGAAGATGAGTGCTCCAAAGAAGAGAAAGAACTACCACTTTCATGATGAATGGGAAATGTTCTACTTCTTCATCATGGTGAAAGACAAGTGTTGTATAATTTGTAATGCCCCAGTATCCTTGCCCAAAAAGGGTAATCTGGAACATCATTATAAGGCTCTGCATAGCAATAAGTTTGATGCTGATTTTCCACCCAAAAGTGAAATTCGTAAACTGAAGCTCAAAAAACTTAAATCGAAATTGGCTACTCAGCAACAGTTGATGGCGAAGCCAAGGTCATATTCGGTCAATGCAACCATAGCATCCTTCAAGGTCAGCAACCTGATCGCAAAGAAATGCAAACCTTTCACTGAAGGGGAATTTGTAAAATATTGTTTTCTTGAAGCAGCTGACAATCTTTTTGAAGGATTTAAAAATAAGAAAGAGATCATAGCTGCTATTCAAGATGTACAATTGTCAAGAAACACCGTCATGCGGTGAATAGAAAAGATGTGTGGAGACACAACTGAACAATTGTTGGAGGATGTTTCAAATTGTGTTGCTTTCTCACTCCAACTGGATGAATCTACAGACATAAGGGACATAGCCCAGTTACTAGTTTTTATCCAGATGGTTTTTGAAGATTTCAGTGTTAAAGAAGAACTACTTGGAATGATTTCTTTAAAAGGGAGAACTACCAGTCAGGAAATATTCAGTTCTTTACATTCTTTTGTGACAAAGCGTAATCTTCCATTGCATAGACTTGTTTCCATCACTACTGATGGAGCAAAAGCAATGACAGGTGAGGTTAATGGTTTCATAACCCTCTGTAGACAGCATGACGATGTCCCAGATTTCCTTTCTTACCACTGCATCATTCACCAGCAAGTTTTGGAAAGCAAGAGACTCAATACAAAGACTGTCATTTTATTTATTTATTTTATTTATTATTTTACATTCTCTTATATACTGCGCTATTCTGCATCAGTGCGGTTTACATTGAACAAACTGAAATTACATTGAACAGGGCATTATTACTTGGAGATAACTATTTTACAGGGAACATGGGCTATGGAGGGTTAAGTGGCTTGTCATGGACATCACTTTCAAAATTGTAAATTCAGTTCATGGAAGATCACTTCAAAGACGGCTTTTCAATCTTACTCTTGATGAAGGGGCAGTGGAAATCATTTTGCACAAAGATGTAAGGCTGCTAAGTAGGCACACATTTCTGCAAAGATTTTGTGATTTACTGAATGAAATGAGAAGTTTTTTGAAGGAGAGGGGAGATGACCAAGCAGAGTTGGAAGATGAGGAGTGGTTATGTGATCTGGCATTTCTCGCTGACTTTACCGGCGAACTAAGTGATATGAACCTTGAACCACAAGGTTAAAACAAATGCATTGGTGAGATGATGAATACAGTTTCATCCTACAAGAGCAAATTTGAGCTAATGATGACTGACCTTGCAAACAACACTTTTGATCATTTTCCTAATACGCAGGACCATCTGGGACAATATCCAAATTTTGTTTTTCAGAATGAGAAGTATATGACTGAAATCTGTTCTGTTATCCAGGAATTCGAAAATAGATTCTGTGACTTCAAAAAAATTGGAACAGTTGTGGAGTACTTGTCATACCCATTCAAAGTAGATGTGGACATTAAAGACCCTGCAGCTGCTATCAGTAAAAATTACTCGTTGAACAAGCCATCTCTTGAAAACGAAATATTAACCCTTAAAATGACATTTTTCTCAAGACCCATGCTGAGCAAGAATCGTTTTGGAAGCTAGTGCCTAGAGACAAATTTCCCAACTTGAGAAGATGCAGTGATGCTGTACACTCCTGTTGCGGTTCAACTTATTTGTGTGAATCTGCGTTTTCCCATCTGAAAATGACAAAGAGTACACAGCATTCCAACATGACAGATGAACATCTCCAGGATTCCCTGAGACTGGCCCTCACGCAATATTCACCCAACATCAAAAAGCTGGTGGATGAAATGCAGGCGCAGACGTCTCACTAATGAGCAAGAGCGAAATATTAAAGATTGTGCAAGATCAGCCTGGATCAATACTCGACCTAAATTTAACACAAATTACTCAATAAAAGTTAAAGAAAGTTATTAAGACAGTTAAAGAAAGTTATTACTCAATAAAACTTTAAGAAAAAATGTACTTTCCATTTCCCCTCGCAGTTCTTACTGGATCTTGGTCTCTCTGTTTTGTTTTTGCTTAATTTGCTTAACAGCTGATCACATCCAAGTAAATGACAGAAGGTTCATTAAAAATGGGGGGGGGAGAATCCTCCAACTTTTTTGGGTTAAAATTTAATTTCAAACTAATTTGAAATGGGGCCGCGGCTCCGATAATGATCGGAAATCACTACTGCGGCTTTGTGAAAAAGCCCCTTAATTTTCATGGTGGTAGATCACTGGCAATTTTGGCTGGAAAAAGTAGATCACGCCCTGTTCTAAGCTGGACATGCCTGGTGTAAACAATCTATCTACGTTTACCCGTTCCACTCCATTCATTAATTTATAGACCTCTATCATATCTCCCCTCAACTGTCTCTTTTCCAGGTTGAAGAGCCCTAACCTTTTTAGGGGTATCCTTCCATCCCCTTTACCATTTTGGTGGCTCTTCTCTGTACCTTTTCTAATAACGCTATATCCTTTTTAAGATACTGTGACCAGAACTGCACACAGATTCAAGGTGCGGTCGCACCATGGAATGATACAGAGGCATCATAATATTCTTTGTTTTATTCTCCATTCCTTTCCTTATGATTTCTCGCATTCTATTTGCTCTCTTGGCCACTGCTTCACACTGGGCGGAGGGTTTTAACATGTTATCCACGATGACGCCTAAATCTTTTTCCTGGGTGGTGGTTCCTAATGTGGAACCTTGTATCATGTTTCATGTAACCATAGTTTGGGTTTTTCTTTCCTAGGTGCATAACTTTGCACTTGTCCACATTAAATTTCTTCTGCCAATTGGATGCCTAGTCTTCCAATTTATCAAGATCCTCTTGCAATTTTCTACAATCCTTATGGGTTTTAACAACTTTGAATAGTTTTCTGTCATCTGCAAATTTGATAATCTCACTCCTTATTCCCATTTCCAGGTCATTTATGAATATGTTAAAAAGTAGCAGACCCAGCACAGATCCCTGGGGTTCTCCACTATTCACCTTTCTCTATTGGAAAAATTGGCCATTTAGCCCTACTCTCGGCTTTCTACCTTTTAACCAGCTCCTGATACACAATAGTACACTGCCTCCTATCCCATGACTTTTTAATTTTGCCAAACATCTCTGATGAGAGACCTTGTTAAAGACTTTCTGAAAGTCAAGATAGACAAAGGTGAGTCAGTTGGTATAGTGTATCTGTTTATTCACACCTTCAAAAGAACATAACAGATTAGTAAGACAAGACCTTCCTTGGCTAAAGCCATGTTGGCTGTCTCTCATTAAGCCATGACTTGAAAGAAAAGAAAATGTTTTAAATGGAGAAAAAGATGTGCACAAGCTGCATTATTCGGAGGAACCAGCTAGAGGGAGCCAGAGCGACTTCAGAGACACTGAGGAGCCACGCCCCGCTAGTCACAAGGTAATGCCAGCCAACTTCCAATCCTCAAAGGCAGGAGTGCTTCTTAAGGAGAGTGTGGAAGACTGGAGACAGTTCGGCAGGAAGGAAGTCGGCAGGAAGGAGAGAGAGAAGAGCAGCAGTGGAGAAAGAGAAGCAGGCCAAGGAGGCAAGTCCAGCAGAAGCAAGGGAAGGATCACTTGCAGCGCAGAGAGAAAGAGGTTAGAATGGAAACCTGATTACTCTACCGCTAGCAAACCACCCCAAGTGGAAGGCGATTTCCCTGGAGCTGATGAAGGACCTGGGAAGGTCTCAGCTCAAACAAGAGTGAGAGCTGTTTGTCCAGAGAGGCGAAAGCATTGCTGCAACTGTAGTCTAAAGTCAAATGAGAGACAGCTGGAGAACCTAAGCCGTGCTGCACAGGCAAGCTGGAAGCTAAGCCGGTACAGGCCCAGACCTTTACTTGGAGAAGGGACTCCAACCTCACAAGGTAAACCATACTTTCCTGGAAAAAGATTCCAGAAAGCTGCTGTATGGGAAAGACAGGCAGTAGAAGAAAACCGTTTGTCTGAAGGGTCCTACGATACAAGGTATGGAAAATGTTTACCTAAGAAGAAAGTTCTGAATGAAAAAGGTTTATATAGAGCTGCTATAAAACCTCTGAATAAAGAGGAATCTTTTCAGTATAAAACAGCACATAGCTGACGCCCTAGGCTTAGCCCAGAACATTGGGAAGTGATACAGGAACTGTATAAAAAGCCTGAATATATTTTACCTGAAACCAGGGACACAGATTCAGAGGCTTCAGAAGATGAGCCAATGCAAGTGGAACTAGCAGGGGATATTTCAGATCCAGAAATGGATTGTACATACTGTGTTACAGGAAGCCTAGAATCCTTGTCAGGCTTGTGAGCTGTGTGACTTGCTGAATTGAACATTCTTGTTTTGTGTAAATAGCACCAGTCCTGTGAAAGTAACAGTTTTTGGTTTAAACCTGAGTTTTTCTTTTCCTCACCTGAAGTAAGGACATTTTGCTTTATAGTTGTAGTCCAATCATTTGAACCATTGCGAAGAAGGGAAATAAAAAGCCTTTATTTTTCCCACCACTCTAAGCAGTTGTTTTCTTTGAAGATTGGTATCAAGGAAACTACTAGGACCAAAAGTCAATTTGGCCTTTGGAATACTTGACAATCTCAACTTTATAAGTTTTGTGTCTGACCTGCCCTGACCTATACTAGCCACCAGGGTAGCCCTCACGACACTATATGTTCAGTAATTTTGTTCTTCATGATGGATCACCCCTGGAACCCTTTTTAAAAATTGGCATTACATTGGCCATCCTCCGATATTCAAGTATTACTGATGATTTTAATGATAGTTTACAGATTACTTATAGTAGGTCTGCAGTCTCATATTTCAGTTCTTTTAACACTCTTGGATGTATGCCATCCGGTCCAGGTGATTTGCTACTCTTCAGTTTTTCAAATAGTTGTAATACATCTTCCCAGTTTATCGATGTCTTTCAATTCTTCTGCAGCATCTCCTTTAAATACCATTTCAGTTATGAGTAACATTCCTACATCTTCTTCAGTAAAGACCGCAGCAAAGAATTCATTCAGTCTCCCCACTATAGCCTTGTCCCCTCTTAGTGCCCCTTTTACCCCTCTATCATCTAATGGTCCAACTGACTCTCTCACAGGTTTTTTGCTACGAGTGTACTTGAAAAAGTCTTTATGTGTTTTTGCTTCCACAGCAAGCTTCTTCTCAAATTCTCTTTGCCTGCCCTATCAATGCCTTGCATCTAACTTGCCAGTGCTTGTGTTTCCAGTTTTCATCATTTGGCTCCTTTTTCCATTTCCTGAAAGAGGCTTTTTTGGCAACAACAGCCTCTCTGCCCTCACCTTTAAGCCATGCTGGCAGTTTTTTGGACTTCTTCCACTTTTCTTAAAGCGTGGAATACAGCTGGTCTGGGCTTCAAAGATAGTGTTTTTAAACCACACCCATGCTTGATGTAAATCTTTAACCTTTGCAACTGCTCCTTTTAGTTTTTTCTTAACTGTTTTCCTCATTTTATCATAGTCTCTCTTTTGAAAGTTAAAAGGTAGTACTGTGGATTTCCTTACATTCCCTCCTTCCATTTATTGAATCAAACACGATCATGCTATGATCACTAGTGCCAAGTGGCAGCAACACCCTTATCTCTTGCACCAGATCTTGTGTTCCACTAAGGACCAGGTCCAAAATGGCTTCCCCCCCTGGTCTGTTCATGAACCAGCTGCTCCAAGAAGCAGTCATTTATTTCATCTAGAAACTTTATTTCCCTAGCATGTTCTGCCAAGACACTGACCCAGTCGATATAATGGGACGTCCAAGTGCAATCTGGCTCCTCAAAGCCAGAATGTCTGGAAAAAAAGCAGGCATGTGCAAGTTCAGGCATGATTTTGGAAACGTGGATGTGCCTGATATGGATGTCTATCAGATATATATATAGACGTCCCCAGGATAGTAATTCACAACCGAGACATCTAATAGCATAGGGCCCGATTCTTATCCCAATGTGCATCTCCTTTGAACGTCAGGGCTGACCCGGGCGTACAAAGGAGATCACAATTCTGATCCTACACATCTAGCCCCATGGGATCAGAATCACGAACAGGCATGTACATGCAGACCAGGACTGTGATTCAGTCCCAGCCTGCATATACAGCCACAGCCCAGCTAACTCAGCCAAGGCTTTTGAATGGAGCTGCGGTGCCATGGCGTCCCTGTTGCCATGGCACCACTGCTCCATTTAAAAGCCGTAATGCCAGCCGCCTGCTAAAAAGTTAATTCCCTGCAGCCTAACCCCCGATCCGGCCTCCTAAGGCCAGGATTGGGCTGTGAGGAATTTACTCTGCCCCCCCCCCCCCAGCCCCTTCTGCACCCCGAGCCACTTAGAAAAACATGACCAGGGGAGTTATTCTACCTCAGAGGTGGAATAACTTCCTCGGCCATTTTGCCAGCCCTGGATGTACAGGGCCAACATTAGAATCAGCCCTGTACGTCCAGGGCTGGTGACTACCCGCTGCCCATCCACTCTCCATCCCCGGGCCGCCTCTTCTCCGCTCCTGACTAACTTTCCCACACAACCGGCGGGGAAGTTAGTCGGGGCTGTCAGTCAGCACAAATAGCGGGGATGTCTCAGAATAATCCCCATAGTGGTTAGAGTAGTGACTTAAGAGCAGGTTGGATGGCCTTCAAATCCCAGTGTGGGCCTTTGTGATCTAAGGCTAGTCACTTAATTCTTCATCTTCTCTCCACTCTCTTGATGTTTTAAGGTGAAAAACAGGCACTTTCCTGATGCCTTTTTTGTGCCTGGAGCAGGTATAAATGTAGACATCACCAACGTTCCTGAGATTGAACGGGAGCATGTAAGTCCATTGTTCCTCCACAGACATGCCTCTGCCACACCCCCTTGACTACTTGGGCGTCCCTGCACTGGTGACGTCTGTGACCCTCATTTGTGGAATGGCTACTGAAACATCTCTGTGATTTCAACATCCATATGCATGTCTTCAAACGTCCATATCACGACTAAACCTTTTAAAATGACCCTCTTAGTATACTAAAGGAATATGAATTTTGGACCAGGTGGGAGGGAAATTATGCAATTGGGATCAGCTTGCTTCAAACTTTGATTTGAGCTTGATTTGAGTCAAACTGATCACTTTAAATGACTGCAGTTATCTCACTGTTCAACAGAGTGGCTCAGATTTTCTACATAGATCTCCTCACTCTGATATTAATTTGTGTGCTGATCATTTCTGGGAAACTGGACACATTGGTTCTCAAGCTTATAAGCTGTAGAATTTATTTGTTATTTAGCTATTTTTATATACACTTTGGGGTATGTTTACTAATCAGTGGTAGCGGCTTCCATGCAATATCAGAGCCGCGGCCCCCATTGACGTCAATGGGGCTGTGGCTCCGATATCGCACGGAAGCCACTACTACTGATTAGTAAGCATACTCCTTTATCTCAGAGTCAAAGCAGTTTACAGTTAAGCAAACTTCAAACTATTACATGGAACTTAGGGAGCTGGAACTTGGAGGGAAAACTAAGCTTAAAACTATACAATACTATAATAAAGAGGCAAAGAATTATATACATTAGAAATAGAAGGGTGGATGGGAGCCCTAAGTGAGGAGAAAGGAAAGGGGGAGAATAAGCTTGGAGAAGAGCAAAGGAAAGAGGATAAGTTGCGGGAAACCTTGAAGATGGTCAAAAGGACTTTGTATTTTGCTGAGCTTTGTTATGGGAAGCAAGTGAAGGTGTGTGTTTCTTTTTGCTTCTTTTTCTTTTCCTTTCTTTTCTTCTTTTTGTAACTATAACTATGATCAGGTTTCCTTTTTGTAGATTAGATTTGGTATTTTGAGTTATTTTGCATTTGGATCACACCTCTATTGTTACTCTTGACATATATTGAGCCTGGATTGTCGAAATATGATATCATTAGTCTGGTCTTGTGTACATGTTGGTTGTGAGCACTGTTAAGTGTTTTGTCTTATTTTATGTTATTCAATAAAACATTTGAACTGTGGATTTCTGCAAAGTCTTTGATGCTGCTCCTCTTAGGATGCTTATGAATAAACAGAGTAGCCTGGGGATGGGTTTCAAGGTGGCAAAATAGATCAAAAATTGGTTAACTGATAAATGAGAGAGGATAGTGGTAAATTGAAATCACTCTGAAGAAAGGAAAGTGAGTAGTGGAGTACCTCAGGGAACGGCTCTGGAACTGGTAATGTGCAATGTCTTTCGTGAGTGATATTGCCAAAGGATTAAAAAGAAAAAGCTTGCCTTTTTGTGACCGACACAAAGATTTGCAACAGAGCAGACACCTCAGAGGGAACAGGCAACATGAGAAAAGGTCTTTAAAAACTATAGAAATGGTCTAGTACTTGGCAGTTAAGATTTAATGTGAATAAGTGCAGAGTGATGGTCTGGGCATACAGAAGGAACAATATGTGATAGGGGCAGTGAGATTAGTGTGCACAGACCAGGAGAGGGACCTTGGGATGATAGAATCTGAGGATCTCAAGGTGGCAAAACAATGTGACAAGGCGGTAGCCAAAGCCAGAAAGATGCTAGGCTGCATACAGAGAGGCATAACCAGCAGAAGGAAGGAGGTATTAATGCCCCTGTACAGACAAGACATTGTTGAGAGCTCACTTGGAGTATTGTGTTAAGTTTTGGAGACCACACTTCTCAAGGTTTATTAAGATTTGAAACGGTTCAGAGGAAGGTGACCAAAACGATATGGGGGTCTGCCCATACAAAAAGAAACTTGGAAGACCTAATATGTATACCCTGGAGCAGTGGAGAAACAGGGGAGATATAATACAAATGTTTAAATACTTAAAGGACATTAATAAACAAACAAAACGTTTTCAAAGACAGGGAAGTTATAGAACTAGAGGACATGAAGCTGCAAGGAGGTAAACTCAAAAGCAACTTCAGGAAATATTTTTTATGGAAAAGGTGGTGGATGCCTGGAATGTCCTCCCAGTGGAGGTGGTGGGTGAAAAAGCAGTGACAGAATTCAAAAAGGCATGGAACAGACACAGAGGACCCCTTTTATAGCAAGAGGATGGAATCAAAGCAAACAAATAACTTTTACACTTCAAAAATTAGAGAAGGATAACCTGGATGGAGTGGTGGGTACAACCCTAAACAAAGGCATGGGGGGGGGGGGGGGGGGACGGTTGCATGGTCCATCTAGTCTGCACGGAGCGACAGACTAGATGGACCATGCAGGTCTTTATTCTGCTGTTATTTACTATATATATGTTACTATAAACCACAAAACTGACTGTATGGAGTTTGTTCTTGAAATTCTGTTGAACGCCAGAACTTCTGCTTTGGTGTACTCTGTCTGACAGGATCTTGGTATACTGTTTGGGGGGGGGAGGGGGATATAATTTTTTTTCCCAGTTTTAGGAGTTGTTGATGTCATGATCCTTAAGTGTAACCACATAAATCGGAGCTCCAATCAATACCTGATTTTGGATAGAATTTGATATGAGATAGAGAAAATAGAAAGGGGAGATGTTGGTTAAGGGGGACAATGATAAGCTCAGTTTTGGCTATGTTCGATTTCAAATGGTGGTGAGACATCCAGGCAGCGATGTCAGATAGGCAGGCAGCGATTCGGGCCTGGAGTGCCAGAGAAATATCAGGTATAGACAGATAGATCTGAGAGTCATCAATGTAAAATTGGTACTGAAAACCATGGGAGGAAATAGAATAGTGACTTTGTTTCTGAACAAAGAGAAGATGAATCTTTCCATGCAAATCCCCCAACAATTTACTGACCCAAGTTCTCTAAGATTTGATGAAATAGTGTCAATAAACTTTCTCTCTTTTCTCCAGAGCTTTAGTTTATTTCACTTGTAATGCCTTCCATATTTTTCTTTCACCCAAAACTGTCATTTTTGACTATGTTGCTTTTTATTTTAGAATACCTTCCTTGAGACTTCATCTCTTGGAGACATCCTTTAAAGTTGATAATACTTGTCATTTGAATCCATTGAAAATACTTTTATAAGAAAGGGTAATGAAAAAGATATTTTTGGATTATGGTATTTTTGTGATTCATGCATCCCACCTGCTGGCCTTTTAGAAGTTCTGCGCTCAGTTCATTTTGGATCTCTCTTTGTCAATGTTGTAAAGGGATAGACAATTGGCGCAAACAGGCAGTTAGGTTTTAGCAGAGCTCTTTCTTCTAAAGTCTATCATAAAGGCCATGACAAGTCGCATGGCCTATCATTGAACCCACAACAATACAACCTTCAAAAAGCAGTTCCAGGTGAATAATTATTCTTTTTAGGTTTGTACTAATAGATGACCAATGACTGATTTCTACTAAAGTCTCTATTAATGACCAGTAGAAAAGTGATGACATGAAAAATCAATAGGGTCATCTACAATTTAAAAGCCTAAAGATAACACAGGTACACTAAAAAAATTTTTTTTTAAACTGCCTCTAATGTTTCGATTGATTTTTACGTTTTATGGTGCGCTGAATCCAAATCTGGTAACCAATTTGCTCCATCACGTACAGATTTTTTGCTTCATTGGGTTAGCAGTTTGAGGTGAACGTTTCAGATTGAGTGCGATCGAGATAAAAGTTTCTTGGATGAATTCTTTATACTAATTGTTTAGTAGTTATTCAAATAAGAATAAAGAAAATTGTAACAAGACAGCACATAAGAATAATGTCAACAAAACACACTGTGATGGTAGCAAAATTGTCTGCACTTAAAACAGCCACATACATGTGCACAAACATTGAGCATATAAGAGCGAGGTTAGACACAAAGCAAAGCAAAGAAATGTGCAAAAAATGTTGTACAGGTATGTATGTAAGAATAGAAAACGCAAACCGCACCATTGCAATACATGAAGACAAACACCCGATGGTGTGAAAATAAAATTCTAATAAATGAGATCCGACACTGTGGTAATAACTAGCAAATTTTTATTTCAAAGTTTAGTAAAAACACGATATTTGTCAACACAGTTTAGATTTTAAAGTCATTCTTGGGTCAATCAATCTCCTGGTGGGCCCGTTTCTTCTTCCCCCGAATACTTCTCTTGGTGCGCTGCTTGGCGTATTTTTCATCTGGGGTTTCCCGCAGCAGCAACCAGCAGAAATCAGCCATCATAGTGGTGTTCCATCTTCCTTGGTACCTTCTCTCTGCGTCCTTGATGTCCTGGTGAAACCTTTCACCTTGTTCTTCACTGTACGCCCCCAAGTTTTCGGGAAAGTAGTTCACATGGGAGTGCAAGAAATGGACTTTCAGGCTCATGTTACAGCCTTGTTCTTTGAAGGCATTGAGCATCCTGGCAACAATATCCTTATAGTTCTCATCCCGCCTGTTCCCCAAGAATTTGAGAACAACATCTTTGAAGGAATCCCAGGCTTCTTTTTCCTTCTCAGACATCGTTTCAGCGAATGCTCCATCTGAAATGAGTTTCCTTATATCAGGGCCAACAAACACTCCTTCCTTTAGCTTTGCTTCAGAAAGTCGGGGGAACTTTGAGCAAAGGTACCGAAAGCACTCACCATCTTTTGGAAGGGACTTGATGAATTGCTTAATGAGACCCAACTTAATGTGGAGAGGTGGTAATAGAATTTTATCACGAGGTACCAAGCTCTCATGAAGAACATTTTTCTCACCGGGTCTCAAATACTCCCGAATTGGCCAGTCTTTTTTCCCCCAGTGTAGGTCGCGGGCCCGGCTATCCCACAAGCAAAGGAAGTAGGGATATTTGGTGAAACCAGATTGCTGCCCTAATAGCATGGATAGAATTTTAAAGTCTCCACAAATCATCCACTTATGCTCATCATAACGAATCTTCTGAAGAATCAGGGCCAAATTCTCGTATTTTTCTTGGAGAATAACAGAGTGAGCAATAGGAACTGAAGCGAATGTGTTCCCATTATGAAGAAGAACACCTTTTATGCTGTCTTTTGACGAATCAATGAACAGCCGCCATTCAGCAGGATCATACTTGAGTTTAAACTTTTCCATCACTCCGTATATATCGTTGCAAAATACCAAATCTTCCTCTTTGCTGAAATACTTCAAAAATTGTGTCTCGCGGTTGCGGTACCAATAAAAAGTTGTTCCTGGTGACAATAGATTTTTCTGTTTAAGCCGAGAACCTAGCAGTTGGGCAGCATCTTTTGGGAGTCCTAAATCCCGGACTAAATCATTCAATTCAGCTTGAGAGAAAAGTTCAGGTTTCGGATCTGGTTCAGTTTCAAACTCGGAAGTACTGGACTCATCGGGAAAAGCCATCTGATGAGTCTCATCATGATCAGAACCGTCCACACAAATATGATCCAAAGAGTTTGGTGGTTCAGGCACAGGTACTTCGTTGCTATGAGGCATAGGCCTAATTGCTGAGGGAAGGTTGGGGTAACTTATTACGTTCTTATTTTTTAAGTTGTATCCCTTCACAATGCAAGAGCAAAAATAGCAGTCACTGCTGTGGTCTCTTTGTTCACGCCACATCATAGGTATTCCAAAACGAAATGCTTGTTTTTTACCTTTCATCCATAAGCGTAGATCTTCCTCACATGTCTTGCACACTTTGTGAGGAGCCCACGGTTTGTCTTGATCGCCTAACTTCAAACCGAAATAGGCGAAATATACTTTTTTAATAAATGCAGAAATGTTCCTCTGCTGCTTTTTCACGGTATATTCCCCACAAATAAAACAAAAACTGTCCGGAGAGTTGACGCAACCTCTGGCTCTGTGAGCCATCACAAATACACAGCACTGCAAACTACAACTGTAGTGAACCACTTTGGAATAAAGCTGGATTATGACTGAGCAAACAAAAAGTAATAATGAACTTGCAAGAAACTGAAATTTGACAGGAACGTTCATGTCGCAACCACCGTATTTGAGCGAGCGAATGAGGCGAGGCGAACAGGAAAGAACATGCGCCAGCGCGAGTACTGGATTTAGCCCCCCGCCTCCCAATTGTCCTGTTAATGTATAAAATGAATACAAAACACTCTAAAATATCATGAGGGAGTGTTTTTAGTTAGTTAACCATTACAACCTCTATTTTGGGCCAAGAAAATAAACTGCAGTCGGCTAAAAAGAAATTATGTGAACATTCCTTATATGGGTAAGAAATCTAATTTTGCAAGAAAACGTGACGTGATGGAACATTTTGGCTATTTTTCCTGGATTCAGCACCCCAAAATCTATAGGAATCAGTTGCAAAACTGGAGGCAGTTTTTTGGTAGTGTACCTGTGTAATCAATTCTGCTTCTGAAAAAAAATGATTGAGCAACATTATATAAAACTTTGACAGCAGTGGCTAGGCTCTTTGTCATATAAATTGGGGGAGAATTGATTGCTGAAATAATAAATGAAAAGTGAAACAAATGGCAAAAGAAATTTAATTTCTATGTAAGAATATAAAATAATTCCATTTTTATGGCTCTGGCAAGAATGCCACTGAAAAAATGTCATTCCAAAAAATGTTTTAATTTTAAACATATATCCAAGAATTTATGCAAATGAATAATTTAAAGACACAATTTTTGTGTCGCTCCTTTGGCCTGCTTCATGGAAGTGACAATTAAAATGGAGAGGTGATCACAGCTTATGTAACAGCAGAAAAGAAAACAGAAAAAAAAATCTATGAAAAATTAAAATCAGCTATGTTCTACTTCGTGCAATAACTAAGGGGCCTATTTACTAAGCTATGTTAACGGTTAACATGGTGATTAATGTTCATTAACAGTTAATGGGGTTGTCTCACTAACAGCTAACATGGTGCCTAACAGATAATGCACAATAATTTTCATGTTAACATAAAAAATTAAAGTAAGAAGCCCAGCTGTGCTGTATAAGTAGCTAGGCCCAGAAGTATTTGTGGAGCTTGTGGCCCTGCCTTTCAGGCCACTGTTGGAAGGAGGATGGGGTGACCATCTGAGTTTTTAAAGAGGAGAAGGTGTTGATCTTGAATAATTTTCTCTTTAGGCCATAGCAGAGAGACTGAATGAATTCTTTGCTCCAATCTTTACTGAAGATGTAGGGAAGTTACCCGTGTCTGAAATGGGATATAAAGGTGATGTAGGGAAGAACTGAAAGAAATATTGATAAACCGGGAGGATGAAGTATGACTCATTGATAAATTGAAGGGTAGCAAGTCACCTGGACTGGATGGTATACATCCAAGGGTGTTGAAAGAACTGAAATATGAGATTGCAGACCTACTATTAGTAATCTATGAACTATCATTAAAATCATCTATAGTACTTGAGGATTGGATGAAAAGAAGGTGATTAGTGGCATGCCCCAGGGATCGGTCCTGGGGCCGGTACTGTTCGATGTATTTGTTATTGCTGAAGGACTGAATTGAAAAGTCTGTCTTTTTGCAGATGACATGAAAATTTGCAGCAGAGTAGACCTCCCTGAGAGAGTGGATAACATGAGGAAGATCTGCAAAAACTGGAAGAATGGTCTAATGCTTGGCAGTTAAGATTTAATGTGAAGAAGTGCACTTCTTTAGATTAAATCTTAACTGTCAAGCATTAGACATCTGCAAAAAGACAGACTTTTCCATTCAGTCCTTCAGCAAAATCACTCACAGATACATTGAACAGTACTGGTCCCAGGATCGAACCCTGAGGCACACCGCTAATCACCTTCCTTTCATCCGAGTAAGTTCTGTTTACCATCACCTTCTGTCACATGTTAGTCAATCAATTTCTGATCCAGTTCCCCACCTTGGGACCTATCCACAGGCTAGTCAGCTTAGACAGCTACAGTTGTCCATTGCCCAGCTTGATCTGGCCAATCACAGCTTTTGTCGTCATGAAATTGTGAAATGCAATGATTACAACCACTATAATGTCTCAAAGAATACTGATCCAATCCAATTCTTTATTGAGTCCCGCTGGTTCTACCGTGGAAAGAATTGGATTGGATCAGTATTCTTTGAGACACTATAGTGGTTGTAATCATTGTATTTCACAATTTCATGACGACAAAAGCTGTGGTTGGCCAGTTCCAATGTTTAATTCATGAATCTCTATGGTGGCATTAGATTGACAATGAGCATGCGCTGGCGTCTCTGAGAGATGGGGAAGCTGAATATTTGTTTGCAGTAGAACTGAGTGTTGAAACAGGGCATTACGATTTTATTTGCCTGAAACACAGTGCTGTGTCTTCAAAAAACTGCTGCTGAACTCCTGTGAGTTTAGGTTAAAAGTTGCCGATTCCAGTGGGTTAAATGAGTTTTAAAATTATCAAGACTCAGAGTCGTCGGGACAACAGACAAGATAAGTGGCTTTTTGGCAGTCTTTCTGTTTGGATCTCGTCATTAAACATGGAATATAAGGGGAAGTAAGATTTTTTAATACATTATGGTGTAGGTCTCACTAATTTATGGTGTTTTTGCCTACGTTTTGAAAGCTCTGATTGTGGCTTTTTAATTTGAGTAAAATGGAAGTTTAGCCTCAAGAGGTAGTTGTATCCTCACAGCATATCTTCCGACATTAACATACTTACACACACGTTTGCTCACTTTTTTCAGGTCTACTCTATTTTTGCTATGGGTTCTAAATGAGCAGCATTTATAGTACTTCCTAATATGCCTGGCGGTTGGCACTAGAGTATAGTAATGTAGAAATCTGGTAGTCTTTCTTTATCCAGACACTCATTAAGAGGCATGTTAACATTATGCTAATATTTATGCAAACGAGGCTCCTTATGCAAATGAGGCCCACAATGTCTCCGCACATGGCCCCGCATCCCCCATAGGCCAACTCTGCCTCAGAGTGATTGTTTCTGAGGACCTCAAGGTGGCGAAACAGTGTGACAAGGCAGTGGCCAAAGCCGGAAGAATGCTGGATTGCATGCAGACAGCAATTACCAGCAAAAAGGAGGAAGTATAATGCCACTGTACAACTTGCTGGTGAGGCCTCATTTGGAATATTGTGTTCAGTTCTGGAGACCATATCGCACAAAGGATATAAAAAGACTGGAAGTGGTTCAGAGAGGAAGGCAACAAAAATAATTTGGAGCCTGCGCCAGAAGACGTATGAAAAGAGAATTGAAGACCTAAATATACATACGCTAGAGGAGAGGAGGGATGGGGGAGATATGATACAGACCTTTAAATACATAGAGTATTAATGAACAAACAAACCTTTTTCAGAGACGAGCAAGCTGTAAAGCATAACATGAAGCTGCAAGGGAGTAAGCTGAAAGGCAATGTCAGGAAATACTTTTTCACTGAAAGGGTGGTGGATGCTTGGAATGCCCTGCCGATGGAACTGGTGGGGGCAAATACAGTGACAGAATTCAAAATGTCATGGGACAGACACAGTGGATCCCTTTATAGCAACATGATAAAATCAAAATAAACTTAACTATCTCATATATCTCCACAAATAGGGGTGACCTATATAGAGCGGTGGGTACACCCCTAAACAAAAGCATGGGGAGGGGTGACCTGCACGGAGTGGCAGGTGCACCTACTCTTGCCACCTTGCTAGGCAGACTAGATGGACCATGCTGGTCTTTATCTGCCATCATATACTATGTTACTATGTAAGCTCCGACATGCCAAATGCAGAAAAGAGATTGACACGTGCATAAAGAGCAAAGCAAAAGCAATCGCACACCATAACCCCAAGCATATTCAAATCATATGCAAATGAGCTGCATGTATTAAAACAGCATGCTAATATTGTCTGCACCTGATGCAGAGAAACGCAAAGAGGATTAAGTAACCAGCCAAAGCGCCAATATCTCTACTCTTTGTCTGAAGAGGATTAAACATCTTGCACGTGCCCCCAACAGAATTATGATGGCATCAGCAGCTTTCCTTGATGCCTGGAACATCTGCCGTTAAATGTCAAACTTCCCCTCAGATGATCCAGGCATCAGGGAAAGCCCCCGATTCCATCAAAATACTGTCAGGTGTTCAGTGCTCCCGACACCAACCCTCCACAGAAACCAAGTCCCTGGTGGCCCAGCAGCCCTGATCCTCCCACCCACCCAATAAAAAAAGGCCTGGTGGCCCCCTCACCCCCCTCCTGCTATCTATATGATGGAACAGGAGCATTGCATACATGCTCCCGCCCCTGCTCCACCATCTTGAAAAATGGTGGCGCCTGGCCCAGCACAGTGCATCCTGGGATGCACCGAACAGGGTCAGACTGCCATATAGAAAATGTCATATATGACAGTCTGACCTCGCCCGGTGCATCCCAGGTTGCACCGCAAGGGGTCAGTCACCGCCATTTTTCAAGATGGTGGCATAGGGGCGGGAGCACATGGGCAACGCTCCCACTCCATCGTAAAAGTACCATGAAGGGGGGGGGGGGGTTCAGTGGCCACTGGGCCTTTTTTTTTCATTTGGTGGGTGGAGGGTATTGGGGTCACTAGCCCACCAAGGGATTTTTTTTATTAGATGGGTGTGTGGATGGGGGAATTGAAGCCGCTGGGCCAACAAGGATTTTTTTTTATTGGGTGGGGGGGGGGGGAGGATTGGGGCGGC
This sequence comes from Ichthyophis bannanicus, assembly GCA_033557465.1. NCBI lineage: Eukaryota > Metazoa > Chordata > Amphibia > Gymnophiona > Ichthyophiidae > Ichthyophis > Ichthyophis bannanicus. Next base: position 703,156,746 of record CM066032.1, read on the forward strand.
TGGGCCATTAGGTTTTTTTTTATTAGGTAGGTAGGGAAGATCGGGGTCACTGGGCCACCAGGAGATTTTGATTAGGTGAGTGGGTGGGGGATCAAGGCCACTGGGCTACCAAGGATTTTTTTTAAATTTTCTGGGTTGGGGGATTGGGGCCATTGGGCTACTAGGGAGTTGGGTTCTGTTGGGGGAGTCGGTGTCATGAGCACTGGCCTCCCCAACAGTGCTTTGATGGCATAGGGGGCTTTTCCTGATGCGTGGATCATCTGAGATGAAGTGTCAGTGTCAAACGTCCCGTCAGATGACCTAGTTTCTCTTGGAGAGCATGCCAGAGTTGCGCCGACTTCTATGTGCATGTGTTTGGCTTGCTCTGTTTAACGCTGACATTTGCACCGCAATTTAATGTGTGGCTAATTTGCATATGCACTCCTATCTGCATGCCGCCGCTGAAGTCACATGCTATCGGCGCAGTACATAGATGTGAACATAGCTCATAGTGTGCGACTTCAGCGCCGGCTTTCTGCATCAGCCTCATAGTTTGTGTCTGGAAACAAAGCAAATAAGCTCCTCACCTTAAGACTGAAGGCAATACAGACGCAGGCTGGGTTAGATGGTTACACAGACAAGTTCTATAAGAAATTCAAAATATTCTTCCTGTGCCCATTAGTCAAATTTTCAACTCTTTCCCGAGCCATGAAGCCATGCCACTCTCCATGCATCAGGCAGGCATTTCAGTTATTCCAAAAGAGGGTAAAGATCCCATGGTTGGTGGGTCCTATCAACCTATGTCACTGTTAAGCATTAATGCTAAAGTCTTGGCTAGGATTCTGTTAACAGCATGATAATTGTAGCCCATTTAATCTATCCAGATCAATCTGGATTTGAGGCCTTGCATCACAAACATAAGGCTGAGTAACAGAAATCTGCTAAGCTGCCTCCCACCCAGTTAGTTAGGCTATATCCCTGCAGCCACACATCACAGCTAGGCCTTCTTTAAATAACTCTGGTGTTCTCATGCTGATAGCATCAGCAAGACCATGGGTCAAAGGTAATGATCACACTGATGGGAGGATAAGGAGATCTTTAGTATTGCTCCCCACAGTCTTAAAATACCCTCCGGTTTCCTTGCCCTCAAATTCAAGTCGGGCCTTCTTTAAATAACCCTAGCAGTTCTGCACTGATCATATTAGTGGGACCACAGGTCAAAGATAACAATCACGCAGATGGGAGGGTAAGGAAATCTTCAGTACTGCTCTTCTTCCTGAGTGTGTACTGTGTGGTACATTATGAAGTAATACATGTTATTGTATTACTTCATAATGTACCACACAGTAGACACTAGAAGGAAGTTGTTCTGTTGTTACTGATCTCATACCAAAATTAAAATATTAATTTAAAGTTTAATATTTAAAAATATAATATCAAATTTGGTGTTTTTTATAGAATTATTCTTGGTTGGTGTGGAGAGAATGTGATAATTGCTTTAGTAATCAAAATCTTGTGAGGGGTTCTAGGGGCCTTGATTCCTTTAAGTACCTAGTCATGCCTCTGTCCACTATTCACCATCCATCACCTCTTTTCTCTCCTACCTTTCTAGTTCTTTCCTTCTGTCTGCTAACGGAACCCAGCTAAGAGGAGAAAAGGAGAATGAAGTCAGTGGCATAGACAGTCAGGTGCCTCTTTAATCTACTCTTCCTTTTGTCAGTCTCTTCTGAAGAGCACCAGTCAGGTCAAACAGCAGAAGTAAGCAGAAGAGTCCCCTGTAGTAGGAAGAGCAGATCTGGAGAAACATTGAGCCCAGTATACCGTTGACTGCTGTCTTGCTGTCAACTAGGATTGGACCACCTTGGGGGGCAGGGGACTAGGGACCACAAGTGATATGTGCTGGGGAGACACAAATTTAGACATTAGCCCTTGGGCACTGGAGACCCACAGAATACTACTGTTTGGTACCCTTCCATCTACTCTATTTATTTGGGGCAAGGATGTTGAATAGCTGTTAAACTTCATGTATATAATTTCTGTACTTTTATTTTCAATTCAGACAGAGCTATGATATTCAAATTGTGGCTGTGGTGGACCAGACGGGTTTTAGATCGGGTAATACGCTTGACTTAAAGAATCCATTTTTTAGGTAAGAATTTCTCATGACCAAAATCTATTATATAGTATAAATGTGCATCGTGTACAGGACTCAGCTCAAACTTTTCACCTTTATGCACTGCGAAAACAGAGCCTTCTTTGATCTGCAGACAGGCAAGAGGTTGGAATTGGCTTACAGTTTTGTATAATAAATGTAATCTTTGTACAACAGAGTTGGGATGAATATTTATTTTATTGACCTTATACTTAACAAGCTGAAAAGTGCATACTTTCAATGTGAGAAAATTGTATGTTTCACCTTCCTCCATTTGCAGGCTCAGGCATATTTGTTTGGGGACTCAGTTGGAACAGTTCTGGTAAAGTGTGTCTCAGCAGGGAATTTGTGAGTGAGCGGGGAGAGTGAGTATAGAGTGTGGGTAATTCAATTCAATTTAATTTAATTTAATAATTATACTTATATTCTGCCTTTATACATACAAGAACATGCAAAGTGGATCACAATAATAAAAACTAAAAATAAAATTAATTAACATAGGCAAACAGGATGTCAGTCTGCCCTCTCCCCCCTCCCCCAAATTTCAAGCTTTGTCCCCTTTATCTTACAGACCAATAAAACACCCCACTCACTGTCATGGGTTAACTTGGCTGCAGCTTTATTATTACATCACCATAATAACAAGATACACACAATAGACTTTAAAAAAGGGGGTGAGGATCTGGTCTACTCACCCAAGTCAGCAAGCGGTGAGTCATTTTTCATTGTCGCCAACTGGTTAGACATGGGGACTGAGACCTGCCTTGCCAAGTTGAGCTAGGCCTACCCCCATGCTAGTGGCCTTGCCATACTGTCTTAAAGGCCACCTATGCCAGGTCAGCTGTCATGTAAGGAGACTCGCCGGGGCACCCCTCCTTGCTGGCAGCTAGGGCGCCCTGACCCTCAGCTGTGCTCTGCTGTGTGTCTGCGGCCTGGCTTGGGTGCCACAGGCACGTGGAAAGTCATCTTTCATATGTCTTCCACAATGGAATCCTCCCTCGGTGCCAGGGGACATCTGCAGTGCAAACAAACTATGTGTTGGTCCGAAGGACAGCCTCTAGTGTCTCATTTAAGTCTGAGGGAGGAGTAGCCTAGTGGTTGGGGCACGGTACTTCAGGCCGGAAGGTCGGGGGTTCAAATCCCACTAGAGGACAGCAACCTTGGGCCGGAAGGACTGGGGTTTCTAGTCCCACAGATGCTCCTTGTGGTCTTGGGCAAGCCACTTAACCCTCCATTGCCCATGTTCCCTGTAAGTATTAGTGAATGTGTCTCATATCCCCGCGTGTTAAATGTATCCCCCAATTGTGTTGTGACCGCTTTGATTGAAGGATAAGGCGGTATACAAAACTGTCTAAATAAATAAAAATTCAGTAAAAGGTTGAGTCCAATGTCCAATAGGTGAACAAGATCTCTCCTAAAATATATAGGCATTGGGTGATGTGCCCAGTTGTGCTGGATCTGCCAGTCCCCAGCATGCAGAATGCTCATGCTGACCTGCCTTTTGATATTCTTGAAGTTCTCTGTTCCAGAGATGGGTACCTGCCCACTTTAGGTGGGAGATGAGGTCAGACCAGATGAAGAGAGTGGGGAAGACTGTTGACTGTCCAGGAGACATCCTCACCGAGAAGGTCATTGAGTTGTTTTCTAGATATGGTTCCAAGGTTGTTCCCTCCAAGGTTGACAATTAGGGCAGTGGGGGGAGTGTGGGCCTGTAGACGATGCTATAGCAATAGTTGCAGCTGTGTCCACTTCATGCCTGGAAATTCCAGCCATAGGAGGTGTACACAGTGTTTGATCAGTCCCAGGTGAATCCCAAGTGGCCACGCGGATGCCCTCTCAGCTGCCCCGTGGATGAAGGAGTGTCCAACTATCCAGACTATGTGCTCTAAAAAACAAGATGTACAGGGTTAGTGGAGGCAGAGTCATTTTGCACTGGGTTCCCCTTACGGGTGAATGTATAAAGCATATGCTCGGGACCACCAACGTCTCAGCACCTTGATCACCTGTATTGGGATGCCCCTTTCTGCTGCCACCATTGCTGCCCCAATCCAGAAGAAATGTGCATCAAACTAGCTGGATTACAGCCCAATAACAGCTATTTGCTGTGAACTGGAATTTGGATAGTGATGTGCCATCGAGATGTACCAGGAACCAGGACTGTACCAAGCTAGAGATGTGCCCTATGCAACTAATTAATTTGGTGCCCCCCTCCACCCAGCAAGAACACAAAGAGGCAAGAGATGTGGATGATCACACGTGCCTTTATTAAGTCCCCTACGCGTTTCGGCGTAAGCCTTCTTCAGGGGGATATACTTAAACATACAAACATAAAAAACATATAAGATATGATTAAAAAATATATATTTATAATGTAATTAAAAACATAATGAATAAATAATAGGCAACCAGGCATGTAACATATATGTAACTATGTTAGTGACACTGTATAAATACATAACCAAATGAATAAATAAATAAATAATATATGCACTTTTAACTAAAATAAAAATTCGACCATATAACATATAAAAGGTTAAAATTATAAGAAATATAATAAATGTAAAACAGTGTGTAATATCCAATATATGAATAAGACGCAGGGCAGAAAACAAATAAAAACATAGAGAAACCTTAAAACTGGAGAATGTACTTCATGCATTATTAGCGTAAAATTATGAAAGGAATAAACTACAAGGCACTATTGGTAAGACATGAAAATCCTAGAGAGCATGTAGATTCCTTGCACACTGAAATACTATATCATATAAAAAGACAATTAAAATATATGTAAAAAAATACAAATACAGTAAAATAATGTAAAAAACGTATTATAATAAATAAACATCATAATTAAATATTGTGACGCTCGCGCCCCTACCAGGCGGTTGCCTAGTAGGGACGGCTGGCCATCTGTATCCCTTCGAGGGTTGTAGTTGTGTCAATAAGAAAAGCCAAGTGGTATTTTAAAGCGCACAGGAAATTTTTATTCGGTTTCCAAAGTTGGCAAGTGATGAACATAAAAATTCTTTAAGCACTTTTCCAGACAAAAGAAATACAGGATAATTTCTCCAAATCAAAAATGTCCAAACAAAACTCACAGCAGTTTCTATTCTTCACTGCAATTGCTTGACAGTACAACACAAAAAGCATTTGTAAAACTCTTCACAGCTTCCAACCCGCTGTTGCCACGCCCCATACAAACAGTTCTAGCTGTTTGGGCCTTCACTGAAGTTTTGCAGTTTTTACTTCTTAAGAGAGATTCCTAACCTCTTGTCTTCAGGGTTACTCTTCTCTTTCAACTCTTGAAACTGCTTTAACTTGCAACAGCTTCCTTTTGTATTTCACTGTTTTCTAACTCACAATACTATTGTATTTTAGTGCACAGCTCACATTCCATCTCAGAGGTTTCTGACTCAATAACACTTTCTTCAGGGCCTACCTCCATGCTCTCAATTGAGCTACAGCTGGGTGCTTTCTGGAAGTGCTCTGGTGTCCTTTCCTTAAGAGCCTTCGCAATGTTAAACAGTCTCTCACACTGCCTCACCTTGGGTCCTCCAAGCCGGTCTCCTGTGTGTCTCTCCTGCTTAACCTCCCTCCTGAGATACTTCTTGCTGTGCTGAGGCTTCAGGTGTATGAAAGTCTCCTCTGAGTCAGAGCAAGAACTATTCTGGTGGCACTGCTCATTCCCTGCGTACCTTTCTCGGCTGCCTTTGTAATGGTTCCTCCATTTGCTGCTCTCCTTGGCTGCAAGGGTTTTCCACAGCTTGGCCCCAGATCTCTCCTGTCTGTGCCTCCTGGGAATTGGACTTGAACCTGGGCTAGGCCTTGAACTGCAGCTGCCACTGGTGCTTGCTCCTGCACTCCTCCTGGACCTTCTGCTCACAGCTCCTTCCTCCTCCTGCAAACTCAAACTGTGCCTCTCTCTTTTGTTTGTTCTTCCTCTGTTAACCGTTGAGCTGGGCAACTCCCTTCCTAGCTCCTCCCACTTGGACCTCCTACTCCTCTGCAGGGTTGTCCTGTGGTCTGTGATTGGCTTACGCTTAGCTCTGCCCTCTAGGTTTCTTTCAGTGCTTCTAGTATGGAGCCTAGGATTTTGGGCTCCCATCCCCCGCAATGAAAAAAAATCCTTCTTTTTTTCAGTTTTCCCTAGCTGGGCTGCACTCACCTCATCACAATATATATATAGATGTGTGTACACAGACCATTGAAAGACACTATATGGACAATAAAAAATGTAATGTGAATATATAATCCCAGTTATAGAAGCTCAGACTGAAGAAGGGCTGTATGCTATTACCAAAAGGAAATAGACTTTAAATAGATGACCACTAACTGACTAGATAGACGCAGTGAGCAGGCCTCTTATAAAAAGAAGATGTAAACATGCCATTATATAAAAAAAGGGAGAACCACGTGCCCACACTTAAAACTAAAAATCCCTAAACAAAAAATCTCTAAAAAATGTGCTGTATACGCCAGATTAGAGAAGAGCTACATGCATCTTCCATGTTAGAATATTGCCGTAGGAAAATTATTCCACGAGGTCTCAGAGTACAAAAGGCACCAGGCATGTTTAAAGATGATAATGTTTTTATGTCTAATTGGATAAAGATCTTGAATAAGTGTTCATTAGATTTAATGATTTTAATTATAAATACATCTAGACGCAGGGCAGAGGTTCTTAAACCACTGATTGACACTTCTATGGACAAACTCAAGAAATCGGATAATCAATTTGATATTGAGAAGAAGAAATTTGACAAAAATACAATAGAATATAGAAAAGAGATTAAGGATATGAAAATTAGTAAATTTAGACGGGATGAAGAAGATTACAAAATGAACACGGTATACTATTGGACCCATGACGGGTCAGCGTTTAGGAGTAGACCAAGGAATGGCTCCTACAGGAGACCTATACAGTCTCCCAAACAGAATATGAGGAATAATTCCAAAAATAGGAACAAGTATAGTAATAGAGGTAGGTCCCCCTCTAGGTCTCCCAAGCCCACCCGGGGTCCAAAAAGGAGTAGATGTGCCTCCGGAGAACCTTCAGATGGTGCTGTTGATCCTTCAGGCTCATTATTTTCTACAATGACGTCCCAAAATCAACCTCAGAGTGCCCGTCGGGATTTTCGAATGGACTCTCTTTGGAGAGGAGGTGGGCACGGCTATTATCAACATCATCCAAGATCACCACAGAGACACAGGGACCATCCACCATATCCCCCTCGGTACAGAGACAGGGATCTAGGCCTCATGTCCAAAAAGAGATTGGATTGGGACCTATAAGTAATGTGATTAATCTTTCAGATCATCCCTTAACAGATACAGAGACACAAGTTTTAGAAAAAGGTTTATCATTTGTGCCCACACGAGCTCACGATAAGTTTAATACACACGTAGAACTTTATAAATTTTTCCGTAAACTAAGAATTATTAACTATTTTGGTCAATCAGATGCAGGAAATTTAGATCCTTCAGTTGTCAAAAGACCCTCCACGTGGATTCCTCCACCAAACACCGACCCTCTCATTACAGCCTATGAGAAAGTAGTATTAGCTAAAGTTAATGACCTATATCATACCAAAACCAAAGTTTTTCATAATGTCACTAAGGAGCAGAAGGTAGCACTTGAAGGTCTTCGTAATAATAATTCTATCGTTATCAAACCAGCCGATAAGGGTGGGGCGATAGTTGTTCAGAATCGTAATTCATATATCAATGAAGTTTTACGTCAACTGAATGACACTAAATTTTATGAAAAAATTTATGAAGATCCAACACCGGAATTACAACAGAGAATTGAGACAATGTTATATATTGGTAGTCAGGCTGGTTACCTTACGCCTAAAGAAGTTTCTTTCCTTACAGTGATGCATCCTATTATTCCCACATTTTATGTGATCCCTAAAATACATAAATCCTTGGTTAATCCCCCCGGCCGTCCCATTGTATCGGCCATTGGCTCAATAATACTAGCATATACAGCACATTTTTTAGAGATTTTTTGTTTAGGGATTTTTAGTTTTAAGTGTGGGCACGTGGTTCTCCCTTTTTTTATATAATGGCATGTTTACATCTTCTTTTTATAAGTGGCCTGCTCACTGCGTCTATCTAGTCAGTTAGTGGTCATCTATTTAAAGTCTATTTCCTTTTGGTAATAGCATACAGCCCTTCTTCAGTCTGAGCTTCTACAACTGGGATTATATATTCACATTACATTTTTTATTGTCCATATAGTGTCTTTCAATGGTCTGTGTACACACATCTATATATATATTTAATTATGATGTTTATTTATTATAATAAGTTTTTTACATTATTTTACTGTATTTGTATTTTTTTACATATATTTTAATTGTCTTTTTATATGATATAGTATTTCAGTGTGCAAGGAATCTACATGCTTTCTAGGATTTTCATGTCTTACCAATAGTGCCTTGTAAGTAGTTTATTCCTTTCATAATTTTACGCTAATAATGCATGAAGTACATTCTCCAGTTTTAAGGTTTCTCTATGTTTTTATTTGTTTTCTGCCCTGCGTCTTATTCATATATTGGATATTACACACTGTTTTACATTTATTATATTTCTTATAATTTTAACCTTTTATATGTTATATGGTTGAACTTTTATTTTAGTTAAAAGTGCATATATTATTTATTTATTTATTTATTTATTCATGTGGTTATGTATTTATACAGTGTCACTAACATAGTTACATATATGTTACATGCCTGGTTGCCTATTATTTATTCATTATGTTTTTAATTACATTATAAATATATATTTTTTAATCATATCTTATATGTTTTTTATGTTTGTATGTTTAAGTATATCCCCCTGAAGATGGCTTACGCCAAAACGCGTAGGGGACTTAATAAAGGCACGTGTGATCATCCACATCTCTTGCCTCTTTGTGTTCCTGTTGTATCAGCAAGAGCTCCTGCTCTCCTTGTGCCCCTCCACCCAGCAACATTCAGTAACTCGCTCCTTTTGAGCTTCCTGGAAGGTCAGTGATGATATCAGCGCCCCATTTTGTGCTTGCGCCCTGTGTGGCCGCACTGCTCGCACAGCCCTTGGTACAGCCCTGCCAGGAACTGTGGACTATGAGCTGGCTGTGCCTCTAGGAATTTGTGCATGTTGGCTACTGGGCATGTCCAGAGCTGGAGCACTACCTTAAGTGAGATGACTTGTCCTTTTCCATTCAGATTGTTTTTTGCCCCGATGATCCGAATGTGTAGCAGGCCTTCCGAAATCAAGAGATCCAAAACTGCACTCAAAGGGACCCTGGTCTTTTTGGAGGCAGCTACCAATTCACTGATCCTGAAAGTGCCAAAGAATGTCAAGGTGAACGCTGTTCGAATAAGTAGATTTCATAATCCAGTGAGCATATGATTGGCAACGCTGCCTATAGCCTATCCAGTATATCGTGTGTCACTGGACATGTCCTGCCAGAATGCATCCAACAGAGTCGTGCAGGCATCAGAATGTACAGGTCCAATGAACAGGAAGTCATTGAGATAGTGCACTGCAGAGTCCAGCCCAGTCCACCGCTGCATTATCCAGTGGAGAAAGGTACTGAAGGCCTCAAAAGCTGAGCATGACACTGAGCATCCCATTGGCATGCATCTTTCAAAATAGTACATGCCCTTGAAGAGAAAACCAAGCAGGGGAAAGCAGGTTGGGTAGATAGGGACTAGTCTCAAGGCTCGACTCTATGTCAATCTTGGCCAGGTACAAGTACCTACCCGTGGCCGGTCAGTGGCCAGAGCCTGGTCAAAGGAGGCATATTGCACTGCACAGGCAGCTCTGGGTATGAAATCATTCACAGTATCCCCTTAGAGGAAGGGGGGGGTTGTGTATTAATCTATACTTCCTGGGGTCTTTCTCGGGGACCATCGTTAAAGGGGAGATGTGGAAATAGAGAAATGGTGGACCATTCATTGGAGGTTGCTGAGTTGCGTTTCTCCTGTACAATGGGCCAAAGGTGACATGGTGGTTGTATGGGATGTGCGATGGGGCCCTATATAGGTCTGTAGAAAGGGATGAAGCCGTCTCTTAGTTGCTTGTCATCAGTTTTCTTCGGGTATACGTCTAGCCAGAGATCCATGACTCCAATGGAGATTAGTGTGGGGGCTAGCTGAAATGCAGAATTACTGCTTTGGTTGCAGCACAGCTTTCGGCTGGAGCCTCTGGGTGCACTGGAATGAAGGATAAGGGGGCTGAGCAATGGAGGCAAACGTCATTATTTGCAGTCCCGAAAGGAACACATGCCTTTATTGAAGCATCTGTAAATTTCATTGCCTGGTGCCGGTTTGCTCATGCCAGCCAACTCTTTCATTTGGAAATTTTGCCCATATTTTGTGGTCATCTTTCGGAGCCATATCCCGACATCATCAGCATGCCACGACATGTTGGGCCTCATTTCCATCTTGTCCCAGAAATGCTTGTCGTATGACTGTCGTACATCCCTTGTACTTCTTTTGAAGCATTTAGGCTCATGTAGAGGTAAGCCAATATGTCCGTGTTGCATGGGGTCCTTGCAGCAAGTGATACTGATCACACGGGCATATGATAAGATACTGTTGGTGATAGTACTTGGGATAGGATGATCCACTGCATACAGGATATCGCCTGTTTTCGCTCTCTTCTTGGTGGTGTGTCTTCAGCGCCCTTCCAAGAATCTGAAAATATTCCCTCTTGATGACCTTCCTGAGCAACTGGGGGGACCCTCTCCTATAATTCTGTGATTTTGGGGCCAGGGAAGCCCGCACACTAGTGGCCCTGGCCTTCTCCGCCCCAAGGAGGAAGAAGAAGATGATGAAGAAGAGTAACTGGATGATGAAGGTGACAAGACCATCTGTGCCTCCTCCTTCGTTTGTAGGAGGGTTTCAAGGAAGTGGCAACAGGAAGTGCTGGCATGAGTGGGGTGGGTGATAGAAGGGACAGCAATGGAATGATTCTCACCTGCCATCATGTTTCTGGGGGACTCGATTCAATTGTAGTAGTTGCCGCAGATGTGCCGCCAATTGTTAAGTCCCCATGGGTTGGGATTTTGCCACAGGGAGCACTGGTGCGTTGACGATGAGTAATGTGTTTTAAGACGTGAGTTGATGCTGGTCTGCGTTCTGGCAATTGTGATGTAGTCAAGGGCTGCTTGAGACAGATCCACTTGAAAAGCTGCTAAACACCATATTCCAGCCTTTCATAAGCAAGATTGTAGAATTTTATGACTGATAGTATCAAATGTAGTGGATAAATCTAAAAATACTAATACATCACATCCCCCACCATCTTTCCTCATTGGTCTGGAGGTAAGATGCTTGCTTTGGGTGTGAGAGTTTGTGGGTTTGACATAAGAACATAAGATATGCCATACTGGGTCAGACCAAGGTCCATCAAGCCCAGTATTCTGTTTCCAACAGTGGCCAATCTAGGTCATATGTACCTAGCAGTTTCCCCAAGAGACACAAGTTCCACAATGCTTGTACTGGATCAAGCATTGATATCTTCGGTCACTTCTTAATAATGGTTTATGGACCTTTCCTCCAGGAACTTGTCCAAACCTTTTTTAAACCCAGCTACACTAACAGCCTTTACTACATCCTCTGGTAACAAATTCCAGAGTTTGATTACACATTGAGTGAAAAAATATTTTCTTTTATTAGTCTTAAATAGTTTACCCTGTAGCTTCATTGCATGTCCCCTAGTCTTTCTATATTCTGATAACGTAAACAATCGATCTACGTTTACCCGTTCTACTCCGTTCATTAATTTATAGACTTCTATCATATCTCCCCTCAGCCGTCTCTTTTCCAGGTTAAAGAGCCCTAACCTTTTTAGCCTTTCTTCATAGGAGTATCCTTCCATCCCCTTTACCATTTTGGTGGCTCTTCTCTGAACCTTTTCTAAAATCGCTATATCCTTTTTAAGATATGGCGACCAGAATTGCACACAATATTCAAGGTGCGGTCTCACCATGGAACGATATAGAGGCATTATAATATCTTTTGTTTTATTTTCCATTCCTTTCCTTATCATACCTAGCATTCTATTTGCTCTCTTGGCCGCCGCTGAACACTGGGCCGAGGGTTTTAACATGATATCCACAATGACGCCTAAATCTTTTTCCTGGGTGGTGGTTCCTAATGTGGAACCTTACATCGTGTAACCATAGTTTGGGTTGTTCTTCCCTAGGTGCATAACCTTGCACTTGTCCACATTAAATTTCATCTGCCATTTTGATGCCCAGTCTTCCAATTTATCAAGATCCTCTTGCAATTTTTCACAATCCTCTTGGGTTTTAACAACTTTAAATAGTTTTGTGTCATCTGCAAATTTGATAAACTCACTCGTTATTCCACTTTCCAGTTCATTTATGAATATGTCAAAAAGAAGCGGACCCAGCACAGATCCCTGAGGTACACCACTATTCACCTTTCTCCATTGGGAAAATTGGCCAATTAGCCCTACCCTCTGCTTTCTATCTTTTAACCAGTTCCTGATCCACAATAGTACACTGCCTCCTATCCCATGACTCTTTAGTTTTGCCAAAAGTCTCTGATGAGGGACCTTGTCAAAGGCTTTCTGAAAGTCCAGATACACAATATCAACCGACTCACCTTTGTCCACCTGTTTATTCATTCCTTCAAAAAAACATAACAGATTAGTAAGACAAGATCTTCCTTGTCTAAAGCCATGTTGGCTGTCTCCCATTAGGTTGTGACTATCTACATGCTGAGTAATTTTATTCTTTATGATGGTTTCTACCATTTTTTCTGGTACTGACGTCAGGCTCACCGGTCTGTAGTTTCCCGGATCACCCCTGGAACCCTTTTTAAAAATTGGTGCTTTGTGAGGCAAGCTTGTGGAGGCAGAGGCAATAAGGCAGTACTAGTCAAGCTTTGACTAGATAGGCCATGTAGTCTTTTTCTGTCATCATGTTTCTAGGTTTCCATCTCCACAGATCATCTAATAAAGACACCAGTACTGCTTCCATTCTAAAAGTTGAACAAAAGCCTGATTGCACTTCATCTAAACCTCCCCTTCTGCCAAGTAACCCTGAAACTGAAAAGTAAACATATCGCAATAATCTTTGCTAATATAGGCTAATTTGTCACTAGTCTATAACTGCTTATATGAATGATAAGTAACAAGGGTTTCTTTAACAGAGGCCAGACAATGGCTTGCTTTAAATTGGTTGGGAATTCACCCATTCACAAAGAACGTATTACAGTTTCTTTAAAAACAAAAAACCCTTTCCCTCCAAAAGTTAGAATGAGCAGGACGAGGGTCAACCAAAAGTCTACCTGGGGCACATAGGTGAAGCAAAGTCTTTAGTTGATCATCATCTGGGATTATAAATTCCAGAAGTGGTGACTGATAGTATATGTAAAGGGTGTTTGTGTGTGTGTATCAGTGGTATTGTGTGTATATTTATTTCTGTGGGGATAATTTAGATATTTATCTTTAGGATGTTTGGGTAGGATGCCAACAGAGGATTGTCCATGTTGTGTGTGTGGGTGTCAAGAGTGTATGCATCTGTTGGAAGGCATGGAAGAATGTGTCAGGAGAGGGTTGTGCACATATGTTTGTGGCTATTGGCATGTAGGCATCCCTTCCCCTTGCACTCTGCACCTACATTCACTCCCTATACCTCCTACCCCCTTGCACTCTGCAATTAGGTATTTATCTATAGGGATATATGAGTGGGATGTTAGGGGCTGGGGGGAAGGTGTGTGGATGTCAGGAATATGTGTGGGTAAAGTGCTGGTGGAGTATGGGAATGTGTGAGTGGAAGTATGCGTGTTTCAGGGGGTGCAAATAAGTGTGTCAGAGGGTAGGAGTGCCATGGATACTAAAGGACTTATTAAAGGGCAAATGATCTTGGTAGGTGACCTGAATGTGGCTTTGGATCCCTATTTGGATCAACCAGGTTGAGAGTTGGGGGGAAAGCAGGGGTCTAGGGAAAAGTTGCACGAGTTAATGAACCTATGTCACTTAAGTGATGGTTGGCGTTATATGCATTCGCACACTAAACGATTTTCATTTTACTCATCTGCCCATCAAACTCACTCGCATCTAGACTATTTTTTGATTGATTGGAATTTGTGCGCTATGTTGGATGACGTGGAGATTGAGCCTATCACCTGGTCCGACCATGGACCGGTTTGATTGTCGTTATGGGGTCTTGGAGGCCAGGGGGGCATATTATTGGCGATTAAATGATGGTTTACTACTGTGACACAGCAGCGGCCACAGAGCCCATGGAGTTAGGGGAAAAGTAAGGAACTTACCTCAGAATCAGCTGGGCAGCAGACAAACTCAGCTTGTGTAGAATTGGCTGAGCAGCGGACAGGCCTAGCTCATGTAGAATTGGCTGAGCGGCAGACAAGCTCAGCACGTGTAGAGTTGGCTGAGCAGCAAACGGGCCCAGCTCATGTAGAATTAGCTGAGCAGCAAACAAACTCAGCACATGTAGATTTGGCTGAGCAGCGAACAGGCTCAGCACAAGAAAAGCAAAAAGGCATTAGAGTAAAATGTCCTTGCACTAGTCCTGACGTAGCTAGAAGCAGGAAGGCTAATCAGGAACACCTGTTCTCAAAAACCCAGGCAGCATGCAAAGAGAACAAGGATAAAAGCTGCAGGGTAGAACAAGGGAAGGCCAGTAGGGGCAGCGACCTGGGAGGACTAAGCCAGCATCCAGTGAACACACGTCATGCTGGAGGAAACCCACTGAGGGAAGGAAGCAGTAGGTGTGGCAGCAGAGCAGGAAACAGCCAGCACCGTGCTAGGATTCCTGGTAGTTGGAGAGCCCAGGAGAGAGCTGCCAGAAGCCCAGATATAAGAGACAGGACCACAGCTAAGAGGTGGGAACCTAGCTTTGCTAAAGAAAAGGCAAGAAGTTCTGTTTGGTTTGAAAGGCAAGGGCGTGGCACCAGAAGTAACTTTGATACTGAAAGTTATACAGTAATTCCACCAGTGTGGAGAAGAAGGGAAAGCCAGAAGGAAGCTTTTAATATACCGGGCAATCAGAGCCCTGGATTTAAAGAGCCCTTTCTAGAAAAGTTAGCCCATGACTCACAGGAGAGTTTTAAGAAAGACAGCAGCTGTGAAGAGTATGACCCATATGCAATTGTAAGTGACTCTGAGTTAACGCAGCGGGAGAACAGCAGCTATAATTCTGACCCTGATTGTACAATTTGTTTATCTGACTATATTGTATCTTTATGTTGAGCGTGTGCAAAGCAACCAGCTGATGGTGCCTGAAGGAAAGAAGATATTTTTCTGTGCAGCAGTTCTTTTGTTTCATATTGTTTATTGTATCCCAGGAATATCCCATCAGGGCAGGGAATAAAGCCCTAATATTACTTTTGCCTTACCACTTGACTACAAGACTCTTTTTGTATTAAAGGCAACTTAAATCTTAACACCCTAGGCAGCCGTCTAATAGGGTCATAAGAGGTAGCTATCACTCACTATCTCTCATAAATGGCGTAGTTGTTGCGGATTTATTCCTAAGAGGAGCATACAACCGGGATACAACAGAGGAACAACGCAGAGGAATCCTACGAGTGCCAAGACTGGACACGCCCAGAATGTTCCAGATCCTGAGGGAAAGGATAAGCCCCTTCTCAAAGTGTGAATCTCCACCTGGCTCAGGTAACGGTATATGGGCACAGGCTGAGGGGGATTCAAGTGAGAAGGTGTAGCTAAAAGGAAAGTGGGACTAGGCACAATAACATTAGTAGTGCCACACTTGGTGTTCTCTTCTGTTTGTTTCCAGAGTGGGTGAGCATCAAGATGGATGTTCAAGAAGTCCTAAGATGGATGAGCGCACAGTTCGAGAAGCAAGCGGAGATGGCTCAGCTGAGCCAAGAGCAGGCCATGGCGGCATTGCAACTCCAACAGAAGCCCCTGACCGAACTGGTACACACTCTGCTGGACGAACGAAGGAAGGAGAAACCACCGCAACAGCATTTCTGTGGGGTAGGCCCACAGAACTGTGGGGCATTGGCATTTGGACAAATGACTGAGGCTGATAATTTTGACGATTTTATTGAGGCATTCGAGAGGGTAGCCCTCAATGCACATTGGGCCAAAGAGCAATGGGCAGTCAGGCTGGCCACCTCCTTAACAGGAGAGGCCTTATCAGCATACCAAGCCATGCCAACTACCCTGGCAACTGACTATGGAGAAGTAAAGAAAGCAATAAAGGATAGGCTAGGCCTAATGCCTATGGTCTATCGGCGTATGCTAAGGTCTACCCGTCTCCAGCCAGGTGAAACACCTAAGGCGCTGTGCCAGAGGGTGCGCAGCCTGGTTTGGAAGTGGTTGACTCCAGAGGGGAAGACTCTGGAAAGTATATTGGATACAAGTGTATTAGAACAGTTCTCGGAAGCAGTTCCGGCAGAAGTGAAAGCATTTTTAACCTTGCAGAATTGCCAGACCTCAGCCGAAGCGGCGCAGCTCACAGAACGGTTCATGAAAGCCGAATTGGCTAATAGGCCACAAGGAGGCGCCGTGAGTAAGTTGGGTATGGTCAATTCTGGAAAGGCAGTCAAAGAGCCTAGGATGTGTACTCAAAATATGAATGAATGTTTGCCTAAGAGGGATGCTAGAAGTGCATTGAAAAAATGTTTTCAATGTGGGAAAATTGGTCACATGAAAAAGGATTGTATATGGCGTACAGCTCTGATAACAGGTGACAGAAAAAGCATACAGGCAGGCTTCCGTATAGATGTTGAAGTACAAGGAGTCCCCACTAAAGCGTTACTGGACTCAGGCGTGGACCAAAGTATGGTTTCGGGAAAATTATGGAAAACCATACAGGCCCGCACTGGCTCCACCCTGAGTCAAACAGAAGGGAGGTCCAGGATAAGGTGTGTACATGGGTCATCAACATATTACCCTCTCTATAGAGTGAAAGTCAAGGGTTTAGGAACCCGGAGGGAAATCCCAGTGGCCGTAATTCCCAGACTACCCTACGACATTGTATTAGGCAGGGACTGGCCACCATTCTATAGGGGAATAGAGGAAGGCACACACACAAAGGGAGGCATGGTTTCCACCAGGTCACAGGCCCAAAGCTCGGAGGCACGAGCTGAGCTCCCACAGGAGGATTCTGACCCTCTAGAAGAGGAAAAAGAACGCCTAGAGGAGGAGGGTAGGACCACAGATGAAAACCTAGGAGAGCTTCCCCAGCATGAGGACTTATTCCGTGCCCCATCTAAAAGTACGAAGAAGAGTAAGGGCGAAAAGCGCCAAGAGAGACACCACAGAGCTCAACTAAGGGCAGGAGTAGAAGATGGACAGGGGTTGCCCTGGGTACCTGCCGACCTTGTGGAAAAGTTCCCGTCTTTTCCAAAGGAACAAAAGGCGGATCAAGCATTAAAGCACGCCTTTGAATTTGCTCAGACGGGTAGGGACGTGCTCCCCAGGTTCCTTATGGAAGGAGACATATTATACAGGGAGAGCAACGATCCCCAAACAGGTGCTGTTAGGAAACAATTAGTGGTTCCTACAACTTTTAAAGCAGTCGTTATGAGACTGGCCCACGACCACCCCGTTGGGGGACATAAGGGAGTTCAGGGTACGCTCGACCAGATCCTGGCCCGTTTTTATTGGCCAGGGGTGTTCAGGGAAACAAAACGGTTCTGCGAGGCCTGTCCCTCCTGTCAGCGGGTGAGCGCCACCAAGCCCATAGGAGTCCCTATGATACCAACCCCCACAATAGCTGAACCCATGCGCCGGATGGCGATGGACATTGTTGGACCCCTCGTAAAGACCCCTATGGGATTCCAGTATATCCTGGTGATAATGGATCACGCCACCAGGATCCCCTGGGCTATACCCCTAAGAAACATCTCAGCTAGGTCCATAGCGTTAGAACTGATCAAGCTATTCTGCGAGGTGGGATTCCCAAAGGAAATGCTGACTGACAGGGGGAGTAATTTTGTATCGAAATACCTAGCCCAGGTATGGGATGCTTTCAGCATCCACCATATAAAAACTGCCGCTTATCATCCACAGACCAATGGACTTGTGGAACGCTTCAACCAGACCCTAAAACAGATATTAAGAAGGGGGCTGGATGGGAAAATGACCGACTGGGACATTATGCTTCCGTTCACTTTGTACGCTAGTAGAGAACTTACACAAGCCTCACTAGGGGCTTCTCTGTATGAACTGATGTTTGGCCGTGCCCCAAGGGGAGTCCTGGACATTTTAAGGGACCAGTGGGTCGAGCCTGAAGGGGAAGTAATGGGAGTGCCTCAGTTCCTCTGCGAGCTCAGAAGTCGCTTACAGAGAGCTTCTCAAGCCGCAGAAGGGCATTTGCAGAATAGCCAGCGGTACCAGAAGCGGTATTATGATAGGGGCAAGAAACCAGGACAACTGGCCATAGGCGACCGTGTTGTAGTAATGGTTGCAGACTCTGGGCCGAAGTTTGAGGCCCAGTGGAAAGGTCCCTATACGATAGTGAAACGTAAAGGACCAGTATCTTATATGGTAGAGAATGACAGGGGACGTTGTCAGGTGTACCATGTAAATGTACTAAAACCTTGGCAGGAGAGAACGGCAGCAGTTAGCCGGTTCAGTGTGAATGTCAAGAGTCCAGCAAAGATTACGTGCTGTGGGAACGGTTGTTCCCCATCCCGTAATATCTTAAGGGGGGGTATTTGTGACACAGCAGCTGGCACAGAGCCCATGGAGTTAGGGGAAAGTAAGGAACTTACCTCAGATTCAGCTGGGCAGCAGACAAACTCAGCTTGTGTAGAATTGGCTGAGCAGCGGACGGGCCCAGCTCATGTAGAATCGGCTGAGCGGCAGACAAGCTCAGCACGTGTAGAGTTGGCTGAGCAGCAAATGGGCCCAGCTCATGTAGAATTAGCTGAGCAGCAAACAAACTCAGCACATGTAGATTTGGCTGAGCAGCGAACAGGCTCAGCACAAGAAAAGCAAAAAGGCATTAGAGTAAAATGTCCTTGCACTAGTCCTGACGTAGCTAGAAGCAGGAAGGCT
Organism: Ichthyophis bannanicus; assembly: GCA_033557465.1. Lineage (NCBI taxonomy): Eukaryota > Metazoa > Chordata > Amphibia > Gymnophiona > Ichthyophiidae > Ichthyophis > Ichthyophis bannanicus. The sequence continues at coordinate 703,175,905 of CM066032.1, forward strand.
AATCAGGAACACCTGTTCTCAAAAACCCAGGCAGCATGCAAAGAGAACAAGGATAAAAGCTGCAGGGTAGAACCAAGGAAGGCCAGTAGGGGTAGCGACCTGGGAGGACTAAGCCAGCATCCAGTGAACACACGTCATGCTGGAGGAAACCCACTGAGGGAAGGAAGCAGTAGGTGTGGCAGCAGTGCAGGAAACAGCCAGCACCGTGCCCAGGGCCCTGCTAGGATTCCTGGTAGTTGGAGAGCCCAGGAGAGAGCTGCCAGAAGCCCAGATATAAGAGACAGAACCACAGCTAAGAGGTGGGAACCTAGCTTTGCTAAAGAAAAGGCAAGAAGTTCTGTTTGGTTTGAAAGGCAAGGGCGTGGCACCAGAAGTAACTTTGATACTGAAAGTTATACAGTAATTCCACCAGCGTGGAGAAGAAGGGAAAGCCAGAAGGAAGCTTTTAATATACCAGGCATTCCGAGCCCTGGATTTAAAGAGCCCTTTCTAGAAAAGTTAGCCCATGACTCACAGGAGAGTTTTAAGGAAGACAGCAGCTGTGAAGAGTATGACCCATATGCAATTGTAAGTGACTCTGAGTTAACGCAGCGGGAGAACAGCAGCTATAATTCTGACCCTGTGCCCATGGATTGTACAATTTGTTTATCTGACAATATTGTATCTTTATGTTGAGCGTGTGCAAAGCAACCAGCTGATGGTGCCTGAAGGAAAGAAGATATTTTTCTGTGCAGCAGTTCTTTTGTTTCATATTGTTTATTGTATCCCAGGAATATCCCATCAGGGCAGGGAATAAAGCCCTAATATTACTTTTGCCTTACCACTTGACTACAAGACTCTTTTTGTATTAAAGGCACTAACACCCTAGGCAGCCGCCTAATAGGGTCATAAGAGGTAGCTATCACTCACTATCTCTCACACTACGCGATGAGCATGTCACTGAGGCCTTGCAGAAAGATATAGCGGATTACTTTGAACTTAATGACAATGGAGAAGTTGATATGGGGATCCTCTGGGATGGCCTGAAAGCTGTAATCCGAGGGAAGTTCATCATATGGGCCTCTGTGAAACGCAAAGAGAGGGAGCGGGACTTGGAGGCTGAATATGTCCTGGTCCAACACCTCGAGGAGCAACATTTGCACCCAGACACGGCCCAGACACAGAGGGATTTGGAGATGGCACGGATGAGGTAAAAGGCCCTGCAATTTGATACTATCAGCTTCCAGATGCAGTGTGTGAAGCAGCGATACTATGAAGGCAGATATAAATTCGGGAAAATGTTGGTGCGAGCATTACGAGAAAAGCAAGCCCAGTCTGCTGTTTCCCGAATACAGGGGCCAGACAGTGATTGGTGTATGGGGGATGAACCGGTAATGCAGGCATTCTGGGCTTATTATAGCAATCTTTACGCTAGGGAGGAGGGCAGTAACAAAGTGGACATTCCAACCTATTTGTCCGGAGGTGGAGTACCGACCTTGGCAGAGGCGGAGGTGACGACTCTGGAGTGTCCCATAACAGGACAGGAGGTGTAACATGCAATTAAGCAGCTGGTTAATGATAAGGCCTTAGGCTTAGATGGCCTTACAGCTAAATTTTATAAAACCCCGAGTATGCTCCTTGTGGGTCCCCTGGTGGAGCTGTTTATTGGAATGTTGGAGGATGTTCCTCTCCCTCCGTAAATGCGTCGGGCAGGTATCAGTGTACTCCTTAAACCCAATAAAGACAAGGGCTATTGCTCATCGTATCACCCAATCTTTCCTTTGAATATTGATGTCAAACTCTGGGCAGGTATCCTAGCACAGCATCTAGCGATAATAATACCACGGTTGATAGATAAGGACCAAACCGGCTTTATTAGCAGGCGACAAGCATCTGATAACATTAAGAGAGCTTTGAATTTGGCGTGGATAGTTCAGCTTACACAAACTCCTGCTATTTTTCTATCCATTGATGCTGAAAAGGCCTTTGACCATGTGCCATGGCCCTATCTGTGGGCGGTCCTGGAAAAGGCTGGGGTTGGTGGTAAGTTTTTGTCAGGAATACAAAAGCTTTATGCCGGTGCTGAAGCATGAGTCAAGGTTAATGGCGGATATTCAGACGTGTTTGCATTAGGTTGGGGTACCCGGCAGGGGTGCCCGTTGTCCCTATTCCTGTTCGCTTTCGCCATGGAACCCTTTGAGGGGCAGATTCGTTCCTCAGTGCGGATACATGGGTTGGAGACGGGAGGGGTAGACCATAAAATCTCTTTATTTGCTGATGATGTTTTGCTGACATTGATGGACCCTACGATTTCGTTGCCAGTGGTTGCCGAAATGAAGGCCTTTGGCACTGTCTCAGGCTTTAAGGTTAATTACTCCAAATCAGAAGCTTTGAATATAACCATGCCACCTGAAATGGAGCACCTCCTTCGTAACATGCAGAGATTTAAGTGGGCTATTAAGTATATTAAATACTTGGGTGTCAATGTGGGAGCCAATCTTTCTCAGCTGTATTAATGGAATTACCCGGCATTGTGGCGGAAGCTCTCTGCAGACTTAAGATGGTTGAAGCTTACTATCTAATGGTTAGGTTGCATAGCCTGTGTGAAAATGATGATCTTACCACAGGTGCTCTAGCATTTTCAAGCATTGCCAGTGTTGATACCAAGGAGCAGATAGAATTGTTGAAGAATAGGATTTTTCAATTTATTTGGTCCAATCGCCATCCTCGGGTGCAGCGAGGGACGCTATATAAAAGCAAAAAGAGGGGATATTTACCTATATTATTTAGTGGCACAATTTAAGAACATAGTGGAATGGTGGGAGAAGGAACCTTGGAAATGGGTGCAAATCGCGCAGTCCACGGACCCCAGTATGCAGCTTCATCACTTGCCCTGGGTTGGCAGGGAATAGGATATGGGGTCCAACCCTTTTGTGTGGAATGTGTCTCTCCTGTGGCAGTGCTCAGCTAGAAGCCGTGGATTTAGGGGGGGGGACCCTCCTTGCTTCAACCCCTCCGAGATAAATTTCCGCGGGTGAACAGGACCCGCTGTTTCGCCAGTAGGAAACACTGGGACTTGATACACTCGTGCAGTTTTATTCGGAAGGGGGGGGGGGGGGTGAGATCCTATGCAGAGATACAGGAAGGCTGGAGGATCCCACACCATGACGTCTATGGCTATTTACAGGTTCAGCACCTCTTGCAATCCCAAACTTGAGCAGAAGCATGTGAAATCGGCCTGACAGATTTTGAGATATTGTGTTGGTGCCCTGCAACCTGCACATGGACAGTATCTCGCCTTTATTGTATGCTGTCGTATGGGGGATCCCATAAGACTCCTTTCCAGCTTGCCTGGGAGCATGATTTGTGGATTTGCTTAGAGCCTAAACAGTGGGAGGGAATTTTTAAGCAGGTGGGACGAGCCTCAGTATTGGCAGGAATTGTGGAAAATGGTTATAAAGTGCTATACTGCTGGTACTATACCCCTGTCCGATTATGGAAGATGAAGAATATGATCACTCCACAATGTTGGAGAGGGTGTGGGCAATACGGGGATTATCTCCATATGTGGTGGCATTGTCCTTTGATACAGCCTTTTTGGGAAGCTGTAAGAAACTATGCATGTAACCTGGTGCCCCACAACATAGCTTGGACACCGACAGAGGTCCTGTTGTGGCTGCAGGGGGAGGGCTGGCAAGGGGAGTGGAGGCACCTGTTGGCCTTTTTTGCCCGCTGCGAGATTGCTTTGCACTGGAAAGATAGCCAGCAAGCCACACTTCATACGTGGTGGTCCCGAATGTACCAGGTGCGTTTAATGGAGTGGTTAACTGCACTGTGTACTAATAAACTCCTAAAGCATGAGAAGGTTTGGGGGTTATTTGCTAATTGCCAGGCTCCTACTTAAGAGCTGCTAAGCTGAGGGAGTGGGGAATTTACCTGATGGTTGCAGCTGATATATGGATGTGTTGGAATAGTGAATAATAACTGTTAAACTAGTGTCTCGTTGTATAAGTTTTGAAAAGTTAATACAAATTTAAATAATAATAAAAGAAAAACTACCTACCAGTATGAAGGTAAAAATATGCATGACGGCTGGTATACTTTTCCCTGCTGTAACAGAGGCATTCCTCTCAGAGTGAGGGGAATTTTTCTACCTCAGCCTCTCAGCACCTTAGCCCACATCCTTGGGGTCATCTATAACTCCTCTCTCTCTCTTATTCATTTATGTTTTTAATTTGATTTCTTTCTCACTTCAATCAAGAATCTTTCCTCAAAGTGAGGTGCAAGCTAGTCACATCCAACTACTACTACAATACATATAACATAGCCAAATGCTGATAAAATGACTTGTTTCTTTCTCTGTAATACCACCAAAATCTCTTTTCCTCTCTGAAAATATTTGTGGTTCTGAACTTGTAAGTGTCTACGCTTGCACAATTTGGGAACTAATTTTCTAAGGGCCGCATGGCAAGTTACACAGTATTTACAAGTGTAAGTCCCTCTTTTAAAGGACTTACACGTATGCATGGGCACTGACATGCACGCTTTGAGTGGTCACTATTCTGTAAGCGCACGCTTGAATCCCATCGCTCAGCTCATACTTTCAGTTAGGCTGTACATGGGGCGGAGCCACAATGTATATATGCAGGTTATAGAATACTATGACCTGCGCACAAGTTTGCACCAGTTTAGGCACAGCCAGCTACGCCTGCTCTCGGACAAGCATAGATGCCACGCCTAGGTTGAGGCACATCTGTATGCCGGTATTATATAAAGTAAAGCACACGCGGGCTTCCCTTTGTAAAATAGGCTTCACATACGCATACGGAAACATGCATAGCCTATGTGGTCTTTATAAATTACCTTCTTAGGGGCCAAGTTTACAACCTTCGTGTGAATACCAGATTTTACAAAACTGGAAGAGCGAGGAAGAGCAAATGGGCATAAAATCTCTTTTTTCAAATTTTGAAGCGGTTTTAAACACCAGAGCAGTAAACACAATTACCTCCTCAGTCAGTGGCACAAACCCCAGGTCCAAACAAACAGCCGAGACTGCTTGCCTTGGAGTATTTCTGCATTGTAAATGTAAAATTGGAAATATATGCATACTTTTCTGGCTTACCCAAAACACACACACATACACAACACCCCGCTTTGGAAACTGAGCATGCTGCAGGTCTACACATGTAAACAGGGGCTTTCTACAGAGGTGGAGCTTTGGGACACAAAAGGGGAGAAGAGGAGACAGTCAAGGCAGGTACCCTTCCCTCCCCCCTCCCCACATGACTCACAGTATCCACCAGGACTGTGGTACTCCTGCACATGGGTGAGACTCAGGATATAGTGTATAGTAAAAGGGGAAGGATAACTGCCGTGGAACATGTGAAGGATGAGACGGTTTTCCAATATAGGTGGTAATACTGTGTGGAGATTAGTACCCAAATTATCTAGATGGCTATATTAGACATGCGAGAAACAGATGGTACTTTCTATGAACCTATAATTGCAAATACTGCCTGCCAGCGAGCCCTGTTCAGAGTCGCACTTGTTTTTGGTTTTCTTGGGTGGAAGAGAGGGAAATCTCATCTACTAGCATTCTTCTACAGTCACCCAAGGGCGGATGGCTCGGAAGAATGTATCCTTGAAGGATACTACCAAAAGCAGAGAGGTTCCAAAAAAGAGTAAAGTACCCCAAATGCCCTCGAGTATGGAGCAGACAGAGCCTAAAGATCCCAAATTACCCATGTCTACCAATAGCCATATTAATATGAATAAAATACAGTCTCTAAAATGCTTGTATGCAAATGCTAGAAGTCTAAAAAATAAGATGGGAGAGTTAGAATATATAGCACTAAATGAGAGGTTAGATATGATTGGAATATCAGAGACTTGGTGGAAAGAGGACAACAAGTGGGACACTGTGATACCTGGGTACAAACTATCGTAATGATAGAGCTGATCAAATTGGTGGAGGGGTTGCGCTCTATGTTAGAGAGGGCATTGAGTCAGAAAGGATTAAAGTTTTGCAGGAAACTAAATTTGCTGTAGAATCTCTATGGATTGAAATTCCATGTAAAAAGGGGAAGGCAATGGCAGTGGGGGTGTACTATCGACTGCCTGGTCAGAATGAACAAATGGATGATGAAATGCTCAAAGAAATCAAGGAAGCTAACAAAGATTACAGCGCGGTAATAATAATGGGCAATTTCAATTACCCCAGTATCGACTGGGTCAGTGTCACGTCAGTACATGCTAGGGAGATAAAGTTCCTAGATGACATAAATGACTGCTTCTTGGAGCAGCTGGTTCATGAACTGACCAGAGGGGAAGCCATATTAGACCTAGTCCTTAGTGGAACACCAGATCTAGTGCAAGAGATAAGGGTGTTGGGGCCACTTGGCAATAGTGATCATAGCATGATCGCCTTTGATTTAATTAGTGGAGGAGGGATAGTAAGGAAATCCACAGTACTACCTTTTAACTTTTGAAAGGGAGACTATGATAAAATGAGGAAAATAGTTAAGAAAAAACTAAAAGGAGCAGTTGCAAAGGTTAAAGACTTACATCAAGCTTGGGTGTTGTTGAAAAATACTATCTTGGAAACCCAGACCAGCTGTATTCCACGCTTTAAGAAAAGTGGAAGGAAGTCCAAAAAACTGCCAGCATGGTTTAAAGGTGAGTACCTAGGTATCCCCTGTGATGGCTGGTCACCTGTAGGCGTACAGGGTCAGCTGACCTCCTGTGCTGAGTGGAGCCAGCGGTGGAGAAAAGGCTATGCTGTGGGAGTCAAAACCCCGCTCCCTGCTGTGGAGGAGCCGGAGCTGGCAGCTTGGGGGCCTGCCCCTTGGCCTGCTGGCCCTGTTGGGGAGCTGGAGAGGCCTGATAGTGAGGGTAGGATTTGTAGGCAGCACCCTTCCTCAGGAAAAAGGGCTTCTTTCCCGAGCCCTTCTTTTTTTGAGAAGGGGCAGAAGTCTTTCTGGACAGCCTTGTCCTGGTGAGAGTCTCAGTCTCGATTTCTGCAGCCTTCTCCATCATGGGCTTACCGAATAGGTTGTCATCACCTTGCCAGGGGACATCAACTAACTTGTCCTGCACCCGACTCCAGGTCCGATGACTGTAGCCAGGCCTGACGGCGTGCACCGATGCCGGCTGCGGCTACCCGGGCCGAAGCCTTGAAGCCATCATAGGCTGCTCGAGAGATAAACTTCGAGCACTCTCGGATCCCTGTAGACAAGGCCTTGAACCTCTGCAAAGGTTCCTCGGAGAGGCCAGCTGAGAACCTGGCAATATCCTTTGCCAGGTCCCATAAGTACATGCCCATGTACAGCTGCTAAGTTTGAACATGGCAAGATAGCATAGAGCCCTGGAAGCACTTTCTACCGAGGGCATCCAGGTTCCAGGCCTCCCAGCCGGGGGGCACTGAGGAGTGCATCTTCTGACTCTTCAGGCGGTGCATGGCCGATTCCACAACCATGGAATTGTGCGGTAGGTGCGCCTTTTGGAAACCAGGGCTCTTATGGACTCGATAAATGGAATCGACCCATTTGCTAAGAACCGGCGCCGAGGCCAGTGCCTCCCACATATGGAGGAGCAGCCGTTCCAGCATCAGAGGAACCGGTACAGTAAATTCTTCCTTCAGAGGAAAGTCATACTGGAGGGCATCGAGCTCCTCGGCTCGAGGCTCCTCCTCGGCATCCGCAGGGAATGCCAAAGCCCTGGCCATGTCCCTTACGAAGTCCGAGAACCGGGTATCCTCCGGGGGGGACCTTCTCCAAGGCTCGGACTCCGGTGAGTCCAAAGGGAGTCCACTGGGTCCGGAAGGTGTCTGGAGACTCCTCGTCCTCCGTCTCCCATGCCGACTCGAGCGGTTCCAGCCATGTGGGCTTCGCCCCGACACCGAGGACACCAACGTCAATGACCTCGGCCCCGCACGGGAGGTCGAGGGGGACCTTGACCGAGGATTGACTCGAGACTTGATGGACTCGAGGATCGGCTCGGTCTCCGGGGTCGACTTAGATGTCGAGGTCCCGGTGGTCGCGGCAGATGCACCGGTCAGACCGGCGATCAGCACCCGCTGCTGTTCCATGAAGGCAGCCAAGCTGCTCTCCAAGGCCGTCAACCTGAGTCCAAGCTCAGGAGACCCAGCAGCCTCCGACTCGGGCCCCAATGGCGTCGGACCCAACGTCGTCTCTCCTGGAGAGTCCATGAGGACAACAGAACTCACGTGACTTGGGGACTCCGGCTCCATACGAGGTAGCTTGGACGGCCTCTCCGACTCCGAGAGCCCAGGGCGGCGGTCAGGGCTATGCGACCTGGCCCTCGAGGACCCAGGAGCTTCCACCGCCGCCGCCCTCATGAGCTTCTTCTTCCTTTTGTGCTCCCGGGTGGGAGACCCCCTTTCAGAGGAACCATGACGGCGCTCGGGTTCCGACTCCCGAGATGTTGAGGCCTCTGACGAAGTCCAGGCCCGGCCGGACGCTGACTCTGAGAAAATTCTCTCACATTGATGCTGATGGCTCCGAAGTGTCTTTGACGACATTTTGCCACACGGGCCACAGGCCAGCGAGTCATGGTCGAGTCCGAGGCATCGGTCATATGTATCGGTGGGAGACATAAGTTTCTTGCACTGATCATATTTTTTGAATCTGCTGGCAGCCATCGGGGAAAAAGGGCCCCTGCAAGGTTAAAAGACCGGGCTGCCGGGGAGAGAGGTTGGAGGCAGCGCTGAGGTCCGGAGATACCGGGCTTCCTTTCCCGCCGGCTCCGACGTCATCGGGGGGCCCTTTAAATACTGCACAGCTGATTTCAGCGTCGGGAAAGAGGTTGGAGGCAGCGCTGAGGTCCGGAGATACCGGGCTTCCTTTCCCGCCGGCTCCGACGTCATTGGGGGCCCTTTAAATGCTGCACAGCTGATTTCAGCGTCCGGAGAGAGGTTAAAAGCCTGGTAGGTCAGGCGCAGCCGGAGGCGCTAGTCGGGGCAGCGATATAAGGGGCTAGATACAAGGGGCATATTAGGCCCCTTGGGAGCCCCTTGGAGCCACGAAGGAGAACGGGAGAGCTGGTTCAAGTGCTGCGTTGTGGTAGCTGTCGGCTAGATGGGCAAAAGAAAGAAGAAGATATTGCCGGCGGAGCAAACGGAGGTTGCCGTTGGACCCATGGACAGACATGTCAAGGTAGTGACCAATACCAATGTATCACTTGACCCGGACTTTCTTGTTCTACGATCGTCCCCGGCTTCTCTTAGTTCCCCGGACCGCTCACCACCATCTCCTCCAGTATATGTATCTCCACCTTTGTCCGCTCCTCTGGGCACTCAGTTTCAGCAGAGTACCCCGATAGATGTTGGGGGACAGCTGAAACCAGTGTTATGGGTGCCTGTTTCAGACGAAGCCAGGGTGGTCCAGGGTGACCAGGTCACCCTGGCAGATATCTGGAAAGTAGTCACCCGTATCGAAAACACCTTGGTCCCCACTGTAATACAGCTTTGTGGTTTCTCTTCTGAGATTACCACTAGGCTGTCTGAAGTGGATAAAAAGGTTGAGTCTATTTCTATACAGGTTGCTAAGTGTGAAACCCAGTGCCAGGCCCTTGCAGCTGTTAATTCTTCTCATATAAAGGAAAGTTTATATGTGCACACTAAGATGGAACAGTATGACAATTTGTTACGAGCAAAAAATGTTAGATTGTTGAATTTTCCTTTTTCTCATTTACTTTCTGCTGAAATTTTGCTAAGGAAGTATTTCAAAGAGGTCTTGGGGTTGGCTTCGGCTGACTCCATTGCTCTCTCTAAGTTATATTACCTTACTGGAAAGAGGTTGGCTACTGGTTCTCTGGTTGGGTTTGATGAGGTTAAGGGCATGGATGCCCTGGACCTTACCAAATTCCTAGAGGACTCTAGGGATACTATTTCTTCTAGAGCCACGTTGGTGGTATCCTTTCTTTCAGACCAGGATAGAATGCTTGTTTTTCGCAGTTATTTTAAAAATATGTCAGCTCTGTTCTGTGGTGCCAAGGTTCAAATGTTCCCAGATATTAGTAGAGTGACACAGACTAGGAGACAGGCCTTTTTGGCCCTTAAACCTAGACTGCTTGCTATTTCTGCTACTTTCTTTCTTAGATATCCTTGCAAATGTTTGGTTTTGTATTAAGGTTCAAAGTTTGTTTTTCTTGATCCTTCTCAGCTTGAGGTATTTCTGGCTGACAAGGAACAACTGGGTAATTAGTAACTGGAGGTGTGTGGGTTTAGTTTAAGCTGCCTGATAATTTAGAGCTTGCTCTATTTGTTCTTTGAAGTGTTTCTTTTTCTTTAAAGTTTCTCCCCGGATTGTGGGCTATGATGATGTATTGCTATTCATTGTGAGTTTTTTGGTCAATATTTGTTATATTGTTATATTTTGCCTTTAAGAAACATCTGTGGTTTCTTTATGCTTGCTTTTGTAAGTTTTTTGAAATTTCAATTTAAAAAAAAAAAAAAAGACCGGGCTGCCAGTGAAAATAACAAAAAAGGCGCAAACGCTAGTCACGAAGGACAAAAACCGAAAAAAGAATACCGGACTCGATACCGGTGTACCGAGCCCAGGCGGGAAGGGGAACTGGCGTCGAACCGCATCAGAAAAAGCGAAAATCGCAGAAAAAAATCTACTTTTACCAGGTGACACGAACTCACGTCTGTTGGGCTCCACGGAAAAAGAAAGACTGAGCAAGATGGCATCCTTGGACAGGAAGGGGACCGTGCATGTGCGCTGCATTCCCAAAGGCTTTCCTTGAAAGCTGGGGAAATGCTCCGCACAAGGGCTCCGTCGGCGCCGACGTCACCCATATGTGAGGACTGACTTCCTGCTTGGTCCTGGAGAATATGCATGTACGCATCTCTTAGATCTAGAGAACATAGCCAGTCCTGACTTTGGAGGTATGGTAAAAGTGTACCGAGGGAGATCATTTTGAACTTTTCTTGGAACAAATATTTGTTTAATTCTCTGAGGTATCTGTCCCCCTGTCTTCTATGGAATAAGAAAATAGGGGGAGTAAAACCCCGTCCCCTGTTGGGGAATGGGTACTTCTTCGATTGCTCCTTGAGCTAGAAGTGATGTGACCTCTTGCCACAAGAGGTCGGTGGCAGGGTCCTGAGAATTGAACTGTTTTATTTTTGTAGGTGGGGGCAAGTTGAGAAAATGAAGCTTGTACCCCATTTGTACAATGGACAGAGTCTAATTTTTGTTGTCATCTTTTGGCAAAAAAGCATAGTCTTCCTGGAATGGTCAAGGGTTTCTGGATCTTTTAGGGGCAGAATGACTAACTTCTCTAGATAGACGTCAAAGACCCTGAGGGGGCTGGGTCTGTTGAGCCAGTTGAGCTTTTTGAGCTTGCGGCTTTCTCTGCTGTCTGTTCTGTTGTTGCCCCTTCTGGGGAACATGGAGCGGACAGTGAGTTTGATGGGTGTAAGATTGGTAAGGCTTCTTTTTCTTACTGAAAAAGGGTTTTTTGAATATTTTCTTCTTTGCTGGGTTGGCTGTAGACTTTGAAAATCTGTTTAAAGTAGTACTGTCAGATTCAAACTGATTAGCCTTGTCCTGCCAGTCCTTGCCAAAGAGATTTTCTCCTGTGCAAGGAATGTTTCCCAGCTTTTCTTGTACCCACTGTTCTAAGTCTGATGCTTGAAGCCAAGCAATACGACGTGCTCCTATGGATATAGCAGAGGTTCTTGTAATACATTCAAAGCAATCAAAGGTAGCACGGTTCATGAACCTTGAGACATTCTGGGCATGCTTGACCAGAATAAGGTAGTCTGCTCTTTTTTCCTCCGAAACACAAGGACTAAGGAGCTCTAAGTCTTTTGTGACTTCTTCCAGGAACATTCCCATATAAAGAATGTAGGAAATGATCCTGGCTCCCAGCATGGAGGATTGAAAGTATCGACGGCCAAAGGCATCGAGAGTCCTGGATTCACGGCCTGGAGGATTAAAAGAATGTGTTTTAGCACTCTTGATCCTTCGCATGGCTGATTCCACTACCATTGAATGGTGTAGTAACTGAGTTTTTTGAAAACCAGGGCAACTTGTCACTCGGTAAGTAGTGTCAAGGCGTCAGGAATGTGAAGATATTGTTAAAGGAGTTTCCCACATTCTCAACATTAGATCATTTAAAATCTTGTGAATAGGAAGCATAGCTGCCTTCTTGGGAGCCATAGGGTATTGTAGAATTCTTAATTCTTCTGCCCTAGGTTCCTTTTCTGGAATCAGAGTGATTGCAAGACCCTTTGCTAAATCATGTATGAAATCCTGGAAGGACATATCCTCTGGAGGAGACATTCTGCGTTGAGGAGAAGGAACCGAATCTTCTAATAGATTCGCTCTGGTACCAGTAGAATCGTCAGAGTCATCGGAATCGGAAGACTCAAGCACCGGGTGCTCCTGTAATGCATGGTATCAGTACTGCTCGAAGTCGGTACCGAAATGTCTCGGTTCCTGATCCCCGATACCGGAGATTGTTATGGAGGGAAGCAGTCCTGTCGAAGCAAGTACTGTCGGTACTGGTACCGATGTCGGTACCGATACATGTTAAACCATCTGTTGTGGTCTTAGCGGTACCGAAGCTGCTAAGAGGGCCGCTAGACTGCGTTTGATAGCAAGGAATCTGTGATCCATCGCTCCTGCCGATGCCTGGGTGCCGGTACCGGTGGAAGCGGCTACGACCCCAGAACATGGCACCAGTAGTTCCACAGAGGTGAAGGCCTCTGGAACATCCTGAAGCCCGAAGACTCCCGCCGGGGCTGTTTTGCCGGTGAAGTATCCTCGAGGGAAACGCCAGTGGCATCTTGATACTTTGATGGAGATTTACCCTTCGAGGACCGGCTAGTCTTAGAAGACTTCAATTTGGTTACCTGAGATCCATGGGAGGAAGATGAAGCCCTGGAAGACGTCGATGCAACTGACATTGTGTTGGCGGCAAAAATGGTACCAGGTTTTGCAGCTCTATTCTGCAGGCCTCTTTTGGTCATCCTTGTGCAGGAGAGACACTCCGTTGGACAATGTTCAGGACCCAAACATTTTAGACACCAATCATGGGTGTCGGTGACAGAAATGGTACCGCCATATTTTGAGCATTTTTTGAAACCACTAGCTGGTTTCTCCATGCTTGAAAAAAATGGGCCTAGTGCCCAAAATGGCGCCTATCACCAGAAGCAGGGAAAGATCCCCGAAGAAATACAAGTTGTTTTTTTGGGGTTTTTTTAAGGAAAGAAGAAGAAGAGAACCGGCGGTACCGGTAGGCATCGAATGAAGGCAGAAGCGACCACTAAAAACAAGAAATAAAGGTAAATTTTCTGCGGTGACAGGGTACCACGTCCTGTCGGCTCCACGGAAAATGAAGAACTGAAGTGAGAGAGGTACAGAGGCAGGAAGGCAGCACACATGCGCTGTGGGATGCTCCCAAAAGCTTTCCTATTGGACGCTGGGGAGCGTTCCCACGTGGGGTCCGTCAGTTCTGACGATACCCATATGTGAAGACTACATTCCTGCTTGTTCCTGGAGATACATTTTATAATTTGAGTTATATGGATTAGCTATATTTTTATTGTAACATTTAGATTAATATTATAAATTGTAATTTACATTTAAGGATAGTTGATTATTGTATTAGCTTTCTTTTATTGATTTTATTATCTTCCTTATCTTTTGTAAACTGTCTCTGATCCTGACTGGGGATAGAAATGGGGTATAAATATCCAATAATTAAATTAAATTAACTTCTGGCATCTCTTGCCCTTAATCTTTGGTGATCACTAGCCAAGAGCAAAGGTCACATTCGCATTAATGCCAATAACTGAAACTTGTTCAGACAAGTGATAAGATGTATCAATGTAATGATATCCAGAATTTGGTAAAATTACCAAAACACATATCTTTGCCCTCAAAATCTCAATTCCACATCCCATGTCCCCAGTTTGTTCTGCATCCAGAGACCCCTATGTTTTCTCGGGCAGAAGCAAATGTTTGTAGGTCCTTCTGGCACCACTGAAGAATACAAAATGAAGCACTACTGTGTGGTATTATTACGCATTCTACAGTGATGCCAGCAGGAGAAACAAGCATCGCCTCCTCCGATGAGGAATGGAGGCTCTTACTACAGGATGAATTGCGGATTTAGGTGGTGGTGGGGAGGCCCTCATTTGATTAGCATATGACTAACCTTGAGTATTAAAGGGCAGGAGTTTCACATATCTTAAGGGTTTGGGCAGAAGGGGGATCAGGGATTTTGCTCATGTTGGGGGATGGGATGGAAAGTGGCCTCTTCAATGCTAACTTGCTGTTGCACCTTAGGCTAGTTAGCATGGGGGATTTAGAGATGCAAGGTATGCACAGAGTACAAGACTCCAAAATAGGTAAATTGATACAGTTGGCATCTGTGCAGTATTTATTATTATAAAATATTTATGTAGCATTAAAATATTATAATGTTCTAATAAACATCTATTTCTGATTGTAGGTATGCCTAGACTTCGCATTGTATGCAACCATTAGAAATCAACAAAGCCAGGACCATCTTGCAACCAAACCAAGTTGCTCCCCAGACTGAGAAACTAAGCAAATATTGATCAGTTTTATTTTCACTTTGTTGACTCTGCTATTATTTCAGACTACAACTTTTGTGTGATAAGCAGGAGATGACAGCTCAGTCTAAATCTTTATTTTTTTACGTCAAACTTATTGGCAAATTTGCAGGCATGATTGTAGCACATTCATTGCATCCTGAAAATTTGTAGCCAGGCTAGCATTTGTTGTTTTCCTTAAGTAACCTACAAAACCTTAACTACCTCATGTTTATAAAGAAAGGAACAGAGGGGCAAGCAATGTTTCCTTTTTCAAAAATTTACAAGGTTTTCTGCATGAGTTTTCTAGATGTTTTTGATGTCCCTGGAACTATTTCTGGATCAGAAATTGTTAAATAATTTCAAGGTTTTTCACATACTAATTTCTTAACATTCAATGTGTACCAGAAACCTATTAAAAGAGGTTAAAAATCTTTGTGTCTCCAGTTATGATTAGTCTCTGGATATAAGCAGTGAGTGTGCCAAACATATAGACAGCAATAATGAAACCCATTTGAAAGGCATCATTGATGAACATATAAATCATTTAGAGGGTAATTTTAGGCACCTAGGTTAATAGGGCAGGTGCCTATGTGTATTTGTAAGATACTATCAGAAATCTTGTGGAAAGTACACACTGAAGGCATGTTAATGCATATTTTACACGCATACATGTGTATTTTAAAAGACATGAGCATAAACTATGACTCCACTCATGATCTATCCCAACCTCTCCCCTCAGCACCTGTACTCTACAAATATGCACCAACATGCACCATGCATACCTTAAGGCATGGCCTAATTTTATTAGACCTTTTACACATGAAAAAGATTTATGCATGCATTTAATGCCCATTTTATAACACCAAAAATGTATGTACTTGATTTTATAAATCAAAAGCGTAAATGGCCAAAAATGCATGTTAATTTAAAGGTGAGATCATTTACACCAGCCATAGAGGTGGTGTAAATGCCTTTGCCTAGAATCTTATAGAATGCGCATAAATGATAAGATTCTATAATTTGTGTGTAACTCTGCACTCCACTCAAATGCCACCCTTCTGCTTGCCCACAGTCCACGTATGCATCATTGCCTTACGCATGTTCTTATGTTGCAGCTCATTTACACATAGAGATGGCCACTTAAGTACATCAATGACTAAATTACTGAAATGTACATGTTTTTTTCGTGCATTAAGTGGCTCCATATAAAATTCCCCTCCACATGGATAAATGTTGGTCTTATAAGCCTCTATGGGGGTAATTTTATAAAGCATTTTGACATATGTAAAGAATTGGTATCAATTCCTTGGTATCAGACAGAGAAAGGCTTTTAGAAAACTGCACGCACCAACAAGATGGGCATAGTTTGAGGGAGCTGGGGCAAAGGTGCCATATATGCAGGCATTTTATAAAATATGCATGAACGTGTATAGAGAACATGCACTGTTTGTACCTTTACAGCAGGTATAAATTTGCATGAGAGCATTTGCGCGCTACTGGGGATAGCACCAATGTTGCCTTTATACATGATATGCAATAGGTATTTTTCTTTTTCAATTTTACATAGGGACTTAGTTGTGATTATCCCTCCACATGACCAGAATTTATCTATCCAAAGTGGGGCAGTATTCTGTGGGAGCCAGAGGAGAAAAGGTTAACACAAAAATATGGAATTGTACTGAGGTGCGTACATGAAGCTTTCAGAAGTATGTGATGACATATGGAAAAATGTGAAAACACACCTATCAGTTAAGTGTGGTGGACAGAGAAAGGGTAAAAAGGCAACCATGAGATATAAACATGCCAGCTTAGCATGAAGAAGAACTAATGGCCCCCAGTATAGTTGCCAGAACGAGGGGAGTTAAAAAAGAGATATTTCTTGGGAACTGAGGGGTGGGGGAGAACCAAGCAAGAGAACCAGGTAAAGAACCGAGTGAGTGGAAGCAAAGGTCAGATAACAATATAAATCTGACAAGGCCCAAGCTGATAATTGCAGGCATGGGCCTGAGAAAAGGTCAAAGGAGAGGGGTACAGATATGAGAAGAATAACATGGCAAATCACACAAGTGAAGCCTTAGACAACTGGAACAGAGAATTAGATAATTAGAAAAAAACATGCCCAGAACAACAAGTATGGTCCTGAGTAAGGGTATATAATGTGACAGGACCAGATAGGTGATGAGTCTGTCTCCTGTGCAGTGAAGGCTGTGAGAGGTATGGATTCCCTGGGTTCCCTGTGGCCCCAGTATCCCTGTTGTTGTGTCTGAGAGTTTTATGTGTGTGCTAGTTTGTCTTGTGTGTGTCTAATACTGATTTTTTTTGTCCAGAATGCCTATCACTCATTTTCTCTTTCGTTGTAATAGACAGGACAGAAGGATGCACTTTTGTTTGCTATTTCTGAGTCAGGAAGTAAGGCAGAATCATGCAGGGAGGAGCATACATTCTTTCTTGTAGTTGTTCAGCTGATTTGCACCCAGATAAGTACAGAATGACCCTGTTTGTTTGCTAAGAGAAGTGGCAAGATCTGTAATTCCACTAGACTGTCTTTTCTTTGTACTTAGTCTTTTTGCTTCTGTAAGATAGGGAATAAATCTAATAAAAGGATTCCTTTGGAAAGAAAAATCTGTGAGATAGTAATTACCATGTACGAGCATGCTGTCCTGAATAAGGTGAAGTTTATTGGGAAGTGTAAGTCTTCCCTGTGTGTTTCTTTCCTTGAGAAGTGATATATCCTTTCTGAGTGTTTGTTCCCCTTTTGGATGGAGGAAGGTGTCTGCTTGGGAGCCATCTGGCCCACAGACCAGCTGACACTTCGCCCCGTACAATTTGAAGAAGGCCAGAAGCCAGACCAGATGTTATACATAGAAAGATGATATTTATCGCCACTATTCAGGCAATTTTAGAATGAGCTATATAAGTGAATATGTCTAGTAGATTTGTAAAAGCTGACAAATTTAGAAAGCAAATGCATACTTGCCTTTCTAAAATGCCACTTATAAGAACATAAGAAATGCCTTACTGGGTCAGACCAAGGTCCATCAAGCCCAGTATCCTGTTTCCAACAGTGGCCAATCCAGGTCACAAGTACTTAGCAGGTCCCCAAAAAGGCACAAATGTTCCACAATGCTCATCTCGGGGTAAGCAGTGGATTTACCGGGTCCTCTTGGTTTATGACCTTATGTTCTTATGACCTTTCCTCCAGAACTTATCCAAACTTTTTTAAAACCCAGCTATGCTAACAGCTTTTATACATCCTCTAGTAATGAATTCCAGAGTTTGATTAAATGTTTGAGTAAAAAAATACTTTCTCTTATTAGTCTTAAATGGGTTGCATTGTAGCTTCATTGCATGTCCGCTAGTCTTTATTATTATTGTTAATGAACATTTATAAAGCATTACCGGGCACACACTATGCTGTACAGACACAGAAAAGACAGTCCCTGCTCATCGAGCTTACAATCTAAAAGGACGGACATACAGTAGTATGGAAGGAGAGGGACAAAAGGGGCAATAAGGACCTGAAACATAAGGATGGGGATTATGAGCCAAAGACGGTCTCAAAGAGGTTTGTCTTCAACCTAGACCTGAAGAACAATCGATGTACATTTACCTGGTTCCACTACATTGATTGATTTATAGACCTCTATTATATCTCCCCTCAGTCGTCTCTTTTCCAGGTTGAAAGTCCTAACCTTTTAAGCCTTTCCTCATAGGGATATACGTCCATCCCCTTTACCATTTTGCTGACTCTTCTTTGAACCTTTTCTAATTCCGCTATATCCTTTTTAAGATACGGCGACCAGAATTGCACACAATATTCAAGGTGCGATTGCACCATGGAATGATACAGAGGCATTATAATATCCTTTGTTTTATTCTCCATTCCTTTCCTTATGATTGCTAGCATTCTATTTGCTTTCTTGGCTGCTGCGGCACACTGGGCCGAGGGTTTCAACATGTTATCCACAATGACGCCTAAATCTTTTTTCTGCATGGTGGTTCCCAAAGTGGAATCTTGCATCGTGTAATCATAGTTTGGGTTGTTCTTTTCTAGGTGCTTAACTTTGCACTTATCCACATTAAATTTCATCTGCCATTTGAACGACCAGTCTTCCAATTTTTCAAGGTCCTCTTGCAATTATCCACAATCTTCCTGTGTTTTAACAACTTTGAATAATTTTGTACCATCTGCAAATTTGATCATATCACTTGTTTTTCCCATTTCCAGCTCATTTATGAATATGTAAAAAAACAACAGACCCAGCACAGATTTCTGGGGTATGCCACTATTCACCTTTCTCCGTTGAGAAAATTGGCCATTTAGCCCTATCCTCTGCTTTCTATCTTTTAACCAGTTCCTGATCCACAATAGTACACTGCCTCCTATCCCATGACTTTTTAATTTTGCCAAGAAAATACCCCGCACTCCTACCCTCCCCCCCCAACCCCCTTGAAAAGGACAGTCTCCAACCCCATTGGGTTCCGCCTCAATATGAGCTGATGTTCCTGTATCAACATAAAAAACATATTTGGAAGTACTGAAAATAGGGCACTCGCCTCTCTAGCCTCCCCTCCAGATCCCTAAAGTTATACCTTCCCCTGTCCCATTCCATTCTGCAAGCATACCCAGGCCCCTCTCTTCCAAATGTCTCAGTAATGATCCAAATTCGGGAACTTTTACACATCCTCTCCCTTGGTGCACCAGTGGCCCTAAAAATGGGTGCAGCATTGCCTCCCTCCCCTTGAGCTCCTTCTCTCCCCCTCCCATCGATCCTTCAATCCACTCAGACTGACTGAGGAGCTAACACTGCGTGCTCCAGGTTCAGCCATTGCACCCCAGGCAGTCAAAAATAAAGCCTCAGCACCTTCAGGACAGTGGCCTTATAATAATGTGAATTCAGGGAAGTTAACCCCCCCCCCTTCCTTACCCATATTAATCGCTTCACTCCTATTTTGGCCTTGTCCCCCCCCAGATAAATCACACGATATGTCTCTCCCAGTTTCACAGTCTTACCTGGGATATGGATAAAAAGCTGCCCGAACAAGTAAAGAAATTTGAGGATGGTATTCATCATAAGCACTCCTATCCTACCCAGCCAGATCAAATGTAAACAGTCTTAATGCTGCAGATCTCTATCAATACCCCGCATCAGCGACACAAAATTTAGGTGGTATAACTCCGCAGGGTTCCCCGAGAATAACACTCCCAAATACTTAATTAACCCCCCTCCCCCCCAAATTTAAGACCTCAGTTTTCCACGGGTTAACCCAGAATCCTAACAGATCCAAAAAAAGTTTCAATCTCCTCTAAGAGGCTAGGCAGCGAACCCCCCAGATTAGTCAAGAACACCAGGGTGTCATCTGCATATAGGAGGATCTTATGCTCATCTGCCCCCACCTTAATTGGACAGATGGTCGAATTTTGCCTTACTCTAGCCACAAAAGCTTCAATAACAATAGCCAACAGCATTGGGGAAAACGGGCAGTCCTGGCAGGTACCCCTATAAAGGTGAAACTCCTCGGAGAAGTCCTCATTAATGAGAACGAGTGCCATTGGGGCAGTATATAAAGCTTGAACCCCCTGTATAAAACCCACCCCCAAAATGAACTTCGCCAGCATATCAAATAGAAAGCCCCATTCTACCCTATCAAAAGCTTTCTCTGCATCCAGCGCTACACAGAGCACTGGGTCCTTCCTTTGCTGGATGAGGTGCATCAGATCCACTGCCCTCCGGACATTGTCTGCAATAGCCCTGCCCCCAATAAAACACGTTTGGTCAAGATGAATGACAGCCGGTAACACCCTCTCCAACCTACGGGCCAACACTTTTGCAAACAACTTTGAATAACATTTTATCAGTGCAATTGGGCAGTAGCTTCCACATGGATCCTGAGGCTTCCCTTCCTTAGGCAGTACTATCAAGTTAGCCTGTGCCATAGTGGCCGGCATGAGTTCTCCCCTAAGAGCTCCTGTAAAAACCTTGGCCAGAAAAGGTGCGAGTCCATCTTTAAGATGAATACCCATCTTCCCCCGCAGCTTTCTTCTTGGTGAGGGGTTTAATTGCTTCCTTTACTTCCATGTCAACCGGCCTAACTGCATCGCTTCTGTCTCTCCCTACTGGGGTAGTTTTAAAGTCCTGATGTACTCCTCTGTCGAGACATCCCCACAAGTCTCTTCCAAAGAATACAGAGTCTCATAAAAAGTCTGAAGCTCCTTATATATCCCTTGCGTCATACATACTCACCTCCCCTCACACCCCTATAGGTCCCCAACCGAATGCACACCGCCCTCTGCATTTTTAGCTGCCAGGCCAGCAGCTTCCCTGCCTTATTCCCCTGCTCCTGATAATTGTGCTTCATTAAATGGAGCAAGTGGGTAATCCTCTCTGTCTCAAGTGCCTGGAGTTGCGCTCTGGCCACTCCTGCTTCAGCACCACCCGAACTCACATGGTAGCATATTCCACTTGTAACCTGCCTATCAGCTCCAACAACCGACAAAGTTCTTTCTCCCTTTCTCGTTTTTTTTTTTTTGCGAAGTGAGGTATATCAGGATCCCCCATAAAAAGGCTTTGCCAACATCCCACAAAGTTCCCCCGAGACGTTCCCTTCATCATTATTCTTCAAATAGTTATGCCATTCCTTCTCTTGTATCCCCACCACCACGTCTTGTTGCACAAGTGAAACGTTCGCCCTCCACCAGTTCCACTGTTTGCTCCCCCCCTGGTCCTATGGGTAGCCAGCGGTCTTCCACCATCCCATGATCTGCTAATGTGATGGGATGGATCCTGGCCTCCTCAAATTGACATAATTGTTCTCGTCAGATCAAAAGCTAATCCAGTCTGGAGTAGGTATCAGCCCTGGGTATAGAGCAAGTGTACTCCCCACTATTACCATGTTGCACCCTCTATAAATTAGCCAGGTCCCAATGTTGCATGTCTGCCCTCAATCCCTTTCTCTCCCAATAAAGAACCTTAGCCACATAGTTGGACCAATCCTGCACGCTCAGCACACAGTTCATATCTCCCCCCCCCCCCCCATCCAGTCTCCCTTCACCATCTTCTCAAAGTTTCCCAACCAATCTGAAAAAAAAGACCCTTTACTCCCATTGGGTGCAAATAAATTGAGGATCAAAAGTTCAGCATTCTCCACACGCCCCATGACCCATACCGCCCTCCCCTGTGTGTCCCCTCCCGAGGCATAGACTACAAAAGGAATTCTTTTGTGGATCAGGATTACCACTCCCCAGTTTTTAAAACTGAAGGCCAAGCAGTACATTTGCTCATATCCCTGGGTCCTTAAGCTTAGCGTGCTCTGCAAGGATCATGGGAATCCTGGAGAAGCATGATATCAATATGCGCTTTATTTAAATGGGAAAACAGCCTCTTGCGCTTTATAGGTCCATGAATCCTTCAGACGTTAAGGGAGGCAAATGTGTAAACCCCCCATCATAATCCCCTTCCCCTGTCCTGGCATATCCTCGCTCCCAAACCCACCACTCCCTCCTTACATCCACACCATACAGAGAACAGCATAGCACAGTAAACAACCCCAACATACCCGCCTCCCCCCCCACCCAATTATAAACAACTGGAAATCCTTGCCTTCCTAACCACCATTCTCTCCAGTTTTTTGCTTCAGGCTTCCACAGATCAGTGCCCCCAACCAATCAGCCCTCTCCCTCCCCACATCAATACCATATTACCCCTGCCATAATCTGCCCCCCATCATGTGCTCCTACCCAGACTTCACCTCCCCCTCAGAACCCCCTGTTCATATGCTCCTCCACAGCCACTCAAATCCCCCTCCCCACATTCACTCACCACCTGCCCAAGCCCACTAATATGGCCCACCACATGGTTCATGTCACAAACCAAACCTGCAGGCCCATCCAACTTGGTTTCTCAGACTACAAACATAGCAATGGCCATAATAAAGGACATCAGTGCCGCTGCAACCTTTCATCCTTGTGCGGAGTTCTTCTCCATCATCTGTAGCTGCTGCCCTGCCACCGGGCCTGTAGAGTCTCCCTGATCTGCGCAAGCATCCACCTCCTCCGGTCTCACTGTCGCCATCTCCATCACCAATACTATCTCCGAGGGTGATGGCGGTTCCTTTTTTTTGTGGCAGCACAGTGATCCGGGCCCAGACCTACGGGGAGAGTCAATTGGTCCAGCCTTGTCCACTGCTATAGCAGATGTCTGTTGCCAAGCTGCCACCACCTACGGGGCATAAAAAAACGTGCGCACCCCGTTCACCACAAAAGTCAGTCTTGACGAATATCAAAAGGCTGCCTTGAAACCTTTCTGCGCGTTCTTCTCTGCATCTCAGCCCACTGTCTTGGCCATCAAATCCAGAAACACCATTACTTTCCAATTTTTGTATACCACATGTCCTGTTTGACTGGCAGCCGGATGATAAACACCCTATCCTGATATTGGAGCATCTTCACTATGAAAGCCCGGAGTTGGGCATTGCTTTCAGATTTAGGCTGCAGCTCGTGATGGCCCCGATCCAACTCATACTCCCTCTGCAACTTGGCAGCCCAGGAAACACTCTCGCAACTTAGCCCACACAAAGACAAGTGGGTCTTGACCCTCTTCCCTCTCCAGAATGCCAAAAATCTTCAAGTTAGAATGGTGATCATGATTCTTTTAGTTTCTCATTCATTCAAGCCACTTGTTTCTTTAAGTAGGCCACGACTTCCTGCATGTCTTTCTGTGTGTCCTCAGTCCTGCTTATCTGGGTCTCTGTCTCATCCAGGCACACCCTGAGCACCACAGACCTCTCCTCAATCTTGCCCAATACTTTGTCCACACTCCCTTTCTTGGACACCCTGATTTCCTGCAGCTCTGTCAAGAGTTCCAATTCTTGATCCACCGCTTTGACCCGGAGAAAGGCGGGATATAAATACAGTTAAATAAATAAATAAATCCAGGCCACATTCCTCCTGTTTGCTCGCTATGGAGAAACATGACGATGGCAGACGGGACGGCACTCCCGCCGCCAAGGCAGCCACCTTCGCCTTAACCACATAAAGATCCCAAAATGTCATAGTTGCTTTCAATTTAAAGGTCTTCGGCATGTCTCTTGCTTTTTCTCTCTCACAGGGCAGTGTCAGGTGAAAAATAGAAATCAGCGGTAATGCAGGGAGGAGGGACAGCAACGCTCACAAAGTTTGCTCACCTCGCCAGCCAGACCAGAAGCCCCATAATTGTATTTTTTATAATGGTTTCTACAATTTTGCCCTGTATGGACGTCAGGCTCACTGGTCTGTAGTTTCATGTTCACCCCTGCAACCCTTTTTAAAAACTGGCGTTATATTGGCCATTCTCCAATCTTCAGGAACTACAGATGATTTGATGATAGTTCACAGATTTCTTTTTTTTTTATTATTTATATTTTATAGTTCACAGATTTCTAATAGTATGTCTGCAATCTCATATTTCAGTTCTTTCAACACCCTTGGATTTATAACATCCAGCCCAGGTGATTTGCTACTTTTCAGTTTATCAAACAGTTCCAATACATCCTCCGGTTTATCGATACCATTTCAGGCATGAGTAACTTTCCTACATCTTTTTCAGTAAAGACCGAAGCAAAGAATTCATTCCATCAATCCGCTATGGTCTTGTCCTCCCTTAGCATCCATTTTACCCCTCTATCATCTAATGATCCAACTGACTCTCTCACAGGGTTTTTGTTATAATGTATTTGAAAAAAATTATTATGCGTTTTTGCTTCCACAGAAAGCTTTTTTTCAAATTCTCTCTTTGCCTGCTTTATCAATGCCTTGCATCTAATTTGCCAGTGCTTATGTTTTCCATTTTCGTCATTTGGTTCCTTTTTCCATTTCCTGAAAGAGCTTTTTTGGCTACAACAGCCTCTCTGACTTCACCTTTAAACCATGTTAGCAGGTTTTTGGCCTTCCTTCCACTTTTCTTAAAGCATGGAATACATCTGGTCTGTGCTTCCAAGATAGTATTTTTAAACAACTTGATGTAAAATCTTTAACCTTTGCAGCTACTCCCTTTAGTTTTTTCTTATTTTCCTCATTTTATCATAGTCTCCCTTTTGAAAGTTAAAAGGTAGTACTGTGGATTTCCTTGCCGTCCTTCCTCCATTTATTAAATCAAATGCGATCATGCTATGATCACTATTGCCAAGTGGCCCCAACACCCTTATCTCTTGCACCAGATCCTGTGTTCCATGAAGGACTAGGTCCAAAATAGCTTCCCCTCTTGTCAGTTTATTTCTTATAGAAACTTTATCTCCCTAGCATGTCCTGCTGTAGCATTGACGCGGTCGATACCAAGATAATTGAAATCACCCATTATTTCTATATTGTAACTTTTGTTAGTTTCCCTGATTTCTTTTAGCATTTCATCATCCATCTGTTCATTCTGGCCAGGCAGTTGGTAATACCCCCTCCTCCCCCCCCCCCCCACTGCCATCGCCTTCCCCTTTTTACATGGAATTTCTATTCATAGAGATTCTACAGTGTACTTTGTTTCCTACAAAACTTTAATCCTATGTGATTCAATGCCCTCTCTAACAGAGCGCAACCCCTCCACCAATTTGATCTACTCTATCATTGCGATATAGTTTGTACCCAGGCTTCACAGTGTCCCATTGGTTGTCCTCCTTCCACCAAGTCGCTGAGATGCCAATCATATCTAACCTTTCATTTAGTGCTATATATTCTAACTCTCCCATCTTATTTTTTTAGACTTCTAGTATTTCCATACAGGCATTTTAGAGGTTGTATTTTATTCATATTAATCTGGTTATCAGTTGATAGGGGTAATTTGGAATCTTTCAACTTTTTACTTAAGGGCATCTGGGTTACTTTTATCCTTACTGGGACTTCTCTGTCGGGATGCCCTAACTTCCCTCTTTTGCTAGTATCCTTTAAGGCTACATCCTTTTGAACCATGTGTTCTTGGGCGACTGTTGGCTTTCCCCTATTATCTAGTTTAAAAGCCACTCTCTCTCTTTTTTAAAGGGAATCCATGCCTCCAGTTCCTCCTCCCGGAACAAGTGAATAACATCGGCCTCCTGACAATTGTCTGAAGGTGAGAGTACATCTTCATCCACATCAGACATTTGAATCCAAGCCAATGTCCAAATCTCAGACAGATCCCAGTTTATCCCCATCTCCAGGGGGCGACCTTTGCCAGGGACACATAGTCGTACGCAACCAAACAGGGCTTCCACTCTCAGACTGCTCCTCATAAGACCGTGCCTGGGGGCACCCAGAGGCTATAGGGTCTGAACTTCCATGCCACAATGACCAGGCCTACTGTAAAAGGAAAAAGGATTCCGGCGAGGACAATCCAGAGTCTGGAAGCTCTCCTCTCAGAAATGACCCCCCCCCCCCCAACACCAGGGGACATAGCTGCTGCAGATCCCCTCAAGGATGGGGAACAGCCCACAGCACAGTTGCTGGAAACTCTGGCTGGCTGGACATCTTTACCCACAGCATTCCAATTTTCTGGCTATTCAACAGACCCTTAATGGGATAAGAGTGTCCAGTTGAATCAATTTTCCCTCCTCCTATGGCTACCAAAAAGACCAGAGTCAAGTGGAACCTTCCACATCGCACTCAAATGAAAACAGTCACCCACAAGGTGGTTATTCATGAGACTTTAAATCAATCTTTTCCTCTCAATTTTTCAGATTTTCTTCAGAGTATAGAAAATCCATTCACCATCTGCTGGAGATAAAGATATATTGAAGAGAGGCCTCTGGTGCTAAAGTAGATAGAGGGAGTTGTGTCATTGAAACCTAGGCTTTTCATTGGTTCACTGTCTCCACCAATCAGCTGGTAGGGGAACACAACCCACGTGTTTGGACTGGTCTAGCAAGACAATATTGAATAGGATATTCCACATATGTATTTGTGTTCATAGCCTGTTCAGTGCTTATCTCAGGCTGCATAGTTACTATGGGCATAAAAAGCGCTCCCTGATCTTACTTATCATTTTTGGCAAACCTGCATAGATAAACTTCCAACCAATTTATGCAAAAATCCTTTCTAGAACAATTCAACTTCCAAATCAATAAAGGCAATAATGACCTCAGAATGGCCGAAACCCTACATGTAGTGAAAAAATCACTATAGGGAATAACAGACGCTCACATCATAGGTCAAATGGCCATCATTCTCACACATTCCATTATACTTTTAATAAATTCAAAAAACCACAATATTACTTCTGGGAAACATTATACTAACCCAACTGAACTCCAGCCTAATTGGGGCTGTCTGAGAGGGGGAGGAGTCAGCTCCATTTGAAAAGCAGCTACCTTCAGGCAAGTTAAAGAGCTAACTGTCATCAGCTTCTCTTCCCTGATTGGGGTTAACCAGCTCTGCAGTGTTCCATCTCTCCTGCTTACTGAACTCCAGCCTAATTGGGGCTGTCTGAGAGGGGGAGGAGTCATCTCCATTTGAAAAGCAGCTACCTTCAGGCAAGTTAAAGAGCTAACTGTCATCAGCTTCTCTTCCCTGATTGGGGTTAACCAGCTCTGCAGTGTTCCATCTCTCCTGCTTACTGAACTCCAGCCTAATTGGGGCTGTCTGAGAGGGGGAGGAGTCAGCTCCATTTGAAAAGCAGCTACCTTCAGGCAAGTTAAAGAGCTAACTGTCATCAGCTTCTCTTCCCTGATTGGGGTTAACCAGCTCTGCAGTGTTCCATCTCTCCTGCTTACTGAACTCCAGCCTAATTGGGGCTGTCTGAGAGGGGAAGGAGTCAGCTCCATTTCAAAAGCAGCTACCTTCAGGCAAGTTAAAGAGCTAACTGCCATCAGCTTCTCTTCCCTGATTGGGGTTAACCAGCTCTGCAGTGTTCCATCTCTCCTGCTTACTGAACTCCAGCCTAATTGGGGCTGTCTGAGAGGGGGAGGAGTCAGCTCCATTTGAAAAGCAGCTACCTTCAGGCAAGTTAAAGAGCTAACTGTCATCAGCTTCTCTTCCCTGATTGGGGGTTAACCAGCTCTGCAGTGTTCCATCTCTCCTGCTTACTGAACTCCAGCCTAATTGGGGCTGTCTGAGAGGGGGAGGAGTCAGCTCCATTTGAAAAGCAGCTACCTTCAGGCAAGTTAAAGAGCTAACTGTCATCAGCTTCTCTTCCCTGATTGGGGTTAACCAGTTCTGCAGTGTTCCATCTCTCCTGCTTACTGAACTCCAGCCTAATTGGGGCTGTCTGAGAGGGGGAGGAGTCAGCTCCATTTCAAAAGCAGCTACCTTCAGGAAAGTTAAAGAGCTAACTGTCATCAGCTTCTCTTCCCTGATTGGAGTTAACCAGCTCTGCAGTGTTCCATCTCTCCTGCTTACTGAACTCCAGCCTAATTGGGGCTGTCTGAGAGGGGGAGGAGTCATCTCCATTTGAAAAGCAGCTACCTTCAGGCAAGTTAAAGAGCTAACTGTCATCAGCTTCTCTTCCCTGATTGGGGATAACCAGCTCTGCAGTGTTCCATCTCTCCTGCTTACTGAACTCCAGCCTAATTGGGGCTGTCTGAGAGGGGGAGGAGTCAGCTCCATTTGAAAAGCAGCTACCTTCAGGCAAGTTAAAGAGCTAACTGTCATCAGCTTCTCTTCCCTGATTGGGGTTAACCAGCTCTGCAGTGTTCCATCTCTCCTGCTTACTGAACTCCAGCCTAATTGGGGCTGTCTGAGAGGGGAAGGAGTCAGCTCCATTTCAAAAGCAGCTACCTTCAGGCAAGTTAAAGAGCTAACTGTCATCAGCTTCTCTTCCCTGATTGGGGTTAACCAGCTCTGCAGTGTTCCATCTCTCCTGCTTACTGAACTCCAGCCTAATTGGGGCTGTCTGAGGGGTAGGAGTCAGCTCCATTTGAAAAGCAGCTACCTTCAGGCAAGTTAAAGAGCTAACTGTCATCAGCTTCTCTTCCCTGATTGGGGTTAACCAGCTCTGCAGTGTTCCATCTCTCCTGCTTACTGAACTCCAGCCTAATTGGGGCTGTCTGAGAGGGGGAGGAGTCAGCTCCATTTGAAAAGCAGCTACCTTCAGGCAAGTTAAAGAGCTAACTGTCATCAGCTTCTCTTCCCTGATTGGGGTTAACCAGTTCTGCAGTGTTCCATCTCTCCTGCTTACTGAACTCCAGCCTAATTGGGGCTGTCTGAGAGGGGGAGGCGTCAGCTCCATTTCAAAAGCAGCTACCTTCAGGCAAGTTAAAGAGCTAACTGTCATCAGCTTCTCTTCCCTGATTGGAGTTAACCAGCTCTGCAGTGTTCCATCTCTCCTGCTTACTGAACTCCAGCCTAATTGGGGCTGTCTGAGAGGGGGAGGAGTCAGCTCCATTTGAAAAGCAGCTACCTTCAGGCAAGTTAAAGAGCTAACTGTCATCAGCTTCTCTTCCCTGATTGGGGTTAACCAGCTCTGCAGTGTTCCATCTCTCCTGCTTACTGAACTCCAGCCTAATTGGGGCTGTCTGACAGGGGGAGGAGTCAGCTCCATTTCAAAAGCAGCTACCTTCAGGCAGGCCCGCGCCTGAGGTCCTCACCAGAGGGCCCTTTGGTGTGGCCCTTAGGAGTGGACCGTGTAAGTAAGACCGTACCATTGTGACTCTCGTATTGCACTCACAAACTCAGTTAGGACTTTGTGACAACAGATCAGGTACCTTATACTGTGTATAATAATGTTCCTTACCCAGTATTTCATGCATGTAGTTGATTATTTTCAAACAGTGTAAAGCTAAAATATCTGTACTAGAACAGACTAGCCAGAAAAGTGTTATTATCCAAAATCTCACGTAAGATATGTATGCAACAGTGTAAACAAATATCTGTACCAGAAAAGACTAACCAAAAAGTGTTGTTTAACCAAGATCTCACATAGTTTTACACTGTTGCATACATATAGTAACATCTGTACCAGAACAGACTAGCCAGGAGAGTCTTGTTCACCAAGATTTCATGAAACGTGAGGTATGTAATTTATACTCTGCTATACCCATACCTAAGAGAGGAAATTTCCAAATTGCACCTTGCATGACACCGGTTGCCTGATTGCATAATATCCTGGCCAGGACTCCCTCCAATTCACCCCTGACACAAGCCCTGTGATAAGGAAGCTTATCATAGTTCAGGAAGGAGCTATAATAGAGGTGAATTGGCTCTGAACAAGCAACCTGTCTTTTCTGGTAGAAATAATAAAACAGAATGTTCTCATAAAAGACTACCAGTCCCAGAATGCACCAGGTTTCCAACAGCCACTAGAAGAGCTGAAGTGGGAAAACGTGTGTTCAATCAGGAGAGCTATGAGGTAATCCCCAAGCACTCATCTCCAAGGGCAGGGCTTGATTCAGCACAGCTGCGCTGTGCTAGGGTGGAGCATCCCTCTAAACAGGTTAAAAGTAAAGCTTATTCTACACAGCAGAATCAGGAGGATCATCTTCTTCATGATCATCATCAGCAGGAGCAGGAGCAGAGGCAGCAGAAGCCAGAGCCCACGGACAGAGAGAGCAAGAAGCACTTTGGAAGAAAGAAGAGAAAAGCATATTGGAGGTCTAAAGGAGTCCATAGCAGTACGTGTGCTGGGAGGCATTCTAGAGGCAAGCATACTCCATTGGACTGGAGGAAACCAGAGGAGTGGGGTTACAGAGCCAGGAATCCCCGGACGGCACCTGTGAGGGAGACGGCTGCATTTGGAAGGGGCCCTAAGACCAGTGCAAGAAGGTATGTGAAGAGAGACCCAGTGTCCAGGGATCTTGATTGGAAGGCTGGACATAAGAACTGGACTACATACTGGCCAGGAGATCTGGAGAGGAACCTTAACAGCAATGGAAGCTCAGGTATGAACACTGATCTATGCCCTAGCTTTTCACTTGGAAGACAGCAGGGAGACAAGTATTGTCCTGAGAGTGCTCCATTAAGAAATTCCTCTGTGCCAATCCATGATATTGATTCTATGATAGTTGAAGAAGAAGGAAATATTGTAAATGAACAGTGTGAATACATGGATTGCTCTCTGTCTAAACTTCTGTGGTAATATACTTTTACAAAATACAACAACCATCACAAAGAAATATAAACTTGTTCTTTGATCTACTCAGAAAAGCTTTTGAGCAGGATTTGAGCCACGTTTAGAAAGTAAACCAGCCAAGAGGTTTGCAGCTGGTTAATTGTTAGCAATTGAGCCTTGCCTAATTGCCGGTGAGCTCTGAAGAGACACTTCTGGGTGTGTGTAAAAATACCAGAAGTTAGCCTTGAAAAAGAACAGTTTTTCATTACTTTGTGGGTTTTGTTTGTTTTTGAAGCACTGCTAAAAAGATATTAGCAGGAGCCCACAGAAAAGACCTTTCTGTTCCCATCAAGGTCTTTATGATTTGATGTGATTGCTTAAGAAGTTCAGTTGTTGTTTTTCCTGATTTGTTTTTCTAAGTATAATTCTGAAAGCAAGTATCCTTTCTGTGCTACCAAGCAAATCTGTGTTGGGAGAAATAACCCCATAAATAAAGTATATTTTCTTTGCTTTACACTCGAGCAAGCACAACTAATTTATTGTGAACGGCTGATTCTGGTATGAATGGACTACATTTTCCACAATCCTTTGCAAGTCATATTAACATTTGCCTTTGCCAAGACTGTGGACATTCTCACCCAGCGCCCTGTTTCACAGAGTTGGCCCAGAAGAGTCAGAATGGAACACATTATCATCACATTACTGAGCCTATACCTATTCCTCATAATTTGGACATCCAGCTCACTAGCTCTAAATACATCACACAATCACATCCCTAACTTACCAACTGGTGGGAGAAAATGGTCAGGTGATTTCTACTACAATTCACACAGGGTTAACTACCAACACCACCACCACTTACTACACATCCCACTTCAACACACTGCGAAGGCCAGACAAGGTAAAAACCCTTGCAGCCTAAAGTGTGCACTCATAAATGCTCGCTCACTTCACAAAAAGTGGCCAGTAATCACAGACATAATAACATCCCATAACCTAGATATCATCATGGTCACTGAAACGTGGCTTTCATCAGAAGACAATACCATCATTAACCAGCTACTCCCATCTAATTTTGTTGCTTTCACCAGCCATAGGCAAAATAAAAGAGGAGGAGGAGTACTCATCATCACTAGAACGGATCTCCAGTTCAAAATGGATGACTTCAACTGTAACAACAACCTAGAAACTGTATCAATCTCCAACAACATATGCTCCATAAACCTGATTTATAGAGCTCCATCAGCGGATCCAGATGACCTTTCATCCATAATAAACCTAGCATCCAATATCCAGGGTCCAAATAAACCTAATTGGATCTTAGGGGATATCAACCTGCCATCATTACAAGATAATCAAGCAACTGCATTCATAGAAGCCCTAGAGATCCTCGGATACACGCAACTGGTGCAAGAACCTACTCACGAGAAAGGTAACACTCTAGACCTCATATTTGCCCCACAGGTAATTCTTGATAAACCACAAAACATTATGCTATCAGTAACGGCAGTCCCCTGGTCCGATCATAAACTCATCACTTTTCAGATGCCTACCCTCAACATGTCACCAAGGCCCAAAATAGATACAAGCAAGACCACTAACCCAGCTGCCAGAAGTTTCCACCCGTTTAATAGAGAACGCATCCTCGCTGAAACATGCACACTCATTAATGAGACTTCCTTAAACCTAGATGAGTTGATCACCGCTTGGAACAGTAGACTCGGCTCAATCGCAATCTGTTCTCCAACAAACAAGGCCCCGAAGAAAAAATCATCAGCCCCATGGTTTACAGCCGACTTAAGGGCTTCACTAAACATTCTACAGAGACTGGAAAAGCACTGGAGGAAGTCACGCACCAGTAGTGACAAGTCAGCATACATTCAACACCTGACTTCACATCGCAAAGAAATCTCAGACAGGATGAGGCAATACCATACAGACACTCTGAGACAGTCATTGAATAAGCCACATGATCTGTTTAACTTGGTCAAAACTCTTGCTAAAGAACCAACCCCTGAGCACCATGGCGATATTCACCCGCAAGACTATGCAGTCTACATGCAATCCAAAATGTGCAAGACCGACAAAATAATAATACCTGACCCCCTTGACGTGCAAGAGCACTCAGCATCACTAACATCCTTCTCTATACCTTCAAAGAAAATTATCGAAGATACCATCTTAGCCCTAAACACCACCACTGCACACACAGATCCTTGTCCGGCATTCTGGATAAAGGATCTGCGATGTGACCTCTCTCCTATTATAGCCAACATCATAAACCAATCTTTTAACACTGGGTCTTTCTCCCCTACTCTCAAGCAGACCTCTGTCAGACCTCTTTTAAAAAACACCAAGTTAGACCCCCAAAAGGTAGAGTCTTACAGGCCCATATCTAGTATACCTATGCTCGCAAAAATCATTGAAAAAGTAGTACATAGACAATTACAGGATCATATTGACACTACTGCCCCACTAGATCCATCCCAACATGGATTTAGAGAGTCACATGGAGTGGAAACACTACTTACAGCCCTGTTCAACAATATAATTTCAGGCGTTGACAACATACGACATGGTTTCACACTCATCTTTTTAGATATAGCAGCAGCCTTCGACTCTGTATGCCATGAGATTCTCCTCTACCGCCTAAGAGAAAAAGGTATCAGCGGATCAGCGCTCGAATGGTGCAGATCCTACCTTTCTGGAAGATGGCAGCATGTTCGAGCAAACGGGACTACTTCGGAACCATTTCAACAAAGTCAAGGAGTGCCTCAAGGATCATCCCTATCATCCTTGATGTTTAATATATACATCCAACCCATCTGCAAAATCATTAGATCCTTCAATGTTAGTTGCATGTTATATGCTGACGATGTGCTTTTATACATGCCAATATCATTAGATAAACTAGACCTCGCCCCTCTAACTAATTGCTTCAATACTATATCTGAGTGGCTCCTATCACAAAACCTGTGAATCCAACACAAAAAGACGGAGGTTCTTTTCATCTCAAGGAACCCAAATTTCATACCACCCAGCTGCGTTAAGGTAAATGATGCCGAACTACAAGTTAAACCTGCTATACGTTACCTCGGAGTGACGCTAGACCAAAATCTCGACATGAAGAAACATGTAGCCAATACCGTAAGGGCGATCTACTTTAAAATCAGATCCCTCAGACACCTACGCCCGTTACTCGAATCAGATGATTTCCGCACCATTTACCAAGCCCTGATTATTCCCCATTTCGATTATTCAAACTCCATACTACAAGGGCTCCCCCGGTCCACCCTGCATCCCCTTCAACTTGCTATGAACAGTGCAGCGCGAGTACTCTTTGGCGCATCCAGGAGAGACCATGTGACACCACTCCTGAAGCAGTTACACTGGCTCCCCATTCAAGCCAGGATTTGTTTTAAGACCTTGCTCATGACTTTCAAAGCTGGCAATGAGCTCTCCTCCTCCTCTCTATCTGACCTCATCCAACCACTTGCACCTAACAGACCAAGAAGATCTGCAGAGTCCAACATGCTAGTAATTCCAAAAGAAGCAACTAAATGCACCAAAACAACAGCTAACAGAGCCTTCCAACTCTGTGCCCCAAGTCTATGGAATACCTTACCAGCACATATCAGAGCAATCCCCAACTTGAGCCAATTTAGAAAGGCCCTTAAACATTTCCTCTTCACCAAATATCTCACTGACATCTCCGATCCTCAGTCCCACTCGAATAACGAGCACCTCAACAATAATAGTAGTCAACTAGGCAAGCCCTTGCAACAGGCGTCCCCTACAATGTAAACACCAAACATTATCCTTTCTCAGTACACCTCATATGTATATAGTGTACCCTTTTTCCAAGTTGCATTTCCTGTTTAATGTAATGACCAGACATATTTAATTTGTCGGATGTTTCTGTTCCATGTGAACCGCGCTGATTGCAAACAGTGCAGTATATAAGAAATATAAATAAATAAATTAATAAATTAAATACAGACATACACCATTCACGACATACACAAGCATGCTCAAAGCGTCATTATAATATATTAAAAAGATGACATCACAGGAACGAGCTGTATCTCCATAAACAAAGGAAAGATACTAAAATTAGAACCTTTCATATACAGATTCCACCAGGTAGACCATCCAATACTTATCTCAAGGGAAGCTTCAAAACACCTGTTCCATCAATATTCAGCCACACCGCTGTAAATTCGCTTAACCGAGGAACTAAGACGCAGAGGCCAAGAGAGTGAGATAATTCCATAAATTGCTCAGAAACATAGGCTACACCCGACGAAAGCTCTCATTTCGCCACATATAGGCTTCTTCAGGGGGAACCATTTGATAATTCTATAATTCATAAATTCAACAGCTTACAAACTCTCCGCCATTCAGCCCCTCGGCATCTGACGCTCACTTTATAAGACCCAATAACCAATCACAACAACATACGTCATAATTCAACAAAAAAAGAGAGGAGGAGCTCCACAGTTACCTTAGTCAGAAAAAGGACATGAACAAGCTCACCCAACCTCATTCCAACCAAAAATTATAAAAATAAAGACCATTCAATCTTATCATTAAGACCATGTGGTTTATTTAGATTACCTTGTTTCTTCCAAGTTCTCTAATCCCTGTTACTTGTAAAATGCACTACAGTTATCCTGTATGTATATGTTTTGTTCCATGTGAACCGCGCTGATGATAATAGTGCGGTATATAAGAAATGTTAAATAAATAAATAAAATAAAGGTGGAAACAATGTATTCAAAGAATAGATCCAACGCTGCTCTTTTTTTCACTACATGTAGGGTTTTAGCCATTCTGAGGTCATTATTGCCTTTATTGATTTGGAAGTTGAATTGTTCTAGAAAGGATTTTTGTATGAATTGGTTGGAAGTTTATTTTTGGGTTTAGAGCTTTTTGTGAATTTTGCCTATTGGATTGCTCTTTACGGCTGGTGTTTTTTGTAAACCTGCATAGATCCCATGGACAATTAATACATCGGGGTACGCATTTAGCTTACCCGACAGGTCCCCCACTAAAGAGGAGGATCTCTGTATTATTTCCATTATTTGAAGTAATCCATAAATTTGCCAAATTAACCTAGTTGCACAAAGGCATGTGCTTCTTTGTTGGTGTGCCCACAGTGCCATGCCAGACGGGAGCTGCATTTAAAGGCTGGTCAATGGTGACATCGTTTGTGGCATAGTTTACAACCTGCTTCATTCTCACCTTTAATATAAAATGCTTAGTGCAGAAATCGGGTTGAAAAGCTCAAAGTATACCAAGGCAGCGAATAAAACTGCTTCAATGATCGTCAACTCTCCAATTGCAGCAGAGATGATTCCCCAGCTGCAAGAGATGGAGACTAAGAAAATCAGCTTTCACATTTTCTACACAGCTTTGTGGGTCATCAAAAAGGCTGGCTACCAGATGGTGCTACAACTACTGGTAGATCAAGGTGATCTCAGACACCACTATTGTACTCCAGGTACCCCTTGTTTACTGATGTTAGCCACCACTGTGTCATTGGACATTTCCCAGTCTACCATTCCTGCTATTGCTGATTAAAACTTCTCTAACACCAGATGTATTGCCCTTGCCTCCAGCCTTTTGAAGGAACATGAGGTTTTTTGCTTCAATCACTAACCTTGTGCCAATTGTCCTCAACAATAGGCCTGCAGCCTGAAAAACTGACATCAGTAGTCATCACTACCCAATTGAGAGGCTCCAAGTTCATGCCCATCAGAAAAGAACAGCTACCAAGACAGCTCCCTCCTGATCATTTTCATCAGGGGGCGCCCAAAGTTATCATGTTGCTGCTACAGCGACCATCTGGTCAGTAGGACCTGTTGCAGGGACTGCATGTTCATAGCATGATCGCCTTTGATTTAATTAGTGGAGGAGGGATAGTAAGGAAATCCACAGTAGTATCTTTTAACTTTCGAAAGGGAGACTATGATAAAATGAGGAAAATAGTTAAGAAAAAGCTAAAAGGAGCAGTTGCAAAGGTTAAAGACTTACATCAAGCTTGGGTGTTGTTGAAAAATACTATCTTGGAAGCCCAGGCCAGCTGTATTCCACGCTTTAAGAAAAGTAGAAGGAAGTCCAAAAAACTGCCAGCATGGTTTAAAGGTGAGGTCAGAGAGGCTATTGTTGCCAAAAAAGCATCTTTCAGGAAATGGAAAAAAGAGCCAAACGATGAAACCTGGAAACAGCACAAGCACTGGCAAGTCAAATGCAAGGCATTGATAAGGCAGGCAAAGGGAGAATTTGAAAAGAAGCTTGCTGCAGAAGCAAAAACACGAAATAAAGACTTTTTCAAGTACATTCATAGCAAAAAACCTGTTAGACAGTCAGTTGGTCCATTAGATGATAGAGGGGTTAAAGGGGCACTAAGAGGTGACAAGATGATAGCGGAAAGACTGAATGAATTCTTTGCTTCAGTCTTTACTGAGGAAGATGTAGGGATGTTACCCATGACTGAAGTGGTATTTAAAGGTGCGGAAGAATTGAAGGAAATATCGATACATCGGGAAGATGTATTACTACTATTAGATAAACTGAAGAGTAGCAAATCATCTGGGCCGGATGGTATACATCCAAGGGTGTTGAAGGAACTGAAAAATGAGATTGCAGACCTGCTATTAGTAATCTGTGAACTATCATTAAAATCATCTCTAATACCTGAAGATTGGAGGATCGCCAATGTAGCACCAATTTTTAAAAAGGGTTCCAGGGGTGATCTGGAAAACTAAAGACCGGTGAGCCTCACGTCAGTACCGGAAAAAATGGTAGAAACCATCATAAAGAATAAAATTACTCAGCATGTAGACAGTCATGGCCTAATGGGAGACAGCCAACATGGCTTTAGACAAGGAAGATCTTGTCTTACTAATCTGTTGTTTTTTTGAAGGTGTGAATAAACAGGTGGACAAAGGTGAGTCGGTTGATATAGTGTATCTGGACTTTCAGAAGGCCTTTGACAAGGTCCCTCATCAGAGACTTTTGGCAAAACTAAAGAGTCATGGGATAGGAGGCAGTGTACTACTGTGGATCAGGAACTGGTTAAAAGTTAGAAAGCAGAGGGTAGGGCTAAATGGCCAATTTTCCCAATGGAGAAAGGTGAATAGTGGTGTACCCCAGGGATCTGTGCTGGGTCCGCTGCTTTTTGACATATTCATAAACGACCAGGAAAGTGGAATAATGAGTGAGGTTATCAAATTTGCAGATGATACAAAACTACTTAAAGTTGTTAAAACCCAAGAGGATTGTGAAAAATTGCAAGAGGATCTTGATAAACTGGAAGACTGGGCATCAAAATGGCAGATGAAATTTAATGTGGACAAGTGCAAAGTTATGCACCTAGGGAAGAACAACCCAAACTATAGTTACACGATGCAAGGTTCCACATTAGGAACCACCACCCAGGGAAAAGATTTAGGCGTCATTGTGGATACCATGTTAAAACCCTCGGCCCAGTGTGCAGCGGCGGCCAAGAAAGCAAATAGAATTCTAGATATCATAAGGAAAGGAATGGAAAATAAAAAAAAAGATATTATAATGCCTCTATATCGTTCCATGGTGAGACCGCACCTTGAATATTGTGTGCAATTCTGGTCGCCGTATCTTAAAAAGGATATAGCGATATTAGAAAAGGTTCAGAGAAGAGCCACCAAAATGGTAAAGGGGATGGAAGGATACTCCTATGAAGAAAGGCTAAAAAGGTTAGGGCTCTTTAACCTGGAAAAGAGACGGCTGAGGGGAGATATGATAGAAGTCTAGAAATTAATGAACGGAGTGGAACTGGTAAATGTAGATAGATTTTTTTATGTTATCAGAATATAGAAAGACTAGGAGACATGCAATGAAGCTACAGGGTAAACTATTTAAGACTAATAAAAGAAAATATTTTTTCACTCAATGTGTAATCAAACTCTGGAATTTGTTACCGGCTGTTAGTAAAGGCTGTTAGTGTAGATGGGTTTAAAAAAGGTTTGGACAAGTTGCTGGAGGAAAGGTCCATAAACCATTATTAAGAAGGGAGCCAGGATATCAATGCTTGACCCAGTACAAGCATTGTGGAACCTGTGTCTTTTGGGGAAACTGCTAGGTACGTATGACCTAGATTGGCCACTGTTGGAAACAGGATACTGGGCTTGATGGACCTTGGTCTGACCCAGTATGGCATATCTTATGTTCTTATGTTCGTACTCAATCAATAATTTCCAAAGTCTCTGCCATGCACTCCCAAGCTCTTGATGATGTACAGTGGCAAAACGTTTTGGAGCTTGTGATAAGGAAGCTTATCATAGCTCAGGAAGGAGCTATAGAAAAGGTGAAGTGACTCTGAACAAGCAACCTGTCAGTTCTGGTAGAAATAAGAAAACAGAATTTTCCCATAAAAGACTACCAGTCCCAGAATGCACCAGGTTTCCAACAGCCATTAGAGGAGCTGAAGTGGGGAAACGTGTGTTCAATCAGGAGGGCTATGAGGTAATCCCTAAGCACTCATCTCAAAGGGCAGGGCCTGATTCAGCACAGCTGCGCTGTGTTAGGGAGGAGCACTCATCTAGGCAGAATAAAAGTAGAGTTTATTCTACAGAGAATCATCCTCATTATCCTGAGAAGCAGTTTGAGCTTGATCATCTTCATCATCAGGAGGATCATCAGAAGCAGAAGCCAAACCGGACGGACAGAGAGGGAAAGAAACCCTTTGGAAGAAGGAAGAGAAAAGCCTTTGAGAGGTCTAGAAGAGTCCAGAGCAGTACATATACTGGGAGGCATTCCAAGGGCCAGCATACACCATTGGACTGGGGAAAGCCAGAGGAATGGTGCTGCAGAGCTAGGAATCTCCAGACGGTACCTGTGAGAGAGACGGCTGCACGTGGAAGGGACCCTAAGACCCGTGCCAGAAGGTATGTGAAGAGCTAGTAAAATTGTTTTGTGAAGTGGGATTCCCAAGAGAGGTGTTGACTGACCGAGGGTCCAATTTTGTATCCAAATATTTGGCCCAGGTCTGGGATGCCTTTGGCATTCATCACGTGAAAACCTCAGCCTACCATCCACAATCAAACGGTTTGGTGGAGAGATTCAACCAAACTCTCAAACAAATGTTGAGAAGGGGGTTAGCAGGAGAGGTAAAAGAATGGGATATGTTATTGCCCTTTGCCTTATATGCCTGCAGGGAAAGAATTCAGGTATCCCTAGGTGTAACTCCATATGAATTGATGTATGGTAGGGCTCCACGGGATTTATTAGATATTTTGAGGGAACAATGGATTGATCCTGAACCAGGGAGTCAGGAGGTGCCACAGTTTCTACGTGACTTGAGAGCACGTTTGAAAAGGACCTCGCAGGTTGCTGAGAGGAACCTGCAGGACAGTCAAGTTCGCCAGAAAGGGTGGTATGATAGGAAGGCCAAAAGCCGCCAATTAAGCATTGGTGAAAAGGTTTTGGTTCAAGTAGCAGGTACAGCCCCAAAATTTGAAGTACAGTGGAAAGGGCCATGGAAGGTTGTTAAACAAGTGAGCCCAGTATCTTATATGGTAGAAAATGCAAGAGGGCGTAGGCAGACCTACCATATTAATGTACTTAAGTCTTGGAAGGAGAGGCCTGTAAATAATAATGACCCTGAAGCCAGTCAGGAAGTAAGTGAGCTTCAAAAAGAGAACACTCTCGTAGGTATTACGGACTGTAGGAAAGAAGTTTCACCAGTTAAACCAGTCCGTAATAACTTAAGCAGGGGGGTATGTGATAAGGAAGCTTATCATAGCTCAGGAAAGAGCTATAGAAAAGGTGAAGTGACTCTGAACAAGCAACCTGTCAGTTCTGGTAGAAATAAGAAAACAGAATTCTCCCATAAAAGACTACCAGTCCCAGAATGCACCAGGTTTCAAACAGCCATTAGAAGAGCTGAAGTGGGGAAACGTGTGTTCAATCAGGAGGGCTATGAGGTAATCCCTAAGCACTCATCTCAAAGGGCAGGGCCTGATTCAGCACAGCTGCGCTGTGTTAGGGAGGAGCACTCATCTAGGCAGAATAAAAGTAGAGTTTATTCTACAGAGAATCATCCTCATTATCCTGAGAAGCAGTTTGAGCTTGATCATCTTCATCATCAGGAGGATCATCAGAAGCAGAAGCCAAACCGGACGGACAGAGAGGGAAAGAAACCCTTTGGAAGAAGGAATAGAAAAGCCTTTGAGAGGTCTAGAAGAGTCCAGAGCAGTACGTATACTGGGAGGCATTCCAAGGGCCAGCATACACCATTGGACTGGGGAAAGCCAGAGGAATGGTGCTGCAGAGCTAGGAATCTCCAGACGGTACCTGTGAGAGAGACGGCTGCACGTGGAAGGGACCCTAAGACCCGTGCCAGAAGGTATGTGAAGAGAGATTCAGTGTCCAGGGATCTGGATTGGAAGGCTGGACATAAGAACTGGACTACATACTGGCCAGGCTATATAGAGAGGACCTCTGACAGCAATGAAAGCTCAGGTATGAACACTGATCTATGCCCTAGCTATAACCTTGAAAGACAGCAGGGAAACAAGTATTCTCCTGAAAGTGCTCCATTGAGAGATTCATCTGTGCCAATCCATGATATTGAACCCATGCTTGTTGAAGAAGGGGGAATGGTTGCAGATGAAGAATGTGTTTATATGGACTGCTCTCTGTCCAAACTCCTTTGGTGATTTTCTGTTATAAAGTACAGCAACCATCACAAAGAAATACAAACTTGTTCTTTAATCTGCTCAGGAAAGCTCCTGAAGCAGGATTTGACCCACGCAGTAGGAAGCAAGCCAGCTAAGGGGTTTCAGCTGGGTAACTGCTAGCAATTGAGCCTTACCTAATTGTTTGTGAGCTAGGAGAGAATCACTTCTGAATCTATGTGGGAAGATATAAGAAGTTAACCTGAAAAGAACAGGTTTTTTTTTCTCTTTGTAGCTTTTGGTTTGTTGTTTGATATATGCTAAGAAAACATTAGCTAATGCCTGACAAGTTTGAATGTTGTTTTCCTGATTTTGATTTTGTTTTTCCAAGTTAAACACTGGAAGCAAGTAACCTGATTTATGTGCTACCAAGCATATCTGTGTTGGGAGAAATAACCCCATAAATAAATATCTTATTGGCTTTAACACTTGAGCACAACTAAATTATTGTCAGCAGCTGTGTCTGGTGTGAATGAACTGCATTGCCCACAATCCCTTGCAAATCATATAGATATATGCACTTGCCAAGACTGTGAAGATTCTGACCCAGGCAGCCGTCTGACAAGCTGCAATAGCAGCCCGTCCAATCTGTCCCATCTGCCCTGTATGAGAAATGTCAGTCTCAGTTTCAAACCAGACCCCAAGATACTTGAGGGACTGGGATGGGACCAGATTGTTCTTCACATAATTCACTACCCAACCTAACAACTGGAGAACTCTTTGAATGGCCACCAAGGCACTCTCCTCCAAATCAGTCAGTCATTCAAGTAGAGATGGACCAATTCCCTCACTGCACAGATATGCCACCACCACTACCATGATCTTTTAGAAGGTCATTGGAGCCATGGCCAAGCCAAAGGATAGGGACTTAAACTGACAGTACTTGCCTAATACACAGAGGTAGAGAAACCTCTGAGACTTTTTTTTTTTTTAATAGGAACTTAATATACCGCTCAATGCGTCAGCGTCTGAGCGGTGTACAAAGTATACAAAAGCTGCTAGGAAAAAGGAAAAGAACGCCACTTAAATGATAGGACAGACAAAAAAAGGTCCAAAAAGTAGGGAGAGGTCAAGAGTCATGATAGACAGAGAGAAATCACCGGGGGGGGGGGGGAAGAGGGGAAGGTGGTGGGGGAAGGTCAAAGGCTGAGCAGAAAAGGTGAGTTTTCAGGCGGGCCTTAAAGGTCTTCAAGGAGGGTTCCAGGCGGAGGTCCGGGGGAAGCGAATTCTAGAGGCGGGGTCCAAGGAAGTAGAAGGCAGAGGAGCGTGTGGATTCGAGGTGGGCTTGAGAGGGGGAGGGTAAGGTCAGACGATTAGCATGAATGGAACGGAGAGAACGGTGAGG
This sequence comes from Ichthyophis bannanicus, assembly GCA_033557465.1. Taxonomy (NCBI): domain Eukaryota; kingdom Metazoa; phylum Chordata; class Amphibia; order Gymnophiona; family Ichthyophiidae; genus Ichthyophis; species Ichthyophis bannanicus. The sequence continues at coordinate 703,218,520 of CM066032.1, forward strand.
AGTGTGGAGGTGGATCAGATCAGCAAGGTAGCGAGGGGTGCCAGTGTGAATGGATTTGTGGGTGAAGGTTAGAATCTTATACTGAATGCGAAAGGGAATAGGAAGCCAATGTAGACGTATGAGAAGGGGGGTGATGTGATCAAAGCGAGAGGAACAAGTGAGAATGCGGGCAGCAGTGTTGTGAACTCTCTGTAAACATTGCAGTTGGGATTGAGGAAGACCGGCCAGGGAGACATTGCAGTAATCGAGGCGAGTGACAACAAAAGAAAGAAGAAGGGTAGTCATAGACGAGGAGGAAAGGAAAGGGCGGATGGAGCGAAGCTGTCTGAGGGTGGAAAAACAACGTTGAACAACGGAGGAGATATGGGCTTTAAAGGATAATGATGAATCGAGGGTTACGCCTAGATAACGCAGGGATGTTACAAGGGGGATGGGGGAGGAGGAGAGTAAAGGGGCAAGAGGGGGGGGGGTGGGATTACCAGCGGTAAACCAAATGGCGGAAGTCTTAGAAAGGTTAATGTGCAGGAAATTGGAAGAAAGCCAGGATGCCACAGAAGAGAGACAATCATTAAGAGGAGTGATGTCAGGAGAAACTGAGTCAGTGTGATAGAGAAGGAAGATATCGTCGGCATAGTAGTGCGCAGAAATGCCCTGTTGTTGCACCAGGAGGGTGAGAGGAGCTAGGAAGACATTGAACAGGAGGGGTGCGAGGACAGACCCTTGGGGGACACCGCAGGGGAGGGGAGTAGAGGGAGAGGATAGAGAGCCCGAGGAAACTGAGAAGGAACGACCTGAGAGGAAGGACTGAAACCAGCGAAGCACGGTGCCGGAGATGCCGGTGTCTTTTAAGCGTGAAAGAAGAGTGCGGTGGTCAACGAGGTCAAATGCAGCGGAAAGATCAAGTGAGACAGCAAGGGTGAAGGAACCACGATCGTGAGCAGTGTGGAGTTCGTCGAGAAGAGAGAGAATAACAGATTCTGTGCTGAACCCAGGACGAAAACCGGATTGACGAGGGTGCAAGGTAAGAGAGGCTTCAAGATGGGAGGACACGAATAGACCAACACAAGGTGTAACCACAGTATAATAGATCCCAGACATTGTGCTGAGATGTTATGGATTATTTTGAAAATTATTATTGTCAACTTGTATCTGATCCGGCTAGCTAGTGGAAGCCAATGTAGCTTTTTAAGTATGGGTGTGATGTAGTTGGATCTTTCTGCCCTCAATATGATTCTGGCTGCTGTTTGTTGTGCTAGTTGGAGATGATGTAGGGATTGTTTGGGGAGACCCTGGAGGGCATTGTTACAATAGTCCAGATGAAGGAATATCATTGCCTGGTGAACCATTCTGAAGTCATCTTCACTGATGAGAGGTTGGAGGTTTTTTAGATCTCTTATGATAAATTGCTTTTGTGATGTTGCTGATGTGTGAAGTTTAGATGTTGGTCTAGTGTTACGCCCAAATATCGTATCTCTTTTTTGATCTCTATGATTGCATTGTTGATTGTAATTGCTTTTGTTTCTGGAGACATATATTGCTTCGGTCTTATTTATCCACAAAATATCCGCGGTCGATTTATCAGAGGGAACAATACTGTTGAAGCTCAAGGTGAAGCCCTCTATTAATAAAGATAGCTCCGATTGTAAAAGGTTTATGTGCTCAAGTACCAGACAAAAAAGATTTTTTTCAACCCTCTAATATAATCACATAAAATGCAAATAATTAAACGGGAATGAACCAGTGGTCTCAGTTTAAAATTTTTTCAACTCGGGATATCTTGTCCCAAAGCTGTGAACTCCGATCACATCAACGACCACATATACGGTTCATGTATCTGCTTATTGAGCATTCATAAATAAAGTGGAAATCAGAACTTATCTGTATATTTGAAATTTGTTTCAAGTTGCAAAAGATAGTTGTGCTGCTGACAAACAGTGGTTGTATACCGTCCCCGGACGTCACCTCAAAGGTACCAAGTTATTGCACGTTTCAATTCTTCCTCAGGGGGTAGACATTTTTTGAAAACGGCACTATCTACAAAGAAGCATAATGGCATCAGAGAGTAAGAAGACTTGTATATTAAATCTTGCTAAACAGACCAAGTAAAGCTGATTGGATCTCACCTTCATAACGCTGAAAGCAATCTTCTAATCAAACATTTCATACAACATGAAGCGTGTTACTTTGAAGCACTCTAGCTTTCCCAAAAAATGCCGCGCATGCGGGGAACAGCCTTGTGTTTTATAAGGAGTGGATTGACGTGGCGATGAGATCACATACACGCTCGCCACTCAATCAAGTTGTTTAAGCCTCCGGGAATAACTGTCTGCAATCGATAAATCCATCGTTGTTCAGACAACAATAGGGTTTGTGTTCTTGATCTCCCCCTTTTGCCGGTCAATATTGTATCGATTGCAAACACACGTAACTCTTCAAATAGATGGTGATTTTGTAGACAGTGAAGCACTATAGGGGCCTCTTGTACTTTACACCGAATCCTACTACGGTGTTCATTGATGCGAACTCGCAATGGACATATGGTTTGTCCTACGTATAAAAGGCCACACGGGCATCTAATGCCATATATCACATGGTCAGAGCTACACGTAGTGGATTGTCTCAAAACATAATGACGATCATGATAATCAAAACTATCTACATTATCCATAACAGTGCAGACATTAGTTTCCACAGCTGTGGTGCCCCTGGGTACTGTTATGTACAGGTGTAGGAACTCCTCGTAATTTAGCTGGACTGAGAATTTCTTTTAAATTTTGTTGACGAGTCCATACACACCTGATGTGCTTGTCAGATAAACCTGGTAAAGTGCTTAACACATTTTGATGTCTATTTATAATCTGTATAATATTTTTACTAAATGGAGAGTATTGGGTAATGAAATTTATATGCTCATCATCAACTGTTGAATTTGAAGCGAGAAAGTACACAAGACGGATCTAGTCTCAAGACCAGCTTTTTGTTAGAGAAGACTAGAAAGAGCTCCCTACGTGATAGAGCCTGAAGTTCTGAAATGTGACACACCAAACAGATTGCCACCAAGAAAAAACTGCCTTCAAAGTAAGTACAAGGAAGCTCACGAGAGAAACCATAAAACCATAAAAGGTGACTGAGTAAGAGTCCATAGCACCAGGTTAAGGTCCCATGGAAGAACAATAGCCTGACAGGGTGGCCGCATTTGCTTTACTGCCCTGAGAAACTGGACAATGTCGGGGTGAGCCGCCAGCGTGAACCCCTGAACGTGACCACAGTAACACGAGAGAGCTGCCACCTGGACTCTGAGGAAATTTAAGGCCAACCCCCTATCCAGCCCAGCCTGCAAGAAGACCAGAACATCTGGAAGTGAGGACAAAATGCCCGGAGCCCCTTGTCCCCACACCAGCTCTCAAACACTACACAGTCTGACATAAGCCAAGGACTCGAATGCTTACAGGTTTTCAAGAGAGTATCTACCATCACCGAATAGCCCTTCCGCTTCGGCTATGCTCTTTCAAGAGCCAGGCCATAAGCAAGAATTGATCCACTTAAGGCATCAGGATTGGCCCTTGCAAGAGGAAATTGATTCTGTTCGGCAGGGACTGGTTATCAAAAGCCTGCGAAGGTTGGCATACCATGGCCTTTGGGGCCAGTCTGGAGCGATAAGAATCACCTTTCCGGGATGGTCCTTTATGCACTGAAAGAGACACCCTATTAGGGGCCACAGAAGAAATACATATAGGAGTCCTTCCATCGGCCATCTATGCACCAGAACATCGAAGCCCCCTGACATGGACTCCCGATGTCTGCCTAAGAACCTGTTTGCCTTGCACTGGAGGAGGCCATGAGATCCATGACTGGTATGGCAGGTGAACTCATGAAACACTGTTGTGTTTAGTTCCCATACTCCCAGGTGTAGGCTGTGCCGAATGAGAAAATCTGCTTGAACATTCATCTTGCCAGCCATGTGAGCTGCCAAAAGAGCCTCGAGGTTCTCTTCTGTCCATAGCAACAGAGGACAAATCTCTTCTGCCAATGTCACACCACCTCTGCCCCCCTGAAGATTGATGTATGCTACTGTCGCTGCATTGTCAGAGCAGACCCTTACCACTCTCCAATTAATCAGAAGGAGGAAGGCTTGTAAAGTTAGCAAGACTGCCTTCATTTCCAGGCAACTGATGGACCATGAGCTTTCCTCCTGGAACCAAAGTCCCTGTGCCACCTGTGACTTGCAATGCGCTCCCCACCCCATGAGACTGGCATCCATTGTCACCAAAATCCAGTTCTGCGGTTCCAGTGGCATTCCTGCCACAAGATGTTCTGGCTGCAGCCACCAGAGAAGACTCTGTCTGGCAACCAGACCAGCTTCTTTGAAAGCATGTGTAGCTGCGGGGACCAAAGAGAGAGCATAGCCTGCTGAAGAGGACACATGTAAGCCCATGCCCAAGGCACCAGCTCCGAGGCTGTCGCCATGGAGCTGAAGATAGAACCATGCAGAAGGCGCCATCATGCCAAAGAAAGACTTATAAGAGCTTGAATCCTCTGCACCGCTCTTCTGAGAGGAGCTTGCTCTTTACCAAAGTGACCACCCAACTGAGACTCCAGAGGAATTCCATCACCACGGGGTAGCAGAGGGGCTTATGCGCTTGGATTTTGCTCTGATCAACCAACCATCGAAATATTGATGAACCAACGCACTCTCGTGTCTCAGAGTGGCCCTTACGACCATCATGATCTTGGTGAGAGTCTGCAGTGTCATGGCAGGCCGAATGGCAGTGTCTAGAACTGATAATGTCCCATCGGCACTGCAAACCACAGATACTGCTGAGAGGAACTCTTCTTTCCTGACCGCCACTATCACCAAATGCAAGGTTTCCATGCAGAAATGTGGCACCAGAAGGGTCTGGTTTAAATGCTTGAGGTCTAAGATGGGATGGAAGGTACCTTCTTTCTTGGGGACCACAAAGCAAATGGAGTATTAACCAGATCTGCATTGGTCATACAAAATAGGTACTACAGCCTAGAGGTCCAGCAACCGCTGTAACGTATCCTGGACAGCCTGCTGTTTCGAGTGAGTTTTGCAAGGGGACTGCACAAAAGCTTCCAAGCAAGGATGAGCCAGTTCCAAAGCGTACACCTCTCTGATAACTTCCAGCACCCAAAGGTCGGTGGTAATAGACACCCAGGCAAAATAAAGCTGTTGAAGATGACCCCCTATTGGAACTACCCTGCCTGGGTTTGCTTCGTTTCATTAGGACTTTTTGGGAGGAACCGCAGAGGTGGAGAAGTACTCCCTATTGGAACCTCTGTAGCCTTGAAAAGGCTGATCTCTCGAAGTATAGCGACCTCACTGAAAAGGGGCAAAATGAGTAGACTGAAACTTTCTAAAATCCCTAGGATGACTCCTTGGGATGGTCCCCTGCTTTGGCTCTTTAGGATGGTCTTCCGGTAACAGAGCACCCTTAGACTTGTTCAGCTTGCCCTTAAATGGAAGTTTGCTGAGCCTAGTCTTAGAAGATGCATCAGCCAACCAGTTTTTTAACCAAATAAAGTGCCTGGCCACAATCAAAGCCATGGTCTTGGCCAAAGCTTGTACCATGTCATAAAAGGTATCCGCGAGGTAAGCCGAGGCTGATTCCAGCTTAGCCGTCTCTGGCATTGTGGCTTGCAATTCTCTCCTGTTGTCAAAGCTTGGAACCTGTGAATGGAAGCCCTGGTCACATAAGCCCCACAGATCGAGGCCTGAAGAGTCAGAGCACTAGTATCAAAATCTTGCTTCAAAAAAATCTCCAATTTGCAGTCCTGCTGGTCTTTCAAGGCTGCTCTGCCTTCTACTGGAATGGTGGTCTTTTTCGTCATTGCCAAGCCTAAAGCATCCACCTTAGGCATCTTAAGCAGATCTTTTTCCTCCTGAGGAATAGGGTACAGACAGCTCATGGTCTGACTCACTTTACGGCTAGCCTCTGGCACCTCCCATCCTTTCTCTATCATTTTCTTGATGACTCTGTGCACTGGAAAGGTAATTTGTGAGGACTTAATTCCCTGCAGAAGTAGGTCCTCCAGGGGCTCCTCTGCTACTGCAGGGGCCGGTATAATGTTCAGCGCAGCCAGCGAATGCACAATCGGCACGGCCAGCTTCTTCTTGCGAAAAACCTCTAACCATATTGGGATCCTCCCTTCCTCTAGTTCAGTAGCCTTTTAGCTGGAAGAACCTCCACAGCAAGAGAGCCTGCAGGGTGTTAGATAACTCTCTTTAGGCTGTCCAGGAACAGTAGTTTGAGCTGTCTCTGGTGCTGAAACTAAATGCTTCTGCTTTGGGGGTTTTTTTTTTTTTTTTGCATTTCTTAGCTTGCTGAGGGATGGGATGGAAGGTACCTTCTTTCTTGGGGACCATAAAGCAAATGCTGAGGTGAAATGGCCACTGGAGAGGAAAATGGCTGCTGTTCCTCTCACAACCACAGCAGCCCCAGAATGAGAGGAATCCTAAATTGCTAACTCTGAAGAATCCATATCTCCAATGTTAAAAAAAAAAAAACTTTGGAAACTTTCCCTGCCTAACACAACCTCTGTAAAAGCCTTCTGCAAAGAAGCCACTGCTGTCCTCACCCACAGTACAGTATGAGGGAGCCTGTAACATGCAGGAGAAAAGTACCAATTGAAAACAAAAACAAACCGGACAGCCCAAAGGAGAGAGAAAAAGAGAAGTACTTACTAGTTACAGTGATGGGAACTGAAAGGCAAACTTCCCACAGTCTTAAAAGCCTCCTGCTGTTTTGCTGATAAGACTCTGAAATCAGTGGGTATACATCTTTGATTACACTTTGAATTTAAATGCACAGTAGCATATCAATAACACAGACTGAATTGAAGGGAGAAAAAATTAGGAAAGTCAGCAGAGCCCCCTTACAGGAATGCTAGATTGTCTGGCTGGGGGGAAAGGGACCTGGACCACCAGGTATTTGAACCCTGGGCTAAACCTGACCCACTCTAGAGTCCCAGTGCTGAAGAGGCAGACCCTGCCAGCTGCCAGCCCCCACCAGTAAAAGATTTCTCAGAGGAAATTGCCAGCCTGTAAACTTCTGAGATCTTCTCAGCTTCTGTTAGGAAACTGCAGCTACTTTTTATTCTCTCTTTCCCTTCTATCTTCCATGTTTTTGTTTTTTTTACCCTGAATAAAATCTTCCAGTGGAGTTCAGGTACAGGGAAGCTCTCCCAGATGCTGGGAACAGAAATACTGATCTCTGGAGCCTATGGAAGGAGCTCTTGTACTATGACATCAGAAATCTAACGTGCTCAGTTCCCAGCTCCTGGTGAAGGCTGATTACCCACTCATACTGGACTGGAGGGACGATAAAGAACACTAATTATTGAATCCTTATAGGAACACAGTCCCACAATTGACAAAACTAAATCCTGCATATAGGAAAGCTCAATCAAAATAATTATTTTTATGGCCAGACTATTTCATTCAAAGCTGCTCTTTATTAGCTGCTCCAAGCATATTAATCCTTTTCTTCTTTTATGTGATCAAAGCAAATTTATAAAAACAGGGGGAGAAACCCATTCAGTCTTCAATTCAATGGAATATCCTTAAAGTCGACCACAACAGTCGCGTTTCGAACAGTCTTAGCTTGGTTCTACATCAGGGCACAAATAATTCCATATGTATATTCAAATACTTATCTTATAGTGAATTTCTTCTCCCAACAACTTGATCTTCACATCCACTATGAGCTTCATGGCTTAATAAAAATGGCCGCAGAGTCCTTTATCGATCCTCAAAAGTTCACCCACAAGACATTTAATTTGCTAACTTAACTGAAGAGCTTAAAACAATGTATTCCACTCTATCTGTTGGTTAAGACCATTGGGATACATGGTATTCAATGTGAAAATCCAAAATTGTTCCTTGTAATTCAATTTTGCATCCCAACCCCCTCCTCACCAGTTCTTTGCTACATGATTGATATTACACCAGCTAAGTTCTGCAAAAACATGACAAACTTTTAAACAATGGTTTGCTATAGGGGATGCCCTATTTTCAGTATTCAATCAAGGTTGATGTTCTCTTACTTGATGAATCATGGACCTTCTAGTAAGTCCTATATACATTTTTTTACAAAGACATTGAATCATATATACTACATAAGAAGCATGACAAGACATCCTCCATCATAAAGTAATAGAATGTTTACCAGATGAAAAACTCCATTTATTCCCCTCAATAGTAGAATTGCACAAATCACATTGGCCACGAGCATAATGTCCAGTATTGTTATCCAAGACGTCTGCCTCAGTCTTCCAGGTCACTGATCTGCTAACATAATTTGATATATTTTTCCCCCGTCAATATGCCACTACAGAAGTTTCCAAAAAACATGTATGAAACTGTAATACAGTCCAATACTTATAGATGAATGATACTACTATAGGGGCTTTATTAGAAAATGGATGAACACACACTAAAGGTGCGGTTTCGCTCTCAGATTTTCGTGAAGGAAGAAGTAAATATTCTCTTTGTGCATTTAAACTCCTTTAAAAACCTTTTCCACAATATTACGTGGATATCCTTGATCTAAATAACATTGAATGTATTTTCCAGCCTGCAATTTATATTTTTCCTTATCATGACAGATCCATCTAGGCCTTAAAAATCATCTCACAGGAAGTCTTGTTTTCAATTTAACAGGGCGATGACTAGAAGAATATAGCAAATTGTTACGTGTAACTGGTTTTTGATGTAGTTAAGAGAAACTATCCAGACTTCTTAATAAAAAGCTATTTGATATAAATCTTATGAATATTGAAATTGTAAATTTGATTTTTGTGCATTAAGCAAGATGACAAACTCTTGTAGGGAGGATAGAGACCCTCTCCAAAGACAAAATAAAAGAATAAAAGGACTAATATGCTAGAAACAGCTGATAATAGCAGCTTTGAATGGAATAGTCCAACAAAAAAAATAAATATTTTGAATGAGCTTTCCTATATGCAGAATTTAGTTTTGTCACTTGTAAAGACATGATTATCGGCACCCTTATAAACAATTCAAATCAGTTTGAACAGAAGAATCACATTCCCATTGCAGTAAAATTAGATGCACCTGTGATCAATTGTCAGTACTCACATGACTTGAATAAACCAATGAATGATGGCTCTAATGTTTAAAATGGCCACAATCACTACCTGTTCCATTTTCACAATGGTGAAAATAAAAGAGCTACCCGAGACCATCAAAAAATCTATCATCACCAAACATCAAACTTCAAAGGGGTACAAGGCATTTCCAAAGACCTTGGGATTCCTGTGTCTACAGTTAGCAATGTCAGTAAGAGGTTTTCTGCTCATGGAACTGTCAAGAACATTCCAGGACATGGTGGGAAGAGGAAAATTAATCCAAGAAGTCTTTGAAGGTTAGTGCGAATTGTTGGAAAAACACCATGTACAACATCCAAAGTCCTTAAAGCTGACCTGGGGCAAAATGATGGTTTCAACCCGCATCATATGCCATGCAATAAACAAAGAAGGACTTCATGGGCGAAGGCCAAGGAGGACCCTATGCTCAAAGACACATAAAAAGGCATGTCTGATCTTTGCCCAAACCCATCTTGAGAAACCACAATCCTTCTGGGAAAATGTTCTGTGGACAGATGAAACCAAACTTGAGTTCTTTGGCAATGCAGACCAGCGATACATTTACAGACAAAGAAATAAAGCTTATAAGGAAAAAAAATCCTTCCTACAGTTAAATATGGTGGAGGTTCCATAATGTTGTGGGGCTATTTGCTGCCTCAAGAACTGGAAGCCTGGAACATATTAAAGGAGTCATGAAGTTAGAGGACTATCAAGGTATTTTGGAGCGAAATGTGCTACCTAGTGTCAGAAAGTTAGGTCTGAGTCAAAGGTCATGAGTCCTCCAACAGGACAATGACCCAAAACATACATCCAAAAGTACAAAAGAATGGTTAAAAAGGAACAAATGGACTGTTTTAAACTGGCCAACAATGAGTCCTGATCTCAATCCAATTGAGAACCTTTGAGAAGAGCTGAAATCTGCCATTGGTAAAAGGAATCCTAGAAACATTCATGAGCTGGAACAAATCGCAATTGAGCAGGAGAAACTACCAGCAGACAGATATACGGAACGTATCAATGGCTACAAGAAATGTTTGGAGGCTATCATCATTGCCAAGGGTTGTGCAACCAAATATTAGTGAAGAGTGCCATTAATCTTGTCCAGGTCATATTTTGGTTTTTTTCTCAGAAATTACTATGTCTAAGTTGCACAGACATCATTTTTGTGTATACCTTTGAACATACTATTAAATATGACAACATACAGTTGGAATATTTCCAATTATTTCTCAAGATATTGTACACAACATACCTAAAATGTAAGGGTGCCAATAATGTTGACCACAACTGTACATGAGGCATCACCCCGGTCTCTGATCAGCAGGTTTAAAGAGTCAAGAGAGGAGCAGCAGCTTCAAAGAGCTGTCAAAAGTCCCGGGGTCCCACCAGCACAGAAGAGATGAGAAATGGCTTCAAAGAGCCAGTGGGAGTCCCTGGGTCCTGCTAGCATGGACGACTGGAGCAGCAGAGCTATGAAGGGCAGAGATAGAAAGGACAAGTGAGGGAAGTGTTAGAGGAGAAAAGGGATGAAGCATACAGGAAGGGACAGACAGAGAACGGAAGGGATGGAGGAGACAAGGGGCAGAGCATATGGGAAGGAGTAGGGTTACAGAAGAGAAACTGAAAAGAGAGTAAGTGCAAGAAGGGAGAGGGGAAGTGAGGGGGCAAGGGGAGTGAAAGGTCAATGCAATGAAGAGAGTGCAAAGTTGGGTAGTAGGTGAAAGAGAGGAGAGGAGGACAACATGGATGGATGGAAGGGAAAGAGAGACTGGTCATGGCACGCGTGGACTTTTCAAATTCTGTTCTCCATGGCTAACCTAAATCTCAACTATCATGGTTTCAAAGGATTCAAAACACTGCAGCCCGCCTCGTCACTCACTCCTCCCTCCGTGATCACGCAACTCCTCTACTCTTACACCTTCACTGGCTTCCCATCTCTGCCCGCACTCACTTCAAATTACTCACTCTGGTTCATAAAGTTCTCTACACCAGCACCCCTCAGTATCTTGCCGACCTTATCAGCCTCCACTCTCCCAGGTACACATCCCGGTTGTTCCACCTCAAACGCCTTACTCTTCCCTCCCCCTCATATGCTCACCTGCAATCCATCCGTTCTTCCGCCTTTTTCTTTGCCGGTCCCGCTCTTTGGAATGCTCTCCCTTCCTCCCTACGCCTAGAGACCCATCACCCTACCTTTAAACGCAATCTCAAGACTCACCTATTTGCACTAGCCTTTGACCTCCCCTCTCCTTTTGTCTGACCTCTCTCCCTACCCAGCTGTTTCCCCTATAACATACAGTCTCTCTCGTCTTGTCCTCTCTCTTCTTCTTTCTCCTACTTTCCTGTCAATTGAAACTGTAACTTCTTTTCCTACTTTCACTGGCTTCGGCCGCGAACCTCTCTTTGTTTGCATATTGTACACCGCCTTGACTTATGTAGAAAGGCGGTATATCAAATTCAATAAAACATAAAACAGACTGCAAGAGAGAATGGGAGGGAGAGAGTAGGAACAGGAGAAAAGGGAAAGTTCAAAGGAAAGAGAATAGATGCCACAGCCGGACACACATACAGCCCTCCAGACATGCATGCAGCCCCCTGAAACTCACATGCACACACACAAACACCCTGCCACAGACATGCACACACACAGGTACAAATGCATGCACGTGCATGTGCATATGCAGACGCAGAGCCTGACACATGCACACATATATGCAGAGCTCTCGATACACAGAACCCTCAATATACACAAGTATTGAACCCCTAACATACAGGACCCTCTGATATGTGCACACCTTGGCCCCAACACATACTGTCAATACACATTCCTAGGCCCACCCTCTGACATCCCATTCTCACATGTGCACAAACAGCCAAACTCTTCCGGTGGAAATAGACATGCACATCTTATCTCTGAGGTGCATGAGATTTGCATGCCATGGCCTCCGAGGCAAATCTGGTGCCACCAGCACCACTGGACACTTGTTGCTCGACCTGACAAAGTATTCTTCTCATGAGAGGCCATGAGGAAACATACTGCAGAACCTGCTTTGGCCAGGGCTGAACCAAAGCATCCATGCCTAGGGAACTTGCCTCCTTGCAGCAGCTAAAGAACCGCCAAACCTGAACACTATTCAGAGTCACCGTGAGATCCATCTCAGGGTGACCCCACCTGTCCACGATCTTCTCGAATGCCAAGCTGCTCAGCTCCCACTCCCTGGGATTGAGGGAATGGTGACTGAGATTTTGCATGGAGTGGACTATGTTGAATCGAGAGAGCCAGGAGATTGTGCTCTGCCGAGGCGAACAGGAGAGTCATTTCCTGCGTGACCCCAGAACTCCTTGTGCTCCTCTGCTGATTGAACTAGGCCACTGCTGTGGCATTGTTCGAGAAGATCGAAATGGCCCTTCCTCAAACTATGTCCTGGAAACATAGGAGAGCCAAGCAAATGGCTTCACCTCTAACCAACTGATTGGTCAGGCTGCCTCCCATTTGCTCCAACGGCCCTGGACCACTGACCTTTGGCAATGATCTCCCAGCTGAACAGACTGGCATCCGTCATCACCAGAGGCTACTGGAGATTGTCCAGGGGAAGACCCTTCACTGGATGACTGGGCTGCTTCCACCAGAGCAGGCTGGCCGCTACCCTCAGGGGCAGCGGAAACTTGATGTCAAAGTCCTGAGAGAAAGAAGAGCAGTGGAACAACAGGACCTCCGTAATGAATGCATGTGCGCTCACACTGAGGGGACCAACTCAATGGTTACCGCCATCGACCCCAGAAACTGCAGATAGTCGCAAGCTGTTGGAGCCTGCAGTCTCCGACATGATTATAGCTCAGAATGCAGCTTCCCCGCCTTTTTCCTGGGCAAGATGACACTGTATGAACCAGTGTTAAACCGTGCCTCGAGGTACTTCAAGGACTGGGAATGCTGCAGGCAGCTCTTGCCGCAGTTGATCATCCAGTCCAGGTGCTCCAGGAACTGTACCACCTGGGCAGACACCAGCAAAGCTTTGGCATGTGACCTGGCCTGAATGAGCCAGTGATCAAGTTAAGGATGCACACATATTCCTTCACGCCGCAGTGGCAGCAATCACCTTCTCCTTGGTTAATGTCCTTGGAGAAGTTGAGAGATTGAAGGTTAGAGCAGCATACTAGAAGTGTGAGCCGAGAAACAAAGGAAACATGGTTGATCCTCACAGACAGGGTTGTGAAAGTCCAGTGAAACCAGAAATTCTCCATGCTGAACCACTCTTATGACTGACTTCATGTCCCCATGTGGAGTGGAAAGGAAAGGTCCTCAAGTGAGCATTGACGCCCTCGAGATCCAAGATCGGGCAGAAGGAGCCATCCTTCTTCAGTACCCAAAGTAAATGGAATATCTGCCCATGTCCCATTTGGTGGGTAATATTGGCACCACCACCTAGAAGCTGTAAAGTCTCGAGAGGGTATATTGAATAGTGGCCAGCTTGGCCGCAGATCCGCATAGAGATATCAGGAAGGCATCAGGGATGGGGTCCTTGCACTCCAGCACGTAACCAAACTGAATGATGTCAAGCATCCAGCGGTCTGAGGTCACACGTGCTCATTACTGGAAGAAAACAGACTGAGCTGGCCACAACAGAAGGCACCTGGAATGGGTCCCCAACCCATCACTGATATTGATGGGAGAACCCCTGCTTGGAGGCAGATGACACCTCTCGAGACTCCCTAGGCCCTCGAAAGGACTGACTCCAGAACCGGGGACTGAAGAAAGAAAAGGATATTCTCCCCGAGTGGTATCTCCAGGACTCCCTAGGTCTCCTGGCTGGAGCGACAGAACGCAATGCAGAGGAGGAAAGGCACTGCTTTCCAGAGCCTCTGGGATGATCCTCCTGAAGCCAGTGAGGCTTAGAAGCCCCTAGATCCTTGACCAGCTTTTCCAGGTCTTCCCCGAAGATGAGCTTGCCCTTGAAGAGAAGCCCAGATAACCAGGATTTTGATGCAGTGTCTGCTGCCCAATGGGCATAGCCAAAGCCAGTGGCACGACACCATGGTAAAGGCAATGTCCTTAGCTGACAAGCGGACCAAATCATACATAGTGTCTGCCAAGAAGGCTGCTGCTGACTTCAGGAGCAACGAAGTGTCACTCTACGGAAGAGACTACTACTACTAAACATTTGTATAGTGCTACAAGATGTATGCAGCGCTGCACTGACACATATAAAAAGATGGTCCCTGCTCATCAGAGTTTACAAGCTAGTCAAGACAGACAACACAGTAGCTGTAGACATAGGATACATCTAGGGGGAATGATAAGAAACACGAAAGAGATCAGGTGAGTCAAGATCTGAAAACGGCAGCGAAGAGGTAAGTTTTCAGTCTGGATTTGAAAAGGGCCAGAGAAGGCGCCTGACATACAGACTCAACACACTTCGTAAGGCCTCCTCAAACTACTGTTTGGAGAATAAGAGAAGCAGCTGAAAACTGACTCCTCAAAAGGGCCTCAACCTTGTGATCCACTTGATCTGTAAGGGCCACACTGCCTTCAACTGAAATGGTGGTGTGCTTAGAAGCAGCTGCGTGTCCATCTGGGGCAACCACATCCAGGCCACGAGGTCTTCCTGGGATAGAGCACAGAATTTACTCAATACCATGCCCCCTCTCAAAAGGATGGAAGGTGAGTCTCACCCCACATGTATCATGCTCTTCAGAACCTCTGGGAGAGGAAATACTCTGGAGGACTTTGATCCCCCTGCAAGAGGGGATGTACTTAAACTCACCTTCCAGCTCTCTCTCTCTCTCTCTGTCCCTCCCCCTCCATGTATACATCTCTCCAACTCTCTTTCCTCCTCACGGCGCGACCCTCCCTCCCCCCCCCCCCCACTTACCCTGAGCATGCTATCTTCCCATCTCTCAGCACACACTATGTGTGGCAGACACCATCCTATGTGTGGCCCCCTTTCAAAGGAAAGACCCATAGCAGTTGCAAGCTTTCTCCTAATACCCCTGACATGAATTAGCATAAGTGGAAAAGGAAGAGGGCAGCTGCATGTCACATAAGACCATAAAAAATATCATACTGGGTGAGACCAAGGTCCATCAAGTCCAGTATCCTGTTTCCAAAAGTGGCCAATCCAGGTCACAAGTACCTGTCAGGTTCCCAAAAAGGTACACAGGTTCCACAATGCTTGTCCTGGGGTAAGCAGTGGATTTCCCTGGTCCTCTTTAATAATGGCTTATGGACCTTTTCTCCAGGAACTTGCCCAAACCTTTTTTTAAACCCAGCTACACTAACAGTTTTTACATCCTCTGGTAACAAATTCCAGAGAGTGATTATGCGTTGAGTGAAAAAATATTTTCTCCTATTAGTCTTAAATGGGCTACATTGTAGCTTCACTGCATGCCCCCTAGTCGTTCTACTTTTTGTTGGAATAAACAACATTTAACTGTTCCACTCTATTCATTCATTTATTTATAGACATCTATCATATCTCCCTTCAACCGTCTCTTTTCCAAATTGAAGGGCTCTAACCTTTTAAGCCTTTCCTCACAGGGGTATCCTTCCATCCCCTTTACCATTTTGGTGGCTTTTCTCTATATCTTTTCTAATTCTGCTATATCCTTTCTAAGATATGGCGACCAGATTTGCACACAATATTCAAGGTGCAGTCGCACCATGGAACAATACAGAAGCATTATAATATCCTTAGTTTAATTTTCCATGCCTTTCCTTATGATTCCTAGCATTCTATTTGCTTTCTTGGCTGTCGCTGCACACAGGGTAGAAGGTTTCAACGTATTATCCACAATGAGGCTTAACCCTGGAATTACCAAGATTTTTTGCACACACTGAATACCGTTGGGGTCATAAATGACCCCACAACGAATTTTAATTGTTAACCATGAAAATTTTAAACTAAACAGACAAAATATTATTCAGAATTAATTATTTATTATATGAAGGTTAAATGTTTTGAAATTTAATGCTTTATCATAAAATTACATGAAGAAGAGTTGCCATGAAAGCAGTTTTTGCATGCACTTGATGAACACAGTACAGTACTACAGTCATTTGCATGAGACACAGACAATTTCTGAATGTTCTTTGTAAACACTGCACTTGCAGGAGGTGCAAACTATGTTGTTTTTTTTTGTCTTTTTCTCTGGAACAGCAGTGACACCTTACCCTTTTCTTTGGGATCCCAACATTGCAAACAGCATCAGTGGCTTCTTCAATGCTGGAAGAAGTCTCGCTGCAATTACTCTGAAGCAGCTGCTTTCCTAATTCCAAGAGGAATAGACAACATCTGTGCTTTGACTTGGACTGCCATTCTAGATTTAGTGACATCCAAACAATGAAGGCGTTCAAAGCACTGATGTTCAACATGTTGTAGAAGATTGTCTCTGGCCAGCGTCTTGTCATTCGTTTTGTGGTATACGTGTGCAACATTTGATCTGCCGTATCTACTCCACCTTTGCTAGAATTATAGTCCAAGATCATGCGTGGTTTTTTGTCTGGACGTGTTTTATCTACTTCTTCTTGATCATGCAAACTGCTCAGAAGAACAACCACTTTTCCTTTCTTCGGGCAATAGGAAACCAGAGTGGTGTCATCGCGAAAGGCAAACAGTGAAGTGAATACCTCTCGGCCCTTTGCTGGAGGTAATTCTTTTCTGTTCTTTCAAATTGTCCCCAAAAGTGTCATTTGTTTTTCTAGCAATTTCTGTGACAGGGATAAACTGCAGAAGAAATTGTCAACAATAACATTTCTGCCAGATCGTGTCAATCCTTCAGTGAATTGCAGCACAACCCTTTCACCCTGATTCTGTTCCCTGTTTTGTCCGAGTTCCCTTCCTGTATATACTTGAAGACGCAGAACATATGACGTTGCACTGTCACACAACATCCATAGCTTTATGCCATATTTCCAAGGTTTGCTGGGAATAAATTGTCTGAACAGAACACGGCCACGAAATGTAAGCAGTAGTGCTCATCCATGGTAACATTTTCACCAGGAACAAAGGCGTCACTTAGAGTTGCTTCCCAGGTATCAAAAATGTGTCTGTTTGGAGCAAGCTTATCCACGCCTCGTTGTTCACGTCTGTTGGGAGCATCATCAAATGTGAGAGCACAAGAAATTTGCTGAAGACGGTTATGGGCCATATTTTTGCCGAAAACAGAATGACCATCTTCAAGGTTCCACAACTGAACTATGGATTCATTTTGTGACTTGTACACGCCTGAGAGGATCAGAAGTCCAAGAAAACGTTGAAATTCTCTGTCTGTCAAATCTTTCCAGGTGTCGTCATAAATGTGTCTTCCTTGTTTGCTCGTCCACATCATGATTTCATTCAATAAGTTCCTCCTCATGAACAAGTGGAATGCTGCAAGAGGTCCATCAACATTTCGTACAGCATACCTTGTAGGACCTTGTTGTATGGGCATGACATTAGCTCTGGCATATCTTCCAGCAGCTTGCTTTATAGGTTTCCTGTTCCATGATGTGGCATCCTTAGATACATAGGCTTCAATGGCAACATTTGTGCTTATAGTTGATGACCTCTTAGCTCGTCTACGACCACAACTAAGATTCCTCACAGATGATACTGACACCGAGGACTCCTGCCTTCTTCCCCGTCAGCACAGTCTCGACCTTTGCCTCGACCTGTAACTTGACTCTTTGCTGCAGGCGATGTTACTGGCTCAACATCAGTCTCACACTCACTTGGCGACCAACTGCTGTCGCCATCTGAATCATGACTGTCATCATCAGATTTATTGCCCGAACTTGGCTGATATGCTTCTTCGCTTGCTGAATATGCTGCATCACGACTCAGAGCTGTCACTGTCAGCATCTCGTTGCAATATTTCTCTCACTTGGGCAGCTGAATACTTTCATTTTGACATAATAAACAATAACCTAAAATAAATAAAGATAAAGTTGAATAAAACGCAAAGCAGTTTTACTATAGGTGTACAATAATCGTGATGAACGAGCTGAAAGCCTTTAGATTTCATCAGAAATAATGAGAGAACGTATGATATCAATTACAGAAAATGTGTAATTTTCATAAAATAAGAGTACAAAAAATAAATGATACATAATTAATGATAAATACCTTTGTCAGATCAAAAAATTCACAAAACTGCAAATTGTATCACGATCCAAACCAGACGTAAGCAACTGGGGTCAAAATGACCCCACTGGTACTCTGTGCTGCAATTCATCACTAGCGTCACCTAGCGGATGAAAATTATTCCTCTCATGGCGCAATATAAAGAGAATATTGACATGTGAAAAGTCATAAAAAGATTGCATTCTTGAACAACTAGTTTCCGAGATACGCGTTGTGAAACTTGCAATGGGGTCACTTTTGACCCCATCAGTACTCCCAGAGTTAAATCCTTTTCTTGGGTGGTGGTTCCTAATGTGGAATCTTGCATCGTGTAACTGTTGTTCTTTCCGAGGTGCATAACTTTGCACTTGTCCACATTAAATTTCATCTGCCCTTTGGACATACAGGGCCCAATACTGAGTTGGGAGCTATGTGCCATTACGGCGCATAGCCCTGCCCGCCAACCCTTAATCCCAGATATTCAATGCACGGGTCCTTTGCGGCCTGGCACTGAATATCCGTGAATCGCCGCACACGCTGGAAGCCACAGTAGCTGACTGGGCAGCAACAATATTGCATGCTACCCAGTTAGCTCCTGTGCCTTAAAGATAGGTGAGGGCTTTCTATCTTTTAGGCCGCAGGTCACTAACCGGGCAGCATGCAATATCGTCGCTGTCCAATCAGCGACAGTCTCCACTTCCGCTCCGTCCCAGAACACCCCCAACGCGCCATGATGCCTTTAAATTGAGAGCACCGTCGGGCGCGAGGAACGGCTGCACGCCGCACACCTGGGCAATTGGCCCTTTAAATTGAGAGCGCCGTCGGGTGCGCCTGCGCCTGGCCTCGCCAGAGGGCCCTTTGGCGTGGCCCTCAGGCGCAGGCCCAGGGGCTCAGCGGTGCGATCCGTCAAACCAGCTCCAGCAAGCAAATGAAAACGCCAAGATACAGAGCAAACACGAAAGTAACTCCACAACTCGCATCCTGAACCCGACCAACTCTCGATCACTACCCTTTACTACAATTAAATCCATTTTGCACTTGTTTCCCATTCCTGGTGGACTTGCTATCAACTACTGACATAGATCCTAACTCCTATTGCTTGCATAGAACTTGCACCATTGCTTACTCCTATTGCTTGCATAGAACTTGCTTCCATTGCTTGCTCAGAACTTTCTACCCATCAATTGCATAGAACTTGCTTCCCATAACCTGCATAGAAATTGCTACCATTGTTGGCATAGAATATGCTTCCCATTGCCTGTAAACAACTTGCTTACCAACGTTTGCATAGAACTTCCCATTGCCTGTATAGAACTTGCTTTCCAATGTTGGCATAGAATATACTTCCCATTACCTGTATAGAACTTGCTTCCCAATGTTTGCATAGACCCTGCTTCCCAATGTATATAACTTACTTCCCAATGTTTGCATAGAACTTGCCTCCAATTGATTGTCTGCTTCCCATTGCCTGCATAGAACTGACTACCCATTGTTCGCATTGTAAAGTAACTCACACTGCATAACATTAACTCCAATACTACTCCATTGATCATTTGCTAACAAACCACAACAAATACAACATACGGATTAAAGACACCACTACCAAATCTGAACTACTTAAAAGAAGAAACTGCACAAAAAGAACAAACAAGTACACAGAAACAAGAAAAGAGCCAAACACCCACCACTTATAGGCCACAAACTTAATCCCAGGTCAGTAAAATACAAAATACAAATAACAAAATGCACTCCACTACCCACTACCTCATGGCCTACCTCACACTCCTCCATATGTTCGCTCCCTGCACACAGGGCATCAGACTCAACGAGCAAATCCCTTTGATCAACCTACATACCACCCAACCCAGATGCACATCATCACACCTATCCAAAGAACGCCAGCAACCTAAAAATACAGCTCACAAACCACACGATGCCACATATATAACACCTGCTCATCATTCAAATAATAAACACACCAACCCAATCATAACCACAAAAAATCAGGTGTGCCTTACTAAACACCAGATCCATCCGGAACAAACCAAACACTATCCTTGACCTCATCCATGACAAGAAGCTGGATATAATATGTATCACTGAGACCTGGCTAGGCGACTCAGACAAAGTCATATTAAACCAAGTAACTCCAACAGGATACTCGGCGTTTAACTGCATCAGGGAACAAAAGAGAGGAGGAGGAGGAGTACTAATACTTACCAGAAAAGAATACAGATTCAAAACAATCGCCACCACTAACACAATCGAATCCAACACACTCACTATAGCCAACAAGTACCTAAGCATAGCCCTCACATACAGACCACCTGGAACCACAACCGAACACCTCTACACACTAATCGAAACAATATGCGCACATAGCAGAAGACACAAACCCCTCGTGGCACTAGGAGACTACAACCTAATATCCGCACCCACCAGAGAGACCGCAACATTCTTTAATGGAATGGAGTCATTAAAATATTGCCAGACAATCACCGCCCCAACACACCAGCATGGTAAACACCGGACATGGTCTTTATGCCAGTACAATTAGTGGTGAATTCAATCAAAACACAAAACCCAGTACACCGGTATTCATGTGAAGAGTATCTGGCGTTTTTTGTCAGTTTGATGAATGGATGGATGCACTTCTTTCCATTGGGGGCACTTGAGACAGAGGCTTCTAGCTTCGAAACGTGCACGTCATGTGTGATCGATCAGTTAAGTGTGGTCTTTTATGTTGGCAAAGTAGAAGAACGTATTGAATGAACACTTGAATAATTTTGATTAAAAGGGGCATGTACTGCGTGGGAGGGAGAGGGGGTTCCTCTTTCTCTTGCGGTTTATGCCCGACAAAAAATAAGTAATGGTTTCTGCTTGGGATTAGCGGTATTCTTTTTTGACTTTGAGTACAATTAGTGGAGCAGAACAAGACCACAAAACCAACAATCATGCCAGCCCTTGGTCAGACCACCATGTGATTGAATTCACCATGACCCTGAATAACCCCACCCAAGGCAAAGAAGATGAAAGAGCAACCAGACGGTTTAAAACATTCAACAAAGACTCATTTATAAACAAAATCACTCCACAACTTCAACAAGAATACGACACCCTTGACCTAAACATAGAAAGATGGAACACTATAATATCTAATGCAGCATCTGCCCCAGCGAGCACAGAACCACAAACATGCAAGAGATCCAATGCCCCATGGTACTCAAATGATATCAGAAATGCAAAGCGCACACTCAGAAGACTGGAAAGAAAATGGAGACAGAACAAATCACACAACCTCCTAACCCAATACAGAGCCAAGCAACTGGAATATAATAATCTAATAAATGAGGGTAAACAGCAGCACCATACCAACCTAATCATGAAATCTACTAATAGACCAAGAGAACTCTTTAGCATCATACAAAAGCTCACAAAGGACGACACACAACAAAGTACACACCACCTTGACCCACAAAAATATGCAGATTACATGATGTCTAAAAACACCAACCAAACATGCTCTAATATATCACAAACAAATGATTACAAGATAAATAAAGCATGGGAAAGCTTCAGCATACCAACAAAGCAGCAAGTAGAAGACATTATATCTGGACTAAACACAACAACTTCACCGTCAGACCCATGCCCAGTGGCATGGCTCAAAGCTACAAAAAGCCAACGCTCTCATCACATTCAAAAAATTGTCAAAGAATCACTCCAACAAGGATACATGCCGCAACCTCTAAAACATTCTTGTTTTTGAGAGGACACTTTATGAAAGAAACAACGGCTGGGATTTTGAAGATAGCTGTTTTTGTACCATCTGATGCAGGGTTGGAGAACACGAAACGCAGCGCTGGGTTATGGTTATGAATGTATAAAGCTCTGAAGACGTGTTTTCTCGTTGAAGCTGCCTGTGGAGTTTCTCTGATGAAGGGGGGCCTTCTTGTCAAAAATATTCCGAATGGTGAACATCCGTTGCAGGACCCCATTGCCAGCTAAGTCTTTGACCTTAAATTTCTTTGGTCTTTTAAAAAAATAATTTTTTTCTTAGCACGGTGGCTCTTTGGGTCTGCTTTGTTCTCTTAAAAGACTGTTGAACTGATTGAATGAATAATAAAAAAGATTAAAGGGAGAAATCCGATTATATGAAGGGGTTCTCCGTCCCCTGATTTAATGGATGTTCCTACATTTAATTGTGATGTTTCATGTTGTAAGTGTTAGTATATGTTTGTCCTATTTATGAGATCTGATTTTTTGAACGGGTTTTATTTGCAGATCTAGAATTTGGCAAATTTTTGGGGGGTTTTTTTGGGTTTTTTTGCAACCTCTAAAACATGCAATGATACGACCAATACTCAAAAATAGCAATCTGAGCCCATCCGAACCAAAATCATACTGTCCCATCTCCAGCCTGCCATTCCTTGCTAAAATCATAGAAAAGGCAGTGCAAAGACAACTTCAAGACCATATTGACATAAATGACCCACGGATTCAAGCTCCAACACGGCGTGGAAACTCTACTCACCTCCCTCTTTGACAATCTTCTAAGAGGCATTGACAACATAAAAAACGGCTTCCTGCTAGTGTTTATGGATATTTCGGTGGCCTTCGACACTGTGTCCCACACTAAGCTACTGCATCGCTTACAACAGATAGGACTATGTAAGAACACCCTGAATTGGTTCACATCATACTTGGAAGGGCGAACACAACAAGTCAAATGCGACCAAAAGAAATCACTGCAATTCCCAGTCATGCAAGGAATACCACAAGGCTCAGCCCTATCGTCAATGCTCTTTAACATCTACATCCAGCCCATATGCAACATCATCAAGCACCATGAACTACACTATCACATTTATACTGACGACATCATGATATACGCTCCAATCAACCTACTAGCACTAAATACCACAACAATAACCAAATGCTTTGAAGAGATGAATGACTGGCTCATAGCCAACAATTTAACGGTCAACTATGATAAAACCGAGGCAATGTTCATCACCAGAAACTCCACCTTCATACCTCCACAAACTATCAGCATCTTAGACAAACATATAGTAGTCAAAGAAGAAGTTAAGTACCTAGGCATCACATTGGACAGAGCGCTGAACCTGAAATCCCACATCACCAAAACTGCAAACAAGGCCTATCAACGTTTGAGGACCATCAGACAAATCAAACCAATACTCTGTCAGGACCACTTCCGCACAGTGTGCCAAGCACTCATCACACCACTGCTTGACTATGGAAACTCACTATACCAAGGCCTCCCTCAACAGATACTACACCCACTACAGATGGTGCAAAACACCACAGCACGCATCATTACAGACACTCCAAGGACAGAGCACATCACCCCTATCTTACAACAACTACACTGGCTCCCAATGCTGGCAAGAGCTAAATACAAAACGCTCATGATCATCATCTTCAAAATAATTCACCATCTCTCAGCAGATGTACTCCAAGACTTTATAACAAGAGATATCAACAACAGACCAAGAAGAACCAATAACGACAACATGATCAGCACACCTGCAGGCTATCACAAAACTAAGCAAACAACCTCAAAAAGAGCTCCATCACTACTGGCGTCCACACTATGGAACTCCCTCCCAATGAACCTGAGGGCAATGGATGACATCACAGACTTCCGCAAAGACCTCAAAACATTCTTATTTATAGAATCATACAGATATTTAGACAACATCCCATACCCAAAAAGAAACACAACCACCTCCGCCAACTAGGCACGCACTCATCCTACCTACACACACAAGATTATCATATACGTTATTAAACACCCTCTTGTTAAATGTTACCCTTCAATTGTTCTGTCTAAATGTTTACAAATACCCTCATGTTAAATGTAACCCCATTTGTGATGTGACGTGACCACCTCGATTGAAGGATAAGGTGGAATACAAATCTGTCTAAATAAATAAATAAATTATGCTAACCGGATAGCACTGGGGCACGTAGGGGAGTTAGAAGGGGATATTCAAAGGCACTAACTATGTACATGCCATTGAATATCC
Organism: Ichthyophis bannanicus; assembly: GCA_033557465.1. Lineage (NCBI taxonomy): Eukaryota > Metazoa > Chordata > Amphibia > Gymnophiona > Ichthyophiidae > Ichthyophis > Ichthyophis bannanicus. The sequence goes on from CM066032.1 coordinate 703,242,800, forward strand.
TCATTTAAGGCATTTATATGGTTTACTGAGCTATAAACTTTGTAAATATCTTTTGAAAATTAGGCCAACAGTCTTCAAGTTTATCAAGGTCCTCTGGCAATTTTTGACAATCCACTTCTGTTTTAAGAACTTTGAATAATTTTGCATCAACTGCAAATTTGATCATTTCACTCATTATTCCAATTTCCAGGTCATTTATGAAAACGTTAAAAAGCAGCAGTCCCAGCACAGATCCCTGGGGTACTCCACTATTCACCTTTCTCCACTGAGAAAATTGGCCATTTAGCCTTACTTTTTGCTTTTTTTAACCAGTTCCTGATCCACAATAGCCTTCTATCCTATGATGTTCTAATTTTGCCAAAAGTCTCACATGAAAGGCCTTGTCAAAGGTTTTCTAAAAATCCATATACACTATATGAACCAGCTCACCTTTATCTACCTGTTTATTCACACCTTCAAAAAATAACAGATTAGTAAGACAAGACCTTCCTTGGCTAAATCTATGTTGGCTTTCTCCCATTAAACCATGACTATCTATCCACATGTTCAGTAATTTCATTCTTCATAATGGTTTCTACCATTTTATACAGTTCTGACATTGGTCATTCTCCAATCTTCAGGTATTACAGATGATTTTAATGATAGACTTATAGTCTGCTTGGGAGTGGAGGAGTAGCCTAGTGGTTAGAGCAACTGCCTAGTATGCAGAAGATCAAGGGTTTGATTCCCACTGGCACTCCTTGTGACCTTGGGCAAGTCACTTTACCCTACACTGCCTTGGAAGAAAAGGCCTAGTAGTCTACATACATTGCCAAGAAAACCCAGAGGCAGCTGGGTTGCCAGGAGTCAGCACTAACTTAATGGCACTAAAAAAAAAAAAATAGTGTGCTTGCCTGACTACTGTTTTCACTCACTGTTATTTGATTATTTCCTCTGCTAGTAAGTTTCCCTATCTGATAATCTCAGTGTTTTAAGACTTTTACTTATCTGTATCTTATTCTACTTTATTTCATTTATTTTACCTTTATTCCCTTACTACCTATTATCCCTCTCCGTCTTCTAACTTTACTTGCCCTCTCTGCCATTTCTTATGGCTCCACATCATTCTTTACTCCTTTTTCTGATCCTCCTGAACCTTCTTCCCTCACTCCAACCTAATAACTCCCCTCTTTCTCACCTTCTCTATCTCTTCCCCCATCTTATCTTCCACCCTTTCCTCAGCTCTTGAGTTTCATCTTCTCCTTTCTCACATTCATCCCTCTCCTTCCTCTCTAAAACAACCTCATCCCCGTTTCCGATGTGCTGACTCCTTTCTCCGTCGCACTCTTCTTCTCCTTCTATCCTCTGGTGACATTAATCCTAATCTTGCATTCCTCTTCTCTCTCACTCCCATATTAGTTCCTCTCTCCAACACCTTAATCTCATCCACATCCATCTCCTTTCCCCCTCCCCTCTCCCTTTCTCATGTGCTTTATGGAATTCTCATTCCATTTCTAATAAAGAGATCATGGGTAAAGGGAAGTTTATCTCTCATGTTTTCCAAGTCCATTGCCACAGCGGCTATCAATTCTCCGACTCTCCTCATCCCAATGGCTGCAGCAGTGGTGTTGGGTTTCTATTTTCTTCTTCTTGCCAATTTCAACCCCTCCTTTTCCCTTAAATTAATTCCTTTCCCTCCTTTGAAATCCATTCCATCTGTCTTTTTAATCCCCTACCTCTCCGGATTGCTGTCATCTATAGACCCCCTGACAAGTCCTCTTCTACCTTCCTCATTGATTTTGACTCTTGGCTCTCCTTATTCCTGGATTCTTCATCCCCCTCCATTATTCTTAGTGACTTTATTTTTCAAATTGATAACCCCTCTGCGTCCAAGCTCCTTTCCCTTACCTCCTCTTTCAACCTCCAGCTTTGCTCTTCTGCCTCCACTTAGCTTGGTCACTAAATTGACCTTGTTTTCCACTCTGTTTACCTTCTAATTTCCATATCTCCACTCTTCCCTTATCTGACCATCACCTGTTAAGTTTCACTCTGCACTACTCACCCCATCAATCTCGCCCAATCTCCTCCTATCTTTTTAGGAATCTTCATGCTATTGATCCACCTCTATCCACTACTGTCTCATCTCTTCTCTCTTTCACTTTGTCCTCAAAGTCTGTTGATTAAGCCATAGCTTCCTATAATGCTGCTCTCTCCTCTACTCTGGATACCCTTGCTCTGCCCATTCCACGTCCTGTGAAGCACACCTCACCTCAGCCCTGGTTGACTTCAATTACTCACTACCTACATTCCTGTGCCCGCTCAGCTGAGCGCACTTGGCTCAAATCCTGCTCTCTCTCACTTTCTTCACTTAAAATTCATGCTTTCTTCTTTCCAGTCTGCTATTGCATTCGCTAAGCAAAACTATTTTCTCCATTTAATCATCTTGCCTCTAACCCTTACTGTCTCTTTTCTATTCTCAATTCTCTTCTTAAGGCACTTCCACCTCCAATCCCTCCTTCTCTCTCTGCCCAAACCCTAGCAATTTCCATGACAAAGTACATAAGATTACTCTTCAATTCCCCATTAAATCTTCATCACCACATCACCACCTCCCCCTCTCTATTCCCCTCAAACTCTATCACCATTTCATCCTTTTCTAAAATCTCTGTTGAGGAAACCTCTCTTCTTCTTTCCTCCTCTAAACTCACTACCCGCTCTTCTGATCCTAACCCCACCCATCTCCTCCTCCGTCATCCCTTTAATCTCACATATTCTCAATCTTTCGCTTTCCACTGCAACCTTCCTTTCAGCCTTCAAGCATGCTGTAATCACTCTTCACCTCAAAAAACCCTCACTTGAACCCAAGTCCTTCTAATTATCAACCCATCTCCCTTCTCCCATTCATTTCCAAAATTTTTGAACATGCAGTTCTCTGCCGTTGTCTCAAACCTCTCTCCTTTCAAGCCCTCCATGATCCACTTCAATCTAGTTTTCGTCCATGTCATTCTACTGAAATGGCTCTTGCCAAAGTCTCCAGTGATCTGTTCCTTGCTAAATCCAAAGGCCTTTACTCAGTTCTCATTCTTCTCGATCTTTCTGCTGCTTTTGATACTGTTGACCACCTCTTCCTCCTTGACACTTTATCCTCACTTGGTTTTAGAGGCCCTGTACTGTCTTAGTTCTCTTCTTCTCTCTCCAATCACTCTTTCAATGTTTGTTCTGGAGTTCCTCCTGTACTGCCATCCCTCTCTCAGTTGGCGTACCTCTCGTTTTCTCTCTATATCCAGTCCCTCGGCTCCCTCATCTCTTCCCATGGCTTTCAGTATCATTTTTATGCTAATGACTCTCAAATCTATCTACACCTGACATCTCTCCTTCGCTCCAAACTCGTATCTCTATTTGCTTATCTGACATCGCCACCTGGATGTCTCACCGCCACCTAAAACTGAATATGGCTAAAACTGAACGTCTTATTTCCCCCCTAAACCCTCATCCCCCCCTTCCTCCTTTCTCTACCACTGTTGACAACCTGTTTCCTCGGCCCACAACCTTAGGGTTATCTTTGACTCCTCCGTTTCCTTCTCCACACATATTCAACATATAGCTAAAACCTGTCGGTTTTTTTTCTACAACATTAACAAATCTGTCCCTTCCTCTCTGAACACACTACTAAGGCTCTTGTCCACTCTTTGGTCTCCTTCCATCTTGACTACTGTAACCTCCTCCTTGCTGGTCTCCCTCAGTGTCATCTCTCTTGTCTTCAATCTATCCAGAATTCTGTGAGTGGCTAATCTTCCTCTAGCCCTGATACACTCATATAACCCATCTTCTAAAACCACTTCACTGGCTCCCCTTCCATTTCCGAATTCAATCCAAACTTTTCCTTCTAACATATAAATGCATTCACTCTACTGCCCTCATTACCTTTCCTCTCTTCTCTCTCCCCTCCTCATGAACTCCGCTCCTCCTCTGTTTTTCTTCTATGCCCTTTTCTTCGGCAAACTCCAGACTTCAATCTTTTTACCTTACTGCTCCTTATTCATGGAATAAACTCCGTCTGTCTTTACGTCAAGTCTCTTCTTTCCCCCTCTTCAAATCCCTGCTAAAGGCTTACCTCTTTGAGGCCGCATTTGGATCCTAATCCTTTGTTTATTTATTTATTTAACTGCATTTATATCCCGCTTTTCACCGGGTCAAAGCGGTGTAACATGTAACATAGGGAGGGGTAATTTCTTTTAGGATGGGGCCATCACCAGGGTCAACAATTAATGATTATGGGTGGACATGGACATGATTTACTTCTGCTAAAATCTAAGTGTGAGGTCATGGTGGTGTTTCCGTTGAAAGATGTTCACGGAATAGGATTGTCTTTAGCTGTTTCTTAAATGATGTGATGTCGTTGTTGTTCTTGATGTGGTTTGGTAGAGAGTTCCAGAGGGATGGAGCATAAAGTTTGAATGCTCTGTTGCAGGTCCGTTGTGTAGATTTGGTTCTTTTGTGGGGGACAACGATAGAGTTATTGGAGGAATGTCTGGTTGGTCTGTTGTGGGATGGTCGAGGTAGTAATGAGTGTAGTGAGGTGTTCCGTGTTTGGTGGATAGTTTTGTGGATGAGTAAGATGGCTTTGTACTTGATTCTTGCTTGCAGTGGAAGGAGGTGAAGGTCTCTTAGGATTGGGGTGATGTGCTCCCGTTTTTTTGTATTTTGAATAATCCTTGCTGTGGTGTTTAAGGCAGTACGGAGTGGGTTGGTGTGCGAGGCAGGAAGTCCATGATAGATTATGTTGCAGAAATCTAGATGAGGGAGTGTCACAGCTTGCATCACTGTCCTAAAGTCGTGAGGTTCTAGGAGGGGCCTGAGTCGTTGGATAGTTTTAGCTTTGTGGAATATTATCCCAGCGGTTTTGTTGATTTGTTGTTTGAAGGTGAGAGCTTGATCAATGATGACGCCTAGATATCTTATTTGAGGCTGGATTTGTATTTGTGTGGTTCCTATGTTGAGGTGGGTAGGTGGTTTGAAGTCAGGTTCTTTTGTTACTATTAGGGCTTCGGTTTTCTTTATGTTGATGGATAGATTGTTCTCCTGTAGCCAGTTGGTCACGTCGTTGAAGCAGGCTGATAGCTGTTCGTTTTTTGGGTTGTTGGTTGTAATTGGTGCGTAGAGCATTATGTCGTCCGCGTAGATGTGGAAGTTGATGTTATGGGTGCGTATGATCGAGCATAGTGGACGTAGGTATATGTTAAACAACATGGCTGATAGGGTGGATCCTTGGGGTACTCCTTGAAGTTGTTTGTAGGGGGGCGAGGTTGTGGAGAGGGTGCGAATCCGTTGCTGTCTGTTAGTTAAGTAGGATCTGAGCCATTGTTCTCCTTCTCTATTTGAACCCCCTTGTTTCTCTTGTATTGTTCTGTCTGTCTTGATTAGACTGCAAGCTCTACGAGCAGGGACTGTCTTATTTATATGTTTTACAGTGCTGCATACACCTTGTAGCGCTATAAAGGGAGGAGTGGCTCAGTGGTTGGGACAGGTTACCTCAGGCCGGACGTTCAATTCCCACATGGGGACAAGCAACCTCAGGCCAGAGGGACTGGGGTCTCTAGTCCCATGGCCACTCCTTGTGGTCTTGGGCAAGCCACTTAACCCTCCATTGTCTCAGGTACACTTACATTGTGAGCCCTTCAGGGACAAGGGAATAAAAAGTACCTGTTAGTATACATGTAAATAGCACTGATTCTAAAGAGCGTGGTATAAAAACTACATAAATAAAATAAATATAAATTATTAATAGTAGTAGTAGTTCACATATTACTAACAGTAGGTCTGCAATTTCTTTTTTCAGTTCTTTCAGCGCCCTCTGATGTATACCATCCGTTCCAGGTGATTTGCTACTCTTTAGTTTATCAAAAGAATTGAAATAAATCCCTATAAACCAGGGAGATGTATTACATCACCTTTAAATACCATTTCAGACATGGGTTACTTCCCTACATCTTCTTCAGTAAAGACCGAAGCAAAGAATTCATTCAGTCTCTCCGCTATGGCCTTGTCCTCCCTTAGCGCCCTTTTTACCCCCTATCATTCCATGGTCAAACTGAATCTCTCACAGCTTATTTACTTATTTTTTTTTACTACAAATGTACTTGAAAAAGTTTTTATTGTGCGTTTTTGCTTACACGTCTGCATCCTCTCCCTCCTCTGCTGCCCGGCCTAATTGCCAAATCTGAGCTACACAGGACATCACAAACCCCATAGTTCAAATTCTATGCAAAGCTGTCACTCCCATCCTTCTAAATCCTGAACACATCCAACATCACCTCCTAGGGGGGGCGGAGTCAGCCGCGGTTGAAGATGGCCGCATAGATCGGAGCTCCCTCTCAACATTAAAGAATCCGGAGCACTTGTCGTCAGCGAGTCCCCTTGCACATGCAAGTCAGAGTGCAGTAGGGACGACAGAGAGATGGCCACGTTAAAACCAGCCAAACTGGATTTTCAGCAACCAGCGGGGCAGTCTAATAAGAGAGCCAAGCAGGAGCTCCTCTCCCCGCAGAAAATGGCGCCCGACAAAACTACCTCAGAGGGGCTGCGGGAGATACTACAAGAGTTGCGTTCAGTAAAGGAAATCGTTACTACCAACTCCGGGACGCTAACGCAGGTAAAGGAGGACATGCATGCAGTGAAAGAACAATTGGGAGACCTGACCAGGCGCATAGATGGGGTTGAGGCCGAGGTAGACCGGCAGTCCTCAGTTCTTGCTCAGATGGGCCCATTGATCAAGAGGGTTGCGGCTCTAGAAATGCACGTGGAAGATCAAGCAAATAGAGCACGGAGAAGTAACATCCGAATCCTCGGGATCCCAGAGGGCCGGGAGGGGATGGATCCGATTGCTTACCTTGAGAAAATTATCCCGGAGATATTGGGAATAACATTTGAGCGGCCTCTAGAATTCGAGCGGGCGCACCGAGTCCCGTCACATCCGTCCGCGCACACCCCGAGACCTCGGCCTTTCGTAGTGAAAGCGCTTTGGTACCAACACGTGCTGCAAATTATGCAAGCGGCAAAAAGACGACAAAATGTGCAAGTAGACGGGCAGAAGATCGCCTTTTTCCCGGATCTTAATAAGCAGACGGCCTTGCGACGGAAGGAGCTCTTGGCCTGCAGACCAATGCTACAACAAGTGGAAGCACGCTTCGGCCTGTTCTACCCAGCAATCATGAGGGTCACCCTGGATAACAGCACCCACACCTTTACGGAAGCTCCTGCGCTGCGCGCTTTCCTACAAGAGCGAATCCGGATGGATGTGGGGTCATGAGAAGAACCAGCGTAGCCGGAACACCGGTGCCACAATGTATCGGAAGTAGGCTGGGACTATGGCGGAGAAGATGTCCTGCTTCCCGGTATCTATTAAATCGGTTTGTACAACATGGTTGTATGCTAGATACATACTTACTGCATAGTCAATATGTACCCCATTATGGAATAATGTAAATATGTAATAATGTAATTATCAGGAGCATGCAATACCGGACATAGACATTCTGGTGGCCTAGATTAGTACCTAGGAATGTTGCATCATGTTTATATTGCTGTCTTCAATTCTTAACTTATAATTCTTTAATGTTGGGAGGGGGAGGTTGGGCCTGGTTGGGCGGCCGGGGCCTCGCTACGCAAGTTATGCTAGTTTGTGGCACAGTGCAGCCAGGTAACAGGACCGCAGAACTATGTAATCCTTGTAATTTATCCTGGGGACGGGAGGCCGTGAATGCCATAAGAGTACATCCCAGTAAGTTACAACATGGCTAGTCGTCTGGTACGGGTGTTATCCCTAAATGTTAAAGGCATCTCAAACCCTCTCAAGAGAAAGAAAATCCTGACTTATTGCAAGCAACAGAATGCAGATATAGTTTACCTGCAAGAGACTCACTTATCTCTCTTTGAGTCCGGCAAAGTGGCAGATCGGATATACCGAAATGTACTCTCAGCTCCAGCCCTCAGGAAGAAGGGGGGAGTCATCATACTTGCTAAGAAATCCCTCCCGCTAGAAATCAAAGATACTAAGACGGACCAAGCTGGGCGCTGGGCCAAGGTGTCTGCACAAATGGGTGGAGACTCGTACACTTTCATGACGATATATGGTCCCAATACGGATGATCCGCAGTTCTTTATCCAGGTTACACAGGAGCTCCTAAACACCGGTTCCTCGCAAATTATATTGGGGGGCGATTTTAATCTTATCCCTGACCCTCTACTGGATAGAACTCCATATAAACCGCAACATAAGCCTAAGGCATCGCAGGAGCTACGGAATATACAAGATCTGCTTGGACTCCTCGACCCCTGGAGACTCTTCTTTCCCAATGGCAAAGAATATTCTTTTTATTCGTTGCCTCACAATACACAAACCCGCATTGACTACTTCCTTACTTCCAAGACACTGTTACCTAAAGTGATAAGCGCAAGTTTGCTACCATGTACAGTCTCAGATCACTCAGCGGTCCTGCTCGATCTCAATGTGGGCCCCGAAAAGAAGTCGCAGGGGCGGTTTTACTTTGACAAGGCCTGGTTAGCAGATGAAGAATTCCGTACTACCATGAAGAAAGCGATCATGGAATACTTTTCAATAAACCAGCTTGGGGATACCTCAACGTGTGCCTGGTGGGAGGCCTTTAAAGCCTTTGCCCGGGGACACATGACAGCCTACAGGATTCGCAAACATAAAGAAGAAGTAAAGAGACGAATGGAATTGGAGGTAGAGATCCAAGCCGGTGAGCGACTTCTGGCCCGATGGTCAGATCCAACGGTCCTCTTGCGACTACAGCGACTTCGGATCCAATATAACGCCCTTCTACAAGCGGGGGTCATTGACTCTCTTAAAATGCAGCAGGGGAGATGTTACCATGATAGCAACCGGGCTAGTACCTTGCTTGCGAACACACTAAAAGCAAAGCGTGCGGTGACTCGGATCGCTGGTCTGAAAGATGCTGCAGGAGTGCTACAAGTGTCGGACAGAGAGATCCTTGCGATTTGTGAGGCCTTTTACTCCAAGCTTTACCAGTCCGAAGTCACATGTGATGAATCAGCATTTCTTACCTTTGTTTCCACAATCACGGGACCACAGCTTACGCGCCAACAGCAGCAGCTACTTGCTGCACCGATAACTAGTAAAGAGGCGCGAGCTGCACTCAAGCAGCTAGCCAAAGGCAAAGCAAGTGGCCCGGACGGCTTGCCCGTGGAATTCTATGGGGCCTTCTCCGAATTACTGCTCCCGGAGTTATTGCTCTACTATGACGGCGTACGAGAGGAGTGCCCAGAGGTCGGTGGACTTGCGGCTGCGACGATAGTGATACACCCCAAGCCGGGGAGAGACCCGGAAAGTGTGGGAAACTATAGACCTATCTCCCTCTTGAATGCAGATTACAAAATTTACGCCAAGATTCTTGCTAATCGGCTCACCAAAGTTCTGGAGACACTCATTCACCCTGATCAATGTGGGTTCATGCCGGGGCGATCCACGGTAGATAATGGGCGGCTTCTAGCTCATATTCTCCGGAAAGCACAAGAGATAGACCAGCCCACAGTTGGCCTTGCGTTAGATGCTGAGAAGGCATTTGACAGGGTTGAACTTTCTTATCTCTTTCAAACCATGCGCTGGATGGGTATCCCCAGTAGCTTCCTGCAGAATGTGCAACTACTATACACCAGACTGGTAGCTCGGGTTGCAGCGAACGGTACTACTTCTCAAGAATTCCACCTCACGCGAGGAACCCGGCAGGGTTGTCCTCTGTCCCCCATGTTGTTTAATCTAGCCCTGGAGCCCCTGCTTCTTAAAATTCGGCAGATGCCTAATATAAAGGGCATGCCGCTGGAAGGATATCAATGTAAAGTCTCAGCCTATGCAGATGATTTATTGATGTTCCTTGATGTTAACTCGGTTGACGATGCCCTGCGCATTATTGAAGATTACGCCAGTATCTCCGGATACAAGCTCAATATGGATAAGACAATAAGTATACCACTTACGTCTACAGTTACGGGAGATATGCTACAGCGATATTCCTTTCAGGTCGAAAAGTCCACCTTCAAATATTTGGGGGTCCCCTATGGAACTACCCTAGGGGATACAACCTCACGTGTTACGGCCCGTTGTATCGAAATCCTACAAGAATGTCTCCAGAAGTGGTCACCTCTGAATCTGTCCTGGTGGGGCCGCCTGGAAACAATTAAAATGGTTGTTGTCCCAAAGCTCACCTATATACTTAGTATGATCCCAGTGCTTTTTGATAAGAATTTTTACCGGGAGATAGAGAAGAAGCTGCTAGTTTTCTTATGGGAGAAAAAAACACCACGTATAGCAGCCTGGAAGCTGAAGCTTCCCAAGAAGCAGGGTGGAGTCCAGTTCCCAGACTTTTATTGGTACCATATCGCAGCAATCTTAAGACTGGGCTCCTGGTGGGCGGAAGAATCAGACGTTCCTAACGCACCCATTTGGCTTCAAGTGGAGGCTGCGATGAGTGACCCCCTCCCGCTTCGACATCGTATTGGAGCAACAGTGCACTACACCCATAAAGAAGCTGGGATCCTGCAAGCCACACAGCAAGCTTTCAGTTTACTGATCCCGCTCTTGGAAGATGAGCAGAACTATACAGATGCCACCCCACTATGGTTCAATCAACGATTTAAAATAGGAGGACCAGCTTTGCGTGGGCCACATGGATAAAGAAGGGGGTTCTTTCTCTGGGACACCTGATTAGTGGGCGGAGGTACAAAACCTTTGCAGAACTACAACTGGAATATCAACTCCCATACAACTGCTTCTTTCAATGGGGTCAGCTGCGACACTGTTTAAGCAAAGCTGGTGTGTCCCCTCTACATATGATCGCAGGACGACCATCCTACCAGAGGGTGTTAGAAATTCGAATAGGGACAAGGCAGATCTCAAAGTATGTGGAGCTCTTCAGAGCGGCGGATGGCCGTAGTCCCAGAGGTGCTCAGATGGTGTGGGAAACTGAAGCTGGCCCCCTATCAACTCCAGATAAGTGGAATCTCTTCTGGGGATCCCAAGTAAGGATTTCGAGATCAGCCTCGCTTACACAGATGTTATATTTCCTAGCACATCGTGCCTATTTAACCCCTGTCAAAGTCTCCAAATGGCAGGCGCAGGAAAATGATCGTTGTTGGTCCTGCTCCTCTGAAGCGGGTACTTTTGCGCACATGCTTTATTATTGTCCTCAACTGACGGGCTACTGGCAAGGGGTCTGGAAGCAAGTGCAGGAGGTTTGTGGAGTTGCCGCACCCTTGACCTTCCATATAATCGTCTATAAATCACTAGCTGAGGTACCCAACCTCCCCAAGGAGCAATTTGCACTGTTTGATTTAATGCTGAGTTTGGCATTGAAAGTCATCATGAGTCACTGGAAATCCTTCAGTACAGTGAGTGTAGTATACTGGTGGAATCTAGTATGCTATCACCGGTCCTGTGAGATTGCCTACGTCCAACAGAACCCCGCATTTAGGAGCTTACTGAAAAAATGGGACACCCTTACATGACGTACTGTCTGTTATCAGGTGATCTATACACAGGAGATATGGCATTCACGGTCCTTCCCCTCTCCCCCTCCCCCCCCCTTTTTTCCCCTGTGGTCTCCGTACTTCGAGAACGCCGAGTACTGTTGCTGTACCTGTCTGTATTAGCCTAATGTTCATTGTAGTTTGATGTTGTCAATGTAATGTTTTGGTTTTGTTTGTTCTGAAAAATGATAAATAAAGCTTTCAAAATAAAAAAAAAAACAACAACATCACCTCCTAAACTTTGGACTCTGGGTATGTTCCTCATTTGCCTATGGCAATAGATATTATCTATCAATATGGAAAGCAGCAAATAAGAAAGTAGTACAATTCAGTCAGTAGCTTTCACAATGGAAATAACAGCAAAGGAAAAGAAATATTTAATATCTATATATTTCTCTGGAAACAAACAGTGGGTTGCAGGCACACTCAAAGGTCCACGAACTGAGTCTTGTGCCAGTTCTTCCACAGCTCAGAGCTTTTTTGCTTAATTGAGCATACATGCCTTTTTACCTATCACGCACAGCCTGCACGGGTCTCCCATTCTCTTCAATTTTTTCCCTGCAATTTCCTTCTTTCTCCTGTTTTCTTCTACTGCTGTCACTTCATTCTCACACTAGCTTTACTTCCTGCCGATGTTTTTCATCGCAATGAAACCAAGACTAAAAAAAAAAAAAGAGCGGAGCTGTTTTATCCCTCTCATCGTATGACCAGTGGTTGGGGGGGGGGAGGGGGAGGAGGGTGCCTCTTGTGTCTCAGTACTTCTCATCGGGCAACTCCATTGAGATGGAGAACTCCTGTTACAGGTAAGGAACTATGCTATATGAATAATTTAAAATGCTGTTATGTCACAGCTAGGAAATTGTAATCTCTGTGCATGTGTGTATGATGTTTATGTGTTTCTGTATCTGTTGTGTGTTGTTTGTATTGTGTATGCATTGTGTCTGTGGAAAGTAGTTGGGGTGGGGGAAGTAGTTCTAGGGAATTCAGTTTTGAGGAGTGAGGAGAGTTGAGGAAATAATTTTGGTGATGAGGTAGTTTTTCGGGAGATGGAGGCAGTTGTGGAGGGGGATATTTTTAGGGGTGGAGCAAATCGGAGATCGTTTTTAGAAGTAGGGAAGTTGGCAGGATGGTGGGGCAATTGCTAGCAGTAGTTTTTGGGGTGGGGAAGTTGCAAGGGCGTAATTTTTTAGGGATACTGGTTAAAAGATAAAAATAGGGTTAAATGGCCAATTTTCTCAATGGAGCTAAGTGAATAGTGCAGTATCCCAAGGATCTGTATTGGGACCAGTACTTTTCCACATATTTATAAATGAGCTGGAAATGGGAATGAGTGAGGTCATCAAATTTGCAGAGCACACCAAATTATTCAATTGTTAAATTGTGTGTGGACTGTGATAAATTGCATGAAGACCTAGTGATACTTGGCATCCAAATGGCAAACAAAATTTGGTATAGACAGGAGCACAGTAATTGACATAGGAAAGTAACCCAAATTATAGCTATATGACGCTAGGTTCCACATAATAAGTCACCATCTATGAAAAGTATCTTGGCATCATCGTGTGCAGTGGTGTTAGTCAAATGAAGCAAAGAGAATGTTAGAAATTAATAGGAAAGGAATAAAGAATGATTTCAATGGAGCCACGGCTCTGATATTGCATGGAGTCTGCTACCGCCATTTACTAAACATACCCCAAAGAATATCATAATGTCCCTCTATTGCGCCTATGGCACAATCACACCTTTGCGTTTTGTGTGCAATTCTAGTTGCTGCATATAAAAAAAATGGAATTAGAAAAGGTACAGAGAAGGGTGATCAACTTTCCTAGGAGGAAAGCCTAAAGAGATTAGGGGTCTTCAGCTTGGAGAAGAAATGGCTGAGGGTAGATATGATAGAAGTATAAAATCCTGAGTGGAGTAGAACAGGTAAACACAAAAGGCCCAATTCAGTCTTGGACATCCTGGCCCTCTGTGCGCCCGGTCAGAACCAGATACACAGAGTTAACCGGGATTCTGTTTCATGCAGAAGAATTATGGGATGACATTAAGAAGGTTGTGTTGGAAGAAAGCAAGAAGTCTCTACAAAAGGTGAAGAAGCAAAAACGACCAAAATGGATGACCAAAGAAACTCTGAAAATTGCCCAGAAACGCAGAGAAGCTAAAGCCAGAGGAGAAAGAGTGGAAATCACTGCTGAGTTCTGTGATTGCCTTTGTGTAGCAAGGCAAGGAGAAGTACTACAATGATGCATGCAAGGAAATAGAAGCAGAAACTATTAGAGGAAGAACAAGATTGGCTTTCCTAAAGCTACGAGAGTTAAAGAAAAAGTTCCAGCCTCGAATTGGAATGTTACAAGATGCTCAAGGATCTAAGTTGAATGATGCTGAGAAGAACAAGAAAATGTGGAAAGAATATCGAGTTTTTATATAAAAAAGATTAAGTGGACCAACAACTGTTCCAACCTGTACCTTATGATCTGAAACCATTGGGGATGAAAGAAGAAGTTCAAGCAGCATTGAAAGCCTTATCAAAGAACAACGAAAAAATGTCAAACACCCGAAAATAGTATTCAAATATAGAACCATGCCAAAAAAGGAATACTACAAATTCCCTCCACCATCCACTATCGTTATTTGTCGGGCATAAACCAAGCGAGAGAGAAAACCACTCTGTCACTCACATATAGTACATGCCCCTTTTTTTGATGAAACAAAAATCACTTTTCACGTGGTTTAAAAACCAACCATAAGAGCAAATCACACTTATCTTATCCACCGCACGACGTGCACGTTTCGGGGCAGCCACCCCTGTATCAAGTGCCTCCAAGGAAAATGCAGTGTGTGCGCCCACCTGTACGTAACTGATGAAATATGCCGACTTGATGGCCGGTGAAGTAGAGGAGAATGTCTCAGGATTGGCTGACAGAAAGTACGCCTAGTTACTCAGAACCAATCACCAGAAGGGAAACCCAACCAAATATTTGTGGTGTATTTTTTGGAATGTCCTTGCCCCTTACATTATATAGGGAGCACAACCCGGTTGATAAAGACCCGTTTGGAGCTGTCAAAACCTCACGTCTTCGTCAGGAGGTTTTGACAGCTCCACTGGTGAAACATTGTTTAGACTTACATCATTTTTTTGATGAGTTAAAATGGACTATGATAGATCACGTTCCCCTGGACCCTCGGGGTGGGGATCGCACTGCAAGGTTATGTAGCATGGAACAACGTTGGATCTTTACCCTACACACAGTCGTTCCGGGTGGCCTTAACCGGGACATTGATTGGTTGGGACTTTGACATTTTGTTCTTCCACCTTTCACTGCAGGGATCCTCATTTTTGGTTGGGTTTCCCTTCTGGTGATTGGTTCTGAGTAACTAGGCGTACTTTCTGTCAGCCAATCCTGAGACATTCTCCTCAACTTCACCGGCCATCAAGTCGGCGTTTTTCATCAGTTACGTACAGATGGGCACACACACTGCATTTTCCTTGGAGGCACTTGATACAGGGGCGGCTGCCCCGAAACGTGCACGTCGTGCGGTGGATAAGTATGATTTGCTCTTATGGTTGGTTTTTAAACCACGTGAAAAGTGTTTTTTGTTTCATCAAAAAAAGGGGCATGTACTATATGTGAGTGACAGAGTGGTTTTCTCTCTCGCTTGGTTTATGCCCGACAAATAACGATAGTGGATGGTGGAGGGAATTTGTAGTATTCCTTTTTTGGCATGGTTATCAAAGAACAAAGCACCAGGCATTGATGGCATTTCCATAGAAGTATTACAGCAATCTGATGCAACTGTTACCATACTTACAAGGCTCTACCAGGAAATCTGGAAGACAACATGATGGCCAACTGACTGGAAAAGATCTGTGTTTATACCAATACTAAAGAAAGGTGATCCAACTGACTGTGGAAATTATCGCACAATCGCTCTGATCCCACATGCCAGCAAGATTCCACTGAAGATTATTCCACAGAGACTACAACCATACCTGGAACGAGAACTGCCTGAAGTGCAAGCAGGATTCAGGAAAGGGCGAGGAACAAGAGACATCATTGTGGATGTGAGATGGATCCTTGAAAAGACTAAAGGATACCAAAAGGATATCTATTTGTGCTTTATTGACTACAGCAAGGCTTTTGACTGCATAAACCATGAGAAACTCTGGGCCACATTAAGAAAAATGGGATACCAGAACACCTGATCGTTCTCTTGCACAACCTTTACCTGGATCAAAAAGCAACAGTTCAAACGAACCAGAAACAAAATGGTTCAAAATCAGCAAAGGTGTACGACAAGGCTGCATACTTTCCCCCTACCTGTTTAATTTATATGCAGAACAAATCATCAGAGAAGCAGGATTGTATGAAGACAACAGAGGTATGAAGATTGGTGGAAGACCTATCTTCGCTATGCTGATGACAACATGTTACTAGCTGAAAGTGAAGATTATCTGAAACATCTGTTTCTCAAGATCAAGGAACATAGTCTTAAAATGGGCCGTCACCTTAATGTAAATAAGTCAAAGAACCTGACAACTGGCAAAATCAATAAGTTCATCATTGATGGAGAAAAAATTGAAATAGTGGACAACTTTAACTACTACTACTACTACTATTAAGCACTTATATAGAAACACGCACGCAGCGCTGTACAGTCATACAAACAAGAGACAGTCCCTGCTCGTCAGAGTCATGCTCGTTGGAGATTACAATCTAGTTGAAACAATACAAAGCATTAGTCAATTTGGTGCAAAGCACAGTATGGTCTTTATAATTCGGTCATGAAAATTGACGGGAGATTGAGATAAAGGAGGAAGTCAGGATCTGAAAGCGACAGTGAAGAGGTGGGTCTTCAATCTGGATTTGAAGACGGCTAGGGAGTGTGCCTGGCGTATAGACATAGGTAGGCTGTTCCAGGCTTGAGATGCAGCAAGGTGAAAGGAGCGAAGTCGGAAGTTAGCAGTGTGAGTGAAAGGCCTAGATAGAAGTGATTTGTTCATCCATTGGACCAACAGTTTTTACTACCTTAGAAGGATTAACAGTACTCATGTTGAGGGAGCGCTTCCTATGCTTGCCCATGCCAAGGGAACCACCGCCAGAACGCCAAAAGCGCCAAAGGAGCGCATAAGGAGCAAGATATGCCCCTTTAAACGCGCCCCTTCAAAGCGCGACCGCTACCGCGTGACCGCGGAGCGGCAATGATCTTATGCCCCGTAGATGGCGTCGGGGCAGGCACCGCGTGAGTGCCGGCCCTACAGGAACCCGCAGAGTCCACACAACAGCAGAGCACAATCGGGCTGAACTCCTTCCACTCACTCCCGAAAGAGACAGGAACCACTTCCTCTCTTATGCCCCGTAGATGGCGTCGGGTCAGGCACCGCGTGAGTGCCGGCCCTACAGGAACCCGCAGAGTCCACACAACAGCAGAGCACAATCGGGCTGAACTCCTTCCACTCACTCCCGAAAGAGACAGGAACCACTTCCTCTCTTATGCCCCGTAGATGGCGTCGGGGCAGGCACCGCGTGAGTGCCGGCCCTACAGGAACCCGCAGAGTCCACACAACAGCAGAGCACAATCGGGCTGAACTCCTTCCACTCACTCCCGAAAGAGACAGGAACCACTTCCTCTCTTATGCCCCGTAGATGGCGTCAGGGCAGGCACCGCGTGAATGCCGGCCCTACAGGAACCCGCAGAGTCCACACAACAGCGAAGAATGAGGAGGCTGCTTCCGGGTCTGCTGCCGAGTGTGTTTCTCCTGCAGATGACGCCTTTGGCGGTTTATCAAGCTCTGCCCTGCTTACAGATTTGGACATTATTGATCCAGTGACCTCCTCTCCAATGTTGGAAGTTCCTTTGCAAATTAGGGATGATGTATCCCCTTTTGTTTCATTGGAGGGTGACAATGTGCCTTTGGTAGTTCCTTTGCCACAGGCTATTCAGTTACCGGGGGACTGTGTTGCTATACGCTCCGAAGCTGCTTCTGTTAAAGTTGATTCCCAAAATGTTTCTTTGGTTGATGTTTTATCAGTTCTTTCACGTATTGAGTCCTCTATCACCTCCTTAGCCTCTGTCGCTTCTCAATTCTCTGATTTTTCGAAAGGTTCAGTTGCAAAAATGGCTCAACACGATTCTCAAATTGCTGCTCTCGATGTTAAATGTCAAATATTGGAAAAGCAGTATGATTCCTTACAGAAATCTTCCTTATCTTTCATGAAGGATAGTACTACTTTGCATATGCAACAGGAATTATTGGAGAATTCGTTGAGGGCCATGAATATTCGCTGTTTAAATTTTCCCTGTACTAGGTTGATATCCCCTCAGATATTATTTGATAAGTATCTAACTGAAGTGTTGGGATATGATAATAACTTGAAGCCACTTATAAATAAGCTTTATTATTTGCCCGGGGTTGGAGTTCCTTCTGTTGCTGGTTCCCTTGGTGTGGTTCCAAAATCTCAGGCTGATTCTATGGATTTATCTGAATTCATAGAGTCTTCTCAGGATTTGATTTCTTCCCGTGCTACACTCCTAGTATCTTTTGTTTCTGAAGCAGATAAGAACTCTGTTATGCGACTATTTTTTGCTAATAAGAATGCTCTTTTTTGTGGGGCTAAGATAACTATTTTTCCTGATGTTTCTAGACAAACACAGTTGAGGCGCAGGGCTTTTTTAATTTTAAAGCCCCGGGTCTTAGCTCTAGGAGCATCTTTTTTCCTTAAATTTCCCTGTAAATGTGTGGTGGTTTTAGAGGGCACTAAATATGTTTTTTCTGAAATTTCGTCTTTAGAGTCTTTTATTATACATCAGGCTCCTTCGAAGCAGTAATTTTTGTTTCTGAGTTTCTGTAATGCAAAGTAATTAGAGCTTAATGTTTTTTTTGGGCAGCGCTCCTTTTTTTCCTGTAAGTTGTATATTTTCCTATGTGTTTCCCTTTACTGATTCACTTGTACTCCCCCTTAATGTGGACTAGGTTGATTTCTGTTTTATCCTTGTTTGAATATTGGTATTTTTACCTTGATAAATTGAATAAAAAATATATTGGTAAAAAAATAAAATAAATAAAATAAAAAGAAGTGATTTGTTAGCAGAGCGAAGATCTCGAGAGGGGATGCAGGGAGAGATAAGAGATGAGAGGTATTGAGGGGCCATAGAGTGAATGCATTTATAGGTCAGCAGGAGAAGTTTGAATTGGATACAGAATTGGATAGGGAGCCAGTGAAGCGATTTGAGAAGGGGAGTAGTGTGGGCATGTCGAGACTGGCGGAAGATTAGTCGAGCAGCATGATTTTGTATAGACTGAAGGGGAAGGAGATGGCTCATGGGGAGACCAGCAAGGAGTAGGTTGCAGTAGTCGAGGCGAGAGGAGATCAAGGAGTGGATAAGCGTTTTGGTAGTGTGTTCAGAAAGGAAGGGGCAGATTTTGCTAATGTTGTAGAGAAAGAAGTGGCAGGTCTTAGCTACGAGCTGGATATGTGTGGAGAAGGAGAGAGAGGAATCAAAGATAACCCCCAGATTACGGGCCGAGGGAACAGGAAGGATCGTAGATCCATCCACGGAGACTGAGAAGGGGGGAAGAGGAGGGGAGAAGGTGGTGAGGGGGGGAAGACAAGGAGTTCAGTCTTGGCCATGTTCAACTTCAAGCGGCGATGAGACATCCAGGCAACGATGTCAGAAAGGCAGGCAGAAATCCTGGTCAAGATTGCTGGGGAGATATTAGGTGTAGAGAGGCAGATTTGGGAGTCGTCGGCATAGAGATGGTACTGAAAGCCATGGGAGGAGATAAGGGCGCCAAGGGATTGAGTATAGAGAGAAAAGGAGGGGGCCCAAGACAGATCCTTGGGATACGCCAACATGGAGCGGGGTGGGAGAAGAGGAGGAGCCACCAGAGCATACACTAAAGGAGCGATGGGAGAGGTAGGAGGAGAACCAGGATAGTACGAAGCCCGTGAAACCAAGCGAGGAGAGGGTGGTGAGGAGAAGATTGTGGTCAACAGTGTCAAAGGCAGCGGAGAGGTCTAGGAGGATGAGGACTGAGTAGAGGCCTTTAGATTTAGCCAGGAACAAGTCATTGGAGACTTTTGCAAGAGCCGTTTCAGTGGAGTGTAGGGGACGGAAGCCAGATTGTAGTGGGTTCTAGGAGGGCCTGGGAGGTGAAGACGTCAAGGCAGTGGTGCTGGACTGCTCGTTCCAGTAGTTTAGATATGAAGGGAAGGAGGGAGATGGGTCGGTAGTTAGAAGGACAGGAGAGATCGAGTGAGGGTTTTTTGAGGAGAGGAGTGACAACAGCATGTTTGAAGTCTACGGGAACAGTTGCAGTGGAGAGTGAAAGGTTGAGAATATGAGAGATGGAGGGGACAACGGTGGGGGAGATGGGGTGAAGGAGATGGGTGGGGATAGGGTCAGAGGAACATGTGGTGGGTTTGGAGGAGGAGAGGAGTGCGGTTTCGTCTTCGGAGATAGTAGGGAAGGAGGAGAGGGTAGCGGAGGAGGTATGGATGGGGGGGGGGAGAATAGGGGAGGTAGATGAAGTGGGGAACTGGAGGGTAATCTTGTGTATTTTGTCGTGGAAGTAGTCACCTAGGGATTGGGCAGAGAGGGAGGGCGGGACCGGGAGCAGGGGGACCTTGAGGAGAGAATTGAGGGTATTAAAGAGGCGACAAGGATCAGAGGCAAGGGAGTTGGTCAGATGGATGTAGTATTCTTGTTTGGCTAGTGCTATGGCTGACTGGAAGGAGCCAAACATGAATTTGAAGTGTAGAAGGTCTTCTGGGGAGCGGGATTTGGACCAGGCATGTTCAGCAGAACGGGCACAGGTGTGTAAATAGCGGGTTGTGGATGAAAGTTAGGGCTGGGGAGCAGAACGTCTGACTGGACGTGGGGTGGGTGGGGTGAGAGTGTCAAGAGCAGAGGATAGTGCAGCATTATAAGAGGAAACTGCTTTGTCGATGGACTTGGAGGACATGATGGAGGGACGAGATGGAGAAATGGTGAAGAGAGTCAAGGGATCAATATTATGGAGATTTCTAAATAGGTCTGAGGAGACAGGACGAGGTTGAGACAATGGAAGCTGAAGATTAACCTACTTGGATCAACTATCAATAAAGAAGCAACAAGCAGTCAAGAAATCTGACAACACATTGCTCTTGGCAGAATGGCTATGAAGGACCTAGACAAGATTCTCAAGAACAGAGATCTCTCTCTCTCCATACAAAGATTTGACTCATTCAAGCCATGGCATTTTCAATAACATCATATGGATGCAAAAGTTGGACAGTGAAAAAGATAGGAAGAAAATTGATGCCTTTGAATTATGGTGCTAGCGACAAATACTGTGTATACCATGGACTGCCAGAAGAACAAACTAGTCAGTATTAGAGGAGACCAAATCTAAGCTTTCTTTAGAAGCTCAGATGACAAGATTTAGACTGTCATACTTTGGATACATCAATGCAAGAGAGAGATCCCCAACAATGTAAAACACCAAACAGTATCATTTTCTCGCTACACTTCTTATGTATATAGTTTACCCTGTTATCCAAGTTACATATCCTGTTAATTGTAATGACCAGACATATTCAACCTGTCGGATGTTTCTGTTCCATGTAAACCACGCTGATGTTGAATAGTGCGGTATATAAGAAATGTTAATAAATAAATAAATAAGATCATTAGAGAAAGACATCATGCTTGGCAAGGTAGAATGTCAATACAAAAGAGGAAGGCCAGCAATGAGATGGATCGAAACAACAGCAGCAGCTATGGGTGCCAGTCTGTCAACAATGAGCCGCCTGACTGAAGACCGAACACAACTGTCTAGAGAGTCGCCATGAATCGACACCGACTCGACGGCACTTAACAACAGCAAGCTGGGGTTTTAAAAGAGAATTTGGACAAGATCCTGGAGAAAAAGCCAATAGATTATAATAGACCTGGGGAAAGACACTGTTTATCTCTGGGATAAGTAGCATGGAATCTGAACACCTTTTGTGAATCTGACAAATACGTGTGGCTTGAATTCAGCATTGTTGGAATAGGATATTGGGCTTTATAGACCTTTGATCTGACGCACCATAGCAATTCTTAAGTCACAAAGACTCTCCCCATAAAATAAAACTCTAGAACACATGCACTCTAAATTAGCACCAATACTTTGAGCGGGGCGAGAAACGATAGAAAACCCTAAGGTAAATATAATTTTATATCCTAAACGCATCATCAAAAAAGTCCTACTCAGATCCATCGATTAAAGATAGCACATCTCACTCTTTGGGCTGGATGATCTTAGCTTGTCGATATAAATAAATTTGGTTCTGGGATACCCTACATCTACAAGCAGCTCCCAGTCAGTACGTCATCCTGACGCTAAACGCTAGAAAACAAACCCCAAGAAACAAACTCTCGTGCTCTACATGATTGATAGAAACAAACAGGAAAGAATCGGAACACTTCCGGATGAACAGCCACCACAGAGAACCAGCATCATAGGGGGTGTGCTGCTCACTATAGTTCTTCTGATTGGCTACAGGAAGCACGAGGGCGGTTTCATTGTGGCTCTCCTGATTGGGTGTAGTGAGCCGGAACTTGATGGAGCCTGGGTTAAATGGGATTATTGGCTTGTGCTGTTTTGTTGCTACGCGAGATGAATGAGCTATGAAAAAACTCCATAAAAACATATATGTATTTAATGCCTGAGTATTTATCTGTGGTAGGATGAATTCAGTTATCTAGCACTGATAGTGTCCGTGTTTTTTTACGCCGTTTCCGTGCTCGCGAGAGCACAGAAACCGCGAGAATTCAGCTTCCGTGTGAGCCGCATGGTTTAGGAGGAACTGTAGCTGGCCAGGAGCAGAAGAGGAGCTATTCAGAAGCTATCTATTCCGAAGGGTACTAGAAGAGGAACAGTAGGACTCGACCGGGGAGGAAGAGTCTGAACTTGGAATAAGAACTGTGAAGTAGAGGTATTGTGGGATCTAGAGTTGGAGGGAGGGCTGCCAACCCAATTGTACGGGAATCCATATGGTGGAGGGGTTTGTACGTTTCCCCCTCAATACTGGGGGGGATTTGTGTTTTACTGTAGGGGCAAATGATGGGTGAAGAATACTAATAGCAATTTCTCTTCCTCCTATCTTGGTATAAGTGTGGGTGTGTGGTGGTGGTGGGAGAGCCTGGAGAGGAGATCTGCAGGCGAGCGAGTTTTATTTTATGCCGCCCCTCGCCCATCTAGCAAAGAGTTTGGATGTGGATTGTCACTTTTCCAAAATCACAATCGGACTACATGGCAACAGTAACAGAAGTTGTAATAGTAGTCTAATGGTTAGATCTGTGGTTTCCAAACTTTTTGTTTCTCTGTGTATGACCCCATTTAAGGCATGTGAAAAATCAAGTGACTCCAGATGCTAACCAAATCAAATTATCAATCCAACAACATAATTATATAAATATGTTCATCTACAGGGTCGCCAGGAGTTGGCATTGACTCAGTGGCACACAGCAATATACTTCATAAACCTATATGATGTGCTTGTCATGCAAGGGAGGGGAGTTTGTGTGCGTGCAGTGGAGCTGAGGAACTGGGACAGCTTGTGTGTTTTTGTGCACACAGTAGCTGGGGGACAGGATACTTGTGTGTGTGCGTGCAAGGGCTGATAGTGTGTATTCATGTGCTTAGGGATCGGGGGGGGGGGGGGCATGTGCGTGTGTACAGGGACTGGAGGGGGGCCTTGCTGGATCTTGCCAAAGCATGTTTCATCCAGGAACAATATAAGTAACTTCTGTGTTCCGAACCACCATTTCCAATTTCATGTTCTGCCTTTTGGCCTGGCTACAACTCCTTGCATCTTCTTGAAGGCCATGATAATGGTGGTGGCATTTCTGCGCAGGCAGAGGATCCATGTTCACTCATACTTTCACAGCTGCCTGATTTGGTCGGACTCCCTGGTGAAGTCCAGAGACCATATAGCTCTGGTGATTCACTGGGGTTGGTGATGCACTATCCCAAGAGCAATCCGAAACCCCTTACAAGAGTTGGAGTATCTCTATGCTGACTTCAGCACTGTCCTGGATTGACTTTTTCTCACACTAGAGGTGTCTCAAGCTGTAAAACAGTGGTTCTCAACCCAGTCCTCTGGGACCTCCAGGCCAATCAGGTTTTCAGGATATCTCAATGAATATGCATGACATAGATCTGCATAACATGGAAGCAGTGCATGCAGATCTATCTTGTGCATATTCACTGTTCATACCCTGAAAACCTGAAAGGACTAGGGGTCCCAAAGGACTGGGTTGAAAACCACTGATGTTGAGCCAACTTGGGGCTTTTTGTGCATAGTCAGCTCCCTGGGCCAGAAGCGACTGGCTTCTTCGCATTTAAGCCGAGAGACACAGCAGGAGTGTCAACTTTTGTTTGTTGACCGAAAACCCTGTGACTAAAGAAAACATTTTCAGAATGTCGCCAATAATAGTTAAGGAAGAACTCTGGTTTCGTAAAAAGATGAGCGTATCATCCACATAGAGCAAGACAACATGGTATTGCCCCCCCCCCCCAAGTCTAATTCCTATCTGAGAAGCCTTCTTTTGCTTGTGTGCCGCCAAAGGCCATAGCAAATAAGAGCGGGGAGAGCAGGCAGCCTTGCCAAGTGCCCCTGCCCAGCTCAAAGGATGAAGAGAGGAAACCATTTACCAAAACTGAAGCTTTGGGAGCAGCGTATAGCACCTCAATCCAGCCTCAGAAGACAGGGCCAAAATAGCCGAGGACAGCTAGTAAGTATTTCCATTCGACTTTGTCAAAGGTCTTTTCGGTGTCGTAGATAAGATTGCAAATTCTCCAGGAACAAGCAGGAAGTCAGTCCTCACTTATGGGTGACGTCGGCACCGACAGAGCCCGCGCGGAGCAATTCCCCAGCTTTCAAAGAAAGCCTTTGGGATTGCTGCCACGCATGCGTGGTCCTCTTCCCGCCCAAGGGTGCCATCTTGCTCATTCTCCCTTTTTCCGTGGAGCTCATTGGACGCACGTCCTCGTCCCTCGGAAAAAAGTTCTTTTTTTTTTTCACCTGACAGGCCTCTATTTTCCGGTTGCACCCATCCTTCCCCTGCTCTACTTTTCTAGAGCTGTCGGGGATACTTTTTTCTTCTCATTTTTTCGTTACGTGTTTTTTGCCCTTTTTCTTCCTCTAACCACTGGCCGCGTGGGTCTTCGACCTCGCAGGGGCTATTTTTGCTCCCATGGCCTACGGCTTCAAAAAATGTGATAGATGCTCTAGGACCATGTCGCTTATGGACACTCACGACTAATGACCCGGAGCCGACCATGACCCGGAGATCTGTTCACTCTGCAAGAAAATGTCCTCTAAGGCCCTGTTCAGCCGTAAGCAGAAGTCTGAAGACATTTTCCAAAAAGCCGCCTCGGAATCCCCGATGGCACCCTTGGTCATTTCTCCCCCGGTGGGGTCCCCCCCCCCCCCCCCCGTGGTCCCGCACTCTCAGCGGCACTCCAAGCAGGGGTCCCCTGAGGTGGAGCTGTGCAAAAGAAGAAGGCCTCAAAGTCTCTTTTGGGGGCTCTCAACAAGCGTGAGCGCTCCCGTGCTCGGTCGCTTAGCTCCCTTCAGCGTTCCCAAGAGTCGGATAGGGAGTAGCCCTGCAAGGTGCCCGCACGGAAGTGGAGGTCTCTGGCGAAGGCGCCTGGTCTCCTGAGGGCCATCCCAGTGAGGACCCCCTTCGACACCCGACCCGGTGATCCCAGGATCGGCGTCGCAGAGCCCCACGCCTGTGTGGGAGTTCCGCATGCTGGTGCTGGAACGCACGTTTCTGCATTCATTGCTTCCCAGCAGGCGCTCACAGCCCTTGTGTGGGACACCGAAATCCGTCCAGGAAACCCCGACCACTCCGGCGCAGGGAAAAGTCTGGCCAAGGGCATCGTAAGCCGAAAGGGCCGAAGGCCCAGACACCGGCTCCCCCACAACCCACTCAGTGGTTTTGATGCCATCAGCATAGCCCCTCGCCCTCTGTCAACATAGCAGCCAGTGGGGGGACGCCTGTCCCACTTTGCCCCATCGTGGGCCTCCATCACCTTGGACACCTGGGTTCTCCAAGTTGTCTGAGATGGCTATCGCCTTCGCTTCGACAGGCTTCCTTTCTCCATGGCAGAGCCTCCTTGACTCCCTGCGCACCAGCTTCTGCTGCAGCGGGAATTGCACTCTTCCTTGCCCAACGGGCAGTCGAGAAGGTCTCTCCACACCTTCAAGGTCAAGACTTCTATTCCCGGTACTTCCTCTTCCTGAAAAAGGGAGGGGGGGGGGTCTGCGGCCCATCCTTGACCTCCACAGGTTAAACAAGTTCCTGGTGCGGGAGTAATTCAAGATGTTATCTCTTGGTATTCTGTTGCCCTTCCTCCGGCTGTGCGACTGGCTATGCTCCTTGGATCTAAAGGATGCTTAAGCCCACATCTTAATCCACCCCCAACACAGGCAGTATCTGCGCTTCCGGGTGCAGGGAGAGTACTTCCAGTACAAGGTGCTCCCCTTCGGCCTCGCGTCTGTTCCGCGTGTCTTCACAAAGTGCCTTGTGATCGCTGCTCACCTTCGGTGTCAGGGTGTGCCGATCTTTCCCTACCTCAACGACTGGCTCATTATGGGCTCCTCGGTTGAGGAGGCTCGGCGAGCAATGTCACGCACCATCCTTCTCTTGGAGAGCTTGGGGTTCTTGGTCAACGAGCTGGTGCAGGCTCTCGAGTTTATCGGGGCGCATCTCGATAATCGGCAGGCGACCACCTTCTTACTGGTGGATCGCACCATCCGCCTCCAAGCTCTGGCAGCTCACATCCAAAGTGCTCCCCAGGTCACCGCTCCTACCATGCTACTTCTCCTGGGCCACATGGCCTTGACTGGGCATGTGGTCCCCCACGCCCACCTGCACATGCGGACGACTTGGTGGTGTCTCAGTGCCCAATGGAGCCAGTCCCTTGGACACCTCAGGGACCCCGTCAAGGTCCTTCCCGACCTCTGCTTGTCCCTGAGCTGATGGCAAAACCCCTGCAATCTTCTGCGAGGATTGCCCTTCGAGGCCCCGCAAAGCAATGTGGTGCTGTCGACAGACGCTTGCGTATTAGGGTGGGGAGCCCACTGTGGGCCATTATGCATGCAGGGACAATGGTCACCCGAGGAGTCTCAGCAGCAAATAAACTTGCTTGAACTCTGGGCAATTCGGAGGGCCTTCCAGGAACACCTCAGCGGGAGGTCGGTTCTCGTGCAGACCGGCAACCATGTGGCGATGTTCAACATCAACAAGGACGGAGGCACGGGATTGCGCACCCTCTGCCGGG
The DNA here is from genome assembly GCA_033557465.1 of Ichthyophis bannanicus. NCBI lineage: Eukaryota > Metazoa > Chordata > Amphibia > Gymnophiona > Ichthyophiidae > Ichthyophis > Ichthyophis bannanicus. The sequence goes on from CM066032.1 coordinate 703,269,663, forward strand.
AAGCAGTCCTCATCTGCTCTTTTGCTGTCTGACGGAGGATGTCCCTCAAGGCGACCTACCTCCCGGGTCAGGAGAATGGCCTGGCGGACAAACTCAGCAGAATCCTTCACCCCCACGAATGGCGGCTGGATCCCAGAGTAGCAGAGTGGCTGTTTCTCCACTGGGGGATGCCGGTGATGGACCTCTTCGCCAGTCCCCAGAACGCACAGCTCCCCTGTTTTGCGGGCCGGTGCCGCATCCAAGCAGGGAGAGCCCCAATGCATTTCTCCTGGACTGGTCATCCAGCCTATTCTATGCATTCTCTCCCTTCCCCCTCATTGTGAGGACCCTTTTCAAGGCTCAGCGGGACAGGGCATCATTGATTCCCATGGCCCCCTCGTGGCCTCGGCAGCCTTGGTTCCCACTCCTGCTCCAGGTGTTGACAGAGCCTCTTGTTCCTCTGGACTCTGCCCCGGGTCTACTGACACAGGAAGAGGGTTGGGTTCTGCACCCAAACCTAACCTCCTTATCCCTCATGGCCTGATGGCTGAACGAGTCTCCCTAGCCTCTCTGGCCCTTCTGGAGGAGGTTGAGGCAGGATTCCACTAGATGAGCCTACGCCTTTAAGTGGAGACGCTTCTCCACCTGGTGCTCGGAGTGCCAGATCGACCCCCTTCTCATGCCCCGTTCGATGGGTCCTCCAGTACCTCCTCCATTTCTCAAGGGAAGGGCTGAAGTTGAACTCTGTCAGGGTACACTTAAGCGCCATCTCGGTGAATCACCTCTCCATTGAGGGAAAACCCCTCTCGGGGCAGTCGTTAGTCTCCCGCTTCATGCAGGGTCTTCTGCTTTCCAAGCCACCCTGGCGGAATGGGACCTGAATGTGGTGCTCATGCAGCTCACCCGTCCACCCTTCGAGCCAATGGCGATGTGTTTGCTCCGGCATCTGTCCTGGAAGATAGCATTCCCGGTGGCGCTGACCTCAGCCCGCCAAGTCAGTGAGCTCCAGGTTCTCATGGCTGACGCCCCTTACACCAGGTTTTATCAGAACAGGGTGGTCCTTCGTACCCACCCTAAATTCCTGCCTAAAGTCATTTCAGACTTCCATCTCAATCAGGAGATAGTCCTGCTGACTTTTTTTCCCGGGGCCTCACGCCGACCAGGCATTGACGACTCTCCACACCCTTGACTGCAGATGGGCCCTCGCCTTTTACTTGCAGTGTACCCAGACTCATTGCAACTTTAGTCGGCTTTTCGTGACCTATGATTCCAGTAAACCAAGGCAGACAGTCACCAAGCGCACCCTCTCGGTTTGGGTGGTGGACTGCATTGGTTTCGCCCATGTGAAGGCGGGCGCCTTGCTAGATTGTCGAGTCACCGCACACGGGGTCCGGGCCAAAGCGGCCTCGCTGCGCTCCGTGCCCCTGATGGACATCTGCCAGGTGGCGACCTGATCTTCCATGAATACCTTTACTGCCCACTACTGCCTGGAGAGGAAGTCCCGCTGGGACAGTGCCTTCAGCCAGGCTGTACTCCATAACCTGTTTAGGGTTTAAGCAACTCCTGCCCTCCGACTCTTCTTCACGGCTACCGAGGGCTTCGTTCTGAGGATCCGAGGACTCGGGCTCCTTCAGGCATCGTCTTCTGCTCACTGCCTCGCGGAGGTGTTTTTTTGGTTACAGGTTTGGTAGCCTGTAGCTGGGGGGTCCCATAAGTGAGGACTGACTTCCTGCTTGTTCTTGGAGAAAGCATAGTTACTCACCTGTAAAAGATGTTCTCCAGGGACAACAGGAATCAGTCCTCGCTACTCCCCTGATGAGTTGCTAGATTTTTGTCCTTCCCTTGCCATCTGCTTGGTAGGGCTTGAGCTAAGGGACTTGACTGAGCAAGATGGCACCCTTGGGTGGGAAGAGGACCACGTATGCATGGCAGCAGTCCCAAAGGCTTTCTTTGAAAGCTGAGGAATTTCTCCATGCGGGCTCCGTCGGTGCCAATGTCACCCATAAGTGAGGACTGATTACTGCTGTCCCTGGAGAACACCTGTTACAGGTGAGTAACTACGCTTTCTCCATGTACACACCTCAGCCCCGTCAGAAGCTATACCTTTTTCAGATAAAAAACAGTTTGGTCCGGATGTACTATGTCATGAATTCGGGAGACAAGGCGGGTCGATAGTATCTTCGTAAAGATTTTATAGTCTAGATTTACTAGAGAGATCAGGTGATAGCTATTACAAAATAGTCTTTACCCTCCTTCGAGAGGATAGTGATCGTGGTGTGGTTAAAATAAATCAAAGTTTGTGCTGAAGCAAGATCTCATTAAAGACCTGGACAAGTACCGGAGCAAATATATGTGGAAGTGTTTTCTACAGCTTAGCTGGGAACAAGTCTGGGCTGGCTGCTTTGGCATTTTTTAATGCATGAATCGCGAGCTGCATCTCTGATATTGTGATGGGATCTTCTAAGGCCTCCTGCATCTCCGAAGAGAGATGAGGTAGTTCCGTCTCCTCCAACCAGCTTTGAATGATCTTATCATCCTGACAGTTGAGATGTATAGAGATCCTTATAAAATTGTGCAAAGAGCTTTGTCATATCAGCGGATTTCCGTGTCATGGAATTCTGTGAAAAAGATATTGCAGAAATCCTATATTTCTAGTGGCGACACTTCAATTGCCATAAAAGCAATCTACTTGCCTTATTGCCATGCTCATAGTAGTCTTGAGGAGTATATAGCAACTAAAAGGCAATATTTTCTGTCTCTAAAGCTGCAAGCTTTCCCCTAAGTCTGATAAACCTGCACCACACCAAAATACTCCCCCTCTGCCTATGTGTGAGATCCAAATGCGCAGTCACTGCATACAATTCCTGCTTGGCCAATTTCTGTTTCCTTAATGCTGCTGCCAGCGATATAGTTTGGCATCGCAAGGCCGCCTTTCCCACCTCCCAAAGGGTAAAGATGGAGGTATCTGTGATATCATTAAAGGTAAAATATTCCCTTCATCCTTTTTTTTTTATCGATTTTCTAAGAAGACCCGTTTTTTTAAGCAAGTGACAAGGGAGCGTCCATGAACACGGAGGTATTTCCCTAGCTGACGCACACCATTCTAAAGATAATAAGGCATGATCCGAAGGCACCATGGTTCCAATAGTCACTTGTAGGACCAGCAGAAGAAGCGAACAGGAGATAAGACACAGATCTATATGTGAATGGTGGACCAGTGAAAAGAAGGTGTAATCTTTCTCCTGGGTGTAGCGCCCACCAGGCATTCTGTAAGTCTTTAACCAGTCTTTGACACAATTAAAAGTATCTCCCCCTGAGTGTACATCTTAATCACCCCTAATAACTCATCAAGCGTTTGCGCAGTCGCGGGGGGTACATAAATATTGATCAATGTAATGGAAGACTCATGCATAGAACCCGCCAGAATCAGAAAACGCCCATAGGGGTTACTATACTGTGTAGTCACCTGGAAAGGACAGTTTTGGGAAAACATGATGAGCACCCCCTCGTTTATGCAAGGAAAAATTGGAGGCATAAACTTGCGAGAATCTCCAAGAGACAAACCGCAGATGGTCCTGTGAAGCAAGATGCGTCTCTTGGAGGAAGATCATATCAGCATGTGTCCTACGTATCTGGTCGAGCACCCGCATCTTTTTGACTGGATGATGAAGTCCTTTAACATTCCAAGATATGAGTTTAATCATCAGTCCAATGAGACGAAACAAACTGGGACCTCTGCAGCACTGGACACAGTCGCACCTCTACCAAGAAAGCGAGAGTCACAGATTTGCTTTTTCAGCTCTACCCTCCATTCTCCCAACACTTGTGTAATAGTAGCCCACCATTGTATCCTACCTCCTCCTTCCATTCCCTTATCCCTTGCTTACCTGCAAACCCCTTAGTCCGAATACCTTAAGGATGGAAACATCTGGTGTTAATGTAACTTGTAAAGTAAGTGCCCTAAGAAAGTTGGGGGTAGGTAAGTTGAACCCTATAGTCCCCCCCCCCCAGGTCCTATTTATCTAGTCTGCCTTGCTCTGCACGTAACAGATGCCCTCCCCCCCCCCCCCCCGAATATCCCAATAAGGTGGCGGCCCCCCCATCAGCCTCCTTAGAGACCAGCGCCTCATAAAGCCAATGTCTATCTCTAGGTACGCAAGCCCATGAGGTCCCCAGAGAGATCAAAGATGACCATTCAGACACTACCTCCTTCCACCCCCTTTATAACTGAGCGAATTCCAAATAGGACATCAAAGCCTATAGAGAAGAAAAATGCAACACAACAATCTCGTAACTAAGCAGTCAAATTCCAACACCAGAGTTTAAGTTGGAGCAGTAGTGTCCATAGATTTATTTTGCACATCATCTGTGTCGGTCTCCGATTGCCAGTGCAATCTTGGCACTTTTGACGCTTCAGTGTGGACACATCCCAGTCTGGTTTCGTGCTTCTTGGGTGTGGCACTCCACTATCTTCGTTCTGGACAGAATCTAAGCAATCCACGCAGAGTTCTGAGATCCTATGTGCCATATTATTCCACTTGAAGAGCAGAGCAAAAGGATATTTGATGATGATTTTTATTTTTGGAAAGTGTGTGAGGGGTTTGAAGGTATACTGAGAGAGATCTTGGAATATTTGTATCTCCCGATCATGAAAGCGAATCACCTGTTTGCTTTGTAGATTCTGAAGGAGAGCTACTTTATCCTCAAAATAGCAGGAACATGCCATTATTGGTCGGGGTCTAGTATCCCCTCCTGATCAGGACCCTCCACCTCGGTGTGCTCGCTCCAGCTTTACTGGATCTGGTCATCCTGGGACACAGAAGGAAAGTGTTCTTGCATCATCTGCATAGTGTACTCCCGCCCACCTGGCAGTTCCGTAAAACCAGTGATGCAGATGTTATTTCTGCGCTGTCTGATTTCTAGCTCATCGTGTCAGTCTTTAAGGTCACATGTAAGATGATCAAGCTTGTAAATTTTTGATTGGAATAAGGCAGTAGCATCTATCTGTTCTCAGTGTTTATTTCAATCTGGGTGACACGGTCATCCAGAGCCTTCATATCTGAGTGAAGATCTGAGATTGCTTTGGAGAAATCGTAAGCGGAACGACCTAAGCTCCTGAAGGACTTCTAGAAGATCAGCTTTGGAAGTGGGCAGGGTTAGCAAGCTTCAGGCCTTAGTGGCAGAGGCGCCTTCCATCAGGTTCTACAAAAACAGGGTTGTGCTCTGCACAAACCCCAAATTCCTTCCAAAGGTGGTATTGCCCTTTCACCTCAACCAGGAGGTGCTACTGCCCACCTTCTTCCCAAGACCTCACACTAGTAGGGCGGAAACTGTCTCCCCACCTTGGATGTAGAAGGACAAGGCCCTCTTACATTCCAACGTACCCAGGGCCACCGTAAAGCTTCTTAGCTTTTTGTCTTGTATGACCCCCCAGTAGATTGGGGGAGGCGGTGTCCAAACGTACGCTGTCTACCTGTGTGGCGGACTGTATTACCCTCGCCTATAAAGCAGGCGGGGCTCCCCCTGGAAGGCCGAGTCACGTTGCACCATCTCGGGGCCATGGCGGCCTCGTGGCAAACCTGTGCTCCATCCTGATTGTGGACATCTGCCGGGCCACCACCTGGTCTTCAGTCCATACCTTTGCAGCTCATTACTGCCTGGAGAGAGAGTCCTGACGGGACAGTGCCTTTTGGCCAGGCCATATTCTGTAATCTTTTCGGGGTCTAGGCAACTCCTACCTTCTGACCCTTCTGTGTTCAGGCTACCGGAGTGATGGTTCCCATCGGACACACAGGTCCTACTGCATTCTGCTTCTGTGGACTCTATTGCTGCTGTGCACGACTTCCGCTGAGGGTAACTGTGATTTTTCTCTATGGGCTTTTGGTAGCCTGTAGTTAGGGAGTCCCATATGTAAGGACTGACTTCCTTCTTGTACCCAGAGAGAGTGTAGTTAATCAATTGTAATAGGTGTTCTCCAGGGACAACCCTCACAACCCTCCCTCCTCCCCTTGGAGTTGCTTCTTACCATTTTCTGAATTTTTGCCATCTTTTAGCTATGAGCAAGATGGCACCCTTGGGCGGAAAGAGGACCACACATGTATGGTGCCATCTCCCAGAGGCTTTCTTTGAAATCTGGGGGGGATGCTTCCGTGAGAGCTCTGTCGGCACCGACGTCGCCCATATGCGAAGACTGATTTCTGCTGTCCCCGGAGAATACCTGTTATAGGTGAGTAACTACGCTTTGCGGATGATACCAAAATCTGCAATAGAGTAGACATCCAGGAAGGAATAGCTAACATGAGGAGGGATCTAGCTAAACTTGAAGAATGGTCTTGAATTTGGCAGCTGAAATTTAATGCCAAAAAATGCAGGTTCATGCATTTGGGCTGCAAAAATCCAAAGGTGTGGTACAATATAGGGGGTGAGGTACTTCTGTTCACAAAAGAAGAGTGGGACCTGGGCGTAATTGTGTCTGATGATCTTTAAAGTAGCTAAATAGGTAGAAAAGGCAACTGCAAAAGCCAGAAGGATGCTTGGGTATATAGGGAGAGGAATGACTGGCAGAAAAAGGAGGTGATAATGCCTCTGTATAAATCTCTGGTGTGACCTCATTTGGAGTATTGTATGCAATTCTGGAGAGCGCACCTTCAGAAGGATATAGGCGTGTTGAAGTCGGTGCAGAGGGTGGTTACTTAAAGGTTAGTGGTCTTCGTTATGTAGCATATGAGGAGAGACCTAAAGATCTTAATATGTATACTTTAGTAGAAAGGCGGGATGGAGCGATATGACAGAGACATTTAAATACCTCTGTGGCATAAATGCACAGGAGGGTCTCTTTCAATTGAAGGCAAGCTCTGCTATGATGGGACATAGGGTGATAGTGAAGGGGATAGACTCGGGAGTAATATGTGGAAATATTTCTTTATGGAAAGAGTGGTAGATGCATGGCATAGTCTCCCAGTGGAAGTGATGGATACGAGGACAGTATCTGAATTCAAAAAAATCATGGGACAAACAGAGGATCTCTAAAGTTAAAAAGGGGACTATTGATGTTTATATGGAAGGGCAGACTAGATGGGCCATGTGGTCTCTTTCTGCCATCGTGTTTCTATGGCTGCATTGGGTGAAAAGTACACACACACGTACGAGCGCACATACAAAAGGCTACAAGGAATTTCCGGGTGAAGAAGTATAGAGAGAAATGAAAACTATTAACAAAAAGTCAAAGCAATTAAATTTCACAATGATAAAAAAATGAAAAATAAGATAAATCCAATAAATAGACAAAGGGAAAATTGCCCAAGTAATAAAGGTAAACAAAAAAAAAATCCCCAACCACTTCCTAGAAAACTGAGAGAAAAATAGTGATGTGGAAACAATTTTTGCTACAGCTCCTAAGAAGTTTGGCTGGCTACACATTTTTCTAGACACCTGTCCCGATAGTGTACACAGAAAAGTCTAAATGCTGTTGAATTAGTTTTCTCTCAGTCTTGATTTTTATTTTCTGAATTAAAAAAATGTGTTTGGGGTTTTTTGTAAACATTAAAAGTGAAGATGGTATGTTTTTGAGCAAGAGGGTCATCTGTGGTAAAGGATGGCCATTTTCAGAATGTAGAAAGGTTGTTCTACGTAGCCAGTGCATCTTGTTCATAACCTGCTGTGACTCTTGCTCTTCCAGAGCCTGATCAGCTAAGATGATGCAGAATTTTCAGTGGGCAGTTAGCACTCGGGACTGTGTTGTCCAGAAATGTTATATTTGCTGCTGTCTGTATTCTAGGGCAAATCTTTCAGCAGTCTTCGTTTTGATATCTATCTTTTTTTTTTAATTTTGTAGGTGTTTGGTACCATGGAAGCTAAGAACAAAAAACAGTTCAAGGGAAAAGGTGGAAAGGCATCACATGGAAAAGGCAAATCCAGAAAAGTTACTGGTGAGATCTAGCAACATGAAACCTTTCACTTTACGGTTTACCTACCTAGCATCTGTCACTTTCTCCCTTCCTCCCCTCCTGGTCAGTCAGTCAGCCTGCCTTTGTTTTTTTATCCCCCCCCCCCCCCCCCCAGCAACACTTGCTTTAAAATTAAGCTTGTTGCACTTTCTCCCGCTCCTGCTTTCTTCTAAAACCTTTCTTGTCAGGCATCTGCAGCTGTGCCAGGTGCTAGACCAGAAAAGTTTTATTCCATATCATCCTGTTAGACCATTCCAGACAAGTGGGTTGTGTTCCCCTACTATCCGATGGATGGAGACATAGAACCAATGAAAAGCCCAGGTTTCATTGACATCACTCTCATGCCTCTATTCGCCTCAGCCACCAGAGGCCTCTTCAGTATTCCTTTGTCTCCAGCAGTTAGTGGATGGATTTTCTCCACTCTGAAGAAAATCTGAACAATTGCGAGGAAAAGATTGATTTCGCTTGTGAACAATCACCTTGAGAGTGACTAATTCGAGCATGATGTGGGAGGCTCCACTATAGTGTGATCTTTTCAGTAGCCATAGGAGGAGGAGAAATTGGTTCAGCTCCATGCTCTTATCATAAGAGCCTGTGGAGCAACCAGAAAATTGGTAGGATTTGGAAGAGTTCAGCTGTCTCACACAACCTTAACATCCCCTTCCCCCTCCTTTGTCGTCGCCCCGCTCACTCCCGGATTGCAGAAAGCTGTCGGAGGAATCTGCTTGCCAGCTACCCTAAATGCAGTGTCTGCAAAGCAAGAGAAGCCGTTTCAGGGGAGTAGAGCTGAGCCTTGCACAAACTTTCTTCCTGGGGCTCTTGGGGGGGTGAGTACCAAGGCTTGACCTTGTCATTGTCCTTGTTGGGGGCTCTCGATTCCGTCCAGCTGGGGTGTAGTGCTGGCAACCACTGGCAGAGTGTGGGAATTTCCCACTCTTGTACGTATTAGTAGTGTTTTTTACCTTTGTGCGCCTGGTGATCATACTGTCCTTGCATGCACTCCACCTGAGTGGCTCCAATGCGTGTTCCTACCCAAGTGCCTGTAACGCATGTTGCTGTGTTGCTGTTAATGTATGCCTTCCGGGCACCACAGCCTTAGTGCGTGCTGTTGTAGTATTTGCCTTAAGTCTCTCTCTTCTTCCAGGAAACATTTGGCAGGCGAGATGCAGAACTTGGTGGATGGCATTGTGGGTAAGGTTGATTAGCCAGCTGGAGGCTCCAGCGCCATGCTGTTTGCTCCCTGTCCTCTAGGGTTTCGGTGGTGACTCTGTCCCCTGGTGTAGGGGATAAAGTCCAGCCAAAAAGGCAACACGCATTTGCAGGAATATGGAGATTAAATAAGGAGTGAGGCAGAACAAGCCATAGAAGGCGATTTTTGTAGATTCCAAACCTTAATTAGCGTCTCAATAGGTTCTACCCTACATGGGCTGTGTATCAGTAGTAAATCTTCGTCAGGGGTATGAAAACCCTTAGTGAGAAGTATAAACATAATACACATTAAGAACAATTTAAAATCAAAAGCACAATAAATAAATCATAAATAATAATCAAAATCACCTTCTATGGTTTGTTCTGCCTCGTTATTTGATCCCCTGGTGTAGGGGGGTCATTTCCAGGAGAAGAGCTTCTGGGCTCTGGATTGTCCCCGGAATTCTTTTCCTTTTTACAACTGGCCTGGTCATTCTGGCATGGAAATTCTGACCCTGTAGCCTCTGGGTTCCCTCAAGCGCAGTCTTGTGGGGGACAGCTGAGAGTGGAAGCTCTGTTTGATTGCCTATAGCTAAGCATCTCTGGCGAAAATTGCTTGGGGAGCTGGGATCTGTCTGTGATTTGGACTGCGACTTGGATTCAGATGTGTCTGTTTTGGGCTCTGATATGGATGAAGAAGTGCTGTATCCTTAAGAAGATTGTGAAGAGGCAAGTGTTTCCCTGTTCCAGAAGTAGGAACTAGCGGCACTGAATGCCAGGGTTTTATTCAACTTGAGCTTGGCGATGGATGCTCCAAACATGGGGCAGTAACCAAGGGTGCATTCACTTCTGCAAGAGGTGCAGAAATACAGTACTATCTTTCCATTCCGGTGTGTAATGGTGTATAAGATGATGTATGCTTTCCCGGAACAAGAGTGTGTTGTGTGGTTTGATATTTCCAAGGTGGATGTGCTGGTCATGGCGGTTACCAGACCGACCACTATTCCTGTGAAGGCGGTTCGACCTTAAAGGATACTCTGGACTGAAAGTTGGATTCGTTGTTGAAGAACCAGTTCACTGTGGCAGCTGCTAGTCTTCAGTTGGTGATGTGTAGGTCTGATGTCTCGAGCCCTGCTCTTTTGGATTCGGTCTCTTTCACCAGATGGTTCTGCCCCCTTTTTTTTTTTTTGGAGTCTGCAACAGCCTTCCTTTCTGATGCCATGTACAACTTGGTGTGTCTGAAGGGCAGGGATAGTGCCCTGACAACGGTGACATGGCACTGATTTGGTTCCTATACTGGGCAGTGGACACATCTTCCAAAGCTCGGTTGACCCAACTGGCTTTTAAAGGGAAGCTTCTTTTTGAAATTTCCCATCTGCCCCGGTGGGCTTAACAGAGTCGCGAGGGAGAAGCTCTCCCTTCGCGGCTCTGAAAGCCGAAGTGGAGAGGGACTGAGGCAAGCAGGGAGGGAGGGAGTGATATGCTGGGCAGGGGGGCCCCTCGGGATACTCGATTCTGCTGCTGCCGCCGCCAGATTTTTTTTTAAGTTTTAATTTTCCCTGGGCTGACTGGAGGGAGGGGGGTTAGGACTTGAGGTGGGCTGATGGGGTTAGGACTGGTAATGTGCTGTGGGCTGATGGGGGGGGGGTTAGGACTGGTAATGGGTTGGGGGGGTTGATAGGACTGGAAATGGACTGAGTGGACGGGGAGTCTTGAACTGCAAATAGCTGATGGGGATGGGGGCTTGGAATGGAAATGGGCTGAGTGGAAGGGGGGCTTGAACTGCAAATTGCTGATGGGAGGGGTTTTGGAATGGAAATGTGCTGAGTGGAAGGGGACTTGAACTGCAAATAGCTGATGGGGATGGGGGCTTGGAATGGAAATGGGTTGAGTGGAAGGGGGGCTTGAACTGCAAATAGCTGATGGGGAGGGGGGCTTGGAATGGAAATGGGCTGAGTGGGGGGAGCTAGGACAGGAAATGGGCTGATGGAGGGGCTAGGATAGGACTGAAAATGGGCTGTTGGGGGGAGCTAAGATTGGAAATGGGCTGTGGTGGGGGCTTGGATTGAAATGGACTCATGGAGGGGCTAGAACTGGAAGTAGCTTCATAGGGGGCTTGGATTGAAATGGACTGAGTGGAGGGGAGCTAGGATTTGACATGGGCTGATGATGGGGCTAGAAAAGGACTAGAAATGGGCTGATGGGGGGTTGGGATTGGAAATGAGCTGATGGAGGGACTGGAAATGGACAGGGGAGCTAGGACTGGAAATGGGCTGATGCGGGGACTAGAAGGGAGCGGATGCTGGATGAGGCTGGAACTAGAAGGGAGCTGATTTTGGAGGAGGATTTAGAATGGGATGGGGCTGGGAGAGTGAAATGGAGAGGGGAAAAATATTTTGTGTGGGAGGGAAGAAAAATCTACAATTGGCCGGGTATTGGAAGAGTATGTGGGGATTGAGGATGGAGGGGTAAAATTTGAGTGGATGAAATAGGAATGAGGAAAGAGCAAAAGGAGAAAGATTAGTATGTTAAAGCAGATGTAGAGAGAGAATGGAAAAAAACTAGAAGAGAGAAGAAAGGACAAATGGACAGCAGATGATGGAGAGTTAGCAGAAGACACGAAGAAACCTGAAGAAAGTGGCTGGAGCAATTGCAACTGAAAAAAATGCACAAAAGGTAGAAAGATATCTCTTTATTTTGAATTTATTAACTGGAATATGTCAGCTCTGGGAAATGTGCATCATTAACATCTGCGCTTTCTTTAGTAGAAGAGGAAATTAATTTATAGTTTTATTTCTACGGTGTTGTTGTACATTCCAAGTTTGGCTTTTGGGGTTCCCAGTTTAATTATTGTCTTCCTGTTTCTAAATTGTGATTCCTTGTTTGGTGATGGTCTATGTTCTGCATGTGTAACTGAGCTGAGGTATTCTGTTTATGTTGTTGCTATTTGACTTTGCCCTTGTCCTCTTTCCCCAGTAGGTCATCTATTGGTTTAATATTTGCAGTGTTGCCTTTTGATAGGTAGGGTCTGGTGCTTTGTGATTCCTGGTAGTGCTGTTACGATACAGTGGGTTTGCTATGGGTTCTAAATGGGCAGTGTTTGTAGTAGTTCCTAATGTGCCTGGCGGTTGGCACTGGATTATAGTAATGTAGAAATCTTTTAGTCTTTATTTATCCATGCACTCATTAAGAGGCTTGTTTACTAAAAGTTAGTGTATGGTAATATTATGCAAATATTTATGCAAATGAGGCCCTGCACCGAGTCTCCGCACATGGCCACGCACCCCCCTTGGGCCGCCCCTGAAAGCAATGCAAGTGTCTTTCTGGATCTGTCTCGACAGCCTCAGCACACTCTTCTTCCACGTCGACACCTTCTCAGGGCTCCTGTTCGTCACATGGTTCCTGCGCTCCCTCAGAAATGAAAGGTCATGATAAACAGCCAGCCACTGAATCTGCATCTCCATCTCAGCCTTCGACATAGAGGACCGATGCTGATTCCTGGGATCGTTACCTCAGACATTGACACCGGAGCTCCTCTTGGCGGGATTCCGATCCTTAGAGCTGAAAGCGGCCTGCTAAACAGCCCCAGCAGGACGAATACACCTCCAAAGCACAAGAGGGGCTCCAGAATGCTACCCAGGCTTCGACCTCGGGAAAGCCTCTGGTTCCATTGTCTGGGACGGAATCAAGAGTCCTGCATCGGAGACTTCCTCTATCTCCCTCGAGCAGTGCAAGCGGACCATCGAGAGGAGTTTGGCTGCACTCCTGGCGACATCTGAGCCGGTGGCCTTAAGGCCACAGGAGTCCAGGTCCTGATAGCAGGCCTGGAATTGGGCATTTCAAAGCCCTCTGCGACCCAGGTCTCTATGCCATCCTGGAACCGCTGCCTTCAGGACCCATCTGCTGCTATGGTTCCGATGCTTCCGACATCTGCATCAAGATTATCTATAGACATCGGATCGACGGTGACCGTTGCTATTTTGACTTCCTTTCTGCTTCTGATGCCTGGGAATCGGAGGCAGAGTCCTCTATTTCACAGCGGTACCGTGATGTACTGTCGGACCCTTCACCGCCTCACGAGTGCCATCTGTCCCCGCCGGAGGACATCTTTCCTGGAATTTATCTGGGACATGTCCAAGGTGCTCTCAGTCTCTGTGGGTACTGAAATGGAACCGAGTCCAGGAGATACTCCAGTATCCCTCAACTCCTAAGGAGGCTGCCCCTCTAATAGTCCATCGTATTTTGCAGGACCTCATGTTTCGGATGTGGGAGACCCCTACCTCTGTTCCCTTGGTCAGTAAGAGACTGGACACCATGCACAGGGTTCCCAATTCCCTGGGCTTCCAAAAATCTTGACTCCCTCACCATTCTATGGTGGTTGAATCAACTATGCGTTTGCTCTTAAGAGTACCAAGAACCACTCTTCGGTTTCTCCTGTGAGGGAATCGTGTACCCTTGATGCCTTTGGCCGTCGATGCTTCCAGGCATCGATATTGGCCTCTCATATTAATTCCTATATGCTTTATATGGGCATGTTCCTCTGAGACATTGTAAGGATCTTGATGAGCTCTCTGCTGTGATCCCCCTCAGAGAAGCAAGAGGCCTACCGGGCCTTAGTTAAGCATGGTCAGGACTGTTCTAAATTCATCACTAGAGCAGCTTTTGACTCCTTTGAGTCTACTAGCAGAGCCGCAGCACTGAGCATTGGAGCAAGAAGACTGGCTTGGTTGCAGTCATCCGACCTGGAACAGTGGGTCCAAGACAAGCTAGCAGATATTCCTTATAGAGGTGAAAACCTCTTTGATAAGCGCTGGAAGGAGAAAGCTGATGAGATTGAGACAGATAACCTTACCATGAAGCATCTCTCTTGTAAAAGAGCAAATTCTTCTAAGAAGAAGGCCTCTGTAACCCTTCTAACCTAAGAAGTATTACCCCTCTTATCTAGCTATCTGGATTTCTACACCTCTTTATCCTAAAATCAAAGCGGTTTACAGCACAACTTGAGTTTTACATGGGTGAGGAGACATGCAGGAGATTTGTTTCAAGCAAACGTATATACAGGTAAACTATGTATAAAAGGGTATGTAATGACATCAGAGTCCTTGATTTGTGGTAGATTATTTATAGCTAGAAGTTAAATGAACAGAGTGTTTGAGAGGGTAGAGCTAGGGGAGAGGGGGATTGAGACGGTGGGGGCAGCAAGAGGTAAGGGGGAGGGTAAACCGTGTTATGCAGCAGTTCATCTTAAGTGAGTAATCCATACTAAGTAATATCTCCAAAGTGTTCGATGTAGAGAGCAGCTTCATGTGGAAGTCTTTTGAATCAGAAGTGGCTCTAAGGTTGTTGGGGAGGGCGTTCCAAAGGGCGGGAGCGGCCAAGGAGAAAGCTCTTCCAGATGTAGATTGCTTGGATTTAGTGAAGGTGCTGGGAGTGGTGATGGTGTCAGCGGTGATATGTCTTCTGGGTCTGAAGCTTTTATCGATGTTGATGAGGCTTTTCAGTATGTTGGCAGATTTGTTTTGCTTAATTTTGAAGATGTTCAGCATAGTTTTGTACTTGATGCGGGAGTTAATGGGGAGCCAGTGAAGTTGGATCAAGAGGGGGTGATGTGGTCGTGTCTTATCCGGCTTACACGCCCTATCATGCTCACCATGGTCAGCAGAAATCTTAGGCTCCTTGCCACCCCTAGAGGCCTAAACTCCTAAGCCACAACCAGCTCTGCAGACGCAGCCTGGGGCTAGCTTTTGACTGCTTCCTAGAGAACATTGCCACCCTTCTCCTGAAGGACTCCCAGCCTTCTTACATTGCGGGCAGGCTGGCCAATTTTGCCCATGGATGGCCCCTCATAACATTAGAATCCTGGGTTCTACAGGTCGTTCTCAAGAGCTACCTGCTCCACTTTGCTCAGTTACCACCTCCCTTCTTCCTAGGGCAGTATCCTCTAGAACCTCTTCATCGGGCTCTGTTGAGGCAGGAAGTCATCACTCTTCTAAGAAAGCGTGCATTAGAACTTGTTCCTTGCGCACAAAAAAGGTCAGGGTTTTACTCCTGGTTTTTTCTTATTCCCAAAAAGTCAGGAGGGTTCTGTCCCATCCTAGATCTCCAGAACTTCAACAAGTTCCTAGTACGAGAGAAGTTCAAGATGGTTTCTCTAGGAACCCTACTCGCCTACCTTCAGAGGAATGATTGGCTCTGTTCTCTGGATCCTCATCCACCAGTCTTACAGGAAGTACCTTCACTTTATGTTCGGCGGCGGCGGACGCTACCAATACAGAATCCTGACCTTCGGACTGCCATGCGCCCTAAGGGTCTTCACAAAATGTGTAGGCCGCGACTGCTGCTATCTCCACACCCTAGGCATCTTTAACTTTCCCTACTTAGATGACTGGCTCGTCAGGGGCGAGTCATCACAAATGGTGCATCTGCCCAGTCAACGCACTGTCACGGTGCTTTAACATCTTGGTTTTGTCATAAACTTTCCAAAGTCGCACCTTTTCTCCCATTCAGAAACTGGAATTCATAGGTGCCCTTCTTGACACGAGTCAGGCTCGAGTTTTCCTGCCCAAGGACTTTCTCAAATGTCTCACAGAAATGACAGGCATTGTTCAGTGCAATCATCACGCCATGGCGCGTATTATGCTTTGTCTCCTCGATCAAGGGCAATGTAGTCCCCTACGCAGGCTCAAGGACAGAGTGAAAGTGACCCCTTGGATGGTGGCAGATTTCATGTCACCTTCTCTCCAGGATGCCCTTCTAGGCACCCACCCTCCCAGAAGTTCCTCACCCCGGCTGCCTCTCTACTGGACTGGGGAACACATTGTGAGGGCCTCCAGACGCAAGGTGGCTGGTCCCAGAAGGAATCCCGGACACTGATACCTGGGTACAAACTATATCGTAATGACAGAGCTGATCAAATTGGTGGAGAGGTTGCACTCTGGTAGAGAGGGCATTGAGTCACAAAGGATTAACGTTTTTCAGGAAACTAAATTTGCATAGAATCTCTATGGATTGAAAGTCCATGTAAAAAGGGGAAGGCAATGGCAGTGGGGGTATACTATCGACCGCCTGGCCAGAATGATCAAATGGATAATGAAATGCTCAAAGAAATCAGGGACGCTAACAAAAGTTACAAAACAGTGATGGTAATGGGTGATTTCAATTACCCCGGTATTGACTGGGTCAGTGTCACGGTAGGAGATGCCAGGGTGATAAAGTTTCTAGATGAAATAGATGACTGCTTCTTGGAGCAACTGGTTCATGAACCAACCAGAGGGGAAGCCATTTTGGACCTAGTCCTTAGTGGAACACCAGATCTGGTGCAGGAGATAAGAGTGTTGGGGCCACTTGGCATTAGTGATCATAGCATGATTTAATTAATGGAGGAGGGGATGGTAAGGAAATCCACAGTACCTACCTTTTAACTTTCAAAAGGGGAGACTATGATAAAATGAGGAAAATAGTTAAGAAAAAACTAAAAGGAGCAGTTGCAAAGGTTAAAGACTTACATCAAGCTTGGGTGTTTAAAAATACTATCTTGGAAGCCCAGACCAGCTGTATTCCATGCTTTAAGAAAAGTTGGAAGGAAGTCCAAAAAACTGCCAGCGTGTTTAAAGGTGAGGTCAGAGAGGCGGCTTTTGCAAAAAAACATCTTTTAGGAAATGGGGGAAAAAAAGCTAAATGGCGAAACCTGGAAGCAGCACAAGCACTGGCAAGTTAAATGCAAATCATTGATAAGGCAGGCAAAGAATTTGAGAAGAAACTTGCTGCGAAAGCAAAAACGCATAATAAAGACTTTCAAGTACATTCGTAGCAAAAAGCCGTGAGAGTCAGTTGGACCATTAAATGATAGAGGGGTAAAAGGGGCGGTAAGAGGGGACAAGGCTATAGCGGAGAGACTGAATTCTTTGCTTCGGTCTTTACTGAGGAAGATGTAGGGATGTTACGCATGACTGACGTGGCATTTAAAGGTGATACTGTAGAAGAATAAACAAAATATCGATACACCGGGAAGATGTATTACAACTATTTGATAAACTGAAGAGTAGCAAATCACCTGGACCAGATGGTATACATCCAAGGCTGTTGAAAGAACTGAAATATGAGATTGCAGACCTGCTATTAGTAAAATGTGAATTATCATTAAAATCATCTGTAATACCTGAAGATTGGAGGATGGCCAATGTAACGCCAATTTTTAAAAAGGGTTCCAGGGGTGATCCGGGAAACTATAGACCTGTGAGCCTGACATCAGTACAGGAAAAATGGTAAAAAAACCCATTATAAAGAACAAAATTACTGAACATGTAGATAGCCATGACTCAATGGGAGACAGCCATCATAGCTTTAGACAAGCAAGATCTTGTCTTACTAATCTGTTAAGTTTTTTTGAAGGTGTGAATAAACAGGTAGACAAAGGTGAGTGGGTTGATATAGTGTATCTGGACTTTCAGAAAGCTGACAAGGTCCCTCATCAAAGACTTTTGGCAAAACTAAAGAGTCATGGGATAGGAGGCAGTGTACTATTGTGGATCAGGAACTGGTTAAAAGATAGAAAGCAGAGGGTGGGCCTAAATGGCCAATTTTCCCAATGGAGAAAGGTGAATAGTGCAGTACCTCAGGGATCTGTGCTGGGTCCGCTGCCTTTTAGCATATTCATAAATTACCTGGAAATTGGAATAACAAGTGAGGTAATCAAACTTGCAGATGACACAAAATTATTCAAAGTTGTTAAAACCCCAAGAGGATTGTGAAAAATTGCCAGAGGGCCTTGATAAATTGGAAGACTGGATGTTCAAATGGCAGATGAAATTTAATGTGGACAAGTGCAAAGTTATGCACCTAGGAAAGAACAACCCAAACTATGGTTACATGAAACAAGGTTCCACATTATTTATTTATTTTTATTTATTTAGAAGGATTTAGTATACCGCCTTATCATTAAATCAAGGCGGTGTGGCACATCAATCAAAATCAATAATAGTGTGGTTTGTAGCATGCAGTGTGAGAACTGAGAAGTGTAGTGTGTGGGGCAGTGCGTTAGATTATATCGGTGAACTATTTACATAATGAGCTATATACATATATACAAAATGGGGCTGTTTGAGAGGCGTGCTAGGATTGAGATTCTGTAATGTCTTGGAGGTAGGATCGTGATCCTGTAATGTCTTGAGGTAGAAAATTTATGTGAGGTCCTTGAAATGTACTGTAAATAGATCAGTCTTAAGAAGTTTTCTGAAGTCCTTGAGGTTCTTGGTTGATCTTATGTGGTCTGGGAGAGCGTTCCATATAGCGGGTGCTGCCAGGGAGAGTGCCCTCCTTGATGTGGCTAGCCTTGTTTTAACAAATTCTTTATGATGGTGTCTGAGGTTCCTTTTCTTCTTGGTCTCCTGTTGTCATCGGTTTTTATGAGAGGGCGTAGGCTGTCTGCTGATAGGTTGTGTATTATTTTAAATATGTGTAGAAGTACTTTGAATTGGATTTTGGAGCTGATTGGGAGCCAGTGTAGGTGGTACAGTATGGGGGTGATGTGATCGTGAATTGTGTGATCTGTCGTGAGTCGTGCGGCTGTGTTTTGTGCTAGCTGTAGTGGTTTTTTTGTCTTTTTAGGTAGTCCTTGGTAGATGTGATTACAATAGTCTAGGGTTGGAGTGATGATGGCATGACAGACTGTTCGGAAGTGTTCATGGATATTAGGAACCACCACCCAGGAAAAGGATTTAGGTGTCATCATGGATAACATGTTAAAACCCTCCGCCCAGTGTGCAGTGGTGGCCAAGAAAGCAAATAGAATGCTAGGAATCATAAGGAAAGGGATCGAGAATAAAATCAAGGGTATTATAATGCCTCTGTTATCGTTCCGTGGTGCGACCGCACTTTGAATATTGTGTACAATTCTGGTCACCGTTTCTTAAAAAGAATATAGCGGAATTAGAAAAGATACAGAGAAGAGCCACCAAAATGATAAAGGAGATGGAAGGATATCCCTATGGGGAGAGGCTTAAAAGGTTAGGGCTCTTCAGCTTGGAAAAGAGACAGTTGAAGGGAGATATGATAGAGGTCTGTAAATTAATGAATGGAGTGAAACAGGTAAACGTAGATCTCTTGTTTACACCATCAAAATATAGAAAGACTAGGGGACATAGAATGAAGTTACAGTGTAAGCTATTTAAGACTAATAAGAGAAAATATTTTTTCACTCAACGCGTAATCAAACTCTGGAATTCGTTACCGGAGGATGTAGTAAAAACTGTTAGTGTAGCTGGGTTTAAAAAAGGTTTGTTCCTATTGTGGGCTAGAGTGGGATTGGTTGGATTCTTTTTCGTTGCCTTTATTGTTCTTTGTGTAATGGTTTCCAGATCATATCCAAGTTTCTAGACATGATGTGTTCTTGATTATTGTAAATTGCATAAATATAAAAAAAGGTTTGGACAAGTCCCTGGAGTAAAGGTCCATAAACCATTATTAAAGGGGACCCAGGAAATTCATTGCTTTCCCCAATACAAGCATTGTGGATCCTGTCTTTTTTGGGGAAACAGCTAGGTACCTATGACCTAGATTGGCCACTATTGGAAATAGGATACTGGGCTTGATGGACCATGGTCTGACCCAGTATGGCATATCTTATGTTCTTATGCCAAAATGTGCCGCTTATTCAGTCACTGCACAGAGAAGGGGTCTGAGGGCATCGATGCCCTCTTTTAGTCTTGGCCAAGTCAAAGCCTGACGTATGTGCTTCCCTCATGGCCCTTGATGGGCGCATGATTTGGCATGTGGAATGCCACCCGGGAAGCCGGATTGGCTGAGGAGAGAGTGGTTTGGAGATCTGTTGCTGCTGCTCCTACAAGCTCCATCTTGCATCAGGAAGACTCGTCTCCTTTCTCACTTACAGCTTGGCTCTTGAAAGGCGACAGCTAGCGTGTAAGGGCTACTCTCCTGTGGTGGTTTCTACTCTGCTCCGAACCCAGAGGAGGTCTACTAGTCTGGCATGCTTGCCGATCTGGTGCCTCTTTGAGTGATGGTGTAGCACTCAGCAGCTAGCTCCTGAGGCAGCCAAGGTGTTGTCTTTGTTGGCCTTTCTGCAAGAAGGTCTGGAGAAAGGCCTTTCCCTTAGCTCTCTGAAAGTTCAGGTGGCAGCTTTGGCCTGGTAAATCACTAACCATACACCTGGATGTTTTGCGCTTTCTTTAGTGGGTTTGGCATTTGTGGCCCTCCCTCCAGTCTGTGATCCCTTCCTGAGACTGTGTCTGGAGCTCTGTGCCCTGATGTTAGAGCCCTTTGAGCCAATGAAGAGCGCTACTGTGAAAGATTTGATGCAATTTGTTCTGCAATGAGGATTTCCAAGCTTCAAGCTTTGTCTTGACGAGGTCCTTATCTGTCTTTTTTTGGAGGAGGCTATTTTCCTTTGGCCTGTGTCTTCCTTCTTACCTAAGGTGATTTTTTTTCCCTTTCATGTGAACCAGGTAGCTTGCCTGCCCTCCTTTTCGAAGGAGCAGTGTCTGAAGAAGAATAAGGATCTCCACCTTGTGGATGTTTTTAAAGGGCGCTTCTCTGGTACTTGGAGGTTACAAATTCCTTTCATACATCAGATCATCTGTTTGTGCTTTTTGATGACCCACACAAGGGTGATGAGGCTATTGAGTCTACTATGGGGGTGCTGGATTAAGGAGGCCATTGCCTTGGTGTATCTGTTGCAGAACCAGCCAGTTCCAGAGGGTTTGCGTGCACATTCTAGCCAAGCACAAATGTCCTCGTGAGCGGAGCTAGGTAGCCCCTGCAGACATTTGTTGGGTGGCAATATGGGCCTCACTGTCCACTTTTGTCAATCATTACTGTTTGGATGTCCACATATGAGTAGACTTGGCCTTTGGCTCTACAGTTTTGCAAGCTGCTGTGTTTTCTTCCTGCTCGGTGAAGGCATAGTTTTGGTACATCCCACTTAAATCTGGACATGTCTAGCAGGACGCCATGGAAAGTGATATTTTACTTGACAGATAATAGACCAGTCCAGGGACCTCCCCTGGAACTGTGGTTTGTTCTGTTATTCTGCGGCAATATCTTTAGGTCTGCTGTGATTGATATACTTGGCTTTGCAGGTCCATATTCTACCGACGGCCTTCTGTTCTTGCTTTCCTGTACATAGTTCTCTTCTGTTTGATCTTGCATTGTTGCCCACGTTGAGGTTGTCTTGCCATGTTTTCACATATGCTTTGGGATGGATATTGAAGAGCCCTCGGGTAGCTGAGACGAATAGAGGCATGGGAGTGATGTCATTGAAACCTGAGCTTTTCATTGGCTCTTTGTCTCCACCAATGTGCTGGTAGGGTAACACAACCTACTTGGCTGGATTGCTCTAGCAGGATTCAAGGAAAGGACATTTTCTGGTAAGTAAGATTTCATCTTAGAAAGCCAGGAGGAAGAAGAAGTGCAGCAAACTTAATGTAAGGTAATTTGTTTGCTGTGCTCTGCCTCAACCACTGGGATAACATCAGAGCCGCAAGAAAGGAACCATTTTTAGGAGGTTTTGGTATTAACTGAAAATTGGAAGTTCTAGACACATCCTAACTGCTGACTACAGAGCATGACTACTTTTAGCATATCACGTTTTATCCAAGACTGATTTTGTTTTCTTTATCAATTCTGCATCTTCCTCCTGGGTAGTTGAGTATGCATGATCTCCTTTTTATTTTGAAAGATTACACTGGTCAATATTGAAATTGTTACTGACTTTAAAAGGCCCTAATCTGTAGTATCTTGGTGAGCTGAACACGAATATAACATTAAAAAAAATGTATTGGCTCTCGTTTTGAAGATATTGCATGTAGTTCATTTTTGACGTTTCACTGTGTAAATTTATCCAGTAGGACATCAACAACATCCCAAATAAGCCTTGAATGATGTAATATTGCATCACATTGCATAATACCAGCATGCACACATCATCCAGAGTTAATTGCATCATTTTCTGATGCAATACAATACTACTGCCAGACGGCTGCTGAAGCCATCTAACGTCAGCAGTGTACTATACACAGTCGGAAAGGTTGAGCATTTAAAATATTTCAGACTGTGTACGAGACAGTTTAAGCTACTGTTACATGTAACTTTTATTAATCATATAATTGTAACCATTTAGGTACAATACAGAACAGTAATGCCGCGCTTGTGCGTTAATACTGTTGACAATTTCTGCTACTTTTGTGGGGAAGTGACATTTGCCAACCAGAAGAAAAGTATCACTTCTCAACTGAAGAAGGCATATCATCTTTACTTCGGATGCAAGATTGGTGACCAAGACAAGCCTTGGGCCCCGCATATATGCTGCACTACATGTACAACACAGCTTTCACAGTGGTTGAATTGCAAAAGACCATCAATGCCGTTTGCAGTCCCCATGGTGTGGAGAGAGCCAAGCAACCAAATGACTGTTACTTCTGCTTGGTTCCTCCTCTTTCCAGCGGAATAATGAAGCAAAAGAAGTCAAATATAGTCTACCCAAACATTCCGTCTGCATTGAGACCAGTTCCACATGGTGAGGGACTTCCTATTCCAGAACATCCATGAGACTATTTTCTTGATTCATCTGATGAGGACAAGGGTGAGCCGACCTGTTCTCCTGGTCCGTCAGCATGCAGTGACCCAGATTTTCACTGGGATGCATTATCAACTCCACATAGAATAACACAGGAAGAACAAAATTTATTTATTTATTTAACATTTCTTATATACCGCGCTATTCATTATCAGTGCGGTGTACAATAAAACAGAAACCTTATACCGTGCAGTAGGACCGCATGGTATTTACATTGAACCGGATGTAAAACTTGGAGTTAACTGGGGAAACATATCTACATTTTATTTACAGTGAAGTCCATGTTACAGGCTAAAATCTATTCAGGACTAATCGTGCTGGCTGTCTCTTATCTTGTCAGGTATGCCGTTGGGGGGCTCTAGGTGGTTGATGGTGATGCTCTTTAGTTGGTTTCTATAGCTGGATTCTGGATAGTGTCTTATAAACAAATGATGTTTCAGTGCTTTCATGAATTGGGTCAAGCTGGTTATGACTCTCATGTCTGTGGGGAGGACATTCCAGGCTCTGGGTGCGTAGATCGAGAAGGCCCTGTTGGAAGTTTTTTTCGTGCACATTGTCATTTCTTTTGGAATTTTTAAGGTGTTCACCATTGTAGATCATCTGATTCTGTTTGGGGGTGCAATGTGGATCATTTTGTTAATGGATGTGGGGGGGGGGGGGGCTGTTTAGGGCTTTGAAAGTCAGGACTAAGATTTTGTAGATTAATCTGGCATGGATGGGTAGCCAGTGAAGATTCTTCAGGATTGGTGTGATGTGATCTGACCTTGATGCCCCGATTAGGACTCTTGCAGCTGTGTTCATTGCTAGTTGGAACGGGTGCAGCATTGACTGCGGGAGCCCATATAGTATAACATTAGCGTAATCAAAATGCGGGAGTACCAGGGCTTGGTAGATTGTTCTGAAATCACTGGGATCCAGTAGAGCTCGTAGCTGTCGGAGTGTCCGTATTTTGAAATATATTGTTTTTACCGAGTTTTTTATGTGTGTTTTCATGTCCAGCCTTTGGTCTAGCGTGATACCAAGGTATCGAATTGTGAATTTGGTTAACAGTTCTGCATTCTTGACTTTTAGTGTAGGTGGGGGGGGTGAATTCTTGGCTCCTCGCGATGAAGAGGACATCTGTCTTATGGTTGATCCAAAGGTTTTGCGTGTACAGCCAGTCCGCAACTGCATTAAAACATCTTGTTAGCGGGGAGAAGTCTGGATGGTCGGTCGAAAATGGCATGTATAGAAGGATATCATCTGCATATGCCAGACAGTGTACACCACACGATCGGATCAGGGCACAGATGGGCTACATGTAAATGTTGAACATCAATGCCGATAGTGCTGATCCCTGGGGCACACCTTGATTTTGTAGGAATGGTTTTGAGGTTGTGGAGTTGGTCCTCACGTGTTGCCATCTGTTGGATAAATAGGATTTGCACCAGTTTAGGGCGATGCCTTGTAATCCCTTTTCCTCGAGACGTTGTATGAGTATTTCATGGCTCACAGAGTCAAATAATGCTGCGATATCCATAAAAATGAGGGCAAAGTCGTGTCGAACATTGTCAATACCTGAGATTAAGGTATTGAAGAGAGTGGTTAGGAGGGTCTCAACACCGTGTGCTTCCCTGAATCCGTGTTGGGCTGGGTCCAGTGGTGCTTCGGTGTCAATATGGTGTTGAATTTGGCGAAGTACAACCTTTTCGATTATTTTGGCGAGAAGTGGTATACTTGCTATCGGCCTGTAGGATTCGACTTTTGATGGGTCCATCTTGTTGTTTTTTTATAACGGTCTGATGGATGTGCTTTTTACTTTTTGTGGAAAGGATCCCGTAGAAAGTGATAGATTCAGGATTTTACTCAGGAAAGGACTTAGTTCGCAACGCATTTCTTTTATCCAGGGTGCTGGACATGGGTCGCTAGGTGAAGTGGTGGCGTTGATGGAGGTGATGGCATCTTCTGTCTCTTTGTTTGAAATGGTGTTGAATTTGGCCAGTATTGATGATGGTGGCGGCTTGTGGGTAAGGGTGCAGCTTGAGAGGTTTGTGCTCATGTCGGTCAGGATCATTTTCGACTGTAGGTAGTCAGAGTATGCCTGCGGGTGCGGCATGTATGGTTGGTCTGGTGTTGGCTCTTTTGCTAGTGTCTTTACAGTGTTGAATAGGTCATGTGGCTTGTTTATTGAGCGCTTCAGGAGGTCTGTGTGGAATTGCCTCCTTCTCTCAGCTATTTCATCACAATGTTTTTTTTTTCAGAAATAATTCATACTCGCTAAGCGCTTCAGGGGAGCTTGAATGGCGCCATCGCCTCTCAAGTTTGCGTAGATGGAGGAGCGTTGCATGGAGCTCTTTAGAGTACCATGCTGCGTGTTCTCGTTTTCTGGGCTTTTTGTTCGTGGCTGTGTGGTGAGAAATGGAGTTGAAGCTGTTGTCCCAATTATCGATCATTTTGTCCAAGTCATAGGCTGAGTTGTCAAGGAGTGGAAGGGCTTTCTCAAGTATTTCTTCTTTGACAAAGGGTCTAAATCTTCTCACCGGTATTTTTGGGGAGGTAGTAGCATTGTTTGACTTTGGGATGTGCTGTTTGGTGGGTATTTGGAATCTAAGTAGGCTGTGATCAGACCAAGGTACTGGTGTTATGGTTAATGCAGGGTCGTGGGTTTCTTCTAATGCCATTTGTGGGGCAAAAATCAGGTCAAGTTTGTTTCCCTTCACGTGTGTAGGTGCGTTTACTAGTTGTTTATATCCCAGCTCGTCAAGTGCTTCAGGGAAGGCGGTGGCCTGGGTTTCCTGCAGGGTAGATAGGCTGAAGTCACCTAGTAGCCAATTTGGGGATCGTGGTTTGTTTGTGCTGCAGGCTAGGTTGATTATTGTGGAAAGGTCATCTGGTGATGATGTTGGGGCTCTGTATAGCAGGTTGATTGCACAGTGGTTGCTTTCTATGGTGATTGTGTCAAGGTGAGCTGTGCTAGTAGCGTTGTTCATTTGGAATTGTAGTTCGGCTTTTGCGAGGTTGAGTGCTCCGCCTCCTCACTGGCTGGTTCTGTGGCAGGTGAAGAGTGAGAACTTGGGAGGTAGCATTTGGTTGAGCAGTACGTTGTCGCAGTCGGTTAGCCATGTCTCCGTGATCATCAGGATGTCCAGATCGTAGAGGGTTATCAGGTCAGTGACCACTGGCCATTTTGTGCTTATTGATCTGGCATTGATGAGGGCACATTTCAGTGGGTGTTGGTACTGGTGTTTCTCTGATTGAGATTTCTTGAGATGCTGTAGTGGGATGTGCAATAGATGGGAGTGAAATGTGCGATTAACTTCAGTTGTGGAGTGGTGAGGGTTTTCAGTCCATCTTTTTCCATCACTCCGGATGGGATAAGGTTGAGGGCTGAGTTAAAAGCATGAAATCCACTGGGGAGACAAGCGATTTTATTTTATTTTTATTTATTTTCTTTTCTTATATACCGCACTTTTTAGTATCAGCGCGGTTTACATGGAACAAAGAACCATAAATAACAAGTATTGGTTTTTACATAGAACAGGGAAGTACAACTTGGATAACTTAGGGAGACATGCAAAACAGCTATTTACATATGTAACAGTAATCTTTGAGGAATGGTTTATGAGCAATTTACGGATAGGTATTAAAAGTAGTCATTATGTGCAGCTATGGTGGATAGTATTGTATAAATAAGTGGTGCTTGAGATACTGCGATGATGTAGATACTGGTCAAGGTTATAATTGGGTGCATCTTCTAAGTTGTTCCTGTAGTAACTTGGTTGGGATAATAATAATATTGCTCGTGGGTGAGCGTGTGGCCTACTGGGTTAAGTTCAGCGGGACTTTCACCAATTGGTGGTTAAGGTTCTATATCTGGTGGTTGTTACATTCATCAATTAAACAGGCACTTTGTCTAGTAAGTAGTTAAAGACAGCAGTTATGCAGACACAGTCGGCAGTTATGCAGGCACAGTGTCCAGTGAGCAGTTATGATCAGCAGTTAAACAGACACGGTATCTAGTAAGTGATTGCGGTCATCAATTAAACAAGCACATTGTCTAGTAAACGTTCATCAATTAAACAAGCACATTGTCTAGTAAATGGTTATAGTCAGCAGTTAGCTGGGTACGTTGTCTGGTAGACATTTATGTTGTCTATTATGGATATATGATGTTAAAGCAGGATAGACGCTATTTAGTATGTAAAATACAGATAGGTGGTACGTTAACTAATGGCTGTAGAATGTCTATCTGGGCTTAGCAAAAGTAGGATGTCTGGGAACAGTTAGGTAGCTAGACTAACAATGTAGGTAGCTAGGTTAATGTACTATCAGAGCAGCTAGCTATCAAACAACATTATAAGCATTTAGGATAGCGTGTATGAGTTATCTGGTCATTCTAGGGCCTAGCTGGAAGTGTTGTCTTAGAGTTTCATGCTTTTTGGACTGGATAGTGTGTGGAATAGTACTTGCGTTTAGTCTCATTAGGTTAAGGTTTCCGTTCCAGGTTGCTTCTGTATTTGCTCTGGTTGGAGCAGTGGATTACGCGGGCACGTGGCAGAGACTGTTTTTCAATGTTGTAAGCTCACGAAGGTGTAAGGTGGACAGTGATGATGGAGATCAGGCTAGACCCCGAGGGGGCATCAGGTTCTTGGTGGGTCCGGCAGGTTTATCGGGGCTTGGTTGGCCTCACGCCAATGACCTGGTTTGTGATTTGGACTTATCCAAGAACAAGGCAGAATTGCTAGGATCAAGACTCCAACAATAGAATCTTCTAGAAGAAGATGTCAACATTACTTCATATCGAAAGTGCCACCAGCAGTTGGAACCTTTCTTCAGAAAGGAAAGTAATCTGGTATTCTGTTCTGATATTGAAAGCCTCATGAATGCCTTAAAAATCACTCATGACCCACAAGACTGGAGACTATTTATAGACTCTTCGAAACTGAGTCTGAAGGCTGTGCTTTTGAACAATGGAAACCATCTTCCATCTATTCCAGTAGCACATGCTGTCCACATGAAAGAGACATATGATAACTTAAAGCATCTACTGACTTCCATTAACTATAACAAGTACAGCTGGCACCTCTGTGGTGACTTGAAGGTAGTTGCCCTTTTAATGGGACTGCAGCAGGGATATATAAAATACATGTGTTTCTTATGTGAGTGGGATAGCCGAGCAAGGGATTGGCACTACTTGTGGAAGGAATGGAATCGCAGACAAAATGTAACAGTTGGAGAGAAGAATATCCAGCACCCAGCTCTGGTTGAGGCTCACAAAATCCTGCTACCACCCCTTCACATCAAACTAGGTTTGATGAAAAGCTTTGTGAAAGCCATGGACCGCACTTCGCCAGCTTTCCGATACCTGCATGAAAAATTCCCTTGACTCGGCGAAGCAAAGATTAAAGAGGGAGTTTTTGTGGGTCCTCAGATTCGAGAGCTCTTCAAAGATGACCGGTTCAGCAACTTGCTGGAGGGTGATGCGAAACAAGCATGGAATGCTTTTCGCCTAGTGTCAACAAACTTTCTCGGGAATGTTAGGGCAGAAAACTACAAGGAACTAATAGAAGACATGCTGATGCAGTATCAGAAACGTGGCTGCAGTATGTCTCTAAAGATCCATTTCCTTGATTCCCATCTCGATTTCTTTCCTGACAACTGTGGTATGGTTAGTGATGAACAGGGTGAACGTTTTCACCAGGATATCGCAATGATGGAGCAAAGATACCAGGGAAAATGGTCCACTACAATGCTGGCTAACTACTGCTGGACACTCCCCAGAGAAGCTCAAGAACAGCTGTACAAGAGACAGGCGAAAAAATCTAAGTAGTCCATGACTTGGTTTTTTACAGGTATTAACCGAAGGCCTGTTATATTTACTATTGACATGCATTTCATGATGTAAACATTAATTCTTGTAGATTACAAAAAAACTAGAGCCAACTTTGCAATTTCGTGTTCAGCATATAAAAATTGATAAGAAATGACTATTTTTATTTCCTTAGCGTCCCTCTAGTCCAGTCCCGGAAAGATAGAGTTGTCAACCTCCACCAGCAGCTTTGGAGACTGAAAGATGTCATCGTCGTGATGTCACTGGTACAAATAGGCTCGCTCCTCCCCCTTTCACCAGTACTTTCAGTCTCCAAGCAGCTTGGAGGTTCTGAGCCCAGGACTGGGCTCAGAGGGACAAATAAGCAGAGCTTAATTTTTTTCTTTAGTTCATTCTTTGTTTTAAATTTAGATTTTCTTGCTTGATTAGGTGCCTGCTGCTGCTACAGAGATCTGTTCTGCTGAGGCTGTTTCTCTTTTCTCTGCTCCCTAACCCTCCCCCCCCCCTCCTCCCCTCACTGCCCCAGCACTGAAACGAGCATTGCAGTAGCACAGAAGTGTGCCTGCCTCTGCCTCCCTGTTCCCGAACCCACTTGGAAGGGTGAGGAGCAGGTAGAAGGCTATAGAGACTCACAGCAGCAGGCAATGGTTATTACCACAGGATTTAAAGTCTCTCCAGGAGCTGATGCCGCTTTGAAGGCTGTGCTCCTGAGGGGTCCAGCGCTGCCCTTCTTCTCTCTCTCCCGAGGTCTGGTGAGTACTCTGGACTTTGGGGTTTACCTGGGGGAGGTATTTGGGGGGTTAGGTGAGGTGTTTTGGCAGCTCCTTAGGAGTCAGGGAGGCCTAGCCGCGTGATTTTCCGCGCCGAAAACGTTGCGGCGGCCATTTTGAATTTTTAATTTTTCGATTTTCAAAGTTAATTTTTTCGGGTTTAGAAGCTTCGTTTTGAAAAACGGTGGTTAGGGGGCAGCTAGTTACATCTTGCTTGATTGATCACTGCCAAAAAGTTAAAAAAAAAAAAAAAACGCGTTTAAATTAGAGCTTCTCTTGTAGCTGTGCAAGGCTCTGTGCAAGGCTCTTTTACTGGCATTGAAGCGCTGTTACTTACCATGCCTGCCAAACCACGCTGCCTAGTCTGTGGGGTGCGGCGTGGGGAGCTTTTGGATACTGGCGTTTGCAAAGCATGCTCTTTAGAGGCCATGGGCATGGAGGAGTCCTTGGGGAAGGTTCTCAGGACCACGCGACGGCTTCTCAGGATGGCAGGGGTTCTGACCCTCCTTCCTTGCCTGCTTCGGAACCGGTAGCGGGTCCATCCTCCGCTTCCAGTGTTCCCTTGGTGCCAGAAGGGTCCCAGGGCTCTGGGATTCCAGGTCTCCCTTCCGAATTCCTCTCCTTGATGCAGAAGGCGTTTGCCTTGCTGCAGACGGACAGGGAGGTTCAGTCTCCCGGTCCTTCTAGCAGGAAACGGAGTCGGGCTGCCAGTCTTCAGGAAGGGGAGATGGCGCTACCCAAAAGGCGACGGGACGATTTGGACCCGCAGTCGCCTGCCCATCTAGAGGGGGACCTGGAGATGCCGGACCTTGATGAGGAGGTCTCGGACGAAGACTTGGAAGATGGTGAGTTGTTAGAGGAGGAGCAACAGAGCAGGGTGGTCCGTGTTTTTCGGCGAGAGGAGCTTTCTGCTTTGATTTCCGAGACCCTAAAAGTTTTAAATATGCCCGTGGGGTCCGCTCCCTCAGAAGAGGCGTTGGAGGATCCGCTGTTGCAGGCTGTGCGCACCTCGCAGCGGGTGTTCCCTATCCATAGAGTCTTTCGGAATATGATTCAGGAGGAATGGGACGCGCCGGAGTCGGCGTTGCGGGGGACCAGGGCTTTGGACCGCTTGTACCCGCTCTCGGAACAGGATAAGTTGATTTTTCGGTCTCCAAAGGTTGATGCTGCCGTGGCGGCTGTCACGAAGAAGACCACCATTCCGGTGGAAGGAGCGGCAGCATTGAAGGATGGCCAGGATAGGAGGTTGGATACCCGCCAGAGGGCCCTTTGGCGTGGCCCTTAGGCGGTGGCCATTACCGTGGCCCGAAAAATCTCCACAACGGGCAAGGCTCGAGCTCCCCTGACCGGGTCTGAGCTCGCCAAGAAAAAATAGCAACACCACCAGACTGCAACAGCCTCAACACCACCAGACTGCAACAGCCTCAACACCCGACAACCATCTCTGATAAAGAAGGGACTCATCGCAGCAAACAGCACAACAGGGCAAATACCGGATATCCAAACGCTCCAGCAAACCGGCGAGAAAGAGACTACACTGCTTCAAAACCCCAGGTACTCTTTCACAACATGC
This sequence comes from Ichthyophis bannanicus, assembly GCA_033557465.1. NCBI lineage: Eukaryota > Metazoa > Chordata > Amphibia > Gymnophiona > Ichthyophiidae > Ichthyophis > Ichthyophis bannanicus. The sequence continues at coordinate 703,300,516 of CM066032.1, forward strand.
CGCCCTTCCTAACACCCATCTACCTTCTCACTCCTCTGCTAACACTGTACCCCCACCCAAACACACTCAGCAATCCTCTCTACGCAAACACACTGACAGGCACAACCCCTTCCGCACGTAAACTGTACTCCCGCCCCACCACACCTACTGACCTTCCATACACAGGAACCACAGGACTGCAACCCACAAGCATCTACAACACCACGAACAACCCGACTCACACACACCACACGCCACCCAAAAACACCAATCACATCAATCACCTACACCTCTCCATCACACTCATAAACGCACGCTCCACCAGGAACAAATATCACATGCTCCAAGACCTGATCATATCTGAAAAGACCGACATCCTATGCATAACAGAAACCTGGCTAACAGAAACGGACACAGTAATAATGAACCAACTGACACCAACAGGATACACCTTTCATCACTGTTCCCGAACGCACGCAAAAGGCGGAGGAGTAGCCATCATCGCAAAAAACAACCTCCACCTGCGCACCCTCACCTCTGAAACCTCCGACGAAGCAGACATCCTCACCCTCACCAACAAAAATCTCACAATATGCCTGGTCTACAGAACACCCGCTGCAAACCCTGACTTACCAAGGATACTGCACCTGATCTCTGAAAGCATCGACCCGTCAAAGGAACCAATTATACTAGGAGACTTCAATCTCCCATCCCTCCAAGAAGCACAAACAGAAACATTCCTTAACGCCATGACAGCAATGAACCTATCGCAGATCATAAATGAACCAACACACGAAAAAGGAAACACACTGGACCTCATATTCCTGAACTCCCAGGCATCCACCTCATACAGCAGTCCGATAATCTCACCAGTCCCATGGTCAGACCATTACATCATCCACCTCTCCCACGCATATCAACCAAATACAAACAGAGGATACACCCAACACACACGAAGATTCAAAGCATTCAACAAAGAAGACTTCCTGACGCTGACCCTACCTAATCTACTTACGAACTCAAATAACCTTGATGACCTCATGGACAACTGGAACACCACAATCTCCTCAGCATCCAGAGTAACCGTAAACAAGACCAGCAACAAGCCCATCTCCTCAAAGGCCCGCTGGTTCACCCCTGACCTCCGGAAACTGAAAACAAATCTTAGAAGAACAGAAAGAAAATGGAGAAAAAACAAAACTGACAAAGACAAAAAGCAATACCTATATGAACTTGATGCCTACCACACAGAAACCGACAATGCAAAGAGAAACTACCACACCAAAACCATCATGACCGCTGCAAACAAACCTCGAGAACTCTTCCAAATCGCTAAAAAACTGACAAAGACACCATCCACTTCCGATCAACCTCCAGATATCCCCTCGGATCTCTTGGCCCGACAATACAAACAATTTCACCAACCTCACCAACCTTACCGCTGCGCTACAGCCACAAGAACATACCCAGGAATCACCATAAACGCCAACTGGACTACATTCAATGACACCTCAAAGGAAGAAATATCCTCCACCATCTCCTGCCTGAACACCACTACCTCCCCACTGGACCCCTGCCCCACTGAATGGATAAAGAAAACCAAGGAAGACCTAAGTACCCCACTAACCCACATCGTAAATGAATCCTTTAAACAAGGATACATGCCAGATGCCCTCAAAACATCAATCATCCGACCAACCATAAAGAAGAACAACCTGGACCCCACATCCTACAGACCAGTAGCAAGCCTCCCCCTCGCCACCAAGATAATAGAAAAGATAGTCCAACACCAGCTCCAAGATCATCTAGACACCAACGACATACTTGACCCACAGCAACACGGTTTCCGACCACTACATGGAGTTGAGACCCTCATGACCATCCTAATGAACACACTCATCATCGGAACACAAGAAAAAAATTCAGGGTACATCCTGATCTTCCTAGACATATCAGCGGCCTTCGACACAATCTCACACGAAATCCTCATACACAGACTACAAACAATCGGAATCAAGGACACTGTACTCCAATGGTTCAGATCCTACTTAACTAACAGACAGCAACGGATTCGCACCCTCTCCACAACCTCGCCCCCCTACAAACAACTTCAAGGAGTACCACAAGGATCCACCCTATCAGCCATGTTGTTTAACATATACCTACGTCCACTATGCTCGATCATACGCACCCATAACATCAACTTCCACATCTACGCGGACGACATAATGCTCTACGCACCAATTACAACCAACAACCCAAAAAACGAACAGCTATCAGCCTGCTTCAACGATGTAACCAACTGGCTACAGGAGAACAATCTATCCATCAACATAAAGAAAACCGAAGCCCTAATAGTAACAAAAGAACCTGACTTCAAACCACCTACCCACCTCAACATGGGAACCACACAAATACAAATCCAGCCGCAAATAAGATATCTAGGCGTCATCATTGATCAAGCTCTCACCTTCAAACAACAAATCAACAAAACCGCTGGGATAATATTCCACAAAGCTAAAACTATCCAACGACTCAGGCCCCTCCTAGAACCACACGACTTTAGGACAGTGATGCAAGCTGTGACACTCCCTCATCTAGATTTCTGCAACATAATCTATCATGGACTTCCTGCCTCGCACACCAACCCACTCCGTACTGCCTTAAACACCACAGCAAGGATTATTCAAAATACAAAAAAACGGGAGCACATCACCCCAATCCTAAGAGACCTTCACCTCCTTCCACTGCAAGCAAGAATCAAGTACAAAGCCATCTTACTCATCCACAAATCTATCCACCAAACACGGAACACCTCACTACACTCATTACTACCTCGACCATCCCACAACAGACCAACCAGACATTCCTCCAATAACTCTATCGTTGTCCCCCACAAAAGAACCAAATCTACACAACGGACCTGCAACAGAGCATTCGAACTTTATGCTCCATCTCTCTGGAACTCTCTACCAAACCACATCAAGAACAACAACGACATCACATCATTTAAGAAACAGCTAAAGACAATCCTATTCCGTGAACATCTTTCAACGGAAACGCCACCATGACCTCACACTTAGATTTTAGAAGTAAATCATGTCCATGTCCTCCCATAATCATTAATTGTTGACCCTGGTGATGGCCCCATCCTAAAAGAAATTACCCCTCCCTATGTTACATGTTACACCGCTTTGACCCGGTGAAAAGCGGGATATAAATGCAGTTAAATAAATAAAAAATAAATAAATAAACCTTGCTGAAGCAGGTGTTCGACATGAGTGCCCTTTCCCTGCAGGCCTCCATAGCGGGGGCGTGGGTGGCGAGAGGCTGTTTACGCTGGTCTCAACGTCTTCAGGGCTCCCTCTCAGATGACCAGATGGCAGATACATCTCGGCTGGAGTCTGGCACGGCGTACCTATCCGATGTTCATTATGATCTAATTCGTGGCCTAGCTAAATGTATGGCTTCGGTAGTCGCAGCTCGCCGTTCTTTGTGGCTCCGAAACTGGTCGGCGGATAGTTCGTCCAAAGCTCGGCTCAGTAAGCTTCCCTTCCGGGGCAAGCTCCTCTTTGGAGAGGATCTTGAGAAGTTGGTTAAGGACCTCGGGGAGTCCAAAGGGGGACGTCTCCCTGAGGATAGACCGAAACAGACTCGAGGAGGATCGGCATCTAGAGGCCTCTCGAGGGATTTTCGTAAGTTTCGCACATCTCGTTTTCAACAATCGCAGCGGAGCAGGTTTCCAGCGCGGAGTCAGTCCTTTCGAGGGTTTCGGAGGGCAGGCAGGGGTTTTGGTCCCTACCAGTCTTCCGGTGCGAACAAGAAATCACAATGAGATGAGGCGGGCACAGGTAGTGGAGGTGCCCGTGGGAGGCAGGTTGCGGGAGTTCTACCCTGCTTGGGTCCAGATTACATCAGACCGGTGGGTCTTAGAAGTCATTCGGGAAGGCTATGCCCTGGAGTTTCAGCGTCCAGTGCGAGATTCCTTTGTTCTTTCCCCTGCAAGGCGCCTCGGAAGCGCCGAGCGGTTGCGGACACCTTGGGCCGTCTCCAACGACTCGGGGCAGTCGTACCCGTTCCGATCGACCAGTGCGGCGCAGGACGATACTCCATTTATTTCATGGTCCCCAAAAAGGGAGATACGTTTCGGCCAATTCTCGATCTCAAGAGGGTGAATCGTTGTCTCCGAGTGTCCCACTTCCGCATGGAGACCTTGCGCTCCGTCATTGCGGCCGTTCGCGCGGGCGAATTTCTTACGTCCTTGGATCTGACGGAGGGTTATCTTCACATTCCCGTGTGGAGGGAGCATCAACGTTTTCTGCGATTTGCGGTACCGATGGGACACTTTCAGTTCCGGGCGTTGCCTTTTGGTCTGGCGACGGCTCCTCGGACATTCACAAAGATTATGGTAGTTGTAGCGGCCGCGCTGCGCAGAGAAGGGATCCTGGTGCACCCGTACCTGGACGACTGGTTGATTCGGGCAAAGTCCAGGGAGGAAAGCGTGGTGGCCACCACTCGTGTGGTGGAGTTCTTGGAGAGCCTCGGTTGGGTAGTGAACGAGGCGAAGAGTCAGCTGTCCCCCTCGCAGAGCCTGGAGTACCTGGGGGCGCGCTTCGAGACTCGACAAGGATGGGTCTTTCTTCCCAGCTCAAGGGCGCAGGCCTTGCGCGACCTGGTGCGTCGGTTTCTGGGGCTTCGGGCGCCGACGGCTTGGCAGTGCCTGCAGTTACTGGGGACCATGGCGGCTACAATAGACTTAGTGTTGTGGGCCAGAGCTCATATGCGGCCTTTGCAGAGTGCTCTCCTCAGGCGCTGGTCTCATCAGAGGGATGCGTTGTCGCAGTGTCTGCCCTGTCCGGCGGCGGTGAAGGGCAGCCTTCTTTGGTGGTTGCATCCCGAGAGCCTGACGCAGGGCGTCCCCCTGGAGCCTCCGTGCTGGCGGTTGCTCACGACGGATGCGAGTCTCGCGGGATGGGGGGCTCATCTCGAAGGCTCGTTTGCGCAAGGAACGTGGGCAAAGGAGGAACGACTATGGTCCATAAACCGTCTGGAAATGCGCGCAGTCTTTCAGGCTCTGCTGGCTTTTCAGCAGAAACTGCGGCAAGCGGCGGTTCGCGTGCTATCGGACAACGCGACCACGGTGGCGTATATAAATCGGCAAGGCGGCACGGGCAGTGCGGCCCTAGAGGAAGAGGCGAGTGTGCTGCTGGCTTGGGCGGAACGGAATTTGCTGGCCCTGTCGGCTCAGCACGTCGCCGGAGTCGCCAACGTCGAGGCGGATTATCTGAGTCGGTGCTGCGTGGATCCGGGGGAGTGGGCTCTGCACCCAGACGTTTTCGAGATGATTGTGCGTCGTTGGGGGCTTCCGGTGATGGATCTCATGGCGACCTTGCGGTCGGCAAAGGTGGAGAGATTCTTCAGCAGGCGGAAAGAGTGGATGGCGGAGGGCCTGGATGCCTTGGCGCAGCAGTGGCCGGTGGAGGGTCTGCTGTATGTCTTCCCTCCCTGGGCGCTAATTGGCAAGGTGGTTCAGCGCATCGAGCGGCACAAGGGCCAGGTGGTCCTGATAGCGCCCGATTGGCCGAGGAGACCATGGTATGCAGACTTGGTTCGTCTGTTGGTCGACGTTCCGTGGAGGTTGCCTCTTCGGGAGGACCTGTTGCTTCAGGGTCCCTTGCGCATGCCTCAGGTGGGTCGGTTCTCGCTTACGGCTTGGCTCTTGAGCAGGCGCGGTTGACGGCCCGCGGTTACTCGGCGGCGGTTATAGACACTCTCCTGCGGTCGCGTCGGAGGTCGACTTCCCTGGCTTATATCCGAGTTTGGCGTGTCTTTGAGAGCTGGTGTTCCGATCTCTCTCTCAACCCCTTACGAGCTTCGGTGTCCAATGTTCTTTCCTTTTTGCAGGCTGGATTGGATAAGGGCCTTTCGGCCAGCTCCTTGCGGGTGCAGTTGGCGGCTCTCTCCTGTTTTCGGGGAAAGATTCAAGGTCAGGTGATCGCAGCGCATGGCGATATTCGTCGGTTCTTGCGAGCGGTGTTGTTGCTCAGACCGCCAAGGCGGACTGTTCTTCCTCCGTGGGATCTTAATTTGGTCCTGAACGTCTTGGTTGGGGAACCCTTCGAGCCATTAGGACGGGCTTCACTCAAGGATTTGACGCTCAAGACGGTGTTTCTCGTGGCGATATGTTCAGCCAGGAGGATTTCCGAGCTGCAGGCGCTCTCTTGCCGGGAGCCTTTTTTGACTTTCTCTGCGGACAAGGTGGTCTTGCGTACAGTACCCGCCTTTTCATGTTAATCAAGTGGTGTCGCTCCCGGTGTTTTCCGCGGAGCAGGGAGCTCACGCAGGTGGACGTTTGCACCGGTTGGATGTGCGGAGAGTGCTCAAGAAGTATCTTGGTCGTACGGCGTCGTTTCGGAAGTCGGACAGGTTTTTGTCGCATTCGGAGGCCCGCGGAAGGGCGAGGCGGCGGCGAAGTCTTCCATTTCTCGGTGGCTGAAGGAGGCGATTGCTTCGGCCTACATTTTGAGGGGCAGAGCGGTGCCGGTAGGGTTGCGTGCGCATTCCACGAGAGCGCAGGCAGCCTCGTGGGCGGAAGTTAGCCTAGTGCCGGCGGCGGATATTTGTAGGGCGGCGACCTGGTCCTCGTTACATTCTTTTGCTCGGCATTATCGCTTGGATGTGCAGGCGCGCAGGGATAGTTGTTTTGGATCAGCCGTCCTTCATGCTGGGATCTCAGGCCCCTCCCGTTGAGATTTACTGCTTTGTTACATCCTCTTATCTTTCCGGGACTGGACTAGAGGGACGCTAAGGAAGAGTAAATTAGACTTACCTGCTAATTGTTGTTCCTTAAGGAACTCTAGTCCAGTCCCGGATCCCTCCCGTTCAGTGGGTGTTAGCCAGCCTGAAGTGTCCATAGGCGGGGGAGAGTGAGATTGACAGCTGGTGAACCCGTGCAGTTTTCAAAAAAAAAAACGGAAAGAAGAAAACAACCAAACGGAACACTTGGTCCCGTGAATATATTTCCGTACCCACTACACTTTCAGGGCGCTCTGGGGGTAGCAGAGATGGGAAGCGCTCTCAGAGGGGATCTCTGTGGTGCAGGCGGCTGGGGCGCAGAGGAACCGGGCTTCCGCCCTTCCGTTCCACGTCCGTTATAGGGCGCGCCCTGGCTCTATCCTTTTCTTAGAGATATATCTCTATCTGTACATAATTGTTTTGTATAGGTTTTTGAAATAACTACTTATTTGTTGCTCTGCTGAGTCTGCTTTGTCAATAGGTGCTGGTGAAAGGGGGCGGAGCGAGCCTATTTGTACCAGTGACATCACGACGATTACATCTTTCAGTCTCCAAAGCTGCTGGTGGAGGTTGACAACTCTATCTTTCCGGGACTGGACTAGAGTTCCTTAAGGAACAACAATTAGCAGGTAAGTCTAATTTACTCTTCAGTAACATGACTTTTGTAAAAATTTGTTGATCAGTGTTATCTAACAACAATTCTATAAATTGATTATGCAGCAAGTATCACAGGTAACTATAACCAATAATAATGAAAAAAGTAAGCAAAATAACTTGACTAAATGTTCACGTCGTCTAATAAGATCTCCTTTTAGTTCAGTCAGCACCCCATGCCTCCCCTCCTTTTCCATGTCCATCTACAAAGTCCCTAGATCTCTGCTGCCTTTTCAGATGATGTTCTACCACCATCACCAATCTGGTCAACATGAGAACTTATGTTTCTGTTAGGACTTTTAGATTTTACTATCTTTGCAGCTTGTCAGATAGATCCAGCTGATATTTTTTCACTTTATTATGCTTTTTCTATGCCTTTCTGGAGGTGGTTACCATTTTTAGCATCCACCACCTCCTACTGAGGGGGGAGGTGGGTATTCCACAGTTTCACCAAATATTTCTGAGAAAATATTACCTGGCATTGCTCCAGAGTCCCTCCTTGTCCCAGAGCTTCCTTTCCACTGAAAAGGGCTTACTACCTTTGTACCATTAACATCTTTCAGGTATTTGAATATGTGTCTGATATCCCCAACCCCTTTAAGGTGTATGTAGTTGCATCCTTAAATCATATCTCATAAGGCTTCGGGTGCAGACTCTAAATTATTTGATAGACCTGCTGTACGCTACCTCTCCTTTACTCTAATATTCTTTCAGAGGAGCGCTAAGGTTATAGTTACAGCTTCCATAAATGAACACAATATTTTAGGTGGGGTCTCATCAAAAACCTGTACAGTAGCTTAATTGGCTCCTTTTTTGTACTGGTTATACTTCTTAGTATGCCTTCTGTTCAGTAGTGTTGCAGTCTGAGCTTCAAGCATTTGTCTTTTCTTATGAATTCAAGGGAATGTGAGCCAAGCTCCAAGGCCTTAAAAAGTGAGGGGATAGCCAGACATCTATTAGGATGTATGGCATTTCAACAGGAAGAGGAAAAGGGCAGACTAGATGGACTTTGGGATCTTTGCTGCAGTCATATTTTATTTTTCTTTGTATCCACTCTGCAACGCCATTTCTAATATATTGGCGTGCATGCTATAACAAATTTGTTCTTGGTTCTGACATGTGGTGTGAATCTAAGGTGTAGTGTTCTGTTTTTAGCAAATTCTGGTGCTCCCAAAAAATTCCAGACCAGAGATGGTGAAAAGCACAAACCAAAATTCAGGTCCCGGAAATTTGAGAAAGGGAAGAAGAATGAGAAAGCCAGTGGGAAAGCTATCGTGAAGCAGTTTGTTGCTAAGCACAAACAGAAGGCTACCTCTCAAAAGAAGAGGAAGTACCAGGAGAGTGATCTGAAGGGTGGTGAGTGGCATTGTGCATATACCTGGTTCCTTTTTGCGCCTCTCTGTTTATGAAACACATCTGGAGTTAAGTGCGTGTCAGTGACTTCTTACTCCCTCTACCCTTGCAGCATTGGTCTTAAATTAGTTTGAGGTGGGTTTTTCTTTTTTTTTGCCTCTTTGCATATTTGTCTTTAGCTGTATCCTGGCTTGAGTTCAACATCTTTCTTTGCGGAAACACATGGACCATGAAAGAGTGAGGGATTAGCATATTTAAAGGGACACAATAGTATCCATTTCAGTAGGAAAATTAATTTTGAGACCAAACAAAAGTTGTGAATAGAACTGGGCTTCTGGAAAGCTTTTCATGTTTAACTGCATGAAGCTCTTTTTTTTTTTTTTTTTTTTTTTTTTGAACATCTTGCCTGACCATTTTTTTTTTCTACATGAGTGCTCAGTAAACTGAATTAGGCTCTGAAGACACCTAATAGGTGATTGAATAAGTAAGCATTGTTTCCTTATCGTTCCTCCAGTTCAGTCCTCCACCTCTGTGTAGTGCATCTCCTGCAGCATGGAAACTGGTTAAGTCAAATTTGTGACATCACTGGATATATCCTACTGGTCTCTCCCATCAGCCCCCAGTGTGTCCAGTCTCCATGCAGCAGGAGGATATAGTGAGCCTAGGTGCTGGGCTCACTGAGGAATGGATAAGGAGCCTTAGTGTAGAATACCTTGTTTTGGTTTTGATTTATTCATGAACTTTTATGTTTGTTTTAGTTGGGACCCTGTATCTTTAAAAAAAAAATAGGATCTTTGAGAGAGGAGAAGGGAAATCTCTAAAGGACAGCTTTCTCTCTTCCCTGCAATTTCATGTCATTTCTGCCCACTCTCCCCTCCTGGACTGTACGGAGGGGAGCTGTGCTGGGCTTCAGCAGTGGCTGCTCTTGCTTTGGCAGGCAGTGGCGATGGCCGCAGAAGATACAAGGCATTGCGGAGCTTTGTGCAGTTTTCATTCTGGCGCGGCTGTCAGCCCGGTCTCGGCTCTCTGCTGGGTAGAGCTGCCGGGGATATGATCGGCAGGAGGTAAGCCAGTGTCTAGCTCCCCTGGCCTGTGAGAAGTCCCCGATATTGTGTTCTTCACAGCGCGGGACCCCCGTCGACCTGGGGCTGCGTGTGCAGCACTTTAGCAGGTGTGGGCAGCTGAGGAGATTTGTAGGCCGGTTCCCTACCCGTGCTTTTGCGGCCGACTGTAAAACGGTCTTTTTCTTTTGGGGACAAAGTAGTTAGTTTGAGTAGTTGAATTTTGGACTTTATTTTCTCCCACACTTTACTTTATTTGGGAAGGCAGTACAGTTAAAGATGTGAACAAAAAAAAAAGATGGAGAGGATCAGCTGGGATTTGAGCCGGTGTTTCAGCATTGGGAGGGTTTTGTTTTTCCCCTCTGTTCGCTTGCCTTTCGCTGTCTTCTTCCCCCCCACCGGCCCCCTGCTTTGATGGAACGGAGGTGGAAGCTGAGACCATGCACTACTCCTGGGTTGTCTGATGGTTTCAGACCTCGGCGGAGTGAGGAACCGTCAGCGGAGCCTTTCTCTCTCTCTGCCTTTCTGCTACTGCTCCGGCGGTAAGTTGTGCTGATTTTTTTCTCAGCGGGTCGGTTCTTACTTAGATCGCGACGCAGCGACTTTGTCGGGCCGATCTCGGCTGAGGTGAGCTAGATGAAGAGTAATGCTGGTCCAGGCCTTTGAACACGGCCAGCGGCCTCGTGGCGCTTTTTCTGCACAGTTCCTCCCAGTCAGTAAACAACCGGTTGTTTTCCCGCGCCTTTTTTTCTGGGTTGCGATTATAATTGGAGGTGATTGTTTTCACTTTAGTTTTCATTGTTGGGGGTTACTCAAGTGTTATTGAGCTCTGGTTTGGTTTTTGAGAACGGGAATTTTTGGCACACTTTGCATAGTTAGTTTAATGCTTGGTTTAGTTAGTTTGATTACATTCCAGTCAATTTATAGATCTTTGGAACCCCTTTATTCTGTATTAAAGGGGCAATACTAATAAAAAAAGAAAAGAAAGAGGGGCTCAGAACAGTAGTACTTTGGGTTACTGACACTTTTATGGGTCCTGTCCACTGCAGTTTATCTAATGCCGTCACGCCCACATTGTCTAATGTGTGGGGTGCGTACAGGCGCAGTCCCTGTCGCTGAGGCCTGTCAGGGCTATGCAACGGAGGTGCTCAGTATGGGCAAAGAATTTTCATCGCGCCTACTGACGAATGTCAGGGGGTTCTCCGTGGGGCAGAAGGGGAGTGTCCCCTGGAGTCGTCGGTCTTAAGATCTGCTGGAGGCTGTGGTGAGCCTAGGTGCTGGGCGCACTATAGGGTCTAATAAGGAACTATTTAGTTTGGTTACTGACTAGATTTTAAAAAATAATAATAAATAAGTAAAAAAAAAAAAGCAAGTCATTTTACCCACCACGGGTGCAAGGCAGTTGGCGCATGTGACAACCCTCGAGTCAGGGGTTGCTTATATGACAGTGGTCCATTAGGATCTTAGTAGATCTTTAGCAAATAGTGTAGTGGTTCTGCTAACCGCTCGTCGGGGCCTTTAAGAAATTGAGAAGCGGGCAGATTCTCGGGGTCACCTGTCAACCAGTTGCCGATTAAAGGGAAGTGGTTTGCAGAGTGAGTAACAGCTCGTTTGGAAGTGCCCCTGTTTGGGATATTTGCTTCCAGACCTCAAGGGTTTCGGGGCTTTCAAAGAGCAGGAAAGGGATTCTCGGCCACCTCTTCCGCGATTGCCCGAAAACAACAATGAAGCGAGGCGGGCCCAGGTGGCAGTTCAGTCAATAGGAGGAAGTCTTCGGGAGTGTCTTCCTCCGGGGTCCGGATAACGACAGAGCAGTGGGTGTTAGAGGGAATACGCGAAGGGTATGCCCTAGAGTTTGATCGCCCGGTGCAAGATTCGTTGTTTGTCTCCTTGCGAAGGTCAGCGGAGAATGTCCGCAATTCGGCAAACTTTGGATCGGCTCTTGCAGTTAGGAGCGGTTGTGCTGGGCCCGCAAGAGTTTTTTGAGTTCAGATGATACTCTATTTATTTCGTAGTTCCAAAGAAAGATGTGCCTCCCCGTCCTTTCTAGATCTCAGGGAAGTAATTTGCTGCCTCTGAGTGTCTCATTTTCAAATGGAACCGTTGCGATCGGTAATAGTGGCAGTTCGTCAAGGGGAGTTCTTAGCATCCCTCAAGCTTACAGAAGCATGCTTACACATTTCAATAAGGGCAGCACACCAGACGTATCCAGGGTTCGACTTCCCATGGGGACATTTTCAGTTTCAAGCCTTGCCCTTCGGTTTGGCAACAGCCCCGCGCACCTTCACCAAGGTTGTGGTGGTTGCGGCGGCTCTGCGGAAAGAAGGTATCGTAGTTCACCCTTACTTCGTCGATTGGCTGATTCAACCAGAGTCCAGGGCCTAGAGTGTCCAGGTTATGAATAGAGTAGCAGAATTTCTTCAGGCTCTCGATTGGGTAGTCAGTGTGTCCAAAAGTCGCTTAGTCCGTCTAGAGTACTTGGGAGTACGGTTCGACTCTCAATTGGGAGCAGGGTTTTTGCCGGAGCGGCGAGATCAGGCCCTTCAACAGCTAGTATGCAAGTGTCTGGCCGATTCTGCGCCGTCGACTTGGGGCTATCTTCGGCTGCTCGGGACAATGGCAGTGCCTCTGGAGCTAGTTCCATGGGCCACAGCTCGCATGCGCCCCTTACAAAGCCCCTTATTGCGACGCTGGTCACACCAGAACGATGCTCTGAACAAACGTCTCCCATGTCCCGTGCAGGTCAGGCGGTCCCTTCACTGGTGGCTAGTCCCCGGAGATCTTGCGGCGGGCATGCCACTGGAACAACCACAGGTGCTCTCGAGGTTGTCGGATGTGAGTCTCGCAGGCTGGTGATATCATGGCGAGGATCTTTTTCAAACAGGATGTTTGGAGCAAACAGGAGGCCCATTGGTCGATCAACCATTTGGAGCTGTGGGCGGTAGTTCTTGCGCTTCAAGCGTTCGAATCCAAAGTGAAGGATCGAGCAGTGCGTCTGTCCGATAATTCCGCAACAATGGCTCACCTATATCGGCAGGGGGGGCACAGGCAGTGCGACCATGGTAGAGGAATCAGAGACTCTGTTCGCTTTGGTGGAGTCGCGACTGCAGGCGATTTTGGCAGCGCACGTTGCAAGAGCAGACAATGTGATGGCAGATTTTCTCAGAGGGGTCCGGGTGGACGCTGGAGAATGGGAGCTTCTTTTGGAAGTGCTCGCACAGTTAGGCATCAGGTGGGGTCCTCCGATCATGGACAGCATGACGACCTTTCATTCGGCCAAGGCGAATCATTTTTTACAGCAGAAGATGAGAAAGGATGTCGGAGAGCATCAATGCTTGATGCAGCCATGGCCTTCACCCGGCCTTTTCTAGGTCTTTCCCCCGGGGGTGCCCATAGGGCGAGTGTTTTCAGCACATCGAGGCGCATCTGGGGAGATTGGTGTTGCTGGCGCCAGTTTGGCAGAGGCGTCTGAGGTATGCCGACCTGGTCAGGCTGCTGGATGGGAAGCTTTGGTGATTGCCTGCAATGACGAATCTGTTGGCCTGGGGTCCTCTTCGAATGTCTTAGGTGGGTTGATTCTTGCTCACGGCCTGGCCATCGAAAGGACAAAGTTAAGAAAGGAAAGTTTATTCTGGGGCGGTGTTTCCGACCTTATTTTGGGCCAGGAAGAGGTCCACATCCCTAATGTAGGGGCGTGTTTGGCGTGTCTTCGAGGACTGGTGTGCTCTGCAGCTGGTCCATATTTCTGCGCTTTTTTTCAGGATGGATTTGATGAGGGCTTAGCAGCCAGCTTCTTAAGGGTCCAGTTGCCAGCGTTTTCTTGCTATGGGAAAGGTCCAAGGGTTGGTCTTGGGTGCTCACGTCGAAGTGGTAAGACTTTTGAGGGCTGTATCTCGGCTGCGGCTTTCTCGCAGAATGGTGGTTCCTTCGGGGGATCTCGATTTTGGCCGGGGGGCGTTGACTAGAGAACCTTTTGAGCCTTTGCATCAGGCTTTGGACAAGGATTGGATTTTAAATAGGGTTCTTAGTGGCTATTGCTTCGGCTTGCCGAGTTTCAGGTTTGCAGGCCTGGCTTTGTCAAGAACCATCCTTGTCCATTTCTAGAGAAAAGGTGGTTTTGCGGTCAGTTCCGTACTTTTTGCCCAAAGTAGTTCTCCTTTTCACCTGAATCAGTCGGTCTCGTTCCCAATTTTGCGATCTGCGGAAGAGGGAGCGTCAGCTTGCAGTCTGCGTCGGTTGGACATTTTAAAAAAAAAGGGCTCTCTGCGTCAATACTTAAGTGTCGGAGGCCTTCCAAACATCAGATTGTTTGTTCTTTCGCGGGTCTGCGTAAAGGTGAAGCGGTAGCCAAAGCTTCAATGGCGTCAGCATATTGCTTGCGTGGATGTCAGGCGCCTGTGGGGCTCCGGGCTCACTCTTCTGGTTTGGTTCCACCATCGGAAATTTGCAGAGTGACGACGTGGTCGTCCCTACTTACCTTCAGTAAGCACTATCGTCTGGATGTGCTGGCGACGAGTGATGCCTGTTTCGGGTCAGCGGTTCTGCGATCAGGGTAGAAAGGTCCCTCTCAATGATTACTGCTCTGTTACATCCCAGAGGTGGAGGACTGAACTGGAGGAGCGATAAGGAAATAGAAATTACACTTACCTAGTAATTGTTGTTCTTTGAGGAACTCCAGTTCAGTCCTCAATCCCGCCCGGGGATGATCAATTCAGACATGGGTCTTCGGTTTCGGGGGGGTGGTTCCGGTCACTGACATTTTTGATATGCCGGAAATTGCGATGCTATCTCTTCTTTTCTCCAACCTCCTTTGGTCTTCCTCTCTTCCTTCTGTCTGTCTTACTCTGAGCTGGGGGGGATGAAGACAGGGGCAAGAAGGAGGTTCTTCCTTTCCCCTTTATCTTAGGGAATTTTAGTTTAAAAGTTAAAGATTAAGTTTAGAGTTGTAGTTAATACTTTTAGATACTTATTTGTTGCTCCTTTGAGTTTGCTTTGTCAATAGTTCACTGGGGGCTTATGGGAGAGACCAGCAAGATATATCCAGTGATGTCACAAATTTGACTTGTCCAGTCTCCATGCTGCAGGAGGAGGTGCACTACCCAGAGGAGGACTGAACTGGAGTTCCTCAAGGAACAACAATTACCAGGTAAGTATAATTTCTATTTTCTTATTGTATGACTTTACTGTGTGCTTCATGTTCCCGGCTGTCATTGTTTTAACAGTGTCATAATTTCAAGGTGTTTGGTACACAGTTACATGATTTCCAATAGATCTAATGATTTATTTCAAATCATTTTTATTATTATTATGATTTATTATCAACTTTTAGCTATTTTTTATATTTTTACCCAGGATCACTTGTGTTTCCAGTAGCCTGTATCTTTATCGTTATTTGAGAATTTAAGTCAGCTGATCTCTGCCTTCCCCCACTGAAAGCAAATTAAGAGGTACATCTTCATATTGGCACGAAAAGCCTTGCAAGTAATTTAAATAAAATAATAGTCAATAACTAACAAAAAGCACAAAATTCATAAAACAAGACCTATAAACATAAACATGTTAGACATTGTGGTTTTTTTTTTACATAATAATCTAATATCTTACAAAACTCATTTCTTGAGCAAGTGCATTCCATAAAAGTTGACACCACCAAAGCAAATGCCCAAGTTGTCTGCAAACATTGTTCTATAACGCAGAGGGATGATTAATCTCCTGTCCTTGGCCAACTGGAAGGACAGGGCAGGGGAATGTGCTTGTACTAGCTCCTGCAGGTATCAACCCATTAAAACTTTAAAAACCCAAACAATAGTTTTAAATTGACTGAGTGATAAAATGGTATAAAAAACGTGTTAAATAAAATTGCCACTTAACCTGGACTGAGAACCGGTGAAAAGAATACATCCAGTAGACTTACATGCTCCCTATACCTCAAATGCCTCAGACTTGTTGCTGTATTTTTAATCGGTGGCCAAACATGCTTCTCCCACTGTGGCAAACCCACATATAAAATCTAGTCTCATTAAACTCAGAATAGGAACTACCATATGCAAGTTCTTTGGAGACAAATATGGCTTCAACTGACATCTTTCTTGAAGACTCAAAGTATGAATTATCAGCAAAACCTGGTCCTTTAAAGCAGCTTGTAATCCAGAAAAATACCTAAACGCTTCCAAAAATAAATGGTGACTGTTTGCCAAGTCTAATATGGAAAGATAAATATAATGCCTGCTTCCCTGCAGAAAAGTAATTCAGATTTCCTGAAATGTAATTTTAGCTTAGTCTGTCTTTGATCACCGAGAGACCACTCATTTACATCTCAGACTCCTCCATGCAACCTTTGACTGCCAATAGCACTTGAAAATCATCTGCATACAATAACAGCTGAAACCCAATTCTTAAATTTTCTCAAGTAATGGGGCTACATACATATCAACTAAGCAAGAGGACAAACTAGATCCCTGTTGCACCCCATAATACATCTTATAATTCCCAGATAAGCAGTGATCCATCATACCACCCTTTTATGTTTTATATTTTTTGTATTGTATTTCCAACACAGTGCACAAATATAGCATCACCATTGTTATAAATGTAGTCCTACTGTGAAATCCTAGATTGAAAACACACTACTTCAGATTGGTTTTTGAAGGGAGGGGGTTTGCAGGGTAAGGTTTTATTATATTTCAGACAGAGAATTTTACTAGTTTTAGTAACTTTTTTTTTTTTTTTTTTTTCTATATTGTTTTAATTCATTGTCGTTTGATTGTATTTTGTCCTAATGTGTTGTGTGTTATATTTTTTAAATTTCCTGGGTTCTATGTAAACCACAGAGGGTGTATAAGATCTGTGGTATACAAGATTCATTAAATAAATAAGTAACAGTTAACCTTCTGCTCATAGATTTTGTGGGACACTCCCTCAATAGATCTCTTTGCCATTATCCATAACAAGTAGGTCCCTCAGTTCTGCTCCAGGACAGGGACACATGGTAAGCTAGCCTGGGATGCCTTCCTCCTTCACCATGGAGAGGGATTTCTGTATACATATCCACCCATTCCTCTGAGAGTGAAATCTCCGAAACTTCAACAAGACAAAGATGCAATGATACCATTGGGTAACACAATTTTTGTTCCTGGGTAGTGACTGTTATTTCCTAATTGCTTATTACGTAAATGGAAACTGGTTATTATTCTCATTGAACTTTGCTTTTGTGAACAGGAGATTGATATTTGTGAAATTTACGTATTCCCATTGTTAAAACAGGTTTACTTGTGCCTTTTTGTTCACATAAAATAAAAAAACACAACATATAATATTTACTTATATTTAAATTATTCAAGAAAGACCATAAAACATTTGGAAGTGTGTAGATTTTTGACGTTTACAATTATATTGTAAATCGCTTTCACGAATAAGCCCCCAGATGTAGTCTCCCATCATGGTCTCGTTATACTATCCTTGGTAGCGACGTTCAAATTCCAGTATATCCTGGTGGACGCGTTCGCCTTGTTCCTCTGAGTATGTTCCCATGTTCTTGAATTTATCAAGATGAATATCAAGGCTATAGACTCTGAGAGACATCCTGCAGCCCATTTTGCCATAATTCTTAACCAGAATATCAACCAGCTCTACATAGTTTTTAGCCTTGTGATGTCCCAAAAAGCCACGAACCACCGCAACAAAGCCGTTCCAAGCTGCTTTCTCCTTCCTAGTAAGCAGCTGGAGAAATTACATGCACTCAAGAATCTTTTATTTGTGTTCCAACAAAGAGACCAGCTTTGACTTTTGCCTCAGGCAGTTTAGGGAAGACGTCTTGAAGGTACTTGAAGGCTGTTGACTCTCTCTAGAGCTGTGACAAATTGTTTCATAAGGCCCAATTTGATGTGCAGTGGTGGCATCAGAATCTTCTGTGGTTTCACCAGTGGCTCACACTTCACGTTCTTTGTCCCAACAGAAAATTCAGTTCGCTGTGGCCAGTCCCACCTGTGGTAATGCACCGCAGTGTCCCTGCTGTCCCAAAGACAGAGTTAGCAGGGAAACTTGATAAAGCCGCTTTGCAGACCCATCAGAAATGCCACCATTTTAAAGCCTCCAATAATCTCCCAGCCGTACTCTGCATACTTCAAGGCTTCTAACAAGGTCTTGATGCTGCTATAATCTTTTTTGAGGCTCACTGAGTGAGCTAGGAGAAGAGATGGGTACTTGTTCCCGTTATGTAGCAGCACGGCTTTGAGGCTCCTGGAAGAGCTGTCAATGAACAGGCACCACTCTTTCTGGTTACATGCAATTCTGAAAGTGTCGAACAGACTGGTCACATTGTGGCAAAGGTAGAGCCCACCTTGACTAGTGAAGAAGCTAGAAAAAGAGTGGTGATGCTTCATCTGACCTTTTGACTTGCACACTTACATCCAACGAGTTCCACTGCTTAAACCTGGATGTCCAAAGCTTGTCAATGGACTTGATGAAACCAAGATCTCTGACCATTGATGTCATTTTGGTTCGGGTAGTAAGGATTTCAGTTAGAGGGTTGCGTACGTTGTGGGGATACTATGATCAGAATGAGGGTTTATTTTATTTATTTATTTATTTATTTTATTTACTTCTCTTATATACCGCGCTATTAAAATCAGTGCGGTTTACAATTGAACAAAAAACATACTGCAATGTCACACGACAATTGAGTTTTTACATTGAACATGGACGAGATAACCTGGAGGTAACGGGGGTAACTAATTACAGAGTAATTATTCATGGAGTATGGTGAGAAATTATACACATAGTATGGTGAGAAATTATACACATAGTATGGTGAGAAATTATACATATAGTATAGCTTGGTTTCAACATATTTATAAGAGGTTTAATCAATAAGATGTGTGATCAGTACCAATAATAAATAAGAGAGGGGATATGGTGGTAGAGCTAGTCATTTTCTTTATGGTGTTGGATTTTGGGTGGGGTGGAGTAGGGTGTAGGATGTGAGGATGGGTGGTTGTTTCTGGGATTGGATTCTGGGTAATGGATGAGGAAAAGGTGTTTGAGGGCTTTTCTAAATGACAATAGGTCTGGGGTGGAACGGAGCTCAGTGGGGAGGGCATTCCATGTCATGGGTGCAAATAGGGAGAAGGCTCTATTGGCAGTAGCCTTTTTGCACTTAGAATGTTGGGGATCTCTAGAGTGTTTGCTTGATTAGATCTCCTGATCCTGTTGAACGGCCGTCTTTGAATGAGTTTGCTGATGGGTGAGGTGATCTGGTTCCTTAGGGCTTTGAATGTTAGTACTAGGGACTTATACTGGATTCTAGCCTGAAGTGGAAGCCAGTGGAGATCCATCATGACTGGGGTTATATGTTTAGCTCTTGATGTACCTGCAAGTACCCTTGCTGCAGCATTCATTGCAAGGCGAAGAGGTCCTAGTGTTGACTGAGGGAGGCCATGAAGGATAATATTTGCAAAGTCTAGATGGGGAGCACCAAGGCTTGGAAGATCGGTAGTCATTAAAGTCCAATAGGGGGTGCAGGTGACGTATCCGGACCTTATGGTAAATTGCTTTCGTGATGTTCTTCACATGTGTAAACATGTCGAGTCGTTGGTCAAGCGTGATGCCGAGATAGCGGATAGTTGATTTTGCTGTCAACTCAATATTGTTTACTTTTAATGTGGGGGGTGGGGAGAACATCTGGTTCTTGGTGAGGAATAAGACATCTGTTTTACTATGGTTGATCCTTAAATTTTGTGTTGTAAGCCATTATGATACAGCTTCGAAGCAGCTTGATATAGGTGAAAAGTCAGGTTGATCAATCAGGAATGGTGAGTAGATTAGGACGTCGTCTGCGTAGACTAGGCACTGGATGTTGAAGGAGCGGATTAGGGTACAAATTGGTTGCATATATATGTTGAACATTAATGCAGATAGGGATGAACCCTGAGGTACACCTTGTTTGAGAGGGAATGGGTCAGATGTCATGGGACCTGTTCTGACTTGTTGCCATCTGTTAGATAGGTAGGACTTGCACCATGCTATAGCTGAGCCTTGTATTCCTTTCTCCACAAGACGGAGCATCAGAGTTTCATGGTTGACTGAATCAAAGGCTGCAGCAATATCCATGAAAATGAGGACAAATCCCTGGCGGATGTTATCAAGTCCTGTAACTAGATCATTGAAGAGAGTTGTGAGGATGGTGTCGACACCATGAGCTTCTCTGAAGCCATGTTGAGATGGATCCAGTGGAGCTACATCGTCAATATGTTGTTGGATTTGTCGTTGAACTACCTTTTCAATGATTTTGGCGAGTAGGGGGATGCTTGATATTGGGCGAAAGGATTCAACTTTGGAGGAATCAAGTTTGTTGTTTTTTAATAATGGGCGGATTGAAGTAAATTTCAGGCTTTGTGGGAAAGATCCTATGGAGAGGGATTGGTTTGTGATTCTGCTTATAGCGGGACTAAGTTCTTGGCGTAATTTCTTTGATCCAACTAGCTGGACATGGGTCACTAGGGGCAGTGGTAAGATTAATGGATGTGATAATATCTTGTATTTCTTTGTTGGATACTTCGCAAAATTTGAGTAGAGGGGTTTTACATGTAGTAGAGGAGATTGTGCAGGTTGATAACTTGTTGGCTTGGATTATCTTTGATTGTAGGTAGTTTGCATAATCTTGTGGGTGAGGCATAGTTGTTTGGGCGGGAGCTGGGTCACCTGTTAGGGACTTAACTATGCTGAACAGATCATGGGGTTTGTTAAGCGATCGCTTTAGAATATCTGCATGGTATTGTTTTATTTTTTCCATCGTCATTGCTCGATGAGATTGTAGATAAGAGGTGTATGTACGTAGAGATTCAGGGGACCGGGCGTGGCGCCAGTGTCTCTCTAGTTTACGTAAGTGAAGGAGCGACGCTCTAAGGTCATTGGTGTACCATGGAGCATGTTCTCGCTTCTTGATGTTTATTCTTGTGGTTGGAAGGGAGGCAGCTGATTTAAGGGCGTGGTCCCAGTTGGAAACTAGTTTATCTGGGTCAGATAGTGTGATAATAAGGGTTAATGTATTAGCATTAAGGGTGCATAGGTAAGAGGGGATTATGTTGTCTCATCAAAATGCTCCTTGAAAAGGGGTGTGTTGAGCAATTTCCGGAAGGCTGACAGGTTGTGGGTGTCTCTGATTTGTGGTGGGAGCGCGTTCCATAAGCGTGGGGCATGGAGAGAGAATGCCCTCGAGGAAGTTGATTGATTGGTTACACTTGGTTAGTTCCTGAGGCAGGTTTAGGAGGTTTGATGTGTTGCTTCTCCTTAGGTGATTTTCTGGGGTTCCTGATATGATTGAGTGCAAGCAATTAGAGGATAGTTGGTGGATAACTTTGAATGTTATCATAAGTGTTTTATAGTTGATGTGACAAAGGAGAATTAACCAGTGCAACTCTTTTAGTATAGGTGTGATGTGGCAAGTTCGAGGTGAACAAGCTGAAGCAGTTGTAGGGGAGCTCTTTGAGAGGCCTTGCAGGATGGCATTACAGAAGTCAGTGTGGTAGTATCATTGCCTGGTAGACTGTTCAAAAATCATAGGCTCAAGGAGAGGTCTTAAGTGGTGGAGCGATCGCAGCTTGCTGTAAATGCAATGTGTTATTTTGATTATAAGTGGCTGAAGTGTGAGATGCAGGTCAATTGTGACTCCTAGGTATCTTGGCACAGATTTAACTTCTAGGTTAGCTTTTTCGACTTTTAGCACCTTTGGTGGCAGAAATGAGCAATTTTTTAGTGAGGAATAGGTCCTCTGTTTTGTTGAAGATTATGTTCAATTTATGATCTGTTAGCCCGTGGTCTATTGCATTAAAGCAGCTTGTAAAGGTAGAGTAGTTTTCGCTTGTGATGTTAAATGGAGCATAAATCATAATGTCATCTGCCTACAAGTGATAGTAGATGTTGAAGTTGCTTATGATGTTACAAACTGGCTGTATATAAATATTAAAAAGTAATCAGAGGGCTGAACCCTGGGAGACTCCTTGTGACTGGGAGAAAGGGGTGGAGGTGTTTTGACCAACTTGTAAGAATTGCATGCGGTTTGTGAGATAAGAGCGAAGTCCTTCAAGGGCAGTGCCATCTGTTCCAATGCTGAAGAGGCGCTGCAGGAGGACATTTTTTTTTTTTTTTTTTTAAACATTTGTATACCGCTACTTCCAGCGATCAGCAGCGTTTTTTGATTACAGATTGGAAATTGTCAAATCATGACAGGAAATTTTTGAGGTATAAACACATTGATTAGACAGGAAAGCACAGCACACAGAGAACTATTTTACAGGGAACATGGGCTATGGAGGGTTAAGTGGCTTGCCCAAGACCACAAGGAGCACCTGTGGGACTAGAAACCCCAGTCCTTCCGGCCCAAGGTTGCTGTCCTCTAGTGGGATTTGAACCCCCGACCTTCCGGCCCGAAGTACCTTGCCCCAACAACTAGGCTACTCCTCCACTCCTCCACATATAGTGTCAAATGCTGAAGTAATGTCCAAAAAGATGAGGTTAAAGTCTTGTTGATGAGTTTATTGAATAGGGATGTTTGTAAGGTTTCCACTCCTTGGCGGTAGCGGAGGCCATGTTGTTGGCAGTCCAGGAGGGCATTTATGTCTATGTGGTTCTGTATTTGGAGGAGGACTGTTTGTTTTTGCTTTTTTCTTTTCAATTTTTGCAATGAATGGTAAGCTAGTGATAAATCTGAAGGCGTTCAGGATGTCGGGGTCCAGTTGAGGGTTTTTTTTAGTATTGGGTGGATGGAAGCTGTTTTCAGGTATTTTGGGAAGTATCCCTGTATGAAGGGATGTCGAGATAAATTTGAGGAGGATTGCAGCGAGCTCTGTTTTCGTGATCTTAAACCAGTTGGCGGGGCATGGATTAAGGGGAGACGTTGTGGGGTTAATGCTCTGGATTATGTTCTCCAACTGATCTTGAGAAGTCGGGCTGAAAGATTGGAGTAGTGTGCTCTCACAGTGCAGGTCTTTGGGCTTTCTAGGGGTTGGAGGAGAGGGCGGGGTATGTGATGATATTGGTAATTTTGATTGAAGGAATTCAGCAAAGACTTGTGGTTCAATGTTCTTGTAGGGAGCTTGGCTGTTGTCTCTTGTAATTCTGTTGACTATCTTGTACAATTCTCTGGGTTTAGTTTATCGCTTTCATTATTGATGTGATGTGATGGTCCCTTTTGGCTTTGTCTCTGAGTGATATGTTTGAAGGGTGAATAGATAATTCGGCGATCAAGAAAAGACTCTATAACTCTCCATTTACATTCGAGTTTCCGTAGTTTCCTCTTTAATTCTTTGAGACTTAGTGTGTACCAAGGACTGTAGATGCGGTGTTGGGGTTTTGCATTATTAGCGGGAGGAGCTGTGGCAAAAGCTTTGATTTATATTTATCCGTTTGGTTGTTGAGAGGTCAAAGTCTATTGGCTCATCAGTAGAGGGGAGGATATTTTTAATGAAGGCTTGTTTGTCGAAGGCCTTGAAGCGGTGGTGGTGGATGTTGTGGTAAGTGTTTTGTTTTTGGACGCAAATGTTGTGGAAGGTGATGGTGCTGTGATCAGACCAAGGGACATTAATAAGCAGAGTGTTGGGGATTTTATAGGTATTGAGGAGTTGGCTTTGGACGAAAATAAGATCCAGTGTGTGTTACCTTTTGGTGTGGGTTGGCATTTGGATCAGCTGGGAGAATCGGAGATGTTCCATGGCTTCTAAAAAGGATGTGGATTGGTTGAGTAGGATGGATGAAAGGCTCAGGTCACCCATTATTGTGAAGTAGTTGGATGGGTGGACAGAAGAACTTGCAAATTCAGGGATGGTAGCCAGCTCATCAGACTTAGCTGTGGGAGCGCGGTAGACAATACAAAGTGACGTCTTTTATTTGAGACTAAGAGGAGGTCCAGACTTGCAGTGGTAATGGATTCTGAAAGCTTAGAGTAGGTTGCTGCTTGCTAGAATGCAGACGCCACCATCTGTATGGCCAGCACGAGAGCAATTAAAAATGTCATATTCTGGTGGTTTGAGTATCAGAGGGAGTAAACTAGGATTCAGTTATGCAAAGAATGTCAAGGTTATTGTCAAGAATGTAGTCGTTGAGTAGCATAGTCTTGTTCCTTATCGTCCCTCCAGTCTAGTCCCGAACCTCTGGGTTTAAGCACCTCCTCCTGCAGCTTGGAGACTGAGCATGTCGCCTTTTTGGGTGACACCAGTATAAATAGTCCAGGGACCGCCTACTTGCTCCAGTAATCTCAGTCTCCAAGCAGCTGGAGGAGGCGTGAGCCTAGAGGTTCGGGGCTCACGAAGAGGAATGATTAAGGAAGGTTAGGAGAGTGGTTAGATAGTTAGGATATTTAAAAAAAAAAAGAGGTATATCCCTTTAAATAAATTTCAAAACCGAGTTTTTCTCTGAAGGGATTTTAAATTAGCTGAAGGCTGCGGCTATCCCCCCTCTCCCCCTGCCCTGGAGGTGCTGATGCTCAGGGAAGTGTGTGGGAAAGGTTGCAGGGGCCTCAGACTCCCGAACCCGCACTAAGGGTGAGGAGCATTGAGGAAAGCTAAGACGCTGACTAAAGAAGAGGCGGACAGAATTCTGGCCGGCCAATCTCCCGCAGCCACGGCTCCGATCGTAACAGCGCAGGTAACTGTATGGACGTCTTCTTGCCCGTAGCGAAGTCTGAGATGAGAGGGGCTGGGTGCGGGTAGCCGCTGGGTAACTCTCCTCACCGCAGGGAAGAACGAGAGGACGGACGCTTAAGCCGCAAGGCGCCTCTAGATTGAGAGCGCAGGAGGGGGCACACAGGCCCGGGACATGCGGCGTCAGCGCAGGAAACAGTGCAGGGGCCTCTTTTTCTGCCGTTTAACAGCTTAGATCATTAGTTTTAGATGTAGTATTAGTTAGGATTACTAAAGGCAATCTGCTACTGCGTTTTTTTGACCGGGTTGGTTTAAAAAAAAAAAGAGTGTTCCTGAGCGGTCCTCCAGTTTAGTCCTCCACATCCGGGTAGTGCACCTCCTCCTGCAGCCTGGAGACTGGACCAATCAAAATCTTCCTCTGTATGATCTATGCTGTCGGAGCTCCCATCAGCCCCCAGTGTGTCCAGTCTCCTTGCAGCTGGAGGACGTGTGTGCCTGTGTTAGGTACACTTAGGGACACTTTGAGAGCAACACTATAGAGTTTTACTTTATTTGGGAATCTTTTCCTTTATTTATTTATTTATAGGTAGCTGTTTCTTTAAAAAAAAAAGAAAAAAAGAAAGGCACGCCGGTGTGGAGAAGCCAGGTCTGCTTGGGTCTTCTGCCTGCTATTGGGAGGAGTGATGGCAGTCCGGTTGGTTTGATCTCTCCCCTTGACTGTACGGGGAAGAGATCTGCCTTTACCGTGCCTCTGCTTGGTTCAGGGACCTTTTTGCCTTCCTTCTGCTTACTTTTGCAGGGCTGTTGCCTGTCTGGTAAGTCCAGCGCGGTGCTGTGCTCCCGCACTCGATTCGGGCGGTGAGACTGCTCCCGACGTCTGTTCATCGGTCCCTGCCTTCCCCTTTGCAGTAAATCGAGATTGGGGGGCGATTTCTTTTTTATTTTAGTTCTTTTGTTTAATTTTCGCGCCCTTTTAATTTCGGCGCTGACAGACTGCTGGCGGCCGTTTTCGTTCCCGTTTATGTTTCCTGCTTGCCCACTTCAATAGATGGGCATGCGTTCCCCTTGCGTTTTTTCAGGCTCTTTTTGTGGCGATTTTGCCTGCGGACTTCGCAGCATGCAGGCCTGATATTTTAAATATAAAAAAAAAAATTTTTTACATTAATCAGCTAGGGGCTTCAACTATTTTTCTTTTTGGTGTGATTATCTCTTCCCTAGATAATTTCAGGCCGCCTCCGGGTCTAGCATGACTACTAAACCGCAGTGCGTGATCTGCGGATCGCGCAGAGCGCTGATGGCGGACTCTGGCCTGTGCAAAACCTGTGCCTCGGTTTCCTCAGTCTCCGAGCCTTCTAAGGAGCTGACGGACTCTGACAGTCCTTCGGTGCTCATGGAGAGCGGTCCCTCGTCTGGGCCCCCCCCCCCCTCGGGCCCTGCCGCCCCTATCTTAGGACAAACTGGCACATTACCAATGGCTGAGGTGGCGTCCCTTTCCGCGGATTTTTCTCCAGATTTTGTTTTGCTCATGTACCAGGCTTTTCGTTTAAGTCGCTCTGGTAAGTTGCCCGAGTCCTGGCCGGCGTCCCTGTCTTCGTTAAAAGCTGAGGAGCCCCGGCGCAGTTTCCCCCATTCTGCCAAACGCTTGAAGTCCTTGGACGTGGAACAGGACGAGCTGAGTTGGCAGGATTTGGAGGTGGACGTAGATCCTGAACCTGGTGTTGAGGAGTTGGAGGATGGCGAGATCCCGGAGCCGGAGGAACAGGCCCGCATTATTCGGGTGTTTCATAGAGAAGAGCTGGTGCCTCTGATCACTGAATCTCTTCAGATGCTCAATCTGGCAGTGTCTCGTCCTCTCGAGGAGGACGGTTTAGAAGATCCTCTTATCCAGGCCGTGCGGGAGTCTCAAGTGGTCTTCCCAGTACACCGAGTAGTGGAACAGATGATTCAGACGGAGTGGGATCAGCCCGATTCCGGTCTGAAAGGGATTCGGACGATGAATCGTCTGTACCCTTTGACTGACAAAGACAAAGAGGTTTAAGTCACCTTGAGTTGATGCTGCGGTTTCGGCGGTTACCAAGAAGACCACCATTCCTGTTGAAGGCAGTGCGGCCTTAAAGGATGCGCAGGACAAGAAGGTAGACAGTTTGCTGAAGCAAGCCTTTGACACCAATGCCTTGTCTCTGCAAGCCTCTATCTGTGGCGCTTGGGTGGCTAGGGCCTGTTTGCATTGGGCTCAGCACCTGCGCACCGCTTCTGGTTTGGATCAGCAGGGCTTGTTAGAGGTAACCCGGCTGGAGTCTGGCTCGGCTTATCTGGCAGATGTGCATTATGACTTAATCCGTACTCTGGCTAATAGTATGGCTTCCTTAGTGGCGGCTTGCCGCTCTATCTGGTTGCGCAATTGGGCGGCCGACGCTTCGTCCAAGTCTCGTCTCAGTAAACTTCCCTTCAAGAGCAAGTTGTTGTTTGGAGACACTCTAGATCAGTTGGTTAAGGACCTCGGGGAGTCAAAAGGCGGTAGACTGCCTGAGGATAAGCCTAAGCTGAGTAGGAATTTGCCGTCTGCGCGAGGTCAGTTTCGAGACTTCTGCAGATTTCGCTCTTCCCGTCTTTGGAGTTCCCAACGGGGTCGCTTTGGCTCTCGATCCCAGGGTTTCCGAGGGTTTCGAGGAGCGGGCAGAGGTTTCTCGGGAGCTTCTTCTTCCATGTCTGCTTCCTTTAGTCGAAAGCCACAATGAAGCGAGGAGGACTCAGGAGGGAAATCTAGTCATCGGAGGTCGTTTACGCAACTTTCTTTCTTCCTGGGTCCAAATCACTTCAGATCAATGGGTTCTGGAGATCATCAGAGATGGATATGCTCTAGAGTTTGCCTGCCCGCTCCCGGATTCCTTTGTCCTCTCTCCCAGCACAGGCCTTCAAAAGGCGCGGGCGATTCGGTTGACTTTGCTCCGCCTCTTAGCCTTAGGGGCGGTCATTCCGGTGCCTCCTTCCGAGCGCGGCCTCGGTCGCTACTCCATTTATTTTGTGGTGCCCAAAAAGGACGGGTCGCTTCGGCCAGTCCTAGATCTCAAGGGCGTAAATCGCTGTCTTCGGGTCCCTCATTTCCGGATGGAAACTTTACGATCCGTCATTGTGACGGTGCGTCAGGGGGAGTTTCTCACATCTCTCGACCTCTCTGAGGCCTACTTGCACATCCCCATTCGGGAGGTTCATCAAAAGTTTCTGCGGTTTGCGTTTCCGTGGGGTCACTTTCAGTTTCAGGCCATGCCGTTTGGCCTAGCTACAGCTCCGCGCACCTTCACAAAGGTAATGGTAGTGGTTGCGGCGGCCTTGCGCAAAGAAGGCATACTCGTTCACCCTTATCTCGACGATTGGTTAATTCGAGCAAAGTCCTACAACGAGAGTTTGCAGGTCACGGGCAGAGTGGTGTCCATGCTACAGTCCCTCGGCTGGGTGATAAACGACACAAAGAGTCATTTGTCACCGACTCAATCCCTAGAGTACCTGGGTGTGCGGTTCGACACGGCGAGAGGATTGGTGTGTTTGCCGGAGCGCCGGGTCCAAGCATTGCAGGGCCTGGTGCTTTCTTTTCTACGGATGTCCGCCCCATCCGCATGGTGGTACCTTCGGCTTCTCGGCACTATGGCTGCGACCCTGGAAGCAGTTCCTTGGGCGCGGTTCCATATGCGGCCCCTCCAGAGCGCACAGTTACGTCGGTGGTCGAATCAATTTGATTCGTTAAACATGCGGTTGCCCTGCCCACTGATGGTTCGTCGGTCGCTCCATTGGTGGCTGTGCGCGAACAACCTGCGGAAGGGGCTTCCCTTGGAGCCGCCCCTGTGGATTCCGTTTCTCACGGATGCCAGCCTCTCCGGCTGGGGAGCTCACTGCGAGAGTCAATTTGCGCAGGGAACGTGGTCTCTTCAGGAGGCGTCGTGGTCGATCAACCGTCTCGAACTTCGGGCGGTGAGGCTGGCCCTGATTGCCCTCGAGCCGTTAGTGAGGGGGCGGCCGGTGCGGGTGCTCTCGGACAACTCCGCAACAGTGGCCTACATCAACCGCCAGGGCGGCACCGGCAGTGTTGCCATGGAGAACGAAGCGGCGCTTTTATTCAGTTGGGTTCAGTCCCGCCTTCCAGCGATATCGGCGGCGCATATAGTGGGAAAGGACAATGTGACAGTGGATTATCTGAGCAGAGTACACGTTGACCCCGGAGAATGGGAGCTGAACCCACAGATTTTCGCGCAACTCGTTCGCCGGTGGGGGCCTCCCCTCATGGACCTCATGGCCACGTTTCAATCAGCGAAGACGGGGCGTTTCTTCAGCAGGCGGAGAGAGCGCATGTCCGAAGGGATAGACGCCCTCATTCAGCCGTGGCCGGATTACGGTTTCCTTTGTCTTTCCCCCTTGGGCGTTAATCGGACGGGTCGTTCAGCGCATCGAGGCGCACCCAGGGCGAGTGCTGCTGGTGGCTCCAGACTGGCCCAGAAGACCGTGGTATGCCGACCTGGTGAGGTTGCGAGACGGTGTTCCGTGGACCCTGCCTTCTCTGCCGGATCTTCTGCTGCAGGGTCCGCTTCGGATGCCCCAGGTGGCTCGATTCTCGCTTACGGTTTGGCCATTGAAAGGGCTCGGTTGAGTAAGAAGGGTTACACTCCGGCGGTTGTTGCCACTCTTCTTCGAGCTCGGAAGTCTTCCACTTCCCTTGCTTATGTGCGGGTATGGCGGATCTTTGAAGACTGGTGCTCACGTCAGGGTGTACGGGCGGCGACGGCTTCAGTGCCCGTAGTTCTCAGTTTTTTGCAGGACGGCTTTGACAAGGGTCTCGCTGCCAGTTCTCTAAAAGTTCAGCTTGCGGCTCTCGCTTGCTACAGGGGCAAGGTTCTAGGTCTCACTCTTGGTTCTCATCCAGATGTACAGCGTTTTATCAAGGCGGTGTTCCGTTTACGGCCCTCGCGTAGGGTGGCAGTGCCCTCGTGGGACTTGAACCTGGTGTTGAGGGCTCTGGTTGGCAAGCCTTTTGAACCCCTTGGCCAGGCGTCTCTCAAGGATCTCACGCTCAAGACAGTTTTTCTGGTGGCCATTTGCTCGGCGCGCCGAATCTCCGAGTTGCAGGCGCTCTCCTGCCGGGAACCGTTCTTATCTATCTCTAAGGACCGCGTGGTGCTTCGGCCCGTTCCCTCCTTTTTGCCTAAAGTGGTGTCGCCTTTTCATTTAAATCAGGCGGTTTTTCTTCCGGTCCTGCATGGCAGTTCGGCTGGCGCTGGGGACGAGGGCTTGCATTTCCTGGATGTGCGTCGGGTCCTACGGCGTTACTTGAAAGTCTCCGAGTCCTTCCGGAAGACCGATCGTTTGTTCGTGCTTTTTGGCGGAGCGCGAAGAGGAGAGGCGGCGGCTAAAGCGTCCATTGCTAGGTGGATCAAGGAGGCTATAGCGTCGGCATATATTCTACACTCTCAGCCGGTTCCGGTGGGTCTGCGGGCTCAGAGCTCATGCGGCTTCTTGGGCGGAACACAGCTTGGTTCCGCCGGCGGAAATTTGTAAAGCGGCGACTTGGTCGTCCTTGCATACCTTCAGTAAGCACTACCGGTTGGATGTGCTCGCCGCTCGGGATTCTTGTTTTGGTTCGGCAGTGTTGCATGCCGGATGGCAAGGTCCCGCCCGGTGATAACTGCTCTGTTACATCCCGGATGTGGAGGACTAAACTGGAGGACCGCTCAGGAAATAGAAATTACACTTACCTGGTTATTGTAGTTCCTGGAGGGTCCAGTTTAGTCCTCCTTCCCACCCTATCTGTCATTTGATCTGTTCCGGCGCGCGTCTCTGATCTCGGCGTCGTTCGTTCGGCCTTCTGTATTTCATTTTTCGGGACGCGGCTTTCTGTCGGATTTTCCTTTTTTTCTGTCTTGCTCCTGTTGTCAGGGGCTTGAGTTTGGGCTATCGCTTCTTCCAAGAGACGGTAGAACCCATAGGCAAAACTCTGGCTTCCTCGTTTGGGGAGGGAGTCAGCGAATTCATAAGGGGTTTCAATTTCAATTTCTTATTGTAAATATATCTTATCAGTAGACTCTGGTGTTGCTTCTTTTAGTCTGCTTTGTTACTAGTTCACTGGGGGCTGATGGGAGCTCCGACAGCATAGATCAGTGATGGCTAACCTTTTTGAGCCCGAGTGCCCAAACTGCCGCACAAAACCAAAGAATTTCCTCAAAGTGCCAGCACGTCAATTAAAGCCCCATTTGCATAAGGTGCTTCATTTGCATAAATATTTGCATAATGTTACCATACACTAACTTTTAGTAAACATGCCTCTTAATGAGTATATGGATAAAGAAAGACTAAAAGGTTTCTACATTACTATAATCCAGTACCAACCGCCAGGCACATTAGGAACTACTACAAACGCTGCCCATTTAGAACCCATAGCAAACCCGCCGTATCCTAACAGCACTACCAGGACTCACAAAGCACCATACTCTACCTATCAAAAGGCAACACTGCAAATATTAAACCAATACATCTCAGAGAACAACAATACATGACCTACTGGGGAAAGAACAAGTGGCAATGTCAAATAGGAATTATATAAACAGAATACCTCAGCTCAGTTACACATGCAGAACAGACCATCACCAAACAAGGAATCACAATTTAGAAACAGGAAGACAATAATTAAACTGGGAACCCCAAAAGCCAAACTTGGAATATACAACAACACTGTAGAAATAAAACTATATATTAATTTCCTCTTGTACTAAACAAAGCGCAAAAATTAATGATGCACATTTCCCAGAGCTGACATATTCCAGTTAATAAATTCAAAATAAAGAGATATTTTTCTACCTTTTGTGCATTTTTTTTCAGTTGCAATTGTTCCAGCCACTTTCTTCTGGTTTCTTCGTGTCTTCTGCTAACTCTCCATCTGCTGTCCATTTGTCCTTTCTTCTGTCTTCTTGTTTTTTTTTTCCATTCTCTCTCTACATCTGCTTTAACATACTAATCTTTCTCCTTTGGCTCTTTCCTCATTCCTATTTCATCTACTCAAAATTTACCCCTCCATCCTCAATCCCCACTTACTCTCCCAATACCCGGCCAATTGTAGATTTTTTATCCCTCCCACACAAAATATTTTTCCCCTCTCCATTTTACTCTCCCAGCCCCATCCCATTCTAATCCTCCCCCAACACCAGCTCCCTTCTAGTTCCAGCCTCACCCAGCATCCATTCCCTTCTAGTCCCTGAATCAGCCCATTTCCAGTCCTAGCAGCCCCCCAACCCAATACCAGTCCTATACCCCCTCATCAACCCACTTCCAGTCCTAACCCCCCATCACCCCATTTTCAGTTTAAGCCCCCCCCCTATAACCCATTACCAGTCCTAACCCCCCACTTCCAGTCAGCCCCCCATAGCCCATTGCCAGTCCTAACCCCCCCATCAGCCCACAGTCCATTACCAGTCCTAACCCCATCAGCCCACCTCAAGTCCTAACCCCTCCCCATCAGCCCATTTCTTGTCCCAGCCCCCCCATAGCCCATTATCAGTCCTAAACCCCCCCATAGCCCATTACCAGTCCTAACCCCATCAGACCACCTCCAGTGTTAACCCCCCATCAGCCCATTTCCAGTCCTAACCCCTCCCCATCAGCCCATTAGCAGTCCTAACCCCCCCTAGCCCATTAGCAGTCCTAACCCCCCCTCTCTAGCCCATTAGCAGTCCTAACCCCCCCCATATCCCATTACCAGTACTAACCCCCATCACCCCATTTCCAGACAGCCCCCATCAGCCCACAACCCATTAGCAGTCCTAACCCCCCCTAGCCCATTAGCAGTCCTAACCCCCCCTCCTAGCCCATTAGCAGTCCTAACCCCCCCCTAGCCCATTAGCTGTCCTAACCCCTCCTACTCGCCCTTTAGCTGTACTAACCCCCCCCTAGCCGCTTAGCAGTCCTAACCCCCCCTCCTAGCCCATTAGCAGTCCTAACCCCCCCCTCCTAGCCCATTAGCAGTCCTAACCCCCCCCTAGCCCATTTGCAGTCCTAACCCCCCCCTAGCCCATTAGCAGTCCTAACCCCCCCCTAGCCCATTAGCAGTCCTAACCCCCCCCCCCCTCTCTAGCCCATTAGCAGTCCTAACCCCCCCATAGCCCATTACCAGTCCTAACCCCCCATCCCCCCATTTCCAGACAGCCCCCATCAGCCCACAGCCCATTAGCAGTCCTAACCCCCCCCCTCCTAGCCCATTAGCAGTCCTAACCCCCCCCAGCCCATTAGCAGTCCAAACCCCCCCAGCCCATTAGCTGTCCTAACCCCCCCCCTGCCCATTAGCAGTCCTAACCCCCCCCCTGCCCATTAGCAGTCCTAACCCCCCATCACCCCATTTCCAGACAGCCCCCATCAGCCCACAGCCCATTAGCAGTCCTAACCCCCCCCCCTAGCCCATTAGCAGTCCTAACCCCCCCTCCTAGCCCATTAGCAGTCCTAACCCCCCCCAGCCCATTAGCAGTCCAAACCCCCCCCCCCTAGCCCATTAGCAGTCCTACCCCCCCCCCCCCCCCGGCAAATTTAAAAACAGAAAAAGCGGGCTCTGGCTGCTGCCGCGGACGCGGCAGCATGCAGTGTCCCGCGGGGCCCCCTCCGCCCGCTAAGCCCCTCTGCAAGGGCTTTCAGATTCGCGAGGGAGACAGCATCTCCCTCGCGTCTCTTGTTAAGCCCGCAGGGGCTAATGGGAAATTTCCCATCAGTCCCTCGCGTCTAAAGGGGCTGATGGGAAATTTCCCATTAACCCCTACGGGCTTAACAGAGACGCGAGGGAGACGCTGTCTCCCTCGCGAATCTGAAAGCCCTTGCAGAGGGGCTTAGCGGGCGGAGGGGGCCCCGCGGGACACTGCATGCTGCCGCGTCCGCGGCAGCAGCCAGAGCCCGCTTTTTCTTTTTTTGCGGACCTTCACGCGT
Organism: Ichthyophis bannanicus; assembly: GCA_033557465.1. Classification (NCBI taxonomy): domain Eukaryota; kingdom Metazoa; phylum Chordata; class Amphibia; order Gymnophiona; family Ichthyophiidae; genus Ichthyophis; species Ichthyophis bannanicus. The sequence goes on from CM066032.1 coordinate 703,333,937, forward strand.
GCCAGCTGCAAGGCCTTCGCGTGCCACAGCTGGCACGCGTGCCATAGGTTCGCCATCGCTGGCATAGATCATACAGAGGAAGATTTTGATTGGTCCAGTCTCCAGGCTGCAGGAGGAGGTGCACTACCCGGATGTGGAGGACTAAACTGGACCCTCCAGGAACTACAATTACCAGGTAAGTGTAATTTCTATTTTTCTTTGACTGAGGAATAAGCCATTTGAGGCTTGACTTGGAAGCATTATGCCCTCTAGACCTCAATGTTTGATGTGTGGGGCCAGGAGGGGGGTCAGTCTCGGAGTATGGTGTATGCAGGAGCTGTGCACAAGACGCTGCGGCAGGGGGAACAGAGACAGAAGGTGAAGCTCATAGGGAAGAGGCTTTGGACTTTCCAGAGCCCCTTTCTCCGGCTGCGCCACCTCCGGAACCGGCGCCGGGTCCTTCCTCCGGAACAGGCGCCGGGTCCTTCCTCCGGAACCGGCGCCGGGTCCTTCCTCCGGAACCGGCGCCGGGTCCTTCCTCCGGAACCGGCGCCGGGTCCTTCCTCCGGAACCGGCGCCGGGTCCTTCCTCCGGAACCGGCGCCGGGTCCTTCCTCCGGAACCGGCGCCGGGTCCTTCCTCCGGAACCGGCGCCGGGTCCTTCCTCCGGAACCGGCGCCGGGTCCTTCCTCCGGAACCGGCGCCGGAGGCCACCACGTCCCAGCCTTTGTTACAGGGGGGTGCTGGCAGCAATATTCTCCCATGATTTTATGATGATGCTGCAGCAGGTGCTAGGGGAGAAAAGAGGGTCTGCTGAGGCAGAAGGAGAGTTAGGTCTCAAGCGCTCGGGGACTCCCCTGGACTGGGTAGCGGATAGCGTACCTTTTTAAAAAGCCTAAGTTAGGGAAAGACAAGGCAGAGCTGGTGGTCTCGGATGATCAGTCTGAGGATTTAGATGACTCTGAGGTTGAAGTAGACCTGGAAGAAGGCAAGATAGCAGAGCATGATGATCAGGCAAGAGTTGTCAGGGTATTTAGGCGTGAAGAACTTTCAGCACTTATCTAAGAAACGCTGAAAGCATTAAACATGCCGGCAACGGAGCAAATGGGGGATTCCTCTTTGGAGGATCATCTGTTACAGGCGGTTCTGAAGTCCCAGAGAGCCTTCCCAATCCATAGTGTGTTTAGGGAAATGGTTCAGGAAGAATGGGATGCGCCAGAAGTAGGAATAAAAGGTTCCAGAGTAATGGCGCGCCTTTACCCGTTGCAGGAGCCGGATAAGGAGCTGTTCAAGTCTCCTAAGGTAGATGCAGCGGTATTGGCAGTTACTAAGAAAACGACTATTGCAGTGGAAGGCAGTGCTGCCCTTAGAGATGCACAGGATAGGAGATTAGATACTTTGTTGAAACAAGTCTTTGATGTCAATGCCATTTCCATGCATGCTGCCATTTGTGGAGCATGGGTGGCGAGAGCGTGCCTGCAATGGTCCCAAAAGATGAAAAGGAACCGGGATGAAGAGATGGGTGAAGAGCCGGCCCGTATGGAATCGGGAGCAGCTTATTTGGCAGATATACAATATGATTTTATTCAAGGGCTTTCGAAAAGCATGGCATCCGTGGTAGCGGCACGCAGATATCTCTGGCTCCATAACTGGGTGGCAGATGGTGCCTCTAAGGCACGGCTAGCTAAGCGCCCTTTTCGGGGAGGATTTTGACAAGTTGGTTAAGGACCTCGGAGAGTCCAAAGGAGGACGGTTGCTGGAGGATAAGCAAAAGCAGTCTTCCTCTAGCGCCCTCCAAGAGCCAGCAAAGGGAGTTTCGTAGATTTCGTCCGTCCAAGGTATGGTCAGTTTCAAAGGGTACGTTTTCAGTATAGGTCCCAGGGGTTTCGAGGGTTCAGAGGAGCAGGTAGAGGGTTTGGAGCCTCCTCTTCCTCGAACCTCAAAAAGTCACAATGAAGCGAGGTGGGCCCAGGCAGGATTAGAACCCGTGGGAGGTCGACTAAGGGATTTCTATCCTGCCTGGGTACAAATTACGTCGGATCAGTGGGTATTGGAGGTCATTCAGAAAGGTTATGCTCTAGAGTTTTAGCGTCCAGTGTTCGACGCCTTTGTACAATCTCCATGCAGAACAATTTCCAGACGGGTGGCGCAACAGACTTTGGAAAGGTTACTAGCCCTCAAGGCGGTGAGACAGGTTCCAGCAGACCAGTGCGGATACGGTCGATACTCAATATATTTTGTAGTGCCAAAAAAGGACGGATCTTTAAGGCCAATCCTGGACCTTAAAGGGGTGAACAAGTGTCTGAGTGTCACACTTTCGCATGGAAACGTTGAGATCGAAGTATCTCACTTCTTTGGACCTCTTGGAAGCGTATCTGCATATCCCAATTCGGTTAGAGCATCAGCAGTACCTTCGGTTTGCAGTGCCCATGGGGCATTTTCAATTTCAGGCCTTGCCGTTCGGCTTGGCGACCGCGCCGCGCACCTTCACCAAGGTAGTGGTGGTGGTAGCGGTTGCATTGCGCAGAGAAGGGGTGTTGGTGTACCCTTACCTGACGATTGGTTAATTCGAGCAAAGTCGAGGAGCGAAAGCAAGGAAGCTACCCGCCGAGTGGTGCAGTTTCTGCGGAGCTTAGGGTGGGTAGTGAATATAGCAAAGAGCAAGTTGGACTCGTCTCAGGAGTTGGAGTACTTAGGGGCCCGCTTCGACACAAAGTGTGTTTGGGTGTTTCTACCACACTCCTGGGTTCAAGGTCTCAGGCACCTTGTACAAGTTTTCTTGGGAAAGAGGGCTCCTTCGGCGTGGCATTACTTACAGCTCAAGAGCTGTAAGTAATGCCATGCCGAAGGAGCCCTCTTTGAGAGGGATTGGGAACAATGGCAGCCACGCTCGAGGTAGTGCAGTGGGCCAGGGCACATATGCGGCCGTTGCAAAGAGCTCTCCTCCGGAGATGGTCACATCAGTCAGATCAGTTGTCCCAAAAAGCTGGTCTGTCCGTTGAGAACAAGACGGTCACTGCAGTGGTGGCTAGCTCCGGGGTATTTACAGAAAGGGATGCCGTTGGAAACGCCTGATTGGAGGCTGCTGACAACAGATGCAAGTCTGTTCGGCTGGGGGGCGCACTTCGAATGACAGCTTGCCCAAGGCCAGTGGACCGACCTGGAAAGGAGGTGGTCAATCAACAGGTTGGAATTAAGGGCGGTCACTCTAGCGCTAAGAGCTTTTCAGCAGCTGCTGCAGGGGAAAGCAATCAGAGTGCTGTTGGACAACGCCACAGTAGTGGCCTATATCAATCGGCAAGGAGGCACCAGCAGTGTGGCTCTCAAAGAGGAGGCGGAGGAGCTCCTCGGTTGGGCCGAGATGCATCTGGAGGCACTGTCAGCGGCGCATGTAGCAGGAGTAGACAATGTCACAGCCAGCCTTTTGAGCCGAGTCAAGGTGGACCCAGGGGAGTGGGTTCTACATCCGGAGGTTGATTTGCTGATTCAGCATTGGGGGTCTCCGGTGATGGATCTTATGGCAATGTTCGAGTCGGCAAAGGCAGGAAGATTTTACAGCAGAAGAAGAGAAAGGATGTCCGAAGGCCTGGATGCTCTGATACAGAGGTGGCCGGAGGATCAGCTACTATATGTGTTTCCACCGTGGGTGTTAATAGGTCGAGTTCTGCAACGCATAGAAAGGCACAGGGATCAGGTGATCTTAATTGCACCAGATTGGCCAAGAAGGCCATGGTATGCCGACCTAGTGCGGCTTCTGGTGGAGTCTCTGTGGAAGCTGACGGTCAAGATGGATCTCCTAATGCAGGGCCTGTTGAATATGCCTCAGGTGGATCGGTTCTCGCTTAGGGCTTGGCTCTTGAAAGGGCAAGGTTGACGGCAACGGGTTACTCGTCAGCAGTCATTTCTACCGTATTGAGATCTAGGCGTAGATCTACCTCAATGGCGTATATCCTGATTTGGCGACTGGTCGAGTCATGGTGTACAGATAGGTGAGTAAAGGCATTGAGAGCCGCTATACCGGTGAGGCCCTCGGGCACGGGCGTGCTAGGGCACTGAAGATTTTAAATTCGCCGGGTGCTGCTGCTCTCTAGGCCCTGATTGGCCTTTGCAGCAGGGAGGTAGGGAATTCCTCCGTCCCACTCACTTGTGGTCGACAGCCGATCGGGCTTGATGTTGTTAATTGGTTATTCTCAATGAGGTGCCTCTAGCTGTACCAGCTCAAGCAGCAGGGATGGTGTTTCTAGACGTTTCTGGTTTGTTCTGTCTCCACCTCTGTTGGTAGAGGAACATAACCCACTTATCTGGACAGGTCTAACAGGATTCTAGGAAAGGACATTATCTAGTCTTCAAACTTCCCTGTCACAAGCCAGCTTCTCCCCCACCAAAGCAAGCCTCAGTCAGACCCCTCAAGAAACCCCACTTAGACCCAAGCTCACCTCCCTCATACAAACCCATAGCAAGTGTACCCTTTCTTGTAAAAATCATAGAAAAGGCAGTCCAAATCCAGCTTCAAGAACATTGACCAACACGTGCCCCTTGACAAACATCAACATGGGTTTCGCCCGTATCGCAGCGCTGAAACCTTTTTGACTTCTTTACTATCAACTCTCATCACTGGAACGGAAAGAATCTCCAGCGGCTTCAAACTGCTATTTTTGGACATCTCCACAGCGTTCAACACGGTATATCACTAAACACTACTCAACCAACTTCATAATATTGGAGTACATTGCAAGCCTCTCAAATGGATTCACTCATACCTCTCTCAGCATACCCAACGGATAAAAATCAGACAGCTCACGTCAGCCACTTGTACCCCGCCTCAAGGAGTACCCCAAGGATCCTCACTCTCCTCCCTAGTCTTCAGTATTTTACATTCGGCACCTGTGCACAACCATTCAGAACTTCAATGTCAGTTATCAAATTTACGCTGATGACATAATGATCTATACTCCATTCACCATGGCTGCTCCCAACTACTAGAGGCTCACAGCCTGCTTCAAAGAAATAGTCTACTGGCTTCAGCTCTACAACCTAGCAGTCAACTTCAGCAAGACTGAAATTCTCCATGTCAGAGGATCCCACCTTCACACTCCCCCACGTCCATCAGATTTGGAAACACGGATCTTCAAGTTAAAACCCAATTCTGATACCTTGGCATCACTCTGGATCAGCAATTGAACTTCCAGACCCACATCTGGAACACCTTCTAAGACATTCTACTTCAAGCTCAGGATACTACGAAACCTGTACCCCCTCCTGTCCCCAGAACATTTCCGTGCAGTATGCCAAGCCTCCATTACCTCCATCTTTGACTACTGCAACTCTATCTACCAAGGACTCCCCAAAACCACCAACCTACCACTACAGCTTGCCCAAAACACCGCTGCACGTACCATCTTCAGAGCCTCCAGACACACCCATACTAAAATCTCTTCATTGGCTACCAGTCACCTCAAGAATTAAACACAAAGTCCTCCTAATCATTTACAAGAACTGGCACAGCATTGCCTCCAAACACCTTCATTATATAATAATTGCTCCAATCCATAAAACTCAAAAAAATACCATAATCGGGGAACAGGTCTCAGACTTGGAGAGGTGGAACCCAGGAGGTAAACCTTTGCTGTGGTTAACCAACCCCGTATTTTGCATCAAGGACCTTTCCGTTCCCCCTCTCTATGATTTTAAGCATAAAATCTGCTTCAAATAAACTCAATTGGTTCTTTGATATTACTTCCAAACGAGTAGATAAAGATATTCTCTTCAGTGAAAATACAGCATAACTTTTCTGTTCGTACAAACGCTAAAAAGCTGAAGAGCAAATTTATCATACTCTATTGTACTGGCTGAAATAAATGAGTATGATAAATTTGCTCTTCAGCTTTTTAGCGTTTGTACGAACAGAAAAGTTATGCTGTATTTTCACTGAAGAGAATATCTTTATCTACTCGTTTGGAAGTAATATCAAAGAACCAATTGAGTTTATTTGAAGCAGATTTTATGCTTAAAATCATAGAGAGGGGGAACGGAAAGGTCCTTGATGCAAAATACAGGGTTGGTTAACCACAGCAAAGGTTTACCTCCTGAGTTCCACCCCTCCAAGTCTGAGACCTGTTCCCTGATTATGGTATTTTTTTTTAGTTTTATGGAGAGTCTGCCTTGGTGTCAGATCCGCCATATACAAGATTCTATAAGAACAGGGTAGTGCTTTGCACACATCCCAAATTCCTAACCAAGGTGACATCCCACTTCCACCTCGACCAAGAGGTAGTCCTTTCCACCTTTTTCCCATGGCCCCATGCCATCAGGGAGAAATTCGTATTGAATATGCTAGACTGCAAACGGGCTATGTCCTATCTGCAGAGGACTCTGGCCCACCGCAAAGCTCCTCAGTTCTTTGTATCATACGACCCATTAGACTGAGGCTCCTGGTAACGAAGAGGACTCTGTCCACTTTGGTGGCAGACTGCATTGCCCTCGCTTATGAGTGAGCGGGCCTCTCCCTTGAGTACCAGATCACTGCACATCACGTGCAGGCTATGGCCACGTCGGTAGCCAACCTCCGCTCAGTGCCGGGGACAGAAATCTGCAGGGCCGCCACATGGTTTTCAACTTATACGTTTGTAGCACATTACACTGCCTGGAGAGTGAGTCCCACAGAGACAATGCCTTCGGATAGGCAGTGCTCAGTAATATCTTCAGGGTGTAGGCAACTCCTGCCCTCTGACCCTTATGTGTTCAGGCTACCGGAGTGACAGTGTCGCTGGACGCTAGTGTCTTGCAGGGTCTCTCAGTGGGGACTCATCTTCTGCAACTCATAACTACCCGATGGGTTGCCAGTGGTATTGTCATGATTCGTGCTTCGGTAGCCTGGAGCTAGGGAGTCCCATATGTGAGGACTGACTTCCTGCTTGTTCCTGGAGAAAACGTAGTTACTCACCTGTAACAGATGTTCTCCAGGGACAGCAAGAATCGGTCCTCACAACCCTCCCTCTTCCCCTTGGAGTTGCCTCCCTACAGTGTCAAATCCTTTTTTGCTATATCATCTGACTGAGCAGGATGGCACCCTTGGGCGGGAAGGGGACCATACATGCATGGTAACATGTCCCCAAGGCTTTCTTTGAAGCTGGGGAAATGCTCCACGTGGGCTCCATCAGCGCCGACGTCACCCATATGTGAGGACTGATTCCTGCTGTCCCTGGAGAACCCCTGTTGCAGATGAGTAACTACGCTTTTCGGTGGTTACCAAAAAGACCACCATTCCCATGGAGGGCAGTGCAGCCCTGTAGGATGTTCAGTACAGGACATTAAATGCTTTGTTGAAGCAGGCCTTTGATATTAATGCATTGTCTTTGCAGGCGTACATATGTGCTGGGCTCAAGTCTTACTGGAGTCAGGGGTGGCCTATTTGGCGGATGCTGTCTACAATTTGGTGTGGGCCTTGGCCAAGAATATGGCATCTGTCATTGCGGCAAGGTGTTTTTTGTGGTTATGAAACTGGTTGGCGGATGTCTTTTCCAAAAGTCGCCTTAGCAAGCTCCCCTTTAAGAGAAAGCTCCTGTTCGGGGAATTGTTGAATATGTTGGTCAAGAATTTGGAATCCAAGGGATCAAAGCTTCCAAAGGACAAACACAGGCCGGTCCGATCAGCTGCCCCAGTGTGGGGCCAGTTCTGGGAGTTCAGGTATTTTTGGGCGGTCCATTTTGTTCCCTTTCAGAGAGCTTGCTACCCAGCTCAGGGTCAGCCCTTTGGGGGTGGTAGAGGTGCCAGTAGAGCTTATTACTCTGCTGCCTCCATGGGCCCCAAGAAATCTCAGTGAGACGAGTGGGGCCCAGGAGGGAGTAGGGCTGGTAGGAGGATGGCTTCAATGGTTCTTTCCTGCCTGGGTCCAAGTTACCTCAGACAAGTAGATGTTGGAGGTCCATATGAGAGGGATATGCGCTCAAGCTTGCGTGTCCTTTGCCAAATGTCTTCATGATATCTTCCTGCAGCACCCTAGCAAAGATGAAGGCTGTCCAAGAAACCCACCAGAAGTTTCTTCAGTTGGAAGCAGGGGTCCAGGTCCCAGCCGACCAGTCCGGAAGCAGTCTATACTCCATCTACATAGTGGTCCCCAAAAAGGAGGGCGCCTTTCGGCCCATCTTGGATCTTAAGCACATAAACGGGGCCCTGCAGGTGCTTCATTTTTGCATGGAGACCCTGCGCTCTGTCATTGTCACGGTGTGAGGGGGGGATTCCTCACGGCGCTTGATCTGATGAAGGCATATCTGCACATTCCTGTTCACCTGGATCATCAAAGTGGTTCTACTTTGCTGTTCCCATGGGGCACTTCTAGTTTCAGGTGTTGCTCTTTGGATTGGCCACGGCCCCTTGGATGTTTACAAAGGTCATGGTGGTCCTGCAGTGAGACAGGGTGCTGGTGCATCCCTATCTGGAGGATTGACTGATAAGCACAAAGTCGTACACTGAGAGCTGCAATGATACTCTACATATGATCTAATGTCTCCAACAGCTGGGTTGGGTAATCAACTTTGCAAAGAGCAGCTTTGAGGCAGCTCAGGTGTGGTTTCAGATGGCGAGGGACCTTGTTTCCTTGCCCCATGACTGAGCACAGAAGATAAAGCTCCAGATTTGCCACTTTTTGTGGGTGGCGGCCCCCACGGCATGGAAGTACCTTCAACTGCTGGGCTTGATGGTGGCCACATTGGAGCTGGTGCCTTGGGCTCGAGCTCCCATATGGGCACTGCAGAGGGCACTGATAGTGTGCTGCTCTCTGCAGAGGTATGCACTCTTGAGAAGGCTGATCTATCCTTTGGTTACCAGAGCAGCACTTTTGTGGTGGCTAGTTCAGAAGAATCTCTTGTCAAGAATGCTGTTGGGAACCTCAGCCTGATTGGGGAGTGCACTGCATGGACCAGGTCATGCAGGGCTAATGGACTCAATAGGATAGCAAGAGATTCATCAGCCACTTAGAAATGAGAGCAGTCTTCCTAGCTCTTTGCTGCTTCCATCCGATTTAGGGGAAGGCGGTGTGTGTGTGTTTTTCGGACAATGCGACCACAGTATCATATCTCAATCATTAGGACGGCACAGGCAGTGTCTTACTGGAGGACGAGGTTGGCCCCATCCTGTGTTGGGTGAAGGCAAATCTTCTGGTGCTCTCCGGCAGCCCATGTCGCAGGAAAGGAAAATGTGCAGGCCGACTTTGAGTCTGCATCAGTGGCTGCTATTGTGTGTTGGCCGCCGCTACGATCCTTGATTCCACCGTGGGATTTCAATCTGGTCCTGTCAGTGCTGTTTGAAGTCCCCTTTGAGCCTCTGAGTGCAGCTGTGCTGAAGGATCTGACTATGAAGGTGGTGTTCTTGGTAGCAATCTGTTCGGCCAGGAGGATTTCAGAGCTTCAGGCATTATCATGCCGAGAGCCTTTCTTGGTTCTCTCTGAGGAGAAGATGGTCTTGTGAACTGTCCCTTCCTTCCTGCCCAAAGTGGTCTTGGTTTTCCACCTTAAAAAGCCAATGATTTGGCTGATTTTTCCAGACAGGGACAGTAGTGCAGAGGATCACTATCTTCATCTCCTGGATGTCTACTGGATCCTTCGCAAATATTTGAAGTGCACCAAGCCATTCCAAAGGTCTGATGATTTGTTTGGCCTGTTCGTAGGTCTGTGAAAAGGGGAAGAGGCCTCCAATCCTCAGTGGCCCGGTGGCTCAAGGAGGCTATTGCCTCAGCGTACCTATTACGGTGCAGGCCCCTGTCTCATGGATTATACACTCATTCAACTAGGGTGCAGGTGGCCTCTTGGGCCAAGTGCAATCTGGTGCCTCTACTGGACATCTGTAAAGCGGCGATGTGGTCCTCTCTTCATACCTTCGTTTGTCATTACCATCTGGATATACAAGCTGCGAGAGAGGTGTGTTTCAGGACCATGGTGTTACAGGCTGGGCTCACTGGTCCCGCCCATGCTTAGTGTACCGCACTGGAACATCCCACATGTCTAGACTGGGACTGGAGTAACCAAAAGGAAGGTGAAATTAATCCTTACCTGCTAATTTACTTTTCTCGATTCCAGAGCCCTCCCTTCTATTCTGTAGTCTATATAGGTGGTGAGCCCGGATTTTGCGGAATTCAAGTAATGAGTCGGGTAATTCTTTGGGCCGGTTTTTGGTTTCTCAGGTGGTTGCCTGGGATATCCATTGGTGTGTTAAAAATGCAGCTGGTCGCGGTGACAACTGGGGCGAGGGGGGAAGTGCAATAAGAAAAGAAGTACACAAAGGGTGAGTTTGACATTTGTTTTAGTAATTGTTCTTAATGTTTTTGCTCCCTGAGTCTGCTTTATCAATAGGATATTAGTCTTGGTGGGAGATGCCTGCAGCCTAAGTATCATGACATCATCAAGACCTGGCTTGCTAAGTCTCCAGCTGCTGGTGGGGGGAGATAACCCATGCAACTGGACTGGAGGGACTCAGGAAAAACAAATCAGCAGGTAAAGACTTAATTTCACCTTTGATCCTCTGCCAGAACTGATAAATTTGACCTTTGCAAAATTTGGAGCAAGTAACGTGGTTCTTCCCTTGGTTAGACTATTGCAATGCACTGGAGGGGGGGCTAAATTTTTTTTTAATAGATTTTAGATTTACAAACCAAGCAAAAATCACTTGTATAGCAAAAAGATACAAGTAAAAAAATCATATATATAAACTAAAACAAAAGGGGAAAAGAGATTCTATGCTGAATCTTTCAAGCTGGCAAGAATGAGGGAAAGTGGTAACTTAGGAATAGAAAAAGGAAAACAAAATACAATTATTACAGATTTCCACTGCAATAACAGTGAAAAGCGGTATAGAAAAACAGCTAAATAAACAAAAATTTAGAGCCTCTTGGGGAACAGCCGGAGACCTTGCTAGCATTTTAACATTAAAAAATGGAGTCACATCTTTTGGCTGGAAGAAAATAAACTTATCGGGCCTGATATTCAGCACCAGCACCTATCACTGAACAGTAAACCCGAATATTCAATGCCAGGAGCACATCAGGCCCCGGCATTGAATATTCAGGTTAGCTACTCTTGCGATCAGTAACCCAGTAGTGGCAATATTAAGCCACTGCCCAGTTAGAGTTCGGCACTGCCTCCGCTCTGCCTCTGAACACCCCCAATATGTGCCGATGCTAAACAGTTTGCATTGGGGTGTCTAGCCACGGACATTCAGCAGCACTAGCCATGTTAGTGTCCCTGAATGCCCCGTTCACCACAATTAACGTGATTAGCAACTCTGCTAACCGCTAATCACTTTGAATATCCGTCCTGTTAGATCTATATTTACTTGGCATTTACAAGGAAATTTCAAATAAAACAAGGTACCTAACTGCAAGACACCAAGTCTAAGAAGCAAAAATTCATGCCATCTTTTCTGTGTTTCTCTGCTCAAGTCTGGGAAAATACTAATAATATCTTAAAGAAACCTTTTTTTTTATTTTTAATACATCATCAAAATCTAACCTCTATCAGCATTCAAAGCACACATGACCAAAAGAGAAGCAGACACTAACTTTAGTCTCGGAACTGTCCAACATAGTAGCAACATTCAAAACTTCCATTTCTTAGCTTGTTCCAGAGCAGATATTTTCCCCATTGGAAGATGATGATAAACTTCAAAAATAGGAGGAATATACTTGGGAATCAGTCTTCACAACCTGCACTCCTCCTCTAGGAGTTGTAGGATTCTTTGTTTATCCTTCTCAGCTACAAACTCAACTGAGGACAGGAGTTGGGAAGGCGGTGTGGTAGGCTATGGCCTGTAAACTAGGCCTAGATCCTAACCCCCACCTGAGACTAGTGCTGAGAAGAACCAGAGTCTGAGAAGCTGCTTTAGACTGCTTTAAACTGCTTTTGAAAAGTTTGTGTAATTCCTTTATTAATTCCTCTATGCTGATGATAGATATGTTCCTGCATTCTCTAAGCTAAAAATGGCCTTGAAGTAGAAATGTATCAATGTCTAAGACTGTGCCTTTGTTAGAATAGCCTGAGAAGGGGGAACAGGGAGCTAGGCCCAGAGAGGGTCCCCGATTGGACAGGTGCAAGGGGCGTTGGGACCAATAGAAAGTTTGCCTGTATCAAACTGTAAAAATTGTATATAAGGAATTTGCTCCTGTACTCCATTGCTCAGTCCTTTTTGGATGCTTTCCTGTCTGAGCCTGTGCACAATAAATTGACTTGGAACCTGCAATTGACTCCTGGTTTTATTCATTGTGTGCAATTCGCTGCCAGATATTCCTGGTGCGTTGACCGGGAACGTGCGAGTAGCGGATGGTATTCAAGTGAATATACCACGTATTACCGCCTCAAGGTTTGGCCCGGTTGGGACCGTGTCTGTCCGACCGCAGGGGAAACCTCAGGCGCCACCGGTCCTCTTGTATCGGAGAGGGTTCTGCCTTGCCTCGGCGGATTACTGGGTCCAGCCGGCCAACACCTCCGAACCCGAGGGGAGTCCAGGATTCAACCCAAGAACTGGTTTTGTATTGGGTACCGGATCCGGTGAGTAGAAAGTTCTGCAGTTAGTTTTGGATACGTCTCGCATGAGTATGCGCGAGACTGAATTGGTATGGGAATAAGGTACCGAGAGCCTGATCACCTCTCGGGGCACGTCTGAGTAAGCCTTGTATGAGTATGCGCGAGGCCCAAACTACTGCCCTTGGTTAATCAGCTGTCCGAGTACGTCTTGCATGAGTATGCGCGAGACTGGCTGCTGTTGGTTAGTAAGATAGACCTGGGAATTTCGGAAAACGTTGCTAGCATTTTTGGTTGTGTGTGTGAATGAGAGGTTTTGAAACACAGACCAAGTGAGAGCGGACTCCTGAGTAGCGCAGTTCCTGGCCGGGTGACCGCACCCAGGTCGTGAAAAGGAGGAAGCGTTCGGTGTTCGTCTACCTATTTGTTTCTAGGGCTGTACGGACCCCTTACCTGCAGCCCGACCACCCGCCCCTACTGTCTGTTGTTGTGTACGTCATTATGGGAGGGTCGGAGTCCACGCAAACTCCCCTGAAATGTATGATCAAGAATTTCAAGAAGGGATTTGATGGAGACTATGGAGTAGAGATGTCGCCGTCCCGATTAGGAATACTCTGTGACAGGGAGTGGCCGGCGCTGGTCGCCGCATGGCCCCCTGGTGGTACTTTTGATGTTAGAATTGTATCCCTAGTTCATCAGATTGTGCGTAAGAAACACCCTGACCAGTTCCCCTATATAGATTCCTGGTTGAATATTTGTGAAAAAAAGCCCTCCTGGATGAAGCGCTGCCACGAGGAACAGTGTAGGATAATGGTAGCGACCACAAAGGGGGCCCGGAAGACTGGAGAAGAGAAGCTGCCCGTATATTATGCCCCGGAATCTCCAGTTGTTCTGACCCATTCGCCCCAGTTCCTCTACAGGCTAGTCCCCTCAGCTCTGTTACCACCCCGGGAAGAGCCTGGTGCAGGAGGACCCCCTCCTGCCGATTTACCCCTAGTCCACCAACCACCTCCGCAACAGGAGGAGGCATACCTCCTCCTGCCCGCGAGCCCTAGCTCCGCTAGGAGTCCCCCGGAAGGGCCACAGTCCACCGATGACACTGCAAGCAGGGATTTGTTTGCTAGTTCGGGGTCACTTACTGCCAAAGACCAAAGCCGGGGAGCTGAATTCCAGCAAGCCAGACTACATTATGCCCTCAGAAGTACAACGGCAAGTCAGAGGGATGGTCACGTCATGCCATTATGCCAGGTCCCGGGGCTGCCTATCCTTAATGAATGGGACCAGGTTGTGGTGGGGCCAACCAGTCTCGTTTATGTGCCCTTTTCCACCACTGATTTATTGAATTGGAAGACGCATTATGCATCCTACACTGAAAAGCCCCAAGAATTGACAGAATTAATGTCCAGTATTATGCAAACCCATCAGCCTACCTGGTCTGATTGCCGCCAGCTCCTGTCTACCCTCTTCACTACTGAAGAGGGGTAGACAGGAGCAAGCATCCACCTGATGGTTAGAAGAAAATCGGGTGGGAGAGAGAGGCCTAGATCCCCGGCAAGCAGCCGCCGCAGATTTCCCGAATGATGATCCCAAGTGGGATCCAAACAGTGCAACCGGGGCGACGGCCCTCACTCTGTTCCGCCAGGCCCTACTACAAGGCCTGAAGAGAGGAGGCCAGAAGGCCATGAATATTGGAAAGGTAGCGGAAGTCATCCAGATGAGAGCCCAGCAGCCTTTTATGAACGCTTATCTGAAGCTTACAGACTTTATACTCCATATGATCCAGCGGCCCAAGAAAATTTGCGCATGGTGAATGCAGCCTTTGTGAGTCAGTCCCAGGGAGACATAAAACGGAAACTGCAGAAGTTGGAAGGATTTGCGGGCATGAATGCAGCCCAGTTAATGGAAGTTGCTCAGAAGGTGTTTGTGAATTGTGATCAAGAATGTCAGAAGGAAAGTGAACGTAAAATGAAGAAGAAAGCTGATTTTCTTGCTGCAGCTTTAGTTGAACGACGCGGAGGAAGTTTCTCTAACCGAAGGACTCGAGGATGTGGAAGGGGCCGAGGAGATGGGCGGTCCCCATTAGGCATAAATCAGTGTGCCTACTGTAGAGAAGAAGGACATTGGAGGAGTGAATGCCCGAACTTTGACTCCGCCTCCTGGAGGGGAGGAGGGAGCATGCGGAGAGCAGGGGGAAGGTTCCAGCATCGGGGAGGAATGAATCGCACACAGTTCCAACAAGGAGAAGCAGCTGTAGAGGGAGTGGCAGCCGAAGAGGGCTATAGCATGGATGAAGACTAGGCCAGACCAGGCTCCAAGTTTCCTCTGGGTCCCCAGGAGCCTATGGTCAGTCTGAAGATTGGGGACCAATATATGGACTTTATGGTGGATATGGGGGCTGAACATTCAGTAGTAGCAAGACCAGTGGCCCCTCTGTCTTCTCGATCCATCACCATTGTCGGAGCAACTGGAGCCAGGGCCACAAAGCCTTTCTTGCAGAACCGCACTTGTGAATTAGGGGGACGGAAGATAACGCACCAGTTCCTGTATATGCCCGAATGCCCAATTCCCCTTTTGGGCCGAGATATATGCTTGCTAAGCTCCAGGCGCAGATATCCTTTGTTGAAGGAGGAAAAATGGAAATGACTGTGAACTCGAAATCTGCAGGCCTGATGGTGCTGACTGTCCCCCGGGAAGAAGAATGGCGGTTCTATAGTGCATCTCCGACCAAGGCAGCCAGTCCCCGTATGCCCATCAGAATCTCAGCTCCGCCCGAGGTGTGGGCGGAGGATAATCCTCCAGGCCTAGCAAAGGATATAGCCCCTGTGCTTGTCACCCTCAAACCAGGAATGGGACCAGTGCATGTGAGACAATATCCACTCCCGCGACCGTCGATTAAAGGGATTCACTGTCATTTACTGAAATTACTGAAGTACGGAATTCTCAGAGAGTGCCAATCGCCCTGGAATACCCCCCCTCCTCCCAGTCAAGAAGCCTGGGACAGGTGACTACCGCCCAGTGCAGGACCTGAGACAAGTAAATAATGCAGTTGAAACCATACATCCAGTAGTACCAAACCCTTATACTCTCCTGGGACTGATCCCCGCTGAGGCTACTCACTTCACCGTCTTGGATTTAAAGGATGCCTTTTTCTGCATACGTTTAGCACCAACCAGTCAACTCCTGTTTGCGTTTGAATGGGAAGAACCTACTACAGGAAGGCGAGGCCAACTCACCTGGACTCGATTACCCCAAGGATTCAAGAACTCGCCTACTCTCTTCAGTGCTGCCCTCAATCAGGATCTTTCAAGTTATCCTGTGACTCCAGGGAAGAGAGTTCTTCTTCAGTATGTGGATGACCTACTAGTAGCCACCGACTCCAAGATCGAATGCATGCATGCATGCATGCCACTAGTGATCTCTTGCACTTCCTGAACGAAGCCGGATACAAGGTCTCAAGAGCCAAGGCGCAATTGTGCCAAACTGAGGTAAAATATCTGGGATTCCATCTGTCCAAAGGGATCCGGAGATTGGGACCAGAGCGAAAGGAAGCAGTGTGCCGCATCCCTACCCCCACCACCAGAAAGCAGGTGAGGGCCTTCCTGGGAGCTGCAGGCTATTGTCTGATATGGATACCCAATTTTGCGCTGTTGGCTAAGCCATTATATCAGGCCACCAAAGGAATGGAGCGATCTCCCCTGGAATGGGGCCCAGAACAGGATACGGCTTTCCGATCATTGAAAGCAGCCTTGATGTCATCACCAGCCCTAGGCCTGCGAGATGTACAGAAACCATTTCGCCTCTATGTCCATGAGTCAAGTGGAAATGCTTTGGGAGTATTGACTCAATCCCTCGGATCTTGGCAGCGACCTGTGGCTTACCTATCAAAACAACTGGATACCATCGCAACAGGATGGCCACCCTGCCTGAGAGCCATTGTAGCTACAGCCCTCTTGGCGGGTGAGGCCGACAAGCTCACTCTGGGTCAGAATGTCCAAGTTACAGTACCACACGCCGACCTAACCCTCATGGAGCACAAAGGAAATTACCGGTTCACGGATGCTGAAATACCAGAGTATGTTATGTGAGAACCCCCGATTGCAATTGATCATCAGTCAAGCCTTGAACCCTGCTACGCTGTTACAATTGGTCCAGGTCCACCCGATCATGATTGCTTGGAGGTTATGGACACTGTATTCTCAAGTCGTCCCGATCTGACTGATGTCCCATTAGACGACCCTGAACGAACTTTCTTCGTGGATGGAAGTAGCCTTGTCATCAACGGACGACGATGTGCTGGTTATGCAGAGGTGACCCTGGACATGGTGATAGAATCCTCAGCTTTGGCCCCGGGGACTTCAGCACAGAAAGCTGAATTGATAGCCCTCACCAGGGCACTGATAATAGGGACAGGGCTCAGTTTAAATGTGTACACAGATTCTAAGTATGCCTTCACAACGTTGCATGCGCATGGAGCCCTGTACAAAGAACGAGGGTTAATAACCTCAGGAGGCAAGTCCATCAAGTACGGCCCTGAGATATTGACATTGCTAGATGCAGTATGGGCTCCCAAACAAGTCGCAGTAATGCACTGCCGAGGTCATCAGGTAGGGGAAGGAGAGGTTTCACGAGGAAACAGATTTGCTGACACTGTGGCTCGAGAAGCAGCCACCACAAGGCAAATTCCTGCCTTTAGCACTACAGTCCAGGCAGCCATATTCCCAGTACCCCTCAGTGCATGGACTCCCCGATACACTTCCAAAGAGTTAGACTATTATTGCCAAAAAGAAGGGGGAGTGTTATTAGAGACTGGATGGATAGTGCTACCACCGCCAGCAGGTGGTCTTCCTCCTGGCCCAACTGTGATACCTGAAACATTGGGTCCTGCCTTTGTCCAAGCTTTCCACCAAGCCACACATTATGGGAAGACTGCAATGGAGAAAGCTCTCAAACCTCATTTTTGTATCTCGCTATTAGGACCCCTGACAGCCTCAGTAGCCCGTAGATGTTTAACCTGTGCAAAGAACAATGCCCGGCAGGGTCCTAACCTACCCCCAAGAGTTCAGTCAGTAGGAGTTACCCCCATAGGAAATATCCAGGTGGACTTTGCAGAAATGCCACGAGCAAATGGATACCATTACCTGTTAGTCCTGGTTTGTACATTCTCTGGGTGGGTGGAGGCTTTCCCCACCAGAACTGAGAAAGCCAGGGAGGTCACCAAAATTCTACTCCATGAGATCATTCTCCGATTTGGAATACCATTAGTTATAGGGTCAGACAATGGGCCATCATTTGTATCCCAAGTAACTCGGCAGTTGGCCCAGGCCCTACAGGTGCAGTGGAAGTTATACACAGCTTACAGACCCCAAAGTTCAGGAAAAGTGGAGCGAATGAATCGGACCCTAAAGTCCCAGCTGTCCAAACTCTGTCAGGAAGCTCACCTGAAGTGGCCCCAAGCTCTCCCTATAGCCCTCCTCAGGATACAATCAGCCCCCACCAAGTCATTGGGAGTTTCCCCTTTTGAGGTCTTATATGGGCGACCTCCGCCCATTGTCCAAGGGATAAAAGGGGATATGCGTCAAATTGGGTCTGAAATCACCAGACAAGAACTAGTGGCTCTAGGTTCTGTTTTGCAGAGTCTCCATACATGGGTACAAGATCAGCTGCCCATTAACCTGACTGAACCACTGCATCCTTATAAGCCTGGAGCTTCTGTGTGGATCAAGGAGTGGAGAAAGACACCACTAGCACCTCACTGGAAAGGACCATATGTCGTCATATTGTCGACTCCTACAGCGATCAAAGTTGGGGAATTAGAACCTTGGATCCATCACAGTCGAGTAAAGCCGGCGGCAACTACCGAACTTCATCCCTGGACTTCAACCACCAATCCAGCGTCACCATTGCAACTCACACTGCGACGACAACCACTGCTGTGAGAATCTACAGCCCTACTCCTGCCACCACCCGGAAGCTGGCAGGTCTACGTACGGCAGAAGCTTGAGGAATCTGCAACCCTACTCCTGTCACCATCCGGAAGCTGACAGGTCTACGTACGGTGGAAGCTGTGGAAGCAGAATTGATTTAATTAGTGGAGGAGGGATAGTAAAGAAATCCACAGTACTACCTTTTAACTTTCAAAAGGGAGACTATGATAAAATGAAGAAAATAGTTAAGAAAAAACTAAAAGGAGCAGTTGCAAAGGTTAAAGACTTACATCAAGCTTGGGTGTTGAAAAATACTATCTTGGAAGCCCAGACCAGCTGTATTCCACGCTTTAAGAAAAGTGGAAGGAAGTCCAAAAAACTGCCAGCATGGTTTAAAGATGAGGTCAGAGAGGCTGTTGCCAAAAAAGCATCTCTCAGGAAATGGAAAAAAGAGCCAAACGACGAAACCTGGAAACAGCACAAGCACTGGCAAGTCAAATGCAAGGCATTGATAAAGCAGGCAAAGGGAGAATTTGAGAAGAAGCTTGCTGCGGAAGCAAAAACGCGAAATAAAGATTTTTTTCAAGTACATTCATGGCAAAAAACCTGTGAGAGAGTCAGTTGGTCCATTAGATGATAGAGGAGTTAAAGGGGCACTAAGAGGCGACAAGGCGATAGCAAAGAATTCATTCAGTCTCTCTGCTTCGGTCTTTACTGAGGAAGATGTAGGGATGTTACCCTTGACTGAAGTGGTATTTAAAGGTGCGGAAGAATTGAAGGAAATATCGATACATCGGGAAGATGTATTACAACTATTAGATAAACTGAAGAGTAGCAAATCACCTGGGCTGGATGGTATACATCCAAGGGTGTTGAAAGAACTGAAATATGAGATTGCACACCTGCTATTAGTAATCTGTGAACTATCATTAAAATCATCTCTAATACCTGAAGATTGGAGGATCGCCAATGTAACACCAATTTTTAAAAAGGGTTCCAGGGGTGATCTGGGAAACTACAGACCGGTGAGCCTCACCTCAGTACCAGGAAAAATGGTAGAAACCATCATAAAGAATAAAATTACTCAGCATGTAGATAGTTATGGCCCAATGGGAGACAGCCAACATGGCTTTAGACAAGGAAGATCTTGTCTTACTAATCTGTTATGTTTTTTTGAAAGTGTGAATAAACAGGTGGACAAAGGTGAGTCAGTTGATATAGTGTATCTGGACTTTCAGAAAGCCTTTGACAAGGTCCTTCATCAGAGACTTTTGGCAAAACTAGAGTCATGGGATAGGAGGCAGTGTACTACTGTGGATCAAGAACTCGTTAAAACATAGAAAGCAGAGGGTTGGGCTAAATGGCCAATTATCCCAATTGAGAAAGGTGAATAGTGGTGTACCCCAGGGATCTGTGCTGGGCATAAATGACCTGGAAAGTGGAATAACGAGTGAGGTTATCAAATTTGCAGATGACACAAAACTATTTAAAGTTGTTAAAACCCAAGAGGATTGTGGAAAATTGCAAGAGGATCTTGATAAATTAGAAGACTGGGCATCAAAATGGCAGATGAAATTTAATGTGGACAAGTGCAAAGTTATGCACCTAGGGAAGAACAACCCAAACTATGGTTACACAATGCAAGGTTCCACATTAGGAACCACCACCCAGGAAAAAGATTTAGGCGTTCTTGTGGATAATATGTTAAAACCCTCGGCCCAGTGTGCAGCGGCGGCCAAGAGAACAAATAGAATGCTAGGTATTATAAGGAAAGGAATGGAAAATAAAACAAAAGATATTATAATGCCTCTATATCGTTCCATGGTGAGACCGCATCTTGAATATTGTGTGCAATTCTGGTCGCCGTATCTTAAAAAGGATATAGCGTTATTAGAAAAGGTTCAGAGAAGAGCCACCAAAATGGTAAAGGGGTGGAAGGATACTTCTATAAAGAAAGGCTAAAAAGGTTAGGGCTCTTTAACCTGGAAAGAGGCGGCTGAGGGGAGATATGATAGAAGTCTATAAATTAATGAACGGAGTGGAACGGGTAAACGTAGATCCATTGTTTACGTTATCAGAATATAGAAAGACTAGGGGACATGCAATGAAGCTACAGGGTAAACTATTTAAGACTGATAAAAGAAAATATTTTTTCACTCAATGTGTAATCAAACTCTGGAATTTGTTACCGGAGGATGTAGTAAAGGCTGTTAGTGTAGCTGGGTTTAAAAAAGGTTTGGACAAGTTCCTGGAGGAAAGGTCCATAAACCATTATTAAGAAGGGACCCAGGATATCAATGCTTGACCCAGTACAAGCATTGCGGAACCTGTGTCTTTTGGGGAAACTGCTAGATACGTATGACCTAGATTGGCCACTGTTGGAAACAGGATACTGGGCTTGATGGAACTTGGTCTGACCCAGTATGGTATATCTTATGTTCTTATGGTACTTTGGGGGGTACTATGAGTTTGGGGGGGGGGGGGTTGTCTTTCTGGTCTGTCCTTTTATCAGGGGCTCACACACTTCCACTTCCAATCCAGTCTAAATGACTTGTTTGCATTCTCGCCATCTCTGATCCTTGGAATTTTTGTGCTCACCTGTTGTCTCCTGATTGTGTTTTGCCATTGTTCTTATTTGTGTAAACATGAACATTGAATATTAAAATTTATTTTTTGTTTCTGGTTCAAATAAATAGAACCCGAGTCCAAGAAACCAAAGTGGAACGACTTTAAAAAGAAAAAGAAGGAATTAAGACAGACCAGGCAATTTAATGACAAAAACAACTATGATGTCATTACCAAATCCAAGCAAATCTGGGAAAGTATTAGGAGGTAAGGGTTGTCAAAAAACAGCCACATCAGAACTTGAGTTTTGGCAGTGCAAAGGCAACAGTTTTTCTGTGTCTGGATGTATTATAAAGGCGAATGCTTCATTGCAGCAACTCTAAATGCAAAATACCAACTTGATGCCTTTTCTTTTTTTGTTTTGCTTCATTGCTTTCTCAGTATGACATAAGGCTACAGAGTTCACTTGTCGCTCTTTGTTCTTGTGGCAGGATGGAGCTGTAAGGCAGTGAGTGTGCACAGTTTGAAGTAGATTGGATCCTTCTAGTAACTCATTTTCGGGAGCCAATTATTGAGCTCAGCAGCAGAGTCCTTGGGAGCCAGAAAGTTGCATGTTCAAATCCCAAATAGCATTTGGAAAATAGACTGTAGCACTGCAGAATGCCCATGCAAATGTCAAAACTTCTCATTACTAGTTATATATATATTTAGTTAGTTTAGTTATTTATTGTACCTACAGTGGAATTTTGATGAGGTTCAACATAGCCGAATCCTATCTTGCTAAGGTTCAATGAAATTAGTCAGGCTTTGTAGGAAATTTCAAAAGCATTATATCATGTTCCAAATTCATTCTGCTAGACCAGTCCAGACTAGTGGGTTGTGTCTACCTGCCAGCAGATGGTGTGATGGAGAAATATTTCCAAAGCTTTGTGACATCACCCTTGGTATAAAAACTCAACCCCCAAGTGGAGCTTCAGTATTTTCTCTGTCTCAGCAGATGGTGGACTTCTCCTAGCTCCTGGCGTTCTCTGAGAAGAGATTTGGTGTCAGCCTAGATATCTTTGGCAGTTGTGCACACTGTGGTGCCCCTTCTATGCCGACAGTTTTCCTTCACTTTCCAGAGCTGCCCCTGGTCAAGAGGACCAGTAGAGCACCTCTGAAGGGGAAGTTCTCCTGCTCATGAGGAGCAGTTGCAGCCTTCTGCTCTGACTGTTCTGCAAGCAAGACTCCTATCAGTTAAGTTGGCAGTCACCTTTTGTTATTTTTAATTTAATTTAATTTAATGATTATTTATATACCGCTCCTTCCATTGATCAGGTGCGGTTTCCTATAACAACAATAAACAGGGTGAACTGTTTTTACATATAACAATTTGTAGTTGGGTAATTACAGTTAACAAGTAACAATTAACAATTAACAATTTTTCTAACTCCTTAAAGTTTGTATTTAAAAAACCAAAACAAAACACCTTATTCAAGAACCCGGTTGCTGAGGAAGTTGGGCATTTTTTTCTTCTCCGGATCCTCCTTCATCTGTTTTTTCCTTCTTCGAGAGCAGTGAGTTTTTTCTTTCGCAGTTCTGTTTTAAAGCAGCGTCCCGATCTGTTTTTCAGCGGTATCTTGTTCTTCTGACCGTGTGTGCCTCCCTTCTTTTTTCAGTGTGCTCTGTGTTCTACAGTGGCCTTTTTCCCGCTTCTCTTCACGCGGTCAATTGGCAGCTGCTTCCCGGCTCTGTTTTGTTGATTCCCTCCATCATTTTTGTGTTGCAGCTGCCATTCTTTCTTCAGAGTCTGTTGATTTTTGGCTCCCCAGTTTATCCTGTTGTGAAAATGCCTTCTTCCCTACAGTGCTGTTTGGGCTGTGGGAAGAAATGTAAAACTTTGACAGGTAGTTTGTGTTCTTCCTGTGGTTCTGATCAAGGGGGGTCCTTCTGTGTCTTCAGGTCCTGGTTCCAGTAGCAGGTCTTTTGTTTTAGCTCCCTCTGTGTTACCTCAGGGTGGTGATAGATCCTCAAGATGCCCTTCCTCCGGTTTTGTGACCTGAGCAGCCTGTTCTCACCCTGTACAACTCTCTATTCAGCCTCTGCAGAATTTAGTTGATGGCTCTGGTCTCCAGTTTATGCAGCTATTCCATCAGGCCTGGGATATGTGGCGCTCGGGGACTTTGGCTACTCCAACCACTGCCGATCCACTGTCTAGAAAGCATGGCTGCCAAAATTTGGCTGGAGCTTCTTTAGATCTGGCCAGGGATACTTCCTCTCCTGCAGGGGAAGATGGTGGTGATCCTTCAGATGACCATTCTTACCCTTCTGAGTCTGGCAGGGAAGGAGGAGAACTCTCTCGCCATTGGAAGATGACCAGGAGCCTCGAGAAGATGGTCAGGATATCCGGTTATTCCATAAGGAAGAGCTTACTGTTCTCATAGCTCAAAACATTTGTTGCCAAAAAAGCATCGTTCAGGAAATGGGAAAAAAGAGCCAAATGACGAAAACTGGAAACAGCACAAGCACTGGCAAGTTAACTGCAAGGCATTGATAAGGCAGGCAAAGGGAGAATTTGAAAAGAAGTTTGCTGCGGAAGCAAAAATGTGTAATAAAGACTTTTTCAAGTACATTCGTAGCAAAAAACCTATGAGAGAGTCAGTTGGTCCATTAGATGATAGAGGGGTTAAAGGGGCACTAAGAGGCGACAAGGTGATAGCAGAGAGACTAAATGAATTCTTTGCTTTGGTCTTTACTGAGGATTATGTAGTGAATGTAGGGATTATTAGTAGCGCAAAAATAAGTTAGGCGCTCAGTTATGTCCAGGGGAAATTTGGCTACTGATACCCAGCCCGAAGTTCTGTGAGTTATTCTGGCAATGAGCCACAAAAGAAGTCTGGTTTGTAGATATATATATTAGATTTATTATGGACAGCCAGGTAGAAAAATATACAAACATATATAGCTAAAGATATATAATTAGAAATATGAGGTAGAAATTTGTTGTGACACAGAATTACAATTGGACAAAGTAATAAATCACTAATTAGTAACCAGACATCACTGATTTGCTCTGCACTGAGAAAAGTTATAGAATAAGTTTCTAACTACCCTTGCCCATCCGGAGGAGGAGAGAGACTATACCTTAGCTTCGTCTGTCACTCTGCTGGCTGATGTCCGGAGACTCTGGAGCAGCACCAGTCCAAGGAGGCAGCTAAGCTAGATAACGCAGGCTACAGCCCTTTCGGAGGTGAGCTGCGGTTGAACACAGCACCGAAGGTATCTGTGGAAGTCTTCTCAGTCCTTTGGAAAACGGCCTTACCCACACATAGTATGGCTGTTTTGCAGAGAGATCAGGTAGCAGAAAACAGGTAAGCAGGGCACAAAACAGCGAAAAACCTGTAAAAGTTCTTCTGCTCAGATTGTATTGTTCTGTGTGATGATTCTCCGTCATAGGTCCGGTGATTGGTTGGCACAAGCCAGTCCGAGGTGTTCTCAGCGAATCAGGAGGTAGATGACAGGCATCTTCTTGCAGACAGGGGATCCATAGTAAGATGCCATGCTGAGAAAACATTTCTGGGCATAGGTACAAGTGTCCAAGGCCAGTAGAACCAGCTGTAGATAAGCACCGGAGAAGCAGATGTTCTTGCATGTGGGCAGTGAATTGGCCAGGAGCAATGGCTTCTGTATGCACACATAGAAACGCTGCACAAGCAGTTGCTTGGGGGTCAAGTCTGTAGCTTAACACAGCAAAAGTGTAGTGAGGAATCCATCTTGTCTGATCAGCTTGGTTCAGGCCTGAGCTGCTCAGCAGGCCGGAGAACTGCAGGTGTAGAATTGCAGGGGTACCAGCCCTACAGGATGTTACCCATGACTGAAGTGGTATTTAAAGGTGCGGAAGAATTGAAGGAAATATCGATAAATCTGGAAGATGTATTACAACTATTTGATAAACTGAAGAGCAGCAAATCACCTGGACCGGATGGGTATACATCCAAGGGTGTTGAAAGAACTGAAATATGAAATTGCAGACTCGCTATTAGTAATCTGTGAACTATCATTAAAATCATCTGTAATACCTGAAGATTGGAGGATGGCCAACGTAACGTCAATTTTTAAAAAGGGTTCCAGGGGTGATCCGGGAAACCACAGACCGGTGAGCCTGATGTCAGTACCGGGAAAAATGGTAGAAACCATCATAAAGAACAAAATTGCTTAACATGTAGAAAATGATGGCTTAATGGGAGACAGCCAACATGGCTTTAGACAAGGAAGATCTTGTCTTACTAATCTATTATGTTTTTTTGAAGGTGTGAATAAAAGGTAGACAAAGGTGAGTCGGTTGATATAGTGTATTTGGACTTTCAGAAAGCCTTTGACAAGGTCCCTCATCAGAATCTTTTGGCAGAACTAAAGAGTCATGGAATAGGAGGCAGTGTACTATTGTGGATCAGGAGCTGGTTACAAGATAGAAAGCAGAGGGTAGGGTTAAATGGCCAATTTTCCCAATAGAGAAAGGTGAATAGTGATATACCCCAGGGATCTGTGCTGGGTCCGCTGCTTTTTGATATATTCATAAATGACCTGGAAAGGGGAATAACGAGTGAGGTTATCAAATTTGCAGATGACACAAAACTATTTAAAGTTGTTAAAACCCATATGAGGATTGTGAAAAATTGCAAGAGGATCTTGATAAATTGGAAGATGAAATTTAATGTGGACAAGTGCAAAGTTATGCACCTAGGGAAGAAAAACCCAAACTATGGTTACACGATGCAAGGTTCCACATTAGGAACCACCACCCAGGAAAAAGATTTAGGCGTCATCGTGGATAACATGTTAAAATCCTCCGCCCAGTATGCAGCGGCAGCCAAGAGAGCAAATAGAATGCTTGGTATCATAAGGAAAGGAATGGAAAATAAAACAAAGGATATTATAATGCCTCAGTATCGTTCCATGGTGCGATCGCACCTTGAATATTGTGTGCAGTTCTGGTCACCGTATCTTAAAAAGGATATAGTGTTACTAGAAAAGGTGGAAAGAAGAGCCACCAAAATGGTAGAGGGGATGGAAGGATACCCCTATGAAGAAAGGCTAAAAAGGTTAGGGCTCTTTAACCTGGAAAAGAGACAGCTGAGGGGAGATGGGATAGAAGTCTATAAATTAATGAACGGAGTGGAACGGGTAAACGTAGATTAATTGTTTACGTCATCAGAATATAGAAAGACTAGGGGACATGCAATGAAGCTACAGGGTAAACTATTGAAGACAAATAAGAGAGAATATTTTTTCACTCAACGTGTAATCAAACTCTGGAATTTGTTACCGGAGGATGTAGTAAAGGCTGTTAGTGTAGCTGGGTTTAAAAAAGGTTTGGACAAGTTCCTGGAGGAAAGGTCCATAAACCATTGTTAAAAAGGGACCCAGGATATCACTGCTTGACCCAATACAAGCATTATGGAACCTGTGTCTTTTGGGGAAACCGCTAGGTACGTATGACCTATATTGGCCACTGTTATAAACAGGGCTTGATGGACCTTGGTCTGACCCAGTATGGCATATCTTATGTTATGTACAGAGGCTCTACACCTCTCAGCCTCGTGTAAAAGCTTTTGGATTCCTCTAAACTTCAGGCAAACTCCATTGTGGGCATCAGGAAACCACCTAGGGCTTTTCTCTTTCCCCTGGAACTAGAATAGATAGTCTCCTTAGAGTGGGATTCTCCTGTTGTGTCTTTGCACTCTGCTTGTCGCGTGGGGTGTGTTTACATTTGATCTTCAGATGATTTTGACAAGTGGTTGCATTTCCCAAAAGTAGATGCCCTGGTCACTGCAGTCACTAAATGCACAACCATTCCTGTGGAGGATGACACTGCCCTCTGTGATCAGACGGATCGCAAGTTGGAGGTCCTCTTAAACACTTTCTTGTCATCGACCTTGCCATTGCAGGCCTCTGCTTGTGGAGGTCTCGCTGTACACACTCTGCTCCATTGGCTTCAATCACTTCCGGATGATCCAGCTTTGCTTCGTTTAGAGTCTGTCACTGCCTTTCTTGCAGAGGCCTTTTTATGATCTGCACCTTGCTGCTGCTGCTACAGTGGCTCAGTGTTGACTGTGGCTCAGTCATTGGAATGCGGATGCTGCTCTCAAGTCCCGTTTCTCCAAGCTTCCTTTCAAGGGTTGCCTTTTTGGTGAGTATTTGGAAGAACATGTGAAGGATTTGAAGGAAGTCGAGCCTCAACATTTGCTGGAGGTTAAGCCCAAATCCAATTTTCGTCATCCTGCCACATCGTCGTCCGTGTCCTCATCTTATAGAATCCGCTTTAGAAATGTTGGTTGCTACCGGCCTGGCAAATCTGGTGGTTCTTCGAATAGAACTGATTCTAAGCCTCTGTCCTTTGAGGGTATCCATAGCAACCGGAACAATTTCTCCTCATCCAATGTTTTCCAGTTCTGCCAAATCTTCCCATTGATAGTTTCTGCGTCCATTCCGGGAGGTCTCCTGTGGGTGGACGCTTACAGTATTTTTCCCTCAAATGGACCCAGATAACATTGGACCAGTCGGTACTTGAGGTAGTAATACTGGGTTATGCTCTCAGCTTCACCGAGCCTGTGCTGAATGTCTTCCTCATCTCTCCATGAGGTTCCACGGCCAAGGCAGCGACTGTACGCCTGTCTCTCCACTGCCGCCTTCATCTCAATACGGTATGCCCAGTAACTCCCTCAGAAAGAGGTTCTGGTCATTATTCCATTTACTTTGTCATTCCCAAGATAGACTGCTCCTTCCATCCCATCCTGGACCTCAAGGGAGTCAATCGCCGCAGATGGAAACCTTCAGGACAGTCATTCAAACTGTTTGGTTAGGTGAATTCTTTTCATTCCTGGACCTGGCGGAAGCATATTTTCACATTCCAATAAGCCAAGATCATCAGCAGTATTTACATTTCGCAGTCCTCAGTTAACATTATCAGTTTCCTGCCCTGCCCTTTGATCTTGCCACAGCTCCTCGCACTTTCTCCAAGGTGATGGTAGTAGTGGCAGCTTCACTGCGGTGCCAAGGTATTCGGGTTCATCCTTATAAGTCTATAAATTGATGAATAGAGTGGAACGGGTAAACGTAGATCGATTGTTTACGCCATCAAAATATAGAAAGACTAGGGGATATGTAATGAAACTACAGTGTAACCTATTTAAGACTGAGAGAAAATATTTTTTCCCTCAACATGTAATCAAACTCTGGAATTCGTTACCGGAGGATGTAGTAAAAGCTGTTAGTGTTGCCGGGTTTAAAAAAGGTTTGGACAAGTTCCTGGAGGAAAGCTCCATAAGCCATTATTAAAGGGGACCCGGGATATTCACTGCTTGCCCCAATACAAGTATTGGGGAACCTCTGTCTTTTGGGGAAACTGCTAGGTACAAATGACCTAGATTGGCCACTGTTGGAAACAGGATACTGAGCTTGATGGACCTTGGTCTGACCCAGTATAACATATCTTATGTTCTTATGTCACTTATCTCAACAGACAGGGTGGGACCAAATGTCCCAGGGTGGCCCTGAAATGAGTTTTCTATTTTCCTGGGCAGAATCCAACCTCCTGGTTCTTTCTGCACAGCACATTGCGGGAATGGAGATCATTCAAGTGGATTACCCGAGGAGTCATATCCATGGGCATTTGTGAACTTTGTGCGTTGGTGGGGTCATCCGACTCTAGACCTAGTGGTCACCTTTTCCAGTGGCAAGACGTCAGTCTTTTTTTAGTCGTCGAAAGGAACCGAACTCTCGCAGCCTAGATGCTCTGGTTCAAACCTGGCCCTTGAACCAACTTCTCTACATCTTTCCTCATTGGCCACTAATTGGCCGTGTACTCTGTCGTATAGAGTCACACTCCAGATGGGTAGTCCTGGTGGCCCTGGATTGGCCTCAGCATCCATGGTATGCCAATCTCTTCTGCTTCCTACAGGAGGCACCCCCCTACCCCTCAGTGTCCGTGGAGGTCACCTGTTTCAGGGGCTGGTTCTCATGGATGATTCCGCTCCTTACTCACATATGGGTTGGCTATTGAGCGTCTCTCTACTATGGGCTCCACAGTCTTCTACCTCACGTGCCTATGCTCAGATCTGGTGACTTTCTTCTTGGTTTTCTAAGATATCCCTCTCCCCTTGACGAGTTGATATTCCAGACATTCTTTCCTTCCTTCAGGATGGATTTGATAAGAGTCTTGCCCGTAATTCTTTAAAGATGAATATTGCGGCCTTGACATGCTTTCGGGAGCCTCTCCATGGGTGGTCTTTTGCTTCTCATGTAGACGTTTTCTGAGGGGCATTCACTTCCCTCATTCGTCCAACCGTCCCTTCTTAGGATCTGTCCTTTAGTGCTTCGTGTGCGCTCACCAGTGCCCTGTTTGAGCCTCTCCATAGGGCCTCATTCAAAGATTTGACTCTCAAAAGTGTTTTTCTTATAGCAGTCACTTCAGCACAGCACTTTCGGAGCTCCAGACATTTTCTTGTTGGGATCCTTCTGGAGGGGTTACCATTTAAACAGCCTACCTAAGTTCCTTTCAGATTTTCATGTCAACAAATCAGTGTGCTTCCTTCCTTTTTTAAGGAGCGGTCTTTGGATGACAACTAAGTCCTTCACCTTTTGGATGTTGGTAGGATGTTACACCGTCACCTCAAACTCACTAATACGTTTCATCTCGCCGATCACCGTTTTGTCCTGCCTTCTGGTCCACGAAAAGGAGCGGCCACTTCCAAAGCGACCATTGCGCGCTGGATCAAGCAGACTAGGAGTCGGCTTATATTTTATTGAACAAACTTACGCCTTTAGGGCTTCAGGCACATTCTACCTGTGCCCAGGCTACCTCCTGGGCAGAATGCTCATGGGTAGCTCCATTAGATATTTGCAGGGTGGCCACCTGGTCCTCCCTCTCTACTTTTGCACATCACCATTGCTTGGATGTCCAAGCTCGAGAAGGAGCTTGCTTTTGAGCCTCTGTCTTGGCTGCAGCTGTTTCTTCCCACCCTGGAGTGATTTAACTATGGTATTCCCCACTAGTCTGGACTGGTTCAGCAGGATGTATTTGGAAGGAGAAATTTTACTTACCGATAATTTTCTTTCCTGGAATCCTGCTAGACCAATCCAGGACCCGCCTCTCTAAACTGTTTGTTTAGTCTGTCACCTAGCTAAGACTCTCTTAACGTATCGGTGACATTGCTATACCTCACCATGTACATACTTCCTTGGCATGTGGTTCCTGTTTCTCATTGTTCAATTTAGCTTGTTATAAGAGTTATTAATTTATGAACTCATTTTTGGTCTGGTTTTGTGCTTCCTTGGCTGTTTGAATTCCTGCTGCTTGTTATACTGAAGCTCCCCTTGGGGGATGGGTTTTTATACCAAGGGCGATGTCGCAAAGCTTCAGAAATTTTTCTCTGTCTCTTATCTGCTGGCAGGGGGACACAACCCACTAGTCTGGCCTGGTCTAGCAGGATTCTAGGCAAGGAAATTATCGGTAAGTAAAATTTCTCCTTACTTAATTGTCTTCCTTTGGAAGTAAGAGAGAGAGTGTCAGACTCACCAGCTAAATTACTCACCATGGATATTGTTGGTACTTCTTGAAGCCAAGGGCTGGCTGGTCCTTTCCAAGAGCAGGTGTCTTGAGCAAACAAGACGTCATTCATTGTCATAAATCCAGAATTTTTTTCCTGGAGATGCTTTCAGCTTTCTAACAGAGAAATTTCTTCAGCAAAATATGAAACATAACAAAATTCTAAAAAGTATAGTCACAGATAATTTAACTAGTAGACCAGATAAGGGCTCCAAAATGTCAATAAATTTGATATCCAGCAAGATTAATTTTTTCAGTTATCAGTCCTTTCTCTTCCAGCCTTCCCTTTCTCTTGCTCTTAGTCAGTCAGGTTTTTTTTCTTGCTTCCTAAACAAAGAATTCAATCAACTCTGCTCTTTCTAAGCCATCACATACTGTTGGCCTTTTTACCTTCAAACCCTGTCAAATATTGTTTACTTTCCTCAAGTTTACTTCTCTTTTCTCTAATAGCACAGGTACACTACCAAAAAACTGCCTCCAGTTTAGCAACTGATTCCTATAGATTTTGGGGTGCTGAATCCAGGAAAAATAGCCAAAATGTTCCATCACGTCACGTTTTCTTGCAAAATTAGATTTCTTACCCATATAAGGAATGTTCACATAATTTCTTTTTAGCCGACTGCAGTTTATTTTCTTGGCCCAAAATAGAGGTTGTAATGGTTAACTAACTAGAAACACTCCCTCATGATATTTTAGAGTGTTTTGTATTCATTTTATACATTAACAGGACAATTGGGAGGCGGGGGGCTAAATCCAGTACTCGCGCTGGCGCATGTTCTTTCCTCTTCGCCTCGCCTCGCCTCATTCGCTCGCTCAAACACGGTGGTTGCGACATGAACGTTCCTGTCAAATTTCAGTTTCTTGCAAGTTCATTATTACCTTTTGTTTGCTCAGTCGTAATCCAGCTTTATTCCGAAGTGGTTCACTACAGTTGTAGTTTGCAGTGCTGTGTATTTGTGATGGCTCACAGAGCCAGAGGTTGCGTCAACTCTCCGGACAGTTTTTGTTTTATTTGTGGGGAATATACCGTGAAAAAGCGGCAGAGGAACATTTCTGCATTTATTAAAAAAGTATATTTCGCCTATTTCGGTTTGAAGTTAGGCGATCAAGACAAACCGTGGGCTCCTCACAAAGTGTGCAAGACATGTGAGGAAGACCTACGCTTATGGATGAAAGGTAAAAAACAAGCATTTCGTTTCGGAATACCTATGATGTGGCGTGAACAAAGAGATCACAGCAGTTACTGCTATTTTTGCTCTTGCATTGTGAAGGGATACAACTTAAAAAATAAGAATGTAATAAGTTACCCCAACCTTCCCTCAGCAATTAGGCCTATGCCTCATAGCAACGAAGTACCTGTGCCTGAACCACCAAAATCTTTGGATCATATTTGTGTGGACGGTTCTGATCATGATGAGACTCATCAGATGGCTTTTCCCGATGAGTCCAGTACTTCCGAGTTTGAAACTGAACCAGATCCGAAACCTGAACTTTTCTCTCAAGCTGAATTGAATGATTTAGTCCGGGATTTAGGACTCCCAAAAGATGCTGCCCAACTGCTAGGTTCTCGGCTTAAACAGAAAAATCTATTGTCACCAGGAACAACTTTTTCTCCAGGACCAAGCAGGAAGTCAGTCCTCACTTATGGGTGACGTCGGCGCCGACGGAGCCCTCGCGGAGCAATTTTCCCCAGCTTTCAAAGAAAGCCTTTGGGAATTGCAGCGCGCATGCGCAGTCGTCTTCCCGCCCGAAGGTGCCATCTTAGCCAGTCTTCTTTTTTCCGCGGAGCCCTACAGACGTCCCCGTCTTGTCCCCGCGAAAAAGTTGATTTTCTTCTTTATTTTATCCTTTTTTCCTTCGGTTCGACGCCGATCTTTTTCCCGCCCGGACTCGCGACGCCGGTCACGAGTCCTCTTACTTTTTTCGGTTTTTCTGACTTAGTCAGCTTTCGTTTTCGGTTTTTCCCTGGCAGCCCGGTCCTTTGACCTCGCAGGGGCCCTTTTTCCCCCGATGGCTGCCAGTGGGTTTAAGCGGTGTGGTCGGTGTGACCGAAATATGTCACTAACCGACACACACGACTTTTGCCTCCGCTGCCTGGGCCCGGATCATGAGGAACTGATCTGTGGGCCCTGCAGCAAAATGTCCTCAAAGGCGTTGAGAAGTCGGCGGCATCAGCTTGAGAGAATCTTCGCTGACCCCAGCCGTACCCGGACCTCGTCGGAGGCCTCCGCGTCGAAGGGCTCCAGCTCGGACCGTCGCCGGAGTTCCTCCGACCGGGGTTCTCCCTCCGGGGACCATCGTCGGAAGGTGAAAACCCGCGAGGGCGGCGTCGGTGGACGCTCCTGGTTCCGCGAGGGCCAGGTCGCATAGCCCCGACAGCCGCCCCGGGTCCTTGGAGAAGGAACACATCCCGAAGCGACCTCGCCTGGAGTCGGAGATGCCTGCCCGGGTAAGTCCTGTGGTCCTTCTGGACTCGCCTCCGCGACAGCCGACGTCGGGCCCGACGCCGTCGGGGCCCGAGTCGGGGGCTGCTGGGTCACCTGAGCTCGGACTCAGGTTGACGGCCTTGGAGAGCAGACTGTCTGCCTTCATGGACCAGCAGAGGGCACTGCTCGCTGGCTTCGCTGGCGCCGCTGCCCCGACCGCCGGGACGTCGACGTCCAAGTCGACCCCGGAGACCGAGCCGATCCTCGAGTCGATGAGAACTCGAGTCGATCCTCGGTCGAGGTCACCCTCGGCCTCCCGTTCGGGACTGAGGTCACCGACGCCGACTCCCTCGGCGTCGGGGCGGCTGGCGCCGCACCCTGCTCGGGCCGACCCCACCGAGTCCTCGTCGGAGTCGGTCTGGGAGTCTGAGGAGGAAGAGTCACCTGATTCTTTCCGGACTCGGTGTGTCCCATCGGACTCACCGGAGTCCGAGCCTCGGAAGCAGTCCCCCCCGGAGGATGCCCGGTTCTCGGACTTCGTTAGGGATATGGCCAAGGCTTTGGCCTTCCCTGCGGATCCCGAGGAGGAGCCTCGAGCCGAAGAGCTCGACGCCCTCCAGTATGACTTTCCCGCGAGGGAACACTTTACTGTACCGGTTCCTCCTATGCTGGAACGACTACTCTTCCGCATGTGGGAGAGTCCGGCCTCCTCGCCGGTCCTGAGCAAGCGGGTCGATTCTATCTATCGAGTCCGCAAGAGCCCTGGCTTTCAAAAGGCACAGCTGCCACACCATTCCATGGTAGTGGAATCGGCCATGCATCATCTTAAGAGCCAGAAGATGCACTCCTCGGTGCCTCCTGGAAGGGAGGCCCGTAACCTGGATGGCCTTGGCAAGAAGTGCTTCCAGGGCTCTATGCTCGCATGTCGTGTCCAGACTTACCAGCTAT
Source organism: Ichthyophis bannanicus (assembly GCA_033557465.1). NCBI lineage: Eukaryota > Metazoa > Chordata > Amphibia > Gymnophiona > Ichthyophiidae > Ichthyophis > Ichthyophis bannanicus. The sequence goes on from CM066032.1 coordinate 703,367,873, forward strand.
ACATGGGCATGTATCTCCGGGATCTGGCTAAAGAGCTAGCCGGATTCTCCGCTGGTCTGTCCGAGGAACCCTTGCGGAGGTTCCTAGCCTTGTCCACTGGCATTCGGGAATGCTCAAAGTTCATGTCCCGAGCAGCCTATGATGGCTTTGAAGCATCGGCTCGAGTGGCCGCAGCCGGCATCGGTGCCCGCCGACAGGCTTGGCTTCAGTCGTCAGACCTTGAGCCCTGGGTGCAGGACAAGTTGGTCGATGTCCCCTGCCGAGGCGAAAACCTCTTTGGCAAGCCCATGGCGGAAAAGGCTGCGCAAATTGAGACTGAGACTCTCACCAGGACCAGGCTTTCTAGGAAGACCTCCGCCCCTTCCCAGAAAAAGAAGGGCTCGGGGAAAAAGTCCTTTTACCCGAGGAAGGCGGCTGCCTACAAACAATACCCCCATTATCAGGCCCCTGCAGCTCCCCAACAGGGCCAGCAGGCCAAGGGACGGGGTAACGGGTCCCGTAGGCAGCAAGCCCCCAAGCCTGCACCACCAGCCCCTGCTCAGCAGGGTGGGGGTTTTTGACTCACTAAGCATAGCCTCTCCCCCCCCGCTGGTTCCTCCCAGCACCGGAGGCCGGCTGGTTCACTTCGCCCACAGGTGGTCCAGCATCAACGCAGATGCCTGGGTGCTTCAAGTCGTGCGAGAAGGCTATCTTCTCCACTTCCATCAGGTCCCTCCCTCCTATTTTCCGGGAGAACCTCCGCGCCCCCCTCTGCACAGGGAGTTGCTCCTTCAGGAGTTAGCAGGTCTTCTGCAGGAACAGGCGGTGGAACCGGTGCCACACCACCTGAGAGGTCAAGGCTTTTATTCCAGGTATTTTCTGATACCAAAGAGAACAGGGGGCCTCAGACCCATCCTGGACTTGCGCAACCTCAACAAGTTCCTTGTGCGGGAGAAGTTCAAAATGCTTACCCTTGGAATCCTTCTGCCCTACCTCCAGCAGGGAGATTGGCTATGCTCCTTGGATCTAAAGGATGCCTACACGCACATCCTCATCCACCCAAGCCACCGCCAATACCTAAGGTTTGTGGTGGCAGGGAATCATTACCAGTACAGGGTACTGCCCTTTGGCCTGTCCTCCGCACCGCGAGTCTTCACAAAATGTCTCGCGGTCGTGGCGGCCCATCTTCGGCTTCACGGCCTCTATGTCTTTCCGTACCTCGACGACTGGCTCATCAGAGCAGCGTCCGCTCGGGAGGTCACCAACGCCACGCGCCGCACGGTGACTCTTCTGCAGCACTTGGGCTTTGTTATAAACTTCGCAAAGTCCACTTTGCTCCCCTCACAGGATCTCGAGTTCATCGGCGCAAGGCTACACACTCCTCAGGCACGAGCGTACCTACCGCTCGACAGGGCTCAACGGCTCATGGACCTAGCCGACCGTTTTCGCAGCCAGCCCCTGGTCTCCGCCAGGCGCTTCCTGAGACTGCTAGGCCATATGGCTTCCACCGTCCATGTGACCCCCAATGCCCGCCTGAATATGCGGTCTGCTCAATGGTGTCTCCGCCAGCAGTGGCGTCAAGCCACAGGCGGCCTAGCAGACCTAGTGCGCGTCTCCGAGCCGCTGATCTCGTCTCTCCGGTGGTGGCTCCGGCAGCCGAACCTCGTGTTCGGAATGCCTTTCCAGTCACCTCAGCCGACCCGGGTGCTGACCACCGATGCATCCCTCCTGGGCTGGGGAGCACATTGCCAAGAGGCACGTACTCAGGGCCTCTGGACCACGTGGGAATCTGCTCAGCAGATCAACTTCCTGGAGCTCAGGGCGATCCGCCTAGCTCTCAAGGCCTTCTCCCACCTGACTTCCCACCAGTCCGTCCTTGTCCAGACAGACAATCAAGTTGCCATGTTCTACGTGAACAAGCAGGGGGGCACGGGCTCCTTCCTCCTCTGCCGGGAGGCACAGAAGCTCTGCTCTTGGGCCGTCAGTCACGGCATTCTCCTCAAGGCAGTTTATCTCCCGGGCCAAGAAAATTGCCTGGCGGACAAACTCAGCAGGGTCCTCCAGCCGCACGAGTGGCGTCTGGATCCCTTGGTAGTTCAGAAGCTCTTCCTCAAGTGGGGCCTCCCCACGGTGGATCTCTTTGCCAGTCCTCACAACCGGCAGCTTCCTCGCTTCTGCTCTCGTCAGCAACACCCCCTTCGGGTGGCGGCGGACGCTTTTCTGATCTCATGGTCGGGGAGCCTTCTGTACGCTTTCCCTCCCATCCCGCTAGTCTCTCGGACTCTTTTCAAGGTTCTCCGAGACAAAGCCTTCATGATCCTGGTGGCCCCTCGCTGGCCCAGGCAACCGTGGTTTCCACTCCTACTGCAATTAGCGGTGGAGGATCCAATCCCTCTGGGGGTACAACCGGATCTCCTCACTCAGGATCAGGGGTCCCTACTGCACCCCAACCTCAGGTCTCTCAACCTCATGGCCTGGCTGCTGAGAGGGTAGTCCTTGCTCCCCTTCTCCTGCCGGCGGAGGTGGAGGAGGTCGTCTTGGCTTCGCGACGGCCTTCTACCCGCAAATGCTACGCCCTTAAATGGCGTCGCTTTGCAGTCTGGTGTACCCAACAGTCTCAGGATCCCTTCTCCTGCCCGGTGTCGGTGATCTTGCAGTACTTGCTACACCTCTCTAATCTGGGACTTAAGTCCAACTCCGTCAAAGTTCACCTCAGTGCTCTTTCAGCACATCATGTGCCGGTGGACGGCAGACCTCTTTCCAGCGACCCTCTTGTAGCGAGGTTTCTCCGAGGTCTTCTTCTACTTAAACCACCTCTGCGCCCCCCAGCGCCTGACTTGGACCTGAATGTGGTTTTGCAGCGGATCACCTGTCCGCCTTTTGAACCTATGGCTACCTGTTCTCTCCGTTTTCTGTCTTGGAAAACACTGTTCTTGATAGCCCTCACTTCCGCTAGACGCGTAAGTGAATTGCAGGCCCTCGTGTCTGATCCCCCTTACACTAGGTTCTACAAGAATAGGGTAGTCCTACGGACTCACCCGAAATTTCTGCCTAAAGTGGTCTCCCCTTTTCACATCAATCAGGAGGTGGTACTTCCAACCTTCTTTCCCAGACCACACTCCAGCCGAGCTGAAACGGTCCTCCATACCCTGGACTGTAGAAGGGCTTTGAACTTCTACCTTGACCGTACGCGGGAGCACCGTAAAGCTGCTCAGCTTTTTGTGTCTTTTGACCCCAATAAATTGGGGCTCCCGGTCTCCAAGCGTACTCTGTCCATCTGGGTTGCGGACTGTATCTCTTGGGCTTATGGGGCAGCCGGACTCTCCTTAGAAAGTCGAGTCACGGCTCATTGCGTTCGGGCAAAGGCCACGTCAGTGGCTTACCTCCGCTCTGTTCCGCTGGCAGACATCTGCCGGGCCGCTTCTTGGTCTTCGAGCCAGACTTTTGCGGTCCATTACTGTCTCGAGAGGGAGTCCCGTAGGGACAGTGCTTTCGGACAGGCAGTCCTCCGTAATCTCTTTGAGGTCTGAGCAACTCCTACCCTCCATCCCGGATGTGGGCTACCGGTGGGTGATAATTCAGCGAAGATTCTATCCTTCTGTGCTGCTGAGCTAGAGGGAGCTCATTTTTGTGCTTAGGGTCTCCGGTAGCCTTGAGCTTGGGAGTCCCATAAGTGAGGACTGACTTCCTGCTTGGTCCTGGAGAAAGCGTAGTTACTCACCTGTAACAGGTGTTCTCCAGGAGCAGCAGGAATCAGTCCTCACTACCCTCCCTCCTCCCCTTGGAGTTGCAATCGTCTGCTTATGTTCTTTTTGCAAATTTTTATGCTGTCTTTTTTAGCTATGTCATCTGACTGGCTAAGATGGCACCTTCGGGCGGGAAGACGACCGCGCATGCGCGCTGCAATTCCCAAAGGCTTTCTTTGAAAGCTGGGGAAAATTGCTCCGCGAGGGCTCCGTCGGCGCCGACGTCACCCATAAGTGAGGACTGATTCCTGCTGCTCCTGGAGAACACCTGTTACAGGTGAGTAACTACGCTTTATTGGTACCGCAACCGCGAGACACAATTTTTGAAGTATTTCAGCAAAGAGGAAGATTTGGTATTTTGCAACGATATATACGGAGTGATGGAAAAGTTTAAACTCAAGTATGATCCTGCTGAATGGCGGCTGTTCATTGATTCGTCAAAAGACAGCATAAAAGGTGTTCTTCTTCATAATGGCAACACATTCGCTTCAGTTCCTATTGCTCACTCTGTTATTCTCCAAGAAAAATACGAGAATTTGGCCCTGATTCTTCAGAAGATTCGTTATGATGAGCATAAGTGGATGATTTGTGGAGACTTTAAAATTCTATCCATGCTATTAGGGCAGCAATCCGGTTTCACCAAATATCCCTGCTTCCTTTGCTTGTGGGATAGCCGGGCCCGCAACCTACACTGGGGGAAAAAAGACTGGCCAATTCGGGAGTATTTGAGACCCGGTGAGAAAAATGTTCTTCATGAGAGCTTGGTACCTCGTGATAAAATTCTATTACCACCTCTCCACATTAAGTTGGGTCTCATTAAGCAATTCATCAAGTCCCTTCCAAAAGATGGTGAGTGCTTTCGGTACCATTGCTCAAAGTTCCCCCGACTTTCTGAAGCAAAGCTAAAGGAAGGAGTGTTTGTTGGCCCTGATATAAGGAAACTCATTTCAGATGGAGCATTCGCTGAAACGATGCCTGAGAAGGAAAAAGAAGCCTGGGATTCCTTCAAGGATGTTGTTCTCAAATTCTTGGGGAACAGGCGGGATGAGAACTATAAGGATATTGTTGCCAGGATGCTCAATGCCTTCAAAGAACAAGGCTGTAACATGAGCCTGAAAGTCCATTTCTTGCACTCCCATGTGAACTACTTTCCCGAAAACTTGGGGGCGTACAGTGAAGAACAAGGTGAAAGGTTTCACCAGGACATCAAGGACGCAGAGAGAAGGTACCAAGGAAGATGGAACACCACTATGATGGCTGATTTCTGCTGGTTGCTGCTGCGGGAAACCCCAGATGAAAAATACGCCAAGCAGCGCACCAAGAGAAGCATTCGGGGGAAGAAGAAATGGGCCCACCAGGAGATTGATTGACCCAAGAATGACTTTAAAATCTAAACTGTGTTGACAAATATCATGTTTTTACTAAACTTTGAAATAAAAATTTGCTAGTTATTACCACAGTGTCGGATCTCATTTATTAGAATTTAATTTCACACCATCGGGTGTTTGTCTTCATGTATTGCAATGGTGCGGTTTGCGTTTTCTATTCTTACATACATACCTGTACAACATTTTTTGCACATTTCTTTGCTTTGCTTTGTGTCTAACCTCGCTCTTATATGCTCAATGTTTGTGCACATGTATGTGGCTGTTTTAAGTGCAGACAATTTTGCTACTATCACAGTGTGTTTTGTTGACATTACTCTATTCTTATGTGCTGCCTTGTTACAATTTTCTTTATTCTTATTTGAATAACTACTAAACAATTAGTATAAAGAATTCATCCAAGAAACTTTTATCTCGATCGCACTCAATCTGAAACGTTCACCTCAAACTGCTAACCCAATGTAGCAAAAAATCTGTACGTGATGGAGCAAATTGGTTACCAGATTTGGATTCAGCGCACCAAAAAACATAAAAATCAATCGAAACATTAGAGGCAGTTTAAAAAAAATTTTTTTTAGTGTACCTGTGTAGTTAGTAGGCATTAATATAGTATCGAAACATGGGAAGGGCCTCGTAGATTGTGTATTGTGCAAGCTGATCTCACAACTTTAATCTAGATATTAAGATATTAGCCAAGGTGCTGGCAGAGAGATTGGCCCCTATTTAGACAGGCTTTAATAAAGGGAGACAGCAAATGATAAAGTCAGGGCCGGCCCAAGGCTTTCTGATGCCCCCCTCCCCTGTACTGCACAGCGCCGTCCCCTCCATCATCAATCTTCTCACCTCATGGAGGGGAGGCAGCATAGCAATCCTCCCTTCCCGAAGGCAGCAGCACAGCCACCACTTCAGCACTGTAGCAGGCCTTAAACTACCCTGTTAGAAGGGGGAGCAGGAGTAACAATAACTCACGCACGTAAGAGCTGCCATGGCACAAAAGCGGTGGCAGGGATTGCCATGCTGCTCGCTGGGCTCTGCTACCTAGGCAACTGCCTAGCTTGCCTGGTAGATGGGCCGACCATGGATATTGTTGTTAATTTGATCTGGCTTGTCCAAGAGGAGAGGATCCTTGCTATGGCTTTGGCAGTTTTTGCTGAGAAAGCCTTTGATAAGCTTGAGGGTTTATGATACAGATATTAGCGGAGATGGGTTTTAGAGGGAACTTTGTCAGATGGATAGCTAAACCTGAAGCATGTGTTAGAGTAAATAGGGGTTATTCTGAGCAGTTTAAGCCAGAAAGAGTGTGTAGGCAGAACTACCCCCACTGCTGTTTGCATGAACAGTGGCACTGTTAGTGGGAAGGCTATGGACAGGGCTGGGCTATCAACTAGGCGGTCACTCTGGGAGGCTTCTGCCCCCCTTCCCTCACATCTGCCCAGCAAAGCGGCTGTTAAGTGCTGCCTGGCCTGACATGTAATGCTGTCTCTCCTCCCCCCCCCCCCCGGCATCTATCTTCTAGCCTGGGAGAGGGAGCAGGAGCGACAGGCCATGAGCTCGCCCAGCGTGGCGGAGGGATCACTGTGCTCCCCCCCCCCCCCAATACAAGAAGATGGGGGTGGCATGGTGGGCTGGGCAATGCCACAATCCTTGGGGGGTGGCATGGAAGGCCTGCCTAGGGCGACTGAAATTCTTGGGACGGCCCTGGCTGCGGCGCCATCTTGAGGTTAGTGTGATAAGGATAGGTGGGAAGCAGCATACGTTATCATTAAAGCTATTATCAGCAAAAAGTGATAACGAATCCAAAGGAGATGTTTAGTAAAGTAGTGGAGGAGCTAGAAGACTATAGTGGAGTAGCAGGATTTATTTTAAAGTAAACACGGGGAAAATGGAAACCTTGAATTTTATGCTTTTGCAGGAGGAAGAGAGGGGGATAAAGGGGGTTCTTTTCATCAAAATGGGCACCTAACTAAATCGGATATTTAGAGGTCAGGATATCAAGGCATTTGGACCAAATCTATGAATTAAACTACCCGTTCCCCCGGCTATTAAAGTTATATTGGAAACATCAAACAATTGGCAGAATTTGCTTTGACTCGTGTATTTTTTTTCTGACACTAGCAATCGAGATGAATTTAAATTGCAAAAGAAGACATTCCCATATATATTGGAAAAAGCGCCTTCCCTCTCCCAGGTGGCAAGAGGATGCTCCTTGAGAATAAGTAGCAGAGAAGGGTGGATCTCTCAAATCTTTTTCAATATTACTTAGCAGCACAATTAAGAACCATCTTGTAGTGGAAAGAGGATCAAGAAGAGAAAATGTGGGGCAAAATTGAGCAAATTGGAGTCCCCCATACACCCCTAAAGCTCCTTTCATAGGTATGCAGGCAGACTAGGCAGAGAGGAGGAGTATACAACTCACTTGTGAAGCACGTCCTTAAGCTATGAATTAGATATAAAACTTGCAGGAAATTAACAGGGGAGCACGTGCTGTTACAGCCCGTTAGCTACAGTATAACGCAAAGTTCACACTTAGCTCAAGCAGTCTGTTTTATAAATGGGAATAGAAGGGGCTGCAGACTCCAACAGCTGTGCCAATCAAAGGCCTTCTCTCACTTCAAGATCTTAGAGAGGAATTTGACATATGCGTATAAAGCTTTTATATCTACTTGCAAATTAGACACTATATGAATTACTGTGAAATGACTAGCACACAAGAACAAGGCCTATCAGATTTTGAACAATTGTGCCAAAGATTAGGGTCAACCAAAGCTATGATTTCAAGAATATATAGAATTCTCTGAGAGCTGGGGGGGGATTTGCTTGGATTTAGGGATGCATTGGAAAACAATATCGGAGAGCAGCTTACTGATAAAGAATGAAGGGGGATTTTTAGAGAAACAGGGAGAGTTTTGGCCTTTAGTGAAATTGTTGATTGATGGAGATCATGAATTGAGATAAAAGCAGGAAGAAAATTTGGATGTAGAAATTTTGGAAGATTTTGATCTAGTAATTCAATATACACATGGTCTAATTTCACCACCATTACCTTGGAAACTTTATCCAAGGTTGTGAATTCCATCCATAAGACTGCATGTCTGTATGATCCGATTCCCTCTACCTGGCTGGCTGATGAATCCTTGGGACTTACTGACAATCATGATCTTGATTATCAACTCCAGCTTTTCCTCTGGGGTGGTACCAAGTATTTGGAAAATGTCCCTGCTTAAACCTCTTCTGAAGGACCCACAAGGAAGTGCAACCGATCTTAAAAACTATAGACCCATGGCTAATCTTCCTTTTATTGCTAAAATGACAGAACACCTGGTTTTTGCTCAGCTTGCCGAACATCTGTAACAGTTTCGTGTTTTACATCCTAGGCCAGGGGTCTGCAACCTTTAAGACGTAAAGAGCCACTTGGACCCGTTTCCGAAGGGAAAAAAAAAACTGGGAGCCGCAAAACCATTGCGACATTTAAAACAAATCTAACACTGCATATATTGTTTCTTACCTTAATGCTATATACGACCCCCTACTTTTCCTGTTAAAATGTAGGTGTTTGGCCTATACTCGCCGTATAAGACTACCCCTCTTCCTTCACACACCAAAAAAAAAAAACGCCAGAAAATATCACAACAACAAGTAACAATATTTGATTTCAAAATTATGATTTTGTAGTCAAATCACTAATATGAAATAAAATTATTTTTTCTACCTTTGTTGTCTGACCAATTTATTCTTTGATCATGCTGGTCCCGATCTGAGGCTTCTGCTTTCCTGTCTTCTCTTAGCTCTCTTTCTGTGGTCTATGGTCCATCTGCCATTTCTTATCTCTTCTTTCGTTTTCTTCACTTCTTTCCATCAGCCTATTTCCAGTCCCAGTAACCCTCCCCAATATCAGCCCCTTTCCAGTCCTCACTCCCAGTACCTTCCAGTGCTAATCCCCCCTCAACCCCATTACCAGTGCTAGCCTCCCCTAATCAGCCCAATACCAGTCCTACCCCCCCATCAGCTCATTACCAGTCCTAGCCTCCCCTAATCAGCTCATTTCCAGTGCTCGTCCCCTCAACCCCATTACCAGTGCCCCCTCCCTCCCTCCATCCATATCAGCTCCCTCCCTCCATGTCAGCCCCCCTCCCTCCATCCATATCAGCTCCCTCCCTCCATGTCAGCCCCCCTCCATCCATCCATATCAGCTCCCTCCCTCCATGTCAGCCCCCCTCCCTCCATGTCAGCCCCCCTCCCTCCATCCATCCCAGCTCCCTCCCTCCATGTCAGCCCCCCTCCCTCCATCCATCCATATCTGCTCCCTCCCTCCATGTCAGCCCCCCTCCCTCCATGTCAGCCCCCCTCCCTCCATCCATCCATATCTGCACCCTCCCTCCCTCCATGTCAGCCCCCCTCCCTCCATCCATCCATATCTGCTCCCTCCCTCCATGTCCATGTCAGCCCCCCTCCCTCCATCCATCCATATCTGCTCCCTCCCTCCATGTCAGCCCCCCTCCCTCCATCCATCCATATCAGCTCCCTCCCTCCATGTCAGCCCCCCTCCCTCCATCCATCCATATCAGCTCCCTCCCTCCATGTCAGCCCCCTCCATCCATCCAAATCTGCTCCCTCCCTCCATGTCAGCCCCCCTCCCTCCATCTATCCATATCTGCTCCCTCCCTCCATGTCAGCCCCCCTCCCTCCATCCATCCATATCTGCTCCCTCCCTCCATCCATTTCATCTCCCTACCTCCCTTTCAGCCCACCTCCCTCCATCCCTCCATATCAGCTCCCTCCCTCCATGTCAGCCCCCTCCATCCATCCATATCTGCTCCCTCCCTGTCAGCTCCCTCCCTTCTTCTGCAGCCGCGGCTCTCTGCCTCTTAGGGAACCGCGGCTGTGCTTTTAAAATCATCTCGGAGCCCTTCCTGTCTTGACGGGCTCCGTGCAGCATTATCCCGCCTCCAAAGGAAGTGGTAAACAACTTCCTTTAGAGGCGGGACAATGCTGCACGGAGCCCGTCAAGACAGGAAGGGCTCCGAGATGATTTTAAAAGCACAGCCGCGGTTCCCTAAGAGGCAGGGAACCGCTGCTGCAGAAGAAGGGAGGGAGCCCATAACGCCATAAATACCGGGCGGGCAGTGTGCTCCGGAGCCGCGGCAAAGGTGAGAAAGAGCCGCATGCGGCTCCGGAGCCGCGGGTTGCCGACCCCTGTCCTAGGCAGTCAGATTTCAGACCAAAACACGGTACAGAAACCATTATGACTGCTATTTTAAATGAAATATATAGAACATGGTATCAGGGTAGAGCTGATCGCAATCTTCTTGGACCTCTTATCTTGGTGGATCATGATGTCTTGATGCATTGGTTGTATGACTCTGGACTTCGAGGCATGGTCGTCTTATGGTTCCAGTCATTTCTTATGGATCACTCTTTTAAGGTACACATCCAAGACTCTGTCCTCTTCCTACGTATTTCCTTGTGTGATTCCTCAAGGTTTGACTATATTGCTCTCTCTTTTTAATGTTTTTTTTTTGAGCCTCCTTAGCACTCTCATTCAAAGCTTGGGTGTTTCCAGTTACATTTATGCGAACCATATATGTTAATATTTCCTACTGGCGAACTTTCACCTGACATTTCACAGGTTAATGTACAGTATGTCTGGATTGGGTGCCTCCTGGCTGGACTTCAATTCCTTAAAATTAAATCCCTCAAAGATTATAACAATGTGGTTCACAAATTTATCACAGATCTCTGTAATAGCCTCTAAGATTCGTGGGGTACCTATAACACTACAACCAACATTAAAATATTTTGGTTTTAATGACCGCTCAGTGGACTCGGTTGCAACCCTGTGGGAGGCTGGCAAGGCAGTGATGAGGGGGCATGTAATCGCATATATGGCAAAGGAGAGGAGGAGGATCAACGAGGACCTCCTACGTCTCACTGAGTTGTTGCGGAACCGGAAAAGGGAGGCGACACGGCAACGCGGGGGTCAGGCACTGGCGGTCTGTTTGCAAACCCAGCAGGATGTCAATAGACTTCTGCAGGATAGAGCGGCCTTTAGTCTACAGTATTATCGGCATAAATATTTTCGCTATGGGAACCGATCTGGCAAAATGCTTGCCAGACTGGTGAAGGAGTGGGGGAGCACAAATGTTGTAACAGTGTTGCGCGATGAGAATGGAAAGCGGCATAATCAAGCTCGGGAAGTAATGGAGATCTTTCGGAAATTTTACGCTGATTTGTATACTCCAGGGGAGGAGGATAGGGATAGAGAGCGGAACTTCCTAAATGGTGTCCAGCTCCCGCGGCTCTCCCAGGCGGAAATCGCAGATCTGAACAGACCCGTTTCGGTAGGGGAAATCCAAAAAGTCATCAAAGGGGGGAAGGCCCACGAAGCCCAAGGACCCGATGGATATGGGGTGGAATTCTACAAATTGTTGGAGGGGTCGGTGGCCCCCACATTGGCTGTTCTGTTTGGGGAAGTGCTGGACACCGGATCCTTCCCTAGAGATATACGTACCGCCTCGATTTCGGTGCTCCACAAAGCAGGGAAGGACCCAGCGGACCCGGCGTCTTATCGCCCAATATCACTAATTAATTATGACATGAAGATTCTCGCTTCTTTGTTAGCAGCGAGATTGCAAACTATCCTACCTAGGTTGATTGGGCCTCACCAGTCGGGATTTGTTAAAGGCCGCGAGGCGCTGTTAAACATCAACAAAGTCCTCTTGGGAATGGAGAGGTGTGAATGTCAAGGCACTCCGTTGCTCCTGGTGAGCCTGGATGCGGAGAAGGCTTTTGATAGTCTCCTGGCCGTATATGTTTGAGGTCATGCGCAGGTTTGGCTTTGAGGGAGCCTTCTTGGGTTGGGTGCGGGCGCTGTATACGGACCCTTTAGCTTATATTGTGACGGGTGGCGATAGTTTGTGTACTTTTCGGTTACGGAGGGGGACGAGGCAAGGCTGTCCACTTTCGCCTTTGTTGTTTGTTTTGCAGCTAGAACTGTTATTACGCAGATTGCAAGAATGGCCGGAGATAACTGGTATTGAGTGGGGCACAGGAGGCATAAAGATTTGCTGACGATATGTTGTTGTGTGTTACCAATCCTCAAAGCTCTCTTCCTAAGATCTTGCAGGAACTGGAACTTTTTGGCTCCTTTTCGGGTTTGAAGATAAATACAGTTAAGTCATTGGGGTTGGATGTGGGTAATCTGCTCCGGAAACATTGGAGGGGAGCTTTTCCTTTGGTGTGGGCGGAGGGCCAGATTCGGTATCTAGGCATTCAGATACCGGATACAATCCAGAACCTCTATAAAGTCAATGTCGAGCCAATGTTGGATAAGACTATAGTGCGACTTCGCAAATGGCGGGACCTCCCAGTCTCATTGAAGGGTCGCATAGCTTTTTTCAAGATGGTAGAGCTTCCCAGGTGGGTATATCTGTTGCGACATGTGCCAATTTGGCTTCTGCGGAAGGATTTACAGCGCCTGCATAGCCACCTCTCGAAGTTCTTATGGAAAGGACGGCGAGCGAGGATTGCTTTAGACATCCTGTTGCAACCTGCCGAGGAGGGGGGGGGGGGGGGCGGGACTGTTCTCCCTCAGAGAGTACAATCTCATTTGTCGCATGAGATCTTTGTGAGAGTTTTTCACGGGGGAGATGGAAACTATGCCCTTAGACCTAGTGGATATTATGTCAGGGGCTTTGCACCAGGTCTATTTACTTCACCGAGGGGGTAAGGAGTTGCCACAAGCATGGAGGGCCTCCACTTGTCTTTTGGCTCTACGGAGGGCGTGGCAGGCGCTGTGTCAAATAATGCAGGTTGATTGGCGAAGTACGGACTGTCTCCCGATAAGGGGGAACCAGGATCTGGTGGCGGGCGTACAAGGAGTGGTGGCACGGAGATGGGAGTCACGGGGGTTGTTATACTTAGGGCAACTGAGAATGGGCAGCTCGCCAGTGCTTGATTCCTTCCAATCTTTGCAGGGCATTTACCGATTAGATAAGGGGGATTTTTATTTTTATCTGCAAACGCGGCATTATATGGGCAGTCTCCCTCGTGGGGTGGGGGGTATTCTCTTTGTTCCAGAAGTTGGAAGGGAAACTCACGGTTCGGCACTTGCGGGATGAACTGCGGATAGGACAGACAGGTGGGGGAATAGACGGGCTAGCGCGGAAATGGCTTAAAGATGGAGTTCCTGAAGGCACAGTGGAATGACTTCAACGGGCGTTCTCCAATGTGAAAGGGATGGTGGAGTCGGTACAACTAGAGGAGGTTCAATATAAATTTTTGTGGCGGGCCTATGTACATGATGTTTGGGCTGCGAAGGCGGGCCTCTCTGTGACAGATGGGTGTAAGTTCTGTGGGGATGAGAAGGGCACACAAGTTCTGGTTCTGTGGGCGCATACAACTATTTTGGAGTTGCGATTAAACTGCGAGAATGGCTGGCGGGGCCGGTACCGGTATCACTGGCTTGGTGCTTATTTGGGTCTTATGAGGAGGAGCTCCCCTTGAAGGGAGCGCACAAAAAACTGTGTGAGAAGGGGTTTCTTGTGGCCAAGCAAACTATTTTGCGGCACTGGCTGGGTGCTGACATGCCCAGTGTGCTGGGATGGGAGAGGAGTATGCAGGAACTTCGAGATATGGAACGGTGTACAGCCCGCCTTTTAGGGGGTAACAAGTGGGACCTGTTCCTGCAGATATGGGACTCTGTTCCACATTAACGAGGGGTAACATCTTTGATTGCCATGGGCTGGGGGGGGAGGGGGAAAGGAGGGAAGGGGAGGGGGTGGAGGGACTTCGGGGGGGGGGGGTTGGTGGGGGTCTGAGGGTGTTAGTGGTCTGTTTGCTTGTTTATTGGATGAACGCTTTTTGCATTACACAAGGCTCTGTGAGCCCTCTTTGCGGTATAAGATGTGTATGGGAGGGGTGGTGAGAGGCCTGGTACGGAATTGGCCTTTTGAATTGTGGGCAAGGGGTGGGGTTGTTCTATAAGAACATAAGATATGCCATACTGGGTCAGACCAAGGTCCATCAAGCCCAGTATTCTGTTTCCAACAGTGGCCAATCTAGGTCATACATACCTAGCAGTTTCCCCAAGGGACACAGGTTCCACAATGCTTGTATTGGTTCAAGCATTGATATCCTGGGTCCCTTCTTAATAATGGTTTATGGACCTTTCCTCCAGGAACTTGTCCAAACCTTTTTTAAACCCAGCTACACTAACAGCCTTTACTACATCCTCCGGTAACAAATTCCAGAGTTTGATTACACGTTGAGTGAAAAAATATTTTCTTTTATTAGTCTTAAATAGTTTACCCTGTAGCTTCATTGCATGTCCCCTAGTCTTTCTATATTCTGATAAGGTAAACAATCGATCTACGTTTACCCGTTCCACTCCGTTCATTAATTTATAGGCTTCTATCATATCTCCCCTCAGCCGTCTGTTTTCCAGGTTAAAGAGCCCCAACCTTTTTAGCCTTTCTTCATAGGAGTATCCTTCCATCCCCTTTACCATTTTGGTGGCTCTTCTCTGAACCTTTTCTAAAATCGCTATATCCTTTTTAAGATACGGCGACCAGAATTGCACACAATATTCAAGGTGCGGTCTCATCATGGAACGATATAGAGGCATTATAATATCTTTTGTTTTATTTTCCATTCCTTTCCTTATCATACCTAGCATTCTATTTGCTCTCTTGGCCGCCGCTGCACACTGGGCCAAGGGTTTTAACATGGTATCCACAATGACGCCTAAATCTTTTTCCTGGGTGGTGGTTCCTAATGTGGAACCTTGCATCGTGTAACCATAGTTTGGGTTCTTCCCTAGGTGCATAACCTTGCACTTGTCCACATTAAATTTCATCTGCCATTTTGATGCCCAGTCTTCCAATTTATCAAGATCCTCTTGCAATTTTCCACAATCCTCTTGGGTTTTAACAACTTTAAATAGTTTTGTGTCATTTGCAAATTTGATAACCTCACTCGTTATTCCACTTTCCAGGTCATTTATGAATATGTCAAAAAGCAGCGGACCCAGCACAGATCCCTGGGGTACACCACTATTCACCTTTCTCCATTGGGAAAATTGGCCATTTAGCCCTACCCTCTGCTTTCTATCCTTTAACCAGTTCCTGATCCACAATAGTACACTGCCTCCTATCCCATGACTCTTTAGTTTTGCCAAAAGTCTCTGATGAGGGACCTTGTCAAAGGCTTTCTGAAAGTCCAGATACACAATATCTACTTGTTTCCTATTTTCCAGGTATGTTCAATGTTAGGTCTAACATTTCACTATGGAGTGTGTGAGGTTATGGATATGAGGTTCACGTATCCATGTCTCCTTTGGTTACCTTGTTTGTGTGGGTTGTAGATGTATTGGGGTTCAGATGTTTGTATAATCATAATAATAATAACAATAAAAATGAGTTTCCATAAAATATTTTGGGGTTGTCTTGGACTCCCAGCTTTCATTATCTTCACATTTGACCTAGGTTATCCAATCTTCCTTTTGTGCACTGCAATGTTTTTGGACCCGGCAGTGCAAGTTTGTTTTATTGAAAACAGTTTTATGGTTAAAGTGGATTATTGTAATATAATCTATCTAGAACTCCCACAATATCCGATAAAACAACTGCAATCAGTGCAGAATTCAGCCATACGTACATTGGTTTGTGCAAGGAGATTTGACCATGCCATGCCTCTTCTCATGCAGAATTATTGGCTTCCTGTAGTGTACAGAATTCTTTTCAAGGTTGCAACTTTTACATTTAAAGCAATTCGTGACTTAGCACTGGAATACTTAGCATCCTTGGTTACTCTTTATGCCCCAGCTAGGACTCAGTGGTCATTCCACGGTTTTCGGCTCCATATTCCATCCCCATCATTGCTTAAATATGAGACCACAAGAAAATTGGCTTTCTTTGCCATGGCTCCTGCTATATGGAACTTGCTTCCAGTGGGTGTACGCATGGAATTAAGCTTTTGACAGTTTAAAAAGACATTAAAGATGTACCTTTTTATGAAATAGCGTTCGGAGCTGCTACATCCACTGGGTAGACGGTGTAGTTGGTACTCAAGAATTGACAGTCCTGATATGTCGCTCCCCCCCCCCCCCCCTTTTTAAATCTGTTCCTATCTCCCTTCCCTTATGTATCTTTAGTTTGATATTGGAGTATTTTTATTCATTCCATCAATATAATGACATTCCTCCCTTTGCTTTTTATTTGAATTGTGTTTTTTTGAGGTTGTGGGGTTTTTTTAATATTGATTTTATTGAATGTGTGTTTGTTTTTTGTTTTACTCTGTTGTAAACAGCAGAGTTTGTTCACAGATCTGCGGTATATCATTTCTTATAACCATTTACGTGCTTATAAGAAATGCTTATTTTAAATTGAAAATAGCAAGGGAACTACAAACTATTTTGACTACAAACTATTGCAAACAGTGACCAATGGTTTTGGTAACTCCATTTTTGGATTACTGTAATACGTTGTTGAGTGCATCTAAGCAATTGCTGTAGAGTGTTCAGCTAGTACAAATAGCTGCAAGAGTTGTTTCAGGGAAAGAGAGGAGAAAGAGAGAGGATTTCATTAGTATTACTAAAGCTTCATTGGCTCCCATTTAGGGAAAGAATTACATTTTAAGGTTCTAGTGTTAACAAAGATTTTGAGAGATGGAAAGCCAACTATTTGGCAGAAAAAATAGTCCAGTACAAACCTAGAAGGTTTTTCTCTGCAGATAAGCAGGGGAAAATGCAGGCACACTATGATGGATCCACCATTCCGGACTCTCCCCCAGTTCAGAGAAGTCTTCAAACCTTGCTGAGCATGTGTGTTGCTCGTACCTAGCCCGCCAAAAACAGTTAGGGTTTAATCAGTTTCATACTCCCACTCGCTCACTCCGATCATTACACATCAACTGCCTTCACCTCCCCTCTCCATCATGTGCTCACTTACAATCTACATGCTCCTCTGCTTTCTTTTTTATCGGTCCTGCCCTCTGGAACTCTCTACCCACTTCCGTCCGACTCGAACAGCACTATCCCACCTTTAAGAAAGATTTGAAGACTCACCTTTTTCCTCTGCTTTTGACCTCCCCTACCCCTTTGTGTGAAACTTCCCTTTTCCTCCTTTTTCTCACTCCTTTTCTCCTTGATTATGTGTATTTAAGTGTCTTGAGTGCTTTCCTGTTATACATTGTAACTTCTTTTCCTTTCCCGGCCTATTGAGCCTTTCCTGTACATTCTGTTTTTGTAAACCGCTATGCTATTACTTGAATGGCGGTATATCAAACCAATAAACATAAATCTATCTTTTCCTTTGCTCAGCGTCGCCACGCGCTCCCCCGCTCTCCTCGTGGCCTGACTTTACATTTTTTTGTACTTTGGAAAGAATTCTATTTTTGTCCGTAGCTTCACGTCCACGGAAGTCCGACAATTGTGGCAACCCTGAACCCCCACTGAAAATTACCTCTGCCTTCCCTGCGATGTCTTCTCGAAACTCCAGCTCCTCTACCCTCTCCCTGCTGGGCTTGGACAAGGATACGCCGGGGACAGAAGATTCCAGCCTGCCTTGTGCTGCGGCCTCTCCACCAGATGCAGACCTCCTCCTGGCAGCAACCACATTGCAGCAAGCACTGCTCTTTCCTTCTTGTAACTGTTGCTCCACCTCTCCGCCTCCAGAGGCACTCCTTCACATCGGGCAGCCTCTTCACATCGGGTTGCTTCTGTCCCTCCCACTTCAGGAACATCTGTTAAAAGCACAGAGAAGCATAAACAGAGCAATGCTCATCTTCCACGAGAGACAGCTCTGCCTACCGCAGGTCAGGGGGATCTGGGGATGAACCAGAAAAGGAAAGCTGACTCTGCAAACCTCTCATGTCAAGTGCCCCTCTGCAACAGTTGAGACCATGCCAGCCCTCATACCACAGAGACTTTTTGCCTCAATGGTAGGTGCCAGTTCTTCACTTTTACTACTACTCCACCATTTTATAGAGGACTACACCACCCTCCTACAGAGCTTGGCGTCTCGGAGGGGGTTAGATCCTCCTCCCACCCTCAGACATTGAAGACCTTTGCTCCAGCTCCCTCTAACTCCCCTTTCCTAGATTGGCTGGAGGATGATGCCTGTTCCCTCCCTAGTACTTCCTGTTCCAACTGGGAATCCAGACGAGACTCCCCCAGTGGGGACTCCTTGCCGCCTGCTCCATCCACAACCCCCGAGTACCTGCTAGAGGACTACTCTTACCCCAAGTTCCTTCAGACGATCTCCAAAGCTCTTGCCCTCAGCCCTTCCCAGACTCCAGCCAATAAAAGGGACTACCAATCCATCCTCCAGTCTTGCAACACCCCTAAAGAGGTGCTGGCTGTGCCTGTCCATCAAATACTTCAGCATCTCCAATCCTCCATATGGAAATCTGTTGTCAGTTCATGCCATCTCCCAGTACCTCGACATCCAATACAAAGTACTTTCTGCATTGGGATTTGATAATCATCAACTTCCATTCAGTCAGTCATCTTTGAGGCAGCTTTTAAACAAAATAGGCCCTGGGCTTCTATCCCTTATGTGCCTCTGGGTAAAGAGCCATATGCACGCAATGCTGTAAGGTCTACAAGAACGCACTAACCATGAAGATCTTAGCCCATTAGTGTCAGATCTTACATTATCACCATGACCTTCTGCAACAACTGGACCATTCACTTCAGACGAACCTTCAGGAATCTGTGTATCACCTGACTAGCTCCACCTATGATATTTAGGATTCTTTTTCACCTGCAGCAGCTACTAAAGCTTTTGGCCTGCTTGAGGATCTTTTTGATTATCTTGCTGACACACCCTGCCTGGGCAACAGCCTCTTTGGCTCTAACGTAGAAGAAGCGGTTTCTGAGACGAAGGACCACTTGTCCACAGTGAGAGAACTTTTGGCACTGCTTGCTGAGTCTGTTTCCCAGACACAGAGATCACAGCTACTGCAATTCAGATGTGCCTACCACTTCCAATATTTTCAACAGTTCTATCTTTGGAGGGGATATCAGCCTTTACCCTAGGCAACCGGCTTAGCGGGCACCAGCAGCAGACTACAGCCAAAGTGCTTATCCTCTGGAGAAGAAGCAGCAGCCCTCAACACCTGCATCAATGTTGGAACAAACTCCCAGTTTTTGACTGACTACCAATAGGGGCCAGGCTTCTTTTCTTTCACGAAACATGGCAGTCCACTATGGATCGTTGGATCCTGAATATTAATTCTGAGGGGCTACAGATTAAATTTTGAGTTTCCTCCTCCTTCCCATTCTCCCACAGCTCGCATCTTCTTAGGACATGACCTAACTATACTTGAACAGGAGATCTGCTCTCTTGAACAACCATGCCATGGAACCCATTCCTCTGGACCAAAGGTGTTGAGGCTTCTACTCCCATTTCTTTCTGATCCCCAAAGATGAACTCCCTAGCAACCATCCTGCCCCTCCTAACTTGAAACAATTGGCTTCTCTCTCTGGATTTAAAAACTGCTTGCACTCATATCCCCATCTGTCCTGCCCACTGGGAAGTTTATTTGTTTCACCTTCTGAAACCAACATTAACAGTACAAGATGTTACTCTTCGGCCTTGGCACCCAGTTTTCACAAAGTGCCTAGCAGTGGTGGCAGCTCACCTCCACAGTCAGGGACATTGTGTATACCCTTACTTGGACAACTGGCTTATCTCCATCCCCTCAAAAGAAAGAGCCATCTGTTTCAAACAGGTCACCATGTCAAACCTCAGAATACTTGGCTTCATCATACTCCATTATTGTGGCTATGGTATAAGTTCTTGCTGTGAGGTGTCTAGTTCCTAGGGATGATGAGGGAAGGGGGATGGAGGAATTGTTGAGATATGTTTGGGGATGGGTTTGACAGAGTGGGAGTAAAAGGAGATCTAATATTAAATATTTCAACAATATGACACTGCCTAAGTTACAAGTTGGACTTTGGATTGCTTATGTTGGTAATAAGTTGTGAGTTTCTGAATAAGTTAATAAAAGTTAAAAAAACAAAAACAAAAAAAACAAAACCCTTGTGTAGTAGCCTCACAAATGTTTGGGTTTTTCTCCTTTATTATTGTTAGGTCAACAGGTTTGTAGCTGTGCAGTGAGTGGAGGTTAAAGTTTGAAAGCATAAACTTTTAAAACCTGCATGTGTTCTTTTCTTGCCTCCTTGTGTAACAACATTTCTGAGACTTTTTTTTATGCCTGCTAATCTTTTCTAAAAGAGCCCCTCCATGTCCTTTTGTCCTGTCTCTATCTTATTGCTGCTGCTGCTACTACTACTATTATTATTGAACATTTGTATATCTCTACAAGACATATGCAGAGACGCACAGACGCATGTAAAAGACGGTCCCTGCTCATCAGAGCTTACAGTTTAGTCAAGATAGACAACACAGTAGCTGTAGACATGGAATACATCTAGGGGGAATGGTAAGGAAACATCGCAAAGAGATGAATTTTCAGCCTGGATTTGAAAAGGGTCAGAGAAGTCGCCTATGTACAGACTCAGGTAGTTTGTTCCAGGCATAAGGAGCAGAAAGGTGAAAGGAGCAAAGTCTGGAGTTAGCAGTAGAAAAGGGCACAGATGGAAGCGATTTGCCAGAAGAGCATAGTTCCTGAGGAATGATGTAGGGAGAAAGATAATAGAGAAAAGGTAGCGAGGAGCTGCAGAGTGAATGCACTTACAGATCAGCAGAAGTTTGAACTGGATGCGGAAACTGATAGGGAACCAGTGAAGTGACTTGAGAAGAGGGGATAATAGGAGCAATGGTTGCTTTTCTTCTTCCTTATCCCCAGTCTCTTTTTTTTTTTCTTAGAAAGGACTGTACCAAAGAAAAACGAGCAAAGCTGATGAAGGATCTCCAACAGCTTCTCCAGGGCAATATCAAGAGTGTAAGCAAATCCAAGCTACATTTGAACATGATAAAATATATATGCTAGCTGCTGCATTTCTTGTCTGTAATCTATGCTTATTGAACTTGCGTGGTCAATGGCAGTTTAAAGAACTTCACTCTTCCCACTGAATCCACATAAGGGGATTAGATTTGTCTTATAAACCAATATCTATCACATTGCAGACTTGTTAAGGGAAGGATTATTAGGACTGAGGCTGGTGCTCTGAGTTGTGTATATGTGCGCATAATTATTGTCATGCGATCAGCTTTGTTTCAGGAAACTGAGTTGGCTCTGTGTTGCAGTAATTAAATCAAGTCCTTTTTAATTGCATTATCTCTGGCTCACAGGTTTTTATTTTTTTAATTTTTTTATTGTATATTTCCCCTTTTCATCTTTATTTAGCCTAGATAAAAAAAATCCACATGTGCAATCAGTATGTAAACCTTCATTGACTGTGTACAGATTTCACAGGTGGAGGAGAATGCATGTTGAATTTGTGTATCATTAGCAAAAAAGGTTTTCATTGGCACACATTTTTGTTGTATTTATTTTTCAAATTCAGCCATATTCATTCAAATGTGCAGTTCTATAAATGTAAACACCACCTCTTAATATTCCCCAAATAGGGGTTACTCATTCCCCCAAATCAAATGGTAGAGTCCCACCACATTCATCCCCTCTTCCATTCCCAAGGGGCATATTTTGTCATCAGTCACAAAAGATAATAAATACTTTTTCCCTTCCCACATTTCCACCCTGATCCCAATTTAAGACTTCCCCCCCCCAGGCAGGCACTACCAAGTTTCTGAGAATCACCTACATTGAACTTTACACCCCTATCAGGACAGGGGCCCTTCTTCCCAACACATGTGAAGCCTCCATATCTCCGTAAATTGCCACAGTCTATCTCATCTCAAGGCTGTAAGTTCAGCCATCAAACAGGCAGAGTGTATCCTGCCCAAGAACTCCCCCCACTGTGGTGCATCCACTTGCTTCCAATTCCTCACAATAGCTAGCATTACCCCCAGCCTTCCCCATTTCCCCTCCGCTATCCTCAACCCCCTACTTGCACCATTAAGTAGTGCATTTTCACTCTTCAATTAAAATGCTTTCCCCCAGAACTTCTTAAATACCAGCACCTTATCTAAAACAATTTATTCTTGGGGCATAACCACCAAATTTGCATTAAAAGTACTCCCTCCCCCCACGTTGTCTCCAGTATTGGCATAGATACTCCACAACCTCTTAAGGGTATACCATTGATACTATATTTTGAAACCATTCTCTATCATGTTACTCGCTACTTCTCCTTTAATTACCCACTTAAATATCTTCCCATTGTACCCCTAAATTCCTCTCTCGCCAACTTTGAAAGTTTGTTGTCTATCCCCTTGCTTGTGCTCATAACAAATAAAATTTGATTATCTCACTCTTCATTGTACTACTACTAAAAACTGCTTCCACTGGCAATCTCTCAGTGGATAGGCCATTCTGAGATCTGATTATAATGTTTGACCTGAAAGTACGGATGATGATCTCCCTCCCCAATCTTGTATTCATTCATCCGATCTTGATATGTTAAAAGCTCACCTTCCTCCACAAATTGCCCCGGGTACTGAAGACCCAATTGCTCCCATCTTATATATGTTTTATCCTCCCTCCCTGGAATAAACTTGAATTATACATCAAGGGAGTATACCTTGTTAGCTTTCTCTCACCCAACTATCTCTTCTTCCAGTATCTCCAAATTTTTAATGTAAGGGCATTAAATGGGTCTCCCTCCCCCCTCACTCAACTTAGTCTATCAACCCACAATTGATGTCACAGGGGGACCTGACCCGCCTCCACTTGTTCAGTTTGCATCCATGGCTTATCAGTTCCCACTTCACAATTCAAGGTAGCCGATAACTGTGCTGCCTCATAGTATCATTTGAAGTAAGGTATTGTTCCCCCCCCCACACGTTATTTGCATCTATACATCACCCACCTAGCTACCCGGGGTCCCCTCCTATTCCCCCCTCAATATATTCAAACACTTTCTTTTGGAGCTTTTTAAAGAACTGCAATGGGATGCTAAGAGGCAAAGCCACAAATATGAAAATCTGGGTACTATCATCCTTTTCATCTCTATACTGTGCCCTATCACGGAGACTTGCAGCTTCAACCACTGATCTTCCTCCTTAAAGGTCCTCACACATAGCAATCCAAAACAGATAGGGAACAACCTTGTATAATCCACAACATTGACCCCCCAGGCAGTGGCGCTGCACACTCGGGCCGCTGGCAGTCACTGCAGGACAGCAGCTCTCTGGTGGCCCCCCCCCCCAACACACGCAAGTTGTTTGATGGCATCGGGAGCATCCTGTGATGCCATCAAACCACAGGCAAGTGGGGGGAGTCCCGCCAGTGTAGCACCGGCATCTGGCCCAAGGATGCCATCTTGATCAGTCTCTTTTTCCGTGGAGCCCTTCAGGCGCACTTACTGTACGTCGGAAAAAGTCTCCAAAATTTCTCTCTCTAATTCTGGTTTTCCGGTCCTCTTCCCACCGTCCCCAGTGCCCTTGCTTCGGCAGCGGGCCCTGGGACATTGTTTTTCATTTTTTCTTGACCAGTGCATTTTCACGCCCTTTTCAACCTTTGGCCGAGCCGAAGGTCTTCAACCTTACAGGGATTCTTTTTGTCCCCATGGCCTCCAGTTTCAAAAAGTATGACAGATGCTCCAAAAATGTCGCTCACGGACACCCATGACTGTCTTAAGTGCCTAGGAGCTGATTACAACCCAGAGCTCTGCTCCCTTTGTAAAAAGATGTCCTCCAAGACCATCTAGAGCCATAAGCAGAAACTGGATGACATTTTCTGCAAGGCGGCCCCGGTGTCTCCAGTAGCTTCCCGCTCCACTGACCTTCAGCCTCTGGGGTCCCCTGAGGCCGCAGAGCAGCCCCGGTGCCACTTTGAGCAAGGGTCACCCGAAAGGGAGTGGAAGAAGAAGGCCTCGAGGATCCTGTTGGGGGCTCCGGACACGCATGAACATTCTTGCACTCGGTCCCTCAGCCCTCCTCGGCAGTCCCAAGAGTCTGAGAAGAAGCAGCCTCGAAAGGTACCTCATATGGATATGGAGTCCTCTGGCAATGGTGCCCGGTCTCCCGAGGGTCGTCCCAGCGAGGACCTCCTCGACTCCTGACCTGGTGACGTCGGTGTCGCAGGGCCCCACTCACAAATGGGAGGACCAAATGCTGGCACTGGAGCGCAGAGTTTCTGCCTTCCTTGTTGTCCAGCAGGTGCTGATGCCAGGCCCTTCTGGCACGCGCCCTGAGACCTTGAGTGCGACGCCTGTGATGGCTCCCCAGACCGCCGTGACAACCTCCTGAGAGCCAGGGGCCTCGTGAGGGATCCCAGCAGAGATCTCTATCTCCATTCTGCGAGATCTTCTTGAGCTAGCGCCTCCAGCTCCAGGCAGGCTTTGGCCTCGAGCCCAGCACAGGCTCTGCTCGAGCAACCTAGCTACGCGTCTTCCTCTGAATTCTTGGGCTGGGAGTCTGAAGGGGACACTTCCACTGAATCCCAGACTCATCGGGACCTCCCCTCAGATCCTTCCCCGCTGGTTCAGAAGCAGCGGTTTCCTCCCGAAGACACCTCCTTTCTGGAATTTGTGCAGGACATGGCTCAAGCCCTAGCACTCTCCACACAGTCCGAGGAGTCCCATGCGGAAGAACTCGATATTTTACAATATGAGGCTTCACCGAGGTAATCCCTCATGGTCCCAGTTCCGCCATCCTAGCCCGGCTGCTCCTCTGTATATGGGAGACACCTGTGTCTATCCCCATTGTCGGCAAGTGCCTGGACACCATGTACAGGGTGCAGTGAGGGCTCAGCTTCTGGAAGGTCCAGCTTCCTCATACCTCGATGGTGTTGAAGTCCGCCATGCGGAAGCAAGAGCCCAAAAACTCACTCCTCGGTCCCGCCGGGTAAGGATTCTCATGCCCTCGACGCCCTCGGGCGTAATGCCTACCAAGGCTCCATGCTGGCGTGCCATATTCAGGCTTACCAGCTATACATAGGTATGTTCCTTTGTGACCTCACGAAGGAGCTCGGAGGTTTCCAGGCGGGCCTCGACGGCGATTACCTACCAGAGGGTTACAGGATCCGAGGCAACATGGTTTTACCGAGGGACGATCTTGCCAGACAAATCTGATTGAGTTCTTTGACTGGGTGACCAGAGAACTGGATCAAGGACACGCGATGGATGTCATCTACCTGGATTTCAGCAAAGCCTTTGATACTGTCCCTCATAGGAGGCTTATCAATAAACTCAGTAGTTTGGGGATGGGTCCCAAGGTGGTAAACTGGATCAGAAATTGGTTGACTGACAGACGACAGAAGGTGATGGTAAATGGAGCTCACTCGGATGAAAGGAAGGTGATTAGCGGGGTGCCGCAGGATTCGGTCCTGGGCCCGGCACTGTTCAAGTATTTGTGAGTGATATTGCTGAAGGACTGTATGGAAAAGTCTGTCTTTGCAGATGACATGAAAATTTGCAACAGAGTGGACTCCCCCGAGGGAGTGCTGAACATGAGGGATCTGCAAAAGCTGGAGGAATGGTCTGGTGCTTGGCAATTGAGATTTAATGCGAAGAAGTTCAGTGTCATGCATTTGGGTAGTAGAAATCCAAAGGAAATGTACACGATAGGGGGCAAGAGGTTGGTGTGCACGGAGCAGGAGAAAGACCTCGGTGTGATTATTTCTGTAGATCTCAAGGTGGCAAAACAGTGCGACAAGGCGGTGGCAAAAGCCAGGAGGATGTTGGGCTGCATTCGAAGAGGAATTACCAGCAGAAAGGAAGGGGTACTAGTGCCACTGTATAAGTCACTGGTGAGGCCTCACTTGGAATACTGTGTTCAGTTTTGGAGACCGTATCTTGCAAAGGATGTAAAAAGAATGGAAGCTGTTCAGAGGAAGGCGACCAAAATGATTTGGAGCCTGCGTCAGAAGCCTTATGAGGAGAGACTTGAAGACCTAAATATGTACACTTTGGAGGAGAGGAGGGATAAGGGAGATATGATTCAGAACTTTAAATACTTAAAGAGAAATAATGAACAAACCAAACCTCTTCCAGAGATGGGAAAGCTGTAAAACTAGAGGGCATGACATGAAGCTGCAAGGTGGTAAATTGAAAGGCAATGTCAGGAAATACTTTTTTACTGAGTGGGCATTCCAGGCATTCACCACCCTTTCAGTGAAAAAGTATTTCCTGACCACTGTTCAAACCAGGCCACTGAGGAGGTGGTGGGGGCAAACACAGTGATGGAATTCAAAGTGGCCTGGGACAGACACAGTGGATCACTTTACAGCAACAAGATTAAATCAAAATAAACTGAACCATCTAATTTCTCAACAAATAGGGGTGTCCTACATGGAGCAATGGGGGGAGGAGCGGTAGGTTCACCCCTAAACAAAGAAACAAAGATATGGGGAGGCGTGCACCTGCTTCTGGTGGGTGCACCTACTCCCTAAAAGACATGGGAAGGGGTGCACCTACTCCTGCCATGTTGCTGGGCAGACTAGATGGACCACACTGGTCTTTATCTGCCGTCATTTTCTATGTTACATGTTACTATGTTAATTAGTTGACATTAACGCCATTCAGTAAAATAAGACCACACGTAGTTGTTTTACAACAAGAATCCATTCAAAAGCAAGGGTCTTAGACTTTAGGAAAACTAACTTTGCCAAGATGGGCCAATACTTCAGAGAGACATTAGCGAGATGGGAATAGCTGGGTGATGTAGAAAAACAGTGGGCAAAACTTAAAGGGGATATTTTAAGGGCAACCAACCTTTTTGTTAAAATGGTAAATAAAGGTAAAAGGAAAAGGAGACCGCTATGGTTTTCGAAAGAAGTAGCTGAAAAGGTGAAGAAAAAGAGGGAGGTCTTCATGAAATACAAGAGATCACAGAGAGAGGAAGACGGGCATCTATATTTGGAAAAACTTAGAGAAGCTAGCAAAGTAGTCAGGAAAGCAAAGATTCAAAAAGAGGAGGAAATAGCCAGTGCAATAAAATGGGGGGGGGGGATAAGACATATTTCAGATATGTTAGTGAGAAGAGGAAGGGGAAAAAGTGGTATTGTCCGACTCAAGGGTGAAGGGGAGGAATACATAGAAGCTGATGAGGATAAAGCGGAATTGCTTAACAAATATTTCTGTTCTGTGTTCACAGATGAAGAACCAGGAGCAGGACATCAGAAAACACCCACAAACAGGAACAGAAGCGTGGGGCATCTTGGAACAATTTTCAGAAGACTGTGTTAGTGAGAAATTAGCTAAACTTAAAGTAAACAAAGCGATGGGATCGGATGGGATACACCCTAGAATACTGAGGGAACTTGGGGACATTCTAGCAGCTCCACTGACTGACGTTTTCAATGCCTCGTTGGATTCGGGAGCGGTGCCAAAGGACTGGAGAGAGGCTCATGTGGTCCCTTTACAGAAAAGCCAAAGTAAGGATGTGCTTGAAAACTACAGGCTGGTTAGTTTAACTTCGGTGGTAAGTAAATTATTGAAAACGCTGCTGAAAGAGAAAATAGTGAGTTTTCTGGAGTCCAGCAGATTACAGGATCTGAGGCAGGATGGATTCAGCAGAGGCAGGTCTTGTCAGACAAATCTGATTGATTTCTTTGACTGGGTTACTATGGAGTTGGACTGAGGGAGAGCCCTAGATCTGGTGTATTTAGATTTCAGTAAAGCCTTTGACACCGTTCCTCATAGGCGACTTATAAAGAATGGACCCTAAAGTTACTGCTTGGGTTGGAAATTGGTTGAGTGGGAGGCGACAAAGGGTACAGGTAAATGGAGCTCACTCTGAGGAGAAGGAGGTTACCAGTGGTGTGCCCCAGCGATCTGTCCTTGGTCTGATTCTTTTTAACATCTTTGTTAGTGATATAGCGGAGGGGCTGTCGGGTAAGCTTTGACTCTTTGCGGATGATACCAATATCTGCAAGACAGTAGATAGCCAGGAAGGTGTAGATAATGTGAGGAGGGATCTAGCTAACCTTGAAGAATGGTCTAGAATTTGGCAGCTGAGATTTAATGTTAAAAAATGCAAGGTCATGCATTTGGGCTGCAGCAATCCAAGGGAGCGATATAGTATAGGGGGTGAAGTACTTTTGTCCACTAAAGAAGAGCGGGCCCTAGGAGTGATTGTGTCTGTTTTTAAAGTAGCTAAACAGGTAGAAAAGGCGACAGCAAAAGCAAGAAGGATGCTTGGGTGCATAGGGAGAGGAATGGCCAGCAGAAGAAAGAAGGTCTGGGTCATTCCATGTCATTCCATGTCAAGTGATCTAGTATATAAAAAGTGCCCCGCTCGACCATCTTGGATTTTGCTGAAATTTTGTATGTACACTACCATGTGTCTCAAACTAACTTTGGTAAAGTTTTAGATTCTCTCGTGGAATACTTTCTGAGATATAGTCGTTTGTCTGATCACATACCTTGACTTTGTACAGTACGAGTCTGAGATTTCAGCAACTTTGAGACCCTATATTTTCTTTGCTATTTTATTATAAAAGATGAAACTTGACTATCCTGTACAACTTTTTAGCTCTATTTAATGATACTAATGATAATATTTTTTGAATATGTCAGAAGTAGATATATTGCAGCAAAGTCAGCCAAAACAATTGACGTTCTAAAAAAATTAAAAATTATACATTATGCAGCTTCCTAAATAATCAAGTAGAAATTATGAAATTTTGCAGATAATACCTTTATGTACTGAAGTTCTTGAATTTATCATTTCATGCTCTTAGCATTCTCCGTTAGTTTAAATGTGTTAATTTGATGATTTTTTGCAAAAACGTAAAAATAGGGTATTTTTAACCTCCTTTTACACAAAAGTATCTTCTAAAATCGTTTTGAAACCAATTTCATTAGAAAGAGCATGTTTTTAAGATTTCTAGAAAAGCGGATCTAATTTACTAACCCTGTCGTACAATACCCTGAAAAGAGGGCTAAACATAGCGGACATTACCATGCTTGACAAAGGCATGTAATTCAACCTGCAGTTCTAACTTTATCCAAATGTTATATTTAAAATTCATTTATTTCCATAGGAGTTGCTCAATAACTGTTAAGTGCATATATGTCGTGAGCTTAACGTATAGATTTTCAGATTAGCATTAGTTGGTACACATTTACTAATTAATTTACTTCAAAATGGACATCGACGAATCACTTGATAACAATCCTACTATGCCTGAATGTACCGTTGGACAAAAATTGTCATCAAAATGTCACCATGGCTCATTTTATTCCAATAAAACTGGGCTCAATTCTGTGAGCTGTTTGTCAGCAAGCGAGAAATTGCTTATTACTCGACGATCAGAAGTTGACCTTACAGACAATGACAGTATCTGCTTGCATCACCAAGCACAGTATCTCAGCAAATATGAAATGAACCAAAAGTCATGTTGCAATCCGTTTGAAAAGCAGAATCACGTCACAAAAAGTGGATTATCAAAAGTAACTTTAGCCGTGTCTGAGGGCTTGAAAAAAGTGACCAAAATGAATGTAAAGCCAGGCCAGAAAATTTGCATCAGGTGCAAAGCAAAATATGCTTCTATGGTTGAAGCCACAGCATCTTCATCTTCGGATGATTTTGATCCAGATGCCTTGGACACCCTTGATCAAAGCTTGACTGCTTTAGGCACTTCTCCATTAAAAATACGAAGAATAAGCAGTAGAGACAAAGCTGGCTATTTGAAACAAAAGATTGAGCGCACACAGAACGTGGTAACAAAAAAAGGTCTGCTGCTGGAGTGGCGACAACGTTGAACAATCTAGTCTATCTGCAGAATGCAGTCTATGTAGCGATTACACTGAGCTTATTAAAGAAATGAAAGCAAAGATTGATATATCCAATAGGTCAACAAAAGTTCAATTGTTGACTTTGGCCCCAAAAAGTTGGTTAATAAAGGAAACAGCAATAAGATACACAATTTAGGCTTGGGAACCTAGGATAAGATGCCCAATCATTGGCTTGGGAACCAGCTAGACACCCACTGAAGGCTTTGGAACCTCAAATAAGAAACCAAATTAAAGGCTTGGGAACCTAGATTTTTATTTATTTTTTATTTAGTATACATTTGTATACCGCTACTTCCAGCGATCAATAGCGGTTTGATTACATGTTGAATGATGTCAATCATGACATAAAATTTGGGTTATAAACACATTGATTTGAAGGGAAAAGCACAGCACACAGGAAGATGGTTTAAAGGAGCGGATTCAGGATTTACATATCTACATTTTTACATTTTTACACGGGTGGATTTTAAGAAATCCACCCGTGGCTGGTATTGCACAGCTATCGGGCGTGACCTCTATGGCGATGGGGTTGCCAGTTCATGTTCCTGAACTGGTAGTGACAATGTCACCATGGACCAACGCAATACAATATTGATAATTTTTCAATATAAAAATGTTAAAACAAGTATGATCCAAAAAATTAACAATAATATGATGAAATATACGCTGTTGCCTTGGCAATGTCCACTGACTTTGGTCCTCTTTTTAGAGCACTGTATGCCAGCGTTAGTCAATCAAATTAACTTTTTTAGGGAGTTTAAAACATGCTCTTTCTAATGGTGGTAGTTTGAAAGCGTTTCTAGAAGATACGTTTGTGTAAAAGGGAGTTAAATACCCTATTTTTAGCCTTTTTGCAAAAATTATCAACTTTACACTTAATTTGCAAATTAATGAAAAGGGCTAGGAGCTTGAAATTATAAACACAAAAACAACAGTACCACGAGATACTATGCCTCAAATTTTATGTTCGTTGTTTACTTATTTCAGGAGCTATGCAATGTTAAACTTTTAATTTTTTTAGGTCGCCAATTTCTTTGCCCGACATTGGTGCAATGTGTCTATTTCTGACACAATCAAAAAAGATTATTATTAGTCTCATTAAAAAGAGCGCAAAAGGATGTGCAGGGTAGTTAAGTTTCATTTCTTATAAACAAATAATAAGAACAATATTAGGTCTCAAAGTTGCTGAAACTTTGAATCGTACTGTACATGTTCAGGCTATGGGGTCAAACAAACGGCTATATCTCAACAGGTTTAACACCAGAGAACCTAAAACTCTACCAAAGTTCATTTGAGACATGGGGGGCTCTAAATATAAAATTTAGTCAAAATCCGTGATGGTCATGCGGGGAGCCCTAGACCACTTGACATGGAATGACCCGCCTCTTTCTCCGGGAACAAGCAGGAAGTCAGTCCTCACATATGGGTGACGTCGGCGCCGATGGAGCCCTCTTGCAGAGCAAATCCCCAGCTTTCAGAGAGAGCCTTTTGGGAGTTGCCATCACGCATGCGCGGTCCCCTTCCCGCCGAAGGGTGTGATCTTGCTCGGTCTCCTTTTTTTCACGGAGCCCTAAGGACGTAGTCCTTGTATCCCCGTAAAAAAGTTGAAATTTTTTTTTGTCTCTTTTCTCGACCGGTAGACACCGGTACCTCTTCCCGCCTTCGGCTCGGTACGCCGGTATCGAATCCGTCTCTATTTTTTTGTTTTTGTCCTTCGTGACTGGCGTTCATGTCTTTTTCTCTTTTTCACTGGCAGCCCGAGTCTTCGGCCTTGCAGGGGCACTTTTTTCCCCCTGATTACTGCCACGGGTTTAAAAAATGCATTCGGTGTGTGAAGCTGATGTCTCTGGTGTCTTGGGCCCAACCATGACCCGTCGGTCTGTGGCCCATGTAGGAAAATGTCCTTGAAGGCCCTGAAGAGCCGCCAACAGCAGCATGATAGGATTTTTTCCGTGTCCGTGCCTCCAAGAGCCAGGACCTCATCCGAGGCCTCCACGTCTTGGGGGGAGCTCTCCGAGCCCGAGCAGCATCGCGGTTCTTCGGAAAGGGGGTCTTCCTCGAGGGAGCACAAGAGGAAAAAGAAATCATCGAAGGCAGCATCTCTGGGTGGCTCAGAGCGACCCGGCTCCTCCAGGGGCCGGTCGCGGAACTCCGAGCACCGGCCAGGATCTTCGGAGACAGAGCACCCGATGAAGATGCCTCATCGAGAACCAGATCAGCCAAGGCAAGTACCAACTGTCCTCGTTGAGGGCTCCCCTCTGGGGGAACCGACACCCAGCCTGTGACTGTGGAGCCTTCCGGAATAGAGTCCAGAATAGTGGCCTTGGAGCGCAGTTTCACTGCCTTCATGGAGCAGCAGTGGGCGCTGATAGCCGGCGTGTCTGGTTTCTCTGCCCCGAGCAATGGGCCCTCAACGTTGAAGTTGACCCCAGAGGCCGAGCCCATCCTCGAAGCCCTTCAGGCTCGAGTCAATCCTCGGCCAAGGTCTCTCTGTCTCCCATTCGGGACCGAGGTCATCGTCGCCGCCGAGGTCAGGGTGGTCGGCGCCAGTGCCATTGATGCCTGAGGAGCCCGCCAATTCCTCCTCGGAGGCATCAGCATGGGAAACCGAGGATAAGGAGTCCCCGGATACCCACCGGCACAGGGATGTACCATCTCCTTTCTCGGTATCCGAGCCTCGGAGAATGTCCCCTCTGGAGGACATGAGGTTCTTGAACTTCGTGCGGGATATGTCCAAGCTGTTGGCGTTCCCCACGGAGTCCGAGGTGGATCCTCGAGCCGAAGAGCTTGAGAACCTCCGGTTTGAGGCCCCTCCCCTTTGGAGGCCCTTATTGTAACAGTGCATCTGATCCTGGAATGACTGATGCTCCACATGTGGTAAACACCGGCGTCGGTGCCGGTGATCAGCAAGCGGCTCGACGCGATGTATTGTGTCTGCCGGAGCCCTGGGTTTCAGAAGTCACAGCTGCTGCACAACTCCATGGTTGTGGAATCAGCCATACGCTGGCTGAAGAGCCAGAAGATGCACTCCTCGGTGCCTCCTGGCAGGGAGGCCTGCAACTTGGATGCCCTCGGCAGAAAGTGCTTCCAGGGTTCAATGCTGACTTGTTGGATCCAGACCTACCAGTTGTACATGGGCATGTACCTGAGGGACCTGGTGAAGGAACTTGCCGGGTTCTCGGCTGGTCTCTCCGAGGAACCCTTGCAGCGCTTCAGGGGCCCGTCTAAAGCTGTCCGTGAATGCTCGAAGTTTGTCTCGGGTGGCCTATGACGGATTCGAGTCGGCAGCCCAGGTAGCCGCGGCTGGCATTGGTGCACACCGCCAGGCATGGCTGCAGTCATCGGACCTTGAATAATGGGTTCAGGACAAGTTGGTCGATGTCCCATGCCAGGGGGAGAATCTCTTTGGCAAACCCATGACCGACAAGGCCGCAGAGTTGGAGACCAAGTACATGATGAGGACACGGCTCTCCAAGAAGACCTCTGCCCCTTCTCGCAAGAAGGGCTCGGGTAAAAAGCCCTTTTACCCGAGGAAGGGTGCTGCGTACCGAAGCTACCCCCATTTTTAGACCTCCACAGCTCACCAACAGGGGCAGTAGGCCAAGGGACAGGGGCATGGCCCCGCGTAAGCAGAAAAGCCCCAAACCCCAGGCACCGCCTCCGGCCCAGCCTGGCATTGGCTTTTGAATCCTACAGCATGGCCACTCTTCCCACAAGGGAAAGGCAGATCACAGGGTGCCGGCTTGCTCTGTATGCTCACAGGTGGACAGCCATTACCACCGATGCCGGGGTTTTGCAGATAGTCCAAGAAGACTATTTTCTTCACCTTGCCCAGGTGCCTCCTCGCTATTTTCCAGGAGAGCCCATCAGCTCTCCTCTTCACCGGGACCTTCTTCTGAAGGAGTTAGCAGGTCTTCTCGAGGATCTGGCGGTAGATCCGGTTCCCCACCACTTGCAGGGAAGGGGCTTCTACTCCAGGTACTTTCTGGTACCAAAAAGGACAGGAGGCCTCAGACCCATCCTCGACCTGCGCAACCTCAACAAATTCCTGGTGAGGGAGAAGTTCAAGATGCTCTCCCTTAGAATATTGCTACCTTACCTCCGCCAGTGAGATTGTCTATGCTCCTTAGACCTGAAAGATGCGTATACACACATCCTAATACACTCAAACCACAGGCAGTATCTACGCTTTGTGGTGGGGGGCAATCGCTACCTGTACAGGGTACTCCCCTTCGGCCTTGCCTTGGCCCCCAGGGTGTTCACAAAGTTCCTAGCTGTGGTTGCCACCTTTCTCAGGCTCTAACGGGTCTTTGTATTCCCCTACCTCGACGACTGGCTCATCAGAGGTTCCTCGGCCACCGAGGCCCACCAGGCCACAACTTGCACCATCCAGGTGCTGCAGCATCTAGGATTCATGATCAACTATTTCAAGTCCAGCCTCATTCCAACTCAGCAGCTAGAGTTCACTGGGGCCAGCCTCGACACCCTTCAAGCGAAGGCCTATCTGCCTGCAAACGGCAAACAGACTTATGGCTCTGGCAGGCCAGGTGAGTCGCAAGTCTGCAGTGTCAGCAAGGCTTTTCCTGCACCTCCTCGGGCACATGGCTTCCACAGTACGTGTGACCCCAGATGCCTGCCTCCACATGCAGACCGCTCAATGGTGCCTCAGGGACCAGTGGTCTCGGGACTCCTTCGGGACAGCGTCAGAGTATCCAAACATCTGGTACGGTCCCTAGCCTGGTGGCTTCATCCGCATCACTTGGGGGCGGGGATGCCTTTCCAGGTCCCTCTGCACACGAGGATCCTAACCACGGATGTGTCCCTGCTGGGCTTGGGAGTCCATTGTCAGGGTTTCTGGACTCAGGGACTGTGGTCCCCGAGCGAGAAGGCCCAACAAATCAATTTCTTGGAACTACGTGCCATCCACCTAGCACTAGAAATTTTCAGGCAGTTTCTGGCCCACGAATCTGTCTTGGTGCAGACAGACAACCAGGTGGCCATGTTCTATGTAAACAAACAGGGTGGCACGGGTTCCCGCTCCCTATGTCAGGAAACCTTGGACCTATGCTCCTTTGCAGCCCGGCATGGCATTCGTCTCAGAGCAGTGTACCTGCTGGGCCAGGACAACTGGCTAGCAGACAGGCTAAGCAGGATTCTCCAACCCCACGAATGGCAGCTGGACCGTGGGGTAGCCAGTTGGCTCTTCATGACCTGGGGGCGGCCGGTGATGGACCTGTTTGCGAGTCCAGACAATCACCAATTGCCCCTTTTCTAGTCCAGGCGACCACACCTGCACAGGGTGGCTGCCGATGCGTTTCTGATATCATGGTCCGGGGACCTTCTGTATGCATTCCCCCCCGACATCTCTGGTGGCCAAAACGTTGTTCAAGATTCTCCAGGACAGGGCCTCAGTCATCTTTATTGCCCCTCAGTGGCCCAGGCAACCCTGGTTCCCACGTCTTCTGCAGCTAGCAGTGGAGGCCCCAATCCCCTTGGGGTCCTCACCAAATCTCCTGTCTCAGGAGGGGGGCTCTCTTCTGCACCCCAATCTCAGCTCACTCAACTTGATGGCGTGGCTGCGGAAGGGGTAATTCTCGCTCCGCTCCTCCTTCCAAAGAATATTGAGGTGGTCTTGCTGGCCTCGTGGAGGCCGTCGACCAGACAAGCATATTCCTTGAAGTGGTGTAGGTTTGCGGCATGGTGCAAGGAGCGGGAGGTAGATCCTTTCTCTTGCCCGGTAGGGGTGGTTCTGCAATACCTTCTCCACCTTTCCAATTTGGGCCTCAAGACCAACTCTTTCAGGGTGCACCTCAGTGCCTTTGCCCACCCTTGGTTCCTGAGAGGCTTACTTCTCTTGAAACCACTGGTTTGGCCCCTCTCCCCCCCAGCGACCGAGTGGCATCTCAGTGTGGTGTTATGGCATCTTACTAGGCTGCCCTTTGAGCCCATGGCTACCTGCCATCTACGCTATCTTTCTTGGAAGGTAGTTTTCCTGGTGGCACTCACATCCGCCCAGCGGGTGAGTGAGCTCCAGGCCCTAGTGTCGGAAAGACCCTATACCAGGTTCTATAGGAACCGGGTGCTGCTTCGCGCGCAC
The DNA here is from genome assembly GCA_033557465.1 of Ichthyophis bannanicus. Classification (NCBI taxonomy): domain Eukaryota; kingdom Metazoa; phylum Chordata; class Amphibia; order Gymnophiona; family Ichthyophiidae; genus Ichthyophis; species Ichthyophis bannanicus. The sequence continues at coordinate 703,403,849 of CM066032.1, forward strand.
CCCATGTTCCTTCTGAAAGTGGTCTCCTCATTACACCTCAACCAGGAGGTGGTTCTGCCTGTCTTTTTTCCAAGGTCGCATGCCAGTTGGGCAGAGTCGGTCCTGCATACCCTGGACTGTAAGAGGGCGTTGGCCTTCTATATCCAGCATACGCAACCGCATCTGAAGGCTTCTCAGCTTTTCGTTTCTTACAACCCCAGTAAGCTGGGGGTGGCAGTATCTAAGCGTACGCTGTCCACCTGGGTGGCAAACTGCATTGCCTGGGTATAAAAGGCAGCCGAGCTTCCTATGAAGGGTTGGGGTACGGCCTATAGGGTCAGGGCCATGGCGGCATCAGTGGCTCATTTATGGTCTGTTCCTTTGGCAGACATCTGCCGGGCCGCCACCTGGTCTTCGAGCCAGACTTTCGCAACCCATTACTGCCTGGACAGGGAGTTCTGGCGGGACAGTGCCTTCGGCCAGGCTGTACTCCGCAACCTTTTCGAGGTCTTGGCAACTCCTGCCCTCCGACCCTTCTGTGTTCAGACTACCGGAGTGCTATTCCCTTAGTTTACATTGCTGTTGTGACTGCTTGCGGCTCTCATAGAGGGAGCCTTGTTTAGCTATGGGTTCTTGGTAGCTTATAACTGGGGAGTCCCATATATGAGGACTGACTTCCTGCTTGTTCCTGGAGAAAGCGTAATAACTCACCTGTAACAGGTGTTCTCCGGGGACAGCAGGAATCGGTCCTCATGACCCTCCCTCCTCTCCTAGGAGTTGCAGTCCTATTATATTTTATTATTTTTGCCGTCTTTTAGCTATGTCTTTTCACTGAGCAAGATGGCACCCTTGGGCGGTAAGGGGACCGCGCATGCGTGATGGCACTCCCAAAGACTTTCTCTGAAAGCTGGGGATTTGCTCCGCATGAGGGCTCAATCAGCGCCGACGTCACTCATATGTGAGGACTGATTCCTGCTGTCCCCGGAGAACACCTCTTAGAGGTGAGTAACTATACTGTATAAGTCTTTGGTGCGACCTCATTTTGAGTATTGGGTGCAATTCTGGAGACCGCACCTTCAAAAGGATATAAAACAGGCTGGAGTCAGTACAGAAGGTGACTGCTAAAATGGTTAGTGGTCTTCATTATAAAACATATGAGGACAGGCTTAAGGATCTTAATACAGTATGTACACCTTAGAGGAAAGGCGGGATGGAGCTGATATGATTGAGACGTTTAAATACGTCCGTGGCATAAATGCACAGGAGGAGAGCCTCTTTCGATTGAAAGCAAACTTTGCTACGAGGGGACATGGGATGAGGGTGAAAGGGGATAGATTCAGGAGTGATATGCAGAAATATTTCTTTATGGAAAGAGTGGTGGATCCATGGAATAATCTCCCAGTGGAGGTGGTAGAGATGAGGACAGTATCTGAATTCAAAGAAGCATGGGACAAACAGAGGATCTCTAAAGGAAAAAAAGGGGACTGTTGTAGTGGTTGATATGGAAGGACAGACTAGATAGGCCATGTGGTCTTTTTCTGTCTTCATGTTTCTATGTTTCTAAAGCAGCGGAGATGGAGACGGAATAAGAAACCCACACCCGTCTCTCCCGAAAGACATCCTCCCTCCCACGGAAGAAGCAACGGGCAAAAAGCCTTTCTTCCAGAGGAAGGGTCTCCCCTACTGCGGCTACCCATCTTACCCTCCAGCGCCAGTTCCGCCCCAAGGTGGACAGAGCAAGATCAGCCATCATGGCCAATGTAAGCCAAAGTGTCCCAAAAGCCAGAACCTGACACCAGTTCAGTCGGCCCTGGGTTTTTGACGCCAAATGCATAGCTGTTCACCCTCCGGCGACCCAGCTACCAGTGGGAGGGTGCCTAGTCCACTTTGCTCCCTGATAGGAGTCTGTCACCTCAGACACCTGGGTCCTCCAGGTCATCCGGGAGGATTACCACCTTCACCTGGATCAACTTCCTCCGCTCTTCTGCCCCACGGAGCCCCCTCGGCTCCCCACACACCTAGTCTTCTTGGCATAGGAGCTTGCCAACCTCCTTGGAGCGAGCAGTGGAAGTGGTCCCACTGCACCTCAGAGGTTGCGGGCTCTACTCCCATTACTTCTTTGTGCCAAAGCGGACGGATAGTTTGTGACCCATCCTTGATTTAAGAAATCTGAACAAATACCTGGTGTAGGAGAGGTTCAAAATGCTCTCCCTTGGTGCCTTGCTGCCCTTCCTCAGGCAGGGCAGCTGGCTATGCTCCTTGGACCTTAGGGTTGCAAATGCTCACATCTTCGACAATCCCAAGCACAGGAAATACCTGTGTTTCAGGGTGCAAGGGAACCGCTATCAATACACAGTGCTTCCTTTCGGCCTGACGTCTGCCCTGCAAGTGTTCACTAAATTTATTTATTTGGTTGTATTTGTATACTGCTTCTTCCAGCGCTCAGTAGCGGTTTACCTTACACAGCAAAACAGTGGTTACATAGGTTAAGAATCACATTATTTACATCTTCATTTCAGGGATACGTGTTTATACAATTTGGATTACTTTATGCTTGCATTTATACAGCTTGAGCTATTTACAGTTGCATTTGTACAGCTGGGACTATATACAGTTGTGGCTGAAGCAGAAGTAAGTTCTTAGTACCCTTGTTATGTTGTGTTGCAAGGTTTGGTTCATTCTGCTTTTGTTTATGATAAGCTATAATAATCCTGGAAAATGTAGGTTTTTAGCTTTTTCCTGAAATCCTGCAGGTCGCTGTTCGCTCTCAGTTTGACTGGTAGATTATTCTATTGTGTGGGTGCTGAATAGGTGAAGGCTGTTGCTTGTGTAAACTTTGACAGTGCGTATGTTAGTTGAGACATGTAGGGTGTTGTGTGCTCTTCTGTTTCTGTTAGGGGGTTGTGTTGTGATGAGGTTGGAAAGGTAAAATGGTGCTATATTGTGTATCACTTTGAATGTTGTAACTAATACTTTGTATCTTATGCAGTCAGAAATGGGAAGCCAGTGTAATTCCATTAGTATTGGCATGATATGTTCGGAGAGTTGTCTGTTCATGATGATCCTGGCTGTGACGTTTTGCACCATTTCCAGTATGTTGAGGGTTTTCTTTGGTAGTCCTTAGAGAATGGCGTTGCAGTAGTCTAGGTGGGGTGTAATGAGTGCTTGTGCTACTGTTCTGAAATTGGTGTGTTCAATGATGTTGCGTAGGGGTTGGAGGACCCTTAGTTTATGGAATATTGCCCTGTTCAATAGTCGAAGGTGCTTTTTCATCTTGAGGTTTCTGTCGAGTGTCACTCCTAGGAATTTTATCTCATTCTTTATGCTGTATGTGGTGTTGTTCATGGTGGTAGTTAAGGGAGGGTTGAAATCTTGTTTTTTTTGAGATGTACATCACTTCAGTTTTCTTGTGGTTTATAGACATATTGTTTTGCTGTAGCCTGGTTTGCATTTCATTAAGGCATTCTTCTAGATGGTTATAGTTCGGATTGGTCGTGTCCAGTTGAGTATATAGCATTATGTCGTCTGCATAAATGTGGTAATTAACCTTGTGTTTCTGAAAGATCGTGCAGACAGGTTTTATGTATAGGTTGAACAGTAGGGAGAACAATGCTGAGCCTTGAGGTATTCCCTGAGTTTGTGGGAATGCCTTCACTTTTTCTTGATTGAATTGGACCTGCTGCATTCTGTTGGATATGTAGGATATGAACCACTTTAGGGGGGTCCCTTTTATTCCTATGGACTTCAGTCTGTTGATGAGGGTCCCATGATTTACTGTATCGAATGCAGCAGTTATATTTATGAATATTAAAATGAACATTTTCTTTTTGTCTTCAAGGCCTTTGTATAGTTTATCAAGAAGCAAGAGTAGTAGGGTTTCCACCCCATGATATTGACAGAATCCTTATTGTTGGTTGTCGAGTGCATTTCTGGCATCAGTGTGATCTTGTAGTTGCTGCTGGACTGCCTTTTCAATAGTTTTGACTAGGAATGATATACTTGAGATTGGCCGGTATGAAGATGGGTCGTCCTTCTTGAGTGTTTTGTTTTTTAGTATAGGTCTTATGAGGGATTTTTTGAGCTCCGTTGGCATGATTCCTTGCTGCAGTGATTGGTATTGGGCAATTTCTTGTTTTGTTGCCTTGAGCCAGGCTGCTGGGCAGGGATCTAATGGGGAGGTTGTGGTGTTTAGGCTTGTGATTATGTTTATTATTTGTCTGGCCTCAATGGTGTAGAAGGCGTTCCACTCCTCGTTGCTGTCCATTGTTGTGATGTGCTGAGGGGTGAAGTTTGTGGTCTGAATTTGGGTGGGGTGTCCCGCTGTTAGTGGGTTGAGTTTGCTGGCGTAGTGGTCAGCTAATGTTTGAGCTTTTATAGCATTGTTGAAGTTATCTTCCTGTGCAGTTTTGATAAGGGATTTAACAAGTTCAAACAATTCTCTGGGTCTGTTCAGCGCCTTGTTGAGTAGGTTGGTGTGATGGTTTTTCTTTGCGAGGTTGATTTCGTCTTTGTATTTTGAGAGGAATGTTAAGTATTCTGCTTTGCGTTCGGGCATCTTCGTTTTTCTCTTCTTTTTTTTTTTTCTAGTTTCCTTAGGTCTTTTCATTTTATTTAAAGTTGTCGTGTACCAGGGCTCCGTTTTTGTTTTGTTTTGGTGTTTGCATTGTTTGGTGCTTTCATCTTTAGTTCTGAGATTGCTTCGATCCCTTCGTTCCATTGGTTTATCAGGGTTTCCAGGTCTGTGTAGTCAGTGTTTACGTGAGTCGTGATGGAGCTTATTAGGGCTTCTTTGTTGAATTTCTGGAATTTCCTTCCAAGTTGAGTCTTTGTTCCCATTTGTGGACTGTCAGGTTTCATAGGTAGGTATAAGGTAAATTTTATCAGATGGTGGTCAGTCCATGGTACTTGTGTTATTTATGGTGCAGGTTCTATGCCTCCGTCCTGGTGGTTCTTCTTGGGTATAAATACCAGGTCCAGTATATTTCCTTTGTTATAAGTGGCATCATGTATTATTTGTTTGTATCCTAGTTGGTCCATAGCTTCCAGGAAGGTGCTTGCATGTGTGGGTGAGGTTGATGCAAGATTGAAGTCTCCTAGTATAATTTGGTATTTTTTGATTCTTGCTGTAGAGATCTTCTCTAGTGCAGCAGCTAGAGTTTCATGCTGTGATGTGGGGGGTTTATAGATGAGACATATTAGCGTTTTGCTTTCCAGTTTGAGTATATCAGTTCCGTCGACTGGGTTTTGTGAGGTGTTGGTTAGGTTTAAGGAGTCTCTTGCAATAATTAGGACTCTCCCCTCCTCTTCTACTGGTCCATGGACAGTTGAATATCTTGTAACCAGGTTTGTTTAATTGGTTGAGAAGAATTGAGTTAGTGTCTGTGATCCACGTTTCTGTGATGCATAGAATGTCCGGTTTTTCATCTGTGATGATGTCATGTATAACGTGTATTTTGTTCCTTATTGATCTGGCATTTATTAGTATACAAGTGTGGGGGGTTTGTGGCTTATTGTTAGGTTGTGGGTTTATGTTTGGTTTTATTTTGGTTATTCTCAGGTGAGTTTCCATTGGTCTTGGGTTGTGGAGGTTGCGTGGCTTATTATGGTGTTTGGTGGTTGATACTCGGTCGGGCTGCAATACATTGTTAGTGCTGGTGGAGTATTGTGTATTGTATATCAAGTATGTGTATACCATATATAGTGCGTATGAATATGTGGGTTGCCATGTGTAGGGAAAATGGTTGTGTGTGTTTGCTGTGCATGTGCAGGTATATATTGTCAGGCAGAGATAAATTAATAGTAGGATGTTAACAACTTCCATTACTCTAAGGTTCTCTGATGCTATTTGCACTATAGCTGAGAAGTGATCAGGTCTAATGGTAAAGCTTTAGACATTATTTTTGTGTCCATTTACCAGCTCCTTGTAGTTCTGAGCAGTTCAATCAGTTCAATATCTTACTAGCTGTACCGGAGATCTTTCGTCTGGTAGATGTGTATTACCTGTGGTCGCTGCTCAAGATTTTAGTATTACAGTGATAATTGCTTTTATTGGGCTCAATGCTGGTGGTTACCTGCGGTCGACGGCGGCTGGTGGTATCCGGTGTTAGCGAGCTCGACCCTAGCAGGGGAGCTCAAGCTGTGGTAGTTCTGCTGAGAAGTTGTAGCTGGATCCTCGTTGTAGCTCGGTTGGCGCTCCTTTTAAATGAGCAGTGCTGCCCCGATTGGGCGGCCAGAGCGGTAGGAGGCGGTCAGAGGCGGAGCGGATGGCGGCGGCGGCGGCTCCTCCATCCCTCCTGGGAGAGCTTCCTCGGTGGCCACAGCCCACCTTCGATTGCAGGGCACCTTCGTCTACTCCTTTCTAGACGACTAGCTTGTTACAGGGAGGCGGGATGGCGAGGTGCAACGGGCCATGGCCCACACCGTCCACCTCCTCAAGCACCTCGGCTTCGTGGTCAATTACCCAAAGTCTCACCTCACTCCAGCCCAATCCCTGGAGATCATTGGCACGTGCCTTGACACTCGGCGGGCAACAGCCTTCCTTCCCTAAGACAGGGCAGACCGCCTCATCGCTCTGGCATTCACGGTCCAACGTCACGGTGCAGTTTCGGCCCGAGCGATGCTCCATCTCCTCGGCCATATGGCCTCAACAGTTCATGTCGTCCCCGATGCCCGGCTGCACATGCAGGCGGCGCAGTGGTGCCTTCAGACTCAGTGGTCTCAGGCAACAGGTCACCTCTGGGATGCCATCTTGGTCACTCCTCTACTCACCGAGTCCCTTGACTGTTGGCAGATGCTCGGAACTTGCTCTGAGGCATGCCATTCCAGGCCCCACAACACGATATGATCTTGACCACGGATGCCTCACTCATGGCTGGGGAGCCTATTGCAGCGAGCGAGCTCCACACGCAGGGGACTTGGACCCTGGAGGTAGCTGGCAGCCGATCAAACCTTTCAAACTCTGGGCAGTCCTCCTTGCCCTCTGGGCGTTCAGGTGCTGTGTTCACCACTGGGTGGTGCTCGTCCAGACAGACAACCGAGTAGCAATGTTCTATATGAACAAGCAAGGGGGCACCGACTCTTACAGCCTCTGCCTGGAGGTGGTAGCCCTATCGTCCTTCGCAGTTCGCCAGGGTATAGCCCTACGGGCAACCTATCTCCCAGGCCAAGATAATGTCCTGGCAGACAGGTTAAGCTGGGTCTTCCAACCGCACGAGTGGCACCTCTACCCCCATACGGTGCAGCAACTGTTCCATCATTGGGGGACTCCGGTCCTAGACCTCTTCGCCAGCCCGGCAAACTCGCAGCTCTTATGGTTCTGCAGCCCAATTCCACACCTGAACAGGGAAGGCCCCCCCCCCCTCTGATGCCTTTCTCCTGTCATGGACGCACAGCCTCCTGTATGCGTTTCCCTCACTCAGCTCATAGGATGAACTCCCCATAAAATACAGCGGAACAGGGCCTCTGTGATTCTCGTGGCCTCGACAACCCTGATTCCCGCTGCTGCTCCACTTCTCATTGGAGCCTCGTGTTCCCCTGGGCGACGCGCCAGGCTTGTTGACACAGGAGAAAGGTCTGCTACTTCACCCAAACTTGAGGTCCTTATCACTCACTGTTTGGCAGCTGAGTGGGTTGCTCTAGCCCCCCTTCATCTCCCGGTGGAGATCGAGGATATACTGCTGCCCTCACGCAGGGACTTGACTAGGAGGGCTTACGCCTTTAAATGGCATCGGTTCTCGGTGTGGTGCTCGGAGATACGGGCTGACCTGTTCTCTTGCCCCCACACTTAGTCCTGCAGTACCTGCTCCATCTCTCGCAGGGGGGCTTGAAGTCCAACTCGGTCAGGGTCCACCTGAGCGCTCTCTCTGCTAACCACCACCCTGTCGGGGGTGGACCTCTCTCGGGTTAACCACTGGTTTCCCGCTTCATGCGTGGGCTGTTTCTTTCCAAGCCCCCACATCCAGCTGCCTCCAGCGGACCTCAACGTCATCCTCACGCAGCTGACTCAGCTGCCCTTCGAGCTGATAGCGTCCTGCTCGCTTTGGCATCTTTCCTGGAAGGTGATTGTTCTGGTGGCCCTCACCTCAGCCTGGAAGGTCAGTGAGCTTCAGGCCCTGATGGCTGAGCCCCCTACACGAGATTCTACGGGAACTGGGTAGCTCTCCGAACACATCCCAAGTTCCTCCTGAAAGTTGTCTCGGATTTCCACCTCATCCAGGAGATAGTACTGCTGACCACCTTCCTGAAGCCTCACACTGACCTTGTGTCGGCGATCCTCCATATGCTTGACTGCAGGAGGGCTCTCTCCTTCTATCTGCAGCGTACGCAGCTTCACCGCCAGTCTGAGCAGCTTTTCGTCTCCTAAAACCATGCCCACAAGGGGCTTGCAGTCACTAAGCAGACCCTCTCCATCTGGATGGCGATTGCATTGCCTTCACCCAGGCTCAGGCAGGGCTTCCCCTGGACCGCCGAGTCACAGTGCATGGTGTTCGTGCAAAGGCGGCGTCAGTGACTCATTTGTGCTCCGTGCCGCTGGTAGACATCTGCCGAGCCGCAACCTGGTCCTCAGCTAACACCTTTGCAACACATTACTGCCTGGAGAGGGAGTCCCGTCGGGACACTGCCTTCGGCCAGGCTATACTTCGTAATCTGTTCAGGTTTTAAGCAACTCCTGCCCTCTGACCCTTCTTCTGTGGCTACCGGGAGCGTGGTCTTCCGGGGACTGCCCAACCAAAGGGGGTGGGGGTTCTTGCACATGCCCAAAGAGAGTTTCTAGACTCTTCTGGGCTAGAGAACAGTTCCGAACAAGAGGCCTTGAGGGATGATATTGTCCATATGTATGGCTGATTTATCCTGCTTGTCCAAGGAGAACTAGCATATCCAGTATATATCCCATAATCTGAAGGTCCTGAATTCATTCCTCAGAGAAGGCAGGATGTTTGCTTGATTTTGGGAGGGGAGAGAGTTGGATGCTGAGATACTTTAATTACAGAGAGAGGAACCCTCTTCCGGGCTTGTTCTTAGCACCAGCCCTCAGAAGGAAGATAGGTAGGAGCCCATTACCAACTCTAGGACCACTGACTCACAAGCACCATTAGACCCCCACCAGTATGGCTTTTGACCTAATCACATTGTTGAAACCCTTCTTACATTGCTTTTTGACAACTTGATCAGAGGAATGAACAATATAAAGATGGGCTCTCTCCTCATATTCATCGATATCTCCTCGGCCTTCGACACCATGTCCCATAGCATCCTCCTGAGCAGGCTAAGCAACATCGGCCTACATAGCATCATTCTCAAATAGTTTCACTCCTATCTCAGTAACAGACGACAACAGATGAAATGTGGCACAAACACCTCCACCACATTCCCAACAACCCAGGATGTCTCACAGGGGTCCTCCTTGTCTGAGCTACTTTTTAATTTGTATATACAGCTCATCTGCAACATCACCAAAAAACAAAAGATCCATTACATGTTATATGCAGATGGTATTATGATTTACCCTCCAACCCTTTGCCCCCCCCCCTCGCGATCAAGCTGAACAACATGACCATACCCATTAAAACTTAAGTAAGATACCTATGAGTCATATTGGACTGCAGTCTGAACCTACAATCCCATATCAATAGGACCTCAACGAACACCTACCACTTGATGCGTATAATCACAAGGCTTAAACCTTTGCTCAGCCAAGAACACTTCCACACAGTTTGCCAGGTGATAATTACCCCCATCCTGGACTACTGTAACCCGATATACCATGGTCTACCTAAACAGACGCGCCGTCCTTTACAGATGGCACAGAACACTGTAGCTCGCATCATCACTGGCTCAGCAAAACACAAACATATCACCTCCGTCCTGAACCAACTTCACTGGCTCCCTATTTCCTCCAGCATCAAGTACAAAACTGCCCTAAACATATTCAAAATCAAGCATAACATGTCTGCCAACATACTGAAAAGCCTTATCAGCACAGCCCAGAGTAACAGATCAGAAGGCGCACCAGTTCAGATACCATCACCAACCCCAGGACCTTCACAAAATCCAAGCACTCTACATCTGGAAGGGCAATTTCCCTGACGGCACTAGTCCTCTGGAAGTCCTTCCAGACGATCTAAGAGCCACCTCCAATGCCAAAGACTTGAGGAAGAAACTGAAAACCACTCTTGATATTGAACACTCAGGGAGCATTACTTAATATGGAGTCTCCAGGAACAAGTAACAGGTGTTCTCCAGGGACAGCAGGAATCAGTCCTCACATATGGGTGACGTCGGCGCCGACAGAGCCCTCGTGCAGAAAAATTCCCCAGCTTTCAAAGAAAGCCTTTGGGATTGCATCGCGCATGCGTGGTCCCCTTCCCGCCCAAGGGTGCCATCTTGCTCAGTCTCCCTTTTTCCGCGGAGCCCAGTGGACATTGTCCCTAATTCCTCGCGGAAAAAGTGCGTCAAAACTTCAGAAGAATTTCTCTCTTTGACTGGTTCGACGCCGGTTCCCCTTCCCATCTATGGCTCTGTACACTGGTATCGAGTCCGGTCAATTTTTTGCGTTTTTGTCCTTAGTGACTAGCGTTCGTGCTCTTTTTTTATTTTCACTGGCAGCCCGGTTTTCGACCTTGCAGAGGCCCTTTTTCCCCCGATGGCTGCCAGCGTGTTTAAAAAGTGTGATCGGTGTAAGACGTTAATGTCCCTCACCAACACACATGACTGCTGTCTCCGATGCCTCGGGCCCAACCATGACCCGAAGGTCTGTGGCCCGTGTGGGAAGATGTCCTCTAAGGCACTTCAAAGTAGGCAGCAACAGCGTGAACGGATTTTCTCGGAGTCCGCATCCCCCCAGATCTGGACCTCATCAGAAGCCTCGACGTCTTGGGAGCTGTCTGAACCCGAGCACCGTCCGGGGGTCTTCTGAGTGGGATTCTCCCTCCTGGGAACACTGGAGGAAGAAGAAACCTGTGAGGGCGGTGTCGTTGGAAGCCTCCGATCGCTCTGGGCCCTCGAAGGCCAGGTCGTGGAGTTCTGACCCCCGCCCCGGGTCCTCGGAGCCGGAGCGGCCTGCAAAGATAACTCGCACGGAGCCGGAGACGCCGAGGAGGGTAAGCGCTGTGGTCCTCGTGGATTCCCCTCCAGGAGAGCTGGCGTCGGGCTCGATGGCGTCGGGGCCCGAGCCGGAGACTGCAGAGTCTTCTGAGCTCGGTTTCAGGATGACGGCCCTGCAGCGCAGCATGTCTGCCTTCATGGAGCAGCAGTGGGTGCTGATAGCCGGTCTCACTGGTCCATCCGCCCTGACCACCGGGACATCGACGTCCAAGTCAACCTTGGAGGCTGAGCCGATCCTCGAGACTCTTCGGACTCGAGTTGATCCTCGGCCATGGTCTACTTCGATCTCCCGCTTGGGACCGAGGTTGTCGACACCGGTACTCTCGGCGTCGGGGCGTAGGGGCCGAAGCCCTCGCGGCCGGAGCTGCTCGATTCCTCCTTGTAGGGATCAGCATGGGAGACGGAAGATGAAGAGTCCCCAGACACCCATCGGACCCAGTATGTCCCATCGGACTCACCGGGTTCAGAGCCTCGGAGAAGGCCCCCTCCAGAGGATACCCAAATCTCGGACTTCATAAGGGACATGCCCAAGGCTTTGGCATTCCCGGCGGCTATCGAGGAGGAACCTCGAGCTGACGAGCTCAAGGCCCTCCATTATGACTTTCCCCCGAGGTAAGCCCTTACTGTGCCGGTTCCTCTGATGCTGGAATGGCTGATGCTCCGCATGTGAGAGTCGCCGGCCTCAATGCCGGTGCTCAGCAAGCGAGTCAATTCCATTTATCGAGTCCACAAGAGCTTTGGGTTCCAAAAGGCACAGCTGCCGCACAATTCCATGGTTGTGGAATCGGCCATGCACAGGCTCAAGAACCAAAAAACGCACTCTTCGGTGCCTTCTGGCCAGGAGGCCCGGAACCTGTACGCCCTCGGCAGAAAATGCTTCCAGGGCTCAATGCTGTAATGCTGTTTCCAAACCTACCAGCTGTACATAGGCATGTACTTTTGAGGGACCTGGCAAAAGAGATTGGCGGGTTCTCAGCTGGCCTCTCCGAGGCACCCTTGCAGTGCTTCAATGCCTTGTCCACCAGGATTTGGGAGTGCTTGAAGTTCATATCTCGAGCGGCCTATGACGGCTTTGAGGCTTCGACCCGAGTAGCCACGGCCAGCATCGATGCACGCCGCCAGGCCTGGCTAATGTCGTTGGATTTGGAGCCATGGGTTCAGGACAAGTTGGTCGATGTCCCTTGCCAAGGTGACAACCTCTTTGGCAAACCCATGACTGAGAAGGCTGCTGAGCTCGAGTCCGAGTACTTGACCCGGACAAGACTCTCAAAGAAGACTTCTGCCCCTTCTAAGAAGAAGGGCTCTGGTAAAAAGTCCTTTTTCCAGAGGAAGGGTACTGTTTACTGCAACTACCCCACTTACCAGGCCACCCAAGCTCCCCAACAGGGGTAGCAGGCCAAGGGACGGGCATGACCCACATAAGCAGAAGACCCCCAGGCCCCGGCTCCTACCCAGCCAGGAGGGGGTTTTGACTCCCAAGGCATAGTCTCTCTTCAGTCAGTGGTAAGGCCATGCACAGGAGGCAGGCTGACCCTGTACGCCCACAGGTGGCCAGCCATCACCTCGGATATCTGGGTCCTGCAAATAGTCCAAAGGGGCTATTTGCTTCACTTCAGACAGATACCACCCTCCTTCTTTCCAGGGGAGCCTCTCAGACCCCCTCTTCACAGGGATCTCCTCTTGCAGGAGTTGGCAGGTCTTCTAGAGGATCAAGCGGTGGAACCGGTGCCCCACCACCTGCAGGGCAAGGGCTTCTACTCCAGGTATTTTCTCATACCAAAGAGAACAGGAGGCCTCAGACCCATCCTTGACCTAAGAAACTTAAACAAGTTCCTGGTGAGGGAAAAGTTCAAGATGCTTTCCCTTGGAATATTGCTGCCTTACCTCCACCAGGGAGATTGGCTATGCTCCTTAGACCTGAAGGATGCCTATACACACATCCTCATACATCCAGACCACAGACAATATCTGAGATTTGTAGTGGGAGAAAAACATTTCCAATACAGAGTCCTACCCTTTTCTCCCAGAGTGTTTACAAAATGCCTGGCTGTAGTGGCGGCTTTCCTCAGAAGTCAAAGAATTTTTGTCTTCCGTTACCTGGACCACTGGCTCATCCAGGGGCCAGTCGCTTCAGGAGTCCCAACAGGCCACTTCTCGCACTGTCAACCTGTTGCAACGTCTAGGCTTTGTCATAAACCACGCAAAGTCTACCTTGCTCCCCACTCAAAACTTAGAGTTCATAGGAGCAAGACTGGACACCCTTCAGGCTTACCTGCTGGAGGTCAGGGCACAGAGGCTGCTAGCACTGACACAACAGTTCAGGTGCAGGTCTTAGGTCTTAGCGAGACACTTCTTACGCCTCCTGGGCCACATGGCCTCCACGGTGCATGTGACCCCAAGTGCCAATCTCCACATGAGAACAGCTCAGTGGTGCCTCAGAGATCAGTGGACACAAGCCACCGGCAGCCTCAGAGACAGGACAACAGTATCCAGGCGACTGGTGAAATCATTGCAGTGGTGGAGTCAGCCACCCAACCTGCTCGAGGGAGTGTCTTTTCAGACCTCCTTGCACACAAGAGTGCTAACGACAGATACCTCCTTGCTGTACTGGGGAGCCCATTGCCAAGGATCATGCACTCAGGGGTTATGGTCTCCTCAGAGTCTGCACACCAAATCAACCTCTTAGAGCTGCGGGCGATTCACCTAGCTCTCCAAGCCTTTTGTCATGTCCTCTCACATCAGTCTGTATTGATACAGACGGACAACTAGGTAGAAATGTTCTACGTGAACAAGCAGGGAGGTACGGGGTCTCGTATTCTATGTCAGGAGACACTGGACCTCTGCTCCTTTGCCATCAGGCAGGGTATGTCTCTCAAAGCAGTGTACCTGCCTGGTCAGGAGAACTGCCTAGTAGACAAACTAAGCAGGATTCTCCAACCTCATGAATGGCAACTGGATCCGGTGGTGGCCCAGCGGATTTTCCATCACTGGGGACATCCGTCCATAGATCTATTTGTCAGTCCGCAAAATCACCAGCTGCCCAGATTTTGCTCCAAACAGCCACATCCTCTGAGGGTGGCTGCAGATGCTTTCCTGATCTCCTGGTCAGGGGGCCTCATGTATGTGTTTCCTCCCACGCCTCTGGTGGCCCGGACTCTGTTCAAAATCCTTCGGGACAAGGCCTCTGTCATTCTGGTAGCCCCCAGATGGCCAAGACAGCCTTGGTTTCCGCTTCTCCTCCAGCTGGCAGTGGAAACTCCACTCCCACTGGGGACACAGCCCAACCTCCTGTCCCAGGAGCAGGGCTCTCTCTTGCACCCCAACCTCAGGTCCCTCAGCCTGATGGCATGGCTGCTGAAAGGGTAGTGCTGGCTCCTCTCCTACCTCGGAATGTAGAAGTGTCACTGGCCTCAAGGAGGAAGTCCACTAGGAAATCCTATGCTTTCAAGTGGCATAGGTTTGAGGTGTGGTGTAACCAGCACAATGAAAACCCTTTCTCTTGCCTTGTACCAGTGGTGCTACAGCACCTGCTTCACCTCTCAGAATTAGGTCTCAAGTCTAACTCTGTCAGGGTCCACCTGAGTGCTTTGTCAGCAAACCACTCACCAGTGGAGGGGCAACCTCTTTCGGCTCACCCCCTGGTGTCCAGATTCCTCAGAGGTCTGCTTCTGCTGAAACCTCCAGTTTGTCCTCTGGCAACTGAGTGGGATTTAAATGTGGTCTTGCAGCAGCTTACTCGCCCACCGTTTGAGCCGATGTCCTCTTGCCATCTGCGCTTCCTCTCCTGGAAGGTGCTCTTCCTGGTGGCACTCACATCAGCCAGACGTTTGTGAGTGAGCTGCTAGCTCTCATAACTTATAAACCATACACACGGTTTCATAGGAATAGGGTGGTCCTCCGCACTCACCCTAAGTTCCTTCCAAAAGTGGTCTCTTCTTTCCACCTCAGCCAAGAGGTGATTTTTCCAACCTTCTTTCCCAGGCCGCATTCCAGCTGGGCAGAAGCAGTCCTGCATACCCTGGATTGTAAGAGGGTGTTGTCCTTCTACCTGGACCGTACAAGGGGACATCGAAGGGCTACTCAGCTATTCGTCTCTTAGGTAACCCCAGCTTACTGGGGTCATGTCTCCAAGTGCACGCTGTCTACCTGGGTGGCAGACTGCATTGCCTGGGCATACAGGGCGGCTGACCTCCCATTGCAGGGTCGAGTCATGGCCCACCGTGTCAGGGCTAAGGCTGCATCAGTGGCTCACGTCTGCCAGCGGAACAGAGCAGAAGTCTGCCAGGCCGCAACTTGGTCTTCAAGTCAGACTTTTGCGGCCCATTACTGCCTGGATAGGGAGTCCCGACGGGACAATGCTTTCGGCTAGGCAGTACTCCGTAACCTATTTGAGGTTTAGGCAATTCCAAACCTCTGACCCTTTGGTGTCAGGCTACCGAGGGGTGTTGCGTTCTTGGCTGAATTCCTATTGCAGCTGCTGCGGCTCTTCTAGAGGGAGCCATTTTTCAGCTATGGGTTCTCGGTAGCCTATAGGTAGGGAGTCCCATATGTGAGGACTGACTCCTGCTTCTTCCTGGAGAAAACGTAGTTACTCACCTGTAACAGGTGTTCTCCAGGGACAGCAGGAATCATTCCTCACGACCCTCCCTCCTCTCCTGGAATTGCAATCCTGTTGTTAATGTTTTCTATTCTTGCCGTCTTTTTAGCTATGTCATTTGACTGAGCAAGATGGCACCCTTGGGCGGGAAGGGGACCGCGCATGCGTGATGCAATCCCAAAGGCTTTCTTTGAAAGCTGGGGAATTGCTCCGCACGAGAGCTCCATCGGCGCCGACGTCACTCATATGTGAGGACTGATTTCTGCTGTCCCGGGAGAACACCTGTTACAGGTGAGTAGCTACGCTTTACCCTCCCCCTCCCCGCTTCTTGCTGGCCCCTCTGACACAACTCTCCCCCAATCTCTGCAAACCGCCCTAGCGCCCACCCCCTCGAACATACTGTATATATGATGTCTGTGATGTACATAGGTTACCACAGATTAAGGTCATGAATGTCACTACACATTCATATCATATACAGATTTCTCTGTATATGTTAGCCTGGAACGATCTCCCGCATGCTTCCCTTTACCCATAGTTTTATGTAAACTACTTAAGTTGCTCTGTAAACCACTTTGATTGAAGGATTAGGCAGTATATAAAACCCTAGAAACATAGAAATATGACGACAGAAAAAGACCACATGGCCTATCTAATCTGTCCTTCCATAACTACAACAGTCCCCTTTTTGCCTTTAGAGATCCTCTGTGTTTGTCCCTTTTTTTTTTTAATTCAGTTACTGTCCTCATCTCTACCACCTCCACTGGGAGACTATTCCACGGATCCACTACTTTTTCCGTAAAGAAATATTTCCGCATATCACTCTTGACTCTATCTCCCTTCACCCTCATCCCATGTCCTCTCGTAGCAGAACTTGCTTTTAATTGAAAGAGGCTCTCTCCCTGAACATTTATGCCACGGAGGTATTTAAACATCTCAATCATATCACCTCTATCCCGCCTTTCCTCTAACGTGTACATATTAAGATCCTTCAGTCTGTCCTCATATGCTTTATAATGAAGACCACTAATCATTTTAGTAGCCACCCTCTGCACAGACTCCATCCTGTTCACATCCTTTTGAAGGTGCGGTCTCCAGAATTGCACACTATACTCCAAATGAGGTCGCACCAAAGACTTATACAGAGGCATTATCACCTCCTTTTTTCTGCTAGCCATTCCTCTCCGTATGCACACAAGCATCCTTCTAGCTTTTGCCGTCGCCTTTTCTACCTGTTTAGCTACTTTAAGATCATCAGACACAACCATGCCTAGGTCCCGCTCTTCTTTAGTGAACAAAAGTACTTCACCTTCTATATTGCTCCCTTGGATTGCTGCAGCCCAAATGCATGACCTTACATTTTTTAACATTAAATCCCAGCTGCCAAATTCTAGACTATTCTTCAAGCTTAGCTAGGTCCCTCCTCATGTTATCTATACCTTCCTGGGTGTCTATTCTATTGCAGATTTTGGTATCATCCGCAAAGAGGCAAACCTTACCTGAAAGCCCTTCCGCTATATCACTAATAAAGATATTAAAAAGAATCGGACCAAGGACAGATCCCTGGGGCACACCACTGATAACATCCTTCTCCTCAGAGTGAGCTCCATTTACTTGTACTCTTTGTCACCTCCCATCCAACCAATTTCTAACCCAAGCAGTAACTTTAGGGTCCATCCCTAGGGTGCTCAGTTTGTTTATAAGTCGCCTGTGAGGAACAGTGTCAAAGGCTTTACTGAAATTTAAATACACCACATCTAGGGCTCTCCCTCGGTCCAACTCCCTGGTCACCCAGTCAAAGAAATCAATCAGATTTGTCTGACAAGACCTGCCTCTGGTGAATCCATGCTGCCTCGGATCCTGTAATCCGCTGGACTCCAGAAACCTCACTATTTTCTCTTTCAGCAGCGTTTCCAATAATTTACTCACCACCGAAGTTAAACTAACCGGCCTGTAGTTTAACCGGCAGGTAGTTAAACTAACCTGTTAAATAAATAAATAAATAAGAGGCAAGGAAGCCATTGCAGAGCAGCTGAACTAGCTCATTTGGGAGAGCGTTAGACTAAGATCTAAAGGTCCCTGATTCAGTCCCGGGTTTCAGCAGCCCCTTATTGGGAGTGGAGGAGCAACCTAGTAGTTAGAGCAGTGGACAGGGAACCAAGAAAGCCAGGGTTAAATCCCACTGCTCCTCCTTGTGGCCTTGGTCAAGTCACTTAAATATCCATTGACTCGAGTACAAAGCTTGTATTGTAAGCCCTCAAGGGACAGGGAAATAACCACAGTCCCTGAATGTAACTCACTTTGAATGGCAGCTGTAACGTTATGAGCTAAATCTTTAAAAAAAAAAAAAAAAGGTACAAATTAAATGTTTCATAAAAAGGGTGGTCGATGCCTGGAATGCACTCCGAAAGGAGGTGAAGGGAGCAAAAACGGAGACAGAATTCAAGAAGGCAGGAAAAGACACAGAGGATCACTTCATAGGAAGATGGTGGAATTAAAACAAACATAATAACTTCATAAATAGAGAGGGGTAACCTACCTGGAGCAGCAGGTACAAACGTAAACAAAGGCATAGAGGGGGAGTAACCTGCACAGAGCGGCAAGTACAGTTCTAGCGACCTTACTCTGTAGACCAGATAGACCATGCTGGTCTTTATCATTAATCATTTTCTATGTTACTAAATTGAGCTCTGTGTGTGTATGTGTACATATATTTTATATATAGTGAGAGATGTGTATGCAGGGTTGGCCCAAAAAAAGTGAGAACATCTCGTAAATTAAAAGCTTAAATAGTTGACTTATTTAGCTTTTTTAGCTATATAACGTCTTTATTTCCAGTCGCCATCTTTTTTTTTTTTTAATTTGTCAATCGTTTACATCTGTCTTTTTGAATTTTTAAATAACTTATATGCTATGAGATGTTCTCACTTTTTTTGGGCCACCCTGTATATCAGAATGAGGGCAATTTACAAAAGCCGTTTACCTTGGTAAATGGGTTATTTCAAATTATTTACCCTTTATGTGCTGATAGTTCTTGGGGTTAATGTAATTGAGTCAGTTGCTTTGCTTTGACAGTAATTGGTCTTTGCTGGTACCCTAGTTTGCCTAATGGTTAAGCTGGCCTTGCCTCTACTTATCAGTCTGCATTTCTCTACTTTGACAGATTGCTTTTGCTCATGATTCAACACGTGTCGTCCAGTCTTATGTTCAGTTTGGCAGTGAGAGCCAAAGGCGGGCAGTTTTTGAAGAATTAAAAGGTATTTGCTGTAGAGCATTGAACTTGCTTTTACTTTCCATATTAATGACACTAGCAAAGGTTCTCGTATCATTTTCATCAATGTTGAGCACTTTTTTTTTTGTCTTGGAAGGAATCCAAATGACCCATTTAGCTTCTAACACAGTTTTTCCAGTACGCTTTCTTGGTGGGAGAGGGGAGAGGAAATAAAATTCAGCAAGAAGATACAATTTTTCTTGACCCCTATGGCATGAATGAGAGTTGCCCATAAGAAATGCCATACTGGGTCAGACCAAGGTCCATCAAACCCAGTATCCTGTTTCCAACAGTAGCCAATCCAGGACACAAGTACCTGGCTGGTTCCCAAAAAGGCATACAGGTTCCACAGTGCTTGTCCCAGGGTAAGCAGTGGATTTCCTGGGTCCGCTGTGCTAATGGTTTATGGACCTTTCCTCCAGGAACTTGTCCAAAGCTTTCTTAAATCTAGCTACACTAACAGCTTTTACTACATCCTCTGGTATCAAATGCCAGAGTTTTGATTGTGTTGTTTAAAAAAATTTCTCTTATTAGTCTTAAATGTTGTTACATTGTAGCTTCATTGCTTGTCCTCTAGTCTTTATACTTTTGGATGGTGTAAACAACCAATCTACTTTTACCCGTTCCACTCCATTCATAAATTTATAGATCTCTATCATATCTCCCCTCAGCCGTCTCTTTTCCAAATTGAAGAGCCCAAGCCTTTTAAGCCTCTCCTCTTAGGGATATCCTTCCATCCCTCTTTACCATTTTTGCCGCTCTTCTCTGTACCTTTTCTAATTCTTCTATATCCTTTTTAAGATATGGCGACCAGAATTGAACACAATATTCAAGGTGCGGTCGCACCATGGAGCAATACAGAGGCATTATAATATCCTTTAATTTGTTCTCCATGTCTTTCCTTTATGATTCCTAGTATTCTATTTGCTTTCTTGGCTGCCTCTGCATGCCGCCCATCTTGACTGCCTTTGGTTTTTGACTACTGGACTTTAGTCAGATGATTTCTTGCAGAACATGAAGATTTTTGTGATGGATTAAGAGAAGTAAAATGCACAGAGAAGGATAAGAAGGAAGTATGCATTGTAAAGACAGGAAGAGAACCAAGAACCGGGAGAAAAATGTGAAAAAGCTGCAAGAAAGGAAGACAAAAGAATCATAAGCAGGAATAGAAAATCTGCTGAAGGAGAGAAAAGTCTGAAAAGGAGAACAGAAGGAAAGTTTTGTGTCTTTATCGGTTTGCTTTTGAGCTTGTAAGTTTTCTTGGGTGTGTTTTGCACCTGCTGTCTTGGGCCAGTCCATTTGTATGTCTTTTTGGCTGAGCATCTCTCTGCATATACAAATAGATGCATGCCGAGAATAAATTAGCGTGACACGCCATCGGGAATCTCCAGCTCCTGTTGGCGATGATTAAGCCAGAGCCATGGTGGTACAGTGGAAGTCCTCAGCTCTCCCAGTCAAATATTGTTTTTATTGACAAAGGTAGGAAGGGACAGGGCAAGAAGGAAACAAAGGATAGGTAAGAGAAGGGTGACTGAGTAGACAGGGCAGGAAGGGAGGATATAATTTGCACTCACACGTCCTATTTCTTACTCATTCTCTCTTGCCTCTCTGCATTCACAGATGCAGCTTCTAAAGCCTCTGCATTTATAGACACAGGGGCACCTCCTGTTCTATGCACTCACAGATATGGTCCTTTAAACTTGCACAGACCCCATAAAAACCCCCAGCCTTCATGCACTCTTACATGGCACACTCCTCATTGCTGCCACCCAAATACATACCCAACTATCTCCAAAGTCTACAGCCTCAAAGCCTCCAAATTCATAAATAAGTATGCCCCCTCAAATTTCTAGCCACTACTTCATGATCATCCCATTCGTTCAATCAACCCCCACTGGCACTGATTTATCTTCAGTTCACTTATTCATTTTCCCACCCCTGCTACTCTGACCCCCCCATGAAACACACAGATGCTCCAACCACACACTCCTTCAGAAAAACATCCTTTGTTAGTGCTTAAGGCTTGTTGTTTCTTGTATGTTTACTGTTACCTCTTGGGATTGAGAAAATCTTTTTTCACTCAACGTGTAATCAAACTCTGGAATTCGTTACCGGAGGATGTAGTAAAAGCTGTTAGTATAACTGGGTTTAATAAAGGTTTGGACAAGTTCCTGGAGGAAGTCCATAAATCATTATTAAAGAGGACCCAGGAAATCCACTGCTTACCCTGGGACGAGCATTATGAAAGCTGTTTGGGAATCTGCCAGATACTTGTGACCTGGATTGGCCACTGTTGAAAGCAGAATACTGGACTTTATGGCCCTTGGTCTGACCCAGTATGGCATTTCTTATGTTCTTATTGGTGGAACATAAATGAGAGAGTTGAGGAGATATAAAAGGAGTTGGACAGGTGAAAGACTAGGCGATTGTGGAAAATGAGAGAGTGAAAATCTGAAAATGTGGGATTTCAAGCTGCTTTTGTAAAGGTAAATTTATTTTGGTTTAGTGTGTTTTTTAGTGACATGAATATAGAGGAAACAGGAGGCTGCACATAGTTGAGATAATTTTATAAAGTAATTTCTGTGTGTATGTGACCTCTTATTCTACCAATCAGCGTAAAAGTGCACACTTTGGCATGATGGAATGTACTTTGCCAGTAGGCATGCACATGAGTGGGGGGTGTAAATGTTCAAGGCAGGGGTAAATATCTGTCCTTGATAATATTTTATAGAGATACATAGGTGACTGCATTATAAAATTGTGCCTAAATAGATGCCAGCTTTTATGCTTATAAAACTACTCTCAATGATGCTCAGCATATCATTAAACTGGCTACAGTTTGGGAAGGCGTAGGTCTTAGTGGGTCTTTAAACTTTTGATTTTACTTTTTAAGGTTAAGTAAAAAAAACAAAGGTAATACTGGGTGTAGGGGGGTCTGGCTGTGTGTTTCATTCTTGGTACAATGCAATGCTATTTGAGAGAGCTGAGTTCAGGTCTGGTCTCTGGGAACAAGCAGGAAGTCTGTCCTCCATATAGATGACGTTGGCGCAAACAGAGCCCTCGCAGAAGCATCTCCCCAGTTTTCAAAGAAAGCCTTTGGGAGAAGCCACCATGCATGCGTGGTAACCTTCCCGCCCAAGGGTGCCATCTTGCTCAGTCTCCTTTTTCCACAGAGCCCTTCAGACATCTGTCTGGTTTCCCCTGGAAAAAGTTGATTTTTTTTCGACCTGAGTTTCATACTCTCTCCGGTTGTGCACCGGTACTCTTCCTGCCAGTTGAGCCCGCTGTTTCAGCATAGAGTCTCGGATTCATATGGCGCCTTGGTGCCCTTTTTCCAGTTGGCAGCATCGCAGATCTTTGACCTTGCTGGGATACTTTTTTCCCCCCATGGCTACTATTTGGTTCAAGAAGTGTGATCGGTGTGCCAAAATCATGTCCCTTACTGATACACATGACTGCTGCCTACGCTGCCTAGGACCGGACCATGACCCTGCGGCATGCAGTCTTTGTAAAAAGATGTCTACCAAGGTCCTTAAGAGCCACCAGCAGCAGCACGATATGTTTTTCCCGGAGTCCCCGGTGCCTCCGAAAGCCAGTCTCCTCTGAAGCCACGGAATCCCAGGGTGCCCGGTTAACGTCGTGGCTCCTCAGAAAGGGGGTCTCCTTGAGGGAACATAAGAAGAAAACCTCGAAGGCAGCATCCTTGGATGATTCAGACAGGTCGGGTAAGCCCCGAGCCAGGTCCTGCAGTCCTAGATGCTTGTCCAAGGGATCAGAGCAGGAGCAGCCTACCAAGTTCCCCCAGAAGGAATCAACCACAGATTGGCCTCGGTCACCAGAACCTATCCTTGTTGAGAGAACCGGCTCAGGGCCCGAGTTCCTTGGTACACGCACTGGTGGATGCGGAGCCTTCTGGACTCAAAACCAGAATGGTGGCCCTGGAGCGCAGTCTGTCTGCCTTCATGGACCAGCAGCTGGCATTGTTGTCCAGTACTACTGGTTCCTCCGCCCAGACTACCAGGCCATCAACATCAAGGACATCCCCGGAGGTTGAGCTGATCCTCAAGACCATACAGCCTCGAATTGATCCTCAGCTGAGATCTCGATCTGGCTCCCGTTCGACGGAACATAGGTCCTCCCTGGCTAGCATACATGGCACCAACCACGGGGTCTCAGAGGGACGCAGGCAGGACTTGGGCCTGGAGCCCGTGGGCCGCCCTGCCCTCGAGTCTTTGACTGTCTACTCAGAATGGGAGACTGAGGATGAGATGTCGCCGGACACCCATCTCCACTGTGATGTCCTCTCTGACTCTCCTCCCTCTGAGCTCCAGTTTTGGTCCCCGCCCAAGGACATGGCATTCCTCGACTTTGTGCAGTACATGTCAAAGGCCCTAGCATTCTTGACAGAATCTGAGGAGGACCCTCAGACGGACGAGCTAGAAATCGTCCTGTACGAGGTCCCTCTGAGAGAATCGCTCACGGTACTCATTGCACCCATCCTGAAATGGCTAATGGCTCCATATGTGGGCCAGTTATGAGCAAGTGGCTCGATTCGATTCATCAGGTCTGCCAGAGCCCTGGCTTCCAAAAGGCGCAGCTTCTGCCTAACTCCATGGTGGTGGAGTTGACCATGCATAGGCTGAAGAGCCAAAAGATGCATTCCTCGGTGCCCCCAGGTAGGGAGGCCTGCACCTTGGATGCCCTCGGCAGAAAGTACTACTAAGGCTCGATGCCCATCAGCTGGATCCAGGCCTACCGGCTGTACATGGGCATGTATCTGAGAGACCTGGTGAAGGAAATAGCTGGGTTCTCGGCTAGTTTCTCCAAGGAATCCCTGCAGCGGTTCAAGAACCTGGCCAAAGTCATCCGTGAGCGCTCTAGATTTGTTTCTCAAGCAGCTTTGAGTCGGCGACTCAAGTAGTGACGGCGGGCATTGGTGCCTGAAGCCAGACTTGGCTACAGTCTTCTGACCTCGAGCAATGAGTTCAGGCCAAATTGGTTGATGTCCCATGCCAGGGAGAGAACGTCTTTGGCAAACCCATGACAGAAAAAGCTGCCGAGTTGGAGTTCTTGACAACGACCAGGCTCTCCAAAAAGACTGCTGCCCCTCCCCGATGGAAGGGCCCAGGTAAAAAGCCCTTTTACCCGAGAAAGGGGGCTACTTACATAAACTACCCACAATTTCAGGCCTCCCAGCAGGATCAGCAGACCAAGGGACATGGTCAAGGCCCTCGTAAGCAGAAGGCTCCCAAGCCACAGGCATCAGCTCCGGCCCAGCCAGGGGGGAACCTTTGACTCCTTGGGCATAGCCTCTCTACTCCAAGGAGGACAACAGCCCACAGGGGGACGTTTGAACCATTTATGCCCAGAGGTGGCCAGCCATCACCACAGATTCCTGGGCACTCCAGGTGGTCAGGGAGGACTACCTCCTCCATCTGGCTCAGACACCACCTCCTTTCTTCCCGGGAGAGTCCCCAAAGCCTCCCCTTCACCAGGACCTCCTATTGAAAGAACTTGCAGGCCTTCTCAAGGACAAAGCGGTAGAACCAGTACCCCAAAATCTCAAGGGCAAGGGGTTCTACTTCAGGTATTTCCTCATGCCAAAAAACACTGGGGCCTAAGGCCCTTCCTGGACCTGTGCAGCCTGAACAAGTTCCTGGTGAGGGAGAAGTTCAAGATGTTCTCCCTTTTAACATTGCTGCCTTACCTCCAGCAGGGAGACTGGCTATGCTCCTTGGATCTGATGGATGCCTATATCCACATCCTCATTCATCTCAGCCACCCTTCGGCCTGGCCTCTGCCCCCAGAATCTTCACCAAATGCCTGTCAGTAATGGCCGCCTTCCTCTGTCTCCAGGGAGTATTTGTTGTCTTCTACGTGAACGATTGGCTCAAAAAAGGAGCCACAGAGGTGTAGCAGGCCACAGCATGCACCATCCAGGTCCTGCATCATCTGGGGTTCATGATAAACTACCCCAAATCCCACCTCCTTGCGACACAATGTCTGAAGTTCATAGGAGCAAGACTGGACAGGGAAAGGCCTTCCTTCCCTTGGACCAGGCTGACCATCACAGGGCACTGGCCATAGATGTGCAACACCGTTCCTCGGTGCCAACTCTGCTTCTACTTCACTTACTCAGGCACATGGCCTCTATGGTCCATGTCACCTCAGATGCCCGTCTGTACATGAGAGCCGCTCAGTGGTGCCTTCAGGACCAGTGGACACAGGCCTTGGGCTGTCTCTAGGACAGTGTCTCAGTAACCCACCAGTTGCCAGAATCTCTGACTTGGTGGCAAAATCCCCCACCACCTTCAGGCTGGGATGCCCTTCAAATCCCAAGCCCTCTAAGGGTCCTCACAATGGACACCTCCCTGCTGGATTGAGGAGCCCACTGTGAAGAACTCTGCACCCAGACAGCTGGTTGCAAGCTGAGGGCAACCAGCAGATCAACCTCCTGGAGCTTCAGGCAATATATCTAGCCCTCCGAGCGTTCTGTCACTACCTGAGGCACCAGCCGGTGCTGATCCAAACAGATGATCGGGTGGCAGTGTTCTATGTGAACAAGTAGGGGGGCACATGGTCTCGCACCCTCTTCTGCGAAGCAATGACACTCTGCTCCTATGCAGCTCAACAGGGAATACTCCTATGGGTGTTATACTTACCAGGCCAGGACAACGCTCTGATGGACAAACTGAGCAGGGTCCTCCAGCCACACGAGTGGCAGCTTGACCCCAGAGTAGCCACCCTGTTCTTCTGGCTCTGGGGGACCCCATGGGTGGACCTCATTGCCAGCCCGGACAACTGTCTGTTCCCAGCAGCTTCACATGTCCCGGGTGGCAGCAGATGTGTTTCTTATTCCATAGTTGGAAGGTCTCATGTATGCCTTCCCGCCCATGCCGCTGATTGCCAAAACACTCTTCAAGGCTCTTCGCGACAAAGCCTTACTGGTGGCTCCATGGTATCCCAGATAGCCATGGTTCCCGCTGCTCCTCTTGAGTGTCAGAGGAGACTCTGGTCCCACTGGAGTGCTCCCCGGGGCTCTTGTCTCAGGAGAAGGGCTCTCTCCTGCACCTAAACCTGGGGTCCCTATCACTGATGGCATGGCTGCTGAAAGGGTGACCTTAGCCCCTTTCAACCTCTCAGGAGAATTGGAAGAGAACCTGCTGGCCTCGCATAAGACCTCCTACCAGGAGAACTTACACCTTCAAATGGCGCAGATTCTCGGTCTGGTGCGCGGAGCAATGGGTGAACCCTTTCTCCTGCCCTGTGCAGCTGGTGCTGAAGTACCTCCTTCATCTCTCGCAATCCGGGTTCAAATCAGACTCCATTAGAATGCACCTCAGTGCCCTGGCGGCATTGAAGGCAAGCGCCTCTCGGTCCAGCCTATGGTGACTGAATGGGACCTCAACGTAATATTTGTGCAGCTCACCCGCCCACCATTTGAGCCTCTAGCTACCTGCCACCTGAGATACCTCTTGTGGAAAGTTGTGTTCTGGTGGTGCTCGCCTCTGCTCGCAGGGTCAGCGAGCTACAAGCCCTAGTGGCAGAGACGCTGTATACCAGGTTCTACAAGAACAGCTTCGTGCTTCGCATGCACCCCAAATTCCTTTCAAAGGTGGTATCTTCCTTCCACCTCAACCATGAGGTGGTTCTGCCCACCTTCTTACCAAAGCCTCACTCCAGTAGGGCAGAGACTGTCCTTCGCATCTTGGACTGTAAGAGGGCCCTGTCTTTCTACATTTAGTATACCCAGGGCCACCAGAAAGCTTCTCAATCTTTTTGTTTCCCATGACCCCAGTTGGCTGGGGGAAGCGGTGACCAAATGCTATTGTCCACCTGGGTGGCAGACTACATCGTCCTAGCCTGTGAGCAAGCTGGGCTCACGCTGGATGGCCGGGTCACGGCTCACAGTGTTAGGGCCATGGTGGCATCAGTGGCAAACCTGTTCTCCGTCCCATTGATGGACATCTGCTGGGCTGCCACCTAGTCTTCAGTCCATACCTTCACAGCTCATTACTGCCTGGAGAAGAAGTCCCAGCAGGACAGTGCCTTTGGCCATTCCGTGCTCCATAATCTTTTCAGGGTCTAGACAGCTCCTATCCTCTGACTCTTCTGTGTTCAGGCTACGGGAGTGCTGGTTCCCGTCGGACACATGGGTCCTACTGTAGTCTGTATCTGTGGACTCAATTGCTGCTGCTCACGACTCCTCCTGAGGGCGACCGTGTTTTTTCCCTACAGGCTTGCAGTAGCTTGTAACTAGGGCGTCCCATAAGTGAGAACTGACTTCCTGCTTGTTACACATCTGTAACTGGTGTTCTCCGGGGACAGCAGGAATCTGTCCTCACAACCCTCCCTCTTCCCTGTGGAGTTGCTTCTTTACCATCTTTTATTTTTGCCGTCTTTTAGCTATGTCATCTGACGAGCAAGATGGCACCTTGGGCGGGAAGGGTGCCACGTATGCATAGTGGCATCTCCCAAAGGCTTTGAAAGCTGGGGGGGATGCTTCCATGAGGGCTCCTTCGGTGCCGATGTCACCCATATGTGAGGACTGATTCCTGCTGTCCCTGGAGAACACCTGTTACAGTTGAGTAACTACGCTATTTTGCTGTTTAGGTCAGTGGGGTCTCTGCATTATGGTCAGCTCCTGAAGGAGGGACTTGCTCATCAAAGACAGCTGTGTATGGGATTAGGGATGCACAGGAAGCCGCAATCTGTAAACTAATTCCAGTTGTACCTAATGATTGGATAAAATGAAGGCATAAATGTGGTGCGATACCACAGGGCAAAAGGAATAGTAAAACAAAATAGAGCCAAGCTCCCATTACTGCCACCTCTAATGTGTGTGTGTTGTACCATAATATATATGAGGGAGTTTGTAAAAATTTCACCTTGTATATTATTTTGTTGCCATAATAAATGCGATGAATTGAAGTGATTTCCCTTCACGTTCTAGATAGGGAGAGAGAGAACCAGTCTGCCAATCCAAACAAACAGCCTAGTATCTATAACCCCTTCTTTTCTCTCCGGTTTCTTTGTTGTATCCTTTTTTTTTTTAAATTTGATAATTGCTCCTCTCCGTCACCTCCATTGAGAGACTGTTCCATGTGTCCATTACCCTGTTTGTAAATAAATATTTCTTTGAGTTACTGCTGAGTCTGCCCCCTTCCAGATCCTCTCTTCCATTGAAAAGACCTGATTGCCATGTATTTATATCTTTGATGTATTTGAGGACTCTGTCATATCTAGTTTTATGGTTCAAGTTCTAACACTGTGTTTATATGTAATAGTTCTTGGCTTAATGTAAACTGCTTATCTCCAGGAACAAGCAGGAATGTAGCCATCATATATGGGTATCGTCAGTACCGACGGAACCTGTGCGGGAACGCTCCCCAGCGTCCAATTAGAAAGCATTTGGGAGCATCCCACAGCGCCTGCGTGCTGCCTTCCCGCCTTTCCTAACTGCCTCTCTCTAGTTCTTCTTTTTCTGCGGAGCCAGCAGGTCATGTTCCGGTTACTGCAGAAGAATTCTTTTTTATTTCCTTCTTTTTTGTGGTCGCGTCTGCCTTCCTCGACGCTTCACCACCAGTGTTTTTCTTCTTATTTCTGTCTAAAACAAAATATATATATTCTTTTTTCTTCTTTTCTATTTCCTTCTTTTTTGTGGTCGTGTCTGCCTTCCTCGATGCTTCACCGCCAGTGTTTTTCTTCTTATTTCTGTCTAAAACAAAATATATATATTCTTTTTTCTTTTTCTTCAGGTGCACGCGCCTTTGTGGACCTTAGGCCCAAAAACCTTTCCTTACCATGGAGAAACCTGCCTCAGGTTTCAAAAAGTGCACTAAGTGTGGCGGTACCGTTTCCGCCACCGACACCCATGAATGGTGTCTAAAATGTTTAGGTCCTGACCACTCCATCACGGATTGTATGTCCTGTGCCATGATGTCTAAAAGAGGTCGGCAGAACCGAGCTGCTAAGCTCAGTACCCTGTTTCCCTCTGATGCAGCTTCGGTGGCATCGACGTCTTCCAGGGCTGCTTCTTCCTCCCGTGGATTTCAGGTAACTAAGCATAAGTCCAGCCGGTCCTCAAAGAGTAGATCTCCTTCAGAGCATCGAGATGCCTCTGGCGTTGCCCTTGAGGATTCTGCACCGGCAAAATTACCCCTGCGGGAGGCTTCGGCTTCCAAAGCATTATCGGGGTTCCAGGATGTTCTCGAGGCCTCGACCTCGGCAGAACTACTGGTGCCATGCTCTGGGGTACCGGCGGTCTCCTCCGGTACCGACATCCAGGCATTGGCAGCGTTGATAGACCAGAGAGTCATGGCTATTGAGCGCAGTCTGGCGGCTCTCCTTGCGGCATGGACACCCTCAGAACCGCGACAGACAATTCTACCGGTACCGGTACCGATAGCATCGACATCGGTGTCTGCTTTGCTGGTACCCATTCATCCGATGACCTCCGGTACCGATACCCTGGTACCGGTTACTCCCGGTACTGACTTCGGTCGGTCGGTACGGGTATCGGGCTCTTCAAGAGCATCCGGACAGACGGTACTTCGAGTCCTCAGAAGAATCTGAGGATTCTGACAGTTCTGTCGATGCAGCGATGCTTCTCCCAGAGGAGCCCTCCTCCCCCAAACACAGGATGTCTCCTAAAGAGGATATTTCCTTCCAGGATTTTATCAGGGAGGTAGCTTGGGGCCTGTCCATTACTGTGGCCCCTGAAACAGAGCCAAGGGCCAAGGAGTTGGAAATTCTACAATATCCCAAAACTCCTAAGGAGGCAGCTACCTTGCCCATTCATGAGATTTTATATGATCTCAGGTTAAGGATGTGGGAGACACCTCTTACCAGCTTTCCTCAATCTCGCAGACTGGATACTATGTATCGAGTCCCTCCTTGTCCTGGTTTCCATAAGACTCAGCTTCCTCACCACTCTATTGTAGTGGAATCAGCTATAAGAAGGATCAAGAGTGCAAAGAGGCATGCCTCTAATCCTCCAGGACGTGAGTGCAGAACCCTGGATGCTTTTGGACGTTGGGTCTTCCAAGCTTCCATGCTTTCTGCCAGGATCAGTTCCTATAGTCTTTACATGGGAATGTTCCTGAAGGAGGTCACAGATGATTTAGAAGCTTTAAGTCCTATTCTTCCTGAGGATAGAAGACAGGATTTTCTCACTTGGGTCAAACATGCCCAAGATGTTTCTAAATTTTCCAACCGTGCAGCCTTTGACTGCTTTGAGTGCATAAGCAGAACCTCGGCTATTGCCATAGGTGCACGTAGAATTGCTTGGCTCCAGGCATCTGATCTAGAGCTCTGGGTACAAGAGAAATTGGGAAATATCCCTTGTACTGGTGAGAACCTGTTTGGTAAGGATTGGCAAGAAAAGGCCAATGAAATGGATGCTGAAAATTCCACCTTGGATAGATTATCCAAGTCCACTGCTGATCCTGCTAGAAAGAAATTGTTCAAAAAAACCATTCTTTTCTAAAAAGAAAAGATTTTATCCTTATGTTCAGCAGGGACGTTCTGCAGGTCAGCTTGCCAGGAAAGGTCAGCAACCACCCAAACAGAAAAAAGCAAAGACTGCTAGGCCTCAGCCGGCCCAGCAGGCTCAGCCTCCACAGGGCCTTTGACTCTCAACTAGAGAACTTAGCCTTCCTGGCTCTCGAGGGACCGGAGCCTTCCACCATTCCAGGAAGGTTATGTCATTTTGCCCACAGATGGGGAAAAATAACAGCAGAGCATTGGACACTCTCCATCATAAAGGAGGAGTACAAGCTTCATTTTTCAAGCATGCCCCCTCCCACAATGGTAAAGCAGTTCAATTCTCCGACCTCTCTCATCAACCTGTTAGGTCAGGAGGTCACCATCCTTCTTGCCCAAGGGGCAATAGTAGAAGTACCCATTCATCAGCAGGGTACAGGGTTCTATTCCCCTTATTTTCTTATCTCAAAGAAAACAGGGGGTTACAGACGAACTGAGACTAATCACAGAAATCAAGGACTTCCGAAAACAGCTGAAGACAACCCTGTTCATTGAACACTATGGCCTCACCCCCTTAAGCCAACATTCAAGACAGAACTTCGGTCCCTCCTACCACCCTAAGACTGTATATAAGAATGTATAATAGCTCACGATGTATTATAGCGCACCATGTTGAAAATCCAACTCTAATCAATCCCCTCCTACACCTACACAACACTATCTCCACTGCATGTAGACACTTGCCCCCCCTTGATTGTTTGCCGTGAAACCACCTTGATTGAATGATAAGGCGGTATATAAATAGCATTAAATAAATAAATAAAATAAATACATCTTAGACCTCAGAGAATTGAACAAATTCCTTGTCAAGGAGAAATTCAAGATGATTTCTCTCGGATCTCTGCTGCCATACCTTCAGAGTCAAGATTGGCTTTGTTCTCTAGATCTCAAGGATGCGTACACTCATGTCCTCATCCATCCAACCCACAGAAGGTTCCTTCGGTTCCTTTTTCAGCAGAAGCACTACCAATACAGGGTGCTTCCTTTTGGCCTGGCCTCAGCACCAAGGGTGTTCACGAAATGCATGGCTGTAGTAGCAGCATTTCTACGCACTCTAGGAATATTTGTCTTCCCTTACTTAGACAACTGGCTCATTCGAGCACCAACAGAGTCAGAGGCCAGGACTTCTCTATCCTGCATGATGCGTATCCTTCAGTATTTAGGGCTGGTAATAAACATCCCAAAATCCAGTCTAACTCCTACTCAGTCTCTGGAGTTCATAGGAGCTTTGCTGGATACCACAAGGGCAAGGGCCTATCTCCCCCAGGCTCGTTGCCTTCGCATGGTGCAGTTAGCTTCTCAAGCAGTGCTAAAGCCTCATCTCACTGCTCGAGAAATGTTACAACTACTAGGCCACATGGCATCTACTGCACATGTGGTTCCCTATGTTCGCCTCCATATGAGGGCAGCCCAGTGGACTTTATCCACTCAATGGACCCAGGCATCACGATGCCTGTCAGACAAAATAGCAAACACAAGTCGCCTTATTTTGTCCCTCCAGTGGTGGAAGTCCACTCAAAATCTGTTGCTGGGGGAGAGGAAGTGACGTCACCGGAGCCGATGGCGGCCTGAAAGAGCTGCTCCGGCACCGATCCGGCCGTTTAAAGTCATATTGCGACCCCCCGGAGGTGGAAAGTGGTGGTCCCGGGTGCGGGAAGCGGCCGGAGCTGACCGCGACGGCTGGAACGCCGGCGGCGGTTTAATTTGGCGGCAGAGAGCCGCGTGAGCGGGAGGCCTATACAGCCGCGTGGAGGGCAGAAATGGCGCCCGGAGGCCTCACAGAGGCGGCGTGAGTGGCGCATTTACCCAGCTGTCCCATTCCTCCGAGAGAGAAGAGTGCGGAGCACAGGAGTGCTGGAGGAGGGCAATGAACCTGGCAGCAAACAGAGGCTGAGGAGGGAGCCCACAGGACCGGAGACAGTCCTAAAACTGTGAGTTTGCAGTGCTAGAGTCAGAGGGCACTGGGAGGACCTGGTGCAGCACGGAGCAGAGTGACAGTATTGTGTAAGGCTGCCCTTAGTGACAGCAAGGGTGAAGAGTGAAAGACCAGTACAGAGCTAGACTGCATAATCTGGGGCAGAAATGACCACTAGAAGGAAAGCGGCAGATCTTAAAGAGTTTGCCTACCCTGGATCGCATGGAGGGAAGGGAGAAGCCGGCCAGGCAGGGCATAAAAAGCCACCTGATGGACAAGAAGAGCAGAGTGAAGAAGTGGAGAGGGAGAATGTAACAGCTCTTGGGCAGGAAACTATGCAACATATCACCAGAGCGGAGCTTAGAGACTGGTTTCTTGAAATTAAAAATGAGGTGCAATCTGTGAAGAATGAGTTGAATGAGGTGTTGGGTCCCCTGAAGGAGGAAGTCGGCGAGTTGGTGTGTAGAATGGGAGATCACGAGAACAGGTTACAAGAACTTGAACAACAACAGGAAGAAGAGACCCAACGGAATGTGAAGTTAGGATCTCAATATGAAGTTCTACTATATAAGCTGGAGGATCTGGAGAACCGTTCGCGACGCAACAATTTGAGACTCCGTGGGATCCCAGAGGAAAAGGAGTTTATGGACAGTGAAAAGGTTGCGCGATCGGTGTGCCTGGAAGCTCTCCGACAAGGTGGAGAAGAGGTGACAGCTATGGACATACAGTTGGAAAGAGCGCACCGTGCATTGGGCAAACCAGTTGGCAATAAACCACGAGACATCATCATATGCCTAGCACGGTATAAAATCAAAGAGAAAATTGTGCATAAAATACGGAGAGCAGGAGCCTTCATGTGGCAAGGGTACCCGGTGCACATATATGAGGACCTTTCTGCGGGCACGTTGCAGCGGAGGAGAGCTATGCAACCTGTTACACAAATCCTGCGGAGGGAAGACATTAAATATCGATGGCTTCATCCATTTGGACTCTCGTTCACAGTTAAAGGGCGACCGTGGCGGCTACAGACTCCGGAGGAGGCAATGCAGGCCCTTCGGGAGGCAGGACTGAGCACCACGACGGAAGGTGTGGGGGCAGGTATTGCACCTGGCGGGTGGCGGGGGCGGGGTGGGGGCAGCCCACAGCACCGGCGTGCAAGGACTGCACACCCAGGGCGGGAGCTGCAAGCCGCCCAGCTGCCGGAAGACACTTGAAGGTCTTTGTGGACTGATAGCAGGTTGGTTTAACTGTTGAAGGGGGCAGGTGGAGTGTTATGTCTCTGTCTGACCCTCTTGGTAACATATAGGACTTGTGTAATGTAATTTGGGGAAGAGAAGGGAGGGGAGTTGGAGAGCGGGTGGTGAAGGGGAATGAGTAAGAGGATGGGAGGGGGAGGAGGATTCCGGGAACAGGGGGGAGGGGAGAGGGGGGACGGAAGGAGGGGTATTGAGGGTGTGGGAGGGGCATGTGGAGAGGAACAGGGGGGCAGAGGGGATGAGTAGGTGACAGAGGGAGGCGGGTGAGTGGGTTGGTAGCCGGGGGGGGGGGGGTAGAGATGAGAATAAGTGTTAGGCTGGGGAAGGTAGGGGGCGCACTACTCCTGAGTTATCCTCTGGAAATGATGGAGGATATGGGGGGGAAGGGGGGGGAGGGGGGGAAGGGGGGGAGGCTTTGAGGGGGTTCAAAGAGGTTCGACGGGTGAGGAGAGGAGGAGGAGGAGGAGGGGGGAGGTATGGGGCAGGGAGGGTGGGTGGCGGGTTAGGGGGAGGGGGGGGTGGGAAGCAGAGGAAGTTGCGGATTATGACCTTGAATGTCAAAGGGCTGCGTTCCAGACAGAAACGACGGTTGGTGGAGATGGAGGGTAAACGAACAGGTGCTGATATTATGTGCATACAGGAAACTCATTTGCGGGTGGGGCAGGAATATATGTTAGAATCTCGGCAGTACCCTACGGTGGTTCTGGCGGGCCAGAGACTAAACTCTAGGAAGGGGGGGGTGGGCATCCTGATAGGGGGGGAGTATCATAACCTGGTGAAGGAGGTTCGACGGGGAAAAGGAGGTAAATGGGTGGGGGTGCTGCTGCAAATTGAAAGGGAGGAGGTGTGGGTGATCAGCTGGTATGGCCCCAATGAGAAACAGGGGGAGGCCTATGAGCAATTTTTGAAGGAGTTGGAGGGAGTGGGGAATATTCCAATAATACTGGGAGGAGATTTCAATTTGACGTGTAACCCCAGAATTGACACTAGCGGGGGGCAGGGGTGGGGGGGGCGAAGGGATAGACAAAGCCTGCATAAATTGAGAGAATGCCTGGGTTTGGTGGATGTTTGGAGGAGCTGGCATCCGGGAGAACGGAAATATACATACTATTCCCCAGTACATAGCACCTACAGTAGGTTGGATATGATATGGGGGGGTGGAATTTGGCTGGATAGAGTACAGGATATAGAACATGGTTCGATCACTTGGTCCGATCATGCCCCGGTGAGTGTCTGTTTCGATCTGGGTCGGAAAGAGGATAGCCTCAAATTTTGGAGACTCAACAACTCTCTGTTAGAAGAGGAGAAGCATGTGGGGAAGATTAGGGCTCATATACAGGACTACCTCCAATTTAACGATACAGGGGAGGTGTCTATGGGGGTACTCTGGGATGGTTTAAAAGCGGTGATGCGTGGCCAGTTGGTTAGCCTAGGGGCGCGGGTGAAGCGGGAAAAAGGGGCTGCGGAAAGTAAATTATTGCAACAGCTGCGGCGTTTAGAGGGGGTACATCAGAAGGTGTCGGATCCAAGCATCCTTGCGGAGCTCATTAGGGTTAGAGCGGAGCTGAGTACACTGCGGGCCCAGGAGATAGCATTCCAGCTTGCGGTACTGAAGCAGGCCCATTTCGAAGGCGGGAATCGGGCGGGGAAGATACTGGCCAGTCGCCTGAAGGGGCGGCGGCAAGCAGCGCATGTGGATGGTATTAGGAACACTAGAGGGGACTGGATCCATACCTCAAAGGGTATTAGGGGGGTGTTTCGGGAGTACTATCAGAAATTGTATGAAAGTGAGTTGGAGGTGGGAGGGCAGGACACGGCTGACTTTTTGGAGGAATGTGGTCTGTCGCAAGTGACCGCGGAGGAAAGAGAATATCTTGGGCAGGAAATCCGGGAGGAGGAGGTGCGGAGGGCTATAACTACACTGAAATTGGGAAAGGCGCCAGGGTTGGATGGGTATACGGCAAAGTTCTTTAAGGTCTTCTCAGACCAGATCACGCCCCTCTTTACTAAGGTAGTTAATAAGGTGCTACAGGGGGAGGGCCTTCCGCGCACAATGGCGGAGGCGGGTATAACGGTCCTGCCGAAACCAGGTAAAGATAAGGGGGTATGCGGCTCATACCGACCTATCTCCTTGATAAATTTGGACGCAAAGTTGTTGGCAAAGATTTTGGCGAATAGAATTCAAGATGTGGTTCCGCACCTGATTCATCCGGATCAGACGGGTTTTGTGAAGGGGCGTCAGGGTAGTGATAATGTGAGAAAAGTTTTGAATGTCATGTGGCATCTTCAGCGTACCACCGAGGAGGCAGTGTTAATCACAGTAGATGCCGAGAAGGCATTCGACCGGGTGGAGTGGTCGTTTATGTTTCAGGTCTTGGAGACCATGGGGTTTGGAGGGAGGTATATTAGTTGGATTAAAGCGCTTTACCAGGGACCGCGTGCTAGAGTTAGGGTGAATGGCGGGTACTCTGAGAGTTTTGAGCTCCATAGAGGTACTCGACAGGGATGTCCCTTGTCACCCCTCTTGTTTGCACTGGCTATAGAGCCGCTGGCAGCCTATATCAGACGGGTGACGGATATTAAAGGCGTGACGATTGGTGGGAGGGAAGAAAAGATTGGGCTGTTTGCAGATGATGTTGTCTTCACCCTGACCCAGCCCCTTACAACTCTACCGGTGCTCTTGACGGCTATACACAGGTACAGCCGCCTCGCGGGATATAAAATGAATCAAGGGAAGACGGAATTGTTGGGATTTAATTTGACGCCCAGGGTGGAAGAGAGCCTCCGACACCACTTTAAGTTTCGGTGGGTGGAGGGGAGATTTCGGTATTTGGGGATCCAGTTAGGGACCCCTCTTGTTCGGCTTAAGCAATGGAACTATCAAGGTTTGATTGAGACTGTCCGGCAGGATCTATCCCGGTGGCGGGGGTTGTATTTGTCTTGGCTGGGCCGCATTGCGGTGGTAAAAATGAATGTACTCCCACGGTTATTATTTGTGTATATGTCTCTGCCGTGTAGGCTGGTTAGAAAAGAAATAGATCGGATGCAAAATCTCCTGCTGCAATTTATTTGGGATGGTAAGCGCCCGAAAGTCGCCAGGGCAACCATGTATAGGTTAAAAGCAGAGGGGGGATTGGGAGTCCCGTCGTTGCTCCGATATTATGAAGCGGCGCAACTTCGGGCGCTGTTTGCTTGGAAGGAGGGGGTGGAGAGACCTGGCTGGGTGGAGATGGAGGAAGGGGAGGGGGCAGTGGTGGGGGCATGGATATGGGACCCTGGAGGGGGGGGGACGGAGAAAGGGGATGGGAATCCCTATCGCGAACTAACAAGACAGGTTTGGGTGAAATGGAAGCGGTTTTTGCTAGAAGGGAAACAAGTCTCCCGCGAAACTCCACTTCAGACTTTAATGACGGGCAGGATGGGTGAGGCAGCAGGGGTTTTTCGGAGGTGGGGGGCGAAAGGATTACGGAAAGTGGGTCAATTGGTGGAGGAAGGGGGGCACATTCGGGGATTTGAGGTGCTGCAACGGCAATATGGTTTGGAGGAGTCCGATAGATTTGCCTATGTAAGTCTGTGGTATCGGCTTCAACAGCGGGAGGTGAAGCAGGATTGGATGGCGAAGCGCACGCAGTTTGAGGAGATGATGGGGAGTGCCGGGATGCCCACTCGGATTATTTCAAAGTTATACAAACTTCTGGGGGAATATCAACAGGGCCCTATAAGGGGTCAGTTGCAATGGGAGGAGGAGCTGGGGGGGCAATGGGATGTTGAGCGGTGGGAAAGAATTTATATCAGAACCCATAAATTGGCTCCGGGAACAGCTATGCTGGAAAACAGCTATAAGCTACGGTTCAGAATGTACTGGACACCGGTGTGGCTGCACGCCCTTTACCCGGCGAGTTCGGATAGATGCTGGAAAGGGTGTGGGGATAGAGGTGATTTGCTGCATATGCTGTGGGGATGTACGATAGTTCGGGATTATTGGCGGGAGGTGGAAAGCCTTACGGCAGCCATTACAGGGGTGCAGGTGGGTTTTACCCCTAGTGTGGTGATTCTGAATGAAGGTGTGCTGGGAGGGGGAGGGAGAGAATTGAATAGACTACAGGGGTACTGTGTCATTGCCGGGAGGATGGGTCTGCTGCAATGGTGGAAGAAGAAACAGGATGTTCCCCCAATAGCGGAGTTGGTGGGGCGAATAGAGCAGCTTAGGGGGTAATGTGCAATAGAAGCTCATCACAAACATACTGTCCACAGGTACACAAAGGTGTGGGAACGATATGAGAATTGGAAGTCAGTAGGGGGTGGGGGGTTTTAGTATAAAATCATGGTCAGGGTTGTAGTATACACTCCTTGTCCCCTCCACCTGTGGGGGTGTCGGGTAGGCTGTTTCCTGTATGCACCTCTGCACTTCTGCACCTCGGGTTAAGATTTGCCGTGGTTACTATTTGTCAGCTCACCGCTGCTTGTATGGTGGGGAAGGGGATCTTCTGCTTTACGGGAGGGAGGGAGGTTTGGGTTGGGAGGTCTAGGGCTAGCGGGAGTAGAGGGGGGTGGATATTATTTGGGGGGGGGGGGTCTCTTATTATTACGGTTAATGTGTAGTCTGTGGTCTCTATGCTTGTATGGTCCACAATAGACGAATCTTTGCCTGTATAAACTGTAGAATGTATAAACTGTACAAGATACAATGTATGAAGTGCAAAACAGAGTATGGGGGATAACAGAAAATGGAGTAGCACTATGGGCGGGGTTCTACCCCACATGCCGATGACACTGTACAGAATGTTTTTTTTTTGCTTTGTGTTTTTGTGTCGGGGGGGGGGGGTCCCCGAAGTATGTTCTGTATTGCTTGTTATGTTGAGTGCTAATAAAAACTTTTAAATTAAAAAAAAAAATCTGTTGCTGGGGTCCCCTTTTCAACAACCTCTACCCCAAGCAACTCTCACAACAGATGCTTCTCCAATGGGTTGGGGAGCTCATCTGCAAGATCTCTCCACCCAAGGCACCTGGTCTCCACAGGAGACTCATCTACATATCAATCTTCTGGAACTCGGAGCAATCTTCCTTGCTCTTCAAGTGTTCCATACCCTGCTCAGCTACAAGACAGTCCTCATCCATACGGACAATCAAGTAGCCATGTTCTATGTGAACAAGCAGGGGGGAACAGGCTCTCCGTTGCTTTGCAACGAAGCTTTGCGACTATGGGCCCTCGCCAGAGAGCATCAAATTCATCTCCTGGCAGTGTATCTTCCAGGCATACAAAACTCTCGGGCAGACTCAGTCGAGTTCTGCTTCCACACAAGTGGTCTCTGCATGTAGACCAGGTGGTCAAGATTTTTAAAATTTGGGGAACCCCGGACATAGACCTCTTTGCAAGTCTGTGGAATGCCAAACTTCCCCGGTTCTGTTCCAGAATTCCGGCTCAGGGGGCTCAGGCCAGGGATGCTTTCCTCCTTTATTGGGGTCAAGACTTCCTGTATGCCTTTCCACCCATTCGCCTAATTCCCAAAACCCTGTTCAAGCTTCAGAGAGACAGAGGCCACATGATTCTCATAGCTCCACATTGGCCACGGCAAGTGTGGTACCCTCTGCTTCTACATCTCTCTCAAGCTCCCACCCTGGAGTTAGGGTCTGCTCCAGATCTCCTATCTCAGGAGGACGGAATGTTATTGCATCCCAATCCCCAGTCTCTGCATCTCAGGGCTTGGTTGCTGAAGGCCTAGATCTCCATGATCTCAATCTCCCTAAGCAAGTAAAAGATATTCTTTTTGCTTCCAGGAAACCTTCCACGAGATGCTCTTATGCTTTCAAGTGGAAAAGGTTTACCATATGGTGTTCACAAAAGGGTCTTAACCCCCTTGCGATACCTCTGGAATCATTGCTGGAGTATCTCCTTCATTTATCCAATGCAGGTCTTAAGACTAATTCAGTAAGAGTCCATTTGAGTGCTATTGCAGCTTCCTTTAAGCCTCTAAATGGACAGCCTATTTCCTCTCATCCTCTTTTATAGCAAAATTTATGAGAGGCCTTCTTCTAACTAAGCCTCCCATTAGGCCACCACCGGTGGCATAGGACTTAAACCTGGTTCTTGGGCAGCTTATGAAGCCCCCTTTCGAACCTTTAGCTACTACCTCCTTGAAATCCCTTTCTTGGAAGGTTATCTTTCTCATCGCAATCACATCAGCACGCCGCATTAGTGAGTTGCAAGCGCTAGTAGCTGATCCACCTTATACAAGGTTCCATCATGACAAGGTAGTCCTTAGGACTCATCCACACTTTATGCCAAAGGTGGTCTCGCCTTTTCACCGGAACCAAGCGGTCTACCTACCTGTGTTTTTTCCAAGGCCTCATGCATCAAATGCAGAGAGGAATCTTCATACCTTGGACTGTAAAAGAGCTTTAGCCTTTTACTTACAAAGAACACAGCAACATAGAAAGTCCTCTCAACTCTTTGTTGCTTTTGATCCTTCTCATTTGGGACTTCCAGTCTCCAAGAGAACATTGTCTAACTGGATTGCTCAGTGTATTTCCTTCGCCTATCAGAGTAAGAACCTTTCTCTGGAGGGCCATGTCACAGCTCACAACATGAGAGCCATGGCATCCTCAATGGCTCATCTGCACTCTGTGTCTATCGACGACATCTGTCGAGCAGCCACTTGGGCCTCGGTTCATACCTTCACAGCCCATTACTGCTTGGACAAGGACTCCCGCCGGGATGCCTTATTTAGTCAGGCTGTTCTCCAACACCTGTTCCATACCTAATCAACTCCTACCCACCATCCCTGGTAGGATGCCAGAGATCCATGGGGGGAAGTGGAGCCCTTCTCAGGGACACACAACCTCTGGGGTCTCTCCCTGGCATCTAAAGCTAGGGAGTCCCCATATGTGATTACATTCCTGCTTGTTCCTGGAGATAGCATAGTTACTCACCTGTAACAGGTGATCTCCGGGAACAGCAGGAATTTAGTCCTCACAACCCTCCCACCTCCCCTAGGAGTTGTATCTCTCTATCTCTTTCCTTTCCCTCTCTCTCTCTTTGTCTCAGCTTTAAAACTCAACTGGAGAGAGGCAGTTGGGAAAGGCGGGAAGACAGCACGCAGGCGCTGTGGGATGCTCCCAAAAGCTTTCTAATTGGACGCTGGGGAGCGTTCCCGTGCAGGCTCCGTTGGTACCAACGATACCCATATGTGAGGACTAAATTCCTGCTGTTCCCGGAGATCACCTGTTGCAGGTGAGTAACTATGTTTGATGCTGGAAAGGGGAGAAAAAAATATTATCTCCCCTTTCCTGCC
Source organism: Ichthyophis bannanicus (assembly GCA_033557465.1). Lineage (NCBI taxonomy): Eukaryota > Metazoa > Chordata > Amphibia > Gymnophiona > Ichthyophiidae > Ichthyophis > Ichthyophis bannanicus. The sequence continues at coordinate 703,444,806 of CM066032.1, forward strand.
TCTCCTCCAGATCATATGTTTTAAAATCTTTGTCCCTATATGCTATGTCAGAGACCATCGATTAATTTTAGTACCTGCCCTCTGGACTGGCTTCATCAAGTTTTGTATTTTTACAAAGATGCAGTCTTTAGAGCTACATATAGTACTCCAAATGATGTTCTCATAAGACTTATGCAGAGGTGCTGTCATCTCCTCCTTTTTCCTGCTGCCCTTCCTCTTGGTACATTCAAGCATCTTTCTGGCTTTTGCTGTTACCTTATCTTCCTGTTTGGACACCTTAAGATCATTAGTTCTCTGTGGACAAGGAGGGAAGATGCAGGCACACTTGATGGTGATGTTCTCTGGACAGCTCCAGTGCAGTGCTGTTCTCTAGTTCTAAGGTTGGTTGTTTTTTCATAAAGCCTATGAAAGAGTGTGGGAATCGGCACCTGTCCTGACACTAAGGGGTATGTTCCTTATCGTCCCTTAAGTCAAGTCCCGAACCTCTGGGTAATGCACCTCCTCCAGAAGTTTGGAGACTGAGCATGTCATCTTTTGAAGACAGTAGTACTAATAGAGTAGGCACCACCCCTTCTGTCCAGTACGCAGTCTCCAAGCAACTGGAGGTGGTGAGCCAGAGGGCTGGACTCACTGAGGATAACTAAAAGGATTTGTAGTTAATTAGGTTTTTGGGGTTTTGATTTGTCTATTTCAGCTTCTGGTTAGAGCACTTTATTTTTCAATTACTAGTTCCAAGGTAAAAATATTCTAAACAGGAAAAGAAAATTCTGAACGGAGGAGCCCCCCCCCCCCCCCCTTGGTTCTAGTTGGTGGGATGGTGAGCAGGAGCTGGATTGACCAGAGACGAGCACCTGATCCCTCTGTTGGGTGAGGAGCTGTCAGCCATGTTTTGCTTTGCTTGCAAGCATTTCTTTTCCCTGGAGTCCCCCGCAGCACTGACGCCTTTATTTCGAGCTGAGTGCGGGGGGGATCGGTACTCAGGCACAGCATGGGAGTAGATCCTCTTCTGGTGCAGCGCTGTTAGCTCAGTCCCCGATTTCGTAAGTTTGCCAAGCATTGGAGAGGGCATCGAGCACGTTTTGAAGGAGAAGGTGGGGACAGCGTGGTATGGCCTGTATTCCCACTGGAGGCCTGCTAGAGTGCGGTTACCCGTGCAAGCTTGCAACCGCTTGGGAAGACTCGCGGCTGTGCAGGAGAGCAAGGTCCGTAGTTTTTGCTTTAGTTTTATTTTGGTTTTCTTTAGTTTTAGTTTCTTGTTTTGTTGCCTTAATGCAGGTTTTAGCGGATCTCTCGCCCTCTCAGTTCAGTTTTGGAGCCGGTCAATTTTGAGCCTTTCCAGAAAAAAAAACAAAACCACTTGGGTAGGAAAAGAGAGGCAAGCAGTAGGGGCTGCAGCCCCTTGCCCGTCCCGGTTGGGAGGGCACTGTTTTCACCTCGGTTTGCTGCTCTATTTTGGGCTCGTGAAAGCTGGTGTAAGAAACAGCAGGAGCCAAGGGCTTGGACTCCGGTTTTGTAGAGCTGGTATGCCGGCAGGGCCGCAGTGTCTGGTTTGTGGGACCAGGCGAGGCACAGTCTCGGAGGCTGACATTTGCAGGAGGTGCACTCAAGAGGCCACCGCAATGGTGCAGTCCCTACAGGAAGTGTCAGAGCAGGGGGCCCCTACTGTCCTGCCTCTGGTCGAGCAGGTGGTGGCAGGGGCCACACCTGCCTCTCTGGGGCCATCCTCCGTTTCCCAGGCCATTCCCGGACCGTCGTCCTCACAGGGTCTAGCGGGAGGGGGAATCCCCGGGTTGTTTTCCCAGAGTTTGTTCTGCTGCTCCACCAGGTGTTCTGTTTGTGCCAGCAGAGGGCGGTGGGAGTGCCTGGGACGTTGGAGCAGAGTGGAAAGAGGCTGGGGGTACACAGAGGAACCAGGGATGCTCCTGTTGAAGCACCCTAAGCCCGTGGAGTAGAGGCAGGGCCCCACTTCAGTCTCTGAGAGACTCTAGGAGGAAGACCTCGACTCGGAGATGGATGTGGAAGGTGAACCCGAGGAAGGAGAAATTCCAGAACAGGAAGACCAAGCACGGATAGTCAGGGTATTCCGTAGAGAGGAAGTGCTGGCACTTATCATGGAATCGTTGAAGGCGCTGAAAATGCCTGTGGGACCTCCGGCGGAGGAGGAGACTCTGGAGGATCCTTTTCTGAGAGCAGTACGGAGGACGAAGTCTGCCTTTGCCATACATAGAGTGGTGCGGTAGATGATCCAGGTTGAGTGGGATCTGCTGGAGACTGGCCTTTGGGGACTAAGTTTATGACCTGCCTCTATCTGTTGGCGGATCAGGATAGGGAGCTTTTTCAGTCTCAGAAGGTGGACGCGGCAGTGTCGGCTGTCACTAAGAAGATGACGATTCCTGTGGAAGGAGTGGCGGCGCTGAAGGATGCACAGGATAGAAAGCTGGATGTGCTGCTTAAACAGGCTTTCGATGTCAATGCCCTTTCCCTTCAAGCCTCCATTTGTAGAGCTTAGGTAACGTAATTCAAAGGCATCAATTTTCTTCCTGTCTATCTTTTTCACTGTCTAGCTTTCACATCCATATGATGTTATTGAAAATACCATGGCTTGAACAAGTCGAATCTTTGTATGGAGAGAGACATCTTTGCTCTTGAGGATCTTGTCTAGGTCTTTCATAGCCATTCTGCCAAGAGCAATGCGTCATCTGATTTCTTGACTGCTTGTTGCTTCTTTATTGATAGTTGATCCAAGTAGGTTAAAGTTGTTCACAATTTCAATTTCTTCTCCTTCAGCGATGAACCTGTTGATTATGCCAGTTGTCATGATCTATGTCTTCTTTACATTAAGGTGCAGGCCCATTTTGAGACTATGTTATTTGATTGTGAGAAGCAAATGTTTCAGATCATCTTCACTTTCAGTCAGTAATGTGGTATCATCAGCATAGCAAAGGTTGTTAAGTCTTCCACCAATCTTCATACCTCTGTTGTCTTCATACAATCCTGCTTCTCTGATTTGTTCTGCATATAAATTAAACAGGTAGGAGGAAAGTATGCAGCCTTGTCTTACACCTTTGCTTATATTAAACCATTCTGTTTCTCCTTGTTCCTTTCGAACTGCTGCTTCTTGATCAGTGTGCAGATTGTGCAAGAGTACGATCAGGTGTTCTGGTATACCCATGCTTCTTAATGTGGCCCAGAGTTTCTCATGGTTTATACAATCAAAAGCCTTGCTATAGTCGATAAAGCACAAATAGATATCCTTTTGGTATTCTTTAGTCTTTTCAAGGATCCATCTTACATCCGCAATGATGTCTCTCGTTCCTCGCCCTTTCCTGAACCCTGCTTGCACTTCAGGTAGTTCTTGTTCCAGGTATGGTTGTAGTCTCTTTTGAATAATCTTCAGTAGAATCTTGCTGGCGTGTGGGATCAGAGCGATTGTGTGATAATTTCCACAGTCAGTTGGATCACCTTTCTTTAGTATTGGTATAAACACAGATCTTTTCTAGTCATTTGGCCATGATGTTGTCTTCCATATTTCTTGGCAGAGCCTTGAAAGTACGGTAACAGCTGCATCAGATTGCTGTAATACGTCTATGGGAATGCTATCAATGCCTGGTGCTTTGTTCTTTGTTAAGGCTTTCAATGCTGCTTTAACTTCTTCTTTCATCACCAATGGTTCCCGATCATAAGGTACAGGTTGAAACGGCTGTTGGTCCACTTGATCTTTATCATATAAAAACTCTGTATATTCCTTCCACCTTTTCTTGATCTTCTCAGCATCATTCAACATAGAACCTTGAGCATCTTGTAACATTCCAATTCGAGGCTGGAACTTTTTCTTTAACTCTCATAGCTTTAGGAAAGCTGATCTTAAAAGAGCAAACCACTCATGAATGCAGCAAAATATGACCTTGAGAATATACCACTGGAATTTATAGACTGCCTGCAAAATCGATTTGCTGCTTTAGTTACAAATGACAGAGCTCCAGAAGAGTTATGGAATGACATCAAGAAGGTTGTATTGGAAGAAAGCGAGATGTCTCTACAAAATGTGAAAAAGCAAAAATGGATGACGGAAGAAACTCTGAAAATTGCCCAGAAACACAGAGAAGCTAAAGCCAGAGGAGAAAGAAAGACAATAACAGAACTCAACAGAGATTTCCAACGTGCAGCAAGACAGGACAAAGAAAAGTACTACGACGACGCATGCAAGGAAATAGAAGCAGAAACTATTAGAGGACTCTCAGCAGTTAGAACCCGACAAATGGTCTCTAGACAGTTAATTCCAACATGCATATTCAGAAGATGGGACTTCCTAATTCTAGATCTTTCTGCCTCTGCAGATAACTCCAAATGCCCTCGCTTCTGCTCTCTTGGGCCAATGCCATATCACCTACATCAAGATGCGTTTGCTATCTCCTGGGACACCAGCCTGCTATATGCCTTCTCACCCATTATACTCATTTCCAGAGTCTTCCAGAAATTTCTTCAGGATTGGGCCACAGTAATCCTCGTAGCCTCCAATTGCCCCTGACAGTTTTGGTTTTCAGTCATACTTTCACTTCTGACCTACTCTTCACTGCTACTCAGCACCCACCCTTCCCTACTGACCCAACAGAATAGCCAATTGCTCAAGCCCAACCTTTGCAGTCTGTCTTTAACAGCTTGGATATTTAAGGCTTCCAATTTTAGAAGTTGTTCGTCAGATCATGTTGGCATCCAGGAAAAGCTCAAGAAAAGTCCTATTCTCTGAATTGGAGCTATTTTCACAATGGTGAGTTGAAGATGACCAACACTTCTCCTATGAGCCAGCTTACCTTATGCATTATTCAGATTCAGGCTTACAAACTTCGTCTGTACGTATGCATCTTGTTGCAGTTTCAAATTATCATACGAAGATGAACGGCAGACCTCTGTCCCATCATATCTGGCTAGCTAGGTTCATGCGTAGCCTGGCCAATATTCATCCACCACTCTGCAGATTGACTCCAGCCTGGGACCTAAACTTATCTGCATTAATGTATCCACCTTCTGAGCCCCTAGCAGAGGCATCGCTTAAGCATCTCTCTTGGAAGACCATTTTTCTTATAAGCATTTCATCAGTATGCTATATTAGTGAGGTTCAAGCCTTGGTGCACTACTCGCCCTACACCCTATTCCTAGCAACTAAAGTTGCACCCATCCCAAATTATTGCATAAAGTGGTTACCTCTTTTCATTTGAATTAGTCCATTGTCCTTCCAGTGTTCTTTTCCAAGCCCCATGCATCGGAGGCTGAAATGAATCTGCACTCTGACCATAGAAGGGCATTTCTCTACTTTTTCCAGGCTATGCAGCAAATCCACAAAAGCTCTCAACTCTTCAATACATTTAATCCAAACAACCCTGGGCTTCCGGCATCAAAGCAAACCATATCATTATGAGTATTGGACTCTATCCGTTTTGTTTTTCTTTCTTTGGATTAGTCTAACCCAGAAAAAGTAACTCCACATCTCGGGGCAAAAGCTTCCACCACTGCAAACTGAAATTGATGTCGCTCTAACAAATACATGCAACACAGTCACCTGGTCCATAATTCATACTTTTACCAAGAATTACTACTGCAGCAGCTATGATGTCTCCTAGTCAGACAGTGCCTTCAGACAGTCTGTGCTGCACAACCCTTTTTTGCCTTGCATAATGAATACTCCACCTCACTTCTTAGGTTGTCTATCTCAGAATTTTTTAATCTCTATACAGTGACCCTCTGTTCTGGATTCACTATCAATTGTGCCTGCATCTCTCCTGCTTCTCCATGGAGAAAGCATAGTTAGTTTCTTCTAATGGGGGTTCTCCATAGACAGCAGGAGAATGCAGCCACACTTTTCCCTTATGCAAATCCCCCATTGCTTCCCATTTAACTTTGTAGATGCTTTGAAAAGACTGAATACTGTTAGTGTCGGGACAGGAGTTGATTCCCACTCTCTCATAGGCTAAAAATAAATCCTCAGCCTTAGAGCTAGAGGAGAGCACTGCACATTTGAGCTGTGCAAAGGACATCACCACCAAATGTGGCTCATTCCCCTACTGTCTATGGAGAATCCTCATTAGAAGTAAACAACGACGCTGGGCAGCGTTCTTTCATCTTGCTGTCTGACCCCGTGGAGGCTGAGGGAGCCGGTGCTGAGATTTCCCGGTGTGTGCAGGTCAGCTCAGCTGACGTCATTCTCTGCCCTGGATAAAAGCTTTGCTGTGAAACTTACTTCTGGGAGCGTTCTTTCATCTTGCTGTCTGACCCCGTGGAGGCTGAGGGAGCCGGTGCTGAGATTTCCCAGCGTGTGCAGGACAACTCAGCTGACGTCATTCTCTGCCCTGGATAAAAATCTCGCTGTGTCTATACGGCGTTCTGCCGTCGGCGTTTTGTTGGGGCTTGCTCTTAAGGGGCGTGTCCAAAGGGGCAGGATACACCCCTTGTGAGCACCTTAGGAGCTGGTTTGTCTGTAGAGGAAATGCCAGGAGAAAAGCGGAAGAAGAAGGCTGCTCAGGTAGCATCTCAGGCGGGGACTCTCGACAAACATGTGATTTCTACCCCACGACTGAAAAATCCAGGTACTGAACTTCCCTTGCCTCTGTCCAACGGAGCAAGTTTGAGCTCAGTGGAGCGAACTCCCCCTATCTCCCCCCCCCACCCCCCCCCCCCCCCCCCCCCGTTTTTTGGAAGTGTCTTCTGAATTCCAGAGCATTGTTTGCTCTCATAAGGACAATGTGCTCCCCAGTGTGGTGTCCTGGAAGGAGCCCCTTGTCCCTATTTCAGACCCCCAGGTTTCCAGGGTCTCGTTGTTAGATGTTTGGAAAATAGTATCTCGTACTGAGCAAGTTCTAGTTGATATTTTGTTCTTCTTTATGTCAATTCACTAAAGACACAGTTGCAAAATTTCAAACTTTAGATTCACAGGTGGGAGTTTTAAGCTCCGTGGTTGCTAATATGGCCACTCAAGTTAAATCTTGCGTTGAATTTCAATCTGCTCATTTAAAGGAGAGTGGAATATTACACCAGAAACTTGAGAATCTCGAAAACTTATCACGTATAAAAAATTTGAGGATATTACATTTTCCTGTTTATTCTTTGTTGTCCCCTATGATTCTGTTTTGGAAATACCTCAAGGACGTCCTCCTCTTGCCTCAGGCTGAATCCATTATTATTACTAAATGTTACTAAATCTTTCTATTAAAAATGTATCACCTGTGGTGAATGATGAGGGGGACATCCTTTCGGTCTCTGATAAATTTAATTTAACTGCTTTTTTAGAGGACACACATGATATTTCCTCTAGAGCAACGTTACTTGTTACTTTGGCTTCCGAGGAGGATAAGAGTATTATTTTTAAAGCCTATTTCAGAAAGAAAGAAGTAAAATTCTGTGGGGATTTTGTTTCAATCTTTCCAGATGTATCACGCAGTACTCAAGAACGTAGGAAAGCTTTTCTGGTGTTAAAGCCTAGGGTTCTTGCTCTCGGAGCAACTTTCTTTTTTTTTTTTTTTAATTTCTTTATTTAAAGTTTGTATAATAACAAAGCAAGTAGTATACAAATAAACGGACAAAACCTAAACAGAACCACACAAAATAGAATAAACAAAACACAATTAACCCAACCCCCCCCCCAGCTCCTTGCAAGTGGGTAAAACAACAGCATGATTAATACAGTGTAACAGGACCTTAGTGCGACAAACTGGCGACATATTCATCAAACAGTGCCCATTTTTCCATATTTATCAGTAAAGACCCCCTTATGATGTACCAAACTATAAGTTTTCTCATAGCTTGCGTAGAGAGATACAGAATTCCACTATACATTCCAATCCAAGTTATGCAAGTTTTTCCAATTGCAAAAAATAATTTTAAGAGCAATTGCTATCATAAAATTTAACAAAAAGTGATGTCTTCGAGGAAGTGGTAGAAAGCTTGCTGCTGACCGCAAGCATATAATGGACCAAGACAGCGGGGCTGAAAACTTTAGAACTGCCTGGATTCTATTCCAGGTTGGAGTCCAAAACCTTTGAACGCCGGGGCACTCTAATATCATATGGGACAACGTACCAGGCTGCTCATCACATGTCCAGCACCGCCCATTACTTTGCTTATCCCATTTAGATAGTTTTATGGGAGTGATAAGGGCGCGATGCATAAAGAAAAACAATGACTGTGTGAGCGCAGCAGATCTAGCAACTCTGGTTACGGGCCCCCAAATATGCGCCCACATATCCGGGGTAATCTCAAAACCCAAATCATCCTCCCACACTTTGGAAAGGCCTAACAGTGACCCCGGGGAACAATCTCCTAGAAACGTGTACAAACGGGAAATTGCCTTCGACTGGTCAGCAACTTCACTGATCTTCCCGACTAAGGAACAGGATTCTGGCAGGGAGGCAATATCCCCAACAATGGACTTGATACAGTGTTTCAGCTGTAACCACTGGAAGAAACAAACCTTCGGCAGTGAGAATTCTTTCCGCACCACAGCAAAAGCCTTCCACTGGTTCTCTGAGAGCAGCTGACCAACTGTCCAAATCCCACAATTCTGCCAGATCCTCCAAGCAAAGGTATTTCTCTTTATTTGGAATAATGGGTTCCGCCAAAGAGGCGAGGCTCTAGAAGGGAGGCTAGCAAGTGGCGCCCGAGAGGCCACAGCAATATAAGCTTCCTGAGTATTTATCACCACCCCCAGAGCACCGGTAGTATCTACGAGTCTAGACCCAAGGAGCACCTGTAACGGATAAGGGGAAGCTAAGCGGGCCTCAACTTCCAGCCATATGGGAGCATCCAGCGCGTCCCTGGGCCTACACCATAGCGCCCCTTGCTTTAAAATAGGCGCTATGTGATAACCATAAAAGTCTGGGAAAAATACGCCACCTTTGTCTTTAGGCATTTTCAATTTACGCAGCGCAATTCTAGAAGACTTCCCTTTCCATAAGAAGCTAAGCAAAGAGCGTTCAAGGGATCTATATATTGTTTGAGGTAGCAACAGAGGGAGCATACCCAATACGTAGTTCACTTTGGGCGCAACTGTCATTTTGATTGTTTCCAGCCTGCCCCACCATGACAAATGAAGGGGGGACCAGTGCAATACTAATCCCTTTACCGTGTCTTGCAATATCTTACTGTTGATATGAATGGTCTGGTCTAATGAGGCACAGTATCGAACGCCTAAGTATTTGATTGGGCCAGCCACCCACTGAAAAGGGAAAGCGGCCATAGAGGACGCGGTAGCGAGGCTGTTTAAGGGGAAAGCAACAGATTTATTCCAGTTGATCTTATAACCTGAAACTGACGAGTAATGCTCGATCACCTTTAGAATTTCAGAGACCGAACTAGGTTGGGTAAAAAGCAAAAGATCGTCTGCATAGGCTGAGAGTTTTACTTGCATATCACCTATTTCAATCCCTTTAATAAAATTGGATTGCCTAATGGCTAAATTAAGTGGCTCCAAAGCTAAATTAAAAAGTAAAGGGGATAATGGGCAGCCTTGCCGGGTACCTCTAAGTAGAGCGAACGATTGTGACAGCAAGCCGTTTGCAAATATACGTGCTGTCGGCTTGGCATATAATACTTTCAACATATGACAAAAGGTCGGGCCGAAACCAAACCATCTCAGGACTTCAAACAGGAAATTCCACTCCAATCTGTCAAATGCTTTTTCAGCATCCAGAGCTAAACCAACTAGCGGGAGATCCAGGGTGTTAGCTTTAAAAATCAGGTTACACAATAGTCGGGCATTATCTGCAGTTGAGCGCATCGGGATAAAACCACATTGGTCCGGGTGCACTAGACCAGGAAGCACTCGCGTCAATCTCCTTGCCAATACTGTTGCATACATTTTGTAATCCGCGTTCAGTAACGATACAGTAACGATAATTGCCGACTCTAGTGGGGTCCCTTCCCGGTTTCTCAAGAACAACAACAGTGGCTTCGGATAAACGTCCAGTCTCTACCCGAACCTCTTGCAACGAATGAAAGTATTGCAACATCCAAGGAGTTAGGTCCTTTGCAAATGTTTTATAAAACTCATTCGGGATGCCGTCTGGGCCGGCAGCCTTCCCATGGGCAAGAGAGCCTATAGCCTCATAGATCTCGTCCTCCCTCAGAGGGGTGTCAAGCTCCCTGACCTGGACATCAGTTAAAGCTGGGTGTTTGATATGGCCCAGAAATCCCTGGATCTGCTCTGGAGAGGCATCTGTTTCAGAGTCGTATAATTTGGCATAAAACTTAGAGAAAGCATCCAAAATTTGTTCATTATTGTTTAACACATGCTGTTCATCATCCACTAAAGTAGTTATGTGTGCTCTATTACGTTTACCTTTTAACATTGCCGCCAACGAGCTGCCCGCCTTATTCTGTTCCACGTAATACTTTGATTGCTGGTGGTGCATAACCTGCTCAACTTCTGAGCTCAACAGAGAATTATACTGACATCGCAGCTTTTGCAATCTGGCTAAGATACAACTGGCTGGGTTGTTAAACCACAATCGCTCCCCCGCCTTAATTTGATCATCTAAAACCTTAAGCCGCGCTTTCCTTTGCTTGGCCGCCTTGATGGAATAGCTAGTGATCACAGCTCGCAATGTTGCCTTAAAGGCCTCCCACCAAGCCCAGCCCGCTGTATCTGAGGGGGCATTTATTTTAAAATAATCAGCCAGAGCCGTTCTAAGGGTAGTGCAAAAGTCCTCCTCAGAGAGAAGGGACCGTCGAAATGACCACTGTTCGGGGCCTTTCACCTCCTCCATTAGTTGAAGACTTAAGGTGATGGCAGAGTGGTCTGATATATGTCGGGCTTCTATACCTACAGAGGCTACACTTGGCACCAGCGGCTTGGAAATTAAAAAATAGTCAATGCGGGACAAAGAGTTGTGTGGGGTTGAGAAAAAAGTAAAATCTTTATCAGTAGGATAAAAAACCCTCCAAACATCTACTAGCCCTACAGAATCCATGCAAGCTTTGAGGACCAAACTGGCCTTGGAGTGACTCTCCCGTTTGCAAGGGTAGTGATCCAACAGGGGGTCCAATGTCATATTAAAATCCCCGCCCACCACCAGAGGAAACTGTGCCTCTTCCTGTAAGCTAGCGGTTAGTGACTGAAAAAATCCCGGGTCATCCATGTTCGGGGCGTAGATATTGTAGACCGCTAATTGCAAACCATTAACTAGCAACCTTACCATGGCCCATCTCCCTTCCAGCCCACTTCTGGAAACCTCAATCTTCGCCCCGAGTGAACTACGCACCAGGATAGCCACACCGTTTTTCTTCCGCGCTGCCGGCGCATGCCCAGCTAACGCGTAAAATCCTCCTGCTAGTTTCCTAGTTTCTTCCGTGCCTAAATGTGTTTCTTGAAGTAGAAGAATGTCAACATGATGCTTTTTGCCATAGCATAAGATCTTTTTTCTTTTAATTGGGTTTTGGATGCCCTTTACATTCAGAGACATTAGAGTAAGCCCACTAGAACCTATCGCCATCTTTATACATACAGTCATAAATCATATCTGCCAGAGCCGCATTACACATAATACAAAACTTACCCCTACACAAACCAACGAGCAAGGAGCTAACCCCAACCCAAAAAGGGCCGAAACCCACCCTCAGGTGAGACAGTGCAAGACTAATGGTCCCCGCTTACCCCATACTTACACTTGATGGATACCCCCCACCCATCCTTATTGACAGCAACACCCCATTGGCAATGGGGGAAGGTGTGCTCAGACATACCCTCCAATGCACATACCACATTTATCAAGAAAACATTAGCAATGGGCACCTTCTTTCCCCTCCACGAACAACTGGAGAAGGCCGGTTGGGCTACCAAGATGTACAAAACAGAAATGCACACGGGAACATTGCATCACCAGACAAGAAAGAAAAGGAAAAAAAATAACAAATAAGATACATAGGCAATGATGCAAATGCAGACATGCCCTAGACCGGCCTCCTGGGGCTTGCCACAGGGTCGCTGCCAACTACGATCTTTCACAGTTCGATAATCTTTTGTAGAGCAGCTCCCAATTGTCAACACATTTGAAGCGCCTCCTGATCTTCGATAAACGCTGCCAAAGACTTAGGGTCCTCGAAAACTTTGGTGGAATTGTTTAGAGTCACCTTGAAGCGTGCAGGGTAGAAGAGCCTGTAACGGGCTTGCAGTTTCTGCAGTCTGGGACGGAGAGCAAGGAATTGCATCCCCTTCTCAACCGTGGTTTTGCTGTAATCTGGGTAAAAAAACAGCCGCCTGCCCTCGAATTGCACCTGCGTCGCAGCTCTCGCAGCCTCCATAATTTGAGAAACATGTTGGAAACGTAACACACATAAAATCATGGGCCTTGGCTTGCCGTTGCGCACTTCCCCCCCGGGGGGGGATTCGGTGAGCTCTTTCAATCTCAAAAGATTGTTGAAATTCAATTTTTAACAGCTTAGGTATCCACGATTGCAGAAATGCAACAGGATTTTTCCCCTCTGCCCCTTCGGGGATGCCAGTTATTCGAATATTATTGCGGCGCGATCTATTGTTCATGTCCTCCACCGCCCGCTCCAGCTTCTCCACACGCTGCAAGGCCTGTCTAACTTCCTTAACACTTCCCTCCTGTGCCGCAACTTTCTTTTCGATTTTCTCGATCCGAGAGGTCAAGATCTCTAGCGAACAACGCACCTCTTTAAGATCTGCTTGCACAGAGGTTAGGGTGTCCCCGCTGGACTCCACCAGCACCCGCACGGATTGGATCTCATTCAGCACTTCCTGAAAGGCCTCTGGAGTCTCTTTTTGCGGCGCCATTTTGTGAGGGGACAGGGGATCGGTTTTAGATCGTTTCGACCCGGTGTTTGGCGTCCCCGCAAAGTCCAGACGTGTCTGTTTGGAGCTGGTCATTGCCAGTGCCTTGAGGGAAACAAAGTCTCGAACCAAGCTTTCGGCCAACGCGGTGGGTTTGCTGGATAAACACTGGGTTAGCGGGAGAAGCGAAATTACGCGACCATCACCGTCTGCTGCTGGCTCCGCCTCTCGAGCAACTTTCTTTTTAAGATATCCTTGCAAATGCTGTGTTACTTTAGGATATGATAAATATGTGTTTTGTACATCATCTGACTTGGAAATGTGGATCCTATCTAAGGAAAAGACGCTTTGATGATTCTAATATTCTTTTTCTTTTACAAATTTTGGTGGGGGTGATAGGAGGGAAACTTGTCAGGCTGTATTAGTTGGCCAAGGTTTTATAAGTTGATATGACCTTGGCTTTGGTTATTTTGTATTTTTCTGTTTAAGGTTTAAAGGAACTCTCCGATAAGTGGACTGTCATGGATAGAAATTTTCCTTAAATTTTTCTTTCTATGTTTTTTTTTTCTATATGCCATATTTCCTTGTACTGTGATGTTTTACTGTATAATTGAAAAATTCTTCTAAATAAAATATTTTAAAAAAGAAAAAAGTAAACAACGCTATACAATCCACCATCAGGTCCTTCTTATGTGCTTACAAGAACTTTACCCCCATACTGTCCTGCCCCCTTAGGGTTTTTTTTAAATTATAAGTTTTCAAAATACAATCAAGCAAACGAACTCGGTCAGCAAAGATAAATCATCCAGAATACATTTCATCAAAGGAAAAAGGCACATCAGAAATGTCATCAAATACCGATTCATCTGTAGTCCACATGTGTGGGGGAAGGGATAAGAAAAGTACTCTCAGAAGGTGAGGAACCTACTGAACACATCATGCAATAACTAATAACAGGAAAAATCTGGCTCTAGAGTGGAGAGGTAGACATATATCTAAACGAGGTCGCTTCAAACCTCAGCTGGAGTTAAGACAGCGGGTAGCCTAGCACTAATAAATGCAGACAAAGCTTCAGGCAAATAAAAAACCCAAATCTCTGTGAATTAAGCACTACTACACATTTACAAGGAAAACACAAGTGATAAGTTCCCCCATTCTGCAAGACCCCACTTTTTAACAAGAGAAATTGCTTACGCCTTTTTTGAGCTTCTCTAGATATGTCAGGAAACATGAATATCTTAACCCCATAGAACAAAGAGACGCTTCTTAAAGAATAATTTTAACAGCCACTCCCGGTCTGAAACCAAAGCCAAAGACACTAACAGAGCAGATACTTTAACTGAACCAGGGCTTGGAGAAGATGATAAATCAGATATATTCAAAACATCTACATTAGAGTTCTCATTAACAGAACACGGCTCCCTTTTTGCCATAGGAAGATAAAAAGCCTTCGAAATTGGTGCCATTAAATCCTGAGGGACTAATAATATGTCCGCCAGGTACTTTTTAAATAGATCCAACGGTGTTGTTCCAGGTAATATGGGGAAATTCAATACTCTTAAATTTGAGGATCTGGTAGTTTTCTAGGCCTTTCACGTTAGCACGAAGCAACACATTATCCTTTATGAGACCCACATTTGAGTCTGAAACAGCACTCAGTTTTTGATGATGCTCTCCAAGCTGATTCTGTAATTGATCCACATCAACTTTATATGCCTGCAAAGTTTCCTCAAGCAGCGAGACCTTCGCCAAAGTCCCAGCCGTTTGAGACGTAATGGCTGCAGAAAGCGTAGCAATAGCATCCCATATTGCATCCAACGTAACAATCTTGGGGCGAGATAACCCAGATGCCAGTAAGGAAAATTCAGGCGTGATAATCAAAGAACTTACAGTTCCTGTACTCGGTGCTTGCCGTCCAAGCTGAGATGAGCAATCCGATGCTTTTCCTCCCCCGGCAGCAACACCCAAACTCCCTCCTTCCACTTCACTGGCTTCCCACCAGACCTCCGTGAAGCTTCCGCATTTCGACGCTTCAGCAGAGTCAACGAATGACGGAGGAGGGGAACACGCTGGGGGCAAAGGCGGTGACCTCGCCTCGGGAGAGAGCGCGGAGTCAAGGCGCTCCGAAGAACCTGCCTCCTCTCGTGGGTCTCCAATGCCGGCTTGAATCTCCTCCAATATCTCCTCCAACAGCTGGACAAAACCGATCCATAGGGCCGACCAAGGGCTTGGGCGGAAACACCCTTATCTTGCCTTTACGCTTCGGCATCGATGTTACTCCAGCACACACTCAGACAGCCATCTTGAACAAGCCACTCCCCCCGAGATCTCTGTTCTGTCCCCCTTTAGGTTTTTAAAGCCCAAATGCATGACCCCCCACTTTTTTTTTTTTTTTTTTTTTTAAATATCAAGTCTTTCGGTAAACTTCTCAAGATCCCTCATTGTGTGTTCCACACATTCCTAAGTGTCTACCTTGTGGCAGATTTTGGTATCATCTGCAAAGAGGCAAACCTTTCCCAATAGCCTTTAAGCAATATCACTTACAAAAATATTGAAAAGGAACCAAAGCAAGCCCAGATTCCTGCGGCACACTACTGATAATGTCCATTGCCTCAGAGTAAACTCCATTTACCACTGCCCTTAAGTCAGCTCGCATTCAAATCAGTTTATAAACCAGTTAGTAATTTTTATGCCCATACTAAGAATACTCAGTTAATTTATTAGCCACCTATGAGGAACTTTGTCAGATGTCTTGCTAAAATCAAGGTACACCAACTCTAGTGCTTTTTCTTGATCCAGCTCTTGGGCCACCCAGTTAAAGAAATAGAAGGCATTGATTTGACAAATTCTACTTCTGCTTATGTTTTTTGTGGGGTGTCACTTTTTTTTTTTTTAAATTCTACTTCTTTGGGAACAAGCAGGAAGTCAGTCCTCACATATAGGTGATGTCTGTGCCAATGGAGCCCGCGTGGTAACCACTCCTCAGCTTTCAAAGAAAGCCTTTGGGATATGTACCACACATGGGTGGCCCCTTCCCACCTAAGGGTGCCATCTTGCCTCAGTCTCCTTTTTTTTCCACAGAGCCCATCGGACATGTGTCTGTTTCCCTGGGAAGAAGTTGATTTTTTTTTAATGTCTTTTTGTCTTGCTTTTCTTTGGTCATGTACAGATTTCCTCCCAATTCCGCTCGCCTGCAGCATCACGTTTTTTTTTTTTTTTTGCTTTGTTTTTTTTTTCCTTTTGAGTTTCTTTTCTCCAGTGCATGGGTTTTCGTGCCCTTTCTGGCCAGGCTTAGAGAGTTTGACCTCATGGGGACAGTCTTCCCCACCATGGCCTCATGCACAGACCAGCATGATTGTTGCCTTCAGTGCCTTGGGCCTGATCATGATGCCTTGGTGTGTGGTCTCTGCCAGTAGATGATCCCCAAGGCCCTCCAAGGCCACAAGAAGCAGCACGAATCAATTTTTCCTAAGACCATCTCGACCCTGGAGTTATTTGTGGGGCCTGCTCCCTCGAAGGCCGCCTCGGAGGTTTCCTCCTCATGTGATAACTGCACTGCCTTAGAGCCTCGGACACAGAGCACCGAGCCAGGACTCTCTCAAGGAGAAATGCCCCTTGAAGAGCCTGACATCATCAGTGGCCTCATCGGGTGATGAGTTCAGGACCGTGAGGGATTCCCACAGCACCCGCACTTGGAGCCCTTGATGCAAGGCCGAGGGCAATGACCAGGAGTGGGCCTCAAAGCTGCCCCGGCAGGATAAAGCACCATCAGAATCTGGGGATTGGTCTCTGTCCTCCGAGGCCATCCTCATTGAGGACACTCCCTCGACGGTGCCAGCATTAGGGCCGAGATCCTTGGTACCTGCGCCGATGGCTGCGGAGCCAACAGGCATTAAGGCCAGAATGGCAGCCTTAGGATGCAGTCTTTCTGCCTTCATGGTCCAACAGCGGGCTCTGATGCCCGGTTCCTCCGGGTCATCAATCCCGACCACCAGCTCCTCCACTGCGAGGACCTCCCCGGAGGTGGAGCCAATCCTCAAGCGCCACCAGCCTTGAGACGCTCCTCAGGCATGGTCCTGGTTCCAGTTGGGACTAAGAACTTCCCCTCGCAGCGCACCAGACATGGGGCAAAGGGGCATCGAGATCACCTGGCCATTGAGGCTTGGGCTCCAGCCTGAGGCCCAGGGAACCTTTGAAGTCTCCTTGGACTCCGGTTCAGACTGGGAGACTGAGGACGACGAGTCCCTGGACACCCAGCTCCACAGCGATGTGCCCTCGGACCCTACCCTGCTAGAGACCCAGCGCCAATCCCCACTGGAGGATCTGGCCTTCCTGGACTTCATGAGGGACATGGCAAAGGCCCTTGCCTTCACTACAGAGTCCAAGGAGGATCCTCGGGTGGAGGACCTTGAGATCTTCCAGTATGAGGCGCCCCCAAAAAGGCCCCCCCCTGGTGCCAGTTCCTCCTATCCTGAAGCAACTGCTCTTCAGAATGTGGGAGAGCCCGGCCTCTGTTCCATCATGAGCAGACGGCTGAACTTGATGTACCAGGTCTGCCGTAGCCCTGGCTTCCAAAAAGCTCAACTGCCTCATAACTCCATGGTGGTAGAGTTGGCCATGCGGAGGCTTAAGAGCCAGAAAATACACTTCTCAGTGCCCCCGCACCATGGGTGCCCACATCATTGATGCTCTGGGCAGGAAATGCTTCCAGGTTTTGATACGCATCAGCTGGATCCAGGCCTATCAGCTGTACAAGGACATGTGCTTGTGGGACATGATGAAGGAATTTGCCGGGTTTGCGTCTGGTCTCTCTGAGGAACCTCTTCAGCGATTCTGGAGCCTGTTCTCCATGGTCTGGAAGTGCTCCAGGTTTATGATTCGGATGGTCTGTGACGGCTTCGAGTCGGTGGCTAGAATAGCAGCGGTGGGCATAGTACCCGCCACCATACCTGTCTACACTCTTCTGACCTGGAGCAATGGGTGCAGGCAAGTTGGTCAATGTCCCCTTCCCGGGGAGAGAACCTCTTCCTCAAACCTATGATGGAAAAGGCTCTGAGCTGGAAGTTGGTTCATGACCATGACCAGGCTGTCCAAGAAGACCACTGACCCTTCCTGAAGGAAGGCTTTGGGTAAAAAGCCCTTCTACCCGAAAAAAAGGAAGGTTTATGGAAATTACCCTCAGCACTCTGCCTTCCCAGTGCCCCAACAGGGCCAGCAGGCCAAGGGACAAGGGCATGGCCCTCGTAAACCTAAGGCCCCCAAGCCCCAGTTCGCGCCTCAGGCACAACCTGGGGGGAGGGGGGCATCTGGTGTTTTTTGCAGACTTCTGCCTGCCATCACCACAGATGGGTGGACTTTGCAGGTGGTGAAGGAGGGGTACCCCCTCCACCTCGAACAGACACTCCTGCCATTCTTTCCAGGAGAGCTCCTGATGCATCTCCTTCACTGGGACCTGCTTCAGCAGGAACTCGCAAACCTTATAGCAGACAGGGTGGTGGAATCTGTCCCCCTCAAACTCTGAGGCAAAGTTTTCTACTCCTACTACTTCCTGGTGCCCAAAAGGATTAGGGACTTTGGCCTGTCCTAGACCTGTAAGACCTGAACAGTTTCCTGGTGAGGGAGAAATTCAAGATGCTCTCTCTTGGAACATTGCTGCCATATCTCCAGCAGGAAGACTGTCTATGCTCCTTGGATCTAAAGGATGTCTACACACATTCTTATCCACCCCCTTCACAGGCAGTACCTCCGCTTCATGGTGGCAGTTGAGCTTTTTGGAAACCAGGGCTCCAGCGGACCAAGTTCATCAAGTCCAATGGTTGATCTTGTCATTGTCCTTGTTGGGGGCTTCTGATTCTGTCTGCCTAGGACACAATTCGGGGTGGACCTCTGGTGACCGTTAGCACTGTATGGAGTTTCCTGCTGTTTTCTGCATGTGTGCACCTGGCAGTCACGTGGTCCTAGTGCATGTTCTGCCCAAGCGTCTCCAGTGGGCATTCCTATCCTAGCACCTGTAGCATGTCTTGCAATAAAACTGCAGTTAACGCGTGCCCTTTAGGCTGCTGCAACCTTAGCATACACTGTTGCGATACTTGCCTTAACTTTGTCTTCTTCCAGGAAACGTTTGGCCTGTGGCAAGTGAGGTGCCTGATCTCCAGATTCTGAATTCTGTTCTTCTCGCATGGCAGCTTCTGAGTCGTCCCTGGAGGTCATGCCCCCCCCCCCCTTAGTCAGAGGATGCAGTTAGTCCAACCTTGCCTGCCTCAGGGCAGGAGGTGATGGATGGTGCTATGGTAAGGATATCCAGTCGGCTGGAGGCTGTGGCAATCGTATTGTGAGCCGTTCCTTGTCCTCAAGGGGGTCTGTTGGGGGGTCATTTCCGAGAGGAGAGCTTCTGGACTCCGGATTTTCCTCCCCAGAATTCTTTTCCTTTTTACAGCAGGCCTGGTCCTTTTGGTATGGAAATTCAGACCATTCAGCCTCTGGGTGCCCCTGGACGCAGTCTCATGAAGAGCAAGCTGAGAGGGTAAGCCCTGTATGTCTGCCTTTGGCTAAGCATCCTCAGCAAGGGGTACCCCTCTGGAGATGGGGATCAGCTGGGATCTGTTTGAGATTTAGATGGTGACTTGGATTCAGATGTCTCGCTACTGGGCTCTGATATGGACGAAGAAGTAATTTTGCTTTCAGAAGATTGTGAAGTGGCCGATGTAATCTGCCTGTTCTGAGAGGACGAACTGAAGCATTGATTCCCAGCGTCTATCTACCTTTGGCATGGCAGATACTCCAGACACGGAGCAGGAACTGAAGATGTAGCCACTCCTGCAAGTGATGCAGAAATCCATTACTGTCTTTCTGTTCTCGGAGGTGCTCAATGGCCTATTTCAGTCAGAGTGTGATTCTTCCAACTCTCTCTGCCTAGGGGCTAAGGGTGTATAAGAAGATGCACACTCTCCCATAGAAGGAGTTTGTTATATGGTTTACTATTTCCAAGGTGGATGTGCAGATCACAACTATTATCCTGTGGAAAGATGCTCTGAACCGAAAAATGGATTTGTGTTGAAGAATCAGTTTGTAGCGGCAGTGAATGCTGTTCCTCAGTTGGCGGTATGTGCAGATCTGACATTTCGGGCCCTGCCCTAGTGGATTCAGTCTTCTCTGTTGGATGATTCTGCTCCTCTTTTGGAGTCTGTTACAGCCTTCCCTTTTGATGCCATGTGCAGCCTGGTAGGTCTAGCAGCTGAAGTTTCTGCCCTATCGACGGTGGCTCAGACATGGGGCAGTGGACTCATTTTCCAAAGCCTAGTTGCCCTTCTGACCTTAGAGGGATGCTTCTGTTTGGTCCAATCTGGAGAAGCTAGTGAAGGATCTGTGCGAAACAAAATCTTTCTGCCTTCCGGAGGACAGGTCCAAGAGGCCTGTGAAGCAGGCAGGAGTCCCTTTTTAGTCAGCCTCCATCTGTTCCTCGCGGGCATGCTGTTCGTATTCCTGGGAGTGTCTGACTCCTGTTGCTATCGGCTTGGAAAGCCTTTCTGTCCCTCTGCTTATGAACTTCAGGCTCGTTCTTCCCCAGTCCTGTCTAGAGGAGGATCCTCCTGAGCTTCGCAGTGAGGTTTTGGGGGCCCATTCTCTGGTTCCTCTAGTTGAGGGCAGGCTTCACTTCTCTTAGAAATGGGCTTGGGTCACTAAGGATCACTGGGTGCTTGTCCCCATTCAGTATGGCTATGTCCTGGAATGCAAAGAGCCGATTCTGGCCATTTTTGCCTCTCCCCTTGTGGGTCTGCGAACAGCAGGGCTGCTCTGTGGATCAGGTTGCTTCTCCTGAAGGCAGTGGTGCCTATTCCGCCAAATGATCGGGACAAGGGCGGGTATTCCATCTGTTACGGAAGGAGCATTATGACCCATTCTGAAACATGGATTGCAAACTTTGTAATCCGTGGTGCAGGCAGTGCAACAAGGGGAATTCCTGGCATCTCTGAATTTGGCCGAGGCATATTTTCATATCCCGATCCAGGAGGATCAGCAAAGTATTTGCGTTTTGCTGTGCTTGGCTCTCTCCTTCAGTTTGCCACCTTTCCATTTGGACTTTCCACTGCCCCAGGGACATTCTCCAAGGTGGTAATGGTGACTGTAGCATTCTCCAGGACCAAGCAGGAAGTCAGTCCTCACATATGGGTGACGTCAGCGCCGACGGAGCCCTCGTGCGGAGCATTTCCCCAGCTTTCAAAGAAAGCCTTTGGGAATTGCAGCGCGCATGCGCGGTCCCCTTCCCGCCCAAGGGTGCCATCTTGCTCAGTCTTCTTTTTTCCGCGGAGCCCGACGGACGTAGTTCATTTTTCCCCGAGGAAGAAGTTGATTTTCTTTTTTCTCCGGTTCGACACCGGATCCTTTTCCCGCTCGGACCGATACGCCGGTATCGAGTCCTTTTCTCTCCTTTTCGGTTTTTGTCCTTTGTGACTGGCGTTCACGCCTTTTTTCTTTTTTCCCTGGCAGACCGGTCTTTTGACCTAGCAGAGGCCCTTTTTCCCCCGATGGCTGCCAGCGGGTTTAAGAAATGTGATCAGTGTAAGAAACTTATGTCTCTTACCGACACACATGACTGCTGCCTCCGTTGCCTCGGACCCGATCATGACCCGATCTGTGGTCCCTGTGGCAAAATGTCCTCGAAGGTGTTAAGGAGTCGGCAGCACCAGAGGGATAGAATTTTTTCTGACTCGGCGTCCGGCCGGGCCCGGACCTTGTCAGAGGCCTCGACGTCTTGGGACTCCGGCCCCGAGCAGCGTCTGGGTTCCTCTGAGCGGGGGTATCCTTCGCGGGAACATCGCAGGAAGAAGAAACTCGCGAGGGCAGCGTCGGTGGATGCTCCTGGTTCCTCGAGGGCCAGGTTGCATAGCCCCGATAGCCTTCCCGGGTCTTCGGAGTCGAAGAGGCCTGCAAAGCATCCTCGTGTCGAGATGGAGTCTCCTGGACCCCGTAAGTGCTGTTGTCCTCGTTGACTCTCCTCTGAGGGAGCCGCTGTCGGGGCCCGTGTCGGGGGCTGCTGGGTCTCCTGAGCTCGGACTCAGGTTTGACAGCCTTGGAGAGCAGCTTCGCTGCCTTCATGGAACAGCAACGGGCATTGATAGCCGGTCTCACTGGTGCATCTGCCCCGACCACCGGGACCTCGACGTCCAAGTCGACCCCGGAGGCCGAGCCGATCCTCTGCCACGGTCTCCCTCGACCTCCCGTTCAGGGCCGAGGTCGTCTACACCGATTCCCTCGGCATCGGGGCGGAGGGCATCGGTACCCACCCGACCGGAGCCGCTCGATTCCTCCTCCGAGGAGTCGGGCTGGGAGACGGAGGACGAAGAGTCACCCGACACCCATCGGACTCGGTGTGTCCCCTCAGACTCGCCAGAGTCCGAACCTCAGAGACGGTCCCCACCGGAGGATACCTGGTTCTCGGACTTCGTGCGGGATATGACCAAGGCCTTGGCCTTCCCCGTGGATCCCGAGGAGGAGCCTCGAGCCGAGGAGCTCGAGGCCCTCCAGTATGACTCTCCCCCAAAGGAGGCCTTTACTGTTCCGGTTCCTCCGATGCTGGAGCGGCTGCTCTTCCGCATGTGGGAGACCCCGGCCTCGATGCCGGTGTTAAGCAAGCAGGTCGATTCCATTTATCGAGTCCGCAAGAGCCCCGGGTTCCAGAAGGCACAATTACCGCACCACTCCATGGTTGTGGAATCGGCCATGCATCGACTGAAAAGTCAGAAGATGCACTCCTTGGTGCCTCCCGGCCGGGAGGCCTGGAACCTGGATGCCCTCGGTAAGAAGTGCTTCCAGGGCTCTATGCTTGCTTGCCGTGTCCAGACTTACCAGCTCTACATGGGCATGTACCTCCGAGACCTGGCAAAGAAGATTGCCGGGTTCTCTGCTGGTCTCTCCGAGGAACCTTTGCAGAGGTTCCAGGCCTTGTCCACCGGTATTCGAGAGTGCTCGAAGTTTATCTCTCGAGCAGCCTACGATGGCTTCGAGGCTTCGGCCCGAGTAGCCGGGGCCGGCATCAGTGCCCGCCGACAGGCTTGGCTACAGTCATCCGACCTCGAGCCATGGGTCCAGGACAAGTTGGTCGATGTCCCCTGCCGAGGTGAAAACCTCTTTGGCAAGCCCATGGCTGAAAAGGCTGCAGAACTCGAGACCGAGACTCTGACCAGGACTAGGCTTTCTAGGAAAACCTCTGCCCCTTCTCAGAAAAAGAAGGGCTCGGGAAAAAAGACCTTTTACCCGAGAAAGTCATCTGCCTACAAACAATACCCTCGTTATCAGGCCTCTGCAGTTCCCCAACAGGGTCAGCAGGCCAAGGGGCAGGGTCAAGGGCCCCGTAGGCAGAAGGCCCCCAAGCCACCAACACCGGCCCCTGCTCAGCAGGGTGGGGGTTTTTGACTCAAACAGCATAGCCTCTTCTCCTCAGCTGGCTTCTCTCAGCACGGGGGGCCGGCTGGCCCACTTTGCCCACAGGTGGTCAGCCGTCACATCAGATACCTGGGTTCTTCATATAGTCCAAAAGGGCTATCTTCTCCATTTTCACCAGGTACCTCCCTCCTATTTTCCAGGGGAGCCTGCAAGACTCCCTCTGCACAGGGACCTACTCCTTCAGGAGTTGACAGGTCTGCTAAAGGATCAGGCTGTGGAACCGGTGCCCCACCATCTGAGAGGTCAAGGCTTTTATTCAAGGTACTTTCTGGTACCAAAAAACAGGAGGCCTCAGACCCATCCTAGATTTGCGAAACCTCAAGTTCCTGGAGAGGGAAAAGTTCAAGATGCTTACTCTTAGAATCCTGCTGCCCTACCTCCAGCAGGGAGACTGGCTATGCTCCTTAGATCTAAAGGATGCGTATACTCACATCCTTATTCATCCAGACCACAGACAATATCTCAGGTTTGTTGTGGGAGGAAACCACTATCAGTGCAGAGTACTTCCCTTTGGCCTATCATCTGCTCCCAGGGTGTTCACCAAGTGCCTGGCAGTGGTGGCGGCCTACCTGAGGCTTCATGGTCTTTTTGTGTTTCCGTACCTGGACGACTGGCTCATAAGGGGCCAATCTTCCCAGGAGGCCAACCAGGCCACCCTTCGCACTGTGGCTCTGCTTCAGCACTTGGGGTTTGTCATAAACTTCGCAAAGTCCACTTTGCTCCCGTCCCAGAACTTAGAGTTCATAGGGGCCAGACTAGACACTCTTCAAGCAAAGGCTTTTCTGCCTCTGGACAGGGCCCACAGGCTAATGGATCTGGCCAGCCAGTTTCGCAGCAATTCCCTGGTCTCTGCCAGGCAATTCCTGAGACTATTCGGCCATATGGCTTCCACGGTCCATGTCACCCCCAATGCCCGCCTGCACATGCGACCTGCTCAGTGGAGCCTTCGCACTCAGTGGCATCAAGCCACAGGGGGCCTAGCGGACTCAGTGATGATCTCCGACCTCCTGGTCTCCTCTCTGCAATGGTGGCTTCATCTTCCGAATCTGGTGCTCGGAGTGATTTTTCAATCCCCTCCGCATACTCAGGTGCTGACAACCGATGCCTCTCTTCTCGGTTGGGGAGCACATTGCCAAGGGACATGTACTCAGGGTCTCTGGACCCCTTGGGAGGCTACTCAACAGATAAACTTCCTGGAGCTACGGGCGATACTCCTAGCTCTGAGAGCCTTCTCCCACCTCGCCTCTCACCAGTCTGTACTGGTCCAGACGGACAATCAAGTTGCCATGTTCTATGTGAACAAACAAGGAGGCACAGGCTCCTTCCTTCTTTGTCAGGAGGCACAACGACTGTGCTCTTGGGCTGTCAATCACGGAATCCTTCTCAAGGCTGTCTACCTCCCAGGTCAGGAAAATTGCCTGGCAGACAGACTGAGCCGGATCCTGCAACCACACAAATGGAGATTGAACCCATTGGTGGTTCAGCAGGTCTTTCTCAAGTGGGGACTCCCCACCATGGATCTTTTCGCCAGTCCTCTGAACCGGCAACTCCCGAGATTTTGCTCCAGACAACCGCATCCTCTCAGAGTAGCAGCGGATGCGTTTCTGATCTCGTGGTCCACAGGCCTACTGTATGCGTTTCCTCCCACACCACTAGTGTCCAGGACGCTGTTCAAAGTCCTCAGGGACGGTGCTTCCTTGATTCTCATAGCCCCCAGGTGGCCGAGGCAACCGTGGTTCCTGCTTCTGCTACAGTTGGCGGTGGACACACCTCTTCCTCTGGGGTTTCAACACTATCTCCTGTCTCAGGATCAGGGGACTCTCTTGCACCCCAACCTCCAGTCCCTTCATCTGATGGCCTGGCTGCTGAAAGGGTAGTCCTAGCTCCCTTACTCCTACCTCGAGAGGTGGAAGATGTAGTCTTGGCCTCTCGGCGTCAATCCACCAGGAAATCCTACGCTCTTAGGTGGCGTAGATTCTCCGCATGGTGTGCTCAGCACAGTGAGAATCCCTTCTCGTGCTTGGTAGCGGTAGTGTTGCAATATTTGCTCTACCTCTCCAATCTGGGCCTTCAGTCTAACTCTGTCCGAGTTCATCTTAGTGCTCTCTCAGCACACCACTCGCCGGTGGACGGCAGGCCTCTTTCCAACCACCCTTTGGTGGCTCGTTTCCTCAGAGGCCTTCTGCTTAAGCCTCCTTTGCGTCCACCGGCCCCTGAGTGGGATCTGAATGTGGTCTTACAGCTGCTTACTTGTCCGCCTTTTGAACCTATGGCTACCTGCCCTCTTCGTTTTCTCTCCTGGGAAACTTTATTTCTGATAGCTCTCACCTCTGCTAGGCGAGTGAGTGAACTGCAGGCACTAGTGTCTGATCCTCTTTACACTAGGTTCTACCGGAATAGGGTAGTCCTACGGACTCACCCTAAGTTTCTTCCTAAAGTTGTCTCTCCTTTTCACCTCAGTCAGGAGGTGGTTCTTCCGACCTTCTTTCCCAGGCCGCATGCCAACCGGGCTGAGATGGTCTTGCATACCCTGGACTGTAGGAGGGCGTTATCCTTCTACCTTGACCGTACGCAGGAGCATCGGAAGGCTGTTCAGCTTTTCGTTTCTTTTGACCCCAATAAGTTGGGGCTCCCTGTCTCCAAGCGTACGTTGTCCATATGGGTCGCTGACTGTATCACCTGGGCTTATGGGGCAGCCGGCCTCTCGTTGGAGGGTCGGGTCACGGCTCATCGTGTCAGGGCGAAGGCTGCGTCAATGGCTCATCTCCGCTCTGTTCCGTTGGCAGACATCTGCCGGGCCGCTACTTGGTCTTCAAGCCAGACTTTTGCAGCCCATTACTGCCTTGAGAGGGAGTCCCGCAGGGACAGTGCTTTCGGACAGGCAGTACTCCATAATCTCTTTGGGGTTTAGGCAACTCCTACCCTCCGTCCCTGGTGTTGGGCTACCGGTCGGGGGCGTTCTCAGAGAAGATTCCTTCCTTCTGTGCTGACGAGCTCGAGGGAGCTCTTTTTTCCGCTTGGGGTCTCCGGTAGCCTTAAGCTGGGGAGTCCCATATGTGAGGACTGACTTCCTGCTTGGTCCTGGAGAAAGAGTAGTTACTCACCTGTAACAGGTGTTCTCCAGGAGCAGCAGGAATCAGTCCTCACAACCCTCCCTCCTCCCCTTGGAGTTGCAGTCATATGATTTGTTTTTGCTAATTTTTTGCTGTCTTTTAGCTATGTCATCAGACTGAGCAAGATGGCACCCTTTGGCGGGAAGGGGACCGCGCATGCGCGCTGCAATTCCCAAAGGCTTTCTTTGAAAACTGGGGAAATGCTCCGCACGAGTGCTCCGTCGGCGCCGACATCACCCATATGTGAGGACTGATTCCTGCTGCTCCTGGAGAACACCTGTTACAGGTGAGTAACTACTCTATACGGCACCCAGGGATTTCTGTGCACCCATATTTGGACTACTGGCTCATCCAAGCCCATTCTCTTTCGTGGCATCTGGAGTAGCTCCCCAAGTGGTGTCCTTTCTGATGAGGTTCGGCCATTAGGTTGGCTCTTCTGTTTTTACGGCCCCCAGTTGAGGGCAGAGCACTTCAAGTGTTCTCGGACAATGCCATGGTGGTGGCTTATGTCAATTGGCAAGGCAGCACGAGGAGTGCTAGAGTAGCCCTGGAGATGGCCCTCCTAGTTTGTTGTCTCTGTACACTGCTAGTGTGGCTACTATGGAAACGGATTATCTCAGCCAGCACTCTCTACTTCCAGGAGAGTGAGAGTTGAGTCAGGAGGTACTTTAGTTGTTTCTGTGCCACTGGGGTCACCTCTAGAGGAATCTGATGCCAAAGCATGCTGCTTCTGTAGTCACTGCACGGAGATGGGGTCTGCGGGTGTCTGCGCCCTGGCTCCGCTTCGACCAAGTCGACACCTACTGTATGTGTTCCTCCGTGAGCTCTGGTGGGGCGTGTGACTCGGTGTATGGAGCACCACCGAGAAGGATTATTCCGTCAGGGCCAGATTGGCTGATGAGAGTGTGATTCAGAGATGTGATGCGACTTGTGCAAGCCACCACCTCTTCATTTCCCTCCGTCTCAGGGCCTATTGTGTCAAGGGCTGCTTATCGAGGAGGACACTGTTCCCTTCTCGCTTACAGCTTGGCTCCTGTAAGGAGACAGTGCATATAGGCTACTCTTCAGCAGTGGTTTTCCACTCTGCTCAGAGCCCAGAGGAGATATATCAATCTTGCATAAGTGTGGAGCTTGTGTCTTGAGTACTGGTATGGCACGCGGCAGCTGGCTCCGAGGCAGCCAAGGTGCCATCTCTGTTGGCCTTTTCTGCAGGATGTTCTGGAGTAGGGCCTTTTTCCTTAGCTCCCTGAAGGTTCAGGTGGTAGCTTTGGCCTGTTTCAGAGGTCTGTTGGCTGTTAGATCTCTAGTCTTACACCCGGCTGTTTTGCTCCTTCGTCAGGGGGTTCAGTGTCTACATTCTCCTCTCTGATCTATGCTCCCTTCCTGGGATCTATGTCTGGTGCTCAGGGCCCTTATGTCGGAGCCCTTTGAGCCATTGAAGCACACTGCTGTGAAGGATTTAGTAGCCCCTGCAGACATTTGTTGGGCAGCAGTGTGGACATCACTTTCCACTTTTGTCAAGCATTTCTGCTTGGATGTCCACACTTGAGTGGACAGGGCCTTTGACTCAAAGGTTTTGTGAGCTGCTGTGTCTTCTTCCTGCCCAGTGGAGGCATAGCTTTGGTATGTCCCACTTGTCTGGACTGGTCTAGCAGGAAGATATGGAAGGTAACATTTTACTTACCAGATGATGATCTTTCTTTGAGTCCTGCTAGACCAGTCGAGGGCCTGCCCCCTGGAATTGTTTGTTTGTTTGTTCTGTTCTTCTGCAGCGGCACCCTTGGGTCCGCTATGATTTATATACTTGGCTCCACAGGTTCATCTTCTTTGGATGGTCTTCTTTTTATGCTTTTCTGTGCATAGATCTCCAGGAACAAGCAGGAATGAGTCTTCACATATGGGTATCGTCGGTACCGACGGAGCCTGTGCGGGAACGCTCCCCAGCGTCCAATAAGAAAGCTTTTGGGAGCATCCCACAGCGCCTGCGTGCTGCCTTCCCGCCTTTCCCAACCGCCTCTCTCCAGTTCTTCTTTTCCGCGGAGCCAGCAGGTCATGTTCCTGTCACCGCAGAAGAAGTTCTTTATTTTTTCTTAATTCTTTTGTCGCGTCTGCCTTCTTCGACGTCGGACCGGTACCGCCGGTCTTTTCTTTCTTTCAAAAAAAACCAAAACAATTTATCTTTTCTTCACTGTGCATTTTCAGTTTTTGGGCCATAGGCCTAAAAAACCTTTTCCTCATGGAGAAGCCCGCCTCAGGGTTCAAAAAGTGCACAAAATGTGGCGGTACTATTTCTGTCACCGACACCCATGACTGGTGTCTAAAATGTTTGGGGCCTGACCATTCCATCACGGATTGTATGTCCTGTACCATGATGTCTAAGAGGTCGGCAGAACCGAGCAGCCAAGCTCAGTACCCTGTTTCCCTCTGATGCAGCTTCGGTGGCATCGACGTCTTCCAGGGCTGCTTCTTCCTCCCATGGATCTCAGGTAACCAAGCATAAATCTAGCCGGTCCTCGAAGGGTAGATCTCCCTCCAAGCATCGAGATGCCTCTGGGCTTGCCCTCGAGGATTCCGCACCGGCAAAATTACCCCGGCAGGAAGCTCTGGCTTCCAAAGCGTTATCTATGGGGTCACACAGGTTGACATCGATGGCTCGGCCTCGACAGATCACCTGTTGCCCTGTTCTGGGGTACCGGTAGCTCCCACTGGTACCGACATCCAGACATTGGTGGCGTCGATGGATCAGAAGATTCTGGCCATGCAGCGCACCCTGTCGGCATTCATACAGGCTGTGACGCCTCCGGTACCGCAACAATCCCCGTTGTCGGTACCGGATCCGACACCGGCATCACTCCCGGTGCCGGTACCGATTGCATCGGCTTTGGTGTCGACTGCAACGGTACCCTGTCCTATGATGCCCATCGGTACCGAACCGGTACCGGTTACTCCCAATACCGATCCTACTCGGTACGGCTATCGGGCTCTACAGGAGCATCCAGACAGGCGATACTTCGATTCCTCTGAAGACTCAGATGACTCTGAGGGTTCTGTCGAGGCATTGATACTTCTTCCTCAGGAGCCGCCTTCTCCTAAATGAAGAATGTCTCCTCCAGAAGTCTTGTCTTTTCAAGACTTCATTAGGGAAGTGGCTAGGGGCCTCTCCATCACAGTGGCCCCTGAGTCAGAACCCAGAGCCAAGGAGTTAGATATTTTACAATATCCTAAAACTCCTAAGGAGGCAGCTACTTTACCTATCCATGAGATTCTGTATGATCTCATGTTGAGGATGTGGGAGACACCTCTTACCACCTCTCCTCATTCTCGTAGGCTAGACAACATGTATCGTGTCCCTCCTTGTCCTGACTTTCACAAAACTCAGCTTCCTCACCACTCTATTGTGGTAGAGTCTGCCATGAGGAAAATAAAGAGTGCAAAGAGACACTCATCTAATCCTCCAGGGCGTGAATGCAGGACCCTAGATGCTTTTGGCCGAAGGGTTTTCCAAGCTTCTATGCTAGCTGCCAGGATCAACTCCTATAGTCTCCTATATAGGGATGTTTCTAAAAGAAGTCACAGATCATCTGCAGACTTTAACCCCTTTTATTTCAGAGGATAAAAGGCAGGAGTTTCTCACTTGGCTCAGACATGCCCAAGATGCCTCCAAATTTTCCAGCCGTGCAGCCTTTGACTCTTTTGAGTGTGTAAGCAGAGCTTAGGCTATTGCCATAGGGGCACGCAGAATTGCTTGGCTACAAGCTTCTGATTTGGAGCTCTGGGTACAAGATGAATTAGGGAATATCACTTGTACAGGTGAAAACCTTTTTGGTAAGGATTGGCAAGCAAAGGCCAATCAGATGGATGCTGAAAACTCTGCTTTGGATCGACTTTCAAAGTCTACCTCTGCTCCTGTTAAGAAAAGATTGTTCAAAAAGACATCTTTTTCTAAAAAGGGAAGATACTATCCTGCTTATAGTCAGCAGGCATCTTCTGCAGGTCGTTTTGCTGCAAAGCTTCAGCAACCACCTAAACAGGCCAAATCAAAGGCTGCTAGGCCTGCCATGACCCAGCAGCCTCAGCCTCCTCAGGGCCTTTGACTTGCAGCTAGAGAACTTAGCCTTTCTGGCTCTGGAAGAACCAGAGCCCCTTACCATTCCAGGAAGATTGACTTACTTTGCTCCCAGATGGGAACAAATTACAGCAGAGCAATGGACACTCTCTATCATAAGGGAAGGGTACAAGCTTCATTTCTTAAGCCTTCCCCCTCACACCATAGTGAAACAGTTCAATTCTCCAACATCTCTCCTTGACCTTCTGGGTCAGGAGATTGCCACCCTTCTTGCCCAAGGGGCAATAGAAGAAGTACCTCTTCTTCAGCAAGGCACAGGGTTCTACTCCCCTTATTTTCTTATTCCAAAGAAAACAGGGGGCTACAGACCCATCTTAGATCTCAGAGAATTGAACAAATTTCTATTCAAGGAGAAATTCAAGATGATTTCTCTCGGTGCTCTGCTTCCATACCTTCAGAGTCAGGACTGACTTTGCTCTCTAGATCTCAAGGATGCGTACACCCATGTCCTCATCCATCCAACACACAGAAGGTTCCTTCGGTTCCTTTTTGGAGAAAAGCACTACCAATACAGGGTGCTTCCTTTCAGTCTGGCCTCCGCACCAAGGGTGTTCACGAAATGCATGGCAATAATAGCTGCATTTCTACGCACCCTGGGAAAATTCGTTTTCCCATATCTGGACGACTGGCTCATTCGAGCTCCCTCTCAGTCAGAGGCCAAGACTTCTCTAACCTGCACAATGCGTGTCCTTCAGTATTTGGGACTGGTAATAAACATCCCAAAATCCAATCTCACCCCTACTCAATCTCTAGAGTTTATAGGGGCTGTCCTGGATACCACAACTGCAAGGGCCTATCTTCCTCAGGCTCATTGCCTACGCTTGGTGCAGTTAGCCTCCCAAATACAGTTAAAGTCCCATTTAACTGCTCGGGAAATGTTACAACTCTTAGGCCACATGGCATCCACCGTGCATGTGGTTCCATATGCTCGCCTTCACATGAGGGCAGCTCAATGGACTTTGTCCACCCAATGGACTCAGGCATCAGGTTGCCTGTCAGACAAAATAGCAAACTCCAGTCGCCTTTTTTGGTCTCTCCAGTGGTGGAAGTCCCCTCAAAACCTGTTGCTGGGGTCCCCTTTTCAGCAGTCACTTCCCCAAGCAACCCTTACAACAGATGCCTCTCCAATGGGTTGGGGAGCTCATCTGCAAGATCTCTCCACCCAGGGCATCTGGTCTCCACAGGAGACTTCTCTACACATCAATCTCTTGGAACTCAGAGCAATTTTCTTAGCTCTCAGAGTGTTCCACTACCTGCTCAGCTACAGGACAGTCCTCATCCACAAGGACAACCAAGTAGCCATGTTTTATGTGAACAAGCAGGGAGGGACTGGCTCTCTGTCGCTTTGCAACAAAGCTTTGCGACTGTGGGCCTTCGCCAGAGAGCATCAGATTCATCTTATGGCAGTATATCTTCCAGGCGTTCAAAACTCTTGGGCAAACAGACTCAGTAGAGTTCTGCTTCCACACGAGTGGTCCCTCCACATGGACCAGGTAGCCAGGATTTTTCGAATTTGGGGAACCACGGACATAGACCTCTTTGCATGTCCGTGGAATGCCAAACTTCCCCGGTTCTGTTCCAGAATTCCGTGTCAGGGAGTTCAGGCCAAGGATGCCTTCCTTCTTCACTGGGGTCAAGACTTCCTTTATGCCTTTCCACCCATTCCCCTAATTCCCAAAACACTTTTCAAGCTTCAGAGAGACCGAGGTTCCATGATCCTCATAGCACCACATTGGCCGTGCCAAGTGTGGTACCCTCTACTTCTGCATCTCTCTCAAGCTCCCTCCCTGGAATTGGGCTCTGCACCAGATCTTCTATCCCAGGAAGACAGAACGTTGTGGCACCCAAACCCACAGTCTCTCCATCTCAGGGCCTGGTTGCTGAAGGCCTAGACCTTCAAGTTTTTCATCTCTCTCAGCAAGTCAGAGATATTCTTCATGCTTCTAGAAAGCCTTCCACTAGGCGTTCTTATGCTTTCAAATGGAAAGGATTTACCATTTGGTGTTCAGAGAAGGGTCTTAACCCTCTTGCAATACCTCTGAATTCTTTACTAGAGTATCTTCTACATCTGTCCCATGCAGGCCTTAAAACGAATTCAGTAAGAGTCCATTTGAGTGCTATTGCAGCATCCCTCAAGCCTCTCAATGGACAGCCTATTTCCTCTCATCCTCTTATAGCAAGATTCATGAGAGGCCTTCTTTTAACTAAACCTCCCATTAGACCACCTCCAGTGGCATGGGACTTAAATCTGGTTCTTGGCCAGCTTATGAAGCCACCCTTTGAACCTTTAGCCACCACCTCCTTGAAATTTCTTTCTTGGAAGGTTATCTTTCTCATTGCAGTCACCTCAGCACGTCGCATCAGTGAGTTGCAAGCCTTGGTGGCTAATCCTCCTTATACAAGGTTCCATCATGATAAGGTAGTCCTCAGGACCAATCCACACTTTATGCCCAAAGTGGTCTCGCCTTTTCATCTGAATCAAGAGGTATACTTACCTGTCTTTTTCCAGGACTTCATGCATCAAGTGCAGAGAGGAATCTTCATACTTTGGATTGTAAAAGAGGTCTCGCCTTTTACTTACAAAGAACACAGCAACATAGAAAGTCTTCTCAACTCTTTGTTGCTTTTGATCCCTTCCCATTTAGGACTTCCAGTTTCTAAGAGAACACTGTCCAACTGGATTGCTCAGTGTATTTCTTTCGCCTACCAGAGTAGGAACCTTTTTCTGGAAGGCCATGTCACAGCTCACAATGTGAGGGCCATGGCAGCCTCAATGGCTCATCTAAACTCTGTATCCATCGACCAAATCAGTCGAGCAGCCACCTGGGCCTCGGTTCATACCTTCACAGCCCATTACTGTTTGGACAAGGACTCCCGCCGGGATGCCTCGTTTGGTCAGGCTGTTCTCAAACACCTGTTCCATTCCTAATCAACTCCTACCCACCTACCCTGGTTGGATGCCGGAGATCCATGGGGGGAGGTGGAGCCCTTTTCAAGGACACACAACTCTGGGGTCTCTCCCTGGCATCTGCAGCTAGGGAGTCCCCATATGTGAAGACTCATTCCTGCTTGTTCCCGGAGATAGCACAGTTACTTACCTGTAACAGGTGATCTCTGGGAACAGCAGGAATAAGTCTTCACAACCCACCCACCTCCCCTAGGAGTTGTATCTCTCTATCTATCTTTCCTTCCCTCTCTCTCTCTCTTTGTCTCAGCTTTAAAACTCTAACTGGAGAGAGGCGGTTGGGAAAGGCGGGAAGGCAGCACGCAGGCGCTGTGGGATGCTCCCAAAAGCTTTCTTATTGGATGCTGGGGAGCGTTCCCGCGCAGGCTCCGTCGGTACCGACGATACCCATATGTGAAGACTTATTCCTGCTGTTCCCAGAGATCACCTGTTACAGGTAAGTACTGTGCTTTCTCTACTGGTTGATCGTGAATTGTTGCCCACATTGAGGTTGTGTGAGGTTTGCCATGTTCTCCCATATGCTTTGGTACAAATACTAACAAGACCTCTGGTGGCTGAGGCAGATAGAGGCATGGGAGTGATATCATTGAAACTTGGGCTTTTCATTAGTTCTTCATCTCCATGAATCTGCTAGTAGGGGAACACAACCCACTTGTTTGGACTGGTCTAGCAGGACTCAAGGAATGTACATAAGTAACATGTCAGCTTAAAGTTTTTCCTTCTGCTCTTCTACTTTTTCTAGATTCTCCCATCGTGGTAACAAAACTTTGAGGTACCCCCTCATCATAACTTAGTTATCTCCAGGAACAAGCAGGAATGAGTCTTCACATATGGGTACGTCGGTACCGACGGAGCCTGCATGGGAATGCTCCCCAGCATCCAATCAGAAAGCTTTTGGATGCATCCCTCGCGCCTGCGCACTGCTTTTCCCGCCTTCTCCCCTGCCTCTCCTCAGTTTTCGTTTTTCCGCGGAGCCGGCAGGACGTCCTCCTGTCACCGCAGAAACTTTTTTCTTCAAATTCTTTATTTCTTGTTTTCTTGTGGTCGCGGCTGTTTTTCCCGCCGCCACCGGTACCGCCGGTGGATTTTTCTTTTCTTTTTCTTAAACTCAGGGAGATTTTTCCCTCAGTTTCTGTCTTTAAATTTTTTGGGCCTACAAGGCCTCGCCACCATGGAGCCTTCGTCTCCTAAGAAGTGCCTTCACTGTGGAAGCACGGTTTTCTTTTTAGACTCCAATTCCTGGTGTCTAAACTGTTTGGGTCCTGACCCTTTTTCCCCTGAACACTCAGGCTGCAAAACTGGGAGAAGAACTTCCCTCTTTCGAGTTTCCCTCGATACCGTTTTCCCTCCCGAAGTGCGGGCACGGGGTTGTTCTTCTCTACAGGATCAGGTAACCCACAAACAGTCTGTTAAGACTAGCCAATTCTTGAGTGGTAGGTCTCATGCCAAGCATGATGACGGCTCCCGGCCTTGCTCTCAAGATCCCATTGGCATTAAAACCCCGGCGGGAGTCTTCGGGCTCCAAAGCATTTCAGGGGTTTCAGGTTGTTCCTGGGGCTCACCCCTCACAGAACATACCTGAGCCATGCTCGGTGGTGGCATCCGCTTCGAGCTGTACCGATACCCCGGCATCGGCACCGGTGTTGAGTGATCCACTCTTCACCAGGAATCGTCATCGGGCGTTCTCGGTACCTTCGGGACCGATCGATACGACCCGGACCGACTTTCCTGTATCGGCAACATCGCCGATACCACCACCGATGTTGGTACCCTCTAGACATGCATCGATAGACTCGCTCCCTTCGATGCCGAGTCTGGAATCGCTCTCTAGTCTAGATGACTGGGTACCGACGCGTCTCGGAACCGATGTTTACCGATTCCGCATACACGGTACCGAGGATAATCACCAAGGAGTTTTACTTACCTCGGTACCACTTGAGCTGTCTCCGATATCTGCTTCGGCGCCTTCGCTACCGGTATCGGTATCTATGCCGGTACCTACAGCATCATCGGAACCAGCTCCTTCCATGCTTTTGTCACCTGGATCGCTCCTCTCTATGCCTAGTTTAGAGTCGATTCCGGGCATGGATGATGCACTTCTGACAACTCATAATTGCCAGTTCCAGTATCCATCCATTGCAAATCCTGTTCTGCACCGGACAGGTATATCCTCCGGTCCCCAGGCTTCCTTTTCAGGTTTAACCTGTCCAGGGATGGTTCCCATCGGAGATCCTTCTTTTCAGAAGTTTCTCCTTGACATGGCAACCTTCCTTAATATTCCTATCCCTGGCTATGAGTCTTCTCAGGGTTTTTCTGCAAGAAAGAAAAATGTAATGCTTCCTTTGCATCGCTCTTTGCAGAATCTTCTTCTGAAGGTATGGGAAAAACCTTTAAAGGTTTCTTCACCACCTACAGCAACTGATCTTCTGTATCAGGTGCCCCCCTCTCCAGGATTTCAAAAGCCTCAACTTCCTCATCATTCCATTGTAGTGGAATCAGCAATGAGGAAGGTAAAAAGCAAGAAAAAACATTCTTCTTTCCCGCCAGGGCGTGCATCTAGATTACTGGATGCCTTTGGACGTCAAACCTTCCAAACATCTATGCTGGCAAAAAGGATTCTCTCATATATTTTCTATATGAGTCTATCCTTTCAGGAGGTCACAAAGAAATTATCTCTTTTGACTCCTTTTCTATCAGAGCCCAAGGCTGTGGACTATTCCTTACTTCTTACTCATAGCCAAAATATCTCTTGGTTTCTTTCTCATGCTTCCCTAGACTCTTTTGAGTCTGTTAGCAGAACTTCTGCTATAGCCATAGGAGCACGTCGTAAAGCCTGGCTCCAAGCATCAGACTTGAATAGATGGGCACAACAAAGACTGGGTAATACTCCTTGTACTGGAGAAAATCTCTTCAATAAGGAGTCCTTACGTCAGGTTGCTCATTGCTCCACTGACTTTCCTGTATCTGAGGGCCATCCTAAGCCCTCTCCTTCTTCAACAGGTAGAAAATGCCCTACCAGACCTTCTTTCCCTAAAAGAAAGAGGTTTTCCTCTTCACCTGCCCATCATTCGGATGTTCCCAAGCAGGGGAAATCTCGCCCTGGTCTGAAGAATCCAAACTCTAGCCAGGCTGAATAAACACAGTAACCATAGGTTTCTGATTAATCTTTTATAACTACAGTTAATTTCTTTCAGCAGAAGTTTTTCACTGTTTTTCCATTCCAAACTCTGCTCAGGGATTCCTATTCTCAGGAAATCCATTTACTCTTCACTATGCTGAACTGTCAGGTTATTCATGTCTATAAGTTACAGAGTTTTCCACCTCTTCCTGACTAGAAGAGAGGTTTTACTAACTATCATATGATAGTTTCTCTGTACCAGCATGAATTTTTTCCTTCCATGGACTTGCCATGTGGTAAGTCCTTCTTCAGCTTCTAGCTCTACCCTCTCGCCAGGGTTTTCCCCTGTAAGAGTGGTACCCTACCATTGAAAGACTTTTCTTGTCTTTCTTTTCCTTGTAGAGTTTCTTCTCCTGAATAAACTCTTTTCTTTTTCGGGGCAGCTCTGCAGACAGAGACAGCTTGCTCTCTTTGTTCAGTCTGTTATCTCTGTTTGATACAGACCGACTCTCTCTCTTACCCTATTCAGTAGCTGCCCATGCAGGAGTTCCACTGCTTCCCTACTGGTACTTTGCCACAAGTCCCAGTATTGTTTTCCACCACTCCTATCTTGCCTTAGTAGTGATTCCAAGACAGTTTTCTACATCTTTCTTGGATAATCTTTTTCACTACAGGCTTCTTACACTTTACCCTTGCCATCTCCAATCTCTGGGTTTGGCACGTAATGGACGTGGCTGTCAGTTTTTCTCCATCAGCCAGTTCTACATCCCAGTTCTCCTGCATAATGCTCTCTGCAATCCTACTGAGAAGCTTTCCACTATGGGCCCTTGCTAGAGAGCATGAAGTTTCTCAAATGACTATCCATCATGGTTGAAAAATGCTTCCTCAGTCATCTCCTATGACTGTGGGGGTTCTTCATACCCTGCTATCATTTTTTTTTTTCTTTCTTTTTTTTTGAGGGAGAAGGACATATGCCTTCTCCAAATGAAAGTCTGGGAGTTTTCCCATTCCTTAGGAATACTCTCTTTTTTTCTTGCAGCTTGTCCCCATGGTATCCTATTACTTCAAAGGACAGCACATATTAATCTGAAAAACGCCTGATACCTCCTTGTCCCTCACGTGGGTCAACCTGTTATCTCCTTCCATGCGTTTCTGTCCTTTTACCATGCTGGAGTTCCACAGGACTCCGGACTTGCTGTTTACAGACTACTATTATCCTCTGTTTTTTCACATAACCGTCCTGATAATTCACTGGATAGCATTCCTTTATCATTTAACCTATATACTCAGGTATATATATCTATATACATATATCTATATACATCTCTATAGATGTGTCTGCCTGTCAGCTAATTGTGCATATCCTATGCCCTTTAGATCTTATTTAGATCTATCCATATATCTATATATATATCTATATATATACATATATACACATATCTCTACATATATGTGTGTATCTCTCCAAATATTTTTATAGGTAGATATGTATTTCCATACTTATCTCCTAACTGTCTATACTCATAAAGGTTTTTACCTTCCTGTATATTTCTGACAGTGGGCTTGCACAGTTTCATACTGTTCCACAGTATGTTTCGGCTATTTTGCACTCAACCATTGCTGTAGAACTGACAAGCCCTACTGTTTCCTAGGTTGAACTATCCCTGAAGCCAATGTCTTCCTCTCTCTCACCAGATAGGAAAGACATCTTAGATTTTCAGTACATTTCAGGTTCAATTCCTCCAACATCTGTCCTTCCTGGGAGTATGGGGTTCTTTTCATACCCTTTCCTCCCTCAGGGACTAGGTCTGTTTGTCCAGATCGGTCAGTCTTCCTCTTTTGCTCCTACCTCTAAATGCTTCTGTAGCCAAAAGAGTTTTCAGCTTTCCATGAAGAGCTTCCCACTGAAGACCTGCCGTGTTTGTGTTACCCCAATTGAATCCTGGGGTCACCTCTCACTTCCAGATGTGGACCTCCACCTTCACTCCAGTGAGGTCACCTTGAACATTTCTCTACTGGATCCCCAGTAGACCACCTCAGCCTCTCTACTTCCTGCAATCCAGTAGGTGAGCATCATATGGTGATTGTTCATTTCAATATATCTTTTGATAATGATCATACATACAGGGACTCCTTCCGGGTAGTCCTCTCTTAGGTTAGCTGTTTTTTCAGCAGCTCCTCTCCTTTCAACTTCTACCCTCCATCCTCAGGATGCCTGGTCATATGAGGTATAGCATGTTTTCAATCTTCAACATGTTAGGGCTCCAGGCATCTTAGCTTGGGAGTCCCCATATGTGAAGACTCATTCCTGCTTGTTCCTGGAGATAGCACAGTTACTTACCTGTAACAGGTGATCTCTGGGAACAGCAGGAATAAGTCTTCACAACCCACCCACCTCCCCTAGGAGTTGTATCTATCTTTCTATCTTCTTTTCCTCTTTCTCTCCTTTTGTCTCAGCTATGAAACTCAACTGAGGAGAGGCAGTGGAGAAGGCGGGAAGGCAGTGTGCAGGCACGAGGGATGCTCCCAAAAGCTTTCTGATTGGATGCTGGGGAGCATTCCCGTGCAGGCTCCGTCGGTACCGACGTACCCATATGTGAAGATTTATTCCTGCTGTTCCCAGAGATCACCTGTTATAGGTAAGTAACTGTGCTTTCCTGAAGTCCAAGGCCCTTGACTTTGAATGTGATCTAATGCTGAACCACACCATTTGTTGATTACTCGTCTGCTACTACATCAGAAACTGTCTCCCCATTCATAAGTATCGGGTCCAGTGTCATGTGGATTCCATTATCTGTTACCAAAACAGTTCTCCCCGTGAAGAATCCAGCATCTGCCTAATTCTAGATAATATCACAGCTGGGATGTCTGTCAACATCCAGTAGATTGCAATCACCTAGCAATAGCACCTCCTCTTTCACAGCAATTTTGTGAATGTCTGCTCTTAGAGTGCCTCCTTTTCATCTCATAAGCCCAGCATTCTATTGCTCTAATATTATTTTTATGGTATCATACCACTCCTCTTCCCCTGTCCTTTCTGAAGAGATTATAACCTGATATGCCCCAGTTACGCTTCTCTATGAATCATGTTTCTGCAGTTGCCATAAAGTCTAATTTAGTATTTTCCCTTACAGCTTCTAGATCCATGATTTTACTTTCTCATACTATGAGTGTTAGCATACCTAGTTTTCAGATTTTGCTTTTTTTTTTCATTTCAATACTAGTGTTTAAATAGTTGTTTCTGAAGTCCAGCTCTGTTTTTCTTATTGATTTAGTGACTGTCTGATCATTCAGAATTGGCTCCAAGCCAGTTCATGGCTTTTAGTGGTGAAGGCTGGAGCTGAAACTTTTGAGTTTTCATTTATAGATTTGCTAACATTTTCCCCTATGTGTCTTGCTCTTGCGTCTGTGGTCCGCCCAAAGAGAGGCTGGCTTGCTTAACGGAAGCATGCTTTTGGGCCATTGAGCCGAAAAAACCCCCAAAACCAGTTTGTGCGTGTGCATATAAGTGATATAATGCATAATGTATAAAATAAATATATACACACACACATTTATTTACTGTGCTTATATACCGCTTTTCACTGGGTCAAAGCGGTTTACAGATATATGCTAATGCACTATTTATTCCCCTGTCCCTGAAAAGCTTACAATCTAAGTGTACATGAGGCAATGGAGGGTTAAGTGGCTGAGGTTACTTGTCCCTACGTGAGAATTGAACCCCTGGCCCTCCTGAGGTAACCTGTCCCAACCACTGAGCCACTCCTCCCCTAGATAATATACATACATACCCATTCTCCCCTAGATATGTATATCATCTGGCTGTCGATGAGTCACATAATTTTTTAAAACTAATTCTTCTATATGTTTTGCACATGATTGATTGTATCTGTTTTTGGTCTGACCTGCCTGGTAATTCTTTTTTTCTTTAGAACATTTGATTGAGTTGAGCAAATCTAAGTATGGCAGAAATATTGTGAAGAAATTTCTCATGTATGGGTAAGTATTACAGAATTCTAGTTGAAATTTTTCATAATCCATCCAATAAGTGATGCACACAAGTTAGCCTGGATCAAAAAACCAACACCATTAATGCTGATAGCTTCTATAAAGCTACTTGGCATATGTAACATTATCTCCAGGAACAAGCAGGAATATAGTCTTCACATATG
The DNA here is from genome assembly GCA_033557465.1 of Ichthyophis bannanicus. NCBI lineage: Eukaryota > Metazoa > Chordata > Amphibia > Gymnophiona > Ichthyophiidae > Ichthyophis > Ichthyophis bannanicus. The sequence continues at coordinate 703,485,524 of CM066032.1, forward strand.
GGTATCGTCGGTACCGACGGAGCCTGCGCGGGAATGCTCCCCAGCGTCCAATAGGAAAGCTTTTGGGAGCATCCCACAGCACCTGCGTGCTGCCTTCCCGCATTTCCAACTGTCCTCCAGTTCTTCGTTTCTCCCTCAGATGTGGCGTCTGTTGCATCGACGTCCTCCAGGGCCTCATCTTCCTCCCATGGGTCTCAGGTAACTAAACATAAATCTAGCCGGTCCTCAAAGGGTAGATCTTCTTCTGAGTATCGAGATGCCCCTGGCGTTGCCCTTGAGGAATTGTCACTGGCAAAACTGCCCCGGCGGGAGGCTTCGGCTTCCAAAGCACTAATGGGGCTCCAGGATGTTCTCGAGGCCTCAACCTCGGCAGAACGACTGGCGCCATGCTCTGGGGTTCCGGACGCTTCTACCGGTACTGACACCCAAGCATCGGCAGCGTCGATAGACCAGAGATTCCTTGCTATCGAACGCAGTCTAGGGGCTCTTCTCACGGCTTCGGTACCGTTGAAACCGCTTCAGACACCTCAACCGATACCAGTACGAACACCGGAACCGGTACCGACTGCATTAGCATCGGCGGGTATGCCACCCATACCGTGTCATGCGTCTGTCTCCGGCATCGACAGATCGGTACCAGAACAACCCGATACCGACTTCGATCGATACCGGTACTGTGCTTTGCGCGATCACCGGGATCAGAGGTATTTTGAATCCTCTGAGTCTGAAGACTCCGAAGACTCTGCCGATACAAGAGTACTTCTCCCCGAGGATTCCTCTTCTCCTCAGCGCAGAATGTCTCCGCCAGAGGATATGTCCTTTCAGGACTTTATCCGTGATGTGGCCCTAGGCCTTTCCATCACAGTAGCTCCTGAAAAAGAGCCTAGGGCAAAGGAGTTGGAAATTCTCCAATACCCTAAGGCTCCCAAAGAGGCAGCTACTCTGCCTATTCATGAGATTTTACATGATCTTATGCTAAGGATGTGGGAAACACCTTTAACCACATCTCCTCATTCTCGAAGACTCGATACCATGTATTGAGTTCCACCTTGTCCTGGCTTTCAAAAAACTCAATTACCACACCATTCAGTGGTGGTGGAATCAGCCATGAGAAGGATGAAACGTGCAAAGAGACATGCATCCAATCCTCCAGGTCGTGAATGTAGGACTCTCGATGCTTTTGGGTGTTGATGCTTCCAAGCTTCCATGCTCTCAGCTAGGATCAGTTCCTATATCTTATATATGGGATTGTTCCTTAAAGAGGTCACAGGAGACTTGGAGCTTATGAGCCCCCTCCTTCCTGATGACAAAAGGCAAGACTATTTTACTCTAGTCAAACATACTCAGGATGTTTCCAAGTTTGTAAATCGTGCAGCTTTTGACTGTTTTGAGTGCATAAGCAGAACCTCTGCTATTGCCATTGGTGCACGTCGGATTGCCTGGCTTCAGGCATCTGACTTGGAAATTTGGGTACAGGATAAATTAGGAAATATTCCTTGCACAGGAGAAAATCTCTTTGGCAAGAATTGGCAGGAGAAGGCTAATGAGATAGATCTACAGCCAATCCTGCAAGGCAAAAATCCTCTAAGAAACCATTTTTCAATAAGAAAAAAGTTTTATCCTTCCTGTACCCAACAGGGACACCGTCCAGGTCAGACTGCCCAAAAGGGACAACAGCAACAATCTAGACAACAAAAGAAGCTAAAAGCTACAAAACCTCTCAGCAGGCTCAGCCTTCTCAGGGGCTTTGACTCCTCTCTAGAGAACTTTGCCTTCCTGCCTCTGAACGGTCCAGAACCCTCGACCATCCCAGGTAGGTTATGTCATTTTGCCCACAGATGGTACCAAATAACAGCAGAAAATTGGACTCTGTCCATTGTACGAGAGGGGTACAAGCTTCATTTTCACAGCATGCCCCTTCCTACAATTGTAAGACAGTTCAATTCTCAGATCTCTCTCGACAGTCTCTTAGGTCAAGAGGTCACAATGCTTTTTGCTCCTGGAGCAATAGAGGAAGTATCCATTCCCCATCAGGGTACAGGGTTCTACTCCCCCTATTTCCTTATTCCAAAGAAAACAGGGGGACACGGACCCAGTTTAGACCTCAGAGAATTGAACAAATATTTGTTCTGAGAGAAATTCAAAATGGTCTCTCTAGAAACTCTGCTGCCATACCTTCAAAGTCAGGATTGGCTTTGTTCTCTAGATCTCAAGGATGCGTTTACTCATATTCTCATCCATCCAAATCACAAGAGATTCCTCCGATTCCTGTTTCAAGGAAAGCAGTACCAATACAAGGTTCTTCCCTTTGGCCTGGCTTCTGTGCCAAGAGTGTTCACAAAATGCATGGCTGTGGTAGCAGCATTTCTCCGCACTCTGGGAATATTCGTCTTCCCTTACTTAGACGACTGGCTCATTCGAGCCCCTACAGTGCCAGAAGCCAGCTCTGCTCTGTTTCGCACGATGCGAATCCTTCAGTATTTGAGACTGGTCATAAATCTCCCAAAATCCAATCTTGCTCCCACTCAGTCCCTAGAGTTCATAGGAGCTCATCTGAATACCAGACAGACAAGGGCTTTCCTTCCGCAGCCCCGCTGTCTTCGCATAGTACAACTAGCTTCCCAAGCAGTGCTCAAACCTTGTCTCACTGCTCGGGAAATGCTACAATTGCTAGGCCACATGGCATCCACCGTGCATGTGGTTCCTTATACTCACCTCCATATGCGAGCAGCCCAGTGGACTTTATCCACTCAGTGGACACAGGCCTCAGGCTGCCTGTCGGACAAAATAACAAACTCAAATCATCTTATTTCGTCCCTCCAATAGTGGCAATCACCCAGAAACCTTCTGGTGGGGTCTCTTTTCCAGCAACCTCTATCCCAAGTCACCCTAACAACAGATGCATCACAGGTGGGATGGGGAGCCCATCTACACGATCTCTCTAACCAGGGTACCTGGACTCCACAGGAGGCCTGTCTTCATATCAACCTCCTGGAGCTAAGAGCAATCTTCTTTGCTCTTCGAGTCTTTCACGCCCAGCTCAGCTACAAGACAGTCCTAGCTCAAACGGACAATCAGCTGTGTTCTGTGTGAACAAGCAGGGGGGAACAGGCTCTTTGTCGCTATGCAACGAAGCTTTGCGACTGTGGGCCCTTGCCAGAGAGCATCAGATTCATCTGCTGGCAGTATATCTTCCAGGCATCCAAAACTTTTGGGCAGACAAACTCAGTCGAGTTAGGCTTCCACACAAATGGTCTCTCCATGCTGACCAGGTGACCCAAATATTTCAGATTTAGGGAACCCCGGACATAGACCTCTTTGCCAAGTCTGCTGAATGCCAAACTTCCCCGGTTCTGTTCTAGAATTCTGGCTCGATGTTGTCAGGTAAGGGACGCCTTCCTTCTCCACTGGGGTCAGGACTTCCTATATGTCTTCCCACCCATTCCCCTCATCCCCAAAACCCTATTCAAGCTTCAGAGAGACAGAGGTCATTTGATCCTCATAGCTCCAGAATATAGAAAGACTAGGGGACATGCAATGAAGCTACAGGGTAAACTATTTAAGACTAATAAAAGAAAATATTTTTTCACTCAACGTGTAATCAAACTCTGGAATTTGTTACCGGAGAATGTAGTAAAGGCTGTTAGTGTAGCTGGGTTTAAAAAAGGTTTGGACAAGTTCCTGGAGGAAAGGTCCATAAACCATTATTAAGAAGGGATCCAGGATATCAATGCTTGACCCAGTACAAGCATTGCGGAACCTGTGTCTTTTGGGGAAACTGCTAGGTACGTATGACCTAGATTGGCCACTGTTGGAAACAGGATACTGGGCTTGATGGACCTTGGTCTGACCCAGTATGGCATATCTTATGTTCTTATGTTCTCTCCCACCTCCCCTGAAGAGTAGCTGTATTTTTATCCTTCTCTTGCCATCTGCTTGGTGGGGCTCGAGCTAAGGGACCTGACTGAGCAAGATGGCACCCTTGGGCGGGAAGAGAACCACGCATGCGCGTGGAAGCAATCCCAAAGGCTTTCTTTGAAAGCTGGGGAATTGCTCCACGCGGGCTCTGTTGGTGCCAACATCACCCATAAGTGAGGACTGATTCCTGCTATCCCTGGAGAACACCTGTTAGAGTGAGTAATTATGCTGTCTCTTATTTGCCCACCTCCTATACAAGGTCGTTCCTCCCTTGGCTCAAATTTTGTGCTTTAGTTTTAGTAGGTCTCCCCTTTGAATCCCTGCATGCTGCAGCCATGAAGGATGTATTTATTTATTAGTTTAAACTTGCGTACCACAGGTCTTAAATACTTTACGTGGTTTACAGTAAAACATAAGAAATAGTGAACATAATAACTGATATAATACTTAATAAAAAGAATTAAATGCAAACAAAAAAACTAAATAAAAAATTGAGAAAGGTAAAACACAAATACGATGGTCAGCAAAATATGGAAACAGAAAAACGAACTATTAGGTTCTACAGTCAGGGCTGGCACAAGGATTGGAGGCGCCTATCTCCAGGAACAAGCAGGAATGAGTCTTCACATATGGGTACGTCGGTACCGACGGAGCCTGCGCGGGAATGCTCCCCAGCGTCCAATCAGAAAGCTTTTGGGAGCATCCCACAGCGCCTGCGTGCTGCCTTCCCGCCTTTCCAACTGTCTCTCCTCAGTTCTTTTTCCGCGGAGCCAGCAGGTCGTGTTCCTGTCACCGCAGAAGAATTTCCTTATTTTTTCTTTATTTCTTTTCTGTACGTGTCTGCCTTCCTCGACACTATATCGGTACCCCCGGTTCTTATTCTTTTCTTTAAAAAAAAAAAAGACCTTTTATTTTTCTTCAGGTGTACTTCAGTTTTGGCCCTTGGGCCCAAAACATTTTTCGATAAATATGGAAAAACCTGCCTCAGGATTTAAGAAGTGCACAAAATGTGGCGGTACTATTTCCGTCACCGACACCCATGACTGGTGTCTCAAATGTTTAGGCCCTGACCATTCCATTACATATTGTGTGTCCTGTGATGTCTAAGAGAGGTCGACAGAACCGAGCTGCCAAGCTCAGTACCCTGTTTCCCTCTGATGCAGCTTCGGTGGCATCGACGTCTTCCAGGGCTGCTTCTTCCTCACATGGATCTCAAGTAACTAAACATAAATCCAGCCAGTCCTCGAAGGGCAAATCTCCTTCCAAGCGTCGAGATGCCCTTGGCCTTGGCCTCGAGGAGTCTTCACCAGCAAAATTACCCCGGCGGGAGGCTTTGGCTTCTAAAGCATCATCATCGTGGTTCCAGGACGATCTAGATGGAGTGGCCTCAACAGATCTCCTGGTGCCATGTTCTGGGGTACCGGTGGCTTCCACTGGTACCGACTTCCAGGCATTGGCAGCGTCGATGGGTCAGAGGATTCTGTCCATCGAACGCAGTCTGTCCATCGAACACAGGCGGCCTTCCTTGTGGCATCAACGTCCGTGGTACCGCAACAGACTACTCTGCAGGTACCGGCTCTGGTATCGCCATCGGCACCGATTCCGGTACCGGTGGCATTGACATCGGCATCGCTGTCAGCCATGCCGGTACCCTGCCCTCTGCAGCCCTCCGGTACCGATACCCCGATACCGATGATTCCCTATACCGATCCCGGTCGGTACGGGTATCGGGCTTTGCAAGAGCATCCTGACAGACGATACTTCGATTCCTCTGATGATTCTGAGGATTCTGAAGAGTGTGTCGATGCAGCGATGCTTCTTCCACAGGAGGAGTCCTCTCCTAAACGAAGGATGTCTCCTCCAGAGGACTTATCTTTTCAAGACTATCAGAGAGGTGGCTCGGTGTCTCTCTATTACAGTAGCCCCAGAATCAGAGCCTAGAGCTAAGGAGTTAGATATTCTACAATATCCTAAAACTCCTAAAGAGGCAGCTACCCTGCCCATTCATGAGATACTGTATGATCTCATGTTAAGGATGTGGGAAGCACCTCTATCCACCTCTCCTCATTCTCGCAGGTTAGACACCATGTATCATGTTCCTCCTTGTCCTGGTTTCCATAAAACTCAGCTTCCTCACCACTCTATTGTGGTTGAGTCTGCAATGAGAAAGATTAGACGTGCCAAGAGACATGCCTCTAATCCTCCAGGACGTGAATGTAGAACCCTGGATGCTTTTGGTAGAAGAATCTTCCAAGCTTCCATGCTTGCTGCGAGAATTAATTCCTATAGTCTCTACATGGGAATGTTCTTAAAAGAAGTCACTGACCATTTGCTGACTTTAAGTCCTTTTATGTCAGACAGTAAAAGGCCAGAATTTCTCTCTGGGCTCAAACATGTCCAGGATATCTCCAAATTCTCCAACCGTGCAGCTTTCGACTCCTTTGAATGCGTAAGCAGAGCCTCAGCTATAGCTGTAGGGGCACGTAGGATTGCTTGGCTCCAAGCATCTGATTTGGAGACCTGGGTCCAAGATGAATTGGGAAATATCCCTTGTACAGGTGAGAATCTGTTTGGCAAGGATTGGCAAGCAAAAGCCAATCAGATGGATGCTGAAAATTCTGCTTTGGATAGACTATCCAAATCTACAGCTGCTCCTGCTAAGAAAAGGTTGTTCAAGAAAACACCTTTTTCTAAAAAGGGAAGATCCTATCCTGCTTATAGTCAGAGAGCATCTTCTGCAGCTCAGTTTCCTTCCAAACATCAGCAATCCTCCAAACAGACCAAGGCAAAGGCGGCGAGGCCTGCTCCAGCCCAGCAATCTCAGCCCCCTCAGGGCCTTTGACTCTCTGCTAGAGAACTTAGCCTTCCTGGCTCTAGAAGGACCAGAGCCCTCCACCATCCCAGGAAGGTTATGTCACTTTGCTCCCAAATGGGGGCAAATCACAGCAGAGCATTGGACACTCTCCATCATAAGAGAGGGGTACAAACTTCATTTTTCCAGCTTGCCCCCTCTCACAAGAGTGCACCAGTTCAATTCTCCAACCACCCTCCTCAGCCTGTTAGAGCAGGAGGTTGCCACTCTTCTAGCCCAGGGGGCAATAGAGGAAATGCCTTCTCAACAACAGGGCACAGGGTTCTACTCCCCCTATTTTCGTATCCCAAAGAAAACAGGGAGCTTCAGACCCATTTTAGATCTCAGAGAATTGAACAGATTCCTAGTCGAGGAGAAATTCAAGATGGTTTCTCTAGGAACTCTGCTGCCATACCTTCAGAGTCGGGATTGGCTTTGTTCTCTAGATCTCAAGGATGCGTACACTCATGTTCTCATCTATCCAACTCACAGAAGGTTCCTTCGGTTCCTTTTCCAGGAGAAGCACTATCAATACAAAGTGCTCCCCTTTGCCCTGGCCTCTGCACCAAGGGTGTTAGCGAAATGCATGGCAGTAGTTGCTTTTTTGCGCACCCTAGGAATATTTGTATTCCCCTATCTGGATGATTGGCTCATTCGAGCTCCCACTCAATCAGAGGCCAAGACTGCTCTAACCTGCACAATGCGTATCCTTCAGGACCCAAAGTGCTTTGGGAGAGCAAGCCAGGCCTTTGCCTATGTTTACTCTGACATCCTAGCTTTAGGCCACTTTATTTATAGGGAAAGATTCCATTACACAGCATAATTTCACTTTATTATTCTACGTCTCACATCACGTATATTCATAATATACATATTCTATTCTACGTCTAGTGTTACGTATATTCATAACATGCTTTTCTGTAGGCATGCACGTCATAGACAATCATGAAAAGACATACATATATTCTCAGGCATGACTATGAAGGCCTTAATTTTAATTAATTCTAACACTGACAGTTTGATATCTCTGACCAGAGACAGCGAGACTGCGAAGCTGGGTAAACAACTTGCCTTTTACTTATCTTTCTAATAACAAGACTAATGTTTGTTATCTAAACCTTTCACCCAATTTCTTCTACAGGGTTTTCCAGGATGGTATTAAATAAGGAGCTACAAATGATATTAACTCTTTCTTAGGGATTATAGCAATATAATGTTATACACAGGGCCTGACTGTGTATCCAACCCGGTACAATCAAGCTTTCTTTCAGTCCTTCCTCTGATTCTGTAAAGAATCATTTCACAGATAAGGAAACTCGGACATCGGTATTAAAAATGGATTGTAGCTAGCTTCTGGGTCAACCTGTAACATCATTTTAGGGGTCAGTGTCTCCACTGATTTCTTACAGCAAGCAAATATTACACAAAGAATTATTGTTCCTAAAATGATAATCCCTAATAATCCAAATAATGAAGCTAATATGCCTTGCAGGGGCCTAGATAATAAATTCCAGAAAGAAGAAACAGACCCTATAAAATCAGAAAAAGAACTTACATAACTACTACTTGATACAAATGTACGATTCCTAACTTTATCTAGTAGGCCTTTCACTACTTTCACTTCATCATCAAGCATACTGCAACAGAAATCAGAAATTAGGCCACATACGCCATTTTCTTTCACTAGTAGGTAGTCTAAAGCCATGCGATTCTAAGCTGCATAAGTGGACACCTTGTCTACTGCACCTTGTAACTCGCTAATAGCCTTTGTGAGATCCAGGGCCGTAAGTTCAACAACTGCCTGTAATCGCATAATCTGGGTACCATATTCTCTAGTGGGTGCTATGGCTCCAAAAGTTGAGAGCCAAACAGTACCTGTAAATGCATCTATCTGAGATTTACTTAAAGGACTTGTCGAGCCTACCAACTGTTGTGCTGCTATTATGGCTTCATCCTGAGGGGAACCAACAAAATTGTCGAGTTGCGGGGACAGACTAGATTCTGCGTACAATTATTCAATTATTCATTTCCTTAATTCCTACAGATAGATTACATTCCCAGGGTTGGTAATATCCTAATAAGGGGCATCTCCAGTTAGGTATGTTTCGGACTGAGTCATTCAAAAGGTAGCCAGAACTATTATACTGTAACATGTCATAATCATGCACCTAATTCCCTTGAACTTGCATTAATTGTACTACGGAAATATAAGGTTTCTGTACGTGGGATTTCTTATACCAGATGGAAGAATTATGTAGCATTATTATTTTACAAACGTTCCATGGGGTGTCCCCTACCTTTTCCTTGTACCTTGAGCCATAAAACATATTGGAGGGGACTTTAAAGGCATAGAACTAAGTCCTCTAGGTTCTGTGTTTGTATGAGACCATCGTACAGTAGTTAGATTAAAAGCTGTATCACAAAACTCTTCAAAGGCTTTGGACCTAACTTGTGGTAGAAACCCGTGTTGAGTAGCTGTCGCAGATTAAAATGTTTTATAACTGAGTGTAATTGTGACTCAGAAATATTTGGATATTCCCCATAACTTTTCCAAGATTCTAAATGTAGTATTGCTTCATTAACAATAATATGCCATAGCACAACTAAGACCAAATACGGAAACATTCTTAGCAAACCTAAGCAAACCTTAGCAAACATTCTTAGCAAACCTCTAAACTTCACCAATACAATCACAGAAACACATACACTGTACCCAAGACAGAACAAATGACTAACACAGGAAAATTCACTAACCCCACACAACACGCTAATGAACCACTCAAACAGTTGACTACTTCACCACTGTAACTGTAACTAACTAAGATGCGCTCCATGTATATAACTTGTAAATAGTTTGAAAAGCTCTGTTATAGTTAATGTTCAAAATGTTGTTCAAAATATGTTCCCTGTAAGTACACCTGTACATATTTAAAGCATAATGTTCCTTGTAAATGTATACAGAAGTATACAATTGTTCTGTTTAATGTTCAATGTAAACCGCCCCTGATCTCTGGAAGGGGCGGTATAGAAAAGACCGTTAAATAAATAAAAATAAATAAATAAATAAAATAAACATCTGAAACTATAATTACTCCAAAAATAAATGTTCTAAGACAAAAATAAAAATATACCTACTCTTCTTAAGATGATGAAGATATATATTATAGCTATAACTACCCCTTAATTCTCAATTACGTCATGAAGTAGAGGTTAAGTACCCAAAGATCATTGCTTATATATTAGTAAAATACTAAATCAAACCACCTTTATCCCCTAATCAGTAGTATAAATGCTGGACAAATGGTTTTGCATAAGTAGTTCATTCAAAAAGCATGTAAATCCTGATGATCTTTTCTGTAATATCAATGTAATGTTCAATAAGTCTCTGCGTTGTATTTTCTTGATTCACTGATGAAGGGAGCCGCCGTCTGGAGTCTGTGAAGGAGCCTTTTTACACTGTGTAAGGGGTATCCAACGAGAATGTCCTTCCACTTTACAAGCCGAGTATCCCACCAGGAGCACACGAAATGGACCTAGAAACTTGGGAACCAGAAGCGTCTTTGGATGCAAATTCTTAATCAGGGACCAGTCTGGTGACTTCTCTTCTGGATATGATGATTCTGTCATCTCGTTGAGGATTCACTTGCAATAAAAGGGAGACAGACAGGACTGAGTGCAACCGTGAGCAATAAGTCAAAATATCACTGCGCAACAATTGGGGATCTGGGATAACTGCCAAGTAATGTGGAGAGGTAGCTGGACGTCCAGTAACTATTTCATATGGATTCAGGCCTCCCCGAGCACGCTGGGAGGAATTACGCACTGCCATAAGGGCAAAAAGAAGGGCTTCCGTCCAATCTGTAGCCCAATCCTGTGTCATAGTGCGCAAGTGACTTTTGATTGTCCTATTCATCCGTTCCACCTGGCCAGAGCTTTGCGGATGATAAGGAGTGTGCAGTTGTCTCTTAATACCAAACCAAATTTTCAATACCCTCCCAGACACTCGCAACAATGACTGGTAATGGATAAGCTTCTACCCATCCGGAGAATAGACAAGTGACCGCCAGACAAATACCACCTCCTTCCTCTGGCACAGGGCAGATCTGCAAAACAGGCTGCAAAACCAAAAAGAATTCGGAAGGCAAAAATCTTAATAACTGACCCTAAGCTGACCCTATAGTGCCAGTCTTGAAACAGTGCAGACAAGCTGTGCCAAAGAAAAAAATAACAGAAGTTCAGGTTTTACCGGAGAACCAAAAAGACATAATTCATAGCCACAGCAGTAAAGCTTATGATGCAGGAACAGGGCAAGTAGAAACAAAAGACTGTCAGGACAAATAAGCAGATGATCCACTTTCCAGCAGCCCTGAGCATCACAGGATGCACCTCACAAAGTCAGAGTCTGGGTTTCAAAGAAAGTATCTTGCTATTGCTGCAAGAAAGATGAAAGGGAAAACAAAGTCATATTAGACGGCGTTAAATACAGCACTATCGGTGACACCGTGCTTCATGGTCTGCAAAATGGTTGCCCTTTGACACAAAATCTTCAGCAGAAGAATGTCTTTTGCATTTTAAAACTGCAACTTGTGCTGGCAAGAGGACAGCCTGTAACAAACGGTGAATTATGCAGCATGTTTAATTGGTTTATTAGCAGAAGTCAAAACCCTCGCTGCTGCCAAATATTGCCAAAATTCCACAAATCCCTAGTGACTGCATAGCCTACACTAAGTTTGCCCTTGTCATTAAGCAGAATTATCCACAAACAAAGGTATAATCCGGGGCTGGTAGAGGTACAGTTTGGAAACAATTGAAAATTGTTTGGAAACAATTATGAGACCCATCTTCCTCCACAAGTATTGAAAGGTTGCATAGTGATGTAGTACATACTGAAACATGAAGCAGAGAAATGATTAATTCCAGAGTCAAGAAAACGTGCGGAGGACAAAGACTGAGTCTTGGTTAGATGGAACAAAAGGGCGCTGTAGAACCAGAAAATTAGTAAGTTTCGATTGCAAAAGCCACTGCTACCAAACTATGTAGACATAGTGGGAGTCCCAAAGTCACTGCATCAAATCGCTTTGAGAAATAGCCTACCGGCTTGCAACCAGTTGGGAAAGCTTGTAAAAGCACACAGGTAGCAGAGGAATCAGAAATAGCCACATACAATTTGAATGGTAAAGAATAATCATATACAATAAACATGACACATTTCCCAGTGCAATTTTTACATTTAAAACAAACCTCCCACTGTGATAATGAGGGTACAATGAGGCCTTCAGATCCTTCTTTCCCAATAAGAGCATAAAGTGGAGCAGTAAGATCTTGAGAAATTCGCTAGCTATTATTTACAGAAAATTAATAAACTCAGGAAGCTACACAATAATACTGGTGTCGCTGGAAAAAGGCAATGACAGAATAGGTTTCAATCTAGCAGAGGTAATTGCACGACCAGATGGTGTTAGAACAACATCCAGGAAAGTAACATTTTGAGATACAAATTGCAGTTTAGACAGATTAACCTTCAAACCTAAATTAGTAATATGAGCTAATAGAGACAAAGAATCTAACAAACAAGCTCATAACATAGTGAACATAAAAGCAAATCATCCACATATTGAACTAAAGAGGAATGGTCAAATCTTACATCAAATAATGCAGTTCTTAAGGCCTGTGAAAATATGCAGGACTACCGGTGTATTGGTTTTCTTTGCTAATTCTTACTGAAAAATAAGCAGAACTCAAATCTACAACAGAAAACTAGGTGGTCCCTGAAGGTATCTGTGTCCAGATATCATGTGGATTAGGCACCAAGGGAAAAATTGGCAAAATCACATTATTTACTGCTCGCAGGTCTTGCACAAATCTATAAGTCTTACCGTCAGCCTTTAGTACAGGAAGAATTGGAGTCTTACATAATGAAGTTGTAGAATAAATGACACCTTGTTTCTGAAGATCTTCAGTCACAGGACGAATTCCATCAATGGCAGCTGCTGGCAGTGGATACTGCTTGAGTCTAGGAAGCTGAACTCCAGGTTTCACGGTGATTTTCACAGGCGGGATAGAAAAACATCCGACATTAGATCCCGGCACTGCCCACAAGGTAGATGGAAGTTCTCCAAGAGCAGGATGAATGGTACTGGCATCTGCAGGAGACGGCACTTCAGAGAGAGAGTATAGCTGGAAAGAGAACTTGCCACCCATCCAGGATAGAGTAGCATGATGTGACACCAAAAAAAATCCTGACCTAGAAGATTCACTGGCAAAGTGTCTCCCACAAGAAAGGTAGTTGGATATACAGTCTCTCCAATCTGCAAAGGTAAATATTCAAGTCTACGATGAGGAATTATCTTTCCCTCAATGCCTTCACAATGTACTATCGATGCTTGTAATAATTGAGTATGATAGATGGCAGGCAAATCCTGTAAACGCAGTGCTGATGTTGTAGCTCCAGTATCAATAACAAATTTCAAATTAGAACCTCCCAGTTTAGCTTCTAACTCACCCTGAGGAGTTAGTCAAATTCAGAAATAGTCATGCATCCCATGTATCACCTCCTACAATCTTCTGGATTAGAGAAGCACTGATATACTGGAGTGAACTCAGCTTGTACTGGAGGGGGAGGAGGGAAATCAGCTCTCTGGCCATCAGGATTCCAATTCCGTGGACAGTCTCGCTGCAAATGTCCAGCCTCTCCACAAGTATCTCTGGACTGTCCATGCCCTCGCTGAGGATTCCCATAACCTCCTCTTTGTTTACCTCTCCCCCCTGCCCATGGGTGGCTGTATAAATGATCTGTAAAATTGAGCAATTTAGTCTTTTCACATCTATTTTAGTTTGCTCTTCTTGCTGATCCTTGATAAATTTCAGATCACTGTATCAAGCTCCTTCCAGAATTGCACCAGCTGTTCTAGCTGGCCAATCTATTATTGAAGTTTCTAAAATCTCTTTTATTCTCGGGATTAAACCATTTACAAAAATATTAGTGAATCCTGAAGGTGTCTTCTGCTTCACCAGAATAGTCTTTAAAAGCTAGCATACACCTAGTGTGAAAATCTGTAACTTTTTCACCCCTATCCTGCCTTAGAGATGTTAATCTCGACCAATCCTTTACAAGTTTGCATACTACTGTAAGGAATTCTAACAATTTTTTATTTCTTTACACAAAAACAAAATTATCTCTTTAAATCTTCTTTTGGAAATCTATCACAGGGTCGGTCATGAACTGAACGAGTGACCCTATGAAAATCAGCTGGATTAAAAAAACAGATTATCTAGAGCTGCCCAAATGGGATTATAACTATTAATTATCTGAGACCATAAAGACACAAATCTATCAGGGTTATCCCTGTAATTCGGAAAAGTTTAGTCAAATCAAACACTTCTTTAAGTAGTCACAATATCATTTCCCACAGCTGTTTCAGTTTAACAGTGGCAGAACATAAATTAGGCTGAATAGAACATCCTGAATAGAGCCTAAATCATAATATAATTGATCACACTTCATCAGAAACACTTAATTCTTTTGAGAAGTCACACAAATGAGAAGTACACAATAACAAATCTGCTTAAAGACCTATAAATTCTGCTTTGAATTTCAAATCATTACTGCTATCCTGAACTCCAGGCATAGGTAATTTATCTCCCGAGAATGCTAATTCTTTTGCAACAGAAACTCTATGACCTATTGCTACTTCTAAGATTCTTATTACAAGTACAACACTTTCCGTTTCTTTTTTTTTTTTAACTTTTCCTTTATTGGTTTTTCAAAATACACAACAATCACACAGAAACCAAACTTCACACAAACAATAGCAACCCACCATACCCCCTCCACTCCATATGACCCAACCCAAAATGACCTCAAAAACAGCACCCACCACCAGGGCCGAGACCCCCACCTCGCTCGGTCTCAAAGCCCCCCATTTATATCAACAGAAATCCCCCTCTCTCCCATCTAAGAACTATCCCCTACCCCTACCCCGCCCCCCTCCCTCCCCGACAACCAGACCCCACCCCTCCCCCCCCATTCGCCACCCCCATTACCCTCTACCCCATATCCCCCCGCCCATCCACCCAACGCAAAAGCCACTCATCATACCCCTTCCACATCTGCCAGAATTGGGACATTTTGTGCGCCACTGAGGCTGCAATTTCGCAGAACCCCCGCAACCTGCTTAATCTCCCCACAATCTCTCTCCGAGAGGGAAGAGCTGGTGTCTTCCAGCGTAACAGAATCTCCCCCCGCACTGCAGCAATACAATAACCTGCCATCATCTGCACCCCCCGATCCCCTTCATCTTCCATTTCATTGAGTAAGACCATGGCTGGAGTCAACACCACCGGGGCACCAGTCACTGCCTGAATAACCCCCTCCCAATCCACCCACAGAACCCTCACTAACGGGCAATCCCACAATAGATGATAGAGATCCCCCTGCCCTTTACACCCCCTCCAGCACTCGCCCGACTCCTCCTTAGAGAAGGCCTTCAACACCCACGGGGTCCAATAGGTCTGATAACGAATTTTCAGGCTACTTTCCAGGTAGACCGTACCCGGTGCCAGCCTCTTAGTCCACCGATAAATCTCTTGCCAACGCTCCCGCGTCCACTCCCCCCCAATGTCTTCTCCCAGGCCACCTCCCCCCGAATAGCCTCCCCAACCCCCCCCAATAAAAGCAATTCCTTATAAAGTTGGGAAATGGCCCCCCTCCTCACCCCCCGCACCAGAAGAGCCTCAATCGCCGTGACTTCCCTAACAACATCAACCTTAACCGCGCGCCGACTCAGGAAAGATACCACCTGCAAGTAGGCAAAAAACCCTCTCTTCTCTAACCCAAACTCACTTTGAATCTCTCCCCAACTCTTAAGTCCCCCCCCCCCCTTGGAGGACTTGTCCCATAAACTGTAACCCCTTCCCCTGCCACTCCCGGAACACTCCCCCCTCCCTCCCAGGGACAAATTCCTGGACACCCGTGAAAGACATTCCACGAGTATATTTTTTACCCCCCAGCAACTGCCGTCTCCACCGCACCCACACCGCCTGTGTCAAAGCCCGAAAAGGATTACCGTCCGGCCCCCCCTCGACACCCCCGCCCGGGTCCCAAAGCCACTCCACCAAGCTCTCCCCCGTTCCCGACCCCTGCTCCAAGTGTACCCACCGGGGGGTCTCCAGCTCCGCCCCGTGCCAGCTGATCAGTGCCCGCAACTGGGAAGCCAGATAATACTTTTCCAACCAGGGAACTCCCAAGCCCCCATCTTTACCCGATCGAAACATGACCAGCCTCGTCACCCGTGGGCGCTTCCCTGCCCAAATAAACTCCATCATCACTTGTTGCGCCCTCTTCAGGAAATTTCGGGACACCGCACATGGAAGGGAACTAAATAAAAACAGAAACCGAGGCAAGACATTCATTTTTAACACCGCTATCCTACCCAGCCACGTGAGGTATAGACCTTTCCACCGCTGCAGGTCCCGGCGCACCTCCTCCAAAAGCCCCCCAAATGCGGTCCCATCTGGATGCCCAAGTAGCGATAGTGATCTCCCACCCACTTAAACGCAAACGCCCCTCGCAACCCCTCTTCCAACTCCTTAGGGAGATTAAACCCCAAAATCTCGGATTTACTGTCATTGATCTTATATCCCGCCACCCGACTATAACTCGCAATCTCGCGCACCAAATTCGGCAAGGTTATCAAGGGCTCCCTCACTGTAAAAATAACGTCATCAGCGAATAACGTAATCTTAACCTCCTGGGAGTTCATTAAGATCCCCTTTATATCCGGAGATCCCCGAATCCGCGCCGCCAGCGGTTCAATAACCAGCGCAAAGAGCAGGGGAGATAAGGGGCAGCCCTGCCTAGTGCCCCTCCCCAGCGCAAATGCCCCCGAATAACTACCATTGACTCTCACCCGGGCTTGAGGTGCCGTATACATCGCTTGAACCCACTTAACAAAATTTGGTCCTACCCCCCCTTTCTCCAAAACACTAAGTAAAAAGGGCCATTCCACCCTATCAAATGCTTTTTCCGCATCCACCGTTAGAAAAAACCGCCCGCTGCCCCGTCCGTTGCACCTCCCAGGTAAGGTTACAGATCTTGCGTATATTGTCGCCTCCTTGCCGCCCGGTGATAAACCCGGTTTGGTCCGGATGTATCAAGACCGGCATCACGGTGGCCAAGCGATTGGCCAAGACCTTGGCGAGCAGTTTGGCATCCACATTCAGCAGGGAAATGGGCTGATAAGACCCGCACACCATCGGGTCTTTCCTGGGCTTAGGAATAAGGGTAATCCCTGCTTCCCGCATCGACCGTGGAGTCACCCCACTATCTAACACTCCATTAAAAACCTTCACCATCAAAGGCCCCAACAGGGACCGAAACACCTGATAGAAGCGCCCCGATAGGCCATCTAAACCAGGGGCCTTACCCCGTTTCAACGTGCCGATCGCCGAGGCTACCTCACTCTCCGTTATGGGCCTATCCAGCCGCTCCATCTCCTCTTTGGACAAAGAAGGTAAGGCACAGTCTCTCAAATACTCAGCACTCGACTCCTGACCCCCCTTCACTTCACTAGTGTACAATACTTTATAGTAGTCCGCAAAGGTCTCCCTGATCTCATTGTTCCCGTGTACCATTCTCCCCCCGCCACTCCGAATACCCCCAATATTCCTCTGCATCCCTCTACTCCGCAACCGTTGGGCCAGTCTCCTCCCCATCTTGTTTCCCCCCTCAAACCACCCTTGTTTTAAAACCCTCAACTCATACGCCAAGGTACTGACGCGCAATTGTTCCAACTGCCCCCTCAACTCCTTCAGCTGCTCGCCCTCCCCCCTATCCATTCCTCCCCTCCCATGTACCCGCCCCTCCAGGCGCCTAATATCCTTCAACAACTGTTGTTCCCGTTCCCCTTTACGGCGGCGTTCTCGGGCAGCTTCCTGGACGAACTGCCCCCTCACCACCGCCTTGAGCCCGTCCCAAACCATCCCTAACTCCAACTCCCCATTCAGATTAAACTCCTGGTATTCCACGATCAACTTCGCCATGCGCTCCATCACCCCTGGCTCATCCAATAAGGCCTCATTAAGCCTCCAGAACTTAACCCCCTCATCCACATATCCCAGACTAAACCGTACCCACACAGGCGCATGGTCCGTCCATGTAATGGAACCATGGTCTGCCTCGATCACCCTATTCAACCAACCTCCCCCCGCCCACACCATATCAATCCTACTATAGGTGCCATGCGGCGCAGAATAGTAAGTATACTGTTTGCACCCAGGGTGTTGACTCCGCCAGACATCCTCTACTCCTAACCGCTCCTTCAATTGTAAGAGTGTTACACGGTCCACCCTCCGCCCCAACCCACTACCCCCCCCATTATCCACCCTCGGGTTCATGGTCATATTAAAATCCCCCCCAATAATGAGAGGAGCGTCACACAAATTCCCCAGCTCCCCCTGCATACGAGCAAAAATTCCCCCTGCCTATCATTAGGGCCATAAAGACTTACAATCCATACCTGCTCCCTCCCAACTTGGATTTTAAGTCCCACTGCCCGCCCCTTCCTATCCCGATATTCCCCCACCACCTTATCTACCCAGTCCGCCCCCACCAAGATACCTACCCCCCCCTTCCGTGCCTCCGCCCTCTGCCCCGCTAGCAGTACCCGGGGATATCGCCTCGTCTGTAGCAGCCGTTCCTGGCCCACTTTCAAATGGGTTTCCTGTAAACAGATGAAATCCGCTCTCAACCTCCCCCCCTCGCGCTCCACCATTCGCCTCTTCCGCCAAGTACCCAATCCCCGCACATTCATCGTGGCAACATTGAGGTACTGTTGCCCCACTCTAACCCCCCTATCCTTCTCCCCACACCCCTTCCCTCCCCTCCCCCTCCCCCGCCCCCCCCCCTTCTTCCTTCCCATTCCCCCCCCGCCCACCCCATTCCCTCCCACTGCCCCCCTCCCCTGCCACAACCCCCTCCACCCTCTGGAGGTCTCCCGTGGAGTAGTGCCCAGCAACCTGAGGCAGCCTCCCCCCCTCTCGCTCCAACCCCTTCCCACTCTCATCCCCAACCATCCTCACTCTCACCCCCCTCCCCGCATACCCACCCACACCCCCTCACTCCGCCCTAGTCCACCCCCTCCCCCTCCCCACTCCCCCAACCTCCCCCCTCCAACTCCCTAGCAGAACCCCCTCCCTATAGCAGACCAAAATCCCCCGACAGAACATATTAATACATCCCACAACATGAAAATCCAAAACAGTTCAAACAAGATCCTACCGAACTAAACATAAGGTTACCCCTCCAGGAGCTATGCCATATACCAAGACAATAATATCCCCCAGTCTTTCAGGTGCCTTCCTCCAGCACAGCGCAGTTAGAATGCTCCTCAGCTACCACCTCCGGACTCCCTCGCCGCTTTTCACCGCTCCTCCGGGGCGCTGGCTTCTGCACACTTCCACCTCCTTCCAGCAAATCCTTCTCCAGGCCGCTCCCCAGCCCCGCCACTTTCACCGCTGCCATAGCCTCTGCAACCGTGTGGGCCCGCCAGTTCTTAAGCCCCACGGTGAAGAGGATGCCAAAGGGGTACAGCCAACGGTAGCGGACGTTCTCTCTCCTCAAGATAGATGTAACCGGCAGCATTTCCCGCCTCCGCTGTAGAGTGCCAGCTGCCAAATCCGGGAAAATCTGTAGCTCGTAACCTTGCCAAACAAAATCCCGGCGATTACGCATCAGGGTAAGGATCTGCTCCTTAAGTTTAAAGTCTGCCATACACAGCACAATATCCCGCGGCCGGTTAGGCCTACTAAGGCCCAAGGCCCGGTGGGCCCGGACTAACTGTAGCCCCCCCGGTGCCAGCTCAGTCCCGGAATCAGAGAGCACAGTCCGGAGAATCGCAAGCGCGACCCTTTCGCTGTCCCCAAACTCCTTCTCCTCTGGTACTCCCCGGATCCTTAAATTGCTCCGTCGGGACCTGTTTTCAAGATCTTCAAGTTTTAACAGCACCATGTCCTTCCAGGCCTCCGTTTCTTTTAATGAGCTTTCCATCGCGCTCTGCCGGGTGTCCAACCGGCCCAGCTGCCGTTCCTGCTCCTCCACGCGGTGGCCCAGTTCTCTCCCATCTCCTCTCTCAAAGCAGCGCACATGTCACCCACCTCAGTCCGCACAGCCTGCATCTCCGTTTTTAACTCTCCAAACCAGCCTTGCAGTTCATCCCTCGACACATTGTGCATGACTGTCTCTGCCACTGCAGGGGCCTCACTCCGCTGACCCTTCCGATCGAGCGCATCGCCATTTCCCGCGCTTTGCCCCGCCATCTTCTTCTCGGCCGCTGTGGACTTCGCTCCCCCATAAGCGAATTCCTTCAGATCCGCCGCCTTCTTCCGTGTCGCCATGGGGTGCAGGACTCGTTCCCCCTCCACCAACTGTGAGTACACGGGTAATACATCCAATACTTTCCAGAGAACACAATAACACAAGTTCATCCAAATAGCTCTAATCCCGTTCCTATCTAACAAGATGCCTTTTCATGTAATATTACTATCATATGTATATAGTTCAATGTTTATTATCCTTTGTTATAATTACCCCGGTTTTCCAAGTTTTTCTTCCTGTTCCATGTAAAAACAGATATATGTATCTTATCTGATGTTTTGTAGTTCTATGTAAACCGCGCTGATAATAAATAGCGCGGTATATAAAAATGTTAAATAAATAAATAAATAAATAATAAATTGCAAGCCCAAACCGGGGAAATTATTACAAAACTGTAGCTGCCCTCCGGAGCTCTCAAACTAGGCTGCCATGCTAGTTGCTGACGTCACTTCCTCCCCCACTTTCCGTTTCTTGATTCAAACATGCTCTCAATTCTTTGAGCTGGGAGACATTCCAAATATCCAAAATACACAATTCTACTCCCCCTAACTGCTGTTGCTCTTTAAATATTTTCTTTTCTCTTAGCTCTGCTACACGAGTGACCCGCACTTGCTCAGCTGGTCAATAGTTACATTTCCTAACACAAACAACTTTTGCTTCAAAACATAAACATTCTTTCTTTATTTATTTATTTAACACTTATTTCTATACCGCTCTTTCCCAAGTATCAAGTGCGGTTTACATTGAACAGTAAATTATAAGGTATATGAAATTACAATACCTAGTCGTTTTACATAGAACAGATGGAACTATTTACACGTAACAATATAACATTTGAACAGTAAAAGTTATAACGTATTTACATTATGGGTACTTACAAATTACATGATAGAACAAAATTGTGGTGTGTTTAAATTTTGTGTGTTATGTAGTATTGTAGTTTGTTTGCTAATGTTTTTATCATGTACCATCCGTTCCCACCATGTAAGCACATTTGCACGGTTTACCTTTAACCGCTAACTCGTATCTCAGGCAATGGACCTTATCTACAGAGAAAGTTCCCTCCAAAGGAAACTGCAAATTCACATTACCTTTTGTCACTGAATCCCTATGTGCTACGGAATCGATGGCTACATCACCATGCTTCTCACACATACAATAGAAGCAGACAATAAGGGCTACCTTTTCTAAACACTAAAGCCCTAGCTCTGTCATGCCATTCACACATCTGAGACAGAGCCTGTCTATTTAACAGATTACCCATCACTGGTAATTTTCATAATACTCACAAATCTTTCAGGCACCTTCTGCCCTTGCCTTGAATGCAGAGATCTGATCCGGTTACGGCACCAACTGAAAGAATACTCTGCACCCCCCCCCCCCCCTCACCTATAACAGATAGGGCTCTTGGGTCACAGAAATCCACACACAAAGCAAGGAGAAGGTTAATTGATCATAATCTTTAGATAATACACACATCTTCAAATAATACACAACACACTTGTATTATAAACACAGGACCAAAGCGCTTTGGGAGAGCAAGCCAGGCCTTTGCCTATGTTTACTCTGACATCCTAGCTTTAGGCCACTTTATTTATAGGGAAAGATTCCATTACACAGCATAATTTCACTTTATTATTCTACGTCTCACATCACGTATATTCATAATATACATATTCTATTCTACGTCTAGTGTTACGTATATTCATAACATACTTTTCTATAGGCATGCACATCATAGACAATCATGAAAAGACATACATATATTCTCAGGCATGACTATGTAGGCCTTAATTCTAATTAATTCTAACACTGACAGTTTGATATCTCTGACCAGAGACAGCGAGACTGCGAAGCTGGGTAAACAACTTGCCTTTTACTTATCTTTCTAATAACAAGACTAATGTTTGTTATCTAAACCTTTCACCCAATTTCTTCTACAGAGTTTTCCAGGATGGTATTAAATAAGGAGCTACAAATGATATTAACTCTTTCTTAGGGATTATAGCAATATAATATTATACACAGGGCCTGACTGTGTATCCAACCCGGTACAATCAAGCTTTCTTTCAGTCCCTACATATGGACCAGGTATCCAAGATTTTTCGAATTTGCGGAACCCCGGACATAGACCTCTTTGCAAGTCCGTGGAATGCCAAACTTCCCCGGTTCTGTTCCAGAACTCCGGCTCAGGGGGCTCAGGCAAGGGATGCTTTCCTCCTCCACTGGGGTCAAGACTTCCTGTATGCCTTTCCACCCATTCCCCTAATTCCCAAAACCCTGTTCAAGCTTCAGAGAGACAGAGGCCACATGATTCTCATAGCTCCACATTGGCCACGGCAGGTGTGGTACCCTCTGCTTCTACATCTCTCTCAAGCTCCCTCCCTAGACTTAGGGTCTGCTCCAGACCTCCTCTCTCAGGAGGACAGAAAGTTGTGGCATCCCAATCCTCAGTCTCTGCATCTCAGGGCTTGGTTGCTGAAGGCCTAGATCTTCAGGATCTTCCTCTTTCTCAACAAGTGAAAGATGTTCTTTATGCTTCCAGAAAACCTTCCACTAGACGTTCTTATGCCTTCAAGTGGAAAAGGTTTACCATCTGGTGTTCTGGAAGGGGTCTTAACCCCCGCTTAATACCTCTGGAATCGTTGCTGGCGTATCTCCTGCATCTCTCTAATGCAGGCCTTAAAACAAATTCAGTAAGAGTCCATCTGAGTGCTATTGCAGCTTCCCTCAGTCCTCTAAATGGACAACCTGTTTCCTCTCATCCCCTTGTAGCAAGGTTCATGAGAGGCCTCCTTTTAACAAAGCCTCCCATTAGACCGCCTCCGGTGGCATGGGATTTAAATTTGGTTCTTGGTCAGCTTATGAAGCCGCCTTTTGAACCTTTAGCTACTACCTCCTTGAAATATCTTTCTTGGAAGGTTATTTTTCTTATTGCAGTCACGTCAGCTTGCCGCATCAGCGAATTGCAAGCACTAGTAGCTAATCCACCTTACACAAGGTTCCATCATGACAAGGTAGTCCTTAGGACTAATCCACACTTTATGCCTAAGGTGGTCTTGCCCTTTCACCTCAACCAATGCATCACAGAGACGTGGATGTCTACCTCAGACTCTGTCCTCCTCCACCAACATGTCCCTCCCTATTTTGCCATACACTCCTGTCATAGGACAGACCGAACTGGAGGTGGAGTAATCATCCTCTCTAAGGAAAGGCTGGAATTGTAGGCTATCTCCTCTAACAGTTCCACTCACCTTGATTATTTATCCATAGCAAATAAGAACCACACCATCAACCTGATATATAGAGCACCCTCCCCAATAGCTGACGACCTTTCAGTGATTGTTGACCTTGCATGCAATCCCCGTACAGCAAACTGGGTGTTAGGAGACTCTAACCTCCCTGTACTGCAAGACACACAAGCTAATGCCTTCCTTGATGCCCTCAAAGCATTAGGATACACCCAACTAGTTAACTCCCCCACTCATATTAAGGGAAACACCCTCGACTTGGTATTTGCACCTCAAATAGACAACTACCCCTATCACAAATTCAATCTCTCACTGAGCCCAGTACCATGGTCTGACCACAGTCTTGTGAGATTCTCACTGCCTTCCCTTCGCGGATCTAACTACCTCCCCACCACAATTGACAATACCATCACTACTCGGAAACGTTATCTCCCATTCAATGAGCAGGAGATCATTGGGAGAATACACCCTCTCCTGGAAACACCTGAACTCAACCTTGACGACATGTTAACATTATGGAACAAGTCCCTCAACGCAGTAATAGACGCCCCAACTACCAAGAAAAACCTCAGAGGTAAGAAAAAAGCACCTTGGTATTCACCTGAACTAACAGCATCCCTCCGGCGGTTACGTCAACTCGAAAAAACGATGGCGCAGATCAAGGACAACCGAGAGCCATGAAGCCTATAACACCCACCTTGACGACCATAGAACAGCAGTATCAACAAGAATGAAACAATACCATTCAGACGTCCTACTGAGAGCCATAAACAAACCACGTGAGCTATTCAATCTGGTCAAAAATCTGGCTAAGGAGCCCACCTCCAACCAAACAAATCTACCTGACGCTCAGGAATATGCGGACTACCTTCGCTCAAAGACAAGCCAACACATTGCTCCTTCAAATCACCACCCTCTGAAACATACAAGCCTGCTACCTCCCGACTCCCTCCCTCTAAATGAGACAGCAGATAACCACCACATTCTTAACTCCTTCTCCCCCCCAACAGCAAGGGAGATCCAAGATACCATCACATGCATCAATACCACCACAGCTCCGAGCGACCCATGCCCGGCACAATGGATAAAAGCGCTAAAATCAGACCTCAGCCCTTTCCTCGCCAAACTAATAGGATCATCCTTCACTTCGGGGATTTTCCCACAGAACCTGAAGCAAACTTCAATAAGACCCCTACTGAAGAACAAAAAGCTCGATCCCACAAAGATGGACTCTTACAGGCCCATATCGAGCATCCCGCTTCTAGCTAAAATCATCGAAAAAACAGTCCAACAGCAACTAACCCATCACATTGAAAACAACGCGCCTCTTGATTACTGCCAGCATGGATTCAGAGAGTCCCATGGAGTCGATACCCTTCTGACTACATTATTCAACTCCCTTACCATTGGGCTCGATAACATCAGGAAGGGTTTTGCCCTTATCTTTCTGGACATCGCAGCCGCCTTTGACTCGGTGGACCACAAGATACCCCTATCACGCCTCACTGAGAAGGGTCTTCGTGGCAACGCTCTAGCTTGGTGCGCCTCATATCTGAATAACAGATGGCAACATGTCCGCTCCGGATCCTCTTTATCGGACCCTTTCCCACTAGAAAAAGGCGTTCCCCAGGGCTCATCCCTCTCAGCACTTTTATTCAATATCTATATGCAGCCCATCTGCAATCTTATCCGGTCCTTTAACATCAACTGCCTAGTATATGCTGATGATGTCCTAATGTTCACCCCAATAGACACAGATCATCCAAATCTCGACCAGCTCTCCTCTTGCTTCAATGCCGTCACAGATTGGCTACACAACCAAATGCTCAGAATAAATCTGAAAAAGACAGAAGTTCTATTCATCGGAAGAAGAAACCAGTCATTCACTCCCCCATCTTCAATCAAAGTGAACAACGCAGAACTCCTCTCCAAGACAACGATCAAATACTTAGGCGTAACACTGGACCAGCACCTGGACATGCATGCTCATATAGACAATACAATCAGAACAATATACCACAAATTACGGACACTACGCCTCATAAAGAACACCCTTGAACCAAACGACTTCAGAACAGTCTTCCAGGCCATAATCATGCCCCACTTCGATTACGCCAACCCCATCCTACTTGGACTCCCAAAGAGCTCGATAAACCCCTTACAGCTTGCGATGAATACCGCAGCAAGAACCCTCTATGGCGCATCTCGCAGAGAACATATCACCCCTATCCTGAAGAGCTTGCACTGGCTCCCCGTCCAGTACAGGATCACATTTAAGATCCTCACTTTGACCTTCAAAGCAGTCAACTGTATCACCGCAAATATATTGTCAGATATGATCCAACTTACTCCAAACAACAGATTAAGAAGAACCACATCCTGCAATACCATCCTCCTTCCAAAAGCCATCACAAAATGCAACAAATCCACTAGAAAGCGTGCCTTTGCCTTATTCGCCCCTTCTTGCTGGAACTCCCTCCCAACAGAAATCCGCAGCATAAATAACCTCCCCCAGTTCAGAAAAGCCCTCAAACTGCAATTATTTATACAACACTTTGGTAACTTCGACAGCATCACCTAGACAGTACCACATGATCTTATAGTCTAACAAGCCAACGCTGTCTAACCAATTTCCGATGAAAACTCGTCACCTCCCCCATCTATCCCCCTTAGGGCCTGTATCATAAACTTAGATGTGATGCAATCCCTGTGTATATAATGTATAAAGTTCACCTGTTACCCTTGTTTAAATCTCCCTTTGTTTGCTATGTATAAAGTTCACCTGTTATCCATGTTTAAACTCCCTGTTCTATGTAAGTTCAATGTATGGCTGTTCCTCATTGTACAAACTTGTTTATTGTAAACCGTGCTGATGCCGAATAGTGCGGTATAGAAAAACCTTAAATAAATAAAAATAAATAAAAAATAAAACCAAGAGGTCTACCTACCTGTCTTTTTTCCAGGGCCTCATGCATCAAGTGTAGAGAGGAATCTTCATACCCTGGACTGTAAAAGAGCTCTGGCTTTTTATTTACAGAGGACACAGCAACATAGAAAGTCTTCCCAACTCTTTGTTGCTTTTGATCCTTCTCATTTGGGACAACCAGTCTCCAAGAGAACTCTTTCCAACTGGATTGCCCAATGTATTTCTTTTGCCTATCAGAGCAAGAACATTTCTCTGGAGGGCCATGTCACAGATCACAATTTGAGAGCCATGGCAGCCTCAATGGCTCATCTGAACTCTGTCTCTATCGATCAAATTTGTCGAGCAGCCACTTGGGCCTCAGTTCATACCTTCACAGCCAATTACTGCTTGGACAAGGACTCCCGCCGGGATGCCTTGTTTGGTCAGGCTGTTCTCAAACACCTGTTCCATACTTAATCAACTTATACCCACCATCCCTCATAGGATGCCAGAGATCCAAGTGGGGAAGTGCAGCCCTGTCACAGGTACACACAACTTCTGGGCTCTCTCCCTGGCATCAAAAGCTAGGGACTCCCCATATGTGAAGACTCATTCTTGCTTGTTCCTGGAGATAGCACAGTTACTTACCTGTAACAGGTGATCTCTGGGAACAGCAGGAATAAGTCTTCACAACCCACCCACCTCCCCTAGGAGTTGTCTCTCTCTATCTCTCTTCCTTTCCCTCTCTCTCTCTCTTTGTCTCAGCTATAAAGCTCAACTGAGGAGAGACAGTTGGAAAGGCGGGAAGGCAGCACGCAGGCACTGTGGGATGCTCCCAAAAGCTTTCTGATTGGACGCTGGGGAGCGTTCCCGCGCAGGCTCCGTCGGTACCGACATACCCATATGTGAAGACTTATTCCTGCTGTTCCCAGAGATCACCTGTTACAGGTAAGTAACTGTGCTTTCCTGCGGGCCCCACCATGGCCCCCTCTGCCCCCATTGCTGTTGCACCTCTTTGGGGCCTTCTGCGACGGCAGTAGCCTCCAAATCATGACACAATGCTTAGTAACACACTCAGACACTGCGTTGCAGTTTCCTTCTCTTCACAATCCTGTTTCCGCCCTCTCCGACACCACAGTTTGAAGCAGTGCCAGAGGGGACGGAAGTGGCACATTATGATGAGGAGGAAACTACAGTGCAGTGCCTGAGTGTGTTAGCAAGTGCTGTGTCATGGTTTGGGGACTATTTCTGCCATTGCAAGTCCCGGAGAGTAGCGGCTGCAATGGGCACCCTAGACGACCACCTAGTTCAGCTAGTGGTATTGCCGATCCTGTCTACAATCCCTTCCTCTCCCTTGGAGATCCCATGCTTTTTTTGAATTCAGATACAATCTCATCTCCACCACGCTGGGGTGTCGGATCCAGGTCTATGAGTTATACATAGGCATGCACCTCAAGGCCCTAACCCAGGAGTTGTCCGGGTTCTCAGGAGGTCTTACTGGGGAACCCCTCCAACGGTTCTAGACCTCTGGGATCAAGGGCTGCTCTAAGTTCTTTTCCCAGGTGGCCTGTGATGGCTTTGAGTCATTGGCTCCGGTAACAGTGGCTAGCATCAGTGCCTTGCGTCAAGCCTGGCTGCAGTCTTCGGACCTCGAGCAGTGGGTCCAAGTCAAGCTGCTCGACGTCCCCTGTATCGGGGAGAACCTGTTTGGCCATCCTGTGGCTGACATAGCAGCTGAGATAGTGGCCGACATGGTGACTTGACAGAGACTCTCCAAAACAACCTTATCCTTCCCCCGTAAGAAACCATCAGGAAAAAGACCCCTGTTTCTGAGGAAAAAGGGGTCCTTTCATTAGAGTCACCATTACCAGCCCTTCTCGGGCCAACAGCAGGGTTCTCACCCTAAAAGACAAAACCATGGGGCCCAGAGGTTAAGGCACAGAAACCCCAGGCCCCAGCTCCCACCCAGTTTGGGGGAGCTTTTGACTTGCAGGGCAGGGCCTCCCCTCCCCCGGGAGACCTTCACCAGACCACAGGGGGCCACCTGGCACTTTGTCCATAGATGGGCCAGTGTCACCTCGGACCAATGGATAATGCAGGTGGTAAGGGAGGGATACCTTCTCCACCTACAGCAAGTACCACCCAAGTTCTTTCCAGGAGAGTCAGTGCAACCTCTCCTTCACCAGACCTTTCTGCTCTCAGAGCTTGCAGGTTTGCTCAGGGACAATGTAGTAGAGCCTGTTCCCGAACATCTATGGGGAAAAGCTACTCCAGATACTTCCTTGTCCAAAGAGATCTGGGAGCATCAGGCCCATACTAGACCTGAGAAACTTAAGCAAGTTTCTGGTGAGGGAGAAGTTCAAGATTCTCTCCCATGGAACACTGTGCCTTACCTCCACCAGGGAGATTGACTGTGCTCCTTGGACCTTGGACCTAAAGGATGCGTACATGCACATTTTGATCCATCCCTCCCACAGGCAGTACCTACGGTTCTTGGTGGGAGGAGGGCACTACCAGTACAAGATGCTACTGTTTGGCCTGGCTTCCTCACCAAGGGTCTTTGCCAAATTCCTGGTGGTGGTAGCTGCCTACCTGCGCCTACAAGGAGCTTTCATCTTCCCCTACCTGGACAACTGGCTCATCAGAGACAGTATAGCCTCAGAGATCATTCAGGCCGCAGAACTTGCAACCCTTCTTTTGCAGCACTTGGGGTTTGTCATCAGCTACCCAAATCCCATCTCTCTCCAGCCAAAGTCTGGAGTTCACAGATGCCTAGTTGGACACGTTACAGGGCAAGGCCGTTCTCCCAAGAGAAAGGGCAGATGCCTCAGGCAACTGGCAGGAGAGGTACAAAGCTGCCAGTCACTGCCGGCTCATCTCCTCCTCCGCCTACTGGGCCATATGGCCTCGACTGTCCACATCACGCCTTCAGCCTGCTTACACATGCGGACGGCCCAGTGGTGCCTCTGCTCGCAGTGGACTCAGGCCACGGGGACAGGATCAGTGTTACTCGCCAATTGGCGGAGTCCCTCAACTGGTGGCAGAACCTATGCCATCTCCAGGCAGGAATGCCCTTCCAGGCACCCTCGTCGCAGAGAACCCTGACCACAGATGCCTCCCTCCTGGGTTGCGGGGGGGGGGGGGGCGCCATATTGCAAAGACTGCCACACACAAGGCAGCTGGTCTCAAGAGGAGTCGCTCCTACAGATCAAAGTCCTGGAGCTCAGAATAGTCTTGGCCCTACAAGTGTTCTGCCACTACCTGCAGCACTGACCTGTACTGATCCAAATGGATAACCAGGTTGCCATGTTTTATATCAACAAGAGGGGGACTTGGGTTCATACTCCCTCTGCCAGGAGGCGGTGGTCCTCCTCTCCTTTGCAGCACGCAACAACATGCTCCTGCGAGTGGTGTACCTCCCAGGCCAGGACAACTTCCTAGCAGACACGCTAAGAGTCCTTTGTCCACACGAGTGGCGCTTAAACCGCAGAGTAATGAAGCAGCTCTTCCACCTCTGGGGCAGGCCCATGATGGATCTATTCCTCTACGGACAACATGCAGCTACCCTGCTTCTGTTCCTGTCAGCCACACCCGGCGAGAATGGCAGCAGATGCCTTCCTGATCTGAGGGACTATATGTGAACACCCCCCCCCCCCCCCCGTCACCAGGACCGCCTTCAAGGTTCAGAGCGAAAAGACATCAGTTATATTAATTGCCCCATGTGACCCAGGCAACTTTGGTTCACTAGGCAATCTTGGTTCCCTCTGCTGCTTTCCATGTCAGTGGCACTCTCAGTCCCTCTGGGCCGAGCTCTGCACCTTCTGTCCCAAGAGGAGGGCTCTCTCCTGCACCCTAATCTGGGGTTGCTAATGCTAACAGCATGGCTCCTGAAAGGGTAGCATTGACCCCTTTAGGATCTCCTCGCCTTCTCCTGGAAGATTTATTGGCCTCCGGAAAACTTTCCACCAAATGACCTTTAAATGGAGAAGATTCTCTGCCTGTTGTACGGAAAAGGAGAATCCCTTCTGCTGCCAGGTGCAACTAGTACTGCAGTACCTACTGCATCTGTTACACATCAGGCTGAAATCTAACTCTGTGATGGTACATCTGAGTGCCATAGCCGCTCACCACCACCCTGTCTAGGGAAAACCCTCTCAAGCCAGCCCCTGGTCTCCAGGTTCCTCTGGGGCCTCCTGTTATCCAAGCCCCCTCTCTGCCCTCCAGCGGTAGAGTGGGACCTCAATGTGGCTAAAAAGGTTAGGGTTCTTTAACCTGGAAAAGAGACGGCTGAGGAGAGATATGATAGAAGTCTATAAATTAATGAATGGAGTGGAACGGGTAAATGTAGATCGATTGTTTACATCATCAGAATATAGAAAGACTAGGGGACATGCAATGAAGCTACAGGGTAAACTATTTAAGACAAATAAGAGAGAATATTTTTTCACTCAACGTGTAATCAAGCTCTGGAATTTGTTACCAGAGGATGTAGTAAAAGCTGTTAGTGTAGCTGGGTTTAAACCATTATTAAAAAGGGACCCAGGATATCGCTGCTTGACCCAATACAAGCATTGTGAACCTGTGTCTTTTGGGGAAACTGCTAGATTGGCCACTGTTGGAAACGGGATACTGGGCTTGATGGACCTTGGTCTGACCCAGTATGGCATATCTTACGTTCTTATGTGGTGCTCTCTTAGTTCACCAAACCGCCGTTCGAGCCCCTGGCCACTTGCCACCTGCGGTACCTGTCATGGAAAGTGGTTTTTCTAATGGCCTTCACGTCCTCTTGAAGAGTGAGCGAACTCTAGGCCCTGGTGGCAGATCCACCATATACAAGGTTAAGAACATAAGATATGCCATACAGGGTTAGACCAAGGTCCACCAAGCCCTTGTTTCCAACAGTGGTCAATCTAGGTCACAAGTATCTAGCAGTTTTGCCAAAAGACAGAGGTTCCACAATGCTTGTATTGGGGCAAGCAGTGGATTTCCCAGGTCCCTTTTAATAATGGTTTATGGACCTTTCCTCCAGTAACTTGTCCAAACCTTTTTTTTTTTTAAACCCAGCTACAGTAACAGTTTTTACTACATCTTCCGGTAACGAATTCCAGAATTTGATTATGCATTGAGTGAAAAAATATTTTCTCTTAGTCTTTAATAGGTTACACTGTAGCTTCATTGCATGTCCCCTAGTCTTTCTATATTTTGATGGTGTAAACAATCAATCTACACTTACCTGTTCCACTCCATTCATTAATTTATTAGACCTCTACCGCATCTCCCCTCAGCCATCTTTTTTCCAAGTTGAAGAGCCCTAACATTTTTAACCTCTTCATAGGGGAATCCTTCCATCCCCTTTACCATTTTGGTTGCTCTTCTCTGTACCTTTTCTAATAACGCTATATGCTTTTTAAGATACGACCAGAATTGCACACAGTATTCAAAGTGTGGTCACACCATACACAGATGCATTATAATATCCTTGGTTTTATTCTCCATTCCTTTCCTTATGATTCCTAGCATTCTATTTGCTTTCTTGGCCACCGCTGCACACTGGGTGGAGGGTTTCAACATGTTATCCACGATGACGCCTAAATCTTTTTCCTGGGTGGTGGTTCCTAATGTGGACCGCTTTGACCCGGTGAAAAGCGGGATATAAATACAGCTAAATAAATAAAATAAATAAAAGGCGTTCCAAGATGGTGGCAGCCTGGCGTTCCGCGTGAGCACGGTTTTCTTATGGGGAGGAAGCGAAAAGGCAAATCAGGGCCGGTGCCCCCCCCCAACCCTCTGCTGCCTCGACGCCTGTTTCTTCTGGGCCTTTAGACGCTTATCTTGTTCGTGCTACTCGGGGTTCAGACGCTGACGGTGGTGATTGCCGGTTAGCGGTTTTGTCGGAGCGGGACAGCTCGGCAACCGCTTTGGTGTTATCTCTCTCCCCGTTGTTGAGCCCGGCGTCCAAGGTCTCCCGCACGCACGCATTGCCTGAGGGCTTTCTGGAGATCCCCTCCCCTGTTATGTCGGGGGTTGGTGGTGCCTCGGGTGGGCCAGAAAGAGATGCGTTGGTGGAGCTGGAGAGTGGAGCTAAGAGCAAGCTCCCAGTTATTTCATCTTCCTTGGTCCCTGAAGGAGAAGTATGCGCGATGCAGTCTGGTTTTACTGCGTCGCGGGTTGTTCATCAGACACATTTGGAAGTGGAGGATATAGCTTTGAATATGGACGCTGTATTTTCTTTGCAACGTCCTGTGAATTTCACATTGGAATCCATCTGGACCGCTATCGCTTCGTTGGGAGAGGCCTTATTTCCACATGTTTCTTCCTTAACCACAAAGGTAAAATCTACTGCCGATGCTGTGACTGTTTTGGAGAAAAAAATTTTGGATATTTCCTTGGGGGAAGAAGAGATACGAAGTAGATTTGCTAGTCTGGAAGAACATTCTGATGTTTATAAAAAGAACTCATTATCGGTACTTATGAGATTGGAACAGTTGGAAAATGTGTCTCGTGTAAATAAATTACGAATTGTCAATTTTCCTAAATCTCCCTCTATTGGGGCAACAGAGATGTTTAAAGAATACTTATTAGAAGTTTTGGGGGTTTCCCCGGAGTTAATGCCTCCTTTAGTTAAATCGTATTATCTACCTAAAGTAAAGTGGGTTCCCTCTAGTAGCCCTGTAGAAGGGAGGGTGGTACAAGGGGACACCTTGAATGTTACTAATTTGTTGGAGGACTCTCGGGAATCTTTGGAGTCTTCTACCCTTCTAATCACCTTTGCCTTGCTATCGGATAGGGAGTGGTTATTGAAGCTTTTCTTTCGGAAAAGGAAAATTCCCTTTCGGGGCTTTGCAGTTCGTATTTACCCTGATTTATGTAGAGAAACGCAAAAACGACGTAGAGAGTTTCTTTTGTTAAGGTCTGGGGTTGTGCAGTTGGGTGGGCTCTTCTTTCTAAAACATCCTTGTAAGTATTTGGTGAATTATCACGATGTTTCATATGTTTTTTTTGAGCCCTCCCAGCTGCTAGCCTTTATTAGTGCCAGATGTGTGGAGTCTTCCACTTCTCCTTCTTAAAGGTGCTCAGAGTGTTTGTCTGAACTGCTGTGCTGCCTGTTTCCTTACATATTTGGTCTGCTTGGGTGCATATATATTATTTTTCATGAATTGCCCCCTTTTCTAGTGGACTGGATTGGTTGGATATTTGTGTTAATTGCTGTACAATGTATATGTATTTGATTTTCCTTTTCTTAATTTCTCTTTACCAACCTGTTTCTTCAAGAGAGTGCATTGTTATGCTTTCTTGACTTATTTGTAAAATTTGCATAAATATAAAATAAAAAAAAATAAAATAAAATAAAAATAACCTTGCATCGTGTAACCATAGTTTCGGTAGTTCTTTCCTAGGTGCTTAACTTTGCACTTGTCCACATTAGATTTCATCTGCCATTTCAATGCCCAGTCTTCCAATTTATCAAGGTCCTCTTGCAATTTTTCACAGTCCTCTTGGGTTTTAACTAGAGTAGTGCTCCGCACGCACCCAAAATTCCTCCCAAAGGTGGTGTCTCCTTTCCACCTCAACCAAGAGGTGGTCTTCCCCACCTTCTTCCCTCGGCTTCACACTGGCAAGGAGGAACTACTACTTCATACACTAGATTGCAAATGGGCCATGTCCTTCTATTTACAGTGGACTCAGGCCCACCGAAAAGCTCCTCAGATTTTCGTGTCTTATGACTCCAGTAGACTGGGGCTTCCCGTGACTAAGCAAACTCTGTCCACTTGGGTGGTGGCATGTATTGCCCTCAACTGTGAGCGATCTGGCCTCTTCCTTGAGCACCAGATCACAGCTTATCGTGTGAGGGCGATGGCCACGTCGGTGGCCAACCCCACTTAGTGCCTGTAATGGAAATCTGCAAGGCCGCCACATGGTTTTCAGTTCATACGTTCACAGCTCACTACTTCCTGAGAGCGAGTCCCATAGGGACAGTGCCTTTGGCCAGGCAGTACTCAGTAATAATCTTGTGGTGTAGGCAACTCCTGCCCTCTGACCCTTCTGTGTTCAGGCTACCTGGATGCCAGGGTCTTGCAGAGTCTCTCAGTGGGGACTCATCGTCTGCAACTCATGGCTACCTGACTTGGCTGCCGTTGGTGCTGTCGTGGTTTGGTCCTCTGCAGTTTGGAGCTATGGAGTCCCATATGTGAGGACTGACTTCCTGCTTGTTCCTGAAGAAAGCGTAGTTACTCACCTGTAACAGATGTTCTCCAGGGACAACAGGAATCGGTCCTCACAACCCTCCCTCCTCCCCTGAGAGTTGCCTCCCTATCTTGTTTTATTTCACTGCCGTCCTAGCTATGTCATCTGACTGAGCAAGATGGCACCCTTTGGTGGGAAGGGGACCACGCGTGCATGGTAGCATGTTCCAAAGGCTTTCTTTGAAAGTCGGGGAAATGCTCCACGATGCCTCCGTTGGCGCCGATGTCACCCATATGTGAGGACAGATTCCCCCTGTCCCTGGAGAACACCTGTTACAGGTGAGTAACTATGCTTTTCTGGTGTTGCTTTTAAGTTTACTACCTTGCAGCTTCATCGTACGCCCTCTAATTTTACAGCATCCCCTTCTTTGAAAGGTTTTGTTCTTTGATATGCTTTAAGTGTTTAAAAATCTGTATCTTATCCCCCCATCCCTCCTCTCTTCTAGCATATACTGTACATATTTAGATCTTCAAGTCTCTTCTTATATGTCTTCTGGCGCTGGCTCCAAATCATTTTGGTCACTTTCCTCTGAACCATTTCAAGTCTTTTTATATCTTCTGTAAAATATGGTCTCCAAAACTGAACAAACTGCTCCAAGTGAGGCCTCCAAGTGAAGGGCATTAATACCTCCTCCTTTCTTCTGGTTATTCATCTTGTGACCCTTTATTCCAGAGCGTCCTTTAAACTGAAAGAGGGCCACCTCTTGTCCATTTATTCCACTGAGGTTTTAAATGTCTTCCTCATATCACCCCTTTCCCGCAGTTCCTTAAAAGTATACATATTGAGATCTTTACGCCTATCCCCATATGCATTATGATCATTGCCTTTTTTTGGTAGCTGCTCTCTAGACTGGCCTCATCCTGTATATATCCATTTGAAGGTGCTGCCTCCAAAATTGTGCTCAGTATGCCAAATAAGATCTAACTAGAAACCTGTACAGAGGAACCATTACCTCATTTTTCCTGCTGACCATTCCTCTCCCTATGCACTTGAGCATCTTCTGGCTTTTTCCATCATCTTTTCTACCTGTTTGGTCACTTTAAGATCATCTGATTTTATCATTCCTAGGCCTTGCTCTTCTTTCGTGCCTTATACTCTACAGTTCCTCTAGGTTTTGAGGCCCAGTTATCTAACTATGCATTTATTAGCGTTAAATCTTAGCTGCCAAATTCCCTCCTCATCTCATCCACACTTTCCAGGTGTCTACCCTGTTGCAGATTTTGGTGTCATCTGAAAAGCAGTGTATCATTCCCAACAAACCACCTGCAATATTGGTTACAAAAAATGTGAAAAAATTAAAAGGCCACTGAGTACCACTGCCCTTTGTTCCCTTCCACTCAACCAATTTCTTAGCCAGTCAGAAGCAGTCTGCCACTTTGAAAATTTAAATTTTGAGAGGGAAGATAAAACTCTCGAGGGACCATAAAAATAAGTCATTACCCCAACTTAAATCTAATATTCAAAAAATAAAAAGTATAGAGTTTGTAAATGAGTGAAATGGCATAAATGTTAGCACCTGTCCATAACCATGTGACTGCATTCTATACCTGTTGCAACAGTCTCAAAGATTGAGCTGGAAGTCGCAAATAAATGGTATTGAAATAATTCAGGGAGGACATGACTAAGGACTGAATTATAGTCTGAAGGTCTGATGGGTCTGAATAATTCTTTTGTCTCTTCACCAATAGTAATTTATAAAAGGATCTCTTGATCATTTCTCTAATGTGGGGACAGTGACAACTGAGTCTAATAAGACTCCTAAATAATGAACTTGTTGTTCAGTGGCACGTCTATGTTTACCAGTTTCTACCTGTGCTGTCAACTGCAATTATGATTATCTCCAGGAACCAAGCAGGAATGAGTCTTCACATATGGGTATCGTCGGTACCGACGGAGCCTGCGCGAGAACGCTCCCCAGCGTCCTGAAAGAAAGCTTTTGGGAGCATCCCACAGCGCCTGCGCGCTGCCTTCCTGCCTTTCCTAACTGCCTCTCTCCAGTTCTTCTTTTCCGCGGAGCCAGCAGGTCGTGTTTCCTGTCACCGCTGAAGAATTTCTTATTTTCTTTTATTTTTTTTTAGTCGCGTGTCTGCCTTCTCGATTCCGCACCGGTACTACCGGTTCTTTTTCTTTATTTAAAAAAAAAAAAAATCTACTTTTTTCTTCTGGGGCCTTAGGCCTACAGAGATATTTTTTTCCCTCATGGAAAAACCCGCCTCCGGGTTTAAAAAATACACAAAGTGCAGTAGTACTATTTCTATCACCGACACCCATGACTGGTGTCTAAAATGTTTAGGTCCTGACCACTCCATTGCGGATTGTGAGTCCTGTTCCATGATGTCCAGAAGAGGGTTACAGAATCGGGCAGCTAAGCTCAGTACCCTGTTTCCCTCCGATGCAGCTTCCGTGGCATCAACGTCTTCCAGGGCTGCTTCTTCATCCCATGGATCTCAGGTAACCAAACTTAAATCTGGCCGGTCCTCAAAAAGTTCATCTCCCTTTAAGTATCGAGATGCCCCCGGGCTTACTCTTGAGGATACCACACCGGCAAAATTACCCCGGTGGGAGGCTCCGGCTTCCAAAGCACTACCTATGGGGTCACAGGTTGACATCGATGGCTCGGCCTCGACCGATCACCTGTTACAATGTTCTGGGGTACCGGCAGTTTCTACCGGTACCGATATCCAGACATTGGTGGCGTCAATGGATCAGAATTTTCTGACCATGCAGCGTGCCATCACGGCATTCATTCAAGCTGCAACGCCTACGGTACCGCAACAAACCCCGTTGTCGGTACCCGTACCGATTCAGATACAGGATCCGATTCCAGTTCCGATACCAGTACCGCTTGAATCGACATCAGCATCGACGGCAGCGGTACGCTATCCAGTGATGCCTATCAGTACCGGCCCGGTACCGATTACTCCCGATGTCGATACCTCCCGGTACGCGTATCGGGCTCTACGAGAGCATCCAGACAGTCGATACTTCGATTCTTCTGAAGACTCTGACTCTTCAGAGGCCTCAATTGAAGCATCGGGGATCCTTCCTCAGGAACCCTCTTCTCCAAAAAGGAGAATGTCTCCTCCTGAAGACTTGTCTTTTCAGGATTTTATTAGGGAGGTGGCCAAAGGCCTGTCCATCTCAGTGACCTCTGAGACTGAACCTAGAGCCAAAAAAATTAGATATCCTAGAATATCCTAAGGCTCCTAAAGAGGCAGCCACCTTACCAATACATGAGATTCTTTATGAACACATGTTGGGCATATGGGAGACTCCTCTTTCCACCTCCCTTCATTCCAGAAGGTTGGACACCATGTATCGTGTTCCTCCTTGTCCTGGGTTTCATAAGACTCGGCTTCCTCACCACTCCATTGTGGTAGAGTCTGCTATGAAAAAGATCAAGAGTACAAAAAGGCACTCCTCTGCTCCTCCAGGAAGAGAATGCAGAACCCTAGATGCCTTTGGCAGGAAAATCTTCCAGGCCAGTATGCTTGTAGCCAGAATCAACTCCTATAGTCTCTATATGGGGATGTTTCTAAAAGAAGTTACAGATCATCTGCAAACCTTATCTCCTTTTATGTCAGAAGATAAGAGAAGAATACATCACCTGGCTTAAAACATGCACAGGATGTATCCAAGTTTTCCAACCGTGCAGCCTTTGACTCTTTTGAGGGGGCCAGTAGAGCCTCGGCTATTGCCATAGGTGCACGCAGAGTTGCTTGGTTGCAAGCCTCTGATTTGGAATCCTGGGTACAGGATGGTCTAGGTAATCTTCCCTGTACAGGCGAAAACCTGTTTGGCAAAGATTGGCAAGCAAAGGCCAACCAAATGGATGCTGAAAATTCTGCTTTAGACTTTCAAAGTCTACTACTGCTCCTTTTAAAAAGAGGTTGTTCAAAAAGGGATCTTTCCCAAAGAAAGGGAAATTTTCTTCTTATGGTCAGGCCTCTTCTCAAGGTCGTTTTGCTACAAAGAGACAGCAACAACCAAAACAGGCCAAAACCCAGGCTGCGAGGACTGCTACGGCCCAACAGCCTCAGCCTCCTCAGGGCCTTTGACTTTCCACTAGAGAACTTAGCCTTTCTGGCTCTAGAACATCCAGAGCCCCTCACCATCCCAGGAAGGTTAGCTCACTTTGCTCCCAGATGGGAAAAAATCACAGCAGAGCAGTGGACCCCTCTCCATCATAAGGGAAGGGTACAAACTTAATTTCTTAAACCTTCCTCCTCACACCATGGTGAAACAGTTCAATTCTCCAACATCTCTCCTCACCCTTCTAGGTCAGGAGATTGCTACCCTTCTTGCCCAAGGGGCAATAGAAGAAGTACCCCTTTTTTCAACAGGGCTCAGGGTTCTACTCCCCCTATTTTCTCATCCCAAAGAAAACAGGGGGCTACAGACCCATATTAGATCTCAGAGAATTGAACAAGTTTCTATGCAAGGAGAAATTCAAGATGACTTCTCTCGGAACTCTCCTTCCATACCTCCAGAGTCAGGACTGGCTTTGTTCTCTAGATCTCAAGGATGCGTACACCTATGTTCTCATCCATCCAACACACAGAAGATTCCTTCGCTTCCTGTACCAAGGAAAGCACTACCAATACAAAGTGCTTCCTTTCGGTCTGGCCTCTGCTCCAAGAGTGTTCACAAAATGCATGGCAGTAGTAGCTGCATTCCTACGCACTCTAGGAATATTCGTATTCCCATATCTGGACGACTGGCTCATCCGAGCTCCATCCCAGTCAGAGGCCCAGACTTCTCTAGCCTGCACAAGGCGTGTTCTTCAGTATCTGGGACTGGTAATCAACATTCCAAAATCCCATCTTACCCCTACTCAGTCTCTAGAGTTCATAGGGGCCTTACTGGATACCACAACTGCAAGGGCCTATCTTCCCTAGGCCCGTTGCCTACGCTTGGTGCAGTTAGCCTCCCAGATTCAGTTAAAATCCCATTTAACTGCTCGAGAGATGTTGCAACTTTTAGGCCACATGGCATCCACGGTGCATGTGGTTCCCTATGCTCGCCTTCACATGAGAGCAGCTTAGTGGACCCTATCCACCCAATGGACCCAGGCATCAGGTTGCCTGTCAGACAAAATAGCAACCTCCAGTCGCCTATTTTCGTCCCTCCACTGGTGGAAGTCCACTCAGAATCTGTTGCTGGGGTCCCCCTTCCAACAGGTGTTACCCCAAGCAACCCTTACAACAGATGCCTCTCCAAAGGGTTGGGGGGCTCATCTACAAGATCTCTCGACCCAGGGCATCTGGTCTCCACAGGAGACATATCTTCATATCAACCTCTTAGAGCTCAGAGCAATCTTTCTGGCTCTCAGTCTTCCACACCCTGCTCAGCTACAAGACAGTCCTCATCCACACGGACAACCAGGTAGCTATGTTCTACGTGAACAAGCAGGAGGAACTGGCTCTCTGTCGCTTTGCAACAAAGCTCTGAGATTGTGGGCCTTCGCCAGAGAGCATCAAATCCATCTCATGGCAGTATATCTTCCAGGAGTTCAAAACTCTTGGGCAGACAGACTCAGTCGAGTTCTGCTTCCGCACGAATGGTCCCTCCATGAAACTTCCCCGGTTCTGTTCCAGGATTCCATGTCAGGGAGTTCAGGCCAGGGATGCCTTCCTCCTTCATTGGGGGCAAGACTTCCTTTATGCCTTTCCACCTATTCCCCTAATCCCCAAGACTCTGTTCAAGCTTCAGAGAGACAAAGGGACTATGATCCTCATAGTGCCACTTTGGCCACGCCAAGTGTGGTACTCTCTACTTCTGCATCTCTCTCAAGCTCCCTCCCTAGACCTGGGGTCTGCTCCAGATCTCCTCTCCCAGGAGGAGGGAACCTTGTGGCACCCAAATCCTCAGTCTCTTCATCTCAGGGCCTGGTTGCTGAAGGCCTAGACCTTCAAGATTTACAACTTTCTCAGCAAGTGAAGGATATCCTTCATGCTTCCAGAAAGCCTTCCACCAGACGTTCATATGCTTTTAAATGAAAGAGGTTTTCCATTTGATGTGCAGAGAAGGGTCTCAACCCTCTTGCAATACCTTTGCATTCTTTACTAGACTATTTGCTGCATTTATCCCATGCAGGCCTACCACCACACATCAGAGCAATCCCCAACCTGAGCCAGTTCAGGAAGGCCCTGAAACATCTCCTCTTTATCAAATACCTCACTGACAGCCCTGAACCCCAGCCACTCTCATATAGTTCGTCCCCAAAAATGTAAAACACTAAACAGGAGCCTTTCCCATTGAACTTCTTATGTATATAGTTCACTTTTGTTCTCCAAGTTCCTTTAAATAGTTTATACTTGTTCTCCAAGTCCCATTCCCTGTTCAATGTAATGACCAGACATATGTATATTGTCGGATGTTTTTTTGTTATATGTAAACCGCGCTGATTGCAAATAGTGCGGTATATAAGAATTGTAAATAAATAAATAAATAAAAAACAAATTCAATCAGAGTCCATTTGAGTGCTATTGCAGCATCCCTTAAGCCTCTCAATGGACAACCTATTTCCTCTCATCCTCTTATAGCAAGATTCATGAGAGGCCTTCTTTTGACTAAACCTCCCATTAGACCACCTCCAGTGGCCTGGGACTTGAATCTGGTTCTTGGCCAGCTTATGAAACCACCCTTTGAACCCTTAGCCACTACCTCCTTAAAATTTCTTTCTTGGAAGGTTATTTTTCTCATTGCAGTCACCTCAGCTCGCCGTATCAGTGAGTTGCAAGCTTTACTGGCTAATCCTCCTTATACAAGGTTCCATCATGACAAGGTAGTCCTCAGAACTAATCCACACTTTATGCCTAAAGTGGTCTCACCTTTTCATCTGAACCAGGAGGTCTTTTTACCTGTCTTTTTTCCAGGACCTCATGCATCAAGTGCAGAGAGGAATCTTCATACCCTGGATTGTAAAAGAGCACTTGCTTTCTACTTACACAGGACACAGCAACATAGAAAGTCCTCTCAACTTTTTGTTGCTTTTGATCCTTCTCATTTAGGACTTCCAGTCTCTAAGAGAACTCTGTCCAATTGTATTGCTCAGTGTATTTCCTTTGCCTACCAAAGTAAGAACCTTTCTCTGGAGGACCATGTCACAGCTCACAATGTGAGGGCCATGGCAACCTCTATGGCTCATCTAAACTCTGTGTCCATCGACCAAATCTGTCGAGCGGCCACTTGGGCATCGGTTCATACCTTCACAGCCCATTACTGCTTGGACAAGGACTCCCGCCGGGATGCCTTGTTTGGTCAGGCTGTTCTCAAACACCTGTTCCATACCTAATCAACTCCTACCCTCCATCCCTGAACTGGATGCCTGAGATTCATGGGTAGAGGTAGAGCTCTTCCCAGGGACTCACAATCTGGGTGATCTCCCAGGCATCTCTAGCTGGGGAGTCCCCATATGTGAAGACTCATTCCTGCTTGTTCCTGGAGATAGCACAGTTACTTACCTGTAACAGGTGATCTCTGGGAACAGCAGGAATAAGTCTTCACAACCCACCCACCTCCCCTAGGAGTTGTATCTCTCTATCTATCTTTCCTTTCCTCTCTCTCTCTCTTTGTCTCAGCTTTAAAACTCGAACTGGAGAGAGGCAATTAGGAAAGGCGGGAAGGCAGTGCGCAGGCACTGTGGGATGCTCCCAAAAGCTTTTTCAGGACGCTGGGGAGCGTTCCCGCGCAGGCTCCGTCGGTACCGACGATACCCATATGTGAAGACTTATTCCTGCTGTTCCCAGAGATCACCTGTTACAGGTAAGTAACTGTGCTTTCGGTGAATTTCTAGTAACTCTGTTTTAGACAGATTCGGTTACAAACCTTGAGCCTGTAACCAAAATGCTACTGTTTGTATATAATTGACCATAGCTTTGATAACTAACTGGACAATCTCCTATGATGCAACAAGGAATAACATAATATCGTCAGCATATACAGGATACTCAACTTTCAGTGATCTCATCAGATTGCATAAAGGCCAAATATAAGGATTAGTGTTTCAGATAAAGAAGATGTTGCAGACACTGTGGGTCAGCTGGAACCAATCTAAAGCCGTATCACCCACAACCACTTTCTACTTCCTATCTGAGAAATAAGATTGAACCACGCATACCTAATGCTGCCGAACAGTTTAGTAACATTGTGTGGTATAGAGTTGAATGCTGCTGAGATGTCTGAAAAGGCATCTACCACAGACTGTTGCTGAAGGTCATATTTTGGGGGAGGAGTGGCCTAGTGGTTAGGACAAGGTACTTCGGGCCGGAGGGCCGGGGGTTCAAGTCCCACCTGGGGACAGCAATCTCAGGCCGGAGGGACTGGGATTTCTAGTCCTATAGGCACTCCTTGTGGTCTTGGGCAAGCCACTTAGCCCTCCATTGCCCATGTTCCCTGTAAGTATTAGCGTATGTGTGTCATATCCCCTCGTGTTAAATGTATCTCCCAATTGACCGCTTTGACCCGGTGAAAAGCGGGATATAAATACAGCTAAAATAAATAAAAAATAAAATAAATATTTTTGATAGCCATTTGTTCGGCACAGTGAGTGTCTGAGCTTCAAGCTCTATTTTGTCAGGACCCTTTTTTAGTGTTATCAAGAAAATCAGTTTGTCAGGCCAGTATCAGCCTTCCATCCTAAGATGGTGTCGTCTTTTTATTTGAATCAGGCCATTATCTTGCTAGTTTTTCGGAAAAAGAAAAGTTTGAATAGTGCAGGGACTTTACAAAAACTTGATGTGTACAGAGTTTTGATGTGCTATCTAAAGGCTACCAGTGCTTTTCATAAGAGGGACAGGCTTTGTGTTAGGAGGTCCCAGGAAGGATCAGGTCTCTTCCAAAGCTTCCATTGCAGGATGGATTCAGGCGGCTATTGCTTCAGTGTATATTTTGAAGCCAAAACTGGTTCTAGAAGGCCTTCACTCTCACTCAATGAGAGCTCAAGCATCTTCCTGATCTGAATTTCAGATAAAGTCCATTGCACTCTTTCTCAAAACATTATTGGTGGGATGTCGCAGCTCTGTCAGATGCCATTTTTTGGTTGAAGTGTCACTCAAGCCACGTTGTCTGTTTTTCCTCCCCCCCCCCCCCAATATGTTTGAGGGCTTGGGTATATACCATTGGTCTGATATAGATGATGAGGAAGGAGAAATTGACTTCCAGATTGTCCTGCTAGACAAGTAGGTTATGTTCCTCTGCCAGCAGAGGTAGAAACGGAGAAACAACCAGAAATGTCTGACGACATCCTGCCATTTGAGCCAATGCAGCTGGGGCACACCTCAGTAATTCTGTGTTTCCAGCAAATGTTGGATACAGACGTGTAACCCTCAGTTTTGGAAGTGATTTAGCTCCTGGGCAGCCATCCTAAGAGTTGCTGTGGACACAGTATAATTCAGGCAAGGTCTCCGGACCATGCCTACGATTTCCCTGCTGGGATTGCTCAGGGAAATAGGACCATCCTCCCCATCAGTATCCCTGACCCCAGGTGAGAGCCTGAGATTCAGCAGGATCTAGATCCT
Organism: Ichthyophis bannanicus; assembly: GCA_033557465.1. Lineage (NCBI taxonomy): Eukaryota > Metazoa > Chordata > Amphibia > Gymnophiona > Ichthyophiidae > Ichthyophis > Ichthyophis bannanicus. Next base: position 703,529,586 of record CM066032.1, read on the forward strand.
GTCATCTCCAGGAACAAGCAGGAATGTAGTCTTCACATATTGAGGGTATCGTCGGTACCGACAGAGCCTGCACGGGAATGCTCCCCAGCGTCCAATAGGAATGCTTTTGGGAGCATCCCTCAGCACATGCGTGCTGCCTTCTCGCCTTTCCAACTGTCCCTCTTCAGTTCTTCGTTTTCCACGGAGCCGACAGGATCTATTCCCTGTCACCGCAGAAAATTCAGTCTTTAAATTTCTTTTCTTGTGGTCGCGTTTGCCTACCGCATGACGCCTACCGGTACCGCTGGTTCTTTTCTTTTCATACAAAAAAAAAAAAAACCAAACCTTAGACTTTAGACTGTTTCTTTTCAGAAACTTTTCTCTTTGGTACTAGGCGCCATTTTGGGCACTAGGCCCCATATTCCTAAAACATGGAAAAGCCAACTAGTGGTTTTAAAAAATGTACTAAGTGTGGCGGTACCATTTCCGTCACTGACAACCATGATTGGTGTCTGAAATGTTTAGGACCTGAACATTCTCTAACTGAATTCTCTCCTGTATGGGGATGACTAAAAGAGGAAGACAGAACCAGGCTGCAAAGCTCGGTACCCTCTTTTCTTCAGATGCCAGATCCATTGCATCAACATCATCAAGGGCCTCTTCTTCCTCCCATGGATCTCAGGTAACTAAACATAAAAGCTGGTCCTCAAAGGGTAGCTCTCCTGCTAAGCATCGAGAGGCCATTGGCGTTGCCCTTGAGGGAACCACACTGGCAAAACAGCCCCGGCAGGAGGCTTCTGCTTCCAAAGCATCGATGGGGCTTCAGGATGTTCTCGAGGCTTCAACCTTGCAAGAACTATCTGTGCCATGCTCAGGGGTTCCGGCCGTCCTCGCCGGTACCTACACCCAGGCATCGGCAGCGTCGATAGACCAGAGGTTCCTCGCTATCGAGCGCAGCATCGCAGCTCTTCTTTCAGCTGCGGTACCGGTGGTCCCACGGGCACTGGTACCGGCCCCGGTGGGAACTCTTCCCATGCCATCTCTGGCTGGAATTGACAAAGCGGTACTTGGTACCGGGATTGTGCTTTGCAAGAGCATCGGGGTCAGGAATACTTCGATTCCTCCGATTTCCAAAGACTCTGACAATTCTGCTGGCACTAGAGGGTTTCTCCTAGAAGTTCCCTCTTCTCCCCAACGCAGAATGTCACCTCCAGAGGACATGTCATTTCAGGATTTCATCCGTGATATGGCCAAAGGTCTTTCAATCACAGTAGCTCCTGAAGAGGAACCCAGAGCAAAGGAATTGGAAATTCTGCAATATCCTAAAGCTCCTAACGAGGCAGCCACTCTGCCTATCCATGAAATTCTGCATAGCTTGATGCTCAGAATGTGGGAGACACCTCTGACTACTTCTCACTTTAGGAGACTTGATACTATGTATCAAGTTCCACCATGTCCTGGATTTCAGAAAACTCAGCTGCCACACCATTCAATGGTAGTGGAATCAGCAATGCGTAGGATGATCTCCAGGAACAAGCAGGAATGAGTCTTCACTTATGGGTACGTCGGTACCGACGGAATCTGCGCGGGAACGCTTCCCAGCGTCCAATCAGAGAGCTTTTGGAAGCATCCCACCACGCCTGCGTGCTGCCTTCCCGCCTTTCCCAACTGCCTCTCCTCAGTTTTCGTTTTCCGCGGAGCCAGCAGGACGTCCTCCTGTCACCGCAGAAAATTCTTGTTTTATTTCTTTCGTTTTCTTGTGGTCGTGGCTGTCTCCCCGACGTCACCGGTACCGCCGGTGTTTTCTTTTCTTTTCCTGTGAAATCTCCTTTTTCAAGGGATATTTTTTCTTCATAGTGTCTCACAGTTTCTCAGGCCTTTCAGGCCTCCTTCTTTTCCTTCATGGAACCGCCAGCCACTTTCTCCAAGAAATGTTCAGACTGTGGCGGTACAACTTTATTTTTAGACCCTCAATATCGGTGTCTAACCTGCTTGGGTCCTGACCTTTTTCCTCCGGAGCCTTTAGGCAACAGTTTGGTGAGAAGAGGTTTTCAACATCGAGGTTCCCTCGATACACGGTTTCCCTCCGACGTCAGGGCACCGTCCCTTTCTTCTTCTACACAGGATCAGGTAACCCACAAACAGTCTGTTAAGACTAGCCAGTCCTCGAGTGGTAGGTCTCATGCACAGCATGTAGACGGCTCCGGCCTTGCCCTCGAGGGCCCACTGGCTTCAAAACCCCGGCGGGAGTCTTTGGTCTCCAAAGCCTTTGAGGGGTTTCAGGTTGTTCCTGGGGTTCACCCCTCACAGAACATACCTGAGCTGTGTCCGGTGGTGGCTTCCGCTTCGAGCGGTACCAATACCCTGGCATCGGCACTGGTATTGGATGATACACTCCTCACCAGGGATGGTCATCTGGCGTCCTCGGTACCTTCGGGACTGGTGGATACCCTCCAGACTGACTTTCCATTATCGGTACCAGTACCGATTCTACCACCGACGTCGGTACCCTCCAGACGTGCATCGATAGCCTCGCTTCCCTCGTTGCCGAGTCTGGAATCGATCTCCAGTCTGGAGGACTGGGTACCGACTCGCCTTGGTACCGGCTCCCGGCGGTACCGAAGGCTCGGTTCCGATGATTCGGATCCGCAACTCTTGGTTCCCCCGAGGCTGTTTGAGTTGCCACTGGTTGGCCTTCATCCACCGGTATCAGACACGGTACCGAAGTCGGTACCGATGTCCACATTACCCTTGCAGTCGGTGCCTTCCATGCTTCGCTCATCAGGCTCTTTGCCCTCGATGCCGAGTTTGGAATCGATCTCTAGTCTGGAAGACTGGGTACCAACACGCTTTGGTATCGATACCGGAGACTCAGTACCGAGGATAGCGACCGGAGGTTTTCGGTTACCTCGGTACCGATTGAACTGCCAATGGCTGCTCCTATGTCTGTGTCGGGCTCGGCTCTGACATCGGTACCGGTATTAGCATCGGTACCGGTATCCACAGTAGCATCGTGGCCAACTCCTGCCATGCTTCTTCCAACAGGATCGCTCCCTTCTATACCAAGCTTGGAGTCGATACCTGGCATGGACAATGTGGTAATGACGGTCGCTGCTCCTACAGCCAGTACCGGTGACCATCCCTTAAGCATTCCACACTGCACCGTGCAGGATCTTCTATTCCTATATATTTGGATAGCTCTTTCGGTGCTCAGGCTAGTTCTTCAGATCTAACCTGTCCAAGGGAGATTCCTGTTGGGGATCCTTCTTTTCAGAGTTTCCTCCTGGATATAGCAAGATCCCTTGCCATTCCTATCCCTGGACATGATCCTGCACAAGGCTCGGTTTCTACCAAAGCAAAGGAGAACATAATGCTTCCTTTGCATCATTCCTTGCAGGATCTCCTTCTAGGAATGTGGGAAGCACCTTTAAAGGTACCCCCACCTTCCAGAGCAACTGATCTTTTATATCAGGTGCTCCCCTCTCCAGGGTTTCAAAAGACTCAACTTCCTCATCATTCCATAGTAGTGGAATCAGCAATGAGGCGGGTAAAGAGTAATAAAAAGCACTCTTCTTATCCGCCAGGTCGTGAGTCTAAGACACTAGATGCCTTTGGACGTCAAACCTTCCAGACATCTATGCTTTCTGCAAGAATTCTCTCATATATTTTTTATATGAGTCTATCTCTTGAGGAGGTCACAAAGCAATTACATCTTTTGACTCCTTCCCTTCCAGAGTCCAAGAGTGCAGGCTATTCTTCACTGCTTAAGCATCTTCAGAATATCTCTTGCTTTCTTACTCGTGCTTCCCTAGACTCTTTTGAGTCTGTTAGCAGGATTTCTGCTATAACTATAGGGGCACGACGTAGAGCCTGGCTCCAAGCTTCAGACTTAGACAAATGGGCACAGCAAAGACTGGGACATACTCCTTGTACTGGAGACAATCTTTTCAACAAGGAGTCTTTATGTCAGGTTACTCAGTTGTCCACTGACTTACCTGTTCCTAGGGGCTGTTCTGCACCTTCTTCTGTCCCAGTAGGTAGGAAATGTCCTGCCAAACTTTCTTCCCATAGGAGAAGAAGGTTTTATGAATCATCTGCCCATCATTCAGATGTTCCCAAACAAGGGAAGCATCGTCCTGGTCTGCAGAATTCAACCTCTCACCAGGCTCAGCAAACCCAGCAACCGCAGGGTTTCTGATCAATCTTCATCAGATGCTTGTGACTCTGGGGGTTAGAATCTGCAGTTGCTTCTTCTCAATAGAGGCAATCCACTGCTTTCATTCTAAACCCTAGACATGGATCTCTTCCCAAAAGACATCCATTTTTTTTTATGTTCTATGAGCTGTCAGGATGTTCATGCCTATAGGGCACAGGGTTCTCCTCTTCTTCCTGCTAGGGAAAGAGGTCTAACCACTATCAAACGATAGTTTCCTGTGCCAGTATGTCTTTTTGTCCTTTCTATAGACTTACTACTTTGTAAGTCTTCTTAAGCTCCATTCTCTTTACCCTCTTACCAAGCTTTTCCTCTGTAAGAGCGGTATTGCTTCACTGGAGGGTTTTTTCTTCAGCCTCTCTAGTTTTGTTACTTTTCCAGTGCGGAGTTTTCCTCTCTGAGTTGACTCCTCTTTTTCAATCTTGCTTTGAGGCAGTTCATCAGACATGTCCAGAGTTTTCTACTCCTGCTCTGTCTGTTCTTTCTGTTTTTAAACAGTAAGATTCTTTCTGCTGTCTGGCAAGCAGCTGCCTATGCAGGAGCCTTAATGTTTGGACCACTGGTTCTTGTCCACCAGCATCCAGATTTGTCCTCCACTAACATTCTGTCTAGTCTTAGTAGTTGTTCCAAGTCAGTGCTGTTATCTGTCTTGGAAATTATTTCACTACAGGCTTGTTGGATTGTCTTCTCTTTCTGCCATCTCCATTCCCCTGGGTTTGGCAGCATAGTTGACATAGAACTGGCTGCTGGAGAGCCAGTGCCTATCTCCTCATTCTCCTGCATCATGCTCTCTGCAATTCTACAGAGAAGCTCGCCACTATGGGCCCTTGCTAGAGAGCGTGAGGGGTTTTTTCTCCAACAGCTATCCTAGATGGTTGGAAAAGGCTTTTTCAGTCATGTCTCCCATGACTAGAAAGGTTCTCCCTTTTTTCACTATCTCCTTTTTAATATAAAGGACATAGGCCTTCTCTTATGTGAAAGCTTAAGGAGTTGCCAATTCCCTGCTTTGGTCCATAATATTTCCAATCGGGAATATGCTTTTTCTCCTTGCGGCTCGTCTTCATGGTAAGAACGCATGATACCTTTTTTGCCCTTAAGCAGGTCAGCATGGTATCTCATTTTTATGCGTCTTCTGTTCACTTACCATGCCAGAGTTCTGGAATACTCGGGACTTGCTGGCTGCAGACTGATATTATCCTCTGCTTTTCACGTAACCGTCCTGGTTATTTCACTAGCTAGCATCCCTGTAGCTCATAACCAGTGGGAATAGATTCTCTATATATCTTCTCAAGTAGGTTCCACCTTCTTGTTATTAGATGAATCTTTCCTCTCCACATTTCCTATGTGAATACCGTTCTGTAGGCATATCTCTGTCTGCTTCATTGCAGACACCCATATAGAGGCCTATATATTCATATCTATAGCATACATCTTACAGATGTCTGTCTATCTATATATCTATATGTCATATATATATATATATATATGTATGTATATATCTGTCGCAATATTTTATTATCGGTAGATATGTATTCTGCATATTTATCTACCTGACTGTCGAGGCTCATATAGCTATATGATTCTGACAGATGGGCTTTACCCATACCTATGCTATCCAGCATGTTTGGGGTTCTACACTCACAACCACTTCTGTGGTAGTTAACAACTTCCACCATAACCTTAATGTTTAGGTACCTCTGAAGCTCTCCATGTTTCAGTATCTCTCCTAGCTGACTCCAGTTAGGAGAGACATTGCGGATATTCAGTTAATCACAGGCTCTAACGCCTCAGGCGTTTGTCCTTTCTTTTGGGATACAAGGGGTTTCCATACCTTTTCCTCCCACAAGGACTGTGCCTGTTTGTCCAGTTCGGTCAGCCTTCTCTTTTTGCTCCCAAGGGTGAGCCACTCTGTCACCAAAAGAGTTTGGCTTTTATCATAAAGCCTTCCGCTGAAGGCCCACCGTTTTTGGTACTACCCCAATTATTACCGGGGTCCCCTCTTACCTTTCAGGAACCTGACCTCCACTGTTTTTTCCTACAGGTTTATTACCTCCACTTCACAGTGAGGTCCTCCTTGAGGTTCCTCAACTGGGTTCCCCAGTAGATCCCATGAACCTCCTTACTGCTGTGTAATCCTGTTAGGGGAGGTCCATATTGCAATATTTCTTTCAATATCATTGATGATAATTATCATCCACACATGGACTCCTTGTCTGCAGTCCTATGCTAGGTTAGCTGTTCCACAGCGCCTTTCTTTCTTCAACTCCTACCCTCCATCCTCAGGATGCCTGGTGTTGTGGGGGATAGCATGTTCCAACCTATGACATGCTGGGACTCCAGGCATCTTAGCTTGGGAGTCCCCATATGTGAAGACTCATTCCTGCTTGTTCCTGGAGATAGCACAGTTACTTACCTGTAACAGGTGATCTCTGGGAACAGCAGGAATAAGTCTTCACAACCCACCCACCTCCCCAGGAGTTGTATCTCTATCTATCTTATTTATTTATTTATTTAACAGTATTTCTAAACCGCCTTATCTTAAAAATCAAGGTGGTATCACGGCAAACAATCAGGTCAGGTGAGTGTGTTATACATGCAGTGGGGGGAAATTGAGTGTGTGTCGTGTTGTGTGTTAGATTGGTATGAGCTATTTACAGAGTGGGCTATATACAGAGGTGCAAAAACAAATTCCATGCATACATTGGTTAGGCGGGATCATGCGCTGTTGTTCATTCTCTGAAGTTATGTGATGTGTCCATAGTGTTCTATGAACAGTATGGTTTTTAGCTGTTTTCTGAAGTCTTTTAGGTCTGTAGCGGCCCTCAAGTCGTCCGGGAGTTTGTTCCATATTGTTGGAGCGGCCATTGAGAGTGCTCTGTCTGTTGTGTCCTTGCGTGTGTGTTTGTATTCACTGGGGGTGCTGACTCTTTCCTTTCCTCTCTCTCTCTCTCTCTCTCTCTCTCTCTCTCTCTCTCTCTCTCTCTCTCTCTCTCTCTCTCTGTCTCTCTCTCTCTCTCTGTGTTTCTCTCTCTCTCTCTCTCTCTCTCTCTCTCTCTCTCTCTCTCTCTCTCTCTCTCTCTCTCTCTCTCTCTCTCTCTCTCTCTCTCTCTTTGTCTGAGCTTTAAAACTTAACTGAGGAGAGGCAGTTGGGAAAGGCGGGAAGGCAGCACGCAGGCGTGGTGGGATGCTTCCAAAAGCTCTTTGATTGGACGCTGGGAAGCGTTCCCGCGCAGACTCCGTCGGTACTGACGTACCCATATGTGAAGACTTATTCCTGCTGTTCCCAGAGATCACCTGTTACAGGTAAGTAACTGTGCTAAAAGTGCAAAGAGGCATGCATCCAATCCTCCAGGTTGTGAATGCAGGACTCTGGATGCTTTTGGGCGCAGAACCTTTCAAGCTTCCATGCTTTCAGCTAGGATCAGTTCATATATCCTATATATGGGAATGTTCCTCAAGGAAGTCACAGGAGACTTGGAACTTATGAGCCCATTCCTCCCAGATGACAAGAGACGAGATTTTCTTGCTCTAGTTAAGTATGCTCAGGATGTCTCCAAGTTTGTTAATCGTGCAGCCTTTGACTGCTTCGAATGCATCAGCAGAACCTCTGCTATGGCCATTGGTGCGCGACGGATTGCCTGGCTACAGGCATCAGACTTGGAGACTTGGGTACAGGACAAGTTAGGCAACATTCCTTGCATGGGGGAGAATCTCTTCGGCAAGAACTGGCAGGAAAAGGCTAACAAGTTAGATGCTGACAATTCTACCTTAGATTGTCAGTCTACAGCCACTCCAGCCAAAAGGAAGCTTTATAAAAAACCCTCTTTTAGCAAAAAGAGGAAGTTTTATCCTTCCTATACCCAACAGAGTCAAACTCCAGGTCAGGTTGCCCAAAAGGGACAAACTAGACAGCAAAAGAAGCCAAAAGGCCCGAGAGCCCAACCAGCTCTCCAGGTTCAGCCCCCTCAAGGGCTTTGACTCCTTCCTAGAGAGCTTTGCCTCCCTGCCTCTGAGGGATCCCCAACCCCCCAATATTAGAAGCTGATAAGGATAAAGCGGAATTGCTTAACAAATATTTTTGTTCTGTGTTCATAGATGAAGAACCAGGAGCAGGACCTCAGAAAACACCCACAAATAGGAACAGAAGCAAAGAACATCTTGAACAATTTTCAAAAGACTGTGTTTGTGAGAAACTATCTCAACTTAAAGTAGACAAAGCGATGGGACCGGATGGGATACACCCTAGAATACTGAGGGAACTTGGGGACGTTCTAGCAGCTCCACTGACTTACCTTTTCAATGCCTTGTTGGAGTCGGGAGTGGTGCCAAAGGACTGGAGAGAGGCTCATGTTGTGCCTTTACACAAAAGCGGAAGTAAGGATGTGGTTGAAAACTACAGGCTGGTTAATTTAACTTCGGTGGTGAGTAAATTATTGGAAACGCTGCTGAAAGAGAAAATAGTGAGGTTTCTGGAGTCCAGTGGATTACAGGATCCGAGGCAGCATGGATTCACCAGAGGCAGGTCTTGTCAGACAAAACTGATTGATTTCTTTGACTGGGTGACCAGGGAGTTGGACCGAGGGAGAGCCCTAGATGTGGTGTATTTAGATTTCAGTAAAGCCTTTGACACTGTTCCTCACAGGCGACTTATAAACAAACTGAGCACCCTAGGGATGGACCCTAAAGTTACTGCTTGGGTTAGAAATTGGTTGGGTGGGAGGCGACAAAGAGTACAAGTAAATGTAAAGTAAATACGAACACATGACCAGCCTGTAAATTGTATATATTGTTATTGTATATAGTTACCCTGTTAGCCAAGTTGAATTTCCTGTTCATATGTAAACACAAAGTACTATTGGAAATGTGTATGTTCGTTGTTTATTGTAAACCGCACTGATGCTGAGTAGCGCGGTATAAAAGAGACTTTAAATAAATAAATAAAATAAATAAATAAATGGAGCTCACTCTGAGGAGAAAGGATGTTACCAGTGGTGTGCCCCAGGGATCTGTCCTTGGTCCGATTCTTTTTAACATCTTTGTTAGTGATATAGCGGAAGGGCTTTCGGGTAAGGTTTGCCTCTTTGCGGATGATACCAAAATCTGCAATAGAGTAGACACCCAGGAAGGGGTAGATAACATGAGAAGGGATCTAGCTAAGCTTGAAGAATGGTCTAGAATTTGGCAGCTGGGATTTAATGTTAAAAAATGTAAGGTCATGCATTTGGGCTGCAGCAATCCAAGGGAGCAATATAGTATAGGGGGTGAAGTACTTCTGTCCACTAAAGAAGAGCGGGACCTAGGCGTGGTTGTGTCTGATGATCTTAAAGTAGCTAAACAGGTAGAAAAGGCGACGGCAAAAGCTAGAAGGATGCTTGGGTGCATACGGAGAGGAATGGCTAGCAGAATAAAGGAGGTGATAATGCCTTTGTATAAGTCTTTGGTGCGACCTCATTTGGAGTATAGTGTGCAATTCTGGAGACCGCACCTTCAAAAGGATGTGAACAGGATGGAGTCAGTGCAGAGGGTGGCTACTAAAATGATTAGTGGTCTTCATTATAAAGCATATGAGGACAGACTTAAGGATCTTAATATGTACACCTTAGAGGAAAGGAGGGATAGAGGTGATTTGAGATGTTTAAATACCTCCGTGGCATAAATGTTCAGGGAAAGAGCCTCTTTCAATTGAAAGCAAGTTCTTCTACGAGGGACATGGATGAGGGGTGAAGGGAGATAGATTCAGGAGTGATATGCGGAAATATTTCTTTATGGAAAGAGTAGTGGATCCATGGAATAGTCTCCCAGTGGAGGTGGTAGAGATGAGGACAGTAACTGAATTCAAAAAAGCATGGGACAAACACAGAGGATCTCTAAAGGTAAAAAGGGGACTGTTGTAGTTGTTATGGAAGGACAGACTAGATAGGCCATGTGGTCTTTTTCTGTCATCATATTTCTATGTTTCTATTCCAGGCAGGTTATGCCACTTTGTCAACAGATGGTATCAGATAACAGCAGAAGATTGGACTTTGTCTATTGTAGGAGAGGGGTACAAGCTTCATTTTCACAGCATGCCCCCTCCTACGATTCTAAAGCAATTCAATTCACAAACCTCTGCAGACAATCTGCTAGATCACGAGGTCTCCACACTTCTTGTCCAAGGGGCAATAGAGGAAGTACCCATTCTTCAACGGGGTGCAGGGTTCTACTCCCCCTATTTTCTTATTACAAAGAAAATAGGAGAACACAGACCCATTCTAGACCTCAGAGAATTGAACAAATAACTGTTTCGAGAGAAATTCAAAATGATTTCTCTAGGAACTCTTCTGCCATACCTTCAAAGCCAGGATTGGCTTTGCTCTCTACACTTAAAGGATGCATACACTCACATTCTCATCCATCCAGATCACAGGAAATTCTTACGTTTCCTTTTCAGGGGAAAACATTTCTAGTACAGGGTTCTTCCCTTTGGTCTGGCTTCAGCACCAAGGGTATTCACGAAATGTATGGCAGTAGTAGCTGCATTTCTACGAACCCTGGGGATTTTCGTCTTCCCTTGCTTAGACGACTGGCTCATTCGAGCCCCTACAGTTGCAGAGGCCAGCACTGCACTGTCCCATACAATGCGAATCCTCCAATACTTGGGATTGGTAATAAACTTCCCAAAATCTCAACTAGTTCCTTCCCAATGCCTAGAATTTATAGGATCCTGTCTAGATGCCAGACAGGCAAGGGCTTTCCTTCCACAAGCCCGTTGTCTTCGCATAATGCAACTAGCTTCTTAAGCAGCAGGCAAATCCTAGCTACTGCAGTTACTGGGACATATGGGATGCAAAGTTCATGTAGTCCCATATGCTCGCCTCCACATGCGAGCAGTTCAGTGGACCCTCTCCACACAGTGGACGCAGGCCACGGGTCATTTGTCGGACAAAATAATAATCTCTCAACGTCTAATTTTGTTCCTCCAATGGTGGCAATCTCTAGAAAATCTGACAGTGGGGTCTTCTTTCCATCAACCCCTTTTTCAGGCCACCCTAACAGATGCATCACAGGTGGGTTGGGGAGCACACCTGAATCATCTCTCTACCCAGGGCACCTGGACTCTACAGGAGGTTGGTTTACACATAAGCCTCCTGGAATTAAGAGCAATCTATTTAGCTCTTCGAGTATTCCATGCCCAGCTCAGCTACAAGATAGTCCTAGTCCAGACGGGCAATCAAGTAGCCAGGTTCTATGTGAACAAGCAGGGCGGAACAGGCTCTCTGTTATGCAACGAAGCTTTACGACTGTGGGCCCTCACCAGAGAGCATCAAATTCACCTTCTAGTGGTATATCTTCCAGGCATTCAAAACCTTTGGGCAGACAAACTCATTCGAGAACTGCTGCCTCACGAGTGGTCCCTCCACCGAGACCAGGTGGCAAAGATATTTCATCTCTGAGGCACTCCAGACATAGACCTCTTTGCAAATCCACTGAATGCCAAACTTCCCCGGTTCTGTTCCAGAATTCCGGCTCACAACTGTCAGGGAAGGGATGCTTTCCCACCCATTCCCCTCATCCCCAAAACACTCCTCAAGCTTCAGAGAGACAGGGGTCGCATGATTCTCATAGTACCACGATGGCCACGCCAAACGTGGTATTCCCTGCTTCTACATCTCTCTCAAGCGGCACCTCTAGAGTTAGGGCATGCTCCAGATCTCCTTTCCCAGGAGAACGGGACGCTATGGCACCTGAATCCCCAGTCCCTGCACCTCACGACCTGGTTGCTGAAGGCTTAGACCTCCAAGATTTCAACCTGTCCCAACAGGTAAAAGATATCCTTCAGGCTTCTAGAAAACTTTCCACAAGAAGATCTTATGCCTTCAAGTGGAAACGTTTTACTATATGGTGCCTGGTCATACCCTTGGAATCGATACTAGAGTATCTCCTTCACTTATCGAATTCTGGTCTAAAGACCAATTTGGTAAGAGTCCATCTTAGTGCAATTGCAGCTTCTTATAAGCCTCTGAATGGTCAACCGATTTCCTCTCATCCACTGATATCAAGATTTATGAAAGGCCTTTTATTAACTAAACCTCCCATCAAGCCACCACTGGTGGCATGGAATCTAAATCTAGTTCTCGGGCAGCTCATGAAGCAGCCTTTTGAACCTTTGGCCACTACAGCCCTTAAGTTTTTGACCTGGAAGGTCATCTTCCTAGTTGCAATCACCTCTGCCCGTCGCATTAGTGAATTGCAAGCTTTAGTGGCTGATCCTCCTTATACTAGGTTTCATCATAAGGTTGTTCTTCAAACTCACCCACACTTTATGCCAAAGGTGGTTTCGCCTTTTCATTTAAATCAATTAGTTTATCTTCCTGTATTTTTTCCGAGGCCTCACGCCTCTAATGCAGAAAGAAACCTTCATACTTTGGATTGTAAAAGGGCCTTAGCCTTTTACATACAAAGAACACAGCAACATAGAAAGTCCTCACAACCTTTTATAGCTTTTGACCCTAGTCATTTGGGACTTCCAGTCTCCAAAAGAACTTTATCTGAATGGATTGCCCAATGCATATCCTTTGCTTATGAGAGTAAGGGTCTTCCTCTTCAGGACCATGTCACAGCTCATAATGTGAGAGCCATGGCAGCTTCTATGGCTAATCTCCACTCTGTGTCTATCGATGACATTTGTTGAGCCAGCCACCTGGGCTTCGGTACACATCTTCACAGCCCACTACTGCCAGAATAAAGCCTCCCGTCGGGATGCCTTTTTTGGCCAAGCTGTTCTGCAAAATCTCTTTCACACCTAAATCAACTCCTACCCACCAACCCTGGTGGGATGCCAGAGATCCATGGGAGGAAGGATTCCCACCTTCTAGGGTGGCACCTTCCTGGGGGCTATCTCCCTGGCTTCTTCAGCTAGGGAGTCCCCATATGTGAAGACTACATTCCTGCTTGTTCCTGGAGATAGCATAGTTACTCACCTGTAACAGGTGATCTTCGGGAACAGCAGGAATTTAGTCTTCACAACCCACCCACCTCCCCTAGGAGTTGTCTCTCTATCTCTCTTTCCTCTCTCCCTCTATCCTTTCACTCAGCTACAAACTTAACTGAAGAGAGACAGTTGGAAAGGCGGGAAGACAGCGCGCATGTGCTGAGGGATGCTCCCAAAAACGTTCCTATTGGATGCTGGGGAGCGTTCCCGCGCAGGCTCCGTCGGTACCGACGATACCCTCAATATGTGAAGACTAAATTCCTGCTGTTCCCGGAGATCACCTGCTACAAGTGAGTAACTACGCTTTCACAAAGACCTTGCGAACCACCTCCTCCTTTTTTTCCCCTGAGCAGCGATCAGAGGGAACAAAGGTTTATGAGGAGATAGCAGAGCACCTGGTAGTGGCCCGAGCCCAGCCCTGTCTTGGTCCTGGGTTTCACCGGGGGTGAGTGCGGTCTTTAACCTTGTCTCTGTGGCTGTTTCTGTCAGCTGCAGTCGTAGGGGGTTGGCCTAACTTTGTGTGCAGTATGTCATCAGATTTCGTTTAGTGTGGGTAGTTTTTTTTTTTTTTTTTAAGTGTCTTACTCTTCTTCTTGGAACAGCCGATGCACCCAGTTATCCATCGTGTGCACGTTACCTTACACATGTAAGGGTAGATATGTAAAGTTGTATGTGAAAAATAGCACATGCTGAGGATACATGTGCATTTTACACGTATAGTGTTACATGATCGTAGTTACATGTGCATTGGGTCCACATGTAAAAATTTACACATGTAAATCCGGTGAACTCTATGATACTACCTTGACAGGAAGCACCACATCTCCAGGAACAAGCAGGAATGAGTCTTCCCATATGGGTACGTCGGTACCGACGGAGCCTGCGCAGGAACGCTCCCCAGCATCCAATCAGAAAGCTTTTGGGAGCATCCCACAGCGCCTGCGTGCTGCCTTCCCGCCTTTACAACTGTCTCTCCTCAGTTGTTCTTTTTCCGCGGAGCCAGCAGGTCGTGTTCCTGTCACCGCAGAAGAATTTCCTCATTTTTTCTTTATTTCTTTTCTGTCGCGTCTGCCTACTTCGAAGCTGTACCGGTACCGCCGGTCGTTGTTCTTTTCTTTTAAAAAAAAACAAACAAAAAACCTTTTTTCCATTTATTTTCTTCAGGTGCACTTCAGTTTTGGGTCTTAGGCCCAAAACCTTTTTCCTTAAATATGTGAAAGCCTGCCTCAGGATTTAAGAAGTGCACAAAATGTGGCGGTACTATCTCCGTCACCGACACCCATGACTGGTGTCTAAAATATTTAGGCCCTGACCATTCCATTAGAGATTGTGTGTCCTGTTCTATGATGTCTAAGAGAGGTCGACAGAACCGAGCTGCCAAGCTCAGTACCCTGTTTCCCTCTGATGCGGCTTCAGTAGCATTGACGTCTTCCAGGGCTGCTTCTTCCTCACATGGATCTCAGGTAACTAAACATAAATCCAGCCGGTCCTCGAAGGGTAAATCTCCTTCTAAGCATCGAGATGCCTCTGGCCTTGCCCTCGAGGATTCTGCACCGGCAAAATTACTCCGGCGGAAGGCTTCGGCCTCTAAAGCATCATCATCGGGGTTCCAGGATGATCTCGATGGCGTGGCCTCGACAGATCTCCTGGTGTGCCATGCTCTGGGGTACCGGTGGCTTCCACCGGTACTGACTTCCAGGCATTGGCAGCGTCGATGGATCAGAGGATTCTGTCCATCGAACGCAGTCTGGTGGCTTTCCTTGTGGCATCGACGCCCATGGTACCGCAACAGACTACTCAGCCGGTACCGGCTCTGGCATTGGCACTGATCCCGGTACCGGTGGCGTCGACATCGGCATCGGTGTCCGCTATGCCAGTACTCTGCCCTCTGCAGCCCTCCGGTACCGATACCGGTGATTCCCGATACTGATCCCAGTCGGTACGGGTATCGGGCTTTGCAAGAGCATCCCGACAGACGATACTTCGATTCCTCTGAGGATTCTGGAGATTCTGAAGAGTCTGTCGATGCAGTGATGCTTCTTCCACAGGAGGAGTCCTCTCCTAAACGAAGGATGTCTCCTCCAGAGGACTTGTCTTTTCAAGACTTTATCAGAGAGTCAGAGCCTAGAGCTAAGGAGTTAGATATTTTACAATATCCTAAAACTCCTAAGGAGGCAGCTACCTTACCTATTCATGAGATTCTGTATGATCTCATGTTAAGGATGTGGGAAGCACCTCTAACCACCTCTCCTCATTCTCGCAGGTTGGACACCATGTATCGTGTCCCTCCTTGTCCTGGTTTCCATAAAACTCAGCTTCCTCACCACTCTATTGTGGTTGAGTCTGCAATGAGAAAGATTAGAAGTGCCAAGAGACATGCCTCTAATCCTCCAGGACGTGAATGTAGAACCCTGGATGCTTTTGGTAGAAGAGTCTTCCAAGCTTCCATGCTTGCTGCGAGAATTAATTCTTATAGTCTCTACATGGGAATGTTCTTAAAATAAGTCACTGACCATTTGCAGACTTTAAGTCCTTTTATGTCTGACAATAAAAGGCAAGAATTTCTCACTGGGCTCAAACATGACCAGGAAAATTCTGCTTTGGATAGACTATCCAAATCTACAGCTGCTCCTGCTAAGAAAAGGTTGTTCAAGAAAACACCTTTTTCTAAAAAGGGAAGATCCTATCCTGCTTATAGTCAGAGAGCATTTTCTGCAGCTCAGTTCCCTTCCAAACGTCAGCAATCCTCCAAACAGACCAAGGCAAAGGCTGCGAGGCCTGCTCCAGCCCAGCAATCTCAGCCCCCTCAGGGCCTTTGACTTTCTGCTAGAGAACTTAGCCTTCCTGGCTCTAGAAGGACCAGAGCCCTCCACCATTCCAGGAAGGTTATGTCACTTTGCTCCCAGATGGGGGCAAATCACAGCAGATCATTGGACACTCCATCATAAGAGAGGGGTACAAACTTCATTTTTCCAGCTTGCCCCCTCTCACAAGAGTGCACCAGTTCAATTCTCCAACCTCCCTCCTCAGCCTGTTAGAGCAGGAGGTTGCCACTCTTCTAGCCCAGGGGGCAATAGAGGAAGTGCCTTCTCAACAACAGGGCACAGGGTTCTACTCCCCCTATTTTCTTATCTCAAAGAAAACAGGGGGCTTCAGACCCATTTTAGATCTCAGAGAGTTGAACAGATTCCTAGTCAAAGAAAAATTCAAGATGGTTTCTCTAGGAACTCTGCTGCCATACCTTCAAAGTCAGGATTGGCTTTGTTCTCTAGATCTCAAGGATGCGTACACTCATGTTCTCATCCATCCAACTCACAGAAGGTTCCTTCGGTTCCTTTTTGCAGGAGAAGCACTATGATTACAGAGTGCTCCCCTTTGGCCTGGCCTCTGCACCAAGGGTGTTCACGAAATGCATGGCAGTGGTTGCTGCTTTTCTGCGCACCCTGGGAATATTTGTCTTCCCCTATCTGGACGATTGGCTCATTCGAGCTCCCACTCAATCAGAGGCCAAGACTGCTCTAACCTGCACAATGCGTATCCTTCAATATTTAGGGCTGGTAATAAACATCCCAAAATCCAATTGGATCCCTACTCAGTCCTGGAGTTTATAGGGGCATTGCTGGATACCACAAGGGCAAGGGCCTATCTTCCTCAGGCCCGTTGCCTTTGCTTGATGCAGTTAGCTTCTCAAGCAGAGTCAAAACCCCTATTAACTGCTCGAGAAATGTTACGGTTGCTAGGCCACATGGCATCCACCATTCATGTGGTACCATATGCTCGCCTTCACATGAGAGCAGCTCAGTGGACTTTATCCACCCAATGGACCCAGGCATTAGGCTGCCTGTCAGACAAAATAGCAAACACAAGTCGCCTCATTTTGTCCCTCCAGTGGTGGAAGTCCCTTCAAAACCTGTTGCTGGGGTCTCCCTTTCAACAGCCTCTACTCCAGGCAACTCTTAAAACAGATGCTTCTCCAATGGGCTGGGGAGCTCATCTTCAGGACCTCTCCACCCAGGGCATCTGGTCCCCACAGGAGACTTGTCAACATATCAATCTCTTGGAACTCAGAGCAATCTTCCTTGCTTTGCGAGTTTTCCACACCCTGCTCAGCACAAGACAGTCCTTGTCCACATGGACAATCAGGTAGCCATGTTCTGTATAAACAAGCAGGGAGGAACTGGCTCTATGTCGCTTTGCAACGAAGCTCTGCGACTGTGGGCCCTCGCCAGAAAGCATCACATTCATCTTCTGGCAGTCTATCTTCCAGGTGTTCAAAACTCTTGGGCAGACAGACTCAGTCGAGTTCTGCTTCCACACGAGTGGTCCCTACATATGGACCAGGTATCCAAGATTTTTCAATTTGGGGAACCCCGGACATAGACCTCTTTGCAAGTCCGTGGAATGCCAAACTTCCCCAGTTCTGTTCCAGAACTCCGGCTCAGGGGGCTCAGGCAAGAGATGCTTTCCTCCTTCATTGGGGTCAAGACTTCCTGTATGCCTTTCCACCCATTCCCCTAATTCCCAAAACCCTGTTCAAGCTTCAGAGAGACAGAGGCCACATGATTCTCATAGCTCCACATTGGCCACGGCAAGTGTGGTACCCTCTGCTTCTACATCTCTCTCAAGCTCCCTCCCTAGAGTTAGGGTCTGCTCCAGACCTCCTCTCTCAGGAGGACGGAAAGTTGTGGCATCCCATTCCCCAGTCTCTGCATCTCAGGGCTTGGTTGCTGAAGGCCTAGATCTCCAGGATCTTCATCTTTCTCAACAAGTGAAAGATGTTCTTTATGCTTCCAGAAAACCTTCCACTAGACGTTCTTACGCTTTCAAGTGGAAAAGGTTTACCATCTGGTGTTCTGAAAAGGGCCTTAACCCCAGTGCTATACCTCTGGAATCGTTGCTCGAATATCTCCTTCATCTGTCTAATGCAGGCCTTAAGACAAATTCATTAAGAGTCCATTTGAGTGCTATTGCAGCTTCACTCAAACCTCTAAATGGACAACCTGTTTCCTCTCATCCCCTTGTAGCAAGGTTCATGAGAGGCCTCCTTTTAACAAAGCCTCCCATTAGACCACCACCGGTGGCATGGGACTTAAATTTGGTTCTTGGCCAGCTTATGAAGCCGCCTTTTGAACCTTTAGCTACCACCTCCTTGAAGTACCTTTCTTGGAAGGTTATCTTTCTCATTGCAATCACATCAGCACGCCGCATCAGTGAATTGCAAGCACTAGTAGCTAATCCATCTTATACAAGGTTCCATCATGACAAGGTGGTCCTTAGGACTAATCCACACTTTATGCCTAAGGTGGTCTCGCCTTTTCACCTCAACCAAGAGGTCTACCTAACTGTCTTTTTTCCAGGACCTCATGCATCAAGTGCAGAGAGGAATCTTCATACCCTGGACTGTAAAAGAGCTCTAGCTTTTTACTTACAGAGGACACAACAACATAGAAAGTCTTCCCAACTCTTTGTTGCTTTTGATCCTTCTCATTTGGGACAACCAGTCTCCAAGAGAACACTTTCCAACTGGATTGCCCAATGTATTTCTTTCGCCTATCAGAGCAAGAACATTTCTCTGGAGGGCCATGTCATAGCTCACAATGTGAGAGCCATGGCAGCCTCAATGGCTCATCTAAACTCTGTGTCTATCGACGACATCTGTTGAGCAGCCACTTGGGCCTCGGTTCATACCTTCACAGCCCATTACTGCTTGGACAAGGACTCCCGTCGGGATGCCTTGTTTGGTCAGGCTGTTCTCAAACACCTGTTCCATACTTAATCAACTCCTACCCACCATCCCTCAGGGGATGCCAGAGATCCAGGTGGGGAAGTGCAGCCCTGTCCCAGGGACACACAACTTATGGGCTCTCTCCCTGGCATCAAAAGCTAGGGAGTCCCCATATGTGAAGACTCATTCCTGCTTGTTCCTGGAGATAGCACAGTTACTTACCTGTAACAGGTGATCTCTGGGAACAGCAGGAATAAGTCTTCACAACCCCCCCCCCCTAGGAGTTGTCTCTCTCTCTCTATCTCTCTTCCTTTCCCTATCTCTCCCTCTTTGTCTCAACTATAAAACTCAACTGAGGAGAGACAATTGGAAAGGTGGGAAGGCAGCACGCAGGCGCTGTGGGATGCTCCCAAAAGCTTTCTGATTGGACGCTGGGGAGCATTCCTGTGCAGGCTCCGTCGGTACCGACCTACCCATATGTGAAGACTTATTCCTGCTGTTCCCAGAGATCACCTGTTACAGGTAAGTAACTGTGCTATATCAGCAAATAAGAAGGGCCGTCTAGGCTCTGGTAATTGCCAGCCTGGACCTATGCATACCCTGTGCGATCATTGCATGAAGGATCTGGAGGAGCTAATGGTGAAGGACCCCACAGACAAGGATGCTTCATACTTTAAGAAAAGTGGAAGGAAGTCCAAAAAACTGCCAACATAGTTTAAAGGTAAGGTCAGAGAGGCGGCTGTTGCCAAAAAGCATCTTTCAGGAAATGGAAAAAGGAGCCAAATGATGAAAACTGGAAACAACATAAGCACGGGCAAGTTAAATGCAAGGCACTGATAAGGCAGACAAAGAGGGATTAATGAGAGAAGAAGCTTGCTGTGGAAGCAAAAATGTGTAATAAAGACTTTTTCAACTACATTCATAGTAAAAAAACAAAAACAAAAAAAAAACTCTGAGAGAGTCAGTTGGACCATTAGATGATAGAGGGGGTAAAAGGGGCACTAAGAGGGGACAAGGCCATAGGGGAGAGACTTGATTCTTTGCTTTGGTCTTTACTGATGAAGATGTAAGGATGTTACCCATGACTGAAATGGTATTCAAAGGTGATGCCGCAGAAGAATTGAAAGAAATATCGATACTCTGGAAAGATATATTACAAGTATTTGATGAACTGAAGAGTAGTGGATCACCTCAACCGGATGGTATACATCCGAGAGCATTGAAAGAACTGAAATATGAGATTGCAGACCTACTACCGTATTAGTAATCTGTGAACTATCATTAAAATAATCTGTAGTACTTGAAGACTGGAGAGTGGTCAATATAACACTTATTTTTAAAAAGGGTTAGAGGGTTGGTCGGGAAACTACAGACCGGTGAGTCTGACATCAGTACCGGGCAAACTGGTAGAAACCATTATAAAGAATAAAATTACTGAACATGTAAAAAGCCAAAATGGATTTAGCCAAGGAAAGTCTTGTCTTATTAATCTGTTATGTTTTTTAAAGGTTGAATAAACAGATAGACCAAGGTGCGTCGGTTGATATAGTGCATCTGGATTTTCAGAAAGCCTTTGAGAAGGTCTCTCATGAGAGATCTTGGCAAAATTAAAAAGTCCTGGGATTGGAGGCAGTATATTATTGTGGGTCAGGAACTGGTTAAAGGATAGAAAGCAGAGAGTGGGGCTAAGTGGCCAATTTTCTCAGTGGAGAAAGGTGAATAGTGGAGTACTCTGAGGGATCTGTTCTGGGCACGCTGCTTTTAACATATTTGTAAATGACCTGGAAATGGAAATAATGAATGAGGTGATGAAATTTGCAGATGACACAAAATTATTCAATGTTGTTAAAACCCAAGAGGATTGTGAAAAATTGCAAGAGGACCTTGATAATTTGAAAGACTGGAATCCAAATGGCAGATGAAATGTAATGTGGACAAGTTCAATGTTATGCACCTGGGAAAGAACAATTCAAACTACAGTTACATGATGCAGTGTTCTACATTAGGAATCACCACCCAGGAAAAATATTTGTGTCGTCATGGATAATATGTTGAAACCCTCCATCCAGTATGCAACGGCAGCCAAGAAAGGAAAGGAATGGAGACTATAGCCATGGATATTATAATGGCTCTGTATCGTTCCATGGTGTGACTGCACCTTGAATATTGTATGCAATCTGGTCACCATTTTATTTATATCTCTTATATACCGCGCTATTATAATCAGTGTGGTTTACAGTTGAACAAAACATACTACAATGCAGCAGGTCACATTGAGTTTACATTGAACAGGGGTAGTAAACTTGGAGGAACCGGGAGAACTATATACAAATTATGGACATTCTTACAGGACATATAAGGATCGTAAACAGATGCCTAAGCTCCTGGGTCAGGGAGAGAAGGTAGGGGACAGGTGATTAACCGTTCTCTAAGGGAGGCTGATCAATGGGGCGAGCTAGGTAGGAGGGTAAGGTGATGGCTGTGTGCTTTCCAGAATTATTATCAGGGTAATGTAGCAGGAACAAGTGGTGTTTGAGAGCTTTTCTGAATAACGGTAGATTGGAGATAGCTTGGATTTCTGCTGGGAGGGCGTTCCAGGCCATAGGTGCGAAAATGGAGAAGGCTCTACTGGCTGTTGTCTTTGTACATTTTATCACTGACTTAGGGACTTCAAGGGTATTCATCAATGTAGATCTCCTGATTCTGTTGGCTGGAGTGCTGTGGAGAAGTTTACTGATGGGCGTGGGTGGCTCGTTCTTGAGGGCTTTGAATGTCAGGACAAGAGTCTTGTAATGGATTCTGGCCTGCAGGGGTAGCCAGTGTAGGTTCTTCAGGACTGGTGTTATATGGTCTGACCTTGATAGACCTACCAGAACCCTCGCAGCTGAGTTCATGGCAAGTCGGAGTGGGCTTAGAGTCGACTTTGGAAGTCCCTGAAGGATGATGTTAGCGAAGTCGAGGTGAGGAATAACTAGAGCTTGGAAGATTGATCGGTATTCAGGGAAGTCCAGTAGTGGTTGGAGATGACGTAGTGATCTGATCTTGTGATAAATCGCTTTTGTGGTGTTTTTGATATGTGCTGACATGTCTAGCCTCTGGTCAAGGGTAATACCTAGATAGTGAATTGTGGGTTTTGCCTTAAGTTCTGTGTTGTTGACTTGTAGTGAGGGAGGTGGCGTGAACTTCTGGTTTCTCGTGATGAATAGAACATCCATTTTGCTGTGGTTAATTCGTAGATTTTGAGAGAGGAGCCAGTCTGCCACTGCTTCAAAGCATCTTAATATTGGAGAGAAGTCAGGTTGATCAATCTTGAAGGGTGTGTAAATGAGGATGTCGTTTGCATAGGCTAGGCATTGGACATTGAAGGATCGAATTAATGCACAGATGGGCTGCATGTAGATGTTAAACATCAATGCAGATAGGGGTGAGCCTTGAGTTACGCCTTGTTTCAGTGGGAATGGCTCTGAGGTCGTGGATCCTGCTCTGACTTGTTGCCATCTATTGCACAAATAAGGTTTACACCAGGCTAGCGCTGAGCCTAGTATTCCTTTTTCTTTGAGGCGAAGTAAGAGTGTCTGGTGGTTCACCGAATCAAAAGCGGCTGCTGTGTCCAAGAAGATGAGGACATATCCTTGGTGGATGTTGTCAAGACTAGTGACTAGATTGTTAAAGAGGGTTGTAAGGATGGTATCAACACCGTGTGCTTTTCTAAAGCCATGCTGGGATGGGTCCAGAGGTGCTTCAATGTCGACATACCTTCTCAAAGATTTTGGCAAGTAGAGGGATGCTCGAAATTTGTCTGAAGGACCCAACTTTAGATGATCAAGTTTACTATTTTTTAACAGAGGACGGATGGACGTATATTTTAGGCTTTGGGGGAAGGACCCTGTTGATAGGGATTGGTTCAGGATTCTGCATATTGTCGGACTGAGGTCGTGGTGCAACTCTTTAATCCAGCTTGCAGGGCAAGGATCGTTAGGAGCAGTAGTGAGGTTAATAGAGGAAATAATATCTACAATCTCTTCATTGGATACCTCGGAGAATTTCAGCAGAGAGGTTGGTTGGGAGGACACATGTGGGGTGAAGAAGGATGTGATGGTTGCAACCGTATTGGTCTGGATCAACTTTGATTGTAGGTAATTGGCATAGTCTTGTGGCTGGGGCGTGGGTGATTGGGCTAGAGCTGGGTCGCCTGTCAAGGTCTTGACAATAGTGAACAGGTCATGTGGTTTGTTCAAAGATCGCTTTAGTAATTCAGAATGGTACTGTTTTCTTTTTTTCCATGGTTTTCTCCCAGTGTAACTGTAGTTGAGCGGAGTATGCCCCAAGTGCCTCGGAGGTCCGGGTGTGTCGCCACTGTCTCTCGAGCTTGCGTAGGTGGAGAAGCGAAGCTCGCAGGTCCTGGGAGTACCATGGTGCGTGTTCCCATTTCGCTGGGTTCTTGTTGGTAGCTGGGAGACAGGCAGCAGCTCTGATGGCATCATCCTAGTTGGATACCAATTCGTCTGGGTCAAGGGATTCATTAGAGAGGAGAGGTAGGATCTTCTCGAGGGCCTTCTCCTTAACAAGGGGCCAAAAGCGTGTTGTCATAATTCTAGGGGGGGCACTTGCTTTATTGTTGAAGTTGCTGGGGTAGTTGGTGGGTATGTGGAATAGGAGTAGGTTATGGTCAGACCAGGGTACAGGTGATATGGAGAGCAGCAGGCTCTGGGATGAGTTGACAGAAGTCTGAGGGCCGAAGATCAGGTCCAGTTTACCACCCTTGTTATGCGTGGGGGAGTCGATGAGTTGCATATAGCCCAGCTCATTCATTGCATCAAGGAAGGCTGATGAATGTGTATCTAGTAAGGAGGGTAGGTTGAAATCTCCCATCAACCAATTCAGGGATCGTGGATTACTGGAGTTACAGGCTAGATCAATTATTGATGAAAGGTCATCTGGTGATGATGTAGGTGCTCGGTACAGTAGGTTAATTGAGCAGTGTTCGTTCGATATGGAGATTATGTCCAGATAGGTTGAGCTATTGGTGTTGTTTAGAGCAAATTGGAGTTCGGATCTGGCAAGGATGAGTGTGCCTCCTCCCCTCTGGTGGGTCCTATGGCAGGCGTAGGTCGAGTAACCAGGTGGTGACATCTTGTTGATTAGAACATTATCACAGTCAGATAGCCATGTTTCAGTTATCATTAGGATATCGAGGTCATGGCGGGTTATCAGGTCCATGGCTTCAGTCCATTTCGAGCGTATTGATCTAGCATTTATAAGTGCACATTTGAGTAAGCGTTGGTATTTGTATTTCTCAGCTGGGATGCTCTTAAGGCTCTGTAGAGGGATGTGTAGAAGGTATGAGTGGAGTGTTGTTGAGGTGTGGCGGGGGTTTTCAAACCCTCTTCTGCCATGGTTGTGGAGGATTGGGATGTGGCTAATACCATGTGATATGTTGGGGGTCCAGGAGGTGAGGATGATGAGGGTCAAGGATAGGATTCGATGCATATTGGGTGTTCTATGTGGGACAAACTACAGGCTGACAAGATTAAGTAGGCT
Source organism: Ichthyophis bannanicus (assembly GCA_033557465.1). Taxonomy (NCBI): domain Eukaryota; kingdom Metazoa; phylum Chordata; class Amphibia; order Gymnophiona; family Ichthyophiidae; genus Ichthyophis; species Ichthyophis bannanicus. The sequence goes on from CM066032.1 coordinate 703,554,015, forward strand.
GCTAAAGTGCAGGCTGATAAGATTAAGTAAAGGATTAGCAAGGAGCAACACAGTAATGCAGATTTTGGTAAAATGTTGTGTGGCAACAGTTGTAAAAAATATAACCGTGTTTAAACAGCATGGCAGGCTTAAAGCAAAGGCAATATAGCTCAAGGTAGTAAAATAGCGATCAGGTCACAGGGTCTCAGATAAGTGTCCTCTTTTAATGAGGGTTTACCTCGTGGTCAGTAGATTTTCTTTTTTGTCTAGTAGAGATGATCGGCGGAAGAGAAGGTGGAGAATTCTTCCGGGATGTTGTGGTGAGAGGGCTAGGCTTATTAGTAGGTTGTTCTCAGGAGATCAGTGGAGGGCCATGCCAAAGGGCCCTCTAGCGAGGCCCTCAGGCGCGGGCCCGCCTGGTGGCGGTCTCTCTCAAAGGAGCTGCTGCTCCTCCTCCCACAGCCCTGATTGGGCTGGAGGCAGGCTGTTGATCTCGCCCCTCTCGGGAGCCTGAAGATGGCTGCTTTCCCGCCGGCCACGGTCTCTCTTAAAGGAGCTGCTGCTCCTCCTCCCACAGCCCCAATTGGGTTGGCGGCAGGCTGTTGATCTCGCCCCTCTCGGGAGCCTGAAGATGGCTGCTTTCCCGCCGGCCGCGGTCTCTCTCAAAGGAGCTGCTGCTCCTCCTCCCACAGCCCTGATTGGGCTGGAGGCAGGCTGTTGATCTCGCCCCTCTCGGGAGCCTGAAGATTGCTGCTTTCCCGCCGGCCGCGGTCTCTCTCAAAGGAGCTGCTGCTCCTCCTCCCACAGCCCCGATTGGGCTGGAGGCAGGCTGTTGATCTCGCCCCTCTCGGGAGCCTGAAGATGGCTGCTTTTTCTCCGGCCGCGGTCTCTCTTAAAAAGGATATAGCGGAATTAGAAAAGGTACGGAGAAGAGCCACCAAAATAGTAAAGAGGATGGAAGGATGCCCTTATGAAAAAAGGCTTAAAACGTTAGGGCTTTTTAACTTGGAAAAAACACAGCTGGGGAGGGGGGGGGGAATATGATAGAGGTCTACCAATTAATGAATGGAGTGAAATGGGTAAATGTAAATCGGTTGTTTACGCCATCAAAAAGTAGAAAGGCTAGGAGACATGCAATGAAGCTACAATGTAACCCATTTAAGACTAATAAGAGAAAATATTTTTTCACTCAGTATGTAATTCAACTCTGGAATTTGTTACCAGAGGATGCAGTGAAGGCTGTTAGTGTAGCTGGGTTTAAAAAAGGTTTGGACACATTCCTGGAGGAAAGGTCCATAAAACATTATTAAAGGATCTGGGAAATCCACTGCTTGCTCTGGGACAGGCATTTGGAACCTGTGTGCCTTGTTTGGAACCTGCCAGGTGCTTGTGACCTGAATATGCACTTTTATAAATAGGATACTGGGCATGATAGACCTTGGTCAGACCCAGTATGACATTTCTTAAGTACTTGTGTGTGGCGCACAGTACCTCCGCCAAAGACGCAGGTTTGTAAGCTAATGAAGCTCAGATTCTGTGGAGCTCATGCAAGTGTGGCCATCTTGGTGAGTGACACCTCTGTCCTAGGTCAGTCTTTGTTTTTATCTAATGTTCATGGACTGACTCTTAAGTATGGTACTCATGTACTGAAGGGATTGCCATAGAATTTGTGTAATAGCTGTTTGGCTTTTAATTCCTATAGTATGAACATTAGGAGAAAGATGAAGGCAAAAGACGTAGGGGTTAGGTACATTTTGTTATTGTAAGAAGTCTTGTCTAAAGTAACATTGAATAAATGCATTTTTTTAATTTTCTCCTCAAGCCATATATGCATGTCTGTTTTTGACAGTTCTATATTAACCTTTTGAAGATCTGAAGGGAAGCTGGTATTGTTTCACTCTTATTTTTCATCTTTTTACCTTGTGTGTGGATCAGGACTAAGCAGCAAGTAGCAGAAATAATAAGAAGCTTCAAAGGTCAAGTGAGAAAAATGCTGCGTCATGCTGAGGCCTCCCATGTCGTGGAGTATGCATATAACGACAAGGCCATCCTGGAGCAGAGAAACATGCTGTCTGAGGAGCTCTATGGAAACACCTTCCTAGTGTACAAGGTACCAATCTAACCCTTGTTTCTGTCCTTTGAGAGCTTGATTCACCGAAATTTCAGACTTGGAAAAATTTGCAGCCTAAAAATGTGTGGAGTTTGACACCTTTTTTTTTTTTTAATTTTGTAGGATCTTTGTAGAGGTCTATGTTGGTGTAACTGAGTTGTCCTTTCTGATAGGCTTTTTGGGGTGGGATCTTAACGTCTCTCCTTCCTAGACAGAGACTTGATATGAGTTTGTAAGCTCCAGGGAGCAGGGACTGTCACTACTGTGTGTTGGCACAGTTCTGCCCGCACATTGTAATGCTATACAAATATTTAATAGTAACAAGTATGCACAGTCTAATTTCTTTATTCTCACTTAAAAAAAATAAACATACATGGGAGTGATTGCCTCTGATGATCTTAAAGTGACTAAACGGGTAGAAAAGGCAACAGTGTAAGCCAGAGGAATCACCAACAGAAAGTGACAGTACTTCTGTATTAGTCTTTGGTGAGACCTAATTTAGAGTATTATTTGAAGTTCTAGAGACTATACCTCCAAAAAGATATAAACAGGATGGAGTCGGTGCATAGGATGTCTACCAAAATGGTCAGTGGGCTTCATCATGAGGCATATGGGGACAGACTTAAAGATCTCAATATGTATACTTTGGAAGAAAGACTGGAGAGGGGAGATATGATAGAAACATTTAAATATCTCCATGGCATAAATGCACAGGAAGAGAGCCTCTTTCAGTTGAAAGAGAGCTCTGCAATGAGGGGGCATAGGATGAAGGTGAAAGTAGATAGACTAAGGAGTAATTTGTGGAAATATTTCTGTATGGAAAGAGTGCTAGGTGTGTGTAATAGTCTCCCAGTGGCAGTAGTAGAGACAAAAACTGTATCTGAATTCAAGAAAGCATAGGACAAACGGAGGATTTTTATAGTTAAAAAGGGACAGTAGAGTTTAGTGGTTCGTATGGAAGGACAGACTGGATAGGCCTTATGGTTTTTATCTGTCATGTTTTTATGACTAACATCCAGAGAGCAGAGATTCATGTCTCTCCCTTAGCAATTCTCTGCTGAGAAGGATGAAAAAGAAACCACCTAGTTCATATGACATTTTGAGACTTCCTTAGGCGAAATGGCGACTCTTCGTCCTGTTCCTCTATCTCCCATGAGAAGGACAGAGCCTGCCACTAGGAAAACTGCCTTTAAGGACAGATGCTTTAAAGTAGTCTGCTTCAGAGACTCAAAGGGCAAACTCATCAGTGTCCGTAAAACCAAGACAAAATCTCATGGCAAAAATGGGACTAACAGCCAAAATTGAAAAACCCCCAAAGGAACCAAGACATATCTTGGTGTGAAGCCAGTGAACCACCCTGAATGCAGCCCCAAAAGCAACATAAGACTGCCACTTGGGCCCCCAAGGAATTTCGGGCCAAGCCCCTTTCTAGGACTCCCTGAAGAAAGACTAAGATCAATGGAATATTCTCACAAAGCCATTAACTGCCCAAGGGAACTATTTGAAATAGTAATAGTTAAATCCCTAACCAAATCCCCACAGGACACCCCTCACAAAATACCAATTAAAACCCAAATCCTTGCCAACCACTATGCCAACAAACTTAAGCAAAATAACCCGGCTGACCTCTTCCCCAGCTACAACTCTCCCATCTAAACCCAATGAATGGAGCTCTTTCCATCCCATTGACAGCAAACAACTGCTTGACACAATGACAAAAATAAATACAACCACCTCCTCACTTGATCCATGCACTGTTGCATGGATTAAAGCAACAAAAGTAGAGTTTGTCCCTTATCTATTAAACATAGTGAACCAATCCTTAAACCAAGGATTAATGCCAAAAGAACTTAAACTCACCACAATCCGACCAATTCTAAAAAATAGATCCTTTGATAAAAATGATCCTACCTCCTAAAGACCCATTGCCAGTATCCCATTTGTTGCGCAGGTCATTGAGAATGTGGTCCAACTAACGCCGACTTCCTTCAATCAAAACTATGCCAAACCAGCAAGCTCGAAGCACCTGCCCCCAACAATGTGCAAAGCAATGCAACGAAACTAACAACCTTCTCCACTCCATCACTTAAACAAATTGTTGACACCATCTCCACGATCAACACCTCCACGGCGCAGTCTGATCCTTGTCCAGCCTTTTGGATAAAGGAACTAAAAACAGAGTTTAGCCCATTCATAGCCAGACTCTTTGACACATCATTCAGCTCAGGGTTTTTTCCCCTAAATCTCAAACAAACATTCCTCAGACCCCGGTTAAAAAACAGCAAACTCGACCCTCAGAAAATGGAGTCATATAGACTAATTGCCAGTATTCGACTCCTAGCCAAGATAATAGAAAAAGAGGTCCAATGCCAGATACAACAACACATCAACGATACCGCACCTCTAGACCACTGTCAACATGGCTTCAGAGCTGCCCATGGTGTGGAGACACTACTCCCCTCCCTCTTCAACAACATTCTCAACACAATAGACAACATTCATCACGGTGTGGCTCTTATATTTTTGGACATAGCTGCAGCCTTCGACTCAGTGTGCCACATGTTTATGTTTATTAAAACTTTATATACCGCCCAATACAATTAGCATCTGGGCGGTTCACAAATACAAAAAATCATATAAAAAAAAAAAGGTTAAAAAGAGAGGGAGCTGCGAAAAAGAGCCAGAAAAGGAACGCCATAAAATTAAAGAAAAGGGATAGATACAGAGAAATAGATTGGGGGTAAAGATGGGTAACAAGAGGGAGAGAGAAAGGGATGACAACAACAAAAGAGAAATATAAGACAGGGGAAAGGGGGTGTGCTGTCAGAGGCCTAAGGGGGGGGGGGGGGAGATGGGACCGGGAGAGGAAGGTTAAAGGCAGAACAGAAAAGGTGGGTTTTAAGGTTAGTTTTAAAGGACGGGTAGGAGGTTTCCAGACATATAGAGGTGGGAAGGGAGTTCCAGAGCCTTGGACCAAGAAAAAAGAAAGCAGAAGACCGAGTAGATTCGAGGTGCGCTTGGGAGGGAGGGGGTAGAAACATACGGTTAGCGTGAATGGAACGGAGAGAACGATGAGGGGTATAAAGGTGAACCAGGTTAGAAAGATATAGGGGGATACCTGAATGGATCACCCTGTGAACGAAAATAAGAATTTTGAATTGGACACGAAAGACAACAGGAAGCCAATGAAAATGTATTAACAGAGGGGTGACGTGATCGAACCGTGAAGCATGGGAAAGGACACGAACAGCGGCATTTTGAACACGTTGAAGACGACACATGACCCTCCTGAGACGACTAGAAGAGAAAGGCATCTGCGAGTTAGCTCTAGCATGGTGCAAATCATACCTCTGAAAGATGGCAGCATGTGCGAACAGAGACCTCAACGTCTGTACCGTTCCACCAGAAACAAGGCGTTCCGCAGTGATCCTCCCTATCAGCCCTGCTGTTTAACATCTACATGCAGCCCATCTGCGATCTCATATGTTCATTCAACATTGACTGCATGATATATGCCGACGACGTACTGCTATACACACCCTTCAAGACTGACCAGATTGGTCTCTCATCACTAACGAACTGTTTCATTGCAGTGGAAAACTGGCTCCAAAATCAGAATCTCCGGATACAACACAAAAAGACTGAAGTGCTGTTCATTACCAGAAACCCTAACTTCCGCCCATCGGCCAACCTAAAAGTCGGAAATGTAGAGCTTCAAACCAAATCTACAATCCGTTACCTGGGTGTAACACTGGACCAGAAACTGGACATGAAATCCCATATTGGCAACATGGTCAAATCAACATATCTAAAAATCAAAACACTCAGACATCTACGCCCCCTGCTGCATCCGGATGATTTCAGAACGATCTTTCAGGTGTTAACTATTCCACATCTCGACTATGCAAACGCGATTCTGCAAGGGTTACCTCAATCCACCCTAACTCCACTCCAACTCGCCATGAACTCTGCAGCCAGAGTTCTTTTTTTTAAATTTATTGTTTATAATCTTTTAACATTTAAATCAAGAAAGTTCACAGAACCATCTTGAAAGAAAAAGAGCAGATACAATCAGAAACAGAGCATGCAAAGATATTGTAACAAAGCAAATCAAAAGAAACAATGTATCTGTTCACCCTAGCCCACAATATAAAGGAGGGAGAATTTCCAATTAAATTGTTACTAACAAAGTGAAAAGAAAAGAAAACAGTTAACAACTCCAGTGCTTATTTTATGAGAGCTCAGGTGAAGCTCCAATAGAGGTCTCCAAGCGCCTGGCATTAATGAAGGCCATTAACTGGGAAGGCTTATAAAAAATATAAAAAATAGCTCTATATTTCACCAAACATTTACAAGGATGTTTAAGAAAAAAGAGCCCTCCCAGCGGAAGAATACCAGGGCATAACAGGAGAAACTCCTTGCGACGCCTCTGTGTTTCTTTAGCTAAATCCGGAAAAATATGTACCGTTAAACCCTTAAACAACAAATTTATTTTCCTAAAGAATAGCCGAAGAAGCCACACTCGATCTGATAATAATGCAAAGGTAACAAGCAACGTAGATGGGACCGGAGTCTCATTTTCAGAAGTTTCTAGTATATCTGTAACATTCAATACATTAACTTGGTCCTGTGCCCCCCCCCCCCTAAATCAGCCACATTTTCAGCTAACTTAGCCTTAGGAAGATAGTAAATTCTCACCAAAGGTGGTATTAAATCAGGGGCCACCCCCAACGTTTCCACCAAATACCGCTTAAACATTTCTCTAGGAGATACAGACATTAATCTGGTAAAATTAATTAATCTAAGATTTACATCTGGAAACATTATCCAAACGTTCCAACTTAGCTTGAATAAAAGATATGTTCTTTTGAAAAGCATCTGCTCGTTCTTCCAGAGCTCTTACTTTCCTCCGAGAGTCATCCAAATCTGTTTGTGTTGTCAAGACCTTCTGTTCCAACTCTTCCACAGCTGTCACAGAATTATGCAGCTTTCGTTCTAATAATGCAATCTGGGGCACCAATACTTCCCCTAAGGAAAGAATAGCCTGCCAGATAGATTCCAAAGTGAAGTTCTCCGGTCGTTGTAACATAAACTTTATCCCAGGACCAGCCTCCGATGAAACAGCTTCCATTCCAGCCCCGGTCACTTGGGCTCTGTACGCCGCAGGAGACACCAATCCTGTGGTCACTTCCTCCACCGCCGCCAAGATTGTACGCGGGGAGCGCTGCTCAACAACCGCACTCTCCTGACTCCGTAGCCCCTCCGTTCCTGGCCCCCTCGAACCAACAGCTTCTCTCAACTCTGGAGGGGAGCCCAGCTCCAGGAACCCTTTGGGCAGGGGCTGACCTCTAAAGGCTTTTGGCGCGGGGCTCTCAGGGGAAAAACATGCAGCCGAAGCAGAAGCCGAGCCACCCGACTCCGGACAGACAGCAGCTCGGCGTTCACCCCTGATATCCACTGGAGTCCAGTCAACGCGCACCACGAAGGCATCAAGAGGTCCAGCAGAAACCGGCGTAGAGGTCTGTAAGGGCTGAGAGGGCACAGACCCGCCTTTCCCTTTACGCTTCCTGCCCATGAAGAAAAACACGTTCAGCACGGACCGTTAGCTGATACCATATTGAATAGGACACTCTCCCCTTTGAATCACTGCAGCCAGAGTTCTAAATGGAGCCTCAAGACGTGACCATATAACTCCGATCCTCAAAAGTCTCCACTGGCTCCCAATTCACGGTAGGATCACCTTCAAGATCTTACTACTAACATTCAAGGCCATCAACGGACTTTCCCCCTCATCACTTGCAAGCCTTACGCTCATGACTCCCCCTACCAGAGCCAGACGACACGCAGCAATAAATACTATAGTAATCCCCAAAACAATAACCCAGTATACACAGTCAACTGCAAACAGAGCTTTCAGTCTCTGTGCACCTAGAAGCTGGAACGCCCTGCCACCCAGCATACGAGCAATCACAGAGATAACTAAATTCAGGAAGGCCCTGAAGCATCACCTCTTCCTCAAGTGCTACCCTGAAGTAGGCAAGCCAAAGCGCCCTGCACGTAACACAGATCCTTAATCACCCGGTAACCATTCCACAATGTGATGTACATAGGGTTTTCATGTTATGCCTTTTGTGTAAATAGTTAACATGTTATCCAAGTTAATCTCACTGTTATCTGTAATTTACGGTGTAACTCGTCTTAGCAATCAGGAGTTTCATGAAACCATTCAAGTGGCTATAGAGGAGTATTTTCAGTTTAACTCGCCCCAGGACACTTCGGGCTGGGCGTGGTGGGAGGGCTTCAAAGCTAACATACGGGCCGCCATAACCAGCTTTGCTATACGGCAGGCCAAACAACGCAAAGCAGATCTAGAAGCATTGGATGGGCAGATCAAAGCGTGGGAACGCATAAGTCGGAAAACTGATCCTAACATTCTGATACGTTTACAACGCCTTAGATTTAGATATAACTCGATTCTAACTACTGAAGCTTCACAGAATATTCAGGCACAGAAAGGGCGGTATTATTTGGAAGGCAATAGGGCAGGACGGTTATTAGCCAACTCGTTAAAGGGTTACAAAGACGTTTCTCGCATTGCGGCTTTAAGAGATCCCCAGGTGCAACAATTGATTGTCATGGACACTGAAATTGCAGAAACCTTCTGTCAATTTTACACTCATTTGTACTTTGAGGAAGTTTTTGAGAGATTACTGGCCGATGTACAGAGGCCTGTTCTGGATCAGGAAACAGCTGCAGTTCTGGATAGGCAGATCACGGTCATGGAAATTATCCAGGCCATCGATTCTATGCAAACAGACAAGGCTGCCGGACCAGATGGCCTTCAAGTTGAATTTTATAGAACCTTTTCCAAAGCGCTAGGTCCATATTTTCAACAATACTATAGGCTTCTTTCAGAAACGGATGCTCAGACTGGTGCGTTCGCCTCTGCGACTATTGTGGTTCTATAAAAATCTGGGAGGGACCCTCAGCTGGTCAGTTATCGCCCAATTTCGTTATTAAACACAGATTATAAAATATTTGCTGCCACCTTGGCCGGTCGTATCTCTGAATTAATTCCATCTTTGATCCACCCGGATCAATGCGGCTTCACTGAGGGACGCTCTACAGCTGACAATGCCAGAGTGTTTTGCCATGTCTTGGAGGGCCTGCTGGTGGGATTATCGTTGGATGCAGAGAAAGCATTCAATCGACTGGAGTGGCCTTTCTTATTTGCCGTCTTGAGGTGGTTTGGTTTTGGTGAAGGATTCCTTAAACAAGTTAAACTTATGTATGTGAGACCAAGTGCTAATATTTTTGTGAATGCGACTCAATCTAGAGATTTTCTCTTAGGGCGCGGTACACATCAGTGTTACCCCCTTTCACCTATCCTATTCAATCTGGCCTTGGAACCTTTGTCCCTACTGTTAAGACAAAGTTCTGCAGTAAAAAGTGTCCCCCATAGCTGGTTTGGAAATTAAGCTTTCTGCTTACGCTGATGATTTATTGCTGTTCACTACGCCCAGTTCAATTCCGACTGTTCTAGAGTTGATAGTCCAATACTCAGGGCTATCGGGATATAAAATTAATTGTACAAAGTCTGTAGCGTTCCTTTTAAACTCACGAGTTAGTAGTGCGGACTTGAGCGACTACCCTTTTGTGTGGAAACCCAAAATGGTGAAATACTTAGGAGTTCATTATTGCCATGCACTTACTGAAACTCCGCAATATAATGAAGAGAATCTTCTTACTACTGTACGAAATATGACTGCGAGATGGTCGCCGGTCTATCTTTCTTGGTGAGATCGTCTTGAAGCAATAAAAATGACTATCACTCCTAAGCTGAACTATGTTTTAGAAATGCTGCCGGTTTTCCTTTCGGACAAAACATACCGACAAGTGGAAAGGACTTTTGTCCAGTTTCTATGGAAAAATAAACCACCTAGAATTGCTGTTAGGAAGCTTAAATCCAAAAAAAAGAGGAGGGGGTGTGAACTTTCCTGATTTCCAGGCCTACCATTGTGCTTTTCTGCTAAAACAGGTGTCAAGATGGGCGGAGAAGGAAAAGGGGCAACGCCCAGTGTGTCTTGATTTCGAAGAGAGATTGACTGCTCCGTTCCCCTTGAGTCTCCTACCTGCCATGGTGTCTTCAGAGAGGTTGAAGTTCCACAGTGTTATAATGGACGCCCAAAAGGCTTTCCAGCAGTTAGCGAGTGTAATTCCTCATGAGGAATGCTTGTCGAAGCTTATTCCCATTTGGTACAGTCCTTTTTTAAAAATTCATCAAAGTCCGTTTGCCTGGAAACAGTGGTTTAGCAGGAGCATTTGGTTTATAGAATAACTCATTTTTGAAGGCAGGTGGAAGTCTTTTGTGTCTACAACGTGAATTTGACTTGCCTAAATCCTTATACTTTCAGTGGATTCAGTTGAGACACTGTATAGAGAAATCCCTTATTGATATCAGATCTTTATCTGAAGAATGGGGGTTACTTAATATTATAGGAACAGCCCAACAGGCCTCAGGGGTGGCTTCTTACTATTATCATTTGGTAGTCCATTGTCCCTCTTCACATTCTATTGGGACTCAGCGGGTATAGGAGCATTTTATTTTATTTTATTTTATTTATTTAATAGTTTCTTCTATACCGCCCCTTCCAGAGATCAAGGGCGGTTTACATTGAACAGTTAACATATTTTGTATACTTCTGTATACTTTACATGGAACATGGTATTAACTATATGGAACATGGTTTTAACTATATACAGGTAATAATACATAAAACATAACAACTAAATTACAAAAGGTTATTTACAAGAGCAGTAAAAACAACAGATTGGGTAAGACTTTTGCGTGTTGGGTAAAGTGTGTAAGTAATGTAGTGTAAAGTTTTCTTGTGTTAGTCGTTTGTCCTATCTTGTGTGCTGTGGATGTGTTTTTGTGATTGTTGGGGAGAGGTTCTCTGTTTATAGGGGATTTCAAAATGATTTGTGAAAAGGTAGGTTTTAAGTTCTTTTTTGAATTGATAAAGGTCTTTTATCATGCGAATGGTTAGTGGTAGATCATTCCAGAGAGTGGGGGCAGCGAAGGAGAAGGCCCTATCACTTGTAGTTACTTTAGTTTTTCTGATGGTTGTTTTAATGTTGAGGGAATGGATTGCGTTTTGTCTGCGCATTCTAGTTTCTGATGGGGGGTGTATTAGGGTAGACAAATGTGAGGGAGAGATTTTATTAAGGAGTTTGAAGGTAGTTAGGAGGATTTTGTATTTTATTCGGCTACTTATAGGGAGCCAATGCAAGTCTAACAGTATTGGGGTGACATGGTCTGTTATTTTAGCTTTTGTGATCATCTTGGCGCATATGTTTTGGGCTCTTTGTAGTAGGTAGATGCTCTTTAGCGGTAAACCAATTAGGAGACTATTACAATAGTCAAAGTGGGGGGTGATGAGGGTATTGACTACTGATCTAAAATCATGTGTGTCAAGTAGGGGTCTTAGGTGTTGTATTGTCTTGAGTTTATAGAATATCGTTTTTACTGTCTGTTTTATGTGGGGAAGCATGGTGAGGGAGTGGTCTAATATTAGTCCCAGGTACTTTACCTCCTTTTTAACAGGTATAGGTGTGTTGTTGATTGAGATTGTTGCTGGGTAATTGTAATCGGCGTCTGGCTTTCTTGTTACGAACATTGCTTCTGTCTTTTTGAGGTTGATGCTTAGATGGTTGTCTTTGAGCCATATGGTGGTCTCATTCATGCATATGAGTAGGTTGTCATAGTTGGGGTTGTTAGAGTTTATGGGGATGGCAAGCATAATGTCATCCGCATATATAAAATGGTTGATTTTATGTTTTTTGAATATATTTGTAATGGGTTGTAAGTACAGGTTGAAAAGAAGGGCGGAGAGGGCTGAGCCTTGGGGGATACCCTGACCTTGAGGGAAAGTTTCAGATGTTTCTTGGCCCATTTGTACCCGTATTAATCTATGTGAGATGTATGACTTGAACCATTCAAGGACAGTCCCTCCTATTTTTAAATTTTCTAGTCTGTTGATGAGTGTTTTGTGATTGATGCTGTCAAATGCGGCAGATAGATCTATGAAGAGGAGTAGGAAACCTTGGTTATTGTCATTAGTGCCTCTGATGAGGTCCATCAGAGCGATTAGGAGAGTTTCAACTCCATGGAAGGGGCGAAATCTGAACTGATGAGAGTCAAGGAGTTTGTGTTCATCAATATGGTCCTGTAATTGGAGTTGTATGGTTTTTTCTATTATTTTGGCAATGAGTGGTATGCTAGCTATTGGTCTGTACGATTTTGGGTCTTTTGGGTCTAGTTTGTTGTTTTTTATGATAGGGCGGATCGAGGAGAGTTTTAAGGTGTTGGGCATAATGCCTTGAGATAGTGATTGGTTCACTATGTATTCTGTTTTCTGCAAGAAAGTCCTTAGTAGCTTTGATCCATGATACCGGGCATGGGTCGAGTGGGGAGGTTGTGGTGTTGATCATTGTAATAATTTTAAGCAGGTGATTTCATTCAACCATGTGAAAGGTTGTCCATTGGTAGTTATTGTCGTTATTTGATTTTATTATGGTTGGGGTATGGGGTTTTTTCCTTTAGTTTTTCAGCAAAGTGTGATGCTAGGGTTTGTACATTTATCGTGTCCTGGTTAGGTTCTGGGTTGTGTATTTTTGTTAGTGTTTTCACAATTGAGAAGAGTTCTCTTGGTCGGTTAAGGGCGAGATTTATTACTTTGGCATAGTAGTCCCTTTTTGATTTGTTGATTGCATTTTTATAGCTATTAAGTATGTTTATGTATTTGGTTTTGTTATCATTTGATCTTGTTTTTCTCCAGATTCTTTCCTGTTTTTGTAGTTGCTTTTTTAGTAGGGCAAGAGCATGACACTGGGGATAATCTTTCTCCGGAATCGTGGGGGAAATTTTGTGGCAAACTAATCAGAGTCTCTCAATCCGCCTCTTATCTCCCAAGCATTATACTTCTTTGTGCACAGAGCTCACTTTACCCCGATAAAGGTCTCCAAGTGGGATAAGTCAATTGGAAATGTGTTGGTCTTGTCAGAGGGATGTTGGCACTCTAAGGCATGTGGTATATGACTGCCCTAATGTTCAGTCCTACTGGATTTTGATTTGGAAACGAATCCAAGAGGTCTTGAGATTCAGGGCTACTCTCTCTTGGTCTACTATAGTTATCTCCAGGAACAAGCAGGAATGAGTCCTCACATATGGGTACGTCGGTACCGACGGAGTCCACGCGGGAACGCTTCCCAGCGTCCAATCAGAAAGCTTTTGGAAGCATCCCAACACGCCTGCGTGCTGCCTTCCCGCCTTCCCAACTGCCTCTCCTCAGTTTTCGTTTTTCCGCGGAGCCGGCAGGACGTCCTCCTGTCACCGCAGAAAATTCTTCTTTTATTTTTTAGTTTTCTTGTGGTCGCAGCTGCCTTTCCCGACGCCACCGGTACCGCCGGTGTTTCTTTTTTCTTTTCTTGTAAAATTTTCCTTTTTAAGGAATATTTTTTCTTCCTTAGTGTCTCACGGTTTCTCAGGCCTTCTAGGCCTCTCCATTTCCTTCATGGAACCGCCAGTCACTTTCCCCAAGAAATGTACAAACTCTGGCGGTACAACTTTATTTTTAGACACTCACAACTGGTGTCTAACCTGCTTGGGTCCTGACCATTTTCCTTCGGAGCCCTCGGGCAATAGTATTGTGAGAAGAGGTTTTCAACATCGAGTTGCCCTCGACACGCTCAGGACACCGACCATATCTTCTTTTCCACAGGATCAGGTAACCCAAAAATAGTCTGTTAAGACTAGCCAGTCCTCGAGCGACAGTTCTCATGCACAGCATAGAGATGCCTCCGGCCTTGTTCTCGAGAATCCACTGGCTTCAAAACCCCGGTGGGAGTCTTCGGCCTCCAAAGCCTGTGTGGGGTTTCAGGTTGTTCCTGAGGTTCACCCCTCACAGAACATACCTGAGCCATGCCCGGTGGTGGCATCCGCTTCGAGCGGTACCGATTCCCCGGCACCGGCACTGGTGTTGGATGAAACATTCCTCACCAAGGATCGTCGTCTGGCGTCCTCGGTACCTACGGGCCCGGTGGATACGCTTCAGACCGACTTTCCAGTATCGGTACCGACACCGATACTAGTACCGACGTCGGTACCCTCCAGACGTGTATCGATAGACTCGCTTCCTTCGATGCCGAGTCTGGAATCGATCTCCAGTCTGGAGGACTGGGTACCGACTCGCCTTGGTACCGGCTCCCGTCGATACCGAAGGCTTGGTTCCGATACTTCGGATCCGCAACTCTCGGTTCCTCCGATACCGTTAGAGTTGCCACCGGCTGGTCTTCATCCACCGGTATCAGATACGGTACCGAAGTCGGTACCGATATCCACTTTACCTTTGTTGTCGGTACCTTCCATGCTTTTCTCGTCAGGCTTGCTTCCCTCAATGCCGAGTTTGGAATCGATCCCTAGCATGGGCTACCTGTTACCGACTGTCGCTGGTCCTGACCTGCAGTACCAGCGACCACCATCTAAGGATCCCATACTGCACCATTCAGGATCTTCTATTCCTATATACTTCGATAGATCCCTCGGTGCCAACGCTAGTTCTTCATCAGATCTAGCCTATCTAAGGGAAGTTCCCTCTGGGGATCCTTCTTTCCAGACTTTCCTCCTGGATATGGCAAAATCACTTGCCATTCCTATTCCTGGATAAGATCCTACACATGGGAATACAGAATACCTCTCTGTTCCTAACAAAGCAAAGGACAGCATAATGCTTTCTTTGCATCATTCTTTGCAGGATCTCCTTCTATGAATGTGGGCAGCTCCTTTAAAGGTACCCCCACCTTCTAGAGCATCTGATCTTCTATATCAGGTGCCCCCCTCTCCAGGGTTTCAAAAGACTCAACTTCCTCATCATTCCATTGTGGTAGAATCAGTAATGAGGAGAGTGAAGAGTAATAAAAAGCACTCTTCTTGTCCGCCAGGTCGTGAGTCTAAGACACTAGATGCCTTTGGACGTCAAACCTTCCAGACATCCATGCTTTCAGCAAGAATTCTCTCATATATTTTTTATGTGTGTCTATCTCTTGAAGAGGTCACAAAGCAATTACATCTTTTGACCCCTTTTCTTCAAGAGCCCAGATGTACAGACTATTTCTTACTGGTTAGTCATACTCAAAATATCTCTAGGTTTCTTACTCGTGCTACCCTAGACTCCTTTGAGTCTGTTAGCAGGACTTCTGCTATAGCTATAGGGGCACGACGTAGAGCCTGGCTTCAAGCTTCAGACTTGGACAAATGGGCACAAGAAAGACTGGGAAATACTCCTTGCACTGGAGAAAATCTCTTCAACAAGGAGTCTTTACTTCAGGTTACTCAGTTATCCACTGACTTCCCTTTTTCCAGAGGCTGTTCTACACCTTCTTTCCCAGCAGGTAGTAAATGTCCTACCAAACTTTCTTCCCCTAGGGGGAGAAGGTTTTACCCATGATCTGCCCATCATTCAGATGTTCCCAAACAGGGGAAACATCGCCCTGGTCTGAAGAATCCACAATCTCAACAGGGTCAACAAACCCAGCAGTCGCAGGGTTTCAAATAGATCATTGTCCCTTTTGGTTGGGGGTTAGGATAGCAGTCTGCTTCTTTTCACTTGAAGTATCTGCACTAATTTTCATCCTAACCTACCTAGATATCTCTTCATGAGACATCTTTCTCTAGCTCTAAGAGTCTTTATGATGATCATGCCCATAATCAATAGATTTTCCTCTTCCTCTTGGAGGAAAGAGAGGTAGCAGCTATCAATAGACAGTTGTTTCCCTGTACTGGCATGTATCATCTCATCTGTCCGAGACCTCCTCCATAGTCGGTCTCTTGCAACTCTGTCTTGCCTCCCTCTTACTACAACATTTGCTTGTAAGAGTGGCTCTTTAAACGGGTAAGCCCCTATGGTCCTCTACCTGTTCTACCGGGGGATTCTCCCTTCTGGAGATGTCTCCCCCCCCCCCTCCCCTTCTTACCTTAGAGCAGCTCATCAGACAATAGGGACTCCTATCATGTCTGTTGTTTGTTTTTCCCAGTCTAAAAAACGAGCAGGGAAAAGAACTTTTCAATACTGCTCTGGTAGTTGCTTCAGATACAGCAATTCCTAGTGCTTAAGCCATTGGTTTTGTTTCTCTGCAGAACCAGGGATTATCATAGTCTGGTTGGTTAACTTCTATTCTTCGCCCCTTTGTCCTTGGCAGAATAGCTGGTTACCTGCTGTCTTTTCACAGCCAGTTTTTTCTTCTAACCAACCTGCAACATGCTCTCTGCATCTCTACAGAGTAGCTTTGCACTATGGGGCTTTGCTAGAGAGCATTAGTATCTTGCCTAGCAGATAACCCCAGATGGTTAGAGGGGGCTTCCCCCAGTCATGTTCATGTCTGGCAGGTATTCCCTACCCTTACCATCTCATCTTAAATCTCTTTTGAGGCATACGCCTCAGGCCTTTCATTGCGAGAAAGACTTAAGGAGGGCCAAATCCCTAGCTTGGCCCATGTCTCCTTGGGTCTTCTCGCCAGAGGTCCCTTTCTTCAATTGGCAGCTAGAGGATGCCTAATACCCTTCTTGCCCTCAGGTCACTAGGGTATCTTCCTCCAGAGGTGTCCTCTCTGCATTCTCCATACTGCACTTCTGGAGATAGCTGGACTTGCTGTCTGCAGACTGAATAGATAGATAGATAGATAGATAGACAGACAGACAGACAGACAGACAGACAGATAGATCTAAATTAAGTCACAGGCTTTACAAAACAACCTCATCCCCTTCACAATACTCTCCATGACAACCGATACATGTGTCACACCGGTGCTTCCACTGTGCGAAACATATGCTGTAGTCATCATTAGAAAAGGCTGACAGCTCCTCCCTCCTGTTATCTCTTGACATCGTCAATGTTGTCAAATCGGTGTCCTTTCATGCCCCTTTTCATGCGTGGAAATAAGACAAAGTCGCACGGAGCCAGGGCAGGCGAGTAAGGTGCGTGGGGCAGCGGAACCATGCCATTTCTAGCCAAACACTGTCTAACAGAGATGGCTGTGTGTGCAGGTGTGTTGTCGTGGTGGAAGAACCAGTCTCCTGTCTGCCACAAATCGGGTCTTTTTTGACGAACACTGTTGCACAATCTTCTTAAAACTTCCAAATAAAAGGTTTGATTGATGGTCTGACCTGGGGGAACAAACTCTGAATGAACTACCCCCTTGGCATCAAAAAAGCAAATCAGCATTGTTTTGATGTTTGATTTGACTTGACGACATTTTTTTGGACGGGGTGACGATGACGACTTCCATTGGCTTGACTGTAGCTTTGTTTCTGGGTCGTAACCATAGCACCATGACTCATCACCTGTAATGACCTTTGACAGAAAATCTGGATCAGTTTCAAGCTGTTGTTTCAAAACACGACATGTTTCAACTCGATGTTCCTTTTGATTGTCAGTCAGAACCCGAGGAACAAACTTGGCAGCAACCCTTTTCATTCCCAAATCTTCCGTTAAAATTTGCTGAACCGAGCTCCAAGATAACCCACTAATCTCCGACAGTTGATCAATTGTCTGTCGACGGTCTGTGAGCACAAGCTCTCTAATTTTTTCAATATTTTCGTCGATTTCGGGCAGTTGATGGACACCCAGAACGAGGTTTGTCATCAATCGACATGTCGCCATTTTTAAACCGAGCAAACCACTGGTACACTTGACTTTTTCCCATAGCGTCATCTTGATAAGCTGTTTTCAACATTAAAACAGTTTCAGCAGCATTTTTACCAAGTAGAAAACTAAATTTCTCCAGGACCAAGCAGGAAGTCAGTCCTCACTTATGGGTGACGTCGGCGCCGACGGAGCCCTCGCGGAGCAATTTTCCCCAGCTTTCAAAGAAAGCCTTTGGGAATTGCAGCGCGCATGCGCGGTCGTCTTCCCGCCCGAAGGTGCCATCTTAGCCAGTCTTCTTTTTTCCGCGGAGCCCTACAGACGTCCCCGTCTTGTCCCCGCGAAAAAGTTGATTTTCTTCTTTATTTTATCCTTTTTTCTCAACCTCATGGCCTGGCTGCTGAGAGGGTAGTCCTTGCTCCCCTTCTCCTGCCGGCGGAGGTGGAGGAGGTCGTCCTGGCTTCGCGACGCCCTTCTACCCGCAAATGCTACGCCCTTAAATGGCGTCGCTTTGCAGTCTGGTGTACCCAGCAGTCGCAGGATCCCTTCTCCTGCCCGGTGTCGGTGGTCTTGCAGTACCTGCTACACCTCTCTAATCTGGGACTTAAGTCCAACTCCGTCAAAGTTCACCTCAGTGCTCTTTCGGCACATCATGTGCCGGTGGACGGTAGACCTCTCTCCAGCGACCCTCTCGTAGCGAGGTTTCTCCGAGGTCTCCTTCTACTTAAGCCACCTCTGCGCCCGCCAGCGCCGGACTGGGACCTGAATGTGGTTTTGCAGCGGATCACCTGTCCGCCTTTTGAGCCTATGGCTACATGTTCTCTCCGTTTTCTGTCTTGGAAAACACTGTTCTTGATAGCCCTCACTTCCGCTAGGCGCGTAAGTGAATTGCAGGCCCTCGTGTCTGATCCCCCCTACACTCGGTTCTACAAGAATAGGGTAGTCCTACGGACTCACCCAAAGTTTCTGCCTAAAGTGGTCTCCCCTTTTCACATCAATCAGGAGGTGGTACTTCCAACCTTCTTTCCCAGACCACACTCCAGCCGAGCTGAGACGGTCCTCCATACCCTGGACTGTAGAAGGGCATTGAACTTCTACCTTGACCGTACGCGGGAGCACCGTAAAGCTGCTCAGCTTTTTGTGTCTTTTGACCCCAATAAATTGGGACTCCCGGTCTCCAAGCGTACTCTGTCCATCTGGGTTGCGGACTGTATCTCTTGGGCTTATGGGGCAGCCGGACTCGCCTTAGAAAGTCGAGTCACGGCTCATTGCGTTCGGGCAAAGGCCACGTCAGTGGCTTACCTCCGCTCTGTTCCGCTGGCAGACATCTGCCGGGCCGCTACTTGGTCTTCGAGCCAGACTTTTGCGGTCCATTACTGTCTCAAGAGGGAGTCCCGTAGGGACAGTGCTTTCGGACAGGCAGTCCTCCGTAATCTCTTTGAGGTCTGAGCAACTCCTACCCTCCATCCCGGATGTGGGCTACCGGTGGGTGATCATTCAGCGAAGATTCTATCCTTCTGTGCTGCTGAGCTAGAGGGAGCTCATTTTTGTGCTTAGGGTCTCCGGTAGCCTTGAGCTTGGGAGTCCCATAAGTGAGGACTGACTTCCTGCTTGGTCCTGGAGAAAGCGTAGTTACTCACCTGTAACAGGTGTTCTCCAGGAGCAGCAGGAATCAGTCCTCACTACCCTCCCTCCTCCCCTTGGAGTTGCAATCGTCTGCTTATGTTCTTTTTGCAAATTTTTATGCTGTCTTTTTTTAGCTATGTCATCTGACTGGCTAAGATGGCACCTTCGGGCGGGAAGACGACCGCGCATGCGCGCTGCAATTCCCAAAGGCTTTCTTTGAAAGCTGGGGAAAATTGCTTCGCGAGGGCTCCGTCGGCGCCGACGTCACCCATAAGTGAGGACTGATTCCTGCTGCTCCTGGAGAACACCTGTTACAGGTGAGTAACTACGCTTTCACAGCTGCACGTTGTTCACTTAAACTTGTCATCATAAAAAAAGAAACAAGAACAAAACAACGCTAGCAAAAACAATCACTGCAGATGAACAGAACAAGCCAGGTCGACAACACAGGCGGCACTGAACTGACAATGAGTTGCACTATACACGCCTAGCGGCAGAAGTGCGTACTACACAAGCTCCGCCCACGGCAATGTTATTCCTGTTTTTTTTGGGTACCCTCTCGTATACTTATCTATATCTATCGGTGTGTCTTCTGCCCATAAATATCTCTTATAGTTATAGGCCTATATACCATCCAGGTGTGTGTGTTTGTGTGTATATATATATACATATACATATATGTTTATCGTTATAATGAGAGATATTTTTAGATAGATCTGTATCCATCTACTTATCTATCTGTCTGTCAGGTTCAGATATCCCTACATTCCTATATAAGCCTGACAGATGGGCACTACCTCTATCAATGCTGTGCCAGCATTCTTAGAGGGCTACAGCTATAACCACTTCCTGTGGTAATTAACAAATTTTTTCCTTACCATAACCTTTCAGGTTAGGTACTCCTGAAGCTCTCCATATACCTTTTTTCTTTCCTACTTGACCCCATTTAGGAAAGACATTGCGGAGCTTCAGTTACTCTAAAGCTTAGCGCGCCTGAGTCTGTCCTTACTTTCTTATCAGATACAAGGGTCTCCATACCCTTTCTCCCCTACATGGACTGATTCCAACCCCAGTCCAGTTAGGTCAGACTCATTTTTTCTCTTGGTCCAAGGTTTGTACTGTTTTTGGACCAAAACAGCTTAAGCTTTCTTTCATAGTACCTTCTGCGTCTCCGCTGAAGCTCTACCTCTTATTACCCCAGTTTTTCTCCTGGGGCTATTTCTCACCCTGAAGGGTTCTGACCTCCACTTGTTTTTGTTCTACTTTATTACCTCTACTTCTCAGTGAGGTACCCCTTGAGCACATTCACTGGCTCTTCTAACAGATCCATATGTAGCTCAGTGGACTTGTGCACTGCCAACAAGGGAGGCCCAGATTACAATATTATACTACTAAATACCCTCTGTACAGGGTCTTCCCCTTTTGAAGCCCTGTTCTAGCCAGCTGTTCCACAGCTCCTTTTCTGTATTCAACTCCTACCCTCCATCCCCAGGATGCCTGATGTCCTGAGGAATAGCATGGCTCGTTCTAGACTTGCAACATGCTAGGACTCCCTCTCGGCATCTGAGCTTGGGAGTCCCCATATGTGAAGACTCATTCCTGCTTGTTCCTGGAGATAGCACAGTTACTTACCTGTAACAGGTGATCTCTGGGAACAGCAGGAATAAGTCTTCACAACCCACCCATCTCACCTAGGAGTTGCTTTTTCTCTATCCCTATCTTTCCCTTCCTTGCTCTCTCTCTCTCTTTGTCTCAGCTTTAAAACTTAACTGAGGAGAGGCAGTTGGGAAGGCGGGAAGGCAGCACGTAGGCGTGTTGGGATGCTTCCAAAAGCTTTCTGATTGGACGCTGGGAAGCGTTCCCGCGCAGACTCCGTCAGTACCAACGTACCCATATGTGAAGACTTATTCCTGCTGTTCCCAGAGATCACCTGTTACAGGTAAGTAACTGTGCTTTCTGGTCAACAATTGTCATCTCATCGTTACAGAGGGATTGTCATTTGCGATTTGACTTCATGATGGGAGTGGCACTGCATCTCGTAATTGCTAATTGGAAACATACGGCAGATCTCAGTTGGCACACTTGGTGGAATCGTTTGTTTATGTTGTAAATATGAGCAGATGCCACGGTATGGTACAACTCCTATGCCTTCTACCTTGCTTAAATGGAAACCCTTATATGGTTATATTTCAAAAGCTCAGTATGCTGTAAATTAGGGGTATTATTCAATCATGTTCACACACGGTATAGGGCAGTTTGTTTTTTTTTATGGCGCCATAGCCCTTGCAAGCCTTTTTCTTCCTTGTACTAGTTCCTTCCTAAGAAGATCGCATGAAGAGGGGAGGGAGTGGTGTTGGGGTAGGCTGTTTTGTTTTTTTCTGTCCTATGTTCAAAAGGGATGTTTTATTTCAATTGTAACTTTGTTTTTTTGTTGTAATTTTGTCTGACAACATAAATAAACAATTTAAAAAAAACCCACATTCTTATTCATCCAATATTTCAATAACCCCAGCTCTACCTCCAACCAACCTCCTCATCCTCCTTAAACTAGCTCGAGCACAGATCCCCTGATCCTACCGCCCCTCAAGCCAGTCCCCTCACCCCCATGTAATCATAGTGTTCAACCCCCCTCCCCCCATGTTCCAGTCTCCAGCTTCCAAAAAATAACCCTCATCTGCACTCTTCTCTACCCAGATTATTGAACAAATGTTGGAGAGCACAATGTAAATAGTTATTGAGTTAATCTGTTGTTGTAAATAGTTAAAGGTTACAGATATGTTCATTGTATTATGTTTGTTTCATTGTAAACCACCCCTGATCTCTGGAAGGGGCAGTATAGAAAAACACTACAAATTAAATAAATATACAACATCAGCCTGCCATAATTACTATCTCTGACTGCAACACCTCTACTCAAATAGCTAGCACAGGCACACGTACACCAGGGACATAGATAAGCAACATGATTTCAACAACATAGCAATTACCACCAGGGAACAATACTTTCTGCACAACCATCTCTTCTCAAGGGCCAAGCCATAAGCCAGAAAGGTTCTAGGTTATCCATGCACACAGGACCTTGATGCTGGAGACTCCTCTCCTGAGGGAACCAGAGAGGCTTGTCCACTAGTAAATTCATGAGGTCCACATACCACAGCATCCTAGTCCAATTTGGTCCTACCAAGATGACCAGAGATGGATGATCCTCTATCCTCCAGAGCATGCACCCTTTGAGGGGCCATGGAGGGAAGACATAAAGTTACTTCCCATGCAACCACCTCCTGTACCAGGGCATCTAGTCCACTGGATCCCAGAGCCTTGTGATGACTGAAAAAAGCTGGCACCTTGGCATTCTGCTGAGTCACCATGAGGGCCCATGAAGGGGAGCCCCAAATGACTGTCTATCTCTGAAACACCCCATCTTTCAGTTCCCATTCTCCCAGATCCAGCACATGTTGACTTAGAAAATCTGCTTTGACATTGTTGATACCAGCTGTGTGCACCCCTCGATATCATTTGGAGGTTGTGCTTTGCCCAGTGGAACAGTAGTCTCAGCTCTGTGGAGGCCATGGGACTGCCTGTTAACCTATGTAATTGCTGTTGCATTGTCTGAGAGTACCCACGTCACTGGCCCCTGAACCGAAGACAGAAGTGAATCGGAGTCAGTTGAATGACCCACGCCTCCTTCGGCGACCACTGGCCCTGTACTGTCTCACCCTGACAGTGGGGCTCCGCAGCCCATCAAACTAGCATTTGAAGTCGATATGATCCACTGAGGCAAGCCTCCATAGCATGTTACCAGGCAGGGCCTACCAATGCAAATTTCAACATGCTAATGGCACCAGAGATAGATGAATATTGAAATCCTGAGGCCTGTCAGACGGCTGCCTGGGTGAGAATCTTCACAGTCTTGGCAAGTGCATATATCTATATGATTTGCAAGGGATTGTGGGCAATGCAGTTCATTCACACCAGACACAGCTGCTCACAATAATTAGTTGTGCTTTTGGGTAAATCAGGTTACTTGCTTTCAGTGTTAAACTTGGAAAAAACAAAATAAGGAAAACAACATTTTAACTTATCAGGCATTAGCTAATGTTTTCTTAGCATATATCAAACAACAAACGAAAAGCCACAAAGAAAGAAAAAAAAACTGTTCTTTTCAGGTTAACTTCTGATAACTTCCCACATAGATTCAGAAGTGATTCTCTCCTAGCTCACAAGCAATTAGGTAAGGCTCAATTGCTAGCAGTTATCCAGCTGAAACCCCTTAGCTGGCTTGCTTTCTACTGTGTGGGTCAAATCCTGCTTCAGGAGCTTTTCTGAGTAGATTAAAGAACAAGTTTGTATTTCTTTGTGTATTTCTTTGTGATGGTTGCTGTACTTTGTAACAGAAAGTTACCAAAGGAGTTTAGACAGAGAGCAGTCCATATAAACACATTCTTCATCTGCAATCATTCCCCCTTCTTCAACAAGCATGGGTTCAATATCATGGATTGGCATAGATGAATCTCTCAATGGAGCACTTTCAAGAGAATACTTGTTTCCCTGCTGTCTTTCAAGGTTATAGCTAGGGCATAGATCAGTGTTCATGCCTGAGCTTCCATTGCTGTTAGAGTTCCTCTCTATATAGCCTGGCCAGTATGTAGTCCAGTTCTTATGTCCAGCCTTCCAATCCAGATCCCTGGACACTGGATCTCTCTTCACATACCTTCTGGCACGGGTCTTAGGGTCCCTTTCACGTGCAGCCGTCTCCCTCACAGGTAGCGTCTGGAGATTCCTAGCTCTGCAGCACCATTCCTCTGGCTTTCCCCAGTCCAATGGTGTATGCTGACCCTTGAAATGCCTCCCAGTATACGTACTGCTCTGGACTCTTCTAGACCTCTCAAAGGCTTTTCTCTTCCTTCTTCCAAAGGGTTTCTTTCCCTCTCTGTCCGTCCGGTTTGGCTTCTGCTTCTGATGATCCTTCAGATGAAACTGATGATCAAGCTCAAGCTGATTCTCAGGATAATGAGGATGATTCTCTGTAGAATAAACTCTACCTTTATTCTGCTTAGATGAGTGCTCCTCCCTAACACAGCGCAGTTGTGCTGAATCAGGCCCTGCCCTTTGAGATGAGTGCTTAGGGATTACCTCATAGCCCTCCTGATTGAACACACGTTTCCCCACTTCAGCTCCTGTAATGGCTGTTGGAAACCTGGTGCATTCTGGGACTGGTAGTCTTTTATGGGAAAATTCCGTTTTCTTATTTCTACCAGAACTGACAGGTTGCTTGTTCAGAGTCACTTCACCTTTTCTATAGCTCCTTCCTGAGCTATGATAAGCTTCCTTATCACAGGCCGGAGACCAATGCAAGAGAAAAGACTGTTCAAGGGGCCAAACTTGTGCCCTGGCCCAGCGTGGCTACCATGTAATTGAGCAGTTTCAAGTAGTCTCACATTCTGGGAGCCCAGTGTTCACAAAACTGATGTACCTGCAAGTAAATCTTCTCAAACTGGTGCATAGTCAGGAAGACTTTCCCTACACAGGCCATCAGATACTCCAGAGACTGGGATGGAATTAGGCAGCACTTGGCATGATTTACGACACAGCCCAATCACTCCAACATGGCCATCACCCATTCTTACGCTTGAGGACTGTTCTGCACCATCTTGGTATGGATGAACCAATCATTGATGTAAGAGTGAACTTGGACTTCCTCCTAGCAGTAAGCCACCCTTACCATCACCATCACCTTCGAGAAGATCCTGGGAACAAGATCACGCTAGAATTGCAAACCTCAGGAATCTCCAATTTATTTTAAAAAATGTTATATACCATGTTCATAATTTCCATCATTCAGACTAGTTTACAATGCAAATAAAATAATCAAAGTAAGAAGGATAAGAGACACAAACAGAGTTTGAGTACAGTTGAAGATAAATTTGAAATCCCCCCCCCCCCCCATAGCATAGTAGTACAGAATATTAGAATCCATCAAATTATTCCTCTCTGGAGAATAGCATGGTTTTTATCCCCTTTCTGAAGCTCAATATTTAGGCCAAAACTCACAGAGCACTTGACCCTACTAAAACCTTTCTGTAATGCACAGTGATGGTAACATTATGTTGGGATGTTTACAGCAACAGGCTTTTGAAGATTGAAGGGAGCATGGATAGTACAAAATACAGACAAATTCTGGGGAAAACCTGTTTAGTCTGCCATAGACCAGACTGATGAGAATACTCACTTTTCAGCAG
The DNA here is from genome assembly GCA_033557465.1 of Ichthyophis bannanicus. Lineage (NCBI taxonomy): Eukaryota > Metazoa > Chordata > Amphibia > Gymnophiona > Ichthyophiidae > Ichthyophis > Ichthyophis bannanicus. The sequence goes on from CM066032.1 coordinate 703,579,670, forward strand.
GACAGTGATCCTAAGCACATAGCAAAAGCAACAATAGAGTGGCTGAACAAGAAAAACGTGAACATCTTCAGCTGGCCTAGTCAAAGCAAAATTTGCATCCATAAGAACATTTATGGCAAGCCTAAAGACTGCAGTCCACAGACTATCCCTAGCCAACTTGAAAAAGCTTGAACTATGATGCTAAGAAGAATGGACAAAAATTACACCATAACATCTCACAAGCTGAAAAGCTTGAATCCATGGAGCATAGAGTCCACTGGACTTATCTTATTTTGAGATGTGTCAGAGGAATTATGTGAACAACTGAAGCCACCTAAAAATACTCCATGCCGATATCTACTGACTCATTTCTATTCTGTGTACCACATACACACAAACATGGTGATCATGACTGTTGAGAGAAAGAAATCACTTGGGCAGAAACCTATCGGCGCTCTAGTGAATAACTGATATGAAGGGTGGATCAGAGATTGCTCTAGAAAGGCATTTTAATGACTCAAATTGCTCTTTAAGAGTCACTGTTGCTTTCACTTTGTTTTTGAAGAGATTCTCTCCTCTGCAAATCACATCTGCAAGTTTTTCTTGCAAATCATATTGTAGATTAGAAACCAGTAATCATGAGAGTATGCAGGCTCCAATACCCATCACAGTAGCTCTCAATGCCATTTTGAAAGCATCAGAGTTCAACCTGACCATTGCTTTTCACATTCCTTCCCTTTATCCACTAAGTTCCTTAGATCTCTCTTGAGAAAGAGAATCTGTAAAATGAAGAGCGGGTAAGAAGCTAATGTCCTTTTGAATGAAAATATGGAAGTATGCCTCGGACATGTCCAGTGATGAGAATGCTCCCTTTTGCACACTGCCAGTATGACAGACTTCAAGGCCAATCTTCAAAAATGGGACATCTGCAGAAACTGATTGATCCCCTTGAGAAAGAGAATAGGATAGAAGGAGTTGCCCTTCTTGGGGACCACAAAATAGATGGAGTACCTGCTTTTGCTACATTCGTTCTGAGTCACCAGGATAATGGCTTGCAACTGGAGAAGCCTCTTCAGTGTGGTCTACATGGACCACCTTTTCTGAATTGAGTTGCTCAGGGAGACCACAAAAGTGTCCAAGATAGGAATGCCAAACTCCAGGCCATACCGATTTGGTGTAATTTGGACACACTCCAGGAAAAAAAACTGGAAATGACCGCTGACTGCAGCTATCTCAGAGTGAACCCGTTAGCCCTCATTGGACAGAATAGGACTTCTTTAGAGTTGAGGTCCCCTGAGAGAAAAACCTCAAGGGGGGGAGGGGTACAGAGTCAGTGCTGCCCCTCCCCCCATCTAGAGGCCACCGAGGCAATGGGTCCAGACAATGATGCTAGTATCTGCTGTAGTGCCCACAGCACCTCCTGCAAGGCCAGGGTGGGGAAATCCCATGCAGCCCCAGGTCATGCTCCCACAGCCCATCCTGCTCTTGGATTAACACTGACAGACCTAGTGGTGCTCTGGCTAAATGGCCCTGGGCAGAAAATTTGGTGTTTCCTGCCTCAGCGCTGACTGCTGGCATCAGAGGAGCCATGTATTGCTTCAAGGGCTGCAGCAACTGAATCACAGAGGTGCACTCCCACTAATATGAATCCGACACAGAGGACCTCTTGCAATCCACCACGTACAAGGTGCACAAGCAATCCAGTGCATTTCCTGATCACCAGCCCCTGCATAGATATGGCAATGGCCACAGTCTGCCATAGCCGTGCTGACCTCTAAATTCTGCCATGAACAAGCCAGCAAACTCTCCTCCATTCTTGGGTCCACTCACCATTCATTGCTTCCCACTGCAGGCCTGCCCCAAGGGTTAGAAGATCTGGTTTGGCTGCTGCTATAATCATTCCAGGAAGCACGATTTGATCTCTCTCTCTCTCTCTCTCTCTCTATTGTTTAATAGACTTTACATGGCTGATCCTTTAGCCCCAGGAGGGCAGGGAGAAGGAAGGCAAGGAAAAAAAGCAATAGGGAGCCAGTAGAATCATTGCAAGTCCAGGGATCCACGGCCAAATCCCACCAGGGGTACCACACCTTGGGAGGGGGGATAATACCTCAACCAGAGGAACAACAGCCACACTAAGAGGCCACTGCATGTATGCTTGCTCCAGCAGAACAGCCGCAGTTGTAACGTGGGAGCTAGTACAAGACCCTTTTTGACCATGGATGGTGATCCTAAAACTGGCACTCTGGGAATAACAAATACTGTATTTGGCTCTAATGGGGAGAACAGCTGCAGACTGTGGCCCCAGGAGCCTTGACTAATGATCCTGCTGCACCAGTCCAGCAACTACTATCTGCTGGAGAGAAAGAAATACTGGATAGTGCCCCTAGTTGCATCTCACCTGATACCCGTGATGTCACTGGAATGTTCTGGTTTTTCGCTGTCTCCATCATCTGCTGGCAGGGGAACATAACCTGTTTTATCTAGATTGGTCTAGCAGGATGATGAGGAACTTACTATCAAATGGCAATGTACAGTATCTCATTCATTTTAAAAGTAGAAAATGTTTCGCAATTACTGTTTAACGGAAAAGACAAAAACTACAGCAATGTACATATTGTGGGCTGGTTAGCATACCTGAAACTTCTGTATGCTTACACACGTACATCGATGTATATGTCACAACATAAACAAAGCACACCATGGCTAGGACAAATCACAGACCTGTGAAGAAAATGTCTTTGCTTCACATACCCATAGAGTACTTTAAGAAAACTATACATCGATTAATATGGGAAGGCTTTTGAGAATAGGTTCAGACTGACTGAGGAGAAACTCTCTAAAAACAAAAGTAGTCATTTATAGTTTAGGTAGGGGAGTCTCTGACCTGGTCTTCTCTCAGATCTTACTGAATTGAAGTATAAAGAAGATGGATGGGTTATCTGCTACAAAGATTAGTGAGTAAAGAGTGGTATGGAAAGATGAAATGAAGGAAGAGAGCTGAACTTTATGGTTGAAAACTGTTATTACTGAGTAACCATAAAAACTTCATGCCCTTCAGGAAGAATTGTGTTTTGTTGCTTCTGCATCTGTTACTTTTGCTGGAATTCTGCACTTTTGGGGGGGAGGGGGTTCTGTATTGTATTTTAAATATCATTCAAAAACAATATGCTTTGTTATTGTGACAAACAAACCATGCAGAATTTTGTATAATTCATGCCTTTTCACATAGAAGTTTGAATTTTGTTTGCAGAATTCCAGCAGGTGTGTTCATTTTTTTTTTTAAATAGATTTCTGGATAACTTTGGGCTCTTCAGATATCTTATTCTGTATTTGATTTTTTTTTTTTTGTTAGGGCAGAAAGTAGACAGGGTTGTATGATTTAAAAGAGCAGTGGAGCACTTTCTATATGTCTAGTATAGTTCATTGCTGATCTTGTTAATCCAAGTTTTGTGTGTGCATATTGTGTGTTAAGTCTACAGTTAACCCATCATTGACTAAAGTTCTGGAGGCTCATCCTGATAAGCAAGAAGCAATCATGGAGGAAATGAAACAGATTCTTACGCCTATGGCGCAAAAGTAAGAAAAAATTAGCATTTCTGGGTTTTGTTTTGTTTTTTAACATATTTTACTCTGAGGATGGATGCTGGTTCATCAGCCATTTTTCTAAAATTTCCATTCAGGAATCATAGGTTTTCTGTTCAGTTTTATTCTAGAGGCTTCCTCAGCACTGAGAGCTGATAAGGGAATTAGTGAGAGAGCTTGGGTCTGGCTCCTCTGATGCAGAGAGCAGTTCAGACAGCACTTAACTGCCAGTACTTGCTTTCACTTTATCATTCCAGCCATTGAGTCTTGGTGTGTACTGATGGTGCATATAGGATATACGTTTCAGTACCAGCACAGTAGAGATACAAAGACATGTGGTGCAAAGATGACAAATGAAGATGGAGACACAGCTTAGCACCTCCATTAAGCCTTGCATGTACCTGACAAATATTCACCTCCAAAATCTCTATCCTGAAATAATTTAGCTTAAAATAGGCAGCTGAGGAGTAGAATAGCACTTGGATGAGACTATCAGTTAAAAAAAAAAAAGTAGATTTCAAGAAAATAAAATTGTGTGATAATAGAAGTCTTTGTAATCTCAACACCTGAAATGTTTGTGTAAGTTACAATGGATGCTCCTGGGCGCTAGAAATGAAACGGATTGGTATAAGAATACTATAGAGCATTCCTTTCTAATAATAATGACTACTCTGCATAACATCAGGTATTTTAATTGCCTTATCAAGACATTTTCAAGATGGAAATGATCAAGAAAACTCTCTGAATATTGGTTCAGAAAGCATGGAAACATGATTGGACTGCTAGAAGATTCATTGGACATCAGTTTGCTTTAATTTTATCAGAATGACTCCTACAAGATTATAGCCTATATTTATCAGGTTATAAAACACACTTTAAAAGTTTGACTAAAATTGCTTACATCTCTTATAGTTTAAGGTTCACCTCTCCCTCTAAGGTCTGGATTTCTGCATACTGTTCCTGACAGCCCTTAAGGCTGAAGACATGCCAGTAACCTTAGAGGCTCTTGAGGGCCAGTGATGTGTTGCTGTCTGAAAGCTGGCAGAGGTCAAAGATATGTCAACCTCCCTACAGTCTGTGGGGACCAAAGTTCCATATTGTCCTGCTAGAAAAGTCCAGACAAGGGGGTTGTGTTCCCCTACCAGCAGATTGGTGGAGACAAGAACCAATGAAAAGCCCAGGTTTTGACGATATCACTCCCATGCCTCTATTTGCCTCAGCCACCAGAGGTCCCTTCAGTATTTCTTTGTCTCCAGCAGATAGTGGATGGATTTTCTTCTCTAAAGAAAATCTGAAGGATTGAGAGGAAAAGACCACTCCTGAAGACCACTTTGAGTGTGACTCTCTCACTTGAACGAGATGTGGAAGGCTCCACTAGACTGCAGTCTTTTCGGTAGCCATAGAAGGAGGGAAAATTGGTTCAGCTCCATGCTTTTACCCTGGATAAGAGCCTTTTGAGCCAGAAATTTGGAAGGATAGAAGAATTCAGCAGCCTCGCACAACCTCAACACCCCATCTCCTCTCCTGTCTCCCCCTGCTCTCTCCCGAAGATTGCAAAAGGCCCTCAAATGAATCTGCCTGCTAGTCACCTTAAATGCAGTGCCGCCAAGCCAGAGAAACAGTTTTAGGGGAGTAGATCTGAGCCCAGCACGGATCCTCTGCCTGGGGCTCTCGGGGGAGTGAATACCAAGGCTTGACCTAGTCATTGTCCTTGTAGGGAACTCCCGATTCCATCTATGTGGTTTGCAATTTCGGACAAAATGCTATCAATTGTTGGCTCTGTGTGGGGGTTTCCTGCTGTTTGTTGCATGTTAGTAGCATTTTTTATATTGTACACCTGGCAGTCATGCGTTCCGTCCAAGTGGCTCCAACCTAGCACCTGTAATGCACATTGCAATAAAAGTGCAGTTAATGCATGCCTTTGGGCTGCCGCAGCCTTAGCATCCACTATTGTGATACTTGCCTTAACTCTGTCTTCTTCCAGGAAAAGATGTTTGACCTGCGGCAAGCAAGATACCTCATCTCCAGTTTCTGAACTCTACCTTCTTGCGTGGCTGCTTCTGAGTCATCCCTGGAGCGCCTGCTCCCCCTCTTTCAGCCGGGAGACGGGATGCTGTTAGTCCAACCTTGCCTGCCTCAGAGCAGGAGGTGACAGATGGTGCTACGGGTAAGGCTGTTTAGCTGGCCAGAGGCTCCAGCATCTCTGCTGTGGGCCTCTCCTCATCCTCTAGGGTATCAACAGCGACTATGCCCCCTAGTGTGGGGGGTCATTTCTGTGAGGGAAAACGTCCTGAGTCTGAATTGTCCTCATTAGGATTATTTTCCTTTTACAGCAGGCCTGGTCATTCTGGTGTGGAAATTCAGACCCTGCGGCCTCTGGTATCCCCCGAGCACAGTCTCGTGACGGGCAGGCTGAGAGCGGAAGCTCTGTTCGATTGTTGGCTAAGCGTCCCCTAGCAAAGAGCACCCCCTGGAGATGGGGATCAGCTGGGATCTCTCTGAGATTTGGACTGTGACTTGGGTTGAGATGTTTGATGTGGATGAAGTACTCTCACTTTCAGAGGCTTGTGAGGAGGCCAGTATTATACACCTGTTCCTGGAGTAGGAACTGGAAGCATTGATCCCAGAGTCTTATCCACCTTGAACTTCGCAGATGCTCCTGACATGGAGCAGGAACCGAAGAGGCATCCACTTCTGCAAGGGGTGCGGAAATCCACTACTGACTCCCGTTCCTGGAAGTGTTCAAGAGCCTGTTCCAGTTGGTGTGGGATTCCCCCAACTCCCCATCTAAGGGAGCAAGGTTTTTGTACTCTGCTTTGTATGTCTGTGGATGGTAAAAGTGAAATATAAGCATTGTTATTAAATTAAGGATGTATAAGAAAAGGCACGCTCTCCCGGAGAGGAAGTGCATTGTGTGGTTTGATATTTTCAAGGTGGATGCGCAGGTCACAGCGGTTACCGGGTGGACCACCATTCCTATGGAAGGTGGATTGACCTTGAAAGATACTCTGGACTGAAATATGGATTTGTGTTGAAGAACCAGTTTGCTGCAGCAGCTACTAGTCTTCAGTTAGCGGTATGTGCAGACCTGACATTTCGGATCCTGCCCTAGTGGATTCAGTCTCTTCCATCGGATGATTCAACTCCTCTTTTGGAGTCCGCCAGAGCCTGCCTGCCTTTTTCTTTTTTCTTTTTTTTTTTAATTTAAATTTTTATTATCACACATCATAATATATATCATTTAGCATAAAATACATCACATAACCTTGAAACCCCAACCAAACTTAGGATACACAATCTTTTGCTACCTTTGTACATTCTATAATTCTTATTCCAGTGGAGAGATACCTTCTCACTGCGTATATCTCCTCTAAACTGCCCAACAGTGTATCTTTATTAACATATATAATTCTACATACTTATCTTCATTCACTAAATGACCGCCTTTACAATATTGCATTCCATTGTCCTGTATCACTCAGTCTTTTTGTGCGGTTATCATATAGCCTATCACAATAAAACATAATTCTCTCTAAACTGCATGTTGCGTGCTTAGTTTCTCTTATGTTCACTCTTGAGTGTATTATTTGATACCACACAGTCAAAACTTTGTAGAGCACGAAGCTTCCACAAACCCCAAACAATGTATCATACCTTTCGCTAACACTAACAATCCAACCCTCTAGTCCCCATACTAATCCCCCCCACGACATCTCAAACTGTCCCTACCAATATAGCAACTATTCCACACAAACACTCCTCCTCATCTACACCCCCTTGTACCCCCCTCATTTTACCAAAACCTTTTTTATTTAAGTTTGGTTCTCCAATGATACTTAGTTCTCCAGGACCAAGCAGGAAGTCAGTCCTCACATATGGGTGACGTCGGCGCCGACGGAGCCCTCGCGGAGCAATTTTCCCCAGCTTTCAGAGAAAGCCTTTGGGAATTGCAGCGCGCATGCGCGGTCCCCTTCCCGCCCAAGGGTGCCATCTTAGCCAGTCTTCTTTTTTCCGCGGAGCCCTACAGACGTACCCGTCGTGTCCCCGCGAAAAAGTTGATATTTACTCATAATTTACTCTTTTTTCCTTCGGTTCGACGCGCCCGGACTCGCGACGCCGGTCACGAGTCCTCTTCTTCTTTTTCGGTTTTTCTGACTTAGTCAGTTTCGTTTTCGGTTTTTCCCTGGCAGCCCGGTCCTTTGACCTCGCCGGGGCCCTTTTTCCCCCGATGGCTGCCAGTGGTTTCAAGCGGTGTGGTCAGTGTGACCGAAATATGTCACTAACTGACACACACGACAATTGCCTCCGCTGCCTGGGCCCGGATCATGAAGAAATGATCTGTGGGCCCTGCGGCAAAATGTCCTCCAAAGCGTTGAGAAGTCGGCGGCATCAGCGGGATAGGATCTTCGCTGACCCCAGCCGTACCCGGACCTCGTCGGAGGCCTCCGCGTCCAGAGGCTCCAGCTCGGACCGTCGCCGGAGTTCCTCCGATAGGGGTTCTCCCTCCAGGGACCATCGTCGGAAGGTGAAAACCCGCGCGAGGGCGGCGTCGGTGGACGCTCCTGGCTCCGCGAGGGCCAGGTCGCATAGCCCCGATAGCCGTCCCGGGTCCTTGGAGAAGGAGCACCTCTCGAAGCGACCTCGCCTGGAGTCGGAGATGCCTGCTCGGGTAAGTCCTGTGGTCCTCCTGGACTCGCCTCCGAGACCGCCGACGTCAAGGGGCCCGAGTCGGGGACTGCTGGGTCACCTGAGCTCGGACTCAGGTTGACGGCCTTGGAGAGCAGACTGTCTGCCTTCATGGACCAGCAGCGGGCACTGCTCGCCGGCTTCGCTGGCGCCGCTGCCCCGACCGCCGGGACGTCGACGTCTAAGTCGACCCCGGAGACCGAGCCGATCCTCGAGTCCATGCGAACTTGAGTCGATCCTCGGTCGAGGTCACCCTCGGCCTCCCGTTCGGGACCGAGGTCGCCGACGCCGACTCCCTCGGCGTCGGGGCGGCAGGCGCCGCGCCCTGCCGGGGCCGACCCCACCGAGTCCTCGTCGGAGTCGGTCTGGGAGTCTGAAGAGGAAGAGTCGCCTGATTCTTTTCGGACTCGGTGTGTCCCCTCGGACTCACCTGAGTCCGAACCTCGGAAGCAGTCCCCCCCGGAGGATGCCCGGTTCTCGGACTTCGTCAGGGATATGGCCAAGGCTTTGGCCTTCCCTGCGGATCCCGAGGAGGAGCCTCGAGCCGAAGAGCTCGACGCCCTCCAGTATGACTCTCCCGCCAGGGAACACTTTACTGTACCGGTTCCTCCCATGCTGGAACGACTACTCTTCCGCATGTGGGAGAGTCCGGCCTCCTCGCCGGTCCTGAGCAAGCGGGTCGATTCTCCAGGACCAAGCAGGAAGTCAGTCCTCACTTATGGGTGACGTCGGCGCCGACGGAGCCCTCGCGGAGCAATTTTCCCCAGCTTTCAAAGAAAGCCTTTGGGAATTGCAGCGCGCATGCGCGGTCCTCTTCCCGCCCGAGGGTCGATTCTATCTATCGAGTCCGCAAGAGCCCTGGCTTCCAAAAGGCACAGCTACCACACCATTCCATGGTAGTGGAATCGGCCATGCATCGTCTTAAGAGCCAGAAGATGCACTCCTCTGTGCCTCCTGGCAGGGAGGCCCGTAACCTGGATGGCCTTGGTAAGAAGTGTTTCCAGGGCTCTATGCTTGCGTGTCGTGTCCAGACCTACCAGCTATACATGGGCATGTATCTCCGAGACCTGGCTAAAGAGCTAGCCGGATTCTCCGCTGGTTTGTCCGAGGAACCCTTGCGGAGGTTCCTGGCCTTGTCCTCTGGCATTCGGGAATGCTCAAAATTCATATCCCGAGCAGCCTATGATGGCTTTGAAGCATCGGCTCGAGTGGCCGCAGCCGGCATCGGTGCCCGCCGACAGGCTTGGCTTCAGTCGTCTGACCTTGAGCCCTGGGTGCAGGACAAGTTGGTCGATGTCCCCTGCCGAGGCGAGAACCTCTTTGGCAAGCCCATGGCTGAAAAGGCTGCACAGATCGAGACGGAGACTCTCACCAGGACTAGGCTTTCTAGGAAGACCTCCGCCCCTTCCCAGAAAAGGAAGGGCTCGGGAAAGAAATCCTTTTACCCGAGAAAGGCGGCTGCCTACAAACAATACCCCCAATATCAGGCCCCTGCAGCTCCCCAACAGGGCCAGCAGGCCAAGGGACGGGGTAACGGGTCCCGTAGGCAGCAAGCCCCCAAGCCTGCACCACCAGCCCCTGCTCAGCAGGGTGGGGGTTTTTGACTCCTTAAGCATAGCCTCTCCCCCTCCGCTGGCTCCTCCCAGCACCGGAGGCCGGCTGGTTCACTTCGCCCACAGGTGGTCCAGCATCACCTCAGATGCCTGGGTGCTTCAAGTCGTGAGAGAAGGCTACCTTCTCCACTTCCAACAGGTCCCTCCCTCCTATTTTCCGGGGGAACCTCCACGACTCCCTCTGCACAGGGAATTACTCCTTCAGGAGTTAGCAGGTCTTCTACAGGAACAGGCGGTGGAACCGGTGCCACACCACCTGAGAGGTCAAGGCTTTTATTCCAGGTATTTTCTAGTACCAAAAAGGACAGGAGGCCTCAGACCCATCCTGGATCTGCGCAACCTCAACAGATTCCTCGTGCGGGAAAAGTTCAAGATGCTTACCCTTGGAATCCTTCTGCCCTACCTCCAGCAGGGAGATTGGCTATGCTCCTTGGATCTAAAGGATGCCTACACGCACATCCTCATCCACCCAAGCCACCGCCAATACCTAAGGTTTGTGGTGGCAGAAAATCATTACCAGTACAGAGTACTGCCCTTTGGCCTATCCTCCGCACCGCGGGTCTTCACAAAATGCCTCGCGGTGGTGGCGGCCCATCTCCGGCTTCACGGCCTCTATGTCTTTCCGTACCTCGACGACTGGCTCATCAGAGCAGCGTCCGCTCCGGAGGTCACCAACGCCACACGCCGCACCGTGACTCTTCTGCAGTACTTGGGCTTTGTTATAAACTTCGCAAAGTCCACTTTGCTCCCCTCACAAGATCTCGAGTTCATCGGCGCAAGGCTGCACACTCCTCAGGCACGAGCGTTCCTACCGCTCGACAGGGCTCAACGGCTCATGGACCTAGCCGACCGTTTTCGCAGCCAGCCCCTGGTCTCCGCCAGGCGCTTTCTGAGACTACTCGGCCATATGGCTTCCACCGTCCATGTGACCCCCAATGCCCGCCTGAATATGCGGCCTGCTCAATGGTGTCTCCGCAAGCAGTGGCAACAAGCCACAGGCGGCCTAGCAGACCTAGTGCGCGTCTCCGAGCCGCTGATCTCGTCTCTCCGGTGGTGGCTTCATCGGCCGAACCTGGTACTCGGCATGCCTTTTCAGTCACCTCAGCCGGCCCAGGTGCTGACGACAGATGCATCCCTCCTGGGCTGGGGAGCACATTGCCAAGGGGCACGTACTCAGGGCCTCTGGTCCACGTGGGAGTCTGCTCAGCAGATCAACTTCCTGGAGCTCAGAGCGATCCGCTTGGCTCTCAAGGCCTTCTCCCACCTGACCTCTCGCCAGTCCGTCCTTGTCCAGACAGACAATCAAGTTGCCATGTTCTACGTGAACAAGCAGGGGGGCACGGGCTCCTTCCTTCTCTGTCAGGAAGCACAGAAGCTCTGCTCTTGGGCCGTCAGTCACGGCGTTCATCTCAAGGCAGTTTATCTCCCAGGCCAAGAAAATTGCCTGGCGGACAAACTCAGCAGGATCCTCCAGCCGCACGAGTGGCGCCTGGATCCCTTGGTAGTTCAGAAGCTCTTTCTAAAGTGGGGCCTCCCCACGATGGATCTCTTTGCCAGCCCTCTCAACCGGCAACTTCCTCGCTTCTGCTCTCGTCAGCCACACCCCCTTCGAGTTGCGGCAGACGCTTTTCTACTCTCATGGTCGGAGAGCCTTCTGTACGCTTTCCCTCCCATCCCGCTGGTCTCTCGAACTCTTTTCAAGGTTCTCCGAGACAAAGCCTTCATGATCCTGGTGGCCCCTCGCTGGCCCCGGCAGCCGTGGTTTCCACTCCTGCTGCAATTGGCGGTGGAGGATCCCTTCCCTCTGGGGTTACAACCGGATCTCCTCACTCAGGATCAGGGGTCTCTGCTACACACCCCAACCTCAGATCTCTCAATCTAATGGCCTGGCTGCTGAGAGGGTAGTCCTTGCTCCCCTTCTTCTGCCGGCAGAGGTGGAAGAGGTCGTCCTAGCTTCTCGGCGACCTTCTACCCGCAAATGCTACGCCCTTAAATGGCGTCGTTTTTTCCGTTTGGTGTACCCAACAGTCTCAGGATCCCTTCTCCTGCCCGGTGTCGGTGATTCTGCAGTACTTGCTATACCTCTCTAATCTGGGACTTAAGTCCAATTCCGTCAAAGTTCACCTCAGTGCTCTTTCAGCACATCATGTGCCGGTGGACGGCAGACCTCTTTCCAGCGACCCTCTCGTAGCGAGGTTTCTCCGAGGTCTCCTTCTACTTAAACCACCTCTGCGCCCGCCAGCTCCTGACTGGGATCTGAATGTGGTGTTACAGCGGTTCACCTGTCCGCCTTTTGAACCTATGGCTACCTGTTCTCTCCGTTTTCTTTCTTGGAAAACATTGTTCTTGATAGCCCTCACTTCCGCTAGACGCGTAAGTGAACTACAGGCCCTCGTGTCTGATCCCCCTTACACTCGTTTCTACAAAAATAGGGTAGTCCTACGGACTCACCCTAAATTTCTTCCAAAAGTGGTCTCCCCTTTTCACATCAATCAGGAGGTGGTACTTCCGACCTTCTTTCCCAGACCACACTCCAGCTGAGCTGAAACGGTCCTCCATACCCTGGACTGTAGAAGGGCATTGAACTTCTACCTTGACCGTACGCGGGAGCACCGTAAAGCTGCTCAGCTTTTTGTGTCTTTCGACCCCAATAAATTGGGGCTCCCGGTCTCCAAGCGTACTCTGTCCATCTGGGTTGCGGACTGTATCACTTGGGCTTATGGGGAAACCGGACTCTCCTTGGAAGGTCGAGTCACGGCTCATTGCGTTCGGGCAAAGGCTACGTCAGTGGCTTACCTCCGCTCTGTTCCGCTGGCAGACATCTGCCGGGCCGCTACTTCGTCTTCGAGCCAGACTTTTGCGGTCCATTACTGTCTCGAGAGGGAGTCCCGCAGGGACAGTGCTTTCGGACAGGCAGTCCTCCGTAATCTCTTTGAGGTCTGAGCAACTCCTACCCTCCATCCCGGATGTGGGCTACCGGTGGGTAATAATTCAGCGAAGATTCCTTCCTTCTGTGCTGCTGAGCTAGAGGGAGCTCATTTTTGTGCTTAGGGTCTCCGGTAGCCTTAAGCTTGGGAGTCCCATATGTGAGGACTGACTTCCTGCTTGGTCCTGGAGAAAGCGTAGTTACTCACCTGTAACAGGTGTTCTCCAGGAGCAGCAGGAATCAGTCCTCACAACCCTCCCTCCTCCCCTTGGAGTTGCAATCATCTGCTTTAGTTTTTTGCAAATTTTTATGCTGTCTTTTTTAGCTATGTCATCTGACTGGCTAAGATGGCACCCTTGGGCGGGAAGGGGACCGCGCATGCGCGCTGCAATTCCCAAAGGCTTTCTTTGAAAGCTGGGGAAAATTGCTCCCCGAGGGCTCCGTCAGCGCCGACGTCACCCATATGTGAGGACTGATTCCTGCTGCTCCTGGAGAACACCTGTTACAGGTGAGTAACTACGCTTTCTCCACCCCTCCCATAACACTGTAAAAATGGGCACTGTCACCCCTCTTCCCCCCTTCATGTGACTTACTAAGCTCCTACCCCTACCCCCCCCCCACCCCCCATACCCTTTGAAACCCACACATTGTTAAGCATGGAATCACTTCGCATGGGACAGACACAGTGGATCCCTTTACAGCAACAGGATAAAATCAAAATAAACCGAACCATTTAATTTCTCAACAAATAGGGGTGTCCTGCATGTAGTGGTGGGTTCACCCCTAAACAGGGACGTGGGGAGGGGTGGCCTGCACGGAGTGGCAGGTGCACCTACTCTTGCCATCGTGCTGGGCAGACTAGATGGACCATGCTGGTCTTTATCTGCCGTCATTTACTATGTTACTGTGTTACTTCATTGCCCTACTCCCCCGCTTCGCCAGTAACTCCCTCCCTGCCCTCCCCTGTCCCACCCTTCCACTCCCCCCTTCGTAACCAATTCCACCCCCCCCCCCCACTGCCTCTCCACTTTTTCCACAGTACCCTTTTTTATCCCTGTGATCTTATGCATTTGATACAGTTCCGACAATTGCCTAGCGTAACTGCCTATCGGTGGCAACAAACAATTCTTCCAGTGCATTGCAATCTCACATCTTGCCGCTAAAATACATTGCCTCACTATACTCCATGCACCTTCCCCCCCCCCCCTTCCCCCCTCTTAAGCAGCAAACATATCTCCGGCGTCAATACCAAACTGGTTCCTGTAATGCTCCTAATGTTCTCCCCAATTATCTCCCAGTATTGTTTTACCACCGGGCATGTCCACCACATATGTAACCAGGTGCCTTTCGTGCCACACGTCCTCCAACATTCATCCGACTAACAGACCCCCGCTTCAAACAAGCGTTCCGGTGTCAGGTACCATCTAGTCAGCACTTTCCACCCATTCTCTCTAAGGGAGGTAGCTATTGAAGATTTTGCTATTTCCAAAGCTATCCGCTCCCACACTTCCATCTCCCAAGTCACCCCCAGCTCTTTCTCTCAAGCCTGCATATAACTTAGTTTCTCCTCTCCTCTCGTAGTCAAGCCTTTATAGATTTGCGATATAACCCCCTTCCTCCCCAACAAACCTAGACAGCTCCCTTCAAACCACCCCGGCTCCTTAACAATATCCTGCCAATGATTCCTCTGCCTGACATACGAGCCAATTTGCAAATATGCGAATCGGTCACTATCCCGCAATTGATACAGATCTCTAATGCCTGCAGAATCCCTTATTCCTTCCCCGCCAATTATCTGAGACACTTGGCTTAACCCCTGCCGTGCCCGTCTTTGCAGCACTCCTATATCTGGTCCCACTCCCTCCTCACAACAATCCAGCAGCGGCATTGTTCGTGCACACCTTTTATCCTTGATCATCCGCTTCCGTTGCTGTTGCCACATCTGCAACGCATGGCCTACCAGGGGATTCTCCCCTTGCTTACCCTCCCCCCCCCCCACACCAGCCTCTCCAACTCTCCTACCCTCAGACCCTCCTCTTCCATCCTTACCCAATGTTTCATTGGTTCCCGCAGCCAAGAATAAACTGCTTTCAACTGTGCCTCTTGATAGTACTTCCCAAAGTTGGGCAACCCAATTCCTCCCTCTCCCCTGGGAGCCTGCAACGTCCATGCTGCCACCCTAGGGCGCTTAAGTCCCTATATGAACCCCTCCACTTGCTTTTGCACTCGTTTTAGCACCTTGGCCGGTATCTCAATTGGCAATACTTGGAAATAGAAGAGGAACTGGGGGAGCAACATCATTTTAATCACCGCCATCCTCCCCATCCAAGAAATATATCCCCCTTTCCAGCCCTCCAACTGCTTTTCTACTTGCCCAAAAAGCTTCTTATTGTTTAATTCGTATAATTCCTCCAACTCCCTTCCCAATTGGACTCCCAAGTACCATAGTGATCGGTTTGCCCACCTAAATTGAAATTTATGCTGCATACTCCTTTGCAGCTCTAGCCCCCTGTCAGGTTTAAAACTTCAGACTTACTCCAATTCATGCGAAACCCAGCCAGCTCCACATACTCCTGCACCTCCCGCATAATGGCAGGTAGCGTCTCCATAGGCCTAGTTATCATAAGCAAGATGTCGTCCGCAAACATTGCCATTTTGTATTCCCTCTGCCCCACCCTTACCCCCTTAATATCTTTACCCCTCCGAATCATCCATGCTAGCGGTTCCAAGGATAATGCGAATAACAACGGTGAAAGCGGGCACCCTTGTCTGGTTCCCCGCCCCAAAGGAAAAAAATTGCGAGTAGCCCCCATTCACTCTCACACACGCTTTAGGTCCCTCATATAACACCTTCACCCATTCCACAAAGCCCTTACCAAAGCCCATATGCTCCATCACTGCAAATAGAAATTTCCACGACACCTGGTCGAACACTTTTTCAGCATCCAACGAAAGAAGTATTGCCTGACCCGGCTCCTATTTCGCTTTCCAAATTACATTCAAAATTTTCTTAATATTATCAGACACCTGCCTCCCCGGTATGAACCCCGCTTGGTCTTCATGAACTAGCTTACCCAATAGTCTATTAAGTCTACCCGCTAGCACTTTAGCCAGCAACTTTCTCATCTATATTTATCAGCGAAATCGGCCGGTATGACGCACACTCCAGAGGATCTCTCCCCTCCTTTGGAATCAACGATACTCCAGCCCACCCCATCGTCTCCGCCAATCGTTCCCCCTCCCTTGGTAAATTAAACAAGTGTGTCAAGGGTGCTAACAGTGCTCCTTTAAACTTTTTATAGAAGCTCCCCGTAAGTCCATCAAGTCCTGGAGCCTTTCCTGACTTCAGATCCTTAATCGCCTGCTTCACTTCCCCTACCTGTATTTCTTTATCCAAAGCCCTCTGTTCTCCTTCCCCTTATTGATTGAGTCCTGCTGCCTCCAGATATTCCCTCATGTCCCTCTCCGCCCTGTCTGGCTTTGCTTCATATAATCTCTGATAATACCCCATAAACTCATCCCTTATCTTCTGCTCATCACTCTCTACCACTCCCCGGCATCTAAGCTGAGTTATCTGTTGCCTTTTCCTCTTTTTCTGTAGGCGTTGCGCTAGGTACTTTCCCGCCCTATTTCCCCCTTTGAAAAATTCCTGCCTCAACAGCTGCAATTGAAAATTAATCTTTTCAGCCTCTAGCGCATTTAGCTTAGCCTGTGTTTCAAGCACCTCACCCCTATACTTCCCATCACGAGCCTTGGCATCTGCCTCTTCCAACCCAACCAACTTCTGCCGCAATTGTAATTCCTTTCCCTCTTTATTCTCGCCCCCCATTTTACCAAAATGCCTCGCACCACAGTCTTAAAGGCATCCCAGACCACCACCCCCGCCCTTACCTCTCCATTCTCGTTCCTTTTAAAATAGTCTGGTATCTCCTCCAGTTCCTTCACCACTCTCTGATCCCCCAAGAGGGCCTCATTCAATCTCCAATATTGCACCCCCTTGTTTTCTCTCTTACAGCTCAAGCGCACAATTACCGGCGCATGATCCGACCATGTAATCGCCTCGATTTCTCCCCCCCCCCCCCCCGTACGCTACCTGCTATCTCTTTCCCTACTCAAATGGTGTCCAACCTTGAGTAGGTACCATGTACCGCTGAGAAGAACGAAAACTGTCGCCTTCCCGGGTTCATCAATCGCCATGCATCAATCAGGTCATGGTCCCGTATGAACTTCTGATATCGCTTCCTATCTGCTTTCCTCCCTTCTCTGTAGAGTCTCTCCCACACTCCCAGGGCAAATTAAAATTTTATTTATTATTTATTATTTATTACAGTTGCTTATATACCGCACTATTCGGCATCAGCGCGGTCCACAGTATAACAAAATGACCAAAACACACTTCTGTTTGGTTTTACATGCTCACTTTCTTATCCACCTCCTCCAAAAACTCTTTTTGCGTCCCTATAGGTGCATACACATTGATCACACATAACCATTCCTCCCCTACCCTCAATTCGCACCCTCAGATATCTTCCCCCTCTATCCCAAACTACCGTGTGGACCTCCACCTTAAGCTTCCTATTGATCAGCAAGGCCACCCCACCTTTCTTCCGCTCGTTCATATTAGATGCAAACAAAAGCTCGGCATACCCCTTTAGTCTCACCACTGATTCATGCTTCCGTAACAAATGTGTCTCTTGCAATAATACAAGTGATGCCTGCTGGCTTGATAGCTCCTTGTACAGTTTGTCTCTTAAAGGGTGAGTTTAAACCTTTCATATTCAAAGTAACGATTTTCAATTCACCTGGCTCTTATCCCCCCCTTCCACCCACCCCCATTCCCTTCTCTGGCCTGCCCTTCCTCCCCCCCTCTCCCTTCCCTGCTCCCTCCCCCTCTCCAGCTCCGCCCCCTCCCTCTGGTTCCCCTACCCCCTTACCCTCTCCCTTCTCCCTCCCCCACCCCCCGTCCACCCTATGTCCTACCCCCGTTCCCCCTCTCCATAAAGGAGATTCGTCTTCCGTTCCTATGACAACGTATAAGGCCGTGCCTGCCTCTTATACCTCCCCTCCCCGGTGCCCCCGCTCTCTGCTCCCTCCTCTAGAGTCTCCAGAACCCACACACCCCCTTCACCTCCTCCCCCCCTAAACTCCTCTCTCCTTCACCTCCTAACCCCTGCCTCCCCAAACTGACTTGCTGAGCAGATCCGCCCCCCAAGCCTCTCCCTCCCCCATCTCTCCCCTCCCCTCTTCCCTCCCCTCCCTATTCCAGTTACTTCTTACCTTCACCCCCCTTACACAACTTTAACAACAAAAAAATCCACATGATTTTAACAATGTCCTCAGCTTCAACCAGCTCCCGTCTCCACCTCTGGCGCATCTCCTGTGTTTTCTGTGTGCAGTCTCTGCAGCCTCTTCCCCGTCGCTGGAGCTCTATGCCACCTTAGGCTGACACTCTTTGCCCTGGTCGCGCCTCCCCATGTAGACGTTCCGGCCATCCTTCTCTCCCCCTCTGGCAGGTTCATTAATCCCAGGTCTTTAAGTGCTTTCCAGGCCTCCTCGCTTGTCTGCACTTTTCTGGAGCTTCCCTTTATTGTCATCAACAAGCCGAAGGGAAATAACCATTTATATCTCAAGTCCTCCTTTTGCAAAAAGGACGTCACCTCTTTAAGGTTCCTTCTACGCTGGAGTGTACCCCCGGATAGGTCCTGAAACAACTCAAGCTTGTGCCCCTCCCAGATGAATTGTCGTTCTGCTCGGGCTTCACTCAGTATCTTTTCTTTGGTCTTGAAAGAACTCAAGCACACCACTATATCTCGTGGTCTATTATCTCTAACTGGCCCCAGGCCTCTATGTGCTCTCTCTATTTTGATGCTCTCTTCTTCTTCCCTTTCATCAGGCCCACCATGATGCAACAGAGCTCTGAAAATTTTCCCCATCACTGCTTCACAGTTCTTATACTGCGGCTCCTCTGGGAGGCCCCGTACTCTAAGGTTACATCTTCTGGAGCAGTCTTCCAGGTCTTCCAATTTCAACTGTTGTTCGGCTTGCAGGCTTCTCAATTCCTCCCATCCTTTCTGCAAATCCTCTAGCGTTTCACCTTGCTGCTCCACCTAGCTCTCTATTTCTTCTACCCGGTTGCCCATGTCCACAATATCTTGTCTCAGAGCCTGTATTGACTCCTTCAATTCATTTTTCACCCCACTGAGCTCCATCTTGATCTCCTCTTTCAGATCTGTTAACCAGCCTTTTAACATTGCCCCCATTCCTGGGCTGCATGCTCGTTCCATCTCCTCCTCCTGCTCAGTAGGATCCTCTCGCTGTAGCCCACCGTCTCTCTCCCTCCTTTCCTCCTCTGGTGGTCGCATATGAGGATCTATATTCTGCCAGCTGCTTACACACTGCTGGGCAGCCCTTTGCCTTTTCCATGCTCACTTTGTTCCTCCCGTGGTATCTCGTGCGCTCCTCTGGCCTTCCCAGGGGGTGTTACCTTTGTCCGATTAAAGGTAGAGGTCCAGTACTTAGCCTCGTTCTACACACTCCTCCTGAGTTCGCTCTGAACCACTTCTGTGTTATGCTCTGTGTTGACCAGCTCCCCTCTAATGTCTGGCTGCACTTCTGAGTGTAATCTCCCATGCCCCAGTAGCGGCACTCTCGTAGCAGTCCACCGTGTTGTATTTCCTCCCCCTCTTCACACTGGCTCCTTACCCCCTCTCTCCAGCTTTGTGTTGTGCTGTGCTCACCGCTTCTCTGCTGCAGTGCACTTCAGGATCCCGTGGTGCCACAAGTTCTCCCGGCCGCCACACTCGCCCCCAAGTCAGGCTCAGCAAAAAACGCTGCTCTTCAGCCCCCAAGGCACCGCTTCTCTCCTGCTCTTTCCACCTCTGGCAGTATTATAACCAGCGCCGTTCCTTAACTCCTCTCTGCGGGCCGCCGATCGTCTCCCCTAGCCTCGCTCAGCACACCAGTCCTCAGCTCACCTCTTCCAGCTGCCCCACGTCTTGCCTATCAGGCCCACCACACGGTCCTCCGCTCTAGCCGACCATGCGGCTTTCCGCTTCAGTGTCCCACTGCCGCTTTCTGCAGGGCCCGAAACTTCCGCTGTTCGCCTCGTCCTGCTCCGGGACTGTGCCTCTCCACTCGGCTCCTCCACGCTCCTCCTAAATGCTGATTTGGAAGGTTTTCCCCTTCTTATGCAGGCTAGGACGGCGGAGCTGATCAGCTACACTGCCATTCGCCCTGATGACGTCACCGGAAGTCCCACAGCCTTCCTTTCTGATGCCATGTATGACTTGGTACATCTAGCAGCCAGGGATTGTTCTCTGTTGACAGTGACATGGCATTGGCTTGGCTTTGACATGGGGCAGCGGACTCCTCTTTCAAAGCCTAGCTGCCCATCTTGCCTTGGAGATGCACTTCTGTTGGGTCTGATTGGGAGAAGCCGGTAAAGGACCTGGGTGAGACAAAATCTTACACCTTCTGGAGGACAGGCCCAGGGGCCTGTGTAGCAAGCAGGAGCTTCTTTAGCCTCCGCCTACTCCTTGCGGGAGTGCTGGTCGGACTCCCAGGGTTCTTGGGAATTCCATCACTATCAGTCTGGAGAGCCCTTCTTCCCATTATTGACTTTGGGCTCATTCTCAGCCCTTTTGTGGAATGCATGGGCCCAGGGACTCTGTCCCCTTCAGAGGAGGCATCCCCCAGGCTGTGCAATAAAGGTTTGGGAGCCTATTCCCTGGTTCCTCTGGTTGGAGACAGGCTTTGCCTTTTCTTTCAGGAATGGGTCCGGGTTACCAAGGATTGCTGGATGCTGGACACGTTTCAGTTTGGTTATGTCCTCGAATGCAAAGAGCCTATTTTGGATGCTTTCATCATCTCCACTTCTGGGTTTGTGATCAAAAGTGTCACTGGGCGGATCACCTTGAACAAGTTGCTGTGGCTAAAGACTGTGGTGCCCATCCCCTCAGACCAGTGGGGCAAGGGCAGATACACCATCTATTTTGTGTTGTCCAAAAAAAAAAAAGGATAGTTCCTTCTGGCCCATTCTGGACCTCAAGAGGGTCAATGAGTATTTGCATGTCTGGCGCTTCTGGATGGAAACCTTGTGCTCTGTCATCCAAGTAGTGCACTGAGGGAAAGTCTCAACTTCTCTGGATTAGGTTGAGGTGTATTTTCATATCCTGATCTGGACAGATCAGCAAAAGTATCTACATTTTGCCATGCTTGGCTCTCGCTATCAGTTCGTCTCCCTCCCTTTCGGGCCCTCCACCACCCCAAGGATGCTCTCCAATGTCATCGTGGTGGCAGCTGTGTGGCACTGAGGAATCTGTTTCCATCCATATCTAGAGGACTGGCACTTCTAGGCCTGTTCCCTTTTCAGAGGCATCTCAGGTGACATCCCAAATGGTCTCCTTTTTGAAAAGCCTCGGCTAGGTGATCAATCTGGGAAAGATCCTGCTGTTGCCTTCCCAGTCACTTGCGTTCCCTGGGAGCACATTTTTGACTCTTGAGTGGGCAGAGCTTCTCTTGCCAGAGGAGAAAGTCAAAAGACTGTTGGATTGCCCCATCTCCAGGAACAAGCAGGACTGAGTCTTCACATATGGGTATCGTCGGTACCAACGGAGCCTGCGCAGGAACACTCCCCATCGTCCAGTAAGAAAGCTTTTGGGAGCATCCCACAGCGCCTGCGCGCTGCCTTCCCGCCTTTCCTAACCGCCTCTCTCCAGTTCTTCTTTTCCGCGGAGCCAGCAGGTCGTGTTCCTGTCACAGCTGAAGAGGTTCTTTATTTTTCTTTATTTCTTTGGTCGCGTGTCTGTCTTCTTCGACGTCGGACCGGTACCGCCGGTCTTTTCTTTTTTCTTCTTTAAAAAAAAAAAAAAAACAACCCTACCGTTTCCCACTTCTGTGTGCAATTTTTTCTTTTGGGCCTTAGGCCTAGAAGATTTTTCCTCATGGAAAAGCCCGCTTCCGGGTTTAAAAAGTGCACGAAGTGCAGTGGTACTCTTTCTATCACCGACACCCATGACTGGTGTCTAAAATGTTTGGGTCCTGACCACTCCATCACCGATTGTGAGTCCTGTTCCATGATGTCTAAAAGAGGTCGACAGAATCGAGAGGCAAAGCTCAGAACCCGGTTTCCCTCTGATGCAGCTTCGGTGGCATCGACATCTTCCAGGGCTGCTTCTTCCTCCCATGGATCTCAGGTAACCAAACATAAGTCCAGCCGGTCCTCGAAGGGTAGATCTCCCTCTAAGTATCGAGATGCCTCCGGGCTTGCTCTCGAGGATCCTGCACCGGCAAAATTACCCCGGCGGGAAGCTCCGGCTTCCAAAGCTTCATCTATGGGTTCACAGGTTGACATCGATGGGGTGGCCTCGACCGATCACCTGTTGCCATGTTCTGGGGTACCGGTGGTTTCCACTGGTACCGACATCCAGACATTGGTTGCGTCGATGGATCAGAATATTCTGACCATGCAGCGTGCAATCACGGCATTCATACAAGCTGCGACGCCTCCGGTACCACAACAAACTCAGTTGTCGGTACCGGTTCCGGCACCAGCACCGATATCGGTTCCGGTGCCGGTACCAATTGCATCGACATCGACATCGGCTTCGGTGTCGACTGCAGCGGTACCCTGTCCTGTGATGCCCATCGGTACCGATCACTCCCGATGTCGACACCACTCGGTACGCGTATCGGGCTCTGCAAGAGCATCCAGACAGGCGATACTTCGATTCCTCCAAGGACTCTGATGAATCAGAGGCTTCTGTTGAAGCATCGGTACTTCTTCCTCAGGAGCCCTCTTCTCCAAAAACAAGAATGTCTCCTCCAGAAGACTTGTCTTTTCAAGACTTCATTAGGGAAGTGGCCAGGGGCCTCTCTATTTCAATGGCCCCTGAACCAGAGCCTAGAGCCAAGAAATTAGATATTTTACAATATCCTAAGGTTCCTAAAGAGGCAGCTACTTTACCAATTCATGAGATCCTTTATGATCACATGTTGGGCATATGGGAGACACCTCTTACTACTTCCTCTCATTCTCGCAGGTTGGACACCATGTACCGTGTTCCTCCTTGTCCTGGCTTTCATAAGACTCAGCTTCCTCACCACTATATTGTGGTGGAGTCTGCTATGAAAAAGATAGAGTGCAAAAAGACATTCATCTAATCCTCCAGGAAGAGAATGCAGAACCTTAGATGCTTTTGGCAGGAGAATTTTCCAGGCCAATATGCTTACTGCCAGAATCAACTCCTATAGTCTCTATATGGGGATGTTTCTAAAGGAAGTTACAGATCATCTGCTAACTTTATCTCCTTTTATCTCAGAAGATAAAAGGGAAGAGTTTCTCACCTGGCTTAAACATGCCCAGGATGTTTCCAAATTTTCCAGCCGTGCAGCCTTTGACTCTTTTGAGTGTGCCAGCAGAGCCTCGGCTATTGCCATAGGTGCACGCAGACTTGCTTGGTTACAAGCTTCTGATTTGGAACCCTGGGTCCAGGATGGATTAGGGAATCTTCCTTGTACAGGTGAAAACCTTTTTGGTAAGGATTGGCAAGCAAAGGCCACTCAGATGGATGCTGAAAATTCTGCCTTAGATAGACTTTCAAAGTCTACATCTGCTCCTGCTAGAAAAAGGTTATTCAAAAAGGCTTTCTTTCCCAAAAAAGGGAAATATTATCCTGGTTATGGTCTCCAGGCATCTTCTGCAGGTTGTTTTGCTGCAAAGCGTCAGCAACAACCTAAACAAGCCAAGCCTAAGGCTGCAAGGACTGCTACGGCCCAACAGCCTCAGCCTCCTCAGGGCCTTTGACTTACAACTAGAGAACTTAGCCTTTCTGGCTCTAGAAGAACCAGAGCCTCTCACCATTCCAGGAAGGTTAGCTCATTTTGCTCCCAGATGGGAACAAATCACAGCAGAGCAATGGACCCTCTCCATCATAAGGGAGGGGTACAAGCTTCATTTCTTAAACCTTCCTCCTCACACTATGGTGAGACAGTTCAATTCTCCAACATCTCTTCTCGACCTTCTGGGTTAGGAGATTGCTACACTTCTTGCCCAAAGGGCAATAGAAGAAGTACCCCTTCTTCAACAGGGTTCAGGGTTCTACTCCCCCTATTTTCTTATCCCAAAGAAAACAGGGGGCTACAGACCCATATTAGATCTCAGAGAATTGAACAAGTTTCTATGCAAGGAGAAATTCAAGATGATTTCTCTCGGTGCTCTCCTCCCATACCTTCAGAGTCAGGATTGGCTTTGTTCTCTAGATCTCAAGGATGCGTACACCCATGTCCTCATCCATCCAACACACAGAAGGTTCCTTTGGTTCCTTTATCAGGGAAAGCACTACCAATACAGAGTGCTTCCTTTCGGTCTGGCCTCTGCTCCAAGAGTGTTCACAAAATGCATGGCAGTAGTAGCTGCATTTCTACGCACTCTAGGAATATTTGTATTCCCATATCTGGACGACTGGCTCATCCGAGCACCATCCCAGTCAGAGGCCCAGGCTTCCCTGGCCTGCACAAGGCGTGTTCTTCAGTATCTGGGACTTGTAATAAACATCCCAAAATCACAACTCGCCCCTACTCAGTCATTGGAGTTCATAGGGGCCTTGCTAGATACTACAACTGCAAGGGCCTATCTTCCCCAGGCCCATTGCCTATGCTTGGTGCATTTAGCCTCTCAAATTCAGTTAAAATCCCATTTAACTGCTTGAGAGATGTTACAACTGTTAGGCCACATGGCATCCACCGTGCATGTGGTTCCTTACGCTCGCCTTCACATGAGGGCAGCTCAGTGGACTCTGTCCACCCAATGGACCCAGGCATCAGGTTGCCTGTCAGACAAAATAGCAACCTCCAGTCGCCTCTTTTGGTCCCTCCAGTGGTGGAAGTCCACTCAAAATCTGTTGCTGGGGTCCCCCTTTCAACAGTTGCTACCCCAAGCAACCCTCACAACAGATGCCTCCCCAAAGGGTTGGGGAGCTCATCTACAAGATCTCTCCACCCAGGGCATCTGGTCTCCACAGGAGACATCTCTACATATCAACCTCTTAGAGCTCAGAGCAATCCTTCTAGCTCTGAGTCTTCCACACCCTGCTCAGCTACAAGACAGTCCTCATCCATACGGACAACCAAGTAGCCATGTTCTTCGTGAACAAGCAGGGCGGGACTGGCGCTCTGTCGCTTTGCAACGAAGCTTTGAGATTGTGGGCCTTCGCCAGAGAGTATCAGATTCATCTCATGGCAGTGTATCTTCCAGGGGTTCAAAACTCTTGGGCAGACAGACTCAGTCGAGTTCTGATTCCACACGAATGGTCCCTCCATGGGGACCAGATAGCCAGGATCTTTCGAATTTGGGGAGCTCCAGACATAGACCTGTTTGCAAGTCCGTGGAATGCTAAACTTCCCCGGTTCTGTTCCAGGATTCCGTGTCAGGGAGTTAGGCCAGGGATGCCTTCCTCCTCCACTGGGGGCAAGACTTCCTCTATGCCTTTCCACCCATTCCCCTAATTTCCAAGACACTGTTCAAGCTTCAGAGAGACAAGGGGTCTATGATCCTCATAGCTCCACGTTGGCCACGCCAAGTGTGGTACCCTCTACTTCTTCATCTCTCTCAAGCTCCCTCCCTGGACTTGGGATCTGCTCCAGACCTCCTGTCCCAGGAGGAGGGAACGTTATGGCACCCAAATCCCCAGTCTCCATCTCAGAGCCTGGTTGCTGAAGGCCTGGACCTTCAAGATTGGCATCTGTCTCAGCAGGTGAAGGATATCCTTCATGCTTCCAGAAAGCCTTCCACTAGACGTTCCTATGCTTTTAAATGGAAAAGGTTTACCATTTGGTGTGCAGAGAAGGGTCTTAACCCTCTTGCAATACCTCTGAATTCTTTACTAGAGTATTTGCTGAATTTATCCCATGCAGGCCTTAAAACGAATTCAGTAAGAGTCCATTTGAGTGCTATTGCAGCATACCTTAAGCCTCTCAATGGACATCCTATTTCCTCTCATCCTCTTATTGCAAAATTCATGAGAGGCCTTCTTTTAGCTAAACCTCCCATTAGACCACCTCCAGTGGCATGGGATTTGAATTTGGTTCTTGGCCAGCTCATGAAGCCACCCTTTGAACTCTTAGCCACTACCTCCTTGAAATTCCTTTCCTGGAAGGTTATATCTCCAGGAACAAGCAGGAATGAGTCCTCACATATGGGTACGTCGGAACCGACGGAGCCTGCGCGAGAAAGCTCCCCAGCTTCCCAGAAAGGAAAGCTTTTGGGGCCTCCCACAGCGCATGCGCGCTGCCTTCCCGCCTTCCTGACCAACTCTCCTCAGTTCTTCTTTTTCCGCGGAGCCAGCAGGTCGTGTTCCTGTCACCGCTGAAGAAGTTGTTATTTTAATTTGTTTCTTTGGCCGCGTGTCTGCCTTCCCCGATTCCGGACCGGTACCGCCGGTCTTTTTTCCTTTATTTCTTAAAAAAAAAAAAAAACGTACTTTTTCCTCACTTGGTGTGTTTGTTCTGTGAGGCCTCTAGGCCTTCTCAGATTCTCCCTCATGGAGAAACTAGCCTCTGGTTTTAAAAAATGCACCAAGTGTTCCGGTACTATTTCAGTCACAGATACCCATGAATGGTGTCTTAAATGTGGACCATTCCATTCCGGACTGTCCATCCTGCTCTCTGATGTCCAAACGTGGCTTACAGAACCGAGCAGCCAAGTTTCATATGCTGTTTTCTACGGATACACCAGCATCAACATCCTCCAGGTCTTCCTCTCCTGATGGATCTCAGGTAACCAAACATTCTTCAGGCAGGTCCTCAAAGGGCAAATCTCCCTCTAAGCAGCAAGAGGCCCTTGGGTTTGACCCTGAGGACCCTGTCCCAGCCAAACAACCCCGGCGGGAAGCTCCGGCTTCCAAAGCTCCTCCTATGGGGTTACAGGTGGACATCGATGGCACGGCCTCGACCGATCACCTGTTAGACTGCTCTGGTGTACTGGCCAACACCGGTACCGACATCCAGGCAGTTGTGGCGTCTATGGGTACTACTGTACAATCCATGCAGCAGGCCATACTGGCTTTCATTAACGCTGCAACGCCCTCGGTACCGCAACAATCGGTTCCGACTCCGGTTCCGGTACCACAACCGATACCGGTACCCAGAGCATCTACTTCCAGTAGCATGCCGGTTCCGGTCTCCGGTTCCGGAGGTTTTCTCGATACCGATCCGATTCCCGGTACGCCCGATGTCGATACCGGTCGGTACGCGTATCGATCTCTGGAAGCTAATAGGCGGTACTTCGAGTCTTCTGAGGATTCTGATACCTCAGATGATTCTGCTGATGTATCTTTCACTCTTCCTGAGGAGCCCTCTTCTCCAAAGAGGAGAATGTCTCCTCCAGAGGATTTGTCCTTTCAAGACTTCATTATTGAAGTAGCTAAAGGACTCTCCATTTCAGTAACCTCTGAAAAGGAACCTAGAGCAAAAAAATTAGATATTTTAGGATACTCTAAGGTTCCCAAAGAGGCAGCCACCTTACCCATACATGAAATTCTTCAAGAACACATGATGGACTTGTGGGAGGCTCCTCTCACCCTATCTCCACATTCTCGACGTTTGGACACCATGTATCGGGTTCCTCCTTCTCCTGGTTTTCAAAAAACTCAGCTCCCTCACCACTCTATTGTGGTGAAGTCTGCTATGAAAAAGATAGAGTACTAAAAGGCACTTTTCTACTCCTCCAGGAAGAGAATGTAGGACTCTGGATGCTTTTGGTAGGAAAATCTTCCAAGCTAGCATGCTTATTGCCAGAATCAATTCATACAGCCTCTATATGGGCATGTTTTTGAAAGAGATTGCACTAAAGATACGTCATTTTCTCCCCTTTATCCCAGAGGATAGAAAGGAGGAGTTCCTTCTTTTGCTAAAGCATACTCAAGATGTTTCAAAGTTCTCTAACAGAGCAGCCTTTGACTCCTTTGAGGGAGCTAGCAGAGCCTCGGGCATTGCCATAGCTGCTCGCAGACTTGTTTGGCTCCAGGCCTCTGATTTGGAGCCCTGGGTACAAGATGGCTTGGGCAATCTGCCCTGTACAGGTGAAAATCTGTTTGGCAAAGAGTGGCAAATCAAAGCCACTCAAATGGATGCAGAGAATGCTGCTTTAGATAGACTTTCTAAGTCTACCTCTACCCCTGCCAAGAAAAAATCTTTTAAGAAGCCTTTCTATAAAAATACCAGATTTTCCACAAATACTGGCCAGCAATCTTCCCAAGCTCGCTTTGCTCCTAAGCGTCAGCAATCTAAACAGGCCAGAGCAAAGTCTACAGGGGCTGCTACAGTCCAGCAGTCCCAACCCCCTCAGAGTTTTTGACTTGATTCTAGAGAACTTAACCTTTCTGGCTCTGCAACAACCAGAGCCTCTCACCATTCCCGGAAGGTTAACTCATTTTGCTCCCAGATGGGAACAAATCACATCAGAACAGTGGACCCTCTCTATCATCAGAGAGGGCTACAAACTACATTTCTCCAGCCTTCCTCACCATACCATGGTGAGACAATTCAATTCTCCCCCATCTCTCCTGTACCTGTTGGGTCAGGAGGTGAACACCCTTCTTGCCCAAAGGGCAATAGAAGAGGTTCCTCTTCTTCAACAGGGGTCAGGGTTTTACTCCCCTTATTTTCTCATCCCCAAAAAAACAGGAGGGCACAGACCCATTCTAGATCTGAGAGAATTGAACAAATTTCTATACAAAGAGAAATTCAAGATGCTCTCTCTTGGTACTCTCCTTCCATACCTACAGAGTCAGGATTGGCTTTGTTCTCTAGATCTAAAGGATGCGTACACACATATACTCATCCATCCATCCCACAGGAAATTCCTACGATTTCTGTTCCAGGGAAAACATTTCCAATACAGAGTACTCCCCTTCGGTCTAGCCTCTGCTCCAAGAGTGTTCACCAAATGCATGTCAATAGTGGCTGCATTTCTACGCACTCTGGGAATATTTGTCTTCCCATACCTGGACGACTGGCTCATCCGAGCTCCATCTCAGTCCGAAGCTCAGACTTCCCTGGACCACACCAGACGCATACTGCAGTATCTAGGACTCGTCATCAATCTGCCGAAGTCTCAACTCACCCCTACTCAGTCCCTAGAATTCATAGGGGCCTGGCTAGATACCACCACTGCAAGGGCCTATCTTCCTCAGGCCCGTTGCCACCGTCTAGTGCACTTAGCCTCTCAAATACAGTCCAGAAGCCACTTGACTGCCAGGGAGATGCTACAACTGCTAGGCCACATGGCATCCACAGTTCATGTGGTGCCTTATGCTCGCCTACATATGAGAGCAGCTCAATGGACTTTGTCCACCCAGTGGACCCAAGTATCAGGAGCTCTCTCAGACCAAATAGCAACCTCAAAACGTCTTTTTTGGTCTCTCCAATGGTGGATATCCACTCAAAATCTGTTGTTGGGGGCCCCCTTCCAACCTTTGTTACCCCCCTTCCAACCTTTGTTACCCCCCTTCCAACCTTTGTTACCCCAAGCAACTCTCACTACAGATGCCTCCCAAACAGGTTGGGGAGCTCATCTCCAAGACCTCTCCACTCAGGGCACTTGGTCTCCACAGGAGACCACCCTTCATATCAACCTTCTGGAGCTGCGAGCAATTTTCCTTGCTCTCAAGGTCTTTCATACCCTCCTCCTCAACATGACAGTCCTTGTTCATACCGACAATCAAGTAGCCATGTTCTACATAAACAAACAGGGAGGAACTGGCTCTCTGTCGCTTTGCAACGAAGCTCTAAAATTGTGGGCCTTCGCCAGAGAGCATCAAATCCATCTCCTGGCAGTATACCTCCCAGGAATCCAAAACTCTTGGGCAGACAGACTCAGTCGAGTTCTGCTTCCACACGAATGGTCCCTGCACATGGATCAGGTACTCAGAATCTTTCAGAAATGGGGAACCCCGGACATAGACCTGTTTGCAAGTCCGTGGAATGCCAAACTTCCCCGGTTCTGTTCCAGAATTCCGTGTCATGGAGCTCAGGCCAAGGATGCCTTCCTCCTTCACTGGGGTCAGGCCTTCCTGTATGCCTTTCCACCCATTCCTTTGATTCCCAAGACTCTCTTCAAACTGCAGAGGGATCAAGGATCTATGATCCTCATAGCTCCACGCTGGCCACGCCAAGTGTGGTACCCTCTACTTCTGCATCTCTCCCAGGCCCCCTCCCTGGATCTGGGAGCTGCTCCAGACCTTCTGTCTCAAGAGGAGGGGACTTTGTGGCACCCAAACCCCAAGTCCCTTCACCTCAGAGCTTGGTTACTGAAGGCCTAGATCTTCAAAACTTCAATCTTTCTCAACAGGTGAAGGATATCCTCCATGCCTATAGGAAACCTTCCACCAGGCATTCTTATGCTTTTAAATGGAAAAGATTTTCCATTTGGTGTGCCCAAAAGGGTCTTAACCCTCTAGCACTACCTTTGAATTCTTTACTCGAATATCTCCTGCATCTTTCCAATGCAGGCCTTAAAACGAATTCTGTAAGGGTCCATTTGAGTGCTATTTCAGCGTCTCTTAAACCTATCAATGGACAACCTGTTTCCTCTCATCCCCTTATTGCAAGATTTATGAGAGGCCTAACTTTAACTAAGCCTCCCATTCGCCCACCTCCGGTGGCATGGGACTTAAACGTGGTTCTTGGTCAGCTAATGAAGCCACCCTTTGAACCCTTAGCCACTACCCCCTTGAAATTTCTTTCCTGGAAAGTTATTTTCCTTATTGCAATCACTTCTGCTTGCCGCATCAGTGAACTGCAGGCTTTAGTGGCTAATCCACCTTATACAAGGTTCCATCATGATAAGGTAGTCCTTAGGACAAATCCTCACTTTATGCCTAAAGTGGTCTCACCTTTTCATCTTAATCAAGAGGTATATCTACCTGTCTTTTTTCCAGCTCCTCATGCATCCAGTGCAGAGAGGAACCTACATACCTTAGATTGTAAAAGAGCTCTTGCCTTTTACATCCACAGGACACAGCAACATCGAAAGTCTTCTCAGCTTTTTGTTGCTTTTGATCCTTCTCATTTAGGACTTCCAGTCTCAAAAAGAACACTGTCCACTTGGATTGCTCAGTGTATTTCTTTTGCTTACCAGAGTAAGAACCTTTCTCTGGAAGGCCATGTCACAGCTCACAATGTGAGAGCCATGGCAACGTCTATGGCTCATCTTCACTCTGTATCCATCGATCAGATCTGTTGAGCAGCCACCTGGGCCTCGGTTCATACCTTCACAGCCCATTACTGCTTGGACAAGGACTCCCGCCGGGATGCCTTGTTTGGTCAGGCTGTCCTCAGACACCTGTTCCATTCTTAAACAACTCCTGCCCACCTTCCCTGAATGGATGCCTGAGATCCATAGGAAGATGAGGAACCCTTGGAGGGGGATCTCCCCGGCATCTTAGCTAGGGAGTCCCCATATGTGAGGACTCATTCCTGCTTGTTCCTGGAGATAGCACAGTTACTTACCTGTAACAGGTGATCTCTGGGAACAGCAGGAATTAGTCCTCACAACCCACCCACCTCCCCTAGGAGTTGTATCTCTCTCTCTCTTTCCTTTCCTCTCTCTATTGTCTCAGCTTTAAACTCGAACTGAGGAGAGTTGGTCAGGAAGGCGGGAAGGCAGCGCGCATGCGCTGTGGGAGGCCCCAAAAGCTTTCCTTTCTGGGAAGCTGGGGAGCTTTCCCGCGCAGGCTCCGTCGGTTCCGACGTACCCATATGTGAGGACTAATTCCTGCTGTTCCCAGAGATCACCTGTTACAGGTAAGTAACTGTGCTTTTTCTCATTGCAGTCACCTCAGCTCGCCGTATCAGTGAGCTGCAAGCCTTGGTGGCTAATCCTCCTTATACAAGGTTCCATCATGACAAGGTAGTCCTCAGGACTAATCCACACTTTATGCCTAAAGTGGTCTCACCTTTTCATCTGAACCAGGAGGTGTATTTACCTGTCTTTTTTCCAGGACCTCATGCATCAAGTGCTGAGAGGAATCTTCATACCCTGGATTGTAAGAGAGCACTTGCTTTCTACTTACAAAGGACACAGCAACATAGAAAATCCTCTCAACTATTTGTTGCTTTTGATCCCTCTCATTTAGGACTTCCAGTCTCTAAGAGAACTCTGTCCAATTGGATTGCTCAGTGTATTTCCTTCGCCTACCAGAGTAAGAACCTTCCTCTGGAGGGCCATGTCACAGCTCACAATGTGAGGGCCATGGCAGCCTCTATGGCTCATCTAACCTCTGTGTCCATCGACCAAATCTGTCGAGCGGCCACCTGGGCCGCGGTTCATACCTTTACAGCCCATTACTGCTTGGACAAGGACTCCCGCCGGGATGCCTTGTTTGGTCAGGCTGTTCTCAAACACCTGTTCCATACCTAATCAACTCCTACCCCCCATCCCTGGTTGGATGCCCGAGATCCATGGGGTGAGGTAGAGCCCTTCTCAGGGACTCACAACTTTGGAGATCTCCCTGGCATCTCTAGCTGGGGAGTCCCCATATGTGAAGACTCATTCCTGCTTGTTCCTGGAGATAGCACAGTTACTTACCTGGAACAGGTGATCTCTGGGAACAGCAGGAATAAGTCTTCACAACCCACCCACCTCCCCTAGGAGTTGTATCTCTCTATCTATCTTTCCTTTCCTTCTCTCTCTTTCTCAGCTTTAAAACTCGAACTGGAGAGAGGCGGTTAGGAAAGGCGGGAAGGCAGCGCGCAGGCGCTGTGGGATGCTCCCAAAAGCTTTCTTACTGGACGCTGGGGAGCGTTCCCGCGCAGGCTCCGTCGGTACCAACAATACCCATATGTGAAGACTTATTCCTGCTGTTCCCAGAGATCACCTGTTACAGGTAAGTAACTGTGCTTTCTCTGTCTGTGCACAGCAGGCTCATAGAGTCTGGGATTATCTACAGTTTCTCGAATTGATGGCGATGACGATAGAAATGGGGTCGTTGGTGTGTGCTCACATGCAGCCTCTCCAGCAGTCCTTGTGGACTCTAGTCCCAGAGTTCTCAGGACTTCAAGCGCAGGCTCCCGGTCCCAATGATGGTGAAGACCAGCCTGCGGTGATGGTAGCAGCCTTGCCATCTGAGTTAAGGTTGTGCGGCTGAATGATTTCTCCTGAATCCTGCTGATGACAGATTCCAGTTGTTTGGGGTGGGAGAGCCCATTGCCAAGACTGTACAGTCCAGGGCTATTGGAACCACAGGGAAGCAGTATGGTCCATCAAACGCCTCGAGGCAAAGCCATCAGGTTGGGTGTTCTGCGTTTCCAGCCCCTGTTCAAGGGCTAGGTGGTTAAAGTGTTTTTAGACAATGCCACGGCAGTGGCCTATGTCAATTGGCAAGGCAGTACAAAGAGTGCTGGGGTAGCTCTTGAGATGACTCTCTTGTTTATCTGGGTGGTAGAAGATCCTCTTAGCCTTGTCGGCTCAGCACCTTGCCAGGGTGGACAGTGTGGAAGCAGACTTCCTCAACTGTCACTCTCTGGATCCTGGAGAGTGGGAGTTGAATCAGGAGGTGTTTCAGTTGATTCTGCACTGCTGAAATCACCCCGAATTGATTCTGATGGCAAACCTCTCTTCTGCCAAAGTTTGTTGCTTTTTAAGTCACACCTGCTGTATGTTTTCTCCGTGGCCTCTGGTGGGGCATGTGATTCAGCGTATAGAATGCCACCCAAGCAGGATTGTTCTGGTAGTGCCAGATTGGCCAAGGAGAGCATGGTTCTGAGACCTGATGGGGCCCCCGCAGGCACCACCTCTTTGCTTGCCTCCGTCTCTGGACTTATTGTCGCAGGAGCCAATCATCCTGGAGGACATTGTTCCCTTCTCGCTTATGGCTTGTCTCATGGTGGTTCAAATCCCAATAGAGGACAGCAACCTTGGGCCGGAAGGTCCCACAGGTGCTCCTTGTGTCTTGGGCAAGCCACTTAACCCTCCATAGCCCATGTTCCCTGTAAAATAGTTATCTCCAAGTTATAATACCCTGTTCAATGTAATTTCAGTTTGTTCAATGTAAACCGCACTGATGCAGAATAGCGCGGTATATAAGAGAATGTAAATAAATAAAAAAATTTATGAAATGGTGCGCATGGGGGCTACTCTTCAGTGGTGATTTCCATTCTGCTCAGAGCTCAGAGGAGGTCTATCAAGCTAGCATATGTGCAGATCTGCTGCCTCATTGGGCACTGGTGCAGCGCTTGGCAGTTGGCTCTCTGTTGGTTGTCTACAGGAGGGATATAGAAGGCCTTTTCCCTTAGCTCCCTGAAAGTCTAGGTGACAGCTTTGGCCTCTTTCTGAGGTCTGGTGGCTGGTAAGTCTCTAACTTTGCACCCGGACGTCTTGTGCTTTCTCCAGGGGGTTCAGCGTAAGCGCTTTCCCCTCCAGTCTGTGATCCCTTCCTTGGATCTGGGTCTATGGCTCAGGGCCCTGATGGCGGCACCCTTTGAGCCATTTGAAGTGCACTGCTTTGATGAATTTGATGCTCGAGATAGTCTTTTTGGTCACGATATGTTCCGCAAGACAGATTTCCGAGCTGCAGACTCTGTCTTACCAAGATCCTTTTCTGAGAAGACCGTTTCCATTTGGCCTGTGCCTGCCTTCTTGCCTAAGTTGCTTTCTCCTTTACACATGAACCAGGTAGCCTGTCTGTCCTTCTCTAAGGAGCAATGTCTGGGAAAGGATAAGGATCTTCACCTTGTGGATGTCCGAAAGATGTGTCTCTGATATTTGGAGGTTATGAATTCCTTTTGTAAGTATGACTATCTTTTTGTGCTGTCTGCTGGCCCGCACAAGGGTGACATAGTAGCTAAGATGACTTTCAGTTGCTGGATTTAAGGAGGCCTTTATCTCAGTGTATCTGTTACAGGACTGGCTGGTTCTGGAGGTTTTGCCTGCCCATTCTTCTGGGTCCCAAACCAAAAAATGTGTGTATGTGTGTATTCAAATTTTTGTCGGAACTATTGCCATGAGGGTATACACCCTCCCGTAGCAATAATGTTCCTTTTTTTCTTTATGTAAAAAGAGGGAGCACGACCCTCACCCACCCTAAAAAGATATCAAAATCATGATAGGGTACAAACTCGGCCTCAAGTCCATCTCCCCAAAAGGATGAAAACAGCCTCCATTCACTTGGTACACTTATCTTTAAACGGATGATCCACGAAGTATCCAACGGTCACCCGACAGTGCAACCCATCAAGGTATATTGGAGGACCACTGACATCAAAGTGAATTTGAAGAAGGGCTGTGAGGTTCAGGAGCCCGAAACACAACGTTGGGTCATTATAAGCAGTTTGCCAACTGGTTGCAATTTCTACGAGGAACGATTGATGTCAGTGGTCCTCCAATATACCTTGATGGGTTGCACTGTCGGGTGACCGTTGGATACTTCGTGGATCATCCGTTTAAAGATAAGTGTACCAAGTGAATGGAGGCTGTTTTCATCCTTTTGGGGAGATGGACTTGAGGCCGAGTTTGTACCCTATCATGATTTTGATATCTTTTTAGGGTGGGTGAGGGTCGTGCTCCCTCTTTTTACATAAAGAAAAAAAGGAACATTATTGCTACGGGAGGGTGTATACCCTCATGGCAATAGTTCCGACAAAAATTTGAATACACACATACACACATTTTTTGGTTTGGGGTTATAGATAATTGAATGTGAGTGATTGGGGTTTGAGTATTATCATTCTTCTGGGTGGCATGGAGCTCTATAGCCCCTGCAGACATTTGTCGGGCAGCAACGTGGGCATTTCTTTCCACTTTTGTCGAGCATTACTGCTTGGATGTCCATGCATGGGCGGACACGGTCTTTGGCTCAAGGGCTTTGAAAGCTGCTCTGTCTTCTTCCTGCCTGATGGAGTTGTAGCTTTGGTACATCTCGCTTGTCTGGCTTGCTCTGGCGGGACGATATAGAAGGTGACATTTTACTTACCAGTTATTGTTCTTTCCTTGAGTCCTGCTAGACCAGTCCAGGGCCCGCCCCTGGAACTGTACTGCTGTATTCTTCTGCAGCAGTACCCTTGGGTCTGCTATGATATTTATACTTGGCTCTGCAGGTTCATCGTTTACTGATAACTTTGTTTTTACTCTACATAGTTCTCTACTGTTGATCACTCATTGTTGCCCACGGTTGAGGTTGTGTGAGGCTTGCCATGTTTCTCCTATATGTTTTGGGATGAATGCTGAAGGGGACCTCTGGTGGCTGAGGTGAATTGAGGCATGGGAGTGATGTCATTGAAACCTGGGCTTTTCATTAGTTCTTAGTCTTCACCAATCCACTGGTAGGGGAACACAACCTACTTGTCTGGACTGGTCTACCAGGTCTCAAACAAAGGGCATTAACTTCTAAGTAAAATGTCACCGTATTCCATTTCCTGCCCCTCCCAAAAGCCTGTAGAGCCAAGAATGTTTGTTGCCCCCTGAAAGTCTGAGGAAGAGGCGAAGTGGGGTTCATGAAGTCTGGCTAATCATACTGGAGCAGTGAAGGCAGGAGCTGGATGTAGAGCATCACAAAGGTCCCTTAAAGGCTTCTGCTATGGGACCAACTACTGGTAGGTCAGGCTCAAACCTCTTGTAGGTTTATCCTATACAAATGCCAAATTACTAGAATATGCATGGATTAACATAGAAATCGATGGCAGATAAAGATCATACAGCAGCAAATCCAGTCTGTTCATTCATAACAACTATTAAAAGTCCACAATCTCTTTCTCTCTCTCAGTGATCCTCTGTATTTGTATTGTGTTCTCTTGAATTCAGATACAGTGTTTCTCTACCACCTCTATTTGGAGATTGTTCCATGCATCCACCACCCTTTCCTTAAAGAAATATTTCCTCAGATTATTTCCGAGTCTATCCCCTTTCATCTTCATCCTATAACGTAGAGCATCCTTTCAACCGAAAGAGGGCCACCTCCTATGAATCTATACCACAGAGATATTTAAATGTCTTTATCATATCACCCCTCTCTTGCCTTTCCTCCAAAGTATACATATTGAGATTTTGGCTATCTCCTTATCCCTTATGGGAAGGACTACTGACCATTTTAGTAGCCACCTTCTGGACCCTCCAATTTATATCCCTTCAAAGGTGCAATCTCCAGTTGTATGCCGTGTATTCCAAATGAGATCTCACTAGAGACTTATACAAAGGCACTGTCCCTTCTTTCCTCCTGGTCATTCCTCTCCCTAGACACCCAAGCATCTATTGCTTTTGCTGTCATCTTTTCTACCTGTTTGGCCACTTGAGATCATCCAATACAATCACTGCCTGTTCCTGTTCTTTTGTACCTTGAAATACTGCATCCCCTACGCTGTACTGCTGTCTTCGGTTTTTGCAGCCATTACCTTGCATTTTTTTAGCATTAAGTCTTAAGTGCTAGATTCTTGACTATTTTTCAAGATCCACAAGATCCCTCCTCATGTTATCTACACTTTCCGCCTCCTGTTTCAGTGTTTTGTATAATCCACAGAGGCATGCTTTTCCCAATTAATCTTTTGCAGTATCTCTTACAAAAATGTTAAAAAGAACAAGACCAAGGACCAGTCTCTGATGAATGTTACTGGTAGCACCCCTATCTTCAGAGTGAACTCCATTTACTACTGTCCTCTTGCCTTTCACTCAACTAGTTTCTTACCTAATTAGTCACTTTAGGATCCATCTTAAGCGTACTCACTCTATAAGTCGCTGATAAGGAACCGTGTCAAAGGCCTTGCTGAAATCTACCATATCTATCATCTCCCTCATTCTAATTCTCTGGTCACCTAGTCAAAGAAATCAATCAGATTTGTCTGACAGGTCTCCCTCTAGTAAAGCCAGGCTGTCTCAGGTCCTGTAAGTCCTTTGATTTCAGAAACTGCACCATCCCCCACTTTAGCAGCATTTTCATTTTATTAAATTAAATTTTATTTATTTATTTGACATTTATCCTGTCCTTTCAAATTGCTCAGGGCAAGTTATAAATTACATACATACGTAATAAAAAATAAGATAACACAGATAAAAATGATAATGCAGGACATGATTTACAAGATCTTACAATGTCCATCATATCTCAGGAAAAAAAGTATGTTTTTATCTCCTCCTGAAAACATAAGATTGTCCCTAGAACAGTAAATATTTGGTATTCCATTCCATAGTAATGGCAAAGAACATGAATAAGCATTATGACGTGCTCATTCAAGATGAAATTATTTGTGAGAGGGAACCGCTAACAAACAATCAAATTAAGACCTCAGAGTACAGACTGGGATATACTTCTGCAATTTATTTACAACATAGGCTGGAAGCTGACCATGAAAGTATTTAAAGCCATGAGAAACGTATTTTAAAAATACAACGCTTCTCAATCTGTAGCCAATGAAGTGAGTTTAGATAAGGAGAGACATGATCTCTAAACCTCAAATAAAAAATCAGTCTCAGACTCATTCTGTATCTGTTGGAGTTGCTTTTTTGATTTCACAGGCAATCCATAAAACAGAGTGTTAAGAATAATCGAGCCTTGATGTTATAAATGCATATACAAGCTGTAACCTCTCAGATTATGAAAAAAATGGACTGATCTTCTATAATTGTTGCAAGTAATAGAAACGGATCTTAACGGTTTGGGAGATGTGTCCACCACAGAGTCAGACTTAATTGGTCCTGTAGCTCCCTACCATTTTATATCTGCTTTTGTGGACAGGAACCACATTCATGACATATTCATAAATGACCTGGAAAGTGGAATAACAAGTGAGGCTATCAGATTTGCAGATGACACAAAACTATTTAAAGTTGTTAAAACCCAAGAGGATTGTGGAAAATTGCAAGAGGATCTTGATAAATTGGAAGACTGGGCATCAAAATGGCAGATGAAATTTAATGTGGACAAGTGCAAAGTTATGCACCTAGGGAAGAACAACCCAAACTATGGTTACACGATGCAAGGTTCCACATTAGGAACCACCACCCAGGAAAAGGATTTAGGCGTCATTGTGGATAACATGTTAAAACCCTCGGCCCAGTGTGCAGCGGCGGCCAAGAGAGCAAATAGAATGCTAGATATCATAAGGAAAGGAATTGAAAATAAAACAAAATGGTAAAGGGGATGGAAGGATACTCCTATGAAGAAAGGCTAAAAAGGTTAGGGCTCTTTAACCTGGAAAAGAGACGGCTGAGGGGAGATATGATAGAAGTCTATAAATTAATGAACGGAGTGGAACGGGTAAACGTAGATCCATTGTTTACGTTATCAGAATATAGAAAGACTAGAAGACATGCAATGAAGCTACAAGGTAAACTATTTAAGACTAATAAAAGAAAATATTTTTTCACTCAACGTGTAATCAAACTCTGGAATTTGTTACCGGAGGATGTAGTAAAGGCTGTTAGTGTAGCTGGGTTTAAAAAAGGTTTGGACAAGGTCCTGGAGGAAAGGTCCATAAACCATTATTAAGAAGGGACCCAGGATATCAATGCTTGACCCAGTACAAGCATTGTGGAACCTGTGTCTTTTGGGGAAACTGCTAGGTACGTATGACCTAGATTGGCCACTGTTGGAAACAGGATACTGGGCTTGATGGACCTTGGTCTGACCCAGTATGGCATATCTTATGTTCTTATGTTCTTATTCACCCATCTCCAGTACTCTCTAATCACTCATGACTCTTTGATCTTTTCAAGTTTGTTTGTTTTTTAAAACAGCGGAGCTGCCAGTACTTCCCTAAATTCGTTCAGGATGAATCCCATCTGGACCCATCGCTTTGTCCTCTTTTAGTTTTTCTAGTTCCTTACAAACACACACGTCTGAAAATAGTTTGAGTTCCACCTCACGCCATTCCAATTTGTTTTCTGAGGTCCCATTCCCGCCCCTTTATCTATAAATACAGAACAAAAATATTTTTAAGCAATTCTGCTTTGTCTTAGTTAATCTCTACATATTGCTCCCCTTCTCCTTGAATCTTACAATCTACCTTTGCACTGCATCCTGTCACTAACGTACCTTTAAAAAAAAAAAAAATCTTGTCCCCATGTTTTATTGCATGGGCTATATTTTCTTCCATTTGCATCTTTGCTTTCATGACTGCCTTACCAGTTTCCCTAAGCTTCTCCAGATATTTTTGTTCGTCTTCCCCAATATCAGAGGTACTCAAATCCAGTCCTTGAGGGCCGCAAACCAGTCAGGTTTTCGGGATATCCCTAATGAATATGCATGAGATATATTTGCATGCACTGCCTCCATTGTATTTGAATCTATCCAATGCATATTCGTTAGGGATATCCCGAAAACCTGACTGGTTTGCGACCCTCCAGGACTGGATTTGAGTACCTCTGCCCTATATGTGAGCGCTTATAGTTTATGAAGGCTATCAATTTTTTTCTTTCCTTTTTTCAGCTATTTCTTTTGGAAAACTATAGATAGATAGATAGATATAGAGGGGGGGCTCTATCATGAGGCGAAGTGAGGCAGCTGCCTCAGGTGGTGCAGTTTTAAAGGCGGCATTTTGCCCCCAAAACAGCCGCCTCACTTCGCCTTCAAACGTTAAAAAAAAAAAAAAATCCAAACGCTCAAATTTCTGCCGCTGCCGAGTCCGCTTCTCGGCAGCGGCAGACTCACCTCTCCTTCCTATAGCAGCCGCGGCTCCTGCTTCTTGGAACCGCGGCTGTACTAGCGCAAGGATCAGTCAGCCACTGTGGAGCCTTCCCGTGCAGCAGCATCCCGCCCCCAAAGGAAGTTTCTTTGGGGGCGGGACACTGCTGCACGGGAAGGCTCCGCAGTGGCTGACTGATCCTCGTGCTAGTACAGCCGCAGCTCCAAGAAGCAGGAGCCGCGGCTGCTATAGAGGTGTAGGGGTTAAGTACTTGTAGGGGTTAAGTATGAGGTTAAGTATTAGATAGAGTGTCAACAGATTTGCTTTTAATTTTAAGTGTTAAGGGTTAATAATGTTCCTGGTTCATAGCAGCAAAATATCTTTACACTTTATCAACATAATAGAACAAAAATTTAAACAACACTTACCAAGCTTGGTCAAAAATAAGTATACTCACGGCTTTGTCGTCACCAAAGTCGTCTTCCTAGGGAATCAGTCACTCACTTCTTCTTCTCCTCCGGTCTCTACTACGCACCGGGAACGTACCTCCCTCTTCTCTCTTGAGGGGAATCCAAATTTTTAAATTTGTATCTTGGTCATAAAGACCCACCCGTATCCCAGAATTCCAGGATTTTTTTCCCGGATTCCCAGGGATTTTTCCCGGGTTTCGGCACAAATTTGTACGGCCCTGTTTCGTACAAAATAGACCACAACCTAATTGTTACTAATTACCTGCAATGATCAGATCCAAAAGTCAGCACAGGTGCAATCAGAGTCTCTGTTTATTAGATAACTGATGACCAAATACAGGCAGTGGTGGGGAAGAGAGTTCTATCGGGCACTAGGCACCTCAAGAATATATCTCCTCCCCCGAATATAAAAAGCATATTACATTTATACTTTTCTTTGCTTCCGTTTTTCTGCATACAGTCCCCAGATCCATTCCTCCGTGTTCTCTCCCCCCTCCCCCCTTATCTCTTATTATTGCCTTTTTTGTTCCCCTTAGTTCCTGTTGCAAAATCCCCCCTGGCCCCCTCTCTCTCTCTCATACTTACCAACTATGGTCCAGCCGCCTGCTTTCTTCAGAGCCAGGCCTAACATATATGTTGCCAGCTTGTGGTTTCCTGTGTACGTGTTTCTTTGCACATAGCTTCTGCAGGCCTGTATCTGATAGCCCCTGCAGGCCCAAGTCTGGACTTTCCAGCCCAGACTGGCACCTTGCAAGGCTCATGATACTTCCTTATATGGTTCCTTCCGGTGCTGGGTTTCTTCTTGCAAAGGCCTGAATGCTGGTTCACATGGTATAGCAGCGTGGCTGTTGTTCTTCAGCAATTTTTTGAGATTTGGGGCAGCCATTGAGTGATTATGAACCAGGAACATTATTAACCCTTAACACTTAAAATTAAAAGCAAATCTGTTGACACTCTATCTAATACTTAACCTCATACTTAACCCCTACAGGTACTTAACCCCTACAGAGGAGAGGTGAGTTTGCCGCTGCCGAGAAGCGGATTCGGCAGCGCAGAAATTTGAGCGTTATTATTTTCTTGGGGGCTAGGACTGGAAAGGGGGGGTCTAGGACTGGAAATAGGCTGATGGGGGGGAGAGGATAGGACTGGATGGGGGTTGTT
Source organism: Ichthyophis bannanicus (assembly GCA_033557465.1). Taxonomy (NCBI): domain Eukaryota; kingdom Metazoa; phylum Chordata; class Amphibia; order Gymnophiona; family Ichthyophiidae; genus Ichthyophis; species Ichthyophis bannanicus. The sequence goes on from CM066032.1 coordinate 703,621,693, forward strand.
TAGGACTGGTAATGGGCTATGGGGGTCTAGGACTGGAAATGGGCTGATGGGGGGGAGGTTAGGACTGGATGGGGTTGTTTAGGACTGGTAATGGGCTATGGGGGGCTAGGACTGGCAGTGGGCTGATTGGGGGGGTTTGGGACTGGTAATGGTCTATGGGGGGTCTAGGACTGCAAATGGGATGATGGGGGGTAGGACTGAAAGTGGGATGATGGGGTGTGTTTAGGACTGGTAATGGGCTATGGGGGGTTAGGACTGGAAATGGGCTGATGGGGGGGGTTAGGACTGGAAGTGGGCTGATGGGAGTGTTTAGGACTGGTAATGGGCTATGGGGGGGTTAGGACTAGTAATGGGCAGATGGGAGGCTAGCACTGGAAATGAGCTAGGACTGGTAATGGGCTGATTGGGGAGCTAGGACTAGAGTGGGCTGAAGGGGGATAGGACTGGAAATGGGCTAATGGGGGAGGAGAGGAGAGTGCTGCTGGCCCTAGAAGAAAACTAGGGCTAGGGTACAAATGGGCTGATGCGAGAGGATGGTAGAATAGGACTGGAAGGGAGCGGATAATGAGAGGGTGTGCCAGGGGAAGGAGGGGGCACGAAGGGAGCTGACACGTGGGAAGGAGGGGGCTGGAAAGGAGCTGACACCTGGGATGTACTGAAGGGGGACTGGAAGGGAGCTGACATTTGGGGATGGGAGTGGTAGGTGGTTGGGTAATAGGGAGGAGGCTGGAAGGGAGCTGACATGCAAATGGCACTGGAAGGGGGATGGACAGAGGGTAGGGCGACTGGAAGGGAACTGACGGGGGGGTGGCACTGAGAGTGGATGTGAGCTGATGTCTGGGATGGTATTTGGACTAGAAGGGGCTGGACAGTGAGGAAAGAGGGGGACTGAAAGGGAATGGACACCAGTTGCAGTCATGGGAATGCAAGGCGGTTGACATTGGAAGGTACAGGGAGGGAAGGACTGGAAAGGGGGCTGATACTGGGGAGGGTTACTGGAACTGGAAATGGGCTGATGGAAGGAAGTGAAGAAAACAAAAGAAGAGATAAGAAAAGGCAGATGGACCATAGACCACAGAAAGAGAGCTAAGAGAAGACAGGAAAGCTGAAGCCTCATTTCAGGACCAGCATGATCAGAGAATAAAATGGTCAGACAACAAAGGTAGAAAAAATAATTTTATTTAATTTTAGTTATTGCACTTTGTGCTATTTTTATATTTTACACAGTATTGGGGAACTGCATCTCTTATTTATCTGATATTGCACTGCATGTGGACTCTAGCTTCTTGGGGTTTCAATTTAAATTTAGTCTACATATTTTTATTTTTACTTTAGATTGTGGTTATTTATTCTGTACTTGGTGAGGGTCGATGTTGTGAGTGTTTGACTGAGGTCAGGTGTTCTTTTAACGTGCAGTTTGTACATAAAGATCTATACTGTACTGTAGTAATTTGACTTGTTCAGCTTTTCAAATGGGTGTATGGATGTTCCAGGGCCCACTGTAGTATTTACAGTGATGCTTTTTTTGGATGGGCTCCTTATGTGAGTTTTGGAAGTTTGTGCTGATATGGTATGTTTGCTCTTTGTTGTAGGGTTTTGTATTAGTTCACAATATGCCTGGTACTGGAAAATAGTAGTTGTTGTTGTTGTTAGTGAGATGATCAGAATCAGATTTTTTTTTTTAATATTGAGTTCTGTGGTTGAATGTCCTGGTTCTGCTCTGCACCTACTGTGGCTGCAGAATATATGTTAAAAAAGAAAAAGCAAGAACCATAATGCAGTTTATAACAACAAAATAAAAATGAGTTATAATTTCGTTTTATAAACTGTGCTGTTGGTTCTTGCTGTCTTTTAGTTCCTTGGTGTGCAAACGGGACCGTAACTAGCCCTGAGCAAGCGGTGCAGCCGCACAGGGCAGAAAGGTTTGGGGGGTGCATTTCGGCTGTTGCCCTGCCGTTGCTGGCAAGACAATAGCAGGCAGACGAAATGCGCTCCCTAAGCCTTTTTGCAGCACTTTAAGCAGGTCTGGTCCCTCCCTTCTCCGATGCCATGTCAGAGTAGGAAGGGACAGATCTTCTTAAAGTGCCGGCGCCTTTCAGATTGGGCACATGCCCCCCTCCTCCTCCCCATACCTCCGTCCAGCGCTGCTTGCTCTTTCCCTGCTGCCGGCACCTCCGTGAAAAAAACAGAGGGTGGCAGCAGCAGGGAAAGAGCAGGCAGCGCTGGACAGAGGTATGGGGGAGAGGGGGGGCGTGTGTCCGAGCTGCAAGTCGCATAGGGTGCGATTGCAGCTCGATATGGCCCTGTGTGCAAACATTTTGCATTTCCCCCATATAATCTAATCGGCTTTTTTGGTTTGGTTCAGTCACTGATTGGATTTCTGAAAAAGCCCCTCCCCCCTCTAAGGTGGAGTGGGGGCCCTTTTCATACTTCGCCTCAGGCAGCAGATTGCCTTGAGCCGCCCCTGTGTATATAGATTGATAGATAGATAGATATAGTGCCATCAAGTCAGTGTTGACTCCTGGCGACCCAGCTACCTCTGGGTTTTCTTAGCAATGTAGTAGATTATGCCTCGGAAGAAAAGGCTGGCAAAGTGACTTGCCCGAGGTCACAAGGAGTGCCAGTGGCAATCAACCCTTGATCTTCTAGGTATTAAGCAGTTGCTCTAACCACTAGGCAGCTACTCCACTTGAAAAACTATAGTGGCCTCCTTTTCCTCTTACTTTTGTTTACTTTCGTAATAAAAAGATTTGTTGCCTTTAAATTATCTCCTTTTTCCCATTCTTCTGCTTCTTCCAAATGTTCCCATTCATCTAACCATTCCTTGAGATATTCCCCCATCTTCGCAAGGTTAGTTTTCCTGAAGTCTAGGTCCCTTGCTTTTGAATGAACCATCTCTACTCATGTCTTAAGATTGTATTGAAACTTTTTTTCCTAAATATGAATTGCAAAGCCTGAGTGTAGCTGATAGTCCAATAAGTACAGTATGTCTGGTCAGTCTTCTGGAGAGGGTGGAAGGTAAAAACACTGGGAGGTTTGTGGCGTTTCTGATTACTGTAGTGGAAATACCATGCAAGGTTACAATTAGTCACTTAAAGGATTTAAGGAAGCCAGATATAGTGGTAAGGGGAAGAACACCAGAATCGTAATCATGCTGAGAGGTAGAAGATCTTCATATAGCGAGAAATGCAGAGACCAAGAAAATGTGGTAGAAAGATACCAAATAATTTCCCATCATGTTGGGTGCTACAGGCTTGGAGAATAATTTTCAAGCTTACCTTGATAAATTACCCATATATGTTATAATCTTACAAACTCTAGAAGGAGGTTCTCTTTCACAATGTAAGTGCTATGCAGAGCATTAGCAGTTAATCTGAGAGAGAGATCATACTCCACATACCTGGCTAGGAGTTAAGCTCATTACTGTCATGACGTGCGCAAAGCTAACCCATTTGGAGAAATTGTCTCAAGAAGAAAAATGGGATGGAATTTTTCTCTAAGCTTTTGAATTGGTGGTGTTTGGTGTGGTTTAAGTGAAATAATCAAATTTGAAAAACATTATATAAAACTGAGTTGCAGAGTGTTGGAATGGAAGGTATGCACAGAGAGAGTTGAGTGTAGTTAGTATATGAATGTCGGTAAGAGGTTAGACCATTTTTATTTGGTTTAATTACTGTAATCTGTGTGCTCTTATGTTTTCAAAGTGCTATCTCTTTCTGTGTTTTCAGGGAGGCTGTCATCAAGCACTCATTAGTACACAAAGTATTCTTGGACTTTTTCACACATGCCCCTGCCAAGCTAAGAACAGTAAGTATCCCCACCTTTCAGCTGCCATCTTAAACTTCCGCAGTTGGCGTGCGCCAAACTACTAGCTAACCAAGCCTCAAAGAGCTACATCGGTAACAGTTTCTAGGTATTCCATTATAGTTCATGCTTTAAAAAATGTTACAAATTGTTCTGGTAGACAAGTCTAGACAAGTTTATTGTGTTCCCCTATCAGCAGATATGGAGACAGAGAAAACTAGAAACTTCCAGTGACTACATTGCTGCTGCTAATGCTGATGCTGCTACTGTATTTCTCTCCAGCAGATGCTGGATGCTATGATGCATCTTGGCTTGAAATTGTCTTAGCTCCTGGGCAGCCAATCTAAGCAGTTCCTTCTGATTAGAGTTCAACAGCTAATGTCTCCAGGGGGTTTCCATGGATACCTCATTAGCGTTTCCCATGTGGAGGTGGGGAAAAGGCTCTGCTCTCCATCAGTATGCTAGACTAGTTGAACACCATCTAAATAAATCCAATTTGCTCCAAGATCACACTTTGTGCCTAAAGAATTTTTTTTGTCGGAGTTCGTCAGCCCAGTGTCCAAAGTCTGTTTTAAGAGACACCACCGTGACTACTCCCTTTTATTAAGTGAATTTAAAATGAACAAAGAGTCCAACACTTAGCTGTATGTCACCAAAACGCCAAAACTCCCAGTGGACGACGTGGCGCATGTTTCGGGTTTTACACCAGCATTTCTGAAAAACCCTGCTTCAGGTCAAGACGGATCAGCAAATGGTAGATCATCAGCTCCGTTTGCTGACCATTTGCTGATCCGTCTTGACCTGAAGCAGGGTTTTTCAGAAATGCTGGTATAAAACCCGAAACGTGCGCCACGTCGTCCACTGGGAGTTTTGGCGTTTTGGTGACATACAGCTAAGTGTTGGACTCTTTGTTCATTTTAAATTCACTTAATAAAAGGGAGTAGTCACGGTGGTGTCTCTTAAAACAGACTTTGGACACTGGGCTGACGAACTCCGACAAAAAAATTCTTTAGGCACAAAGTGTGATCTTGGAGCAAATTGGATTTATTTAGATGGTGTTTCATATTTAATCCGATTTGGGTTTCTTCTGTATACATTAGACTAGTTGAACAGCCAGGATTCTGTCAGATCAAGGCCCTTGTCTTCACGCAGCTCCAAGTTTTTCTGCTTTCCCCAACACCCCTTCCTCTCCCGGCCCCCCAAGACCTTTTGGACAGAAACAAGAGGAACGTATGTGCCAAGAGGCCTGATTTGCAGGGAAGCGGCCTGGAGCACATGACTTGTTTGTCCTGGGCTCCCCGAGGATGAGTACAGCTTTATTTGGGATTCCAGTACCTGCATCCTTGCAACTACTGCTGTGGGGGGCAGCCCGACTTCGCCCGTTTGCATGGTTCTGTCATCTGATGTGGCCTTATTTTTGATTTGGTCACTGTGGCCGCAAGCGTAATGGGCCCATGCTATCATGTGTGCATACTAGCTACACGTATAAGTTGCATGTTTGTTCTGTATGATTAAGCTGTGTGCTTGTTCTGTGCTCCTTAGCTGCACGTGTTAGCCTGCACGCACTCCAGCTGCGCAACTGTGTGAATGAGCTGCGCTTTTTGGATATACATGTGAGGCCTACTTAACTGTGTCACTTTCTCGGCAGCAGCTGTGAATGTTCTAGAAACATGTCAGCAGATAAAGACCAGACGGCCTTCCAATCTGCCCTTCCATACCAACTACTAAGCTCTCTATATCCCTTTTTATCCTTTAGTGTTTGTCCCATGCTTTCTTGAATTCAGATAAAGTCTTTGTCTCGACTAACTCCACTGGGAGACTATTCCACACATCTACCACGCTTTCTGTAAAGAAATATTTCTGCAAATTATTTCTATGTATATCTTCTTTCACCTTCTTCCTATGCTCCATCGTTGCAGAGCTCTCTTTCAACTGAAAGAGGCTCTCTCCTGTGAATTTATGCTACGGAGGTATTTAAACATCTCTATCATATCTCCCCTTCCCGCCTTTCTTCCGAAGTATGCATATGGAGATTTTTAAGTCTGGCCTCATATGCCTTATGACAAAGCCCAGTGACCATTTTAGTAGCCACCCTCTGCACTGACTCCATCCTGTTTATATCCTTTTGAAGGTGTGGTCTCCAGAATGGCACACAGTACTCCAAATTAGGTCTCACCAAAAACAGAGGTACCATCACCACCTCCTTACTGCTGTCCATTCCTCTCCCTATGCACCCAAGCATTCTTCTGGCTTTCACTGTTGCCTTTTCTACCTGTTTAACCACCTTAAGATCATCAGAAAGAAGTACTTCACCCTGTATTTTTTTAGCATTAAATCTAATATGCCAAATTCTTGATTATTCTTCAAGCTTCACTATGTCCCCCCGCATGTTATCTATACCTTCCTAGTTGTCTACTCTATTGCGGATTTTGGTATCATCCGCAAAGAGGCAAACCTTATCTCATTGCTCTGCCGCAATATCACTAACAAAAATGTTAAAAAGAATCAGACCAAGGACAGGTCCCAGTGGTACACCACTGGTAACCTCCTTCTCCTCAGAGTGAGCGCCATTTACCTGTACCCTTTGTCGCCTACCACTCAACTGATTTCTAACCCAGTCAGTCACTTTAGGGTCTATCTCTAGGGTACTCAATTTATTTATGTCACCTGTGCAGAACAGTGTAAAGGCTTTACTAAAAATCTAAGTACACTACATCTAGAGTGCTCTTTTGGTCCAACTCTGGCCCCCCAGTCAAAGAAATTAATGAAATTTGTCTGACAAGACCTGACTCTAGTAAAACCATGAATAGGTGCAGTAGTGCCGTGGTTGCAGTGCGCCTCTGAGCAAGGATAGCCCTGTTTCACTGCTCGCTCTCACCGTGGAGGTATGCATGTCAGCTTGAAAGGGGCTGTCTGGCCTGCACCAAGTGAGCCCTATGGACTCCTATTTCAAGTAGTGTGCAAAGAATCATGAGGATCAGATGGCTCACTTACAAACTGCCTGTTTGTAACCCAGAAATTGTTGGTTTGAGACCAGCGAATGACTGTTAAAAAAAAAAAAAAAAATCCTAAAACAAAAGCTGCATGAATTTTTCAGGACTGTTAAGGGTGGCTCCCTTGGGGCTTGCCAGCAAAGGTACCACCCCCTGCAGTTGTCCTCAAGGCGGATGAATGCATGAGCAAGCGCTAAAAAGGAGACTGCCCTGGCCTCAGATGCCTTCAGGTTCTGGCCGTGTTCTTTGGAATTCTTCTCTTTTCTCCAGCAGGCATAGTCTTTCTGGCAGGACAGTCCAGCTCGGAATGCTTTCCAAATCTCCGGGTTTCCTCCACACAACCGGCAGAGGGGGGACCATGGCAAAGAGTGGTTAGAGCCCGGCATTAACTCTGCCACAGAAATGATCGCATCAACAAGTGGGGTTCTAAAGATTTGGAGCACCTCTCCTCTTCGTGGAGCCTTGGTTCAGGCAGCTCTGACAAGGAGTCTGGTCTTTAGGATGTTGATGAAATCCCCCCTCCCCCATTTGAGGATTAACTGCTGGTGGTACATCCTATTCCTTTTCGTCCCTCTAGTCCAGTCCCGGAACCATAGAGTTTAGAATCTCCTCCAGCAACCTTGGAGACTGAATGACATCACAGCTCTTCTCTCTCTGGTATAAATAGGCAAGGACTGCCCCCTTCCACCAGTACTTCAGTCTCCAAGCAGCTGAGGAGATTCTGGGCCTAGGGATAGGCCCAGCACAAATAAGCAGAGCTAGGAATTTTTTCTTTGTTTTCCTTTTCTAATTCTTGATGCTTTTTGTTTGATTGCCTTTTTTAAATAAATAGCCACTTTTTTGATTCCCTCTGGCTCCAGTCCTGCTTCCTCCTTTCTCCCTCAATTTTCCCTCTCGTGGGGGGGGGGGCTGCCCCTTGGTAAGAAGGAGCAGCTTTACAGAGCAGAAGAAGTAGCCTCCCTGCTCCCGAACCCGCAAGCAAGGGTGAGGAGCAGGTGGAAGGCTTAGCCCCAGCCATCTCTAAGGGACAGTGAGATTGGTGGTGGGAGCACCGTCGGAGCCGAAGCCACGAGCAGGCTGAGCTCCGGCGCGTGTCTGCCTCATTGCAGCACCTCAGGTTGAAGAAGGGAACTGTAAGTAGGTCTCGCCGACTTTAACGGTGTTTTTTCTTTCTTTTTGAATTTTCTTTTACTTGTTTCTTGGAGGGGAGTTGAGAGGGAAGTCCCTGCCTCAGCGGGGGATCTCATTAAGGAGTTCTTTGTCCTCCGGACACTTTTTTGCTGCGCGGGAAAAGTCCCGGTGGCCATTTTGAAAACCGCGGTTTTTTATAGTGGCTTTTTGGAAGCGTTTTAAGCCTCGTTTGCTGCAGACCTGTTATAGGCTCATCAGGCGCTTATAGAGCGTTGGCCTGTTGGGGGGAAAAAAAAAAAAGAGAAGTTCAAAGGGACATGAGCTATGCTGTACTTTTCCCTTATTGAAATATTGAGCAGGTGTATCTAGGCTGTTTTTTGCAGGGCTCCAACCTGGAGAGAGCCCTTCCTTCCGGGGCTGGCCGTCAGGGCCAGCGGGGGGGGGAGGGGGAGTTCCTGGGGTGGTTTAGAGCAGTTCTTTGAGGCGGCTGCTATGCCTGCAATTCCACGCTGTCTACTGTGCGGCAGGAGGAAAAGTTCAGTGCTGGAATCAGGAGTCTGTGTCCCTTGCTCCCTAGAGGCGCAGCATATGGACGGAGAGCCGAGACAGCCCCTAGCAGGCCAGAAGGCTATTCGTACAGGCGCTGAGGCACTGTTATCTCCGTCTCTAGATCCTGAGGAGCCAGTGCCGGGGCCCTCGTCGGGCGGCGGCTCCACCGGGTCACAGGAGCAGGGACAGGCGGGGGAGGCGACCGGGATTCCGCCGAATTTCGTTGCCTTGAGGCAGCAGGCTTTTGCCTTCCTTCAGCCCGCGATGTCGGCTCTTCCTCATGGACCCCAGAGTCAGAAGCGCTCGGCCTCTCTGGTCAGTTCTGGGAATGGTGCTCCGGTGGCTAAAAGGTGTAGGGCCACTTCGGAGGGTCCCGTGCCTTACCTTGCTGAGGACCTGAGCGAGGGGAACGCCAAAGAGGGAAAAGTTCTCGGAAGATGAGCTGGAAGACGGAGAGTTGCCTGACTCAGAGCAGCAGTGCTGGGTAGTCAGAGTCTTTCGGTGTGAAGGACTTCCAGCCCTGGTTTCGGAGACGCTATAGACACTAAACCTGCCTTCCAGCGAGGGTCCGCTGTTGCAGGCGGTGCGGACATCCCAGAGAGTGTTTCCCCTCCATAGGGTATTTCGGAATATGATACAGGAAGAATGGGATTTGCCAGAGGCGGCCCTGAAGAGGGCTAGAGCGTTGGCTTGCCTTTATCCGCTCGTGAACCACGATAGGGAGCTGTTTCGTTCTCCAAAGGTAGTTGCGGCGGTATCGGCGGTCACTCAGAAAACCACAATTCCCGTGGAGGGGGACCGCAGCGCTGAAGGATGTTCAGGACAGGAGGTTAGACACTCTGTTGAAGCAGGTGTTTGATGTTTGCGCGCTGTCCATGCAGACCGGCTTCGGTGGCACGTGGCTGTTTGAGGTGGTCCCAGAGGTTGTAGGAGACCATCTGGAAGGGCAGCTTGAAGATGCCACGCGACTGGAGTCAGGAACCGCGTTCTTGGCGGATTTTCATTCTGATCTCCTCCGCGGCTTGGCTAAGGGGATGGTCTCCGTAGTAGCAGCTCGAAGGTATCTCTGGTTGAGAACCTGGTCGGTGGACAGTTCGTCTAAGGCTCGGCTTAGCTAGTTACCCTTTGGGGGGTACGCTTTTATTTGGGGAGGATTTAGATAAGTTGGTCCAGGACCTCGGGGAGTCTCAGGGAGGACGTCTCCCAGAGGACAAGCCGAAGCAGGGCTGCAGTTCTGCGGGATTCAGGGAGGTCCCGAGAGACTTTCGTAGTTTTCGTTCTCCCCATTATGGACAGTCCCAGCGGGGGAAGTTCCTGCTTAGGGGTCAGGGGTTTCAAGGATTCAGGGGAGCAGGCCGGGGGTTCGCTCCTTTCCAGTCCTCGGCCACAAAACAGACACAATGAGATAAGGCGGGCTCAGGAGAGGGTAGTTCCCAGGGGAGGTCGGTTGCGGGAGTTTTACCCTGCCTGGGTCCGAATTAAGTCAGGTTAGTAGATCCTGGAGGTCATGCGAGAGGGGTACGTATTAGAACTCCATCGACCCGTTGTAGGTTCTTTTGTCCGTTCTCCCTGCTCAGTCCTGGGCACAGGCAGGCGGTCCAGGACACGCTACAGCGACTACTGCAGCTTGAGGCGGTGCTGCCGGTGCCCGCGGAGCACTGCGGTTCCGGTCGCTACTCCATCTATTTCGTAATGCCAAAGGAGGGCACATTTCGCCCGATCCTGGCTCTGACAAGGGTGACCCGTTGTCTCCGGATTACCCATTTCGGATGGAGACCTTGCGTTCAGTGCTTGCAGCGGTCTGGACCGGGGAGTTCCTGACGTCATCAGATCTCACGGATGCTTACCTGCACATCCCGATTCGGCTAGAGCATCAGAAGTGGCTGAGATTTGCGGTACCCATGGGACATTTCCAATTTCCAGCGCTGCCCTTTGGGCTGGCAACGGCGCCACGGACGTTTCCCAAGGTCATGGTGGTGGTGGCGGCGGCGGCGCTCCGCAAAGAGGGAGTACTGGTGCACCCATATTTGGATGATTGGTTGATCCGAGCGAAGTCGAGAGAGGACAGCTCGACAGCGATGGCGCGGGTGGTCCAGATGTTCGAAGGCCTGGGCTGGGTAGTCAACTTTGCAAAGAGCAGGTTGGTACCATCGCAATCCCTGCAATACCTTGTGGCGCGCTTCGAAACAAAGCAGGGGAAGGTGTTCCTGCCCAGGGCCCGGGCTCTAGGTCTGCGACAACTCGTCAGGCGTTTCTTTTCGAGTCCGGCTCCAACAGCATGGCAGCACCTGCAGTTGTTGGGAACAATGGCAACCACGATTGAAGTGGTTCCGTGGGCCCGAGCGCATGTGCGGCCGTTACAGGCGGCGCTTCTCCGTCGTTGGTCGCATCAGTCGGATGTCCTATCGCAGAGGTTAGTTTGCCCTCAGAATGTGCGTCACGAGCTGCGATGGTGGTTGAGAACGGAGAATATGGAAGACGGCATGCCACTGGACCGCCGTCCTGGGGACTGCTCCCGACAGACGCGAGCTTCCTGGGTTGGGGGGGGCTCATTGCGAAGGCAGGTTTGCCCAGGGTCGTTGGTCTCAGGAGGAGACGTCTCGGTCCATCAACAGGTTGGAGATGTGAGCGGTGTTTCTGGTGCTACCGGAGTTTCAGGACACTCTCGGTCGGGAGGCGGTCCGAGTCTTATCAGACAATGCGACAACGGTGGCTTACATCAATCGGCAGGGGGGCACAGGAAGTGCTACACTGGAAGCCGAAGCGGGTCAGCTGTGGGTGTGGGCCGCACACAATCTCCAGGCTCTCGCGGCTCAACATGTGGCCAGCGTAGACAATCTCGAAGCGGATTTCCTCAGTCGTCGCAGAGTAGACCCTGAGGAGTGGGTGCTACTTCCGGGGGTGTTTGCTCTTCTGGTGAGGCGCTGGGGAGTTCCGCTAATGGCTCTCATGGCGAGCTTCGAGTCAGCGCAGGTAGCAAGGTTTTTCAGCAGGTGCTGGAAACGGATGTCCGAGGGGCTAGATGCATTAGCGAAAAGGTGGCCAGAAGGAAGTTCTCCTTTATGTTTTTTTCCACCTTGGGCCCTCATGGGCAGGGTGGTGCAGCGCGTTGGGAGACATCGCGGTCGGGTGATTCTGATCGCGCCCGATTGGCCCTGAAGGCCGTGGTATGCAGATTTGGTACGGCTGTTAGTGGACAGTTACCGCAGCGAGAGGAGCTCCTACGGCAGGGTCCGTTGCGCATGCCCTAGGTGAGTCGGTTCTCGCTTACGGCTTGGCTCTTGAACGGGCTAGGATGACAGCTAAGGGTTATTCGGCAGCGGTCATTTCTACCTTGCTAAAGGCACGCAGGCGTTCCCTCGCTGGCGTATGTCCGGGTCTGGAGGATCTTTGCAGCTTGGTGTGTGGAGCGTAATATTCAGCCGTTGTGGGCTTCGATTTCGCAGGTCCTTTCCTTTTTGCAGGATGGAGTGCGGAAGGGATTGGCGGCCAGCTCCTTGCGAGTGCAGTGGGCGGCGATTTCCTGTTATAGGGGGAAAGTGCTCGGTCAGCCGGTAGGATCTCACAGTGACATTAGGCTTTTTCTGAGAGCTGTCTTGCTTCTTCGTCCGTTGGTACGCTGTTCGGTGCCGACATAGAAGCTGAATCTCGTATTGGAGGCTTTGCTTGAGCTACCGTTTGAGCCGCTAAGCATCGCCACCCTGAAGGATCTCGCGTTAAAGAAGGTATTTCTGGTAGCTATTTGTTCCGCAAGGAGGATTTCGGAGTTACAGGCTTTTTCCTGTAAGGCACCTTATTTGTCTTTCTTCCATGATAAGGTCGTGCTACGCTCAGTGCCGGACTTTCAGCCGAAGGTGGTCTCGGCCTTTCATGTCAATCACGTGGTGTCGCTTCCAGTATTCTCTAAGCAGCAAAAGGAGAAATCGGAAGGCAGATTACATCCCCTAGATGTTTGTCGGGTTCTTCGGAAGTATCTTTGGCGGACGCAGCCGTTTCGGAAGACTGACAGATTGTTTGTGGCTTTCGGGGGGCCGCGGAAGGGTGAAGCGGCAGCGAAAGCGTCCATTTCTAGATGGTTAAAGACGGCTATTGCGTCGGCTTACCTTTTGAAAGGTAGCGTAGTTCCAGAAGGTCTCAGAGCGCACTCGACCAGGGCGCAAGCGGCGTCGTGGGCGGAGTACAGTTCGGTTTCGGTCGCGGACATTTGTAGAGCGGCGACTTCATCATCGTTGCATTCATTCTCGAAGCACTATCGGTTAGATGTGCAGGCGGCGGAGGACATTTGTTATGGCTCAGCGGTGCTTCAGGCTGGGTTTTCTGGTCCCTCCCGTTGATGTGCACTGCTCTGTTACATCCTCTATGGTTCCGGGACTGGACTAGAGGGACGAAAAGGAAGAATTAATTAGACTTACCTGCTAATTGTTGTTCCTTAAGGAACTCTAGTCCAGTCCCGGACCCCTCCCAGGGTATGCAGCCTAAAGCTGTTGTCCATTGTATCTTAGAAAAAGGGGTCAAATTGGAGAGGATGTCTCCGGAAGAGCAGTGGTGTTCCGGAGGACGCGGAGTGGAGCCACAATGGGAACCCCGCAGAAGCGTGGTTTTGTTTCTACGTTTTTGGCATTTCTACAAGGTCCTTCGTCGAAGAGAAGGTTAGAATATGCACAGGTTTTTAGATTCTAACCAAAGTTTATTTAGTTTATCTTGTTGTTCTTTATCTACTTATTTGTTGCTCTGCTGAGTTGCTTTGTCAATAGGTATTGGTGGAAGGGGGCGGTCCTTGCCTATTTATACCAGAGAGAGAAGAGCTGTGATGTCATTCAGTCTCCAAGGCTGCTGGAGGAGATTCTAAACTCTATGGTTCCGGGACTGGACTAGAGTTCCTTAAGGAACAACAATTAGCAGGTAAGTCTAATTCTTTTTCGAGGGGTTTGTAGATCTTGTAAGGGCTTCTTTTCTCTGTCATTAGGAGCATGGTGCTTGAGGAGTGGGACTCGCTGAGCTCGCCCTTCCTCCAGTGGATCTGGATAGATGCCTGAGATCTTCCTAGAGTGGATGTGCGTACATAGCCCCGGTCATCAGGCATATTACTATACCAGTAGAAGATGGAGCCACCTTCAGGAAGCTGTTGGACTGCAAGGTGGAGGCACCTCTTAAGTCTGTTCCTTATCGTCCCTCCAGTCCAGTCCCGCACCTCTGGGTAGTGTATCTCTTCCAGCAGCTTGGAGGCTGAGCCTGTCATCTTTTTGATGACACTAGTGTACATATGCAGCTGGCACCGCCCACCAGTCCCAGTATGCTCAGCCTCCAAGCAGCTGGAGGAGGTTGTGAGCCAGGGTTCTGGACTCACAGAAAGGACAACTAAGGAGATAGGGGAAATAAAAGCAAACTAACTAAACCTGTTAAGGTGCAGGTTTCTTTGTTTTTAAAGGCAGAAGTAAAAAAAAGAAAAAACAGAAGGAACAGAGAGACAACAGGGCTGAGGGGAGGATATTCCTTCCCCCTCTCCCCCCAGGATTTCGGGGGGAGGGTTCTGTGGGGGCCTTCCTCAGTCCGAGACCTCTGGCTGCTCCCGAACCCGTTATCGGGTGAGGAGCTGCTGCAGTTGCTTGACAGGAGTGAAAGCTGGCAGCCCCGAGTCACCCCCCCCCCCCTCAGCGCCGAAGCCAGGAAGGAAGGCTGAGCGCGAGGGGTAGAAAAGCCATGCGGCAAAGAGGCTCCAAGGTAAGAGTAGCGGGGGGGAGGACAGCAGAAAACTCTAGCAACCACCAGAACATGAGGAGACAGGGAGTGGCCTGCAGCCGCATGTTTGGGAGCCTGCATCAGTGTGGGAAACTCCCCCCGCTGCATTTAGGCGCGATTTCTTCTTATTCAGGCCTGCATGTGTTTAACCCCCTGCTGTGTTTTGGGTGCCTGGGAGAGGCAGCCACCAAAGAATAAAGCAGGACAGAGCAGCCTCTTCCTAAGGGGCCATTTGTAGTTTCTTTTTCATTTCAGTTTCAGTTAATTAGATTTTATTTTATTTTAGTTCAAGTACTCTAGTGTTCTGTGCCTGAGCCTGTGGAGGTGCACTGTGCTGGGGATCCTGTTACATACCTGGGTACAGATTGAGGGAGTTCCTGGGGAGTGCCCCCAGCCTTTCCCACCATGCCGGCCAGACCGCAGTGTCTGGTATAGGATGGTATCAAGGGGTGTGAACCCCACTTAATCCTTAAGCATTCCTTGTGTTATACAGCTCAAAAATTATTCAGTACACAATGACTTGATGCAGACATGTGGGAAAGGCCTAATCAGATAGGCCATGGTTGTTGCTGAGCAAATTTCAGAGTGCTGTGTGCCTGGTCAGGTGATCTAAAAGGCCGTTGGTTGATACTTTGTAATTTTCTCCTGAGAAGGGTCTGACACAAAGTCAGAGACAGGAATAAAGATGTGAAAAATGCTGCATATGGGTTTGTAGCAGCTACAGCTCTGTGGAAAACAGGAATACCTGCATACAAGAAATGTATGTAATTTGAAAGATAGTGGATAGGAAGCAAATGAAATCCTTCTATCTGTCTATGGTCAGTGAGTAACCTGACATGATCATCTCTTGTCTCTTAGCCCAGATTATGTACCTATTAAATCTGTAATATTGCTTGTAAGGGAAGCTGTACTCCTTTATAGCCATTAGTAGTATTAGAATAAAAACATGAACTTTACTCGGAGAATGTGTCAGTTTGATTGGATCAGGGCAAGGTCCATTTTGTATCTTTTTTTTTTTTTTTTCCATTTTAATTTTTATTAACTATTTCCATGCACAATACAAACCAGTTCGTTCTTAACATTATACAATTTACATAGTCATTACATCATGTATCCTGTTTATGCCCCAGCTTGTTATTTCCCCCTTTCTTTGTATCCCTCCTTACACCTCCCCCCTCCTCCCTCCCACCACCTCCCCACCTGCGCTCTGCATTCATACCTTCCTCTTCCTCTCATCTGGCCACTCGTACTCATCGCCTCTCTTTTCACCCTTTCACCATTAACTCATCCTGCCAATCTATATCTCCAAGGATCTGAACTAAGTTTCATCCATTCCGCCGTCCTTCTTTCTCCCCCTCTCTGCAGCCTTCCACGATTCCAACCATTTCCACACTCTTCCATTTATCCACTCTCTTCTCCCCTTCTCATCTCCGTCAATCTATGCATCAAGCTGGCCTCAGCCATTCTTCTGACAAAGCCTGCCAGCTTAGGTAGGTCTGAACCCACCCAATGCTGAGCTATCTCGCATCTTGCTGTGACTATACAGTGATGCAAGACCCCACCTTCCCTCTTTGGGATATCCTCCTCCAGTTGATGCAGTAAGCAGGCCTCTGGCTTCCTCTGCAATCTATATCCATTCATTTCAAAAATCATTTCTATAATCGTTGCCCAATATGCTTGAATCTTCTCACATTTCTACCACATATGTAACCAATCTCCTCGCTCTTGGCACCTCCTCCAACATTGATCATTGTGTCCCATTCCAGCTCTTTTTTTACGTACCGGTGTCCAGTACCAGCGATATAGCACGTTATAAGCATTTTCTTTCACTTGTGTGGCTATGGATATACTGGCCACTGTCTGTAGTATCTTATCCCACACCTCTTCATTCCAGCTTACCCCCAGTTCCTCCTCCCATTTTATCATAAACCCCAGTTTACTTCCCCCTCCCTCCATCAGTCCTTTGTAAATTCTGGACAAAGCTCCTTTTTGGCCAATATGGCCTGAGCAAAGCACCTCAAACCACCCTCTGTTCCCTTAAATCCTTACACACCTTCCGTTGCCTCAAAAAATGGCTCAGTTGTAAATATGCATAATAATCGCTATATCCCAGCCGGTACAGGTCCCTGATGCCCTCAAACTCCAGCATGCCCTCCTTGCTCACTATTTGAGAAATCTGTGAAAGCCCCGCCTTTGCCCATCATAAGAACATAAGATATGCCATACTGGGTCAGACCAAGGTCCATCAAGCCCAGTATTTTGTTTCCAACAGTGGCCAATCTAGGTCATATGTACCTAGCAGTTTCCCCAAGAGACACAAGTTCCACAATGCTTGTACTGGGTCAAGCATTGATATCTTCGGTCACTTCTTAATAATGGTTTATGGACCTTTCCTCCAGGAACTTGTCCAAACCTTTTTTAAACCCAGCTACACTAACAGCCTTTACTACATCCTCCGGTAACAAATTCCAGAGTTTGATTACATGTTGAGTGAAAAAATATTTTCTTTTATTAGTCTTAAATAGTTTACCCTGTAGCTTCATTGCATGTCCCCTAGTCTTTCTATATTCTGATAAGGTAAATAATCGATCTACGTTTACCCGTTCCACTCCGTTCATTAATTTATAGACTTCTATCATATCTCCCCTCAGCTGTCTCTTTTCCAGGTTAAAGAGCCCTAACATTGTTAGCCTTTCTTCATAGGAGTATCCTTCCATCCCCTTTACCATTTTGTTGGCTCTTCTCTGTACCTTTTCTAAAATCGCTATATCCTTTTTAAGATACGGCGACCAGAATTGCACACAATATTCAAGGTGCGGTCTCACCATGGAACGATATAGAGGCATTATAATATCTTTTGTTTTATTTTCCATTCCTTTCCTTATCATACCTAGCATTCTATTTGTTCTCTTGGCCGCCGCTGCACACTGGGCCGAGGGTTTTAACATGGTATCCACAATGACGCCTAAATCTTTTTCCTGGGTGGTGGTTCCTAATGTGGAACCTTGCATTGTGTAACCATAGTTTGGGTTGTTCTTCCCTAGGTGCATAACCTTGCACTTGTCCACATTAAATTTCATCTGCCATTTTGATGCCGTCTTCCAATTTATCAAGATCCTCTTGCAATTTTTCACAATCCTCTTGTGTTTTAACAACTTTAAATAGTTTTGTGTCATCTGCAAATTTGATAACCTCACTCGTTATTCCACTTTCCAGGTCATTTATGAATATGTCAAAAAGCAGCGGACCCAGCACAGATCCCTGGGGTACACCACTATTCACCTTTCTCCATTGGGAAAATTGGCCATTTAGCCCTACTCTCTGCTTTCTATCTTTTAACCAGTTCCTGATCCACAATAGTACACTGCCTCCTATCCCATGACTCTTTAGTTTTGCCAAAAGTCTCTGATGAGGGACCTTGTCAAAGGCTTTCACAATATCAACCGACTCACCTTTGTCCACCTGTTTATTCACTCCTTCAAAAAAACTAACAGATTAGTAAGACAAGATCTTCCTTGTCTAAAGCCATGTTGGCTGTCTCCCATTAGGTTGTGACTATCTACATGCTGAGTAATTTTGTTCTTTATGATGGTTTCTACCATTTTTCCCGGTACTGACGTCAGGCTCACCGGTCTGTAGTTTCCCGGATCACCCCTGGAACCCTTTTTAAAAATTGGTGTTACATTGGCGATCCGCCAATCTTCAGGTATTAGAGATGATTTTAATGATAGTTCACAGATTACTGATAGCAGTTCTGCAATCTCATATTTCAGTTCTTTCAATACCCTTGGATGTATACCATCCGGCCCAGTTGATTTGCTACTCTTCAGTTTATCTAATAGTTGTAAGACATCTTCCCGATGTATCGATATTTCCTTCAATTCTTCCGCACCTTTAAATACCACTTCAGTCATAGGTAACATCCCTATATCTTCCTCAGTAAAGACCGAAGCAAAGAATTCATTCAGTCTCTCCGCTATTGCCTTGTCGCCTCTTAGTGCTCCTTTAACCCCTTTATCATCTAATGGACCAACTGACTCTCTCACGGGTTTTTTGCTACGAATGTACTTGAAAAGGTCTTTATTTCGCGTTTTTGCTTCCGCAGCAAGCTTCTTCTCAAATTCTCTCTTTGCCTGCCTTATCAATGCCTTGCATTTGACTTGCCAGTGCTTGTGCTGTTTCCAGGTTTCGTCGTTTGGCTCTTTTTTCCATTTCCTGAAGGATGCTTTTTTGGCAACAACAGCCTCTCTGACCTCACCTTTAAACCATGCTGGCAGTTTTTTGGACTTCCTTCCACTTTTCTTAAAGCGTGGAATACAGCTGGTCTGGGCTTCCAAGATAGTATTTTTCAACAGCACCCAAGCTTGATGTACGTCTTTAACCTTTGCAACTGCTCCTTTTAGTTCTTTCTTAACTGTTTTCCTCATTTTATCATAGTCTCCCTTTCGAAAGTTAAAAGGTAGTACTGTGGATTTCCTTATTATCCCTCCTCCACTAATTAAATCAAAGGCGATCATGCTATGATCACTATTGCCAAGTGGCCCCAACACCCTTATCTCTTGCACTAGATCTGGTGTTCCACTAAGGACTAGGTCTAATATGGCTTCCCCTCTGGTCGGTTCATGAACCAGCTGCTCCAAGAAGCAGTCATTTATTCCATCTAGGAACTTTATCTCCCTAGCATGTCCTGACGTGATACTGACCCAGTCGATACCGGGGTAATTGAAATCACCCATTGTTATTACTGTGCTGTAACGTTTGTTAGCTTCCTTGATTTCTTTGAGCATTTCATCATCCATTTGGTCATTCTGGCCAGGTGCTCGATAGTACACCCCCATTGCCATCGCCTTCCCCCTTTTATATGGAATTTCAATCCATATAGATTCTACAGCAGATTTTGTTTCCTGCAAAACCTTAATCCTTTCTGAGTCAATGCCCTCTCTAACATAGAGCGCAACCCCTCCACCAATTTGATCAGCTCTATCATTACGATATAGTTTGTACCCAGGTATCACAGTGTCCCACTGGTTGTCCTCCTTCCACCATGTCTCTGATATTCCAATCATATCTAACCTTTCGTTTAGTGCTATATATTCTAACTCTCCCATCTTATTCTTTAGACTTCTAGCATTTGCATACAAGCATTTTAGAGAATGTATTTTATTCATGTTAATTTGGCTATTGTTAGACATGGGTAAATTGGGATCTTTAAGCTCTGTCTGCTCCATACTTGAGGGCATTTGGGCTACTTTACTCTTTTGTGGAACCTCTCTGCTTTTGGTAGTATCCTTCAAGGATACATTCTTCCGAACCATCCGCTCTTGGGCGACTGTCGGCTTTCCCCTAATATCTAGTTTAAAAGCTGCTCTATCTCCTTTTTAAAGGTTAATGCCAGCAGCCTGGTTCCATCCCGGTTAAGGTGGAGCCCATCCCTTCGGAAGAGCCCCTCCTTTCCCCAGAATGTTCCCCAGTTCCTAACAAATCCAAAACCCTCATCTCTGCACCATTGTCTCATCCACGCATTGAGACTCCGGAGCTCTGCCTGCCTTTTGGGTCCTGCGCGTGGAACAGGAAGCATATCGGAGAACGCTCCCTGGAAGTTCTGGATTTCAACTTCCTACCTAAAAGCCTAAATTTTGCCTCCAGAACCTCCCTACCACATTTTCCTATGTCATTGGTACCGACATGTACCAAGACAGCAGACTCCTCCCCAGCACTATCTAAGACCTTATCTAGGTGGCGCGTGAGGTCCGCTACCTTCGCACTAGGCAGGCGTGTTACCAGGCGATCCTCACGTCCACCAGCCACCCAGCTATCTACATGCCTAATGATCGAATCACCAACTATAACGGTTGTCCTAACCCTTCCCTCATGGGCACATGGCCCTGGAGAAACTTCCTCGGTGCGAGAGGGTTTTACGTCACCTGGAGGACAGGTCCTAGTTACAGGATCACTTCCTGCCACACCAGGGTGATGCTCTACTGTCATGTGACCTCTCTCCTCCATGGCAACAGGGGTGCTGCCAGACTGGAGGTGGGACTTCAGGACTATATCCCTGTAGGTCTCGTCTATGTACCTCTCTGTCTGTCTTATGCTTTCCAAGTCTGCTACTTTAGCCTCTAGAGAATGGAATTGTTCCCTGAGAGAAAAGAGCTCCTTGCACCTAGTGCACACGTAAGACCTCTCACCAACTGGGAGAAAATCATACAATATTATGTCATCTGCGCAAAACAGTTACCCCTGGTCACTGACCCCTATCAAAACATGCCTCCAGTGTCATTCCCTGTATGTATTCTTTATTGTGTACTAATTGTTTTCTATTCTGTCTCCACACCCTCAAACTGTGGGCTATTATGGGGTGTTGGTGTTTATTTTCAGCGCTATTAGCACCCCTCCTAACCATTCTGTCCAATCTCCCCCCACTTACCAAGTCGTCTTCCATTTGAACCCACTGTTTCTGTGTCCCACTGTGCCACTATCATTTTCAGTTGAGCAGCCTCATAGTATTTTCTAAAATTAGGTACCCCTAACTCTCCCTCTCCCTTGGCTCTTTGCGTTACTGCCGTAGCTACTCTTGGCCATCTATTCGACCATATGAATCGATTAACAAGTCTTTGTAGTTTTAACTTTTTAGGCAGTACCGGTATTGGTAGCGTCTGGAACAGGAACAAGAATCTTGGCAGTAACATCATCATTATTGTTGCTATGCGTCCAAACTGTATCCCCTCCCCCACCCATCCAACAAGCTCTCTACCTGCCCAAATAATTTCGGATAATTTAGCTTGTATAGGGCATCTATCCTATGACGAATTTGAATCCCTAAATATCTAATTTTTTGTCTAGCCCATCTGAATGGGTATTTCTTCTGCACTATGCCCTGCACATCTCTATTTAATGATAAGTTTAATATTTCTGATTTTGTCCAATTAATAGTGAAACCCGAAAGCCTTCCATATTCTTCCAATTCCCACATTAGTATTGATATAGAGAACCGAGTTCTAGCTACACTCAATATTATGTCATCCGCAAGCAGGTATATTTTATATCCTCTCCGCTCTACTCTTATTCTCTTAACATCGGCCCTCTCTCTCACCCTCTCCGCAAATGGTTCCAAAGATATAGCAAAAAGTAGGGATGATAGGGGGCAGCCCTGTATCGTTCCTCTCCCTTGCCCAAAAAATTGAGAGTAGGCCCCATTAACCCGAACACATGCCTTCGGATTGTAGTATGGCGCTTTTACCCAACTTAAAAATTCTTCCCCCAATCCCATTCTTTCCATTACCTGGAAAAGAAATGGCCATGACACCTGGTCAAAGGCCTTCTCCGCATCCAGCGACAACAGCAAGGCCTCCTCCCTACTTTGTTCAGTGGACCAAATCATATTTAAGATCTTTCTAATATTATCCGCTACCTGTCTTCTGTGATAAATCCCGCTTGATTCAAATGTATCAACTTCCCTATCTTCTTGTTTAAACGCGTAGCGAGTATTTTTGCTAGTAATTTGGCATCTATATTGATCATTGAGATAGGTCGATATGAAGAGCACTCTTGTGGATCTTTTCCCTCTTTATGTATTACGGTTATTCCCCCCCATCCCATAGTATCCGCTAATCTACCTCCCTCCCGTGGGAGATTAAACCCTTGGTGAGATTATTTAGTTAATATCTCTCCAAAACGTCTATAAAACCTCGCTGTGAGCCCATCTAACCCCGGAACCTTATCTATTTTTAACTGTTTTATAGCCCGTTGTACCTGCTCTGCTGTTATAATTATTTCAGTTTGTTCAATGTAAACCGCACTGATGCAGAATAGCGCGGTATATAAGAGAATGTAAATAAATAAATAAAATATAGCCTTTTTTAATTCTTTCTGTTCCCCGTCTTCTAATTTCGGTAACTGAATTGAATCAAGATAACTCTGTACTCTCTCCCTCTGTGGAGGGTCCCGTGCTTTATATAACCCCTGATAGTATCCTCTAAAGACCTCCCTAATCTCCCCGTCCTTATATACCCGCTCCCCGTCCAGATTCCGAATTTTCATTATATAAGAACACAATTTCCTCTGCTTCAGTTTCTGAGCCATGTATTGCCCTGCCTTATTACCTCCCTCAAAGAATTCCTGTCACAACAACTGCATATGATATCTTATCTTTGCTGCCTGTAAGTCATTTAACTGTGCTCTTACTGCCGGCATCTGGCCTCTGTATTCTCCTTGCTTCCCTTGCGCATCTAGTTCTTCCAATTCCAGCAATCTTGCTCTCCGTTCCCTCTCTGTTCCCTCCCTTTCTTTCCGTTTTCACGCCCTCCATTTAATTAAAATTCCTCGCACTACTGCCTTATATCCATCCCACACCCCTCCCCAAGTTACCTCCCCATTATCATTCCAATGGAAGTATTCCCTCGTTTCCCTCTCGATGTCCGCTCTTACCCTTCCATCTTCTAAGAGATTCATTAAGTCTCCAAAACTGTAAGCCCTTCCCCTCTCCCTCTATTGTCAATCTGACTTCCACTAGCGCATGATATGACCAAGTAATCGAATCCATATCCGCCCCCTTATCCTACCCCCCATCTCTTTCGATACCCAGATAGCATCTATTCTGGAATATGATCCATGTACCGGTGAAAAATAAGAAAACTGTCTCTTCCCCGGGTGGTGGAATCTCCAGGCATCAATCAAGCAATGGTGCGCTACAAAATTGTGGTAGCGCTTCCTATCCACCCTCTTACCCTCCCTTTTCCCTGAGGCGTCTCTCACTGGATTCCACGTTAAGTTGAAATCATCTCCACAAATGAGGTGACCCTCCCCCAATTTCCCCACCTCTTCATTCAGCTTTGTCCAGAATTCACTTTGCACCCCTATTGGTGCATATACATTTACTATGCATTATCACTCATTTCCCATTTTTATCCGCAATAACACATATCTCCCCTCTTTATACCTCACCACATTTTGCAATTGCATCTTTAATTTAGCATCAATCAATATGGCCACCCCCCCCCTTTTTTTTCTTTTCCACTGTGTTGGATGCGTGTATACATATACTCCATATCCTCTGGGTTTAACTAGATATTCTGTCGCTCTGGTCAAATGCTTTTCCTGTATAAGCACTAGCTCCGCCCTTTGGCGTGTGATTTCTTTATACAATTTTTGTCGTTTAAATGGTGAATTAAGACCTTTTACATTTAGCAATACTATTTTAAACTCACCTTTATACTTTGTATCCCCCCCTGCTCTCTGTGTCCTTCCCCCTTCCCCCCACCCTCCCCCCTCCCGCCCTACCTCCCTGCCCCCCACCTCCCTTCCCCCCTCCTGCCCTACCTCAACCTTACCTCCCTTCCTCCCTTCCCCATCCCCTGTCTCCTCGAGGGAGACGCACCTTCCATTAATGGTGACTATCAATCAGATCACAGCCTGCCTCTGCCCCTCTATCCCAGCTTCCCCCTCATTCCTTATCCCTTCATCTCCCGCCTGGTCCTCCCCTCCCAGCTTCTCCACCCCCTAGTGGCTCCTCCTCCCCTTCTCCCCCCTACGACCCCATGCTTGTCTATACCTCTTTCATCCCGGTCCTCCCTCTACTCTAACCCCCAACTTCCCTTCCCAAGATAAGTGTTGCAAAACATTTTCATAGACAGATCCTTACTCCCCCCTCCCATTCTTCCCTCTCTCCTCCACCACTTCACCCCCTCCTTCCCCTAGCCCTAATTTCCCCCCCCCCCACCACCCCCCTATATTTTTCAGCCACAACCCCTTACACAGCAATCATCAATATTCTTCAATATAGTCCCTGCACAGTTTATTTTCTAACATATCTTGCCGTTGTTCTCAGCTTCAACCATTGCTCTTCTCCGTTGCTTTCCCTCCGTGGCTTCCTTTAGTCAATCTGGCCAACCTATTAGCTGATGCTCTGTGCCATCTCATGCTGTCCGCCCTCAGTGTAGACGCCTTGTTGGTTTTTGTTCTACCTGTACCTCCTGCCCCTTCCAGAAGATTGGATAGTCCCAAGTCCTTAAGCGCTCGCCATGCTTCCTCGCTTATCTTCACTCGCCGTGACATAAGAACATAAGATATGCCATACTGGGTCAGACCAAGGTCCATCAAGCCCAGTATCCTGTTTCCAACAGTGGCCAATCTAGGTCATACGTACCTAGCAGTTTCCCCAAAAGACACAGGTTCTGCAATGCTTGTACTGGGTCAAGCATTGATATCCTGGGTCCCTTCTTAATAATGGTTTATGGACCTTTCCTCCAGGAACTTGTCCAAACCTTTTTTAAACCCAGCTACACTAACATCCCCTTCACCATTATCAGGAGACCGAACGGATACAGCCACTTATATTTATTTATTTATTTAGACATTTTTGTATCCCGCTTTATCCTTCAGTCAAAGCGGTAAATACAGTACAAAGGTAATGGAAACATATACCACTTTATAGTTACATCAAAGTGATGATATCAGGGAATACATAACTCAGGGAAACACAATACATACATTACAATACATTTAACTACAAACACATAACGGTAGAACTAACCAAAATAGCGCAGCTGTTTCCTCTGTCCTGCACGGTCCTATGCCTAAGGGCCACGCCAAAGGGCCCTCTGGCAAGGCCCTCAGGCGCGGGTGCGCTCCTGAGCAAGCCGTTAAAGGCAGTTGTTTCCCCAAGCTGATTGGCCTTCTCCGATGATGGGGAGGGGCACATGCTCAAAGCCTCCTCAAATATGCTGTCATCTCCTTCAGCTGTCTCTGGCGTTGTAACGTGCCCAGGGATAAGTCCTGAAACAATTCCAACTCATGCTCTTCGCATTTGAATTGCTTTAATTTTCGAGCAGCTTTCAACAATCTTCTTTAGTTTTAAAAATTCAACTATACCACAATGTCTCTTGGTCGATTGTCTCTTACCGGCCCCAATCCTCTGTGGGCCTGCTCAATTTGCAGTGGTACCCCCTCCCCACCTTCTATAGCTGCGGCTTGTAACAGAGATCCAAATACTTTTATTATAACTTCGTCACAATTCTTATATTTAGGGTCCTCTGGGAGCCCTTGCACTCTTATATTACATCATCTAGACTGATCTTCCAAGTCCTTCACCTTCAGCCCCTCTTGCACTTGTTGTAATTCCTCCCATCCTTTCTGGAGGTCTGCTATTACTTCCCCATGTTGTTCTAACTGATTTTTTGTTTCTTCTACCCAAGCTCCCAGTTCCGCTATATCTTGTCTTAAGGCTTGCATTGTCTCTTTAATTTCATTTTTTACACCGCTAATTTCAACTTTAAGTTCCTCTTTCAGTTCTGTTAGCCACTGCTTAATCATATCTGCTACTCCTGGGCCCCAAGCCCCCTCCATCTCCTCCTCCTGCTCAATCGCACGCTCTGCCACCATTTTAGCCTCTTTTTCCCACTCTTTCCCTCCTCTTGAGGGAACATAGCATGATCTGAATTCCGACAATTTTTTCTTTGCTGACAGTCCTCCTTTTGATTTATCCATCTGCTCTCTTTGTTTCTCTAAGTGAGCTTTAAATGACTCTGGATTGCACAGTGACTTTCCCCTTGCAGCTTGGGTCTCTTTCTGACTATCTTTCTGCTCCCTCTTTTAGTTCAGCTACTTTTGCTGTATTCAATCAATAACTCAGTTTGTTTGTTTCTGAGCAATGTATGGAGTCCCACCTTATTTAATTAATCTTGGCTTTCTATGCCATACAGGGCTTCCTTGTGGATCATTTTGCTTTGCTGCACTGTGTTTTGCTATGTTGTACTCTGAGCCACAGAGACGTTCCACTCTCTCCGTACCTGTTCTGTGCTTTCCTCCTCTACTTTGTTGCACAAAAATTGCCTCCTTTTCTCTGCCTCTGCTTCTTTTTGATAAAATTTGCTTGCTGCAGCATCGTCACTCACCAGCCCCCCTGCCTTTGACACACTCAGTATGGCTCACCTGATCACCTCTCTGGCGTACCTCGTGGTTCCCCTATCAGGCCCCTTACTCTGCTGCTAAGATTGAAGACTGCCTTTTGTTGCTGGTTCCCTTCTCCTGCTGTGCAAGCTCTCAAGTTTAATCTGTTCCTTTTTCCCCTGCAGCTCCTGTACTCTCCGGCCCTCCTGCCGTGCTTGTGTCTCTTCGGCATGCTTCCTCTCCGCTCTGCTCGATCACATGCGTGCAGACTCTAGCTCCCCGCTGCTGGTGTGCTCCGTTCTCCAGTGCTTTCTGCTGTCTGCACAGCCTTCTCTTAACTCTCGGGAGTTGCAAGATCTACTTCCCTTGCACGACCTCACTCAATTTCGCTTAGAGGGATACTTTCCCCCTGTTATTTCAGGCTTTGGTGGCGGAGCTCTATCACACTGCTGCCATCTAGCCCGATGACGTCACCGGAAGTCCATTTCATATCTTTAAGATACAACACTGCAGTGCAATCTAAAAATCCTCAAGATGTGCAGTCCCCAATGTAGTGTGATCTTGGAGGCGGGTGTCTGCCTAAACTGCACGCAAGAGGCGGTCATGGGAGCAGGACCTGCAGGATGAGATGAGGCAGGAGAGTCCCTCCCGGTTGCAAGAGACCCTAGGGGCGGGGGGTGCCATGTTACCTTCAACAGATCCAGCCTCCGGTCCCTGCACGATGCCTGGACCATCCAACCCTCAAGCCCAGGGAGCAATAGGGCTCCCGGGGGAGTTCTCACCAGAGTTTGTCTTACTTTTGCATAACAAGTGATTCGGGTCTAGCTTATAGAGTAACCTAATATCAATAATTTCTGAAAAATTTACTCCAATCAAACGAGCTATTGCAGAAAAAAATCAGAGGGTTTGTGTCTAAACTTAATAGTAATGCACGGAAATTGTCTCAGACTTTTCGGCTACCAATTGCTGGGAGCTGATAATTCAAAACAACCAGCGGCGCCTGTTAGCATCAATGACTGATTCCGGCTTATTTTATATTTATTATTGACACCCTCTCCCGATTATATTCATGAACAATTTCTCAGTCTCTGATGTGAATGAAATAAACACTTAGCTTCACGTTCTTTTTTTCTCAATTATTTCTGAAACTGATCGTATGGCAACAATATCTTCTTCCTTCCGTCTTCTTCTTCCCAACGCCTCACAAACCATGTCGTGACCGCGTTTCTCTCAATGTAATGAGGTTCTTCAGGGGGTAAGCCACTGTCAGCCAAGTATTTAACTACAAGAGAAACTGTTATTAAAACTCATCTAATTTCTTCACTGTTGTACTGCTAAAAGTCCAATCAAAAGTGATAAAGTTAAAACTTCAACTATTGTAACAGCTAAAACCATACCCAGAATTGGCCGTCACTCCGCGCAGCTCCATATATCAAACTTTCAACTTTCTCTGGAAACCAGGCAGTTTTTGATCTTCATCTTCTAAAAAACGCTGCGCATGTGCAGACCTTATCCAACTATCCTTATTAGAACCTTCCCTTTAATCAATTCGACCATCGACAACTGATCAACAACAGTTCCCCCATTCAATTTCTAAATTAAGCCCTTTAGGTGTTAAAGTTTGCAGCTGGAAAATCCAGCGCTGCTCTCGGAATAGCAAGGTCTGTGCTAATGATCTTCCATTCATTGGAGTTGTAACTTGTTCTATACAGAAACATTGTAACATTTCAAATGTATGGCTCAAGTCTTGACAATGAGAAACCAGTGGTGCTTGCAGCACTTTGTTTTAATCAACTTTTGTGTTCCGATATACGCATTTTGAAAGTCCTACTAGTCTTTCCTGTGTAAAAAAGATCACAAGGACAAACTATAGCATAGATTACACTCTGAGAGCTACAGTTTGTATGGTGCCTTAAAACATATTCCCTTTGCTGACAAGTGAATTTCTGTAGTTCCTTAGTAACCACACAAATGGAGCAGTGGCCACATTTATAATGGCCTGGAATTTTTTCTGTAGTGGAGAGGGTGTCAATAATCAATATAAAATAAGCCGGAATCAGTCATTGATGCTAACAGGCGCCGCTGGTTGTTTTGAATCATCAGCTCCCAGCAATTGGTAGCCGAAAAGTCTGAGACGATTTCCGTGCATTACTATTAAGTTTAGACACAAACCCTCTGATTTTTTTCTGCAATAGCTCATTTGATTGGAGTAATTTTTCAGAAATTATTGATATTAGGTTACTCTATAAGCTAGACCCGAATCACTTGTATGTCTACAAATATGGAGGGTCAATCTACATGGTTAGAAGTGTTAAGCTATACATCATCCCAAGTAGCTGAAGTTTGTAAAGAAAAAACTCCCTTTTCGATGGAACAGGGATCAAGTGGGAACCTTGAATCCCTATGGGACACGTGGTTGAAGAAATAAAAACAAATCATTAAATCAGATCTCCATCGTTTATCTATGGTGGAATATGTCACAAGGAAGGGGTTCTCGTCCACCCGTACCTAGACGATTGGCTGATCCAGGCGAAGTCCAGGGACGATAGCGAAAAGAGCAACAGTGTGGGTGGGAGAGTTCTTTCAAAGTCTCGGTTGGGGTCAACCTGGCCAAGAGCCCGTTACAGCCAGCCCAGGAGCTAGCGTATTTGAGAGCGTGCTTTGATACCTGCATGGGCAGGAATTTCCTTCCGGTTCGCCGGGCACAGGAGCTATGTCAGTTGATACGGCAGGTCCTGAAGAGGGCAAGACCATCAGCATGGCATTATCTGCAGGTTCAGGGGACTGTGGTGGCCACTCTCAAGCTAGTCCCATGGGCAAGGGCACATATGCAATTGCTGTAGAGGGCTCTGCTCAGTCGATGGTCCCAACAGAGTCAACCCCTGTCCCAAGTACTCCCCTGCCCACGGAGCACCAGGAGAGAGCCCTCAGTTGGTGGCTGCATGTGGAAGGAGTCCCTGGTGTGGGTTCCTCAGATGACCAGCCTGTCAGGTTGGAAAGCCCATTGCGAAGGACGCTTTGTTCAGGAACAAGAGTCTGCAGGAGGCCCTGTGGTTGATCAACAGGCTCGAGATGCAAGCGATGACCTTGACGCTAGAAAGGTTTTGAGCCATGGTTGCAGGGGAAGGTGGTCCAATTTGACCACGGTGGCTTACATCAACCGGCAAGGAGGCATGGGCAGTGCAGCCCTGGAGGAGGAGGCCGAAGGTCTGTTTGGATGGACAGCGATTCATCTCCAGGCATTATCAGCGGCGCACGTAGCAGGAGTTGATAGCGTGATGGCAGACTACCTCAGCCGACTGAACATGGATCCCAGAGAGTGGCAGCTCAATCAGGAGGTGTTCGAGCAGGTGGTCCGCCGATATGGCACACTGGTCATGGACCTAATGGCAATGTTCGAGTCAGCCAAGGCCTGCCGGTTTTTCAGTAGAAGAAGAGAAGAAGCCCAAGGGCCTGGATGCTCTAATTCAGCAGTGGCTTGAAGAGGGTCTTCTCTGATTTTACCTGTGGAGGCTTATAGGCTGGTTAGTGCAATGGCTAGAGGCGCACCGGGGATTTGTGATTCTGATGGCACCAGAATGGCCGAGGTGCCCGTGATACGCTGACCTGATTCGGTTAGTGGCGGATTGACTGTGGTGGCTTCCGGTTCGGAAGGACCTCTTGATGCAGGAGCCACTTCACATGCCCCAGGTGGATCAATTCTCGCTTACGGCATGGCTCATGAAAGGGCGAGGTTGAAGAAGAAAGGATAATCAGGCTCGGGGATAGCAACCTTGCTACAGGCCCAGAGGTGGTCTACGAACCTGTCGTGCATCTGCGTAGGACGCATCTTTGAATCATGGTGCAGAGAGAGGCAGCCGCGCCCTTCCACTGCCTCCGTCCCGGACATCTTGGCGTGCTTGCAATCCGGTTTTGATAAGGGTCTAGCTGCCAGTTCCTTGAGGATGCAACTGGCGGCGATGTTCCGGTTATCACAGGAAAGTCAACGGGGTGCCGTTGGGTACACACCCAGACATGCTGAGTTTTCTAGGGTTGGTGACCCACCTCCGTCTGCCAAAGGGGGCAGTAGTACTGCCTTGGAATCTCAATCTGGTTCTGTCTGGGGAATCCGTTGAACCATTGAGTCGAGCTTTCCTGCAGGATTTGGCTCTGAAAATGGTATTCCTGGTGGCAAGTTGCTCGGCACGCAGGATTTTGGAGCTTCGGACCCTGTCATGCCAGGAACCATTCCTTTTCTTCTCCAAGGAGAAAGTGGTCCGGCACCCAGTACCTTCATTTTTGCCAAGGTGATGTCAGCATTTCATGTAGATCAGGCCATTTCCCTACCGGCTCTGGCGAGCGCGGATGTGGGCGAGAGCAGATATGGGCCGTGCCACTCCACAGCTGTGCCA
Organism: Ichthyophis bannanicus; assembly: GCA_033557465.1. NCBI lineage: Eukaryota > Metazoa > Chordata > Amphibia > Gymnophiona > Ichthyophiidae > Ichthyophis > Ichthyophis bannanicus. The sequence continues at coordinate 703,652,186 of CM066032.1, forward strand.
CCTGGATGGTAAGAGTCCTGCGAAGGTATGTGAAAAGGGCATTGTCCTTTCGGAGATCAGACCATCTGTTGGTTCTGTTTGGCAGGTCGCGCAAAAGTGAGGCGGCAGCTAAGCATTCATTTCCAGATGGATTAGTGAGGCAATCATGTCGGCATACATCTTGAAAGGTAGAACAGTGCCGGCGGAGTTGCATACACATTCCATGAGGGCTCGGGCAGCCTCATGGGCAGGGTATACTTTAGTTCCGTCGGTGGAGATCTGTAGGGCGGCATACTTCTCTGAACATTTTTGCCTGGATGTCCAGGCGGTGGGGGATGCTCATTTCAGATCGGCAGTGCTTCAGGCTGGTTGTGCGGGTCCCTCCCGTTAGTTTAACTGCTCTGATACATCCCAGAGGTGTGGGACTGGACTGGAGGGACGATAAGGAAAGAGAAAATTAGACTTACCTGCTAATTGTTGTTCCTTGAGGAAATCCAGTCCAGTCCCGGAACCCTCCCTGAGTGCTTCTTGTGATGATCTTTGCACACCCCTTTCCTGAAGCTGGTTCTCTTGGTGGAGGAATTGGCCAGGAGGAGTCGGGGAGAGGTGTCTAATCAGTGTTTGGGGGAGGGGCGGACCAGAAGAGCTGTCAGTTGCTCACTTCCTGCTGGTTGGTGTTGCTCAGGTGCTCAATAGGTAGGCCTCTTCATCCTGGAGTGGGAGACAAGGGATCCTTCCCAGGGGATGGAGGGGGTACTAGTTTATTTAGACGTAGAAGTGTTTGTTGCATGTTTAACTACTTATTTGTTGCTCCTCTGAGTCTGCTTTGTCAATAGGTACTGGGGCTGGTGGGCGGTGCCAGCTGCATATGTACACTAGTGTCATCAAAAAGATGATAGGCTCAGCCTCCAAGCTGCTGGAAGAGGTACACTACCCAGAGGTGCGGGACTAGACTGGAGTTCCTCAAGGAACAACAATTGGCAGGTAAGTCTAATTTCTCTTTTCTTGGTCTCCTCCCTTATCCAGCCCCTTCACCAGGAATTTGTCCATGAGTACCCACTGATCACTGGGTACTCCAGCATGGCTATGATTTGGAATGCTGAGAACCTGTTTTGGATGCCTTCGAAGTCTATCTGTGTGGTTCAGACACACAAAAAAGGCTGCACCAAGCCACCCTGAAAAGACCTGTGCATCAGGCTATTGTGTCCTTATCTCCCACCCAAGGAAGCAAAGGTCATTACCCTATCTACTTTGTCATGCCAGAGGAGAAGGAGTCCTTTGGACGATCCTCCTCCTGGGTGTTAAGACGTCCCTAAAGGTCTCTAGCTTCTGGATGGAGACACTGACGTCCATTATCACTAGACCTGGCAGATGCCTTCCTTCACATTCCCATTTGGGAGGATCAGTGGCATTCTCTATGCCTTGTATTTTAATTCACTTTATATTAAAGAAAAGCTAATTAAACAGCTTTGCATGCAATAACGTTGTTGCTTCTCTTAAATTAAAGAGGAAAAGACCTCAGAGGTCTCGTGTGTGACAAACAATATTCAATGTATACATTATGAGCACAAATCTTTAACCACTCAAAAAATACCTTCACTTTCAATTGACTAGGTGGTTTTCAGTCTACTAAGTGGTCAAACATAATATTGATCTAGGTGAGACTTATCTCAGTTCCCGAATTATCTTCATTTGTAATGTCTTCATATGCAACAACTGCAATGCCTTGGACTCGGCAAAGTAGGCAGTACTTAATGCCGTGCGCTCAGTGATTCTGGTGGTACTCGATGTTTCCCAGGGGACTCACTCCTTTATCTCCAGTGTTCGAGTAAGCACTTTTTGACATTTAATAGAATTGCCTGGCTATAATCCTGAAGCAGTCCAGTGGCGAAATAGCGCCACGTCAAGTACCACCAGAATCGCTGAGCACACGGCATTAAGTATTGCCTACTTTGTAGAGTCCAAGGCATCGCAGTTCTTGCATACGAAGACATTACAAATGAAGGTACTAAGGGCATTTGAGAATAGGCTCGCCTAGTTCGATATTATGTTTGATCACTTGTTGTTAAGTGCCATCAAGTCAGTGTCTACACATGACGACCCTCTGGATAGTTGTCCTAAATTGTGTTTGGTGTTTATTCTGGCAACTCCTTGTTGACAGACTGGCACCCATAGCTGCTGTTATATTGATCCATCTTATTGCTGGCCTTCCTCGTTTGCATTAACCTTCTATGTTGCCAAGCATGATATCTTTCTCCAATGATCTCTCTCTTCGCATGATGTGTCCAAAGTATGAAAGCCAAAGTCTTGTCATCTGAGCTTCTAAAGAAAGCTTAGGTTTGAACTCCTCTAGTATTGACTGGTTTGTTCTTCAGGCAGTCCATGGTATACACAGTATTCGTTGCCAGCCCCATAATTCAAAGGCATCAATTTCTTCCTGTCTATCTTTTTCACTGTCCAACTTTCACATCCATATGACATTATTGAAAATGCCATGGCTTGAACAAGTCAAATCTTTGTATGGGAATAGAAATCTCTGCTCTTGAGAATCTTGTCTAGGTCCTTCATAGCCATTCTGCCAAGAGCAATGCATAGTCTGCTTGTTGCTTCTTTGATAGTTGATCCAAGTAGATTAGAGTTGTCTACTGTTTCAATTTCTTCTCCATCAATGATGAACTTATTGATTTTGCCAGTTGTCATGATCTTTGTTTTCTTTACATTAAGGTGCAGGCCCCTTTTAAGACTGTTCCTTGATCTTGAGAAGCAAATATTTCAGATCATCTTCATTTTCAGCCAGTAATGTGGTATCATCAGCATAGCGAAGGTTGTTGATGAGTCTTCGACCAATCTTCACATCTCTTTTGTCCATCAATTCTGCTTCTCTGCTGATTTGTTCTGCATATAAATTAAACTCCCCCTATGGGGAAAGTATAAAGCCTTGTCGCACACCTTTGCTGATTTTAAACCATTCTGTTTCTCCTTGTTCCATTCGAACTGTTGCATCTTGATCAATGTAAAGATTGTGCAAGAGAACGATCTGGTATACCCATGCTTCTTAATATGGCCCAGAGTTTCTCATGGTTTATACAGTCAAAAGTCTTGCTGTAGTCAATAAAGCACAAATAGATATCCTTTTGGTATTCTTTAGTCTTTTCAAGGATCCATCTCACATCCGTGATGTCTTTAGTTCCTCGCCCTTTCCTCAACCCTGCTTGCACTTAAGGTAGTTTTCGTTCCAGGTATGGTTGTAGTCTCTGTTGAATAATCTGCAGTAGAATCTTGCTGGCATATGGGATCAAAGCGATTGTGTGATAATTTCCACAGTCAGTTGGATCACCTTTCTTTAGTATTGGTATAAACACAGATCTTTTCGAGTCAGTTGGCCATGATGTTGTCTTCCAAGTTTCCTGGCAGAGCCTTGTAAGTATGGTAACAGCTGCATCAGATTGCTATAATACTTCTGTGGGAATGTCATCAATGCCTGGTGCTTTGTTCTTTGATAAAGCTTTCAATGCTGCTTCAACTTCTTCTTTCATCACCAATGGTTCCGGATCACAAGGTATAGGTTGAAACAGCTGTTGGTCCCCTTGAACTTTATCATATAAAAACTCGATATTCTTTCCACCTTTTCTTGATCTTCTCAGTATCATTCAATATGGATCCTTGAGCATCTTGAACATTCCAGACTGGATTTTTTTCTTTAACTCTTGTAGCTTTAGGAAAGCAGATTTTGTTCTTCCTCTAATAGTTTCTGCTTCTATTTCCTTGCAGGTGTCATTATAGTACTTCTCCTTGTCTTATCTTGCTGCATGTTGACAATCTCTGTTGAGTTCTGGGATTGCCTCTCTTTCTCCTCTGGCTTTAGTTTCTGCATTTCTGGGCAATTTTCAGAGTTTCTTTGGTCATCCATTTTGGCCGTTTTTGTTTTTTCACCTTTTGTAAAAGTCTTCTGGAGCTCTGTCATTTGTATCTAAAGCAGCAAATCTATTTTGCAGGCAGTCTTTAAATTCCAGTGGTGTATTCTCAAGGTTATATTTTGTTACATTCATGAGTGGCGCTTGTTCTTTTTCAACTTTTGCTTGGGTTTGCATACTAGTAGTTGGTGATCTGTACCACAGTCAGCTCCAGGTTTTATCTTTGTTGATGTTATAGAGCTTTTCCATCATTGACTTCCACAGATGTAGTCAATTTGATTTTTGTACAATCCATTGGGTGAAGTCCATGTGTACAGTCGCTACTTGAGTTGCTGGAAGAAGGTGTTTGAGATGAATAGATCGTTTGTCTTGCAGAATTCTATCAGCCTTTCTCCAGCTTCATTTCTGTTGCCAAGTCCATATTTTCCAACCATTTTGCCACCTTTTTTGTTGCCAACATTTGTGTTCCAGTCACCCATGACTATCAGGATGTCCTGTTTGCATGTTCTGTCAATTTCCCCTTGTACTTATTCATAGAACTCATTAATTTCATCCTCTTCTGGAGCTGTTATTGGGGCATATACTTGTAAGGCATTCCTCATAGACAAATAGAAATTAAGCGTTCACTGACTGCATTTTATTTCGTTACAGTTCTTGCAAGTTTCTTCTTAATTAAAAATGCAACCCCATTTCTTCTGTCTTTCATTTCCAGCATAGTAGACCACGTGATCATCTGATGCAAAGTGCCCAATGCCAGTCCATTTCAATTCGCTGACACCCAGCAGATCAAGTTGTACACGTTCCATTTCATTCTTGACCACCTCCAACTTCTCTAGGTTCATGCTTCGTATGTTCCAAGTCCCAGTATGTAAGACATCTTTACAGCTTCTGACTCTAATGAGCAGCTACATCAGCAGGCAGATGTCCGGAGGGCTGTGATCCAACCACATAAATGCTGGCTTTGCTCTGAAAAGTCTTCAGCTCCTCTCCAGAAGCCAGTTGAGTGCCTTCCGACCTGGGGCCTCGTCTTCCAACTCTATAGTGCAATTTGTTTTGTTGTGACTATCCACTGATTTTTCGTTGATCATTTAGTAGATTGAAAACACTTTATCAATTGAAAGTGAAGGGGTTTTTTTTGACTGGTGTAGATTTGTGCTTTTAGTGTACACATTGAATATTTGTTTGTGACACCCAAGACCTCGGAGGTCTTTTCCCTTCGTTTTAGAGAAGCAATAACATTATTGTAGCACCAAGTTGTTTGATTAGTTCTTCTTTAGTATAAAGTGAATTAAAATATTCTTTTAAGGGAATCTAAGTTATGGGTGATCTTGGACTTTCTAACTGAATATTGGATGTTCACCTGCAAACCCATGTTTTATTGATTCTCTGTGCTTTGCCATTTTCAGCTTGCACGCTCAGTTCTTTGCCACTACCTTCAGTCTCTCCATTGCCCTGAGGTCCTTTTTCCAAGATCATGGTGATCGCAACCGCAGTTCTGTGGTGCAAGGGCATATGTATACATCCTTTATTTTTTTAAGACTGGCGTATTCGGCCAAGTCTCAGTCAGAAACAGCAAGGGGAACGGCAAGCATGATTCACTTCTGGAGACCTCTGCTGGGTAGTCAGTCGCAGTAGGAGTCATCTTGAGTCATCTCAGTCATTGAAGTGTCTTGGAACTCCTTTTCAACATCTGTGTGGGCAGGCTTTTGTGCCCGATGAGAGATTTGGCCAGTTGTTGGCATAACTATCAGCCATTCACCAGCACTGGGCTCTCAAGATTTGGGACTGTCTTCATCTCCTGGGTTCATAGTTATTCCCTCAGATATGAGCTCATCTGTAGCCACCCAAAGATCATTACTGTGCTGCTGTTCGCCTCTCTCCCAAGACTTCAAAATCAGACTTTTCCTTCTGTCATCGGTAGTGGTCAGTCTACTGTGATAGTGTCAGTCTCCAAATCTGAATAAGGGCCTGCCCCTATATGACCCTGTCAACAGATGCCAGCCTGTTAAACTGGGGATGCTCACTGTGAGGAGCATGAGGTTCAGGTCCATTGGAGCAGTCAAGAATTGACATGGCCTTTTAATCACCTCGAAGCTCTCTTGGCTTTTCAGCACCTGGTCCAGTACCAAGTGGTGCGGATCTTCTCAGACAGTGCCACGGCAATGGCATATGTCAACTGGCAGAAGGCTATCAGGAGTGTTGGAGTTTCCCTGGAGAAGGCTTCTTTGTTTCCATTAGCAGAATGGAGCCTACTGGCGCAATTGGCATAACACATAGATGACATCGACAATTTACAAGCAGATTATCTCATTCGCCACTCCCTTGGTCTTGGGTAGTGGGAGTTAACCTCGTCAGTGTTCCTTAAGAGAGTGCACAGGTAGTGCCTTCAGTGGATGGATTTGATAGTGATCTGAGCCTAGGCAAGGTGCAAAGATTCTTCAGTTACTGCAAGAAAGTCTGCTCTGGAGACAGTTACCCTTGTTCAACCTGGCCTTGGAATCCACTGCACTGTTTGTTTGTTCTGTAGCCTCTCATATGGCATATGCTTTGCCACGTTGAGTGCCATTCAAACCTGGTGATTCTGGTGGCTCTGGACGGGCTGCGGATCTGTTGTGGCTTCTGGAAGCGCTGCCCCCGTGCCTTCTGCAGGTCCCAGCCCTGTTGGATAACCTGGATCCTTTCTTACTTAAAGCTTGGTGCTTGGGAAGTGGCACTTAGCACATAGGAGCGGATTCATTGGCCATTGCTGTCCACACCTTGGAGGAGTGCAGTACCTCCTGCCTTGCATAGGTGCATATCTGAGTGGAGGTGGTAGAGATGCGGACAGTAACTGAATTCAAAAAAGCATGGGACAAGCACAGAGGATCTCTAAAGGTTAAAAGGGGACTGTTGTAGTTGTTGATATGGAAGGACAGACTAGATAGGCCATGTGGTCTTTTTCTGTCATCATATTTCTATGTTTCTATGTCTCTTTTAAGTCTGGTGTAGTGAGCACCATGTACCTCCCAGGACAGTGACTTTGCCCTCTTTGCTCGCTTTCTTTCAATACTTTTTGAGAAGGGACTGATCCTCTTCTTGAGGGTTCCGGTTGCAGCCGTGCTATTTCTTTGGGGGCCAGTGACTAGTTGCTCCATGATGTTGCATCCGGATGTTGTCTGCTTGTTTTGTTGGGGGTGGAGTGGAATTTGTGTCCTCCCTGTGGTCAATTATTTCTCCTTTGGATTTGGGCCTTGTTCTTTGGGCTTAATGTCTGCGCCTTTAGAGCCTTTGAAGCAGTGATGTTTAAGGCCATCTTTTTGGTTGCATCCAGTTTGGCGGTAGGCTGTCTTGGGCAGCGACCCATACCTGCTCTTTTCAGAGAAGGTTGTGTCCTTCGGTCAGTCCATTTCTTTTTTGCCCAGGGTGTTGTCCACATTTCAGGTCAATCAGGTGGTTGCCTCCCAGCCGTTTTTCTGTGGAACAATGTAGAAGGAAGGACAAAGAGTACACAAGGAGCAGAAGCAGTGGACGACCCAGTTGCTTAGTATTAAATTCAAAATGCTTTATTGAAGATCCCCGACGCGTTTCGGCTTGCGCCTTTCTCAAGGGGAGAGTTGTGAATCATGCACCGAAGTGCCGTTTAGAACTGAGGGACATTAAGGTCCTTAACTTGCCAAACGGGCACAGAAGTGCCAAGACACTGTGCTTTATAATCAGATTCATAATGACGCTGATTAAAACTGTGTAGAGACAAACGCAAGGTTCTGAATGTCACACCACTGTTTGGCAAAAAATCCTGGCAGAATATCACGTAGAGCGTTCTTCCGAGTCGGATCTTCAATAAAGCATTTTGAATTTAATACTAAGCAACTGGGTCGTCCACTGCTTCTGCTCCTTGTGTACTCTGCTGATCCTTGCAGGAGCTCTGCTCTCCTGTGTGCTGCTGAAGGAAGGACAAGGGCCATCATAGGGTCGATGTCCATGAAGTGCTCCTCAGGTAACTGAAGGTCAATAACTTTCAGTTGGTCAGATTCTTTATGCTTTTTGCAGGGCCACACAAGTAGCCTTACCCTTGGGCCGTTGGATAAAGAGACGGTGTCCTTGGTGTACCTTTTGCGGGATTGAAATGGTCCAGAGAGGTTGCAGGTGTATTCCACCTGGATATAAGCCTCATCCTGGGTGGAGTGCAGTTCTATTTTTCCCATGGACAATGGTAGGGCCGTGACTGCTGTTCCCAAGCGTTGCTACTTGGATGTCTCTGCTAAGGCGGGTGTGGTCTTCAGTGCAGAGATTTAAAGGCAGCTGTGTCTTCCCACCCAGTAGAATAGTAGTTTTGGCACGTCCCACTTATCTGGACTGGTCTAGCAATTTTTTACTTACCAGATGGTTTCCTTTCCTGGAGTCCTGCTAGACCGGTCCAGGACCCCACTTCTTTAGGATCTGTCTTCTCGATGGTTTACCTTGGTGGCTTTGGCCTTCCTGACAGATGTTCTGTATGGTGGCTGTCTTGTACATAGTTCTTGATGTGCTTTTTCTTCTGTTATCCTCATTGAGGGTGGATGAGTTCAGGTGCTTGACCATATGCTCGGGTTCAAATACTGATGTGTGCCCCTAGCTGCATCACCATTAGTAGCAGTGATGCCACTGGACGTTTCTAGTTCTTTCTCTGTCTCCAGATCTGCATGAAGGAGAACACAACCCACTTGTCTGTACTGGTCTAGCAGGACTACAGGAAAGGATATTATCTAGTAAGTAAAATCTCACCTTATATGGAAAAGCTACACTGGGGTGGGGGGGGGGCCTTAAAAGTTGCATGTGGCTCCTGCTGTTCAGTGCTAACTACCTCTAAAAACAAAAAACACTAAAAAAGCAAAGGAACTGTCCATCATATGCCAAGATAACTGCCACATCCAGCCTGCTGTGTATGAGAGACTGTTGTCTGAATTTGAGGGTCACCATGCTTCAGAACTAGTCTGAGGTAACTGCACACGCCAGTGATTTTCTGAAACCTGAGCTGCAATGTGTACTCTGATGATGCTTTAATGATTACACATGAAAGGTGATCATTATCTCTCCCCCCCCCCCCTCAACTGACTACAGTTAATTTAGAAACCAGCACAAAAGTTCAGCTTCAAGCAAAACAAATTAGTTCACTTTTAGAGTGATACATTGCATACAAGATAAGTGTGTAATGTCTTGAAAATGAGTTATTTAAAAGGGCGCCTGTAGGTAAATCAGTGGTACTTAAACTGTGAGTTGCAAAATCATCATTTGAGATCAGGAACACATTTGCACATGAAAAAACACACAGTCTGCACCATATGGCCAGCTTATTGTTTTCTAACTACCATATGTTTGTAAAATATAGAGCACAGAACCAGTTGCTTTCTGTCCTCTCCATGTGTCTGCTGCTATCTAGCAATTCAGAAAGACCAAAAGGTAAACGTCAGTTACCACTGCCAGCCTAGAGCTACTTTTTCTCATACGGGAAATAAAGGAAAAATAAATGCTGACCTGAGCAAACAGCGGTACTATTAAAAAAAAAAGTGTCTATACTTTGACTAGTTGGTTGAAAATTTATTTTATTTTATTTATTTAACGTTCTTATATACCGCACTATTTCTCATCAGCGCGGTTTACAGTAAACATAAAGTGCTCACAGATAGCAACAGGCTGTCGTGAGTTTACATGTAACAGGAGATCTAACAGGATTCAACTTAGGAAAACCTTGTACATCTTAATTATTCAACTATATACAATGGTAACTTTCTTGTTATACAAGAAGAGATAGATCAGATCAATTTTGGTTATAATGGGGGCTTAGTAAAAGTTGAGGGGGTAGGTGATGGTAACTGGTATTGAGAGAAGTGTAAGAGGAACAGGTGGTGTTTTATAGCTTTTCTAAATTGCTTGAGGTCATTGATTGCTCTTATGGAGGGTGGAAGATTGTTCCAGCATCTGGGAGCGAAGTATGAGAATGCTCTTTCCGTGGTTGCATTTGAACGCTTTGTGGAGTAAGTTTGGATGATTAAGGTATTGGCTGCCACTGATCTCCTGGATCTGGTATTAGGGGTGCGGGTGAGGAGTATGCAGATTGCTGGGGGCGCTAAGTTATTGGTGGCCTTAAATGTCATAAGTAATGCTTTGTATGTAATTCTGCAAGGTATTGGAAGCCAGTGTAATTCTTTTAATATGGGGGTTATATGATCACTCCTTGAGGCCCCATGGAGGATGCGAGCAGCGGTGTTCATTGCTAATTGCAGCGTGTTTAGGGTGCTTTTTGAGAGGCCGTGGAGTACTATGTTTGCGTAGTCAAAGTGGGGAATGACTATCGAAAAGAAGTAATGTGCCTAGCATTAATAAAAGCGGACAAATCGGAAGATTGAAGGAAGACATAATTTACAGAGCTATATTTTTCAAGGCACTTGCAAGGGTATTTTAAAAAGAAAAGTGCCCCCATCTGGAGGACTCCCGCCTTCAGAAGCAAAAATGCTCTCCAGCATTTCTGGGTTTCTCGGGCGAGATCTGGGAAAACCCTCGCATTACAGCCAAGAAATGGAAGTTGACGTTTCTTGAAAAAAGAAGCCAGTCCCAGACTGATAACAAAGCACAGGTGGTAACCAAGAGTGTATCTGACGAAACAGTTGTGGAATATTCAAGTAAAGCCAATACATTTAAAGTGTCCATAGACTAGAGTCCCCCTGAAGAAACTTTCTTGCCAGCGGGTAGGTAGATAGATATGAGATGAGGGTGGGATCACATCCTTGGACACCTGCAACTTCCTTAACAGATTGCCTGAACATCTCATGTGCTGAGACAACAACTCGGGAAAGTTAATAAACCTTAAATTAGATGCCCTGGATAAATTTTCTAAGGCCTCCAATTTGAATCTGACACCAAACAAATCTTTCATAAGACCACAAGAAAAGTCCCGAACTGAGTCAGTTTAACAGTGTGATCTTTGATAGAAGCCTTAATTCCCTCTATCGCAGTCTGCTGCTGAGAAATATCTAGAGCTTGCTCCTGTACCTTGTTTTGTAATTGATGGGTCTGGCTTGCTACAGCTACAGTCAAATTAATGAAAGCATCCCAAATAGTTTCTAATGTAAATTTATCCTGTCTTACCAGAACCATCACTGCCGAGAATACTTCTAAAGGTCCAGGTTGCACTGCAAAGGGAGCAACCACTGACTCACCAGCCAAATTGCTTGTTTCACCCCCCCCCCCCCTTCCAAAGTTCTTCTGGACGTAACACCGAAGATACTGGTGAAGAAAGATCTCCAGTGAAGTCTGAAGCTGCCTTCCCTCAACAGGAGGTGTCCAACATACTGACCTCTTGTTGGGAACCATCCAAGCCAATTTGCTGTATCGCTGCCTACCCAGGAGGAGGAGGGGGGAGATGCTCATATGAGGAGAAGGTGAAATCTGTGTCAGGAGGACGCCAGGTCTCCTGACCTCTGTGTCGACACAGCTGGAACTCCACCAGAGGTTATTGCGGCAGGCTGCCCCTACACAAATCGATCCATCTGACCTTTCCCTTGCTGCAGCGGGGCTTTTGAGGAGTCTTTCCCCAATTTAGTTTGACTTCTCAAGCCTTGCTCCAATGGATTTAGTCTCTTCCACCTGATACTATTTCTCCCTTGGAGTCAGCTACGGCCTGCCTTTTTGAGTCCATGTATGACCTGGTGTGCCCGCCGGCCAGGGATGGTGCTCTGACTACTCTGTCATGGTGTTGGATTTGGGTCATTCAGTGGGCAGGGATCACTTCCTGCAAAGCCCTGTTGGTTCAGCTGGCCTTTAAGGGGAAGTTTCTGTTTGGAACAGGTTTGGAGAAACTAGTGAAGGACCTAGGTGAGACAAAATTTTACCACCTCCCAGAAGACGGGTCTGGGGGGTCCATGAAGCATGCAATTGCCCCTTTCTCATCTGCCTCTGCCTGTATGCCAAGGGCGTGCTGGCTGGATTCCTGGGGGTCTTGAGACAATTGTCACTACCAACTTGGAAAACCTTTCTTCCCCTCTGCTTTTAGAGCCTCGGGCTCGTTCTCAGTCCTTTTGTGGAGCACATGGACCCAGGGATAAGTCCCTCTCCAGAGGAGGACCCTCCTGGGCCATGCAATGAAGGTGTGGGAGCCCATTCCCTGGTACCTCTGGTGGATGTCAGGCTTTGCCTTTTCTTTCAGGAATGGGCCTGGGTTACCAAAGATCACTGGGTACTAAACATCATTCAGTTCAGCTATGTCCTGGAATGCAAGGAGCTGATTCCTGATGCCTTCATCATCTCCCTCTGTGGGTCTGTAATCAAAGGTGCCGTGGTGCAGACCACTTTGGACATGTTGCTTTGCCTGAAGGTGGTGGTGCCTGTCCACCTGAGCAAGCAGGGCAAGGGCAGATACTCCCTCTACTTTGTGGTGCCAAAGAGGGGACGGTTCCTTCCGGCCCATCCTGAACCTCAAAAGGGTCAATAAGCACTTGCATGTCCTGCGTTTCTGGATGGAAACCTCGCACTCTGTGATTCAAGCATTGTTCCGAGAAGAATTCTTGACTTCTCTAGATCTGGCCGAGGCATATTTTCATATCCTGATCTGGGCGGATGAGCAGGCGTATCTGCGTTGTGCCGTACTTCGTTCTCACTATCGGTTCGCTGCCCTTCCTTTTGGGCTCTCCACTGCCCCAAGGATGTTCCCCAAGGTCATGTTGGTGGCACCTGTGGCACTGCAGCACCAAGGGATCTGTATCCATCCTTTTCTGGATGATTGGCTCATCCAGGCCCATTATCGTCTTGGGTAGCATTCTTAGTCGTATCCTTGGAAAGCCTCAGCTGGGTGATCAATCGGGGAAAGAGCAGCTTTTGCCTTCCCAGTTCTTGGAGTTTCAGGGAGCATGTTTCAACACTCAAGTGGGCAGAGATTTCCTGCAAGAGGACAAAGTCAAAAGACTGAAGTGCTTGGTTATGTTCTGTGTGCAGCAGGCTCCCTAAGTCTGGAATTATTTTCAGCTCCATGGATTGATGGCAGCCACCATAGGGATGGTCTCATGGGCATGTGCTCACATGCAGCTGCTCCAACAGTCCTTGTTGACTCGATGGTCCCTGAGTTCTCAGGAGTTAGAGTGCAGTCAAATCTGAGGTGGTGGTGGCAGCCCTCTCATCTGAGGAAGGGCGTTCTGCTGGACGATTTCTCCTGGATCCTGCTGACGATGGATGCCAGTCTCTCAGGCTGGGGAGCCCATTTCCGGGACCATACAGCCTAGAGCCATTGGAACTGCAAGGGTCATCAGATTGGCTCTTCTGCACTTCAGGCCCCCTTTGTCAAGGACTAGGCAGTTTGAGTGTTTTCTGACAATGACACAGCAGTAGCTTACGTCAATCGGCAGGGCGGCACAAGAAGCGCCGCAGTGGCCCTGGAGATGGATCTCCTGTTTGCCTGGGCTGAGAAGATCTTCCTAGCCTTGTCAGCTCAGCACATTGCTGGGGTGGACAGCGTGGAATTGGACTTCCTCAGCCAGCACTCACTGAATCCTGACAAGTGGGAGTTGGTTAAGACGCCTTTCAGTTGATTGTACACTGTTGGGGTTGCCCCAAAATGGATCTGATGGCAACCCACTCCAGTGCCAATGTGTGCAGCTTCTTCATTCGCCACACAGAGATGGAGTCCAAGGGCATCAATGCCCTGAACCAGCCTTGGCCCAGTCAGCAGCTACTGTACGTATTTTCTCTTTGGCCCCTGGTGGGGCATATGATTCAGCATATAAACCACCACCCAGTCAGGATTGTCTTGGTGGTGCAGGATTGGCCATGCAGGGTGTGCTTCAGAGACCTGATGTGGCTCCTTCAAGTGCCTGCTCAAAGGCTGCCTCCATCTCAGGGGCTGTTGCAGCAGGGACCGATCGTCCTGGAGGACCCGACTCCCTTCTCGCTTAGGGCATGGATCTTGAAAGGAGACTGCTAGTACATAAGGGCTGCTCTCCAGCTGTAATCTCTACTATACTTAGTGGATGGAAGAGGTCTACCAAGCTAGCTTACTTCCAGTTATGGTGCCTCTTTGAGCGCTGGTGTGGCGCACAGCTCTTGGCTTCTGAGACAGCCAAGGTGTCATCCTTGTTGGCCTTTCTGCAGGATGGCCTAGAGAAGGGTTTCTCTCTAGCTCCCTGAAGGTTTAGGTGGCAGCTTTGTCCTGCTTCTGTGGTCCAATGGCAGGCAAGTCCTTGGCCTTGCACCCAGATTTCTCCCGTTTTTTCCAAGGGGTTTGATGTCTGCGTCCTCTCCTTTGGTCCGTGATTCCTTCCTGGAATCTGTCTCTGGTGCTCAGGGCCTTGTTGGTTTGAGCCATTGAAGTATGCTACCTTGAAGGATTTGATGCTCAAGACTGTCTTCTTGGTCGTGATTTGTTCTGCAAGGCGGATCTCCAAGCTGAAGAATCTGTCTTGCCGAGAACCTTATCTGTCCTTTTCAACTGAGGCAGTTTCCATTCAGCCTGTGCCTTCCTTGCCTAAAGTGCTGTCTCCCTTTCACTTGAACCAGGTGGTTTGTCTGCCTTCCTCCTCAAAGGAGCAGTGTCAAGGAAAAGATAAGGATCTTCGTCTGGTGGTAGTCCAGAGGGTGCTGCTCCACGGTATTTGGAGGTTATGAATTCATTTCATAAGTCTGACCATCTTTTTTGTGTTTGCTGGCAGACTCAAGGGTGAGGTGGCAGCCAAGTCAACCTTGGGGTGCTGGATTTAAGGAGGCTGTTGCCTTCACATATCTGTTATGGAACCAGCTGGTTCTGGAGGGTTTATGTGCCCATTCTACCCTTGCACAAGCGTCTTGAGTGGAGCTCCATGGCCCTTGCTGTATTTATCGGGCAGCAATGTGGGCATTTCTTTCCACTTTTGTCCAGCATTCCTGCTTGGATGTCCACGTGCGGGTGGACACAGCCTGCGGCTCAAGAGTTTTTGCAAGCTGCTGTGTCTTCTTCCTGTCCAGTGGTGTTGTAGCTTTGGTACATCCTACTTGTCTGGACTGGTCTAGCAAGATGATATGGAAAGTGACATTTTACTTACCAGATAATGCCCTTTTCTTGAGTCCTGCTAGACCAGTCCAGGGCCTGCCCCTGAAACTGTATTGCTGTGTTCTTCAACTGCAGTTCCCTTGGTTCCGCCATGATTTTATACTTGGCAGATTCATCTTCTACAGACAGCCTTCTGTTTCTAGTTTTGTGTATGTAGTTCGCTACTGTTGAGTACTCATTGTTGCCCACATTTGACGTTGTGTGAGGCTTGCTCTGCATTCTCCATATGCTTTGGGATGAATACTGAAGGGACTTTTGTTGGCTAAGTCAGATAGAGGTATGGTAGTGATGTCATTGAAATCTGGTCTTTTCATTGGTTCTTTGTCTCCCACCAATCTGCTGGTAGGGTTACACAACCTACTGGTCTGAACTGGTCTAGCAGGACTCAAGGAAAGGATATTATCTGGTAAGTAAAATGTCACCTTGACAACCCTAGTTGTGAAAGATGAGTTTGGTCAAGAGTGTATGCTTTGGATGTTTTGGAACATTCATTCAAAACTAAAATGTTGCCAATTAGCTTTGGTACAACTGGCCTGGTTGAAAAGAACTTCCAAGCACACTAGGAGGTGCTTTCTAGCAAAATGAAAGCTCTAGCAGTCAGTTTGCAAGACTGAGACCTAACATACTCCAGTTACAGTTAAGGTTCCTTCTATCATAAGCAAACAAAAAATCAATTTACAGTCTTAAACCCAGTGATTCTTGACATTTTTATTTCCAAATAAATCTTTGAGGAGGAATTTGTCGCCTGAGGTCTAAGAAACCTTGCAGCTAGTGTAATAAAGCTGAACTGTATACCAGTGGTGAAATCTAAGCTGATAGATATGTAGAAGTTAATGTGTTGTCATTAATAAACATTTTCCCCACCTTTAAAAAAAAAATCCATTTGTTCCCTTTGCAGGAAATGATTGAGGCAATCCGAGAAGCCCTGATCTACATGGCGCACACACATGACGGTGCCCGAGTCGCCATGTATGGAATATGGCATGGGACACCGAAGGTACAGTATGGAATGTGCCTGTTGTCTATTACTTATTTGCAGCATTGCTTTCTGAAAGCTTTGTATGTGCTGCTCAAACTTCTGCTGTCTTGCAGCAGCTTTCTACTTCAGTCAATAGAACCTGGCTTCTCGGTGTACTAATCGGTGTCATTAATTTATGGAAGGTGATCTAGCAGGTAGTGCATAGACAGTGGCAGTACAAGCTGTCCCACACTGACGCATCCAGTGTGCATCAACCCTTTTCTGGAGGGACCACACCCAAGGGTGAGAAGGTAAATCGGCTCTTGGCCTGTACACAAAGGCTCAAAATGTTTGCCTGGAGCTAGTGGTCTTTATCGGCAGGTAGAGTGGCAACATCTTTGACTCATTGGAGGGGGATATTTAGCAGCAGCGGCTAGCACTTGTAAAGCAGCTAGCTGTCGTCGCTGAATTCTAACCCCAGATATTCAATGCTGGGGCCATATCCGGCCACCAGCATAGAATATCCAGGTCGCTGCAGAACCCCGAAGCTAACAGAGCAGCAGCGATATTGAGCTGTTGCCTGGTTAGCTACCGCAGGTAAAGTTAGGCCAGCCTTTGCTGTGCCTTGCTTTACCCACCTGTCTGTTCAGTATCATCACTGCCTGATTAGCAATGGGTGCTGCTTTTGCTCTGCCCCGGAACTCCCATGACATGCCCCAATTCTAACCACTTAGCATTGGTGCATGTAGTTGCAATACCTGCAGATATACCACTCAGCAACTTTTACATGGTTTGCATATCTCAAACTATGTAAATGCCTCTGAATATCCTCCTCATTGTGCATAGGAGATGCTCTGGTTGAGATCTGGGATGAGCAAGCCATGAAGTCTCCTCAATTGCAAGAAGGAAGCGGTGTTTATGGTCTGTTTGGAACCTGAAAGATAAAAGGGCTCAGTGGGAATAGGGAAGAAAGGGCTGCAGGAGGGACTTGGAAAGGAGAGAAAATCTACCTCATGGAGTCCATTTTAGTTTATTTACTTGATGAAGTAGAAATGTGTGCTCACCAGTGAGGAAATGTATGTACCATGTACTCGTACAATTTTGCAGCCTCCCCACTTTAAATAAATTGTTAAGGCTGAGGATGGCAGGAAGGAATACATGGCAAGTGCATATTATTCCTGGTGAGTAGGTTCCAAAGAAATCTTAAAATCCTTACCTGTTCAGTCTTTAATCTGTCGTTCCATATCGTCCTGCTAGACTAGTCCAGACAAGTGGGTTGTGTTCTCCTACCAGCAGATTGGTGGAGACAAAGAACCAATGAAAAGCCCAGGTTTCAATGACATCGCTCATATGCCTCTATGCACCTCAGTCACCAGAGGTCTCTTCAGTATTTCTTTGTCTCCAGCAGTATTTCTTTGTCTCTGAGGAAAATCTGAAGATTGAGAGGAAAAGATTGATTAAACACTCGTGAGCACTGTTCCCTCTAAGCTTTGCGCGTGTGCGCGCGCGCACACATCTCGCCGAGCGAGCGCACATACTTTACAACAGAGCGCACAAATATTACGGTTCTGATTCTGATAGAAAACACAGACGTCTTAAAATTTAAAAGTTGTTGTGTATTTACGGTTTTCACAAGTTGTACAATATTTTCTAGTGCAATCAATATGGTGTACATACTGTATTCTGATGTGTAGTCAAATTTTAAAGTATTTAACTCCGAGTGTCGTTATGTGGCGCACAAAAATTTAACCTTCCTTCAAAAGCTGCACAGCTGATATTTTATGCACACACAGCCTACAGAAAATTAGAGGGAACATTGCTCGTGAACAGCTACCTTGAGGGTGACTCTCTTACTTGAGCACAACATGGGACTCCACTAGATTGCTGCCTTTTCGGTAGCTATACGAGGAGGGAAAATTGGTTCAGCTTCACACGCTTATCATAAGAGCCTGTTGAGCAGCCGGAAATTGGAAGGGTCTGGAACGGTGCCCCCTCTGCCCTCCTTTGTTCCCCCTGCACTCTCCTGAAGATTGCAGAAAGCTCTGAGGGATCTGCCTGCCAGCCATCTTAAACATAATGCTGCAAAAGCCAATGAAACAGTATTAGGGGAGTAGAGCTGAGCCAGCCATGGATCCTCTGCCTGGGGCTCTCAGGAGGTGAGTACTAAGGCTTGGCCGCGTGATTGTGAAGAGGCCAGTGTGACCTGCTTATTCTGGAAGGAGAGGCTGGTGGTGTTGATTGCCATGGTCTCATCCGCCTTGAACTTGGCAGATGCTCCCAGTGCGGAGCCAGGAGCCGAAGGTGCACCTGCTCCCTCAAGAGATGCAGAAATCCACTTATCTTCCCGTTTCTGGATGTGATCAAGGATATGATCCTGTTGGAATGGGACTCTCCAGACTCCCTGTCAAAAGAGTTAAGGGTGTGTAAGATCTATGCTCTCTTGGAGGAGGAGTGCGTTGAGTGGTTTGGCATTCCCAAGGTTGAAACGCAGGTCACGGTGGCTACCAAATGACCACCATTCCTGTAGAAGGCAGATCAGCCTTAAAGGATTTTCTGGACTGTAAGGCGGATTTGTTGTTGAAGAATCAGTTTGCCATGGTGGTTGCTATTTTTTAGCTGGCAGTATGTGCCAGCTCCGGTGGATTCAGTCTCTTTCCCCGGATGGTACTTACCCCTCTTTTGAGTCAGCTACAGACTTCCTTTTTGATGCGATGTATGGCCTGGTATGTTTGGCGTCCAGAGATAGTGACCCGATGGCAGTGTCATGGTGTTGGATTTGGCTCTGGCACTGGGCAGTGGACACATCTTCCAAAGCCTGGTTGGCCCCAGCTGGCTTTTAAGGGGAAGCTTCTTTTGGAGCCGATTTGGAGAAGCTGGTGAAGGACCTGGGCAAGACAAAATCTTACCGTCTTCCGGAAGACCAGGTCCAGGGTGCCTGTGAAGTGGGCTGGTGCCCTCTCTTCGTCAGTCTCTGTTGCCTTTTACACCTCCATTACAAGCCTTTGTTCCTAGCTCCTGGTTTGGGTCAGACATTGAACTGCTTGCTCTGTGAGTCCTGAGCCTGTCTGTCTTATATTGAGATAAAATAAATATGTATATCATTGTTAACATGCTTTTTACTTTATCTGTATTTTTCTGTAATATTATTCAGCTCCCTCCTAGCTTCATCTGTCTGTCTCTTGCTTACTAGTTGTAACCAATGTTCCCTCTAATTTTCTGTAGGCTGTGTGCGCATAAAATATCAGCAGTGTGCAGCTTTTGAAGGAAGGTTAAATTTTTGTGCGCCACATAACGACACTCGGAGTTATATACTTTAAAATTTGACTACACTTCAGAAATCAGTACGTACACCACATTGATTTTAATCAAATTAAATGAAAATAGACTATTACTAAATGAAGTGGGAAATTTCTAGTAATTACAATCATAACTTTTAAATTTTAAGACGTCTGTGTTGTTTTCTATCAGAATCAGACTTGTAATTTTTGTGCGCTCTGTTGTAAAGTATGTGCGCTCGCTCGGCAAGGTGTGTGCACGCGCACAGCTTAGAGGGAACAGTGGTTGTAACTGACCTTGTACTTTTGTCTTTCTACTATCTGGTCTCTGTTTTGTGAGGCCAAGTTAACATTCTAATTCTCAACCACATTCTAACTCTCTCTCTGCTTTTTTCACTGAGTTTTAAATCCTCCTGTGCTTGTTTCTAATCTGCCTGAGAGAGTGCAGAAAGCGTGGTGACAAGCCCCTTAGCCCCTACCAAGGCATTACTTTTTCCTCCCTACCCACGTGTGCTTGAGCCCTCTGTTGCCCTTTGCACCTCCATTACAAGCCTTTGCTCACAGCTCCTGGCTTGGGTCAGACATTGAGCTGCTTGCTTTGTGAGTCCTGAGCCTGTCTGTCTTTCTATATTGAGATATATATATATATATATTTTATCATTGTAAATGTGCTTTTTACCTTATTTGTATTTTTCTGTAATACTTTTCAGCTTCCTCCTATCTTCAGCTGTCTGTCTCTTGCTCCTCCTCTGCCTTATTATCCCTCTCTCACCACACCACAGCCTACTCACACCCTGACTAACAGTCTGTTGTATCTGTCTTGTGCTCATTACCACTATTACTCACAAGTGCTTCCTTATACCCTGAGATCTCTCTCCTGCCTATCCTTTATATATGTCTTCTGATTCTGCTCACCTCTCCATCTTTTTATGGCTCCACATCACTTTCTCTTATTGACACTCCTCCCTCATACTAACAACTTCAAGACCCACCTCCTTATCATCCCTTCTTTACCATCCTCTCTTCTCCCATCATCTTGTCATCTAACCTATCTTCCGCTCTTGAGCATCACCATTTTCTTCCTCTCATTCAACCATCTCCTCTCTCTCTTTCTGAAAGACCTTCACCCTCGTTTTCGCTGTGCTGTCTCCTCTCTGCCCTGCACTTTTTGGCTTCTCCTTCTGTCATCTGGAGATACCAATCCCATCCCTGGCCCCCCATGACTTTTGTCACACTCCCAGGACAGATCCTCACTCAACTGCTCAAATTTTCTACTACTACTGCTACTATTAATCATTTATATAGTACTACAAGACATATGCAGTGCTGTACATATACATATAAAAAACGGTCCCTGCTCATCAGAGCTTGACATCTAATCAAGACAGACAATTTATTAGTTGAGAATAAGGGCACAAATAGGGAAAGGGAAGGAGACACAAGGAAAACAAGAGATCAGGATTCAAAAGCAACCACGAAGAGGTGAGCCTTTAGCATGGATTTGAAAAGCGGGAGAGATGAAGCCTGACATAGACTTGGGTAGTTTGCTCAAACCATAAGGAGCAGCAAGGTGAAAGGATTGTATTTTATTCATATCTCTCTTCTTTCCCCCCTTCTCTCTCCCTTTTTCGTACACCTCATTGAATGCACACTCCTTTTCAAATAAGCTTGCTGTTATTCATGATCACTTTATTTGTAATGCTCTGCATCTTCTTGCTCTGAGACCTTGCTCCTCCCAGAAGGCTCTGCTTCAGTCACAGTCGCTGCCCTCTGTCATGGCGGCTACCAGATTTCTTACATGCCTCGTCCCACTGGCCATGGTGGTGGTGTTGGGCTTCTGCTCTCTTGCTCCTGCTAATTTCAGCCCCTCCTCCTACCTCAGTCTCACTCCTTTCCCTTCTTTGAAGACCATGCCATCCACCGTTTTACTCCACTACTTCTCTGGGTAGCTTTTATTTATTGACCCCACTGACAAGTCCACCTCTAACTGTCTCACTGACTTTGACTTGTGGCTTTCTTTCTTCCCCCTCCCTTATTCTTTTGGGATTTTAACATTCATGTTGATAACCCCTCTGACCCTTATGCTCTAAAGCTCCTTTCCCTTGTCTCCTCATTCACCCTCCAGCTCGATGCTTGCTTGCCGTGTCCAGTCCTACCAGCTGTACATGGGCATGTACTTGCGGGACCTGGCTAAGGAAATAGCCGGGTTCTCGGCTGGCCTCTCCAGGGAACCTTTGCAGAGGTTCAAGTCCTTGTCCTCGGAGATCCGGGAATGCTCCAAATTCATCTCCCGGGCGGCCTACGATGGCTTCGAGGCTTCGGCCCGAGTAGCGGCGGCCGGCATCGGTGTTCGACGCCAGGCATGGCTATAGTCATCGGACCTCGAGCCATGGGTACAGGACAAGTTGGTCGATGTCCCATGCCGGGGTGAAAACCTCTTCGGCAAGCCCATGGCCGAAAAGGCCACTGAGCTCGAGACCGAGACTCTGACAAGGACAAGGTTGTCCAGAAAAACCTCTGCCCCTTCTCATAAGAAGAAGGGCTCTGGGAAAAAGACCTTTTACCCGAGGAAGGCATCTGCCTACAAACCTTTCCCTCATTATCAGGCCTCCCCAGCAGGGTCAGCAGGCCAAGGGGCAGGGACATGGTTCCCGTAGGCAAAAAGCCCCCAAGCCTCCAGCTCCTGCTCCTACTCAGCAGGGAGGGGTTTTTTGACTCCCACTGCATAGCCTCTCCACCTCTGCTGGCCCATCTCAGCACGGGAGGTCGGTTGGCCCTGTTTGCCCACCAGTGGCCGCCCATCACAGGAGATGCTTGGGTACTGAGCATAGTCCATAAGGGCTATCTGCTCCATTTCAATCAAGTGCCCCCCTCCTACTTCCCAGGGGAGCCTCCAAGGCCTACTCTGCATCAGGAACTCCTTCTCCAGAAACTGCGAGGTCTTCTTCAAGACAGGGCGGTGGAGCCTGTACCTCCCCACCAGCTGGGGCAGGGCTTCTACTCTAGGTACTTTCTTGTGCCAAAGAGAACTGGAGGTCTCCGGCCCATTTTGGACTTGAGAAATCTCAACAAATTCTTGGAAAAGGAAAAGTTCAAGATGCTTACTCTTGGAATACTGCTGCCCTACCTCCAGCAGGGAGATTGGCTATGCTCTGTAGATCTGAAGGATGCGTACACTCACATCCTCATTCATCCAGACCACAGAAAATACCTAAGGTTTGTGGTAGGAGGAAACCATTTTCAGTACCGAGTACTGCCCTTTGGCCTAACCTCCGCCCCACGGGTCTTCACAAAGTGCCTGGCGGTGGTGGCGGCCTACTTGAGAAACCAGGGCATATTTGTCTTCCCTTATCTGGACGACTGGCTCATCAGGGGTCAGACTCACCAGGAAGCCAGGCAAGCCACCCTCCGTACTGTGACTCTTCTTCAACACCTAGGCTTTGTCATAAACTTCGCAAAGTCCACTTTGCTCCCCTCCCAGAACCTGGAGTTCATAGGGGCACGGTTAGACTCCATGCACGCAAAAGCTTACTTGCCAGAAGACAGAGTGGGAAGGCTGATGGACTTGGCCAGCCGGTTTCTAGACAACCCACTGGTATCCGCCAGACTTTGTCTAAGGCTCCTGGGCCACATGGCTTCAACAGTGCATGTGACCCACAATGCCCGCCTGCATATGAGGCCTGCACAGTGGTGTCTCAGGACTCAGTAGAGGCAGGCTACAGGAAGCCTAACAGTCAAAGTAAGGGTGTCCAAACCCTTCCTGAACGCCCTGCAGTGGTGGCTGCACTCCCCCAACCTTCTACAGGGAATTCCTTTTCAGGTACCTGTTTCCACTCTGGTACTCACAACCGATGCCTCCTTGCAGGGCTGGAGTGCACATTGTCTGGACAAGTGAACGCAGGGCCTGTGGTCTCCTTGGGAGGCCACACTACAAATCAAGCTCCTGGAACTCAGGGCGATACACTTAGCCCTCAAGGCCTTCTCTCACACCCTGGCCCACCAATCTGTCTTGGTGCAGACAGACAACCAGGTGGTGAACAAACAAGGGGGCACGGGGTCCAGGCTCCTGTGTCAAGAGGCACAGACCCTATGCTCTTTTGCACTTCAACACAATATGCTGCTCAGGGCAGTCTATCTTCCTGGCCAGGAAAATTTCCTGGCAGACAGATTGAGCAGGGTTCTACAACCTCACGAATGGCAACTGCACACTTTGGTGGTTCAGAACATTTTCCTGAAGTGGGGACTTCCTTCCATAGACCTCTTTGCCAGTCCCCTGAACCGGCAGCTGCCCCGGTTCTGCTCCAGGCAACCGCATCCCACGAGATTCGCAGCGGATGCCTTCCTGATATCATGGTCCAAGGGCCTCCTGTATGCGTTTCCTCCCACGCCCCTGGTGGCCCGAACCTTGTTCAAGATTCTAAGGGACAGGGCCTCGGTCATATTGGTAGCCCCCAGATGGCCGAGACAGCCCTGGTTCCCGCTTCTGTTACAGCTGGCGGTGGACACCCCACTCCCTCTGGGGTTGCAACCCAATCTTCTTTCTCAGGATCAGAGTTCCCTTCTGCACCCCAATCTCAAAACTCTCAATTTGATGGCCTGGAGGCTGCAAGGGTAGTGCTGGCTCCCTGGGGCCTGCCTCAGGAAGTGGAAGAGGTGGTCTTGGCCTCTAGAAAGCAATCCACCAGAAAGTCCTATGCCCTGAAGTGGAAGCGGTTCTCCTTGTGGTGTGATAAACGCCAGGAGAACCCTTTCTCCTGTCCTGTGCCAGTTGTGCTTCAGTACCTGCTGCACTTGTCTAATCAGGGTCTTAAGTCCATTTCTGTTCGCGTGCACCTTTCTGCTCTGGCAGCCCACCACTCACAGGTGGAAGGGCACTCTTTATCAGTTCACCCCTTGGTGTCCAGGTTCCTCAGAGGCTTGCTCTTGCTAAAGCCTCCTCTCCGTCCACCAGCTCCTGAGTGGGAGTTGAATATGGTCTTGCAGCAGCTTACTCGCCCTCCCTTTGAGCCGATGGCTACGTGTCCTCTCCGCTTCCTTTCTTGGAAGGCTCTTTTCCTAGTGGCACTGACCTCGGCCAGACGAGTGAGTGAACTTCAAGCCCTGGTCTGTGACAGGCCGTACACTCATTTCTATAGGAACAGGGTAGTCCTTAGGACTCATCCTCCCGAAGGTAGTCTCCTCCTTCCACCTCAATCAGGAGGTGGTTCTTCTAACATTCTTCCCTAGGCCCCATGCCAGCTGGGCTGAGGAGGTCCTGCATACCCTGGACTGTAGAAGGGCCTTGTCTTTCTACATTGAGCGTACTAAGGGCAATAGAAGGGCTACTCAGCTCTTCGTCTCCTTTGACCCAAACAACTTGGGGTTGCCTGTCTCCAAGCGTACCTTGTCCATATGGGTGGCGGACTGTATCACCTGGGCTTACAGGGCAGCAGACCTTCCTTTGCAGGGTCGAGTCACAGCCCACCGTGTTCGGGCAATGGCTGCATGAGTAGCTCATCTCCATTCTGTACCCTTGGCAGACATCTGTAGGGCTGCAACTTGGTCCTCAAGCCAGACCTTTGCAGCCCACTACTGCTTGGAGAGGGAGTCCCGTAGGGACAGTGCTTTTGGTCAGGCAGTACTCCGGAATCTCTTTGAGGTTTAGGCAACTCTTGTTGGGCTACCGGTGGGATCTGTTCTCAGTAAAATTCTTTCCCTGATGCTGAGGCTTCACAGAGGGAGCTCGATTTTTCAGCCTGGGTTCCTGGTAGCCCAGAGCTAGGGAGTCACCCATATGTGAGGACTGACTTCCTGCTTGGTCCTGGAGAAAGAGTAGTTACTCACTTGTAACAGGTGTTCTCCAGGAGCAGCAGGAATCAGTCCTCAAAACCCTCCCTCCTCCCCTGGGAATTGCAGTTGTACATAGTTCATTTTGCTTTTTTTTTGTGCTGTCTTTTAGCTATGTCATCTGACTGAGCAAGATGGCACCTTTGGGCGGGAAGGGGACTGCGCATGCGTGGGTGTATTCCCAAAGGCTTTCTTAGAAAGCTGGGGAAATGCTCCGCATGGGGGCTCCATCGACGTCACCCTTATGTGAGGACTGATTCCTGCTGCTCCTGGAGAGCACCTGTTACAGGTGAGTAACTACTCTTTATCAGAAAGGGTTATGCATTAGAGTTTGCCCAGCCTCTGGCGGACACCTTTCTTCAATCTCCATGCAAGGCATCTCAGAAATTAGAGGCTGTGAGGTCCACTCTGCAGTGCCTTATGCGACTTGCAAGCGGTGGTAAAGGTTCTCGAAGACCAATGCAGTTGTGGTCGATACGCCATCTATTTCGTGGTGCCCAAGGAGGAGGGGTCCTTCTGACCCATACTGAACTTCAAGCACATTAATCACTGCTTATGGTACCCAGGTTTCACATGGAAACACTACAGTCTGTCATAGTGGTGGTCAGAGAAGGTGAATTCTTGATCTCACTTGATCTGACAGAGGCCTACTTGCACATTCCCATTCGGCCAGACCATCAGCAGTACCTGTGCTTTGCCATACCCATGGGTCACTTCCAGTTTCAGGCCTTGCCATTTGACTTAACCACTACCACACGCACCTTTACCAAAGTGATGATGGTGGTGGCAGCGGGGCTTCGTCGGGAAGGGATCCTGATTCATCCCTATCTGGACGATTGGCTTATTCAAGCAAAATCCATGGAAGAAAGTGTAAGAGCCATGGCATGGGTCATCGCTCAGCTGCAGTCTCTTGGCTGGGTAGTCAATTGTGCCAAAAGTCATCTCCAGCCGTCACAGGATTTGGTGTACCTGGGTGCTCGCATTCAAACAAACAAGGGGCTAGTGTCCCTGCTGGTGGAGAGGGGATACACATGCTGCAAGGACAGGTGCGACAATTTCTCTGCATAACAGATCCGACAGCATGGCATTATCTACAGCTGTTGGGCACCATGGCTGCAACCATCGAGATGGTGTTTTGGCCAAAGCCCACATGAGACCATTGCAGAGGGCGTTGTGTAGGTGGTCTGCTCAGTACCACCAGCTGTCACAGCCTTTGCCTTGTCCAAGGCCAGTACGAAGGGCCCTCCGTTGGTGCCTGCAGCCAGACAAATTAATGGCAGGGATGCCTCTGGCGACACCACATTGAATCCCAGTGACTACTGATGCCAGTCTGTCAGGCTGGGGGGTACATTGCAAAGTGCAGATAGCCTAGGGGCGCTGGTCCCTGCAGGAGAGTGCTTGGGCCATCAATCGGTTGAAACTTAGTCTACCTAGCACTGATGGAGTTTCAATCTTTCCGGCAAGGCAGTGAGGGTCTTCTCGGACAATGCCGCCATATTGGCTTACATCAACCAGCAAGGTGGCACAAGCAGCGTGCAGTTAGAAGGGAAGGTTGAACTGCTGCTGGAATGGGCAGAGGACATCCTTCTGGTGCTCTCGGCAGCTCACATCACCAGAAAGGAGAATCTGGCAGCCAACTACCTCAGTCGGATCCGTCTGAATCCTGGAGAATGGACACACAGCACAGCGGTCTTTGTGCAGCTGGTAAGGCAGCGTTGTCAGTCGGTCATGGACCTGATGGCGACCAGAGTCCGCAAAGGTGGCTCGATTTATCAGCCGGAGGAGAGAGCACATGTCAAGCTTGATACGCTGGTGCAGAGGTGACCAGCAGAGGGCCTCCTGTACGTGTCCTCCCCCCTCCCCCACCTCGGTACTGATTGGATGAGTGGTACAAAGCATGCTACAGGGTAAACTATTTAAGACTAATAAAAGAAAATATTTTTTCACTCAACGTGTAATCAAACTCTGGAATTTGTTACCGGAGGATGTAGTAAAGGCTGTTAGTGTAGCTGGGTTTAAAAAAGGTTTGGACAAGTTCCTGGAGGAAAGGTCCATAAACCATTATTAAGAAGGGACCCAGGATATCAATGCTTGACCCAGTTACAAGCATTGCGGAACCTGTGTCTTTTGGGGAAACTGCTAGGTACGTATGACCTAGATTGGTCACTGTTGGAAACAGGATACTGGGCTTGATGGACCTTGGTCTGACCCAGTATGGCATATCTTATGTTCTTATGAGGAATATAGGGATCCTCGTCATCTTGATCGCACCAGATTGGCTATGTCGTCCGTGGTTTGTCTGTCTGATCTGGCTGGCGGTAGCCCATCTGTGGCATCTACCATGTCACAGAGACCTACTGTTAAAGGTTCCAATTCTGATACCTCAGGTGGATGGATTCTTGCTAAACGACCTGGCTCTTGAGGTGGCTCGGTTGAGGAGAAGGGGCTATTCGGCATCGGTAATACCTACACCTTTAAGGGCACATAAGCGCTCTACTCACTTGCCTATGTGCGGGTGTGGAGAGTCTTCAAGGCCTGGTGTGGGGAGCATTTGTGTCTGTCTCGCTCAGCCTCTGTGCTGGATATTCTCGCCTTCTTGCAGGTGGGGTTGGACAAAGGTTTGGCTTACAGTTCCCTTCGTATGCAGGTCGCAGCGATAACCTGTTATTTTGGTAGAGTCCAAGGAGTGTCCCCCGTGACTCACCCGGATTTTGTCAGTTTCCTGAGGGCAGTGAAGCAGATTCGGCCACCAAGGAGGGCGGTAGTCCCTCCTTGGAACCTCAATCTTGTCCTTTCAGTATTGTCCAAGGCACCATTTGAGTTCCTCAGTGTGTGCACTTTGAAGGACCTAACGTTGAGGACTTTTTCTTTTGGTGGCAATTTGTTCAGCTAGGAAGATTTCGGAGCTACAGGCTCTGTCATGACGTCCCCCTTTTCTCTCACTATCTAGGGAAAAGGTGGTGTTATGGCCGGTGCCCTCCTTTCTGTCCAAGGCGGTGTCAGTGTTTCATCTCAATCAGTCCATGACGCTTCCGGTATTCTCCAGGGCTGGAAGGGATCTTCTCCTGCAGCTTCTGGACGTGCCCCATGTAATAAAGTGTTATTTGAAAAGAACAGAGCCTTTTCTTTGTGGTGTTTGGAGGTCTGCACAGAGGCAAGACTGCTTCCAAGGTCTCCATTTCGTGTTGCGTGAAAGAGGTCATATCGTCTGCTTATCTCTTGCAGTACGGAGAGTTGCCTAAGGGACTGAAGGCTCACTCTTCCCGGGTTCAGGCATCGTCGTGAGGAGTGTCCTGTTTGGTACCGCCAGTAGAGGTCTGTAGGGCGGCAACTTGGTCGTCCTTGTATACTTTCATGAAACACTATCACCTGGATGTGCAGGCTGTGGGAGACTCGTGGTTTGGTTCAGCATTGCTTCAGGCCGGGCTCATGAGTCCCTCCCAAGGTTAGTACTGCTGTGATAAATCCCACAAGTGCGGGACTGGACTGGAGGGACGATAAGGAAGTGGGGAACATGAGGAAAGATCTACAAAAGCTGGAAGAATGGTCTAATGCTTGGCAGTTAAGATTTAATGTGAAGAAGTGCAGTGTAATGCACTTGCGAAGCAGAAATCTAAGAGAACTGTATGCGATAGGTGGTGACGGATTGATGTGCATGGACCAGGAGAAAGACCTCGGTGTGATTGTTTCTGATGATCTCAAGGTGGTGAAACAGTGGGACAAGGCGGTGGCATAAGCCAGAAGGATGCTGGGTTGTATACAGAGAGGAATTACCAGCAGAAAGGAAGAGGTACTAATGCCACTGTACAAGTCGCTGGTGAGGCGTCACTTGGAATATTGTGTTCAATTTTGGAGACCGTATCTCGCAAAGGATATAAAAAGGCTGGAAGCGGTTCAGAGGAAGGCGACCAAAATGATTTGGAGCCTGCGTCAGAAGACTTATGAGAAGAGACTTGAAGACTTAAATATGTACACTCTGGAGGAGAGGAGGGACAGGGGAGATATGATTCAGACCTTGAAATACTTAGAGTATTAATGGACAAACAAACCTCTTCCAAAGACAGGGAAGCTGTAAAACTAGAGGGCATAACATGAAGCTGCAAGGGGGTAAACTGAAAGGCAATGTCAGAAAATACTCTTTCACTGAAAGGGTGGTAGATGTTTGGAATATCCTCCCGATGGAAGTGGTCGGGGCAAACATAGTGACAGAAATGAAAATAGCACGGGACAGACATAGTGAATCCCTTTATAGCAACAGGATAAAATCAAAATAAGCATAACTATCTCTTATATCTGAACAAATAAGGGTGACCTACACGGAGCGGTAGGTACACCCCTAAACAAAGGCATGGGGAGAGCTGACCTGCATGGAGCGGCAAGTGCACCTACTCTTGCCACCTTGCTGGGCAGACTAGATGGACCATACTGGTCTTTATCTGCCGTTATATACTAGGTTACTATGACTTACCTGCTACTTGACTTTCCTTGAGTTTCTTTAGTCCAGTCCCGAGCTTTCCCTCTTTATTAGTACTTTGCGGTTCCCGGGCCCGCAGAAGTCCATCTTATTTCCTGAGTCTGGGGGTAGAAACCATTGGTGCATTTGCATCCCTTTGGGGAGTAAAGATGAAGTTTCCTTGAGCGGGCGCAGAGCGCCTGGAGAGGACAGTACATCCCGTTTTCAGGTAAGCTGGTAGTACAGCATATTAGTTCTTTCTGACTAAGGAGGGGGGGGCGTTAGTTTTGCAAACAGTGAGGATAGGCAGATTCAATTCTGGTTTTTGATCAGTATATATTTCGTACTTGTTGCTCCTGTGAGTCTGCTTTGTCAATAGGATATTGAAGGCTGGTGGGAGGTGCCAGCTAGTTATCCATGCTGATGTCATGAAAACATGACATGCTCAGTCTTCAAGCTGCTGTGAGGGGGTGACAACCCATAAGTGCGGGACTGGACTGGAGGAACTCGAGGAAAGTCAATTAGCAGGTAAGTCCTAATTTTCACCTTTATGGATTGGACTGAGATCATGAACTCATTTCACATCTGCTGCTTTTAGCAACTTCAACTGGTAAAGATATGCTTGCCACTGGATCAAGTAGAGTTTTTGAACATTTGCTCATGCCTTAAAGTCAAAAGAAGATTGACATGTTCTAAATCCCATTAAGACCTTCATTCCTTTAAACTTGAAGATGGAGTTCCAAGGACCTTTTTCCTCACCTTACTCCAGCCCTTGGATCTGCTCACAGGTTTGTTGAGGGGGCTTTGAAAATCTGACCAGGAAGTCTTCTCATTGGATAGGTGTTGATGAAATAACAGTGCAGCGTGTTGGGTACTGTGCTACTGTAGTAAGCAGGAAAAGTTAATCTTATAATACCACCTTTTACTATAGACGTCAAAAGCTTCATGCAATATATTTTCATATATGAGTTGCATTATTTTAAGAAGTCAAGAGTCAGGTTTTCTTGTTTGTATTTTCTTACTGTTGGTAACTTTAATTGAGTTGGTTTCAGCAGAGCTCTTCACAAGTAGTTGTGCTCCATTTTACCTTTCGGAGGCTAATCTGTAGCATTTATTAAAAGCTTTATTTGGCTGCCGACAGCCTTAGTAGGACCATTTTGTTGACACTATCTTCATTCCTCCCTTCTTAGGACAGAAAAGTCATTGTTAAAACTATGAAGACTTTCATTGAGAAAACTGCCACGGTAAGCATGAGTCATATTTTCATTTCATTTAATAAATTTATAGCCCATTTACTATCTCACACCTAAACGGTTCACAACTATATATAGATAATCAAGGTTATTTTAGAAGCTCTCTTTGTGATTTGCATGTGTGAAAATGACCATTCACATGTGCTAATCACACCCATGTTCAAACACCAATTTTAGAAGGGCCCAATAGTACACGTCTCTGCCTCGATCATGGCCAGGTCAAACGGGGGCATGTCAGGGACATGCCATGGATGCGGGGAAGAGATACACATGTATCTCCGATTTCACATAGGGGCTCCATGGTGACTGCGGCCATTATCCCTGGCTGAATTTTCAACCTGCCCCTTGGCACGTTTAGGTCGTTAAAAAGTACTAGTTTTGGCAGACCATTTACATGAGGCATTAAGGGGAATGTCCCCTTTAATCCCTCATTGTTTTCCCCCCTCTGCAAGTGTTTTCATTAGGTATTGCAGCATCTAAACTTTATTAAGAACAGCAGGATGTCTAGGTTTCAAAATGGCAAGGATATGCGTGCACATGCTGACATCTAGATGCACGTGTTCTAAACTACCAGCACACGCACGAGCAAGTAGCCAGGATCCCCACATTGATATATCTCCAGGAACAAGCAGGAATGTAGTCATCACATATGGGTATTGTCGGTATCGACAGAGCCTGCGCGGAAACGCTCCCCGACGTCCAATTAGAAAGCTTTTGGGAGCATCCCACAGCGCCTGCGTGCTGCCTTCCCACCTTTCCCAACTGCCTCTCTCCAGTTCTTCTTTTTCCACGGAGCCAGCAGGTTGTGTTTCTGTCACCGCAGAAGAATTATTTTTTATTTCTTTCTTTTTTGTGGTCGCGTCTGCCTTCCTTGACGCTCTACCGGTACCGCTGTTTTTTTTTCTCTTCTTATTTCTGTAAAAAATATATATATATATATTCTGTTTTTTCTATTTCTTCAGGTGCATGCGCCTTTTTGGGCCTTAGGCCCAAAATCTTTTCCTTGCCATGGAGAAACCTGCCTCAGGTTTCAAAAAGTGCACCAAGTGTGGCGGTACCATTTCCGTCACCGACACCCATGAATGATGTCTAAAATGTTTAGGTCCTGACCACTCCATCACGGATTGTATGTCCTGCGCCATGATGTCTAAAAGGGGTCGGCAGAACCGAGCTGTTAAGCTCAGTACCCTGTTTTCCTCTGATGCAGCTTCGGTGGCATCGACGTCTTCCAGGGCTGCTTCTTCCTCCCGTGGATCTCAGGTAACTAAACATAAATCCAGCCTGTCCTCAAAGGGTAGATCTCCTTCTAAACATCGAGATACCTCTGGCGTTGCCCTCGAGGATTCTGCACCGGCAAAATTACCCCGGTGGGAGGCTTCGGCTTCCAAAGCATTATCGGGGTTCCAGGATGTTCTCGAGGCTTCGGCCTCGACCTCGGCAGAACTACTGGTGCCATGCTCTGGGGTACCGGCGGTCTCCTCCGGCTATGTTCCCTCTAATTTTCTGTAGGCTGTGTGCGCATAAAATATCAGCTGTGCAGCTTTTGAAGGAAGGTTAAATTTTTGTGCGCCACATAACAACACTCGGAGTTATATACTTTAAAATGTGATTACACGTCAGAATGCAGTATGTACACCACACTGATTTTAATCAAATTAAATGAAAATAGACGATTACTAAATGAAGCAGGAAATTTCAAGTAATTACAATCATAACTTTTAAATTTTAAGACGTCTGTGTTGTTTTATATCAGAATCAGAGCCGTAATTTGTGTGCGCTCTGTTGTAAAGTATGTGCGCTCTCTCGGTGAGGTGTGTGCGCGCGCACACGCGCACAGCTTAGAGGGAACAGTGTCCTCCGGTACAGACATCCAGGCATTGGCAGCGTTGATAGACCAGAGAGTTCTGGCTATGGAACGCAGTCTGGCGGCTTTCCTTGCGGCATCGACGCCCTCGGGACTGCGACAGACAATTCCACCGGTACCGGCCTCGGTATCGGTGACATCGGCATCGGTGTCTGCTTTGCCGGTACCCAGTCATCCGATGACCTCCGGTACCAATACCCCGGTACCGACTTTGCTCGGT
Organism: Ichthyophis bannanicus; assembly: GCA_033557465.1. Lineage (NCBI taxonomy): Eukaryota > Metazoa > Chordata > Amphibia > Gymnophiona > Ichthyophiidae > Ichthyophis > Ichthyophis bannanicus. Next base: position 703,684,957 of record CM066032.1, read on the forward strand.
ACGGGTATTGGGCTCTTCAAGAGCATCCGGACAGACGATACTTGGAGTCCTCAGAAGAATCTGACGATTCTGGCAGTTCTGTTGATGCAGCGATGCTTCTCCCAGAGGAGCCCTCCTCCCCTAAACGCAGGATGTCTCCTCCAGAGGGTATTTCCTTCCAAGATTTTATCAGGGAGGTGGCTCGGAGCCTGTCCATTACTGTGGCCCCTAAAACAGGGCCAAGGAGTTGGAAATTCTACAATATCCCAAAACTCCTAAGGAGGCAGCTACCTTGCCCATTCATGAGATTATATATGCTCTCATGTTAAGGATGTGGGAAACACCTCTTACCACCTCTCCTCATTTTCGTAGACTGGATACTATGTATCGAGTCCCTCCTTGTCCTGGGTTCCATAAGACTCCGCTTCCTCACCACTCTATTGTAGTGGAGTCAGCTATGAGAAGGATCAAGAGTGCAAAAAGGCATGCCTCTAATCCTCCAGGACGTGAGTGCAGAACCCTGGATGCTTTTGGACGTTGGGTCTTCCAAGCTTCCATGCTTTCTGCCAGGATCAGTTCCTATAGTCTCTACATGGGAATGTTCCTGAAGGAGGTCACAGATGATTTAGAGGCTTTAAGTCTTTTTCTTCCTGAGGATAAAAGACAGGATTTCCTCACTTTGGTCAAACATGCCCAAGATGTTTCTAAATTTTCCAACCGTGCAGCCCTTGACTGCTTTGAGTGCATAAGCAGAACCTCGGCTATTGCCATAGGTGCACGTAGAATTGCTTGGCTCCAGGCATCTGATCTAGAGCTCTGGGTACAAGACAAATTGGGAAATATCCCTTGTACTGGTGAGGACCTGTTTGGTAAAGATTGGCAGGAAAAGGCCAATGAAATGGATGCTGAAAATTCCACCTTGGATAGATTATCCAAGTCCAATGCTGATCCTGCTAGAAAGAAATTGTTCAAGAAACTATTCTTTTCTAAAAAGAAAATATTTTATCCTGCTTATGTTCAGCAGGGACGTTCTGTAGGTCAGCTTGCCAGGAAAGGTCAGCAACCACCCAAACAGAAGAAAGCAAAGGCTGCTAGGCCTCAACCGGCCCAGCAGGCTCAGCCTCCACAGGGCCTTTGACTCTCATCTAGAGAACTTAGCCTTCCTGGTTCTCGGGGGACCAGAACCTTCCACCATTCCAGGAAGGTTATGTCATTTTGCCCCCAGATGGGGACAAATAACAGCAGAGCATTGGACACTCCATAAAGGAGGGGTACAAGCTTCATTTTTCAAGCATGCCCCCTCACACAATAGTAAAGGACTTCAATTCTCCAACCTCTCTCATCAACCTGTTAGGTCAGGAGGTCGCTATCCTTCTTGCCCAAGGGGCAATAGAAGAAGTACCCCTTCATCAGCAGGGTACAGGGTTCTATTCCCCTTATTTCCTTATCCCAAAGAAAACAGGGGGTTACAGACCTATCTTAGACCTCAGAGAATTGAACAAATTCCTTGTCACGGAGAAATTCAAAATGATTTCTCTCGGATCTCTGCTGCCATACCTTCAGAGTCAGGATTGGCTTTGTTCTCTAGATCTCAAGGATGCGTGCACCCATGTTCTCATCAATCCAACTCACAGAAGGTTCCTTCGGTTCCTTTTTCAGGGAAAGCACTACCAATACAGGGTGCTTCCTTTTGGCCTGGCCTCAGGACCAAGGGTGTTCACAAAATGCATGGCTGTTGTAGCAGCATTTCTCCGCATTCTAGGGATATTCATCTTCCCCTACTTAGATGACTGGCTCATTCGAGCCCCAACAGAGTCAGAGGCCAGGACTTCTCTATCCTGCACAATGCGTATCCTTTAGTATTTAGGACTGGTAATAAACATCCCAAAATCCAGTCTAACTCCCACTCAGTCTTTAGAGTTCATAGGAGCTTTGCTGGATACCACAAAGGCAAGGGCCTATCTCCCCCAGGCCCGTTGCCTTCGCCTGGTGCAGTTAGCTTCTCAAGCAGTGCTAAAGCCTCATCTAACTGCTCGAGAAATGTTACAACTACTAGGCCACATGGCATCTACTGTGCATGTGGTTCACTATGCTCGCCGCCATATGAGGGCAGCTCAGTGGACTATCTCCAGGAACAAGCAGGAATAAGTCCTCACATATGGGGTACGTCGGTACCGACGGAGCCTGCGCGGGAATGCTCCCCAGCTTCCCAGAATGAAAGCTTTTGGGGCATCCCACAGCGCATGCGCGCTGCCTTCCTGCCTTTCCTACCAACTCTCCTCAGTTCTTCTTTTCCGCGGAGCCAGCAGGTCGTGTTCCTGTCACCGCTGAAGAAGTTCTTTATTTTAATTTATTTCTTTGATCGCGTGTCTGCCTTCCCCGACGCCGGACCGGTACCGCCGGTCTTTTCTTGTCTTTTCTTCTAAAAAAAAAAAATAAATAATACTTTTTCCTCACTTGGTGTATTTTTCTTCTTAGGCCTCCAGGCCCACAAGAAACTTTCCCTCATGGAAAAACCAGCCTCCGGCTTCAAAAAATGCACTAAGTGTAGCGGTACAATTTCTGTTACAGATACCCATGAATGGTGTCTTAAATGTTTGGGGCCTGAACACTCCATCCCGGATTGTCCGTCCTGCTCCCTTATGTCTAAACGGGGGTTACAGAACCGAGCAGCTAAGCTCCATGTGCTGTTTCCCACGGATGTACCGGCGGTGGCATCGACATCTTCCAGGTCTTCCTCTCCCGATGGGTCTCAGGTAACCAAACATAATCCTAGCAGGTCCTCAAAGGGCAAATCTCCCTCTAAGCATCGAGATGCCTCTGGGCTTGCCCTCGAGGATCCTGCCCCAGCCAAACAACCCCGGCGGGAAGCTCCGGCTTCCAAAGCTCCTCCTATGGGGTTACAGGTTGACATCGATGGCACGGCCTCGACCGATCACCTGTTAGACTGCTCTGGGGTACCGGCACAATCTCCCGGTACCGACATCCAGGCAGTCGTGGCATCCATGGATCACACTGTTCAATCCATGCAGCAGGCTATAATGGCCTTCATTAAAGCTGCGACGCCGTCGGTACCGCAACGAGTCTCGTTGTCGGTACCTGCGCCGGTACCAGTACCAGCTCCGATACCGGTACCGACTACATCGACATCGGCCAGGATACCTACTCAGGTTCCCTGTCCAGGGCTATTTCTCGGTACCGATCCGGTACCGGGGACGCCCGATGTCGGTACCGATCGATACGCGTATCGATCATTGGAAGGGGACAGACGGTACTTCGATTCCTCTGATGATTCTGATTCATCAGATGAGTCTCCTGAAGTATCCATTACCCTTCCTGAGGATCCTGCTTCTCCAAAAAGGAGAATGTCTCCTCCAGAGGATTTGTCCTTTCAAGACTTCATAATAGAAATGGCTAAAGGACTCTCTATTTCAGTAACCTCTGAAGCAGAGCCTAGAGCAAAAAAATTAGATATTTTAGGATACTCTAAGGCTCCCAGAGAGGCAGTCACCTTGCCAATTCATGAAATTCTTTATGAACATATGATTGACTTATGGGAGACTCCTCTCACTCTCTCTCCTCATTCTCACAGGTTGGACACTATGTATCGTGTCCCTCCTTGTCCTGGATTTCAGAAAACTCAGCTTCCTCACCATTCTATTGTGGTGCAGTCAGCTATGAAGAGGATAAAGAGTACAAAGAGACACTCTTCTGCTCCTCCAGGAAGAGTATGCAGGACCTTGGATGCTTTTGGTAGGAAAATCTTCCAGGCCAGTATGCTTATTGCCAGAATCAACTCATATAGCCTTTATATGGGTATGTTTCTGAAAGAAGTGGCAGAAAAGCTGCACACTTACCTCCCTTTTATTCCAGAAGATAAAAGGGAAGATTTCCGCATGTGGCTTAAGCATACTCAAGACATCTCCAAGTTCTCAAACAGGGCAGCCTTTGACTCCTTTGAAGATGCCAGTAGAGCCTCAGGCATTGCCATAGCTGCTCGCAGAATTGCTTGGCTCCAGGCTTCTGATCTAGAACCCTGGGTTCAAGATGGCTTAGGAAATCTGCCCTGTACAGGTGAAAATCTGTTTGGCAAAGAGTGGCAAATTAAAGCCACTCAAATGGATGCAGAAAATTCTGCTTTGGATAGACTCTCAAGGTCTACCTCCATGCCTGCCAAGAACAAGACTTTTAAAAAATCTTTTTTCAAAAAGTGCAGGTTTCCTTCTACTTCTGGCCAACAATCTTCTACAGGTCGCTTTGCTACTAAGCGTCAGCAACTTAAACAGGCCAGGCCTAAACCTGCAGGGGCTGCTACAACTCAGCAGTCCCAACCCCCTCAGGGTTTTTGACTTGATACTAGAGAACTTAACCTTTCTGGCTCTACAACAGCCAGAACCTCTCACCATTCCAGGAAGGTTAGCTCATTTTGCTCCCAGATGGGAGCAAATCACATCAGAGCAGTGGACCCTCTCCATCAGAGAGGGCTACAAACTTCATTTCTCAGACCTTCCTCCCTACACCATGGTGAGACATTTCAATTCTTCCACATCTCTCCTCGACCTTCTGGATCAGGAGGTAACCACCCTTCTGGCCCAGAGGGCCATAGAAGTTCCTCTTCTTCAACAGGGGTCAGGGTTTTACTCCCCCTACTTTCTCATTCCAAAGAAAACAGGGGGATACAGACCCATTCTAGATCTCAGAGAATTGAACAAATTTCTATGCAAGGAGAAGTTCAAGATGCTTTCTCTAGGCACTCTTCTCCCATACCTACAGAGTCTGGATTGGCTTTGTTCTCTAGATCTCAAGGATGCGTACACTCATGTCCTCATCCATCCATCTCACAGAAAATTCCTACGTTTTCTGTTCCAGGGAAAACATTACCAATACAGAGTCCTTCCTTTTGGTCTAGCCTCTGCTCCAAGAGTGTTCACCAAATGCATGGCAATAGTTGCTGCATTTCTACGCACTCTGGGAATTTTTGTTTTCCCATATCTGGACGACTGGCTCATCCGAGCTCCAACCCAGTCGGAGGCTCAGATCTCCCTGAACCGCACCAGGCGCATTCTGCAATACCTAGGACTTGTGGTAAACCTTCCAAAGTCCCAGCTCACCCCTACTCAGTCCCTGGAATTCATAGGGGCCTGGTTGGACACCACTTCTGCAAGGGCCTACCTTCCCCAGGCCCGTTAACGTTTAGTGCAGTTAGCCTCCCAGATTCAGTCAAAGAGCCACTTAACTGCCAGGGAGATGCTACAACTGCTAGGCCATATGGCTTCCACAGTACATGTGGTACCCTATGCTCGCCTACACATGAGAGCAGCTCAATGGACTTTGTCCACCCAGTGGACTCAAGCTTCAGGAGCTCTCTCAGACCAAATAGCAAACTCCAAACGTCTCTTTTGGTCTCTCCAATGGTGGATGTCCACTCAAAATCTATTGCTGGGGTCCCCCTTCCAACCTTTGTTGCCCCAAGCAATCCTCACAACAGATGCCTCCCAAACAGGTTGGGGAGCTCATCTACAGGACCTCTCCACCCAAGGCACTTGGTCCCCACAGGAGACCTCTCTTCATATCAACCTCTTGGAACTTCGAGCAGTGTTCCTAGCTCTCAAGGTCTTTCATACCCTCCTCAGCTACCAGACAGTCCTCATTCAAACGGACAATCAGGTAGCCATGTTTTACATAAACAAGCAAGGAGGAACTGGCTCTCTGTCGCTTTGCAACGAAGCTCTAAGATTATGGGCCTTCGCCAGAGAGCATCAAATCCATCTCCTGGCAGTATACCTCCCAGGAATTCAAAACTCTTGGGCAGACAGACTCAGTCGAGTTCTGCTTCCACACGAATGGTCCCTGCACATGGATCAGGTACTCAGAATCTTCCAGGAATGGGGAACCCCGGACATAGACCTATTTGCAAGTCCGTGGAATGCCAAACTTCCCCGGTTCTGTTCCAGAATTCCGTGTCAGGGAGTTCAGGCCAAGGATGCCTTCCTCCTTCATAGGGGTCAGGACTTCCTGTATGCTTTTCCACCCATTCCTTTGATTCCCAAGACTCTGTTCAAACTTCAGAGGGATCAAGGATCTATGATCCTCATAGCTCCACGCTGGCCACGCCAAGTGTGGTACCCTCTACTTCTGCATCTCTCCCAAGCCTCCTCCCTGGACTTGGGAGCTGCGCCAGACCTTCTGTCTCAGGAGGAGGGAACTTTGTGGCATCCAAACCCCAAGTCCCTTCACCTCAGAGCTTGGTTACTGAAGGCCTAGACCTTCAAGACTTCAATCTTTCTCAGCAAGTGAAGGATATCCTCCATGCTTCCAGGAAACCTTCCACTAGGCATTCCTATGCTTTTAAATGGAAAAGATTTTCCATTTGGTGTGCTCAAAAGGGTCTTGACCCTCTGGCACTTCCTGTGAATTCTCTATTAGAATATCTCCTGCATCTTTCCAATGCAGGCCTTAAGACGAATTCAGTAAGGGTCCATTTAAGTGCTATTGCAGCATCCCTTAAGCCTATCAATGGACAACCTGTTTCCTCTCATCCTCTTATTGCAAGATTTATGAGAGGCCTAACTTTAACTAAACCTCCCATTCGACCTCCTCCGGTGGCATGGGACTTAAATTTGGTTCTTGGTCAGTTTATGAAGCCACCTTTTGAACCCTTAGCCACTACCTCCTTGAAATTTCTTTCCTGGAAGGTTATTTTCCTTATTGCAATCAGTTCTGCTCGCCGCATCAGTGAACTGCAGGCTAATCCACCTTATACAAGGTTCCATCATGATAAGGTAGTCCTGGGAACTGTTGCTGTGAGTGAGAGGAGGTGTACGGAGCCTGGAGACAGGCTCCTGGGATTGCTGCTGCGGTTTTCACGCCGCTGACGACGCCCTCTCCTGCCCTGGACGATCGGGCAGGCATCGCTGTGGTTACCTGCTGCTGAGGTCCTGAGCTGTGCTTTTAAAATCTGTGCCGTGGCCCTGCTGCTCCGGAACTGTTGCTGTGAGTGAGAGGAGGTGTACGGAGCCTGGAGACAGGCTCCTGGGATTGCTGCTGCGGTTTTTCACGCCGCTGACGACGCCCTCTCCTGCCCTGGACGATCGGGCAGGCATCGCTGTGGTTACCTGCTGCCGAGGTCCTGAGCTGTGCCTTTAAAATCTGTGCCGTGGCCCTGCTGCTCCGGAACTGTTGCTGTGAGTGAGAGGAGGTGTACGGAGCCTGGAGACAGGCTCCTGGGATTGCTGCTGCGGTTTTCACGCCGCTGACGACGCCCTCTCCTGCCCTGGACGATCTGTTCGGCGCCGTTTGATTGGCTGTGCTTTGGTGACTTTTTTCTATAAATTAGTAGGTGTCCTGTGCGACCGCGGAGCGTGACCGCGGGCGTGATCCGAAGGGGCGTGTCTAAAGGGGCAGGTTCTGCCCCTTTCACGCCCCTTTGGCGTCACGTGGCGCTTCGTGGTTTCGTACAGTAATTGTTTCCTTATTTGTGTTACTTTAATTTGCTTTTCTTATTTGTATTTGTTGGTACTCAGTTTGCGGTGAGTCACCGCCTTGCTACATGGGGAAGAGGAAGGCAAAAACGGAGAACAAGGTGTCAGTAGATGGAGTTAGTGGGGCGAAAGGAGGGAAGATCGTAGGCCCCTTGGATAAACACCTTGTTCCCCGTCCGTTGGCGCAATCCTCTCCGGAGGGAGTCTCCCTAAGTTCAGGGGGTCGGACTCCTCCTCCCTGTCCTATGCCCCTTTCTCCTGACGTTTCGTTACAGGAGTCTTCAGTTATGGTGAGTCATATTAATCCATCTTTGATTTTGCCTACTCCTGTGTTTGAGTCAAGCTCTGTTTCAGAGCTTCCTGTTCTTTCTCCCGATGCTGAAGTCACCTTAAAAGATCTATGGGGAGCGCTTCAATGTATAGATAGTAAGTTAACTAGTAATGCTAAGCTACTGTGTACTTTTTCTCAGGAAACTGTTGCTTCATTGCGGCAGTTGGATGAAAAAGTTATTTCAGTAGATAAAGTCTCTAAATTGAAGGATCAAGTTGCTCCTCTTACTGTTGCTAATCTTGCCGGTATAAAAGATTCCATGATGGTACACTCTAAGTTAGAGGCCCTCGAAAATTCTGTACGTGCTCATAATTTACGTTTTTTGAACTTTCCATGTACCTCTCTGTTAGCACCTTGGATTTTATTGGATAAATACTTGAAGGAGGTCCTTTCTATTACTGACTTAGTGGATGTGTCTTCACTCTATTACCTTCCCCTACGGTCTAAAAAAGTGTGCTCTCCTGAAGGAGGTAATGATTTGCCTGAGCCTTCTATAACTAATCTGACCGCTTTTCTTGAAGACTCTCTCGATATCATACATTCTCGTTCTACGCTATTGGTGACTTTTCATTCTTTGGATTTGAAAGTACGAATTCTTAAAGCCTTTTTTTAAATCTAAGGCTGTAAAATTCTGTGGCCATACTGTTAACATTTTTCCCGATGTGGCACATAGCACCCAACTCAGGCGGAGGCTTTTTTTAGCCTTAAAGCCTCAAGTTCTGAGTTTGGGAGCTACGTTCTACCTACGTTTTCCTTGCCGATGTGTTATTAATTTTGAGGGTGCATCTTATGTGTTCACTGATTGCTCTCATTTAGAACGTTTTATATCTGATCGTCAGGTTGTATCTGGGGCAATTCAGGGTGAGTGATTTTGTTATACACCTTGTAGATGGGTGAGATGTTCGCTCTGTTTTCTGAAATGTATGTATATGCATTTGTTTCATAATTTCTGGTATATGATCACAGTCAGTTCCCGTAATGTGGTCTTTATCATGTCTTTTTTTTCCTTCGTGGTAGATGTTTTGTGATATTTCTTTGATTTTCCTTGTGTTATTCCGATTTTTGTAATATTGGAAATTTCATAAATAAAGTTATTAAAAAAAAAAATGATAAGGTAGTCCTTAGGACAAATCCTCACTTTATGCCTAAAGTGGTCTCACCTTTTCATCTTAATCAAAAGGTATATTTACCTGTCTTTTTTCCAGCTCCTCATGCATCCACTGCAGAGAGGAACCTTCATACTCTAGATTGTAAAAGAGCTCTTGCTTTTTACTTACACAGGACACAGCAACATAGAAAGTCTTCCCAGCTTTTTGTTGCTTTTGATCCTTCTCATTTAGGACTTCCAGTCTCTAAAAGAACACTGTCCAATTGGATTGCTCAGTGTATTTCTTTTCCTTACCAGAGTAAGAACCTTTCTCTGGAGGGCCATGTCACAGCTCACAATGTGAGGGCCATGGCCACCTCTATGGCTCATCTTCATTCTGTGTCCATCGACCAGATCTGTCGAGCAGCCACCTGGGCCTCGGTTCATACCTTCACAGCCCATTACTGTTTGGACAAGGACTCCCGCCGGGATGCCTTGTTTGGTCAGGCTGTCCTCAGACACCTGTTCCATTCTTGAACAACTCCTGCCCTCCTTCCCTGACTGGATGCCTGAGATCCATAGGAAGACGAGGAACCCTTCAGGGTCTCATACCCTTGGGGATCTCCCAGGCATCTTAGCTAGGGAGTCCCCATATGTGAGGACTTATTCCTGCTTGTTCCTGGAGATAGCACAGTTACTTACCTGTAACAGGTGATCTCTGGGAACAGCAGGAATTAGTCCACAACCCTCCCACCTCCCCTAGGAGTTGTATCTCTTTGTCTTTCCTTTCCTCTCTCTCTCTATTGTCTCAGCTTTAAACTTGAACTGAGGAGAGTTGGTAGGAAAGGCGGGAAGGCAGCGCGCATGCGCTGTGGGATGCCCCAAAAGTTTTCATTCTGGGAAGCTGGGGAGCATTCCCGCGCAGGCTCCGTCGGTACCGACGTACCCATATGTGAGGACTAATTCCTGCTGTTCCCAGAGATCACCTGTTACAGGTATGTAACTGTGCTTTATCCACCCAATGGACCCAGGCATCAGGATGCCTGTCAGACAAAATAGCAAACACAAGTCTCCTTATTTTGTCCCTCCAGTGGTGGAAGTCCACTCAAAACCTGTTGCTGGGGTCCCCATTTCAACAACCTTACCCCAAGCAACTCTCACAACAGATGCTTCTCCAATGGGTTGGGGAGCTCATCTGCAAGACCTCTCCACCCAGGGCTCCTGGTCTCCACAGGAGAGTTATCTACATATCAATCTCTTGGAGCTCAGAGCAATCTTCCTTGCTCTGCAAGTGTTCCACACCCTGCTCAGCTACAAGACAGTCCTCATTCATACAATCAAGTAGCCATGTTCTACGTGAACAAGCAGGGGGGAACAGGCTCTTTGTCGCTTTTCAGCGAAGCTTTGCGACTATGGGCCCTCGCCAGAGAGCATCAGATTCATCTTCTGGCAGTGTATCTGCCAGGCATTCAAAACTCTTGGGCAGACAGACTCAGACGAGTTCTGCTTCCACACGAGTGGTCTCTGCATGCAGACCAGGTGGCCAGGATATTTCAACTTTGGGGAACCCCAGACATAGACCTCTTTGCAAGTCCGTGGAATGCCATACTTCCCCGGTTCTGTTCCAGAATTCCGGCTCAGGGGGCTCAGGCCAGGGATGCTTTCCTCCTTTACTGGGGTCAAGACTTCCTGTATGCCTTTCCACCCATTCCCCTAATTCCCAAAACCCTGTTCAAGCTTCATAGAACAAGAGGCCATATGATTCTCATAGCTCCATATTGGCCACGGCAAGTGTGGTACCCTCTGCTTCTACATCTCTCTCAAGCTCCCTCCCTGGAGTTAGGGTCTGCTCCAGATCTCCTATCTCAGGAGGACGGAATGTTATGGCATCCCAATCCCCAGTCTCTGCATCTCAGGGCTTGGTTGCTGAAGGCCTAGATCTCCATGATCTTAATATCCCTCAGCAAGTAAAAGATATTCTTTTTGCTTCCAGGAAACCTTCCATAAGACGCTCTTATGCTTTCAAGAGGAAAAGGTTTACCATATGGTGTTCGCAAAAGGGTCTTAACCCCCTTGCGATACCTCTGGAATCATTGCTGGAGTATCTCCTTCATTTATCCAGTGCAGGTCTTAAGACTAATTCAGTAAGAGTCCATTTGAGTGCTATTGCAGCTTCCTTTAAGCCTCTAAATGGACAGCCTATTTTCTCTCATCCTCTTATAGCAAGATTTATGAGAGGCCTTCTTTTAACTAAGCCTCCCATTTGGCCACCACCGATGGCATGGGACTTAAACCTGGTTCTTGGGCAGCTCATGAAGCCACCTTTCGGACCTTTAGCTACTACCTCCTTGAAATTCCTTTCTTGGAAGGTTATCTTTCTCATTGCAATCACATCAGCACGCCACATTAGTGAATTGCAAGCGCTAGTAGCTGATCCACCTTATACAAGGTTCCATCATGACAAGGTAGTCCTTAGGACTCATCCACACTTTATGCCAAAGGTGGTCTCGCATTTTCATCTGAACCAAGCGGTCTACCTACCTGTGTTTTTTCCAAGGCCTCATGCATCAAATGCAGAGAGGAATCTTCATACCTTGGACTTTAAAAGAGCATTAGCCTTTTCTCCAGGACGAAGCAGGAAGTCAGTCCTCACATATGAGTGTCATCGACGCCGATGAAGCCGCAGCGGAGCATTTCCCCAGCTTTCTATGAAAGCCTTTGGGAATGAAGGCACGTCTGCGCGGTTCCCTTCCCGCCTAAAGGTTCCATCTTACCTCAGTCTCTCTTTTTCCGAGAAGCCCACCGGACGTGCGTCCTGTCATCCCGGATAAAAGTTTGATTTTTTCGGCGATTCTCGCTATTTTTTCTTCCCAGTTCGACACCGGTGCCCCTCCCGCCAAGTTCGGTACACCGGTATCGAGCCTGATTCTTCTTTTTCAGTTTTTGCCTTTCGTGGATGGCTTTAGCGCCCTTTTTTGATTTTTCCCTGGAAGGCCGGTCCTTTGACCTCGCAGGGACTCTTTTTTCCCCGATGGCTTCCAGCGGTTTCAAGAAGTGTGATCGGTGTAAGAAGTTAATGTCTCTCACCGACACACACGACTGCTGCCTTCGGTGCCTCGGTCCTGATCACGACCCTAAGACGTGTGGATCATGTGGGAAGATGTTTTCCAAGGCACTGCGCAGTCGCCAGCAGCAGAAAGAAAGGCTTTTCTCGGACTCAGCCTCCGGCCGGGCCCGGACCTCGTCTGAGGTCTCGACATCTCGGGATTTGGATCCCGAGCGCCGTCGAAGCTCCTCAGACAGGGGGTCCCCCGACCGGGAACGCAAGAGGAAGAAGCGACTCGTGAGGGCGTCGTCGGAGGAGGTCCCTGGCTCCTCGAGGGCCAGGTCTAAGACCCCCGACTGTCACCCCGGGCCCGTGGAACAAGAGAAGCCTGCCAAAGTTCCTCGCGTCGAGCCGGAGTCTGCTGGACACGTAAGCCCTGTGGTCCTCGAGGACTCTCCTCCCAGAGAGCCGACGTCGGGCCAGGCGCCCGAGTCGGTGGTTGCTGCATCTCCCGAGCTGAGTCTCAGGATGACAGCCTTGGAGAGCAGACTGTCTGCCTTCATGGAGCAGCAGCGGGCACTGATGGCCAGCCTGTCTGGCGCATCTGCCCCGACCACCGGGATATCGACATCGAAGTCGACCCCGGAGACCGAGCCGATACTCGAGTCCATCATGGCTCGAAGTCGACCTCGGTCGCGGTCTCCCTCGACCTCCCGTTCGGGACTGAGGGCGTCGACGCCGGTGCCTCCGGCATCGGGGCGGGTGCCCCAGGACTCCGTGGGGTCAGACCCTGACTCCTCGTCGGTCGAGTCCACCTGGGAGACGGAGGATGAGGAGTCTCCCGACACATTCAAGACTCGGTGCGTCCCCTCGGACTCACCGCAGTCTGAGCCCCGGAGTACATCCCCTCCGGAGGACACCCGGTTCTCGGAGTTTGTCCGGGATATGGCCACCGCGTTGGCTATTCCGGCGGACCCCGAGGAAGAGCCTCGAGCTGAGGAGCTCGAGGCCCTACAGTACGACTCTCCTCCAAAGGAGGCCTTTACTGTCCCGGTTCCTCCAATGCTGGAATGGCTCCTCTTACGGATGTGGGAGGCACCGGCCTCGGCGCCGGTTCTCAGCAAGCGAGTCAATTCGATTTATCGACTCTGGAAGAGCCCTGGTTTTCAGAAGGCGCAGCTACCACACCATTCCATGGTGGTGGAATCGGCCATGCATCATCTGAAAAGCCAGAAGATGCACTCCGCGGTGCCCCCCGGCAGGCAGGCCCGGAACCTCGATGGTGTAGGTAGAAAGTGCTTCTAGGGCTCGATGCTTGCTTGCCGTGTCCAGTCTTTCCAGCTGTACATGGGCATGTACTTGCGAGACCTGGCCAAGGAGTTGGCCAGGTTCTCTGCTGGTCTCTCCGGGGAACCCTTGCAGAGATTTCAGTCCTTGTCCTCGGGGATTCGGGACTGCTCGAAGTTTGTCCCGCGCCACCTACGATGGCTTCGAGGCTTCGGCCCAAGTTGCTGCAGCCGGCATCGCGTCTTAACTGCAGCCATGCCTGGTGTCATCGGACCTCGAGCCATGGGTTCAGGACAAGTTGGTTGATGTCCCTTGCCGGGGTGAAAACCTTTTTGGCAAGCCCATGGTCGAGAATGCCGCACAGCTCGAGACTGAGCACCTTACAAGGACAAGGCTGTCTAGGAAGACCTCTGCCCCTTCTCACAAGAAGAAGGCCTCGGGTAAGAAGCCCTTTTACCCGAGGAAGGGCACTGCCTACAAACAGTACCCTCAGTATCAGGCTACCCAAGCTGCACCCCAGGGTCAGCAAGCTAAGGGGAAGGGTAATGGGCCCCGTAGGCAGAGGACCCCCAAGCCTCCAGCCCCTGCTCCCACTCCGCAGGGTGGGGGCTTTTGACTCCTTGAGCGTAGCCTCTCAGTCCCTGCTCTCCCAACCCCGCACAGGAGGTCGCCTCGCCCTCTTTGCCCACCAGTGGCCCCACATAACTGGAGACAGTTGGGTGTTGAACGTGGTCCAAAGGGGCTATGCACTACATTTTCACCAACTGCCTCCACCATACTTTCCAGGGGAGCCTTCAAGGCCTCCCCTGCACACAGATCTTCTCCTTCAAGAGCTTCAAGGTCTGTTGGTGGACAGGACGGTGGAGCCTGTGCCTCCCCACTTGCAAGGTCAGGGGTTCTACTCCAGGTATTTCCTGGTACCCAAGAGAACCAGTGGCCTTTGACCTATTCTGGATCTCAGGAACCTAAACAAGTTCCTAGAGAAAGAAAAGTTCAAGATGCTTACTCTTGGAACACTTCTGCCCTACCTCCAGCAGGGAGATTGGCTATGCTCCTTAGATCTAAAGGATGCGTACACTCACATCCTCATTCATCCAGACCACAGAAGGTACCTCAGGTTCATTGTGGGAGGAAACCATTATCAGTACAGAGTACTACCTTTTGGCCTCACCTCCGCTCCCAGGGTCTTTACCAAATGCCTGGCAGTGGTGGCGGCCTACCTGAGAAATCAGGGAATCTTTGTCTTCCCTTATCTGGACGACTGGCTCATCAGGGGTCAGACGTGCCAGGAGGCCCGAAAGGCCACTCTCAGAACTATTGTTCTTCTTCAGAGCTTGGGATTTGTCATAAACTTCGCAAAGTCCACTTTGCTCCCCTCCCAGAACTTGGAGTTCATAGGGGCAAGGCTGGACTCTGCCCTGGCAAAGGCATTCTTGCCAGCAGACAGAGCCCAAAGACTGATGGACTTGGCAAATCAGTTTCTCAGCGGGTCAGTGGTCTCCGCCAGACTCTGCCTGAGGCTGCTTGGCCACATGGCTTCGACAGTTCATGTCACCCCCAATGCCAGGCTCCATATGCGGCCTGCACAATGGCGCCTTCGGAGTCAGTGGTCTCAGGCCACAGGCAGCCTCAGAGACAGAATAAGGGTGTCCAAACCATTTCTGGACTCCCTCAGCTGGTGGCTGCACCCACCCAATCTTCTGACAGGGGTACCCTTTCAAGTTCCTGGGTACACAGTGGTACTGACCACAGACGCCTCCCTGCAGGGCTGGGGAGCTCATTGTCTGAACAACTGCACCCAGGGCCTGTGGTCTCCTTGGGAGGCGGCACAGCAGATCAATCTCCTGGAACTCAGGGCTATTCGACTAGCGCTCAAAGCTTTCTCTCCTACCCTGGCTCATCAGTCTGTCCTGGTTCAGACAGACAACCAGGTGGCCATGTTTTATGTGAACAAACAGGGCGGGACTGGGTCCAGACTCCTTTGTCGGGAGGCACAGGACCTTTGCTCCTTTGCCCTCAAGCACAACATGCTCCTCAAGGCTGTGTACCTTCCAGGCCAGGAGAACTTCCTAGCAGACAGGTTGAGCAGGATTTTACAGCCCCACGAGTGGCAGCTGCATTTTTTGGTAGTTCAGAAGATCTTCCTAAAATGGGATCTTCCTTTGATAGATCTGTTTGCCAGTCCACTGAACAAGCAACTGCCAAAGTTCTGCTCCAGGCAACCGCATCCTCTGCGGATAGCAGCGGATGCTTTTCTGATTCCATGGTCTCAGGTCCTCCTGTATGCGTTTCCTCCCACGCCCTTGGTGGCCCGAACTCTGTTCAAGATTCTTCAGGACAAGGCCTCTGTCCTGCTGGTGGCTCCCAGGTGGCCCAGACAGCCTTGGTGTCCACTTCTCCTTCAGCTGGCGGTGGATCCTCCACTGCCTCTGGGGCTGCAACCCGACCTTCTCTCCCAGGATCAGGGTTCCCTTCTGCACCCCAATCTCAAGGCTCTCAATTTGAGGGCCTGGAGGCTGCAAGGGTAGTTTTGGTTTCCTGGGGCCTCCCTCAGGAAGTTGAGGAGGTTGTCCTAGCCTCTAGGAAGCAATCCACTAGGAAAACCTATGCTCTCAAATGGAAAAGGTTTTCTCTCTGATGTCAGCTACGTACAGAGGATCCTTTCTCCTGTACTGTACCAGTAGTACTTCAGTACTTACTGCACTTATCCAATCAAGGACTTAAGTCCAATTCTGTTCGGGGTCCACCTCTCAGCTCTAGCAGCTCACCACTCACTGGTGGAAGGACATTCTCTGTCGGTTCACCCCTTGGTGTCCCGCTTTCTCAGAGGCTTGCTTTTGCTCAAGCCTCCAATCCGTCCTCTTGCTCCTGAGTGGGAGTTGAATGTGGTCTTGCAGCAGCTGACTTGCCCACCCTTTGAGCCGATGGTTACTTGCCCTCTACGCTTCCTGTCTTGGAAGACACTCTTCTTAGTAGCCCTTACCTCGGCTAGTGAGCTTCAGGCCCTGGTCTGTGATAAGCCTTACACTCGCTTCTATAGGAACAGGGTAGTCCTTAGGACTCATCCAAAGTTCCTCCCAAAAGTTGTCTCCTCCTTCCACCTTAACCAAGAGGTGGTTCTTCCAACATTCTTCCCTAGGCCTCATGCAAGCCAGGCTGAAGCAGTCCTGCATACCCTGGACTGTAGGAGGGCCTTATCCTTCTACCTTGACCGTACGCAGGGGCATAGAAGGGCTACTCAGCTATTCGTCTCCTTTGACCCTAATAACTTGGGGTTGGCTGTGTCCAAGCGTACCTTGTCCATCTGGGTGGCTGACTGTATCACCTGGGCTTACAAGGCGGCTGACCTTCCTTTGCAGGGTCGCGTCACGGCCCACCGTGTCAGGGCAATGGCTGCCTCAGTGGCTCATCTCCACTCTGTGCCCTTGGTAGACATCTGCAGGGCTGCAACTTGGTCTTCAAGCCAGACTTTTGCGGCCCATTACTGTCTGGAGAGGGAGTCCCGTAGGGACAGTGCTTTTGGCCAAGCAGTACTCCGGAATCTCTTTGAGGTTTAGGCAACTCCTGCCCTCTGTTGGGCTACCGGTGGAGGTTGTGTCTGTGAAATGCCTTTCTTTGCTGCTGGGACTAGAGGGAGTTCTCTTCTTCAGCCTGGGTTCCTCGGTAGCCCAGAGCTAGGGAGTCTCCCATATGTGAGGACTGATTTCCTGCTTGGTCCTGGAGAAAGAGTAGTTACTCACCTGTAACAGGTGTTCTCCAGGAGCAGCAGGAATCAGTCCTCACAACCCTCCCTCCTCCCCTGGGAGTTGTAGTCGTACATAGTTTAATTTTTTTTTCATTTTTGTGTGCTGTTCTTAGCTATGTCATTTGACTGAGGTAAGATGGCACCTTTAGGCGGGAAGGGAACCGCGCATGCGTGCCTGCATTCCCAAAGGCTTTCATAGAAAGCTGGGGAAATGCTCCGCTGGGGCTTCATCGGCATCGATGACACCCATATGTGAGGACTGATTCCTGCTGCTCCTGGAGAACACCTGTTACAGGTGAGTAACTACTCTTTACTTACAAAGAACACAGCAACATAGAAAGTCCTCTCAACTCTTTGTTGCTTTTGATCCTTCTCATTTGGGACTTCCAGTCTCCAAGAGAACACTGTCTAACTGGATTGCACAGTGTATTTCCTTCGCCTATCAGAGTAAGAAACTTTCTCTGGAGGGCCATGTCACAGCTCACAATGTGAGAGCCATGGCAGCCTCAATGGCTCATCTGCACTCTGTGTTTATCGACGACATCTGTCGAGCAGCCACTTGGGCCTCGGTTCATACCTTTTGTATTTCACAGACACAACCTCCATCTTCCACTGCCCATGTTCCCTGTAAGTATTAGTGTATGTGTCTCATATCCCCACGTGTTAAATGTATCCCCCAATTGTGTTGTGACCGCTTTGATTGAAGGATAAGGCGGTATACAAAACTGTCTAAATAAATAAATACCTTCACAGCCCATTACTGCTTGTAGAAGGACTCCCGCCGGGATGCCTTGTTTGGTCAGGCTGTTCTCCAACACCTGTTCCATACCTAATCAACTCCTACCTGCCATCCCTGGTAGGATGCCAGAGATCCATGAGGGGAAGTGGAGCCCTGTTCAGGGACACACAACTTCTGGGGTCTCTCCCTGGCACCTAAAGCTAGGGAGTCCCCATATGTAATGACTACATTCCTGCTTGTTCCTGGAGATAGCATAGTTACTCACCTGTAACAGATGATCTCTGGGAACAGCAGGAATTTAGTCCTCACAACCCACCCACCTCCCCTAGTAGTTGTATCTCTCTATCTCTTTCCTTTCCCTCTCTCTCTCTTTGTCTCAGCTTTAAAACTCAACTGGAGAGAGGCAGTTGGGAAAGGCGGGAAGGCAGCACTCAGGCACTGTGGGATGCTCCCAAAAGCTTTCTAATTGGACGCTGGGGAGCGTTCCCGCGCAGGCTCCGTCTGTACCGATGATACCCATATATGAGGACTAAATTCCTGCTGTTCCCGGAGATCACCTGTTATAGGTGAGTAACTATGCTTTCCAGTGTGTGTGTTTCCTAAAAAATATCTCCTACTGTATGTGTCTGCACTGTCACCATATTTGCCTGCACATCCTGGCTTCTTTTGACAGACACATTTACGGCAAAAAGTAAAGATATCCCGATCTTAGGACAGACTTCTATATTATCATGCTAGACCAGTCCAGTCAAGTGGATTGTGTTCTCCTACTAGCAGATGTGGAGAAAGAGAGAAATATCCCAGAGGCTTCTTATGATGTCATCGTGCCATTAGCAGCCAGTGCCCCTAGAGGGACACCTCAATATTTTCTCTGTCTCTAGCAGATAATGGTGTTCAGCTTGTGTTAGTGGAGGCAGCCCCAGCACCTGGAGATGGGCATGCCTTTGGATAATCAATCCTGGCTACATCTGTCGACGGATGCCAGACTATTTGGCTGAGGAGCCCATTGCGTGAACCAAATGGCTCAGAGGAACCAGGAGTTGGCATGGCCCATCAACCACCTCAAGGTAAGGGCCATTTGGTTGGCCCTATAGCACTTCCGGCCCCTAACCCAGGGCAGAGTGGTTCAGGTGTTCTCAGACAATGCCACAGCAGTGGCATATTTCATTTGACAAGGGGGCATGATGAGTGCTGGAGTGGCCTTGGAGATGACCCTTCTGTTCTCCTAGGCGGAGTAGGACCTCTTTGCTCTTTTGGCGCAACACATTGCAGTAGTCAACAGTGTGGAAGCGGATTTCCTCGGTTAAATCCTGGGGAACTGAGTCCATCAGCATTTCAACTGGTTCTGCGCTGCTGGGGTCATCCCCAGATGGATTTGATGGAGACTCTGTCCAATGCCAAAGCGAGGTAATTCTTCAGTAGCCACAGGAAAGCAGACTCCAAGGGTGTTGACGCCCTTGTTCAGTCCTGGCCAAAGCAGTGCCTCCAGTATGTGTTTCCTCCGTGGCTGCTCGTAGGGTGTATGCTATCTCCAGGAACAAGCAGGAATGTAGTCTTCACATATGGGTATCGTCGGTACCGACAGAGCCTGCGCGGGAACGCTCCCCAGCGTCCAATTAGAAAGCCTTTGGTAGAATCCCACAGTGCCTGCGTGCTGCCTTCCCGCCTTTCCCAACTGCCTCTCTTCAGTTCTTCGTTTTCCGCGGAGCCAGCAGGTCGTCGTTCCTGTCACCGCAGAAAATCTTTTCCTTATTCCTTCTTTTTTCTGGTCGCGTCTGCCTTCCTCGACGCTATACCGGTACCGCCGGTTCTTCTTTCTTTCTTTTAAAAAAAATTATATATATACTATTTTTTTCCAAACTTTTCTTTCCAGGTGCATGTGCCATTTTGGGCCTTAGGCCCAAAATTTCCTCCACTATGGAAAAACCTGCTTCGGGTTTCTAAAAATGCACCATGTGGCGGTACCATCTCCGTCACCGACACCTATGAGTGGTGTCTTAAATGTTTAGGGCCTGACCACTCCATCTCCGAGTGTATGGCTTGTGCCATGATGTCCAAGAGGGGTCGACAAAACCAAGCTGCTAAGCTCAGCGCCCTTTTTCCCTCCGATGCAGCTTCTGTGGCATCGAGGTCTTCCAGGGCTTCGTCTTTCTCCCATGGATCTCAGGTAACTAAACATAAGTCTGGCCGGGCCTCAAAGGGTAGATCTCCTTCCAAGCATCGAGATGCCTCTGGCGTTGCCCTAGAGGGTTCTGTACCGGCAAAATTGCCTCGGCTGGAGGCTTCGGCTTCCAAAGCATTATCGGGGCTCCAGATTGTTCTCGAGGCCTCGACCTCGGCAGAACTACTGGTGCCATGCTCTGGGGTACCGGCTGCTTCCTCCGGTACCGACATCCAGGCATCGGCAGCGTTGATAGACCAGAGGTTCCTGGCTATTGAACGCAGTCTGGCAGCTCTCCTTGCTGCATCGACGCCCTCGGAACCGCGTCAGACATTTCAACCGGTACTGGCACCGGTACCGGTACCGACAGCATCGGCGTCGACAAAGGTGTCTGTTGTGCCGGCACCCAGTCATGCGATGCCTTCCGTACCGATACCCCGGTACCGATTCCCCCCGGTACCGACTTCGGTCGGTACGGGTATCGGGCTCTTCAGGAGCATCCGGACAGAAGGTACATCGAATCCTCGGAGAGGTCTGTGGATTATGACAGCTCTATCGGTACCGGAATACTTATCCCGGAGGAGCGTTCCTCTCCTAAATGTAGGATGTCTCCTCCAGAAGACATCTCCTTTCAGGATTTCATCAGGGGGGCGGCTCGAGGTCTGTCCATTACTGTGACTCCTGAAACAGAGCCCAAGGCAAAGGAGTTGGAGATTTTACAATATCCCAAAGCTCCTAAGGAGGCAGCTACCTTGCCTATCCATGAGATCTTACATGATCTCATGTTGAGAATGTGGGAGACACCTCTTACCACCTCTACTCACTCTCGCAGACTGGATACCATGTATCAAGTCCCTCCTTGTCCTGGTTTCCAGAAAACTCAGCTTCCTCACCACTCTATTGTAGTGGATCAGCTATGAGAAGGATCAGGCGTGCAAAGAGGCATGCCTCTAATCCTCCAGGACGTGAGTGTAGAACTTTGGATGGTTTTGGACGTTGTACTTTCCAGGCTTCCATGCTTTCTGCCAGGATCAGTTCCTATATTTTATATATGGGAATGTTCCTTAAAAAAGTCACAGGATACTTGGAGATTTTAAGCCCTCTCCTTCCTGATGACAAGAGGCAGGATTTTCTCACACTGGTTAAACATGCCCAGGATGTTTCTAAGTTTGTCAATCGTGCAGCTTTTGACTGTTTTGCGTGCATAAGCAGAACCTCTGCCATTGCCATAGGTGCACCTAGAATTGCCTGGCTCCAGGCATCTGACTTGGAGCTCAACCGTCTCAGCAGTCTCAGCCTCCACAAGGCCTTTGACTTTCATCTAGAGAACGTAGCCTTCCTGGCCCTCAATGGACCAGAGCCTTCCACCATTCCAGGAAGGTTGTGTCACTTTGCCCCCAGATGGGGGCAGATAACAGCAGAACATTGGACACTCTCCATTATAAAAGAGGGGTACAAACTTCACTTTCTGTGCATGCCCCCTCCCACAATGGTAAGACAGTTCAATTCTCAGACCTCTCTCATCAACTTGTTAGATCAAGAGGTCACCATGCTGCTTGCCCAAGGGGCAATAGAGGAAGTACCCATTCATCAACAGGGTACAGGGTTTTACTCCCCCTATTTCCTTATCCCAACGAAAACAGGGGGACGCAGACCTATTTTGGACCTCAGAGAATTGAACAAATTCCTGTTCAAAGAGAAATTCAAGATGATTTCTCTGGGATCTATGCTGCCATACCTTCAGAGTCAGGATTGGCTTTGTTCTCTAGATCTCAAGGATGCGTACACTCATGTTCTCATCCATCCAACTCACAGAAAGTTCCTTCGGTTCCTTTTTCAAGGAAAGCACTACCAATACAGGGTGCTTCCTTTTGGCCTGGACTCAGCACCAAGGGTGTTCATGAAATGCATGGCTGTGGTAGCAGCATTTCTTCGCACTCTAGGAATATTCGTCTTCCCCTACTTAGACGACTGGCTCATTCGAGCCCCATCAGAGTCAGAGGCCAGGACTTTTCTATCTTGCACAATGCGTATCCTCCAGTATTTGGGTCTGGTCATAAACATCCCAAAATCCAGTCTAACTCCCACTCAGTCTCTGGAGTTCATAGGAGCTTTGCTGGATACCAGAGAAGCAAGGGCCTATCTTCCTCAGACCCGTTGCCTTCGCATGGTGCAGTTAGCTTCTCAAGCAGTGCTAAAATCTCATCTCACTGCCCGAGAAATGTTACAACTACTGGGCCACATGGCATCCACAGTGCATGTGGTTCCTTATGCTCGCCTCCATATGAGAGCAGCCCAGTGGACTTTATCCACTCAATGGACTCAGGCATCAGGGTGCCTGTTAGACAAAATAGCAAACACAAATCATCTTATTTTGTCCCTCCAATGGTGTTAGTCCACTCAAAACCTACTTCAACAACCCTTACCCCAGGCAACTCTCAGAACAGATGCTTCACCAATGGGTTGGGGAGCTCATCTGCAGGACCTCTCCACCCAAGGCACTTGGACTCCACAGGAGACTCGTCTACATATCAATCTCTTAGAGCTCAGAGAAATCTTCCTTGCTCTTCGAGTGTTCCACACCCTGCTCAGCTGCAAGACAGTCCTCATTCAGATGGACAATCAAGTAGCCGTGTTCTACGTGAACAAGCAGGGGCGAACAGGCTCTCAGTTGCTTTGCAACGAAGCTTTGCGACTATGGGCCCTCGCCAGAGAGCATCAGATTCATCTCCTGGCAGTGTATCTTCCAGGCATACAAAACTCTTGGGCAGACAGACTCAATCGAGTTCTGCTTCCACACGAATGGTCTCTACATCCAGACCAGGTGGCCAAGATTTTTCAAATTTGGGGAACCTCAGACATAGACCTCTTTGCAAGTCCGTTGAATGCCAAACTTCCCTGGTTCTGTTCCAGAATACCGGCTCAGGGCTTTCAGGCCAGGGATGCTTTCCCCCTTTACTGGGGTCAAGACTTCCTTTATGCCTTTCCACCCATTCCCCTAATTCCCAAAACCCTGTTCAAGCTTCAGAGAGACAGAGGCCGTATGATTCTCATAGCTCCACATTGGCCACGGCAAGTGTGGTACCCTCTGCTTCTACATCTCTCTCAAGCTCCCTCTCTGGAGTTAGGATCTGCTTCAGATCTCCTGTCACAGGAGGACGGAATTTTATGGCATCCCAATCCCCAGTCTCTGCATCTCAGAGCTTAGTTGCTGAAGGCCTAGATCTTCATGATCTTAACCTCCCTCAGCAAGTAAAGGATATCCTTTATGCTTCCAGGAAGCCCTCCACAAGACGCTCTTATGCTTTTAAGTGGAAGAGGTTTACCATATGGTGTTCGCAGAAGGGTCTTAATCCCCTTGCGGTACCTCTGGACTCATTACTGGAGTATCTCCTTCATTTATCCAATGCAGGACTTAAGACTAACTCAGTAAGAGTCCATTTGAGTGCTACTGCAGCTTCTTTCAAGCTTCTAAATGGACAACCTAGTTCCTCCCATCCTCTTATAGCAAGATTTATGAGAGGCCTTCTTCTAACTAAGCCTCCCATTAGGCCAGCACCGGTGGCATGGGACTTAAACCTGGTTCTTGGTCAACTCATGAAGCCACCTTTTGAACCCTTAGCTACTACCTCATTGAAATTCCTTTCTTGGAAAGTTATCTTTCTCATTGCAATCACATCAGCACGTCGCATCAGTGAGTTGCAGGCACTAGTGGCTGATCCACCTTATACAAGGTTTCATCATGACAAGGTAGTCCTTAGGACTCATCCACACTTTATACCAAAGGTGGTCTCGCCTTTTCATCTTAACCAAGTGGTCTACCTGCCTGTGTTCTTTCCAAGGCCTCATGCATCAAATGCAGAAAGGAATCTTCATACTTTGGACTGTAAAAGAGCTTTAGCCTTTTACTTACAAAGAACACAGCAACATAGAAAGTCCTCTCAACTCTTAGTTGCTTTTGATCCTTCTCAATTGGGATTTCCAGTCTCCAAGAGAACACTGTCCAACTGGGTTGCTCAGTGTATTTCCTTTGCCTATCAGAGTAAGAATCTTCCTCTGGAGGGCCATGTAACAGCTCACAATGTGAGAGCCATGGCAGCTTCAATGGCTCATCTGCACTCTACGTCTATCGACGACATTTGTCGAGCAGCCACTTGGGCCTCGGTTCATATCTTCACAGCCCATTACTGCTTGGACAAGGACTCCCGCCGGGATGCCTTGTTTGGTCAGGCTGTTCTTCAACACCTGTTCCATACCTAATCAACTCCTACCCACCATTGGTCAGGCTGTTCTTCAACACCTGTTCCATACCTAATCAACTCCTACCCACCATTGGTCAGGCTGTTCTTCAACACCTGTTCCATACCTAATCAACTCCTACCCACCATCCCTGGTTGGATGCCAGAGATCCATGGGGGGGAAGTGGAGCCCTTTCACAGGGACACACAACTTCTGGGATCTCTCCCTGGCATCTAAAACTAGGGAGTCCCCATATGTGAAGACTACATTCCTGCTTGTTCCTGGAGATAGCATAGCTCTTACCTGTAACAGGTGATCTCCGGGAACAGCAGGAATTTAGTCTTCACAACCCACCCCTAGGAGTTGTATCTCTCTATCTCTTCTCTTTCCCTCTCTCTCTCTTTGTCTCAGCTTTAAACTCAACTGGAGAAAGGCAGTTGGGAAAGGCGGGAAGGCAGCACGCAGGCGCTGTGGGATGCTCCCAAAAGCTTTCTAATTGGACGCTGGGGAGCGTTTCCGCACAGGCTCTGTCGGTACCGACGATACCCATTTGTGAAGACTAAATTCCTGCTGTTCCCGGAGATCACCTGTTACAGGTGAGTAACTATGCTTTTCTAGCTTTTCCATTTCTTGTCATTTGGAGAAACAAACATTTTTTCCCCCCACACTTTCACATCTCTATTCTCATTCCGTCACAGAGAAGTGCTGAAACAGTGTTGAAGAAGTAGATCACACAGGCTTAGAAAAAAATCATCAGAGCAGGAAGAGCAGCACCCTTGAGATCAATACTACCATATCAGGAGAGGAGATCAATGGCAGTGGCAAAGTGAGGGGAGTGGGGCTGGCTGGGAAGGGAGAAGGAATAGAGACTAGGATTTCATTGGGGGAAAGGGGGGGAAGGAAAGCAATAGGGAGTTTTAAAAATACTTGCTTTCCAATTTTATGGTGATACATGAGATTGAGGGAGTTGGGGGAATGCTCAATTTCTGGGAGATACCCCTCAATCATCATTCTTATGGGTCAACCCTGTAGCAAGTACATATCATTGCCGTAGACTTTCTGTGCAGAAGAAAGACCTAGCAATCTACGAGTACGTTCAACTGCACCTTATCAGGAAAAAACCCAGGGGGTGGCCACTTCATGGGCCACAGGATCGCTGAAAGTAGACATTGAGTCAGCGGCACTCAACAAGAGTAATATGTTGCAGGCATCTTAACTTTCTCATATATATTTTTAGGTGCAATGTGCTTCAGCAATAGTGCCTTTTGGGGGGAGTTTCTCTATCTGCCTGTTTGTTTGTATATCTGTTTGCACATGCACTAGCAAATAGATGCATAGGCCTCCACTTTTGGCAGAGGAGGAATGTGAGACAATCATGACTCATAGGGGACGAGGTTCCACTACTAAACAAAGAGCAGAGACAGTGGAGGAAGAAAAATGAATAAGGAATGTGTGGCTAGGAGACCAAACCCCACCATTCACAGGAAAATCTAAGCTGACCAGAGAAGTGAGCAGGAGTTGCAGGAAGTGGGGGAAACCAAGTTCATGCACTCCCCCCCCCCCCCCCTTCTGAAGGAGGTGCAAGTTGGTAGGAGCAGTGAGGGTCAGGGAAGCCAAGCCCTGATACATACCTCCCTCCTTCAAAGGGAGGTACTGAATTAGAGGCACAGGAAGTGGGGAAGCCAAGCCATCTCTCCTCTCAAAAGGAGGTGCTGAGCTGGTAGGGGACAGTAAGCAGGAGTCATGGGAGTTGGGGGACCAAGGACTAGCTTCCAAATGAGGAGTTGAGCTGTGGGCATCAAGGAAGAAACATGCAGCCGAATAATTGGGACCCGTCTCCCCTCTAGCACTGGAAAAGAAGTTCCCCTGAATCATGGTGCTGAACAGCCGATCTGGTGAGAAGGTTGGTGAAGAGATGGTGAGGAGAATAGGGAGAGGAAGAATGGAAAAGGGAGGAGGGGAACTGGGAGAGTGGCAAGAAAGGAAAAAAAAAGAATTCATGGGTTGGTGACCTGGAAGGGAGGGTGAATACTGTGAGAGAGAGAAACCCACAACACGCAAGTATAACTCATACCCACCTACAGTTGTGATCAACATTATTGGCACCCTTGCAGTTCAACCTCTTAATGTCCAATATCTCCTATAAGAGAAAAGTGGCCAGTGAAATGGCTTTGCACTATATATGCACACATATTTGACACACAAAAGAATCAAAATAAGACCAATTAAAAAAGGAAATAGTATAAAAACTGGGACATTGCCAGGACATTATTGGCACCCTTATAAACCATTCAAATCAGTTTGAACAGAAGAACCACATTCTCACTGTAGTAAAATTAGATGCACCTGTGATAAATTGTCAGTACTTACATGAATCAACAAGCGAATGATGGCTCTAATGTTTTAAAGGCCACATTCACTCCCTATTCCATTTTCACAATGGTGAAGACAAGAGAGTTGTCTGAGACTGTTTGAAGTTTGATGATAATGGCTTTTCTAAGGGGTATGAGGCCATCTCCAAAGATCTTGGGGATTCCTGGGTCTACAGTTTGCAATGATATTAAGAGGATTGCTGCTCATGGACCTGTCAAGAACCTCTCAGGATGTAGTGGGAAGAGGAAAATTAATCCAGAAAGTCTTTGAAGGTTAATGCAAACTCTTGGAAAAACACCACATACAACATCCAAAGAGCTCTAGGCTGACCTGGAGCAATCTGGAGCAGTGGTTTCAACTTGCACCATACTCAGCGCACTAAACAAGGACTTCATAGGTGAGGGCCAAGGAGTTACCCACTGCTCAAAGACAGACATAAAAAGGCATGCCTGATCTTTGCCCAAGCCCACCTTGTGAAACTGCATTACTTCCGGGAAAATGTTCTGTGTGTTGTTGTTGTTAAGTGCCGTCGAATCGGAGTCGACTCATGGCGACCCTCTGGATAGCTATCCTAAATTGTGTTCGGTCTTCAGTCAGGCGGCTCATTGACGACAGACTGGTACCCGTAGCTGCTGTTATTGTAGCGATCCATCTCATTGCTGGCCTTCCTCTTTTGCGTTGACCTTCTATCTTGCCAAGCATGATGTCTTTCTCTAATGATCTCTCTCTTCGCATGATGTGTCCGAAGTATGAAAGTCGAAGTCTTGTCATCTGAGCTTCTAAAGAAAGCTTAGGTTTGATCTCCTCTAGTACCGACTTGTTTGTTCTTCGGGCAGTCCATGGTATACACAGTATTCGCCGCCAGCACCATAATTCAAAGGCATCAATTTTCTTCCTGTCTGTCTTTTTCACTGTCCAGCTTTCACATCCATATGATGTTATTGAAAATACCATGGCTTGAACAAGTCGAATCTTTGTATGGAGAGACACATCTCTGCTCTTGAGAATCTTATCTAGGTCTTTCATAGCCATTCTGCCAAGAGCAATGCGTCGTCTGATTTCTTGACTGCTTGTTGCTTCTTTATTGATAGTTGATCCAAGTAGGTTAAAGTTGTTCACGATTTCAATTTCTTCTCCTTCAAACGATGAACCTGTTGATTATGCCAGTTGTCATGATCTTTGTCTTCTTTACATTAAGGTGCAGGCCCATTTTGAGACTATGTTCTTTGATTGTGAGAAGCAAATGTTTCAGATCATCTTCGCTTTCAGCCAGTAATGTGGTATCATCAGCATAGCGAAGGTTGTTGATGAGTCTTCCACCAATCTTCACACCTCTGTTGTCTTCATACAGTCCTGCTTCTCTGATGATTTGTTCTGCATATAAATTAAACAGGTAGGGGGAAAGTATGCAGCCTTGTCTTACACCTTTGCTTATTTTAAACCATTCTGTTTCTCCTTGTTCCGTTCGAACTGTTGCTTCTTGATCAATGTACAGATTACGCAAGAGAACGATCAGGTGTTCTGGTATACCCATGCTTCTTAATGTGGCCCAGAGTTTCTCATGGTTTACACAGTCAAAAGCCTTGCTATAGTCGATAAAGCACAAATAGATATCGTTTTGGTATTCTTTAGTCTTTTCAAGGATCCATCTCACATCCGCAATGATGTCTCTCGTTCCTCGCCCTTTCCTGAACCCTGCTTGCACTTCAGGTAGTTCTTGTTCTAGGTATGGCTGTAGTCTCTTTTGAATAATCTTCAGTAGAATCTTGCTGGCATGTGGGATCAGAGCGATTGTGCGATAATTTCCACAGTCAGTTGGATCACCTTTCTTTAGTATTGGTATAAACACAGATCTTTTCCAGTCAGTTGGCCATGATGTTGTCTTCCATATTTCTTGGCAGAGCCTTGTAAGTATGGTAACAGCTGCATCAGATTGCTGCAATACTTCTATGGGAATGCTATCAATGCCTGGTGCTTTGTTCTTTGATAAGGCTTTCAATGCTGCTTCAACTTCTTCTTTCATCACCAATGGTTCCTGATCATAAGGTATAGGTTGAAACGGCTGTTGGTCCACTTGATCTTTATCATATAAAAGCTCTGTATATTCCTTCCACCTTTTCTTGATCTTCTCAGCATCATTCAGCATCATTCAACATCATTCTGTGAGATGAAACCAAACTTGAGCTCTTTGGCAAGGCAGACTAGTGCTACATTTACAGGTGAAGAAATGAAGCTTATAAGGAAAAAAATACCCTTCCTACAGTTAGATATGGTGGAGATTCCATAATGTTGTGGGGCTGTTTTTCTGCCTCGGGAACTGGAGGCCTGGAATATATTAAAGGAATTGTGAAATCCAGAGGACTACCAAGATATTTTGGAACGAAATGTGCTACCTAGTGTCAGAAAGCTAGGTCTAGGTCGAAGATCATGGGTCCTCCAGCAGACCAGTGACCCAAAACATACATCCAGAAGTACAATAGAATGGTTGGTTAAAAAGGAATAAATGGATTGTTTAAAACTGGCCAGCAGCTCAATCTCTCTTGGGGAGAGAATATACAAATAATCCATCCATATATCTAGAAAAACATCCCACCTCATTCTGTACTCCCAAGCCCATTCTCTATCCCTTCAGTCAAAGCTGGTACAGAGTGTTTCTCTATTGTCAGTAGGAGGGCTACTGAGCTCCCATTCAGTTTTGCAATAACCTTTTTCCCAATTAACCATACGCACTGAGCCCGTAATTTTTTCCCCATCCCCAGGCTGGCATGTTCAGGACACTGATCAAATCAGTGCCGCATAACTCATTATATTGTTGCATAAAGCAGACTGTATTTATTCATCATGTCTCCTTGTTAAGGAACTGGTTATTTATACCCTATTTTACCTGTTATACCTGCTTAATGCATACCCAAGTTTAATTTTCCTGTTTAATGTATACCCAAGTTATTATACCTGTTTCACTGTAAGCACAAATCACGAAATTGAGATGTGCAACTCTTATGTTCATTGTAAACTGCACTGATGTCGAATAGCGCGGTATAAAAGAGACTGCAAATAAATAAAAATAAATAAATAAAATAAAATCCCTCTAGACTGATCCTCAAACCAAGTTCCCAATACCCTGGACAGAAAATTGTGTATTTGGGGTGGGGTTTTTTTGGTTTTTTTTAGTGCCATCAAGTCAGTTCTGACTCCTGGCAACCCAGCTACCTCTGGGTTTTCTTGGCAATGTATCACTGGAAGTAGATTGCCAGGCCTGTTCTTCCAAGGCAATGGAGGGTAAAGTGACTTGTTCAAGGTCACAAGGAGTGCCAGTGAGAATCAAACCCTTGATCTTCTGGGTACTAGACAGTTGCTCTAACCACTAGAAGGAGCATATCTGAGGATATCCCCAAAACACATGGCCCAACACTTCCCTCTCCTCCCTGCACTTGGCACATTCCGCAGATGTTGCACAGCCAGCACGGAAAGCCTGCACTGGTGAAGAATAAGTCCTGCATATGATCCTATATTGCATATCCTTTACCATCAACTGGAGTATACAGATCAAAGCTCCTAGATTGGGATCTCTGGCTTAGCGCCATGCATATTCCTGATATAACTTTTATTATTGAAATCTGACTTTCCAAAGTGGACAATGTATTTTCAAAGCAACTAAGGAATGCCAACTATGATGTGTATCACACACCCTGAATAAATAAAAATGGTGTAGGAGTTCTTATCATAAATAAGACACTAAATGCATTGCCAACTATTGCTAATATTGTTTCTGATATAGATATGTTGATCATAGAAAATACACTAGCTGAAAAAATTGTAGATACACCTGTAAAATTTGAGCTCTCCGCGATATCTGTCTTACTTACGTTAATTAAGTATTCTCTATATTAGACACTCTATGCAGATTGTTGCCATAACATTTGGGAACATATTACAAATGAATATCATCAACATTTATCAGAAAAAAATTTGATTTGGAGTCAGACAAGGTAATTGATGTCTTCTCAGGAAAATGATATTTTTCATGAAACTGTTGATCCACTTTAAGCAGGTTTTATGCAGAATCTCATGTATAAGCTGACTCTTCAGATAATGTGTGCTATACTGCCAGGTGTATACAAGCTGTATCAAAGTCATATTTGTGCTTTTGTTATTTTTGCAAATTTATTTTATTTATTAGCAAAAATATTAAAAAAACAAAAAAAACAAATGCTTAATAAAAAGTTTCCAATTTGGAATATGTTGTTGTATTTTGTAGATTAATGATGGCAGCAACAAAGAGGGTTGACTGGTCTCCTAAAAAGAGAGCAGCAGCCATTACTTTGAGAAATGAGGGGTACAGCTTTTGTGAAATCGCTCAGAAGATGGGCCATGGAGTGACAGCATCTGGTTTACAAAAGTCGTGTGCTCGCTTCAAAGTCACTGAAAGTGTTGCAACTCAGAAGGGAAGAGGAAGGAAAAAGTCTACAACTCCAA
The DNA here is from genome assembly GCA_033557465.1 of Ichthyophis bannanicus. Taxonomy (NCBI): domain Eukaryota; kingdom Metazoa; phylum Chordata; class Amphibia; order Gymnophiona; family Ichthyophiidae; genus Ichthyophis; species Ichthyophis bannanicus. Next base: position 703,715,901 of record CM066032.1, read on the forward strand.
AAACTGACAGAATGATTGTTAGGCTGGCTTTAAAAAATCGTAAATCATCTGCCAAGGACATCAATCAGGAACTTATGGATCTTGGTGTGTCCGTTACTGATCGAACTGTTCGAAACAGGCAACTCAACGCCAGTCTGAAGGCAAGAATTCCAAGAAAGAAACCTTTGGCAACAATCTGCATAGAGTATCTAATATATAGAATACTTAATTAACGTAAGTAAGACAGATTATTATCGTGGAGAGCTCAAATTTTACAGGTGTATCCACAATTTTTTCCGCTAGTGTAGGTGCATGGCCGCCTATCTCTTCTGTAGACCCCCAACCTCTGATCCCAACGGCCTTACAAATATATTAGAAACTGTACTATTTCAAGTAAGGGAAAGGTAATCCTGTTGGGTGATTTTAACCTAACCTCACTACAACAGGCACAAGCCTCCTCTTTTCTAGATGCTATGGAAGATCTCCACTATAGACAAATAATAAAGGTACCAACCCATAAAATAGGGAATACACAGTCCTTCCACAGGATATATATATATGCAGTCTAACTGCCCACAAATAACTCCAGTTCCCTGGTCAGACCATCATCTAATTGAATTCTTCATCTCGGCAGAACATTACATTGACCAATCAAGCAAACACCTGACAAAATAATACCCCAAATTTAAATTTTTTGAAAAAGATTCCTTCGCTGAAGACCTCCTAGATAACATTGATACAAACATAAAAGATATTGATGAGCTGCTACAAAACTGGAACACTTAGCATTTCAAAGATTACATCTGAACCTCAACCACGACACAGTATAAGGCAGAATACCTCAAAACCATGGTACACACAATTGCTACAAAGACATCTGAGGAAATTAGAACTTATCTGGCGCACAGCAAAAAACAGAAAATAGTTCTGCCATGTAATTTGCTCTATGAATATACCGTCAACATATAGACAACATAAAGAAAAAAGATCATACAAAACTCTTTATGAAATCTCTAAACAAACCAAGGGAGCCGTTTGCTAAAGTAAAATCATTAACAAACCAACCAAAAGACATCACTGAATCGCAAGCCGCCATCTCACAGGTTCTTGCAGACCATGACATGATGAAACTAAACTCCCCGAATGACCCCACCTCCCAGCCCTCTCTTAACATGGTAACTTAACACAGAAATTTGGCCAGAGTTCCATCAGTGAACTCTTGAACCACTCAAAAAGATCCTCTCAAATATGAACAACTCCAGCATTGATCCATGCCCTGCAGCCTGGATTAAAGCCGCCCGTGATGAACTAGCATCCATCATTCTAATGATGGTCAACTTGTCCCTCACCCATGAGCAAATGCCTAGAGCCCTTAAAAAGACTATTATACACCCCATACTAAAACAAAAACACTTGACAAAAAATGCCCCTTATCCTACAGACTGATTTCCAGTCTGCCATTCCTGGCCAAAATCATTGAGAAAATCGTCCATAATCAACTCCATGACCATACTGAACAGCATGCTTCTCTAGATAACCATCAATATGGTTTAGGCCATTCTGCAGTATAGAAACATTGTTACTAGTATTATTCAGCAACCTCATAAAAGGAATAGACAATTCCAATCAGGCATTCATATTAATATTTCTTGATCTTGCAACAGCCTGATTCTGTTAATCATAGCTTACTAATTCAAAGACTCAACAAATTGGCTTATAAGGCACTACATTAAAATGGTTTACATCATACCTAACAGACGGTGCACAACAAGTTAGAATAGATCAGAACTGTTCTAACACCTATAATAAAAAAAAAAGTCTTCCTTAAGGATCAGCCCTATCTGCTCTATTGTTTAATATATATATATCCAACCACTATGCCAAATAATAAAAAAAATTCCAAGTAGGATATGCCATCTACGCTGATAACATAATGCTATACTTCCCATTTAACACATCAAAACCAATCCTGGAACTCATTATAACATGCTTCAACAAAATTGCTCAATGGTTGAAATCTCACTGTCTTAATATAAGCTATAAAAAACAGATGTATTATGCATTACTAGAGATCAAAACGTCTCACCACCCACCACCATTGATGTTAATGAAGCGACGCTTGGAATTAAAGAAGAGGTAAATACCTGGGAATCACAATTGACAAAACCCTCGGTTTTAAATCCCTATTAAACTCGCCACAAGGGCCATATATAATAAAATTAGAATGATACAGCATCTGAAAGCTCTACTGCAAAATAACAAATTTAGAACAGTATAACAGGCCATGATATTCCCACACATAGACTACTGTAATAGTCTACTACACTGACTACCTAAACAAATCTTACAGAGCCTCCAAATGACCCAACATATGGCTGCATGCATTATCTACAATTCACACCAATCGGAACACATTACACCAATACTATATGCGCTTCACTGGTTACCTATTGTGATAAGGAAGCTTATCATAGCTCAGGAAGGAGCTATAGAAAAGGTGAAGTGACTCTGAACAAGCAACCTGTCAGTTCTGGTAGAAATAAGAAAACAGAATTTTCCCATAAAAGACTACCAGTCCCAGAATGCACCAGGTTTCCAACAGCCATTAGAGGAGCTGAAGTGGGGAAACGTGTGTTCAATCAGGAGGGCTATGAGGTAATCCCTAAGCACTCATCTCAAAGGGCAGGGCCTGATTCAGCACAGCTGCGCTGTGTTAGGGAGGAGCACTCATCCAAGCAGAATAAGAGTAGAGTTTATTCTACAGATGACCATCTTCATGATCACCTTGGATATCCAGAGAATTATCCTCAGTTTCATCTGAAGGATCATCAGAAGCAGAAGCCAAACCGGACGGACAGAGAGGGAAAGAGACCCTTTGGAAGAAGGAAGAGAAAAGCCTTTGAGAGGTCTAGAAGAGTCCAAAGCAGTACGTATACTGGGAGGTATTCCAAGGGCCAGCATACACCATTGGACTGGGGAAAGCCAGAGGAATGGTGCTGCAGAGCTAGGAATCACCAGAGGCTACCTGTGAGGGAGACGGCTGCACGTGGAAGGGACCCTAAGACCTGTGCCAGAAGGTATGTGAAGAGAGATCCAGTGTCCAGGGATCTGGATTGGAAGGCTGGACATAAGAACTGGACTACATACTGGCCAGGCTATATAGAGAGGAACTCTAGCAGCAATGGAAGCTCAGGTATGAACACTGATCTATGCCCTAGCTATAACCTTGAAAGACAGCAGGGAAACAAGTATTCTCCTGAAAATGCTCCATTGAGAGATTCATCTGTGCCAATCCATGATATTGAACCCATGCTTGTTGAACAAGGGGGAATAATAGCAGATGAGGATCCTGTTTATATGGACTGCTCTCTATCTAAACTCCGTTGGTAACTTTCTGTTATAAAGTACAGCAACCATCACAAAGAAATACAAATTTGTTCTTTAATCTACTCAGAAAAGCTCCTGAAGCAGGATTTGACCCACACAGTAGAAAGCAAGCCAGCTAAGGGGTTTCAGCTGGATAACTGCTAGCAATTAAGCCTTACCTAATTGCTTGTGAGCTAGGAGAGAATCACTTCTGTATCTATGTGGGAAGTAATCAGAAGTTAACCTGAAAAGAACAGTTTGTTTCTTGCTTTGTGGCTTTTCATTTGTTGTTTTCCTGATTTTGACTTTGTTTTTCCAAGTTAACACTGAAAGCAAGTAACCTAATTTATGTGCTACCAAGCATATCTGTGTTGGGAGAAATAACCCCATAAATAAATATCTTATTGGCTTTACCCAAGAGCACAACTAAATTATTGTCAGCAGCTGTGTCTGGTGTGAATGAACTACATTGCCCACAATACCTTGCAAATCATATAGAAATATGCACCTGCCAAGAGTGTGAAGATTCTCACCCAGGCAGCCGTCTGACACTATTCATAGCAGAATAAAATACAAGAGAATTATGACCACTTTTAAAATTATCAAAAACATAGCTCCCTCAACCCTATCACATTTAATTAGGATAATGCCTAATGATTGCCAACGATGAGTTTGTATGATAAATACATTAATAATACCAGCTGATTACCGCAAAACGAAACACACCAGTAAGAGGGCTTTTGAATACTTATTCCCATCCTTATGGAACACATTGCCAGTTAGACTTAGATCTATAACCGTTTTGTCTTCCTTCCGGACCAAACTCAAAATGTTTCTCTTCATTGAGCACTTTGGCATTAATGAGGAAAATTATAAACAGTGACCCAACATAAAAACCAGAAACCTTTTCAACAGTAGCGCATTGATCCTTCTCCCTCCGCCTCCCCCCCTTCCCTCCCCCCCCCACACTGCTTTAATCTGTAGCTGTCGATATCCAGTGGGGTCCAAAGAGAGCTTCTCATACGTAGTACCAAGTGCTCAAGAGTGCTGTAGTCTGGTCTAGCATTAAGACAAGTGCTTAAGTTATGTAGCAGAGTTGTTGAGACAAGTTGTGTTGGCAATGTTTGTACTGCAGTTTGTCTTTGTTCATTTATGTTTATCTTTAATGTGTATAATATTAAGTGCACTGGGAATATGTTTACAATATTAAGCATACTAAGATAGACCCAATGGTATTTGTGGGAGCTTTTTGGATCACTATGTTATGGTGTTGATCTGTGGCCAAGATTCATAAGCCAAGATCAAAAGACCCTGTGGTACTGAGATCCTTTTTCTCCCTTTATCAATATTGTTTGTTAATAATGTTTCTGACATAGTTTAATTAGATAGGATGAAGTACAGTTGGTTACACATACACATGTGGCCAGGACTACTTCAGGCAGATCCATTTCATAAAAGCCCCTTCAATGAGTCCTCTTTTCTAACCTTTAAGCTGCTGCCCTGTCTGTCAGACTCCTCTCCTCTCCAGTCACTCCCACAACTCAATATGCTCATTCAGATACCATCTTCCCAACCCATCACAGCCAGTACCCCAAACCAACAATCATCCATTTACCGTGCTCTGCCCAAACCCTTTTCTCCACCCATTGCTGTGTATAGCCTCTATCTCCCTCCAACTAAAATGAACCCACAATAACAACTCAAGAAGACTGGGTCACTAGTTGACATTCTCCATATATCCAACAATAGGTTGTACTACAAGCCTGCTCACCAGCATTTTGAAGTGAAAGCACGAAAATAGGGAGACTATCAAGATCACAGTCATTATCAACTAGCAGTACCTTTAATTTCACATACTCACCCCATTCATGCTCTCCACACCACCCCCCTACTCTCATACTCCCCAGACATCACCATCAAAAAGTAGAAAGACTAGGGGACATGCAATGAAGCTACACTGTAACCCGTTTAAGACTAATGAGTGAAAAAAATATTTTCTCTTAACACGTAATCAAACTCTGGAATTCGTTACCAGAGGATGTTGTAAAAGCTGTTAGTGTAGCTGGGTTTAAAAAAGGTTTGGACAAGTTCCTGGAGGAAAGGTCAATAAACCATTATTAAAGAGGACCCAGGTAATCCACTGCTTGCCCCAGTACAAGCATTATGGAATCTGTGTTTCTTTTTGGGAAACTGAGTACTTGTGACCTGGATTGGCCATTGTTGGAAACAGGATACTGGGCTTGATGGACCTAGGTCTGACCTAGTATGGCTTTATGTTCTTAAGCATAAAATCATAATTAGCACATAATTTAAGCATGGTATATCTCCAACATGAATCGCACAACCCAACAGGCTTATTGCAGCTTATTATGAGGGCACTAACGTTCAAGCCTGGTCATCTTCAACATCTTCGTTAGTGATATTGCGGAAGGGCTGTCGGGTTTGACTCTGTTGATGATACCAAAAGTGCAGAGGGTGACTATTAAAATAGTTAGTGATCTTCGTCATAAAGCATATGAGAACAGACTTAAGGACCTTAATATGTATACTTTAGAGGAAGGCGGGACAGAGGTGATATGACTAAGACGTTTAAATACCTCCGTGGCATAAATGCACAGGAGAGTCTCTTTCAATTGAAGGCAAGCTCTACTACAAGGGACATAGAATGAGGGTGAAAGGGGATTGACTCAGGAGTAATATGCGGAAATATTTCTTTAAGGAAAGAGTGGTAGATGTGTGGAATAGTCTCCCAGTGGAGGTGGTAGTGATGAGGACAGTATCTAAATTCAAAAAAGCATGGGAAAAACACAGAGGTTCTCTAAAGGAAATAAGGGGGCTCTTGTAGTGGTTGATATGGAAAGGCAGACTAGATAGGCCATGTGGTCTTTTTCTGCTGTCATGTTTCTGTGTTTATCCTGGAATGACGTACGTGCTGCATTCTTTTAATCCAGGACGTTAGTCTCATTATCTACACTTATCCTTAAAGCAGATGATTGGCAGTGAATTAGTAAACTTGGAATTGTTTGATTCTGGAAGTCCTAAATTCTGATTTTGAGGGCTTTGACATAATTATATTGGTAGGCTCTTAAACTGCACCAGCTCTTATATGGGAGCAAAGTCTGTCAAGAATATTTTTTATCTGTCTCTATCTGCTGGTAGAAGATAACCCATTTATTTGGACTGGTCTAGTAAGACTATAGAAAAGGAAATTTAACAGGCAGATTTAAATTTTACCTTGTTGCAGCTACCTCTGCAGTATTCCACCGTCTCTTATAGTATATGCACCTATCTCCAGGAACAAGCAGGAAGTCTGTCTTCACATATGGGTGACGTCAGCACCAACGGAGCCCGGCGCGGGAACACTCCCTAGCATCCAGTAGGAATGCTTTTGGAAGCATTCCTCTATGCATGCATAGCTGCTTTCCCTCCTGGTCTCTTCAGTTGTCTTTTTTCCATTGAGCCATCGGGACCTTGTCCCTGTCAGTCGCGTCTAGAGACTTCAATCATTTTTTTCGCTAGTACCATCAAAGTACTTAGGTTGTCATCCTGTCAACCGACTCGATTCCTGTTCCCACCCCCCTCCTTTTTTTTTAAATTTTACATAATTTTTATTTTATTTACAGTTTTCTCACAAACTTTGTTTGAGGCCTACAGCCTCATCGGACACCACTGCCGAGTTTGATTTTGCCTCCCTATTATTCCTAATGTGGAGAAGCCCCGGAATGGTTTCAAAAGATACTCCAAGTGTTCCAGCACATTTTCTATCACTGATGAGCATTCTTGGTAACTAAAGTGTTTAGGGACAGACCACGATGTCAATTCTTGCCCATCCTGTCACCACATGACTTCTTGAGGTAGAAAGATCCAACCCCTCCAACGCCTCCTGCTGCCTCAATCACACTCCTCCCTCTCCTTTGAGGTTCACTCCATTTGCCTCTTCACACCACTCCCCCTCCGTGTAACTGTTATCTATCGCCGCCCCCCCCCTCCCCCCGACAAACCAAAATCAACCTTCCTTACCGACTTTGACTCCTGGCTTTCCGTCTTTCTAGACCCCTCCTCCCCCACTCTTATTCTTGGCGACTTTAACATTCACGTCGACAACCCCTCCGATCCCCATGCTTTAAAGCTCCTCACCCTCACTTCCTCATTTAACCTCCAACTTTGCTCCACTGCCCCACTCACCTGCACAGCCATTGCCTTGACCTGATACTGTACTCTAACTCTTCTCCCTTAAACTTCCACAACTCAATCCTTCCCTCATCTGACCATCACCTTTTAACCTTCAATCTTCAGCTTCCGCTGTCCCAACCCCGTCCCGTCTCCTCCGACCTATTTCGAAACCTTCATAATATTGATCCCTTGACACTCTCCTCCACCATCTCTCCGTCTATTTCCTCCATTTTATCCTCCAAATCTGTCGACGAGGCAATAGCCTCTTATAATGCTGTACTACTCTCGGCTCTTGACACTCTTGCCCTGCCCACCCCTCTTCCCGTTAAACGTTCTACTCCTCAGCCCTGGCTTTCATCTACAACTCGCTATTTACGCATCTGTACCTGCTCTGCTGGAACGTGCCTGGACCAAATCCCGCTCCCCTGAAGACCTTCTACATTTCAGATTCATGCTTGACACCTTCCAGTCAGCCATAGCACTTCCCAAACAAAACTACTTCATCCATCTGACTAACTCCCTAGCCTCTGATCCTCGCCGCCTCTTTAATACCCTCAATTCTCTCCTCAAGGTGCCCCCGCCCCAAGTCCCGCCCTCACTTTCTGCCCAAACCCTTGCCAACTACTTCCATGACAAAATCCAAAAGATTACCCTCCAATTCCCCACACCCTCATCTACCTCCCCCTCTCCCCAATTCCCTCCCCCCATCCTGACTTCCTTTGCTACCCTCTCCTCCTTCCCCACGATCTCTGGAGGAAACTGCACTACTTCTTTCCTCCTCCAAACCTACCACCTGTTCCTCTGACCCTATCCCCACCCATCTTCTACACCCCATCTCCCCCACCGTTATCCCCTCCATCTCTCATGTTCTCAACCTATCACTCTCCACTGCAACCATCCCCATTGACTTCAAACATGCCGTTGTCATACCTCTCGTCAAGAAACCCTCACTCGATCCCACCTGTCCTTCTAATTATCGGCCCATCTCCCTCCTTCCCTTCATATCTAAACTTCTAGAACGAGCTGTCCACCGATGCTGCCTCAACTTCCTCACCTCCCAGGCCCTCCTGGACCCACTACAATCCGGCTTCTGTCCCCTACACTCCACCGAAACGGCTCTTACAAAAGTCTCCAGTGACTTGTTGCTCGCTAAATCTAAGGGCCTCTACTCTGTTCTCATCCTTCTCGACCTCTCCGCTGCCTTTGACAATGTTAACCACAATCTTCTCCTCTCCACCCTCTCCTCATTGGGTTTCAAGGACTCCGTATTATCCTGGTTCTCCTCCTACCTCTCCCATCGCTCCTTTAGTGTATGCTCTGGCGGCTTCTCCTCTCCCACCCCGCTCCATGTTTGTGTACCCCAGGGATCCATCTTGGGCCCCCTCCTTTTCTCTCTCTCAATACCCAATCCCTTGGCGCGCTTATCTCCTCCCATGGCTTTCAGTACCATCTCTATGCCGACGACTCCCAAATCTACCTCTCTACACCTAATATCTCTCCAGCAATCCAAACCAAGATCTCTGCCTGCCTTTCTGACATTGCCGTCTGGATGTCTCATCGCCGCCTGAAATTGAACATGGCCAAGACTGAACTCCTCCTCTTCCCCCCTAACTCTTCTCCTCCTCTTCCCCCTTTCTCAGTCTCCGTGGATGGATCTATGATCCATCCTGTTCCCTTGGCCCGCAATCTGGGGGTCATCTTTGACACCTCTCTCTCCTTCTCCACACATATCCAGCATGTTGCTTCTTTCTCTACAACATTAGCATAATCCGCCCTTTCCTGTTGGAACACACCACCAAAACGCTTATCCACTCCTTAATCTCCTCTCGCCTCGACTACTGTAACCTGCTCCTTGCTGGTCTTCCCGTGAGCCATCTCCTCCCCCTTCAATCCATACAAAATGATGCTGCTTGACTAATCTTCCGCCAGTCCCGCCACGCCCACATTACTCCTCTTCTCAAGTTGCTTCATTGGCTCCCCATCCAATTCCGCATCCAATTCAAACTTCTCCTACTCACCTATAGGTGCATTCATTCTGTGGCCCCTCAATACCACTCATCTCTTAATCTCTCCCCACATCCCAGCTCGGGAACTTCGCTCCGCTAACAAATTACTTCTGTCTAGGCTTTTCACTCGTACCACTAACTCCCGACTTTGCTCCTTTCACCTTGCTGCACCCTATGCCTGGAACAGCTTACCTGTGTCTATACGTCAGGCACCCTCCCTAGCCCTCTTCAAATCCAGGTTAAAAACCCATCTCTTCACCATCGCATTCAGATCCTGACTTCTATCTCTCATCTTAACCTAACCCCATCATTCTCAGGACCAAACTATAAAACCCATCGAATTAATTAATGTCTGTACTGTCTTGACTAGATTGTAAGCTTAGACGAGCAGGGACTGTCTCTTGTATGTATGTCTGTACAACGCTGCGTTCGTGGCACTATATAAGTGTTTAATAGTAGTAGTAATAGTAGGACAAACAGAAGACTAAGCTGTTTCCCACAGACTTAGTTCCTTCGGTGTAGTCGGGAGTGTTGACTCCTTCAGAATCTTTCCATGCATCCAAGTTCTCACCAGCAAAGAAAAAGCATTGCTCAGAGTCACCAGTGCTTTTGAAAAAAAGACATCGACCTCTGCATCGATGTCCTCTACTTCCAAGTCGGTGTCTGCTTTGGACACTGAGCATCTGCATCGGCACAGTCATTCATTGCATTCCGATGCAGACCGTACATCGCAGCAACCCCGGCAGGAGATATCACCCTCCAAAGCCATACAGGGGTTTGGGGATGCCCCCAAGGTCCATTCCTCGGTGGAGCCCCCGATACCGGCATCGGAAGTTGTGGCCCACACAGTTGTGTCTAGAGCCACTCCTCCCCCCCCCCCCCCCTGGTAATGTCATTGGATGACCGTGTCATCGCCATCGAGTGCAGCATCGCAAAGCTCTTAGCTGCAATAACGGCGATGCCATCGAGTGCTTCGCAGCTGGCACTGGTTCCACCGAAGCTGACGATGGCCACAAAGTTCGGCACGCTTACGCAGGCATTCCTTGCCTCACATAGCTCCACGGAGCAGCCAATACCAAGGCCATTGGCATCACTGTGTCCAATAAACTTTACACGAAACAGCAAAGGTATCAAACATCTCATAAGGATTATTTTGTCTTCCTTCCAGACTCTGATTCTGAAGAGGCCTCCGAAGTGGAATCCACCGATTCAGATACACATAGAGAGGTACCGTCGGATCCATCGCCTCCTTTGATCGTCGACGTTCGCCGCCCGAGGACATGTCCTTTCAATATTTTATTAAGGACATGGCAAAACTCTCGATGTTTCAGTGGCTAAGGAAATGGAACCGATAGCTGAGGAGCTCTATATTCTCCAATACTGAAGGAAACTGCTACTCTCCTGGTACATATCATCTTAAAGAATCTAATGGCTTGGATGTGGAAGGCCCCCATGTCAACCCCTGCGATGAGTAAGAGGCTCAATACCCTTTATAGGGTCCCTCCTTCCCCAGGTTTCCAGAAGCCACAACTCCCCCACCACTCCATGGTTGTGGAGTCTGCCATTAGAAGAATAAAAAGCCAGAAAAATCACTCCTCAGTACCCCCTGGGAGAGCAGCCAGGACCCCTGGATGCATTTGGAAGGAAGGCATTCCTAGCTATCATGTTAGCCTCTAGGTTAGACGTCTATATACGGACATGTTTCGCAAAGATGTCTGAGAGACTTGTCAAAGTTACAACCCTGCTGCCCCCTGACAAACAAGCAGCTCATCAGGTCTTGACAACACATGCCCAGAATACATCAAAGTTTTTTTAACAAGAGCAGCATTTGATGCATTTGAGGCTAATAGCAAATCTGCTGCAGCTAGGAGAATCGCATGGCTCCAAGCATCTGACTTGGAACAGTGGGTCCAGGACAAGTTAATCAGCATACCCTGTAATGGTGAAAACCTCTTTGGTCAGAAGTGGAGGGAGAAGGCCGATGAGATGGAAACTGATGACCTCACCATGAATAGACTTTCAAGGAAGACAGCAGACTCTCTTCTAAGAAGACTACAACTAAGAAACCTTTCTTCCCTAAGAACACAGAAGACAGCAGGGCCAGAAACAGGTCAGGAAACCTAAGATGTCCAAACCACAACCTGCAGCTATTAATCAACCTCCTCAGAGTTTTTGACTGCTTCAGAAAGAGCATGGCCAATTCTTCCATAATCTTTCCTCTTCCTCTTATGATCCCAGGAAGATTTGTGCATTTTGCACCACATTGAATCAACATCACTTCCAAGCCCTGGACTTTACATCTAGTCAGTCAGGGCCTACAACTGAAAAACCAGGATTTCCCTCCCACTCACTTTGTGGGACAATCCTCCATGGATCTCCTTCACTCTTCCTTGCTTCAGCAGGAAATTCTCCACTGCTGAGACAAGGGGCTATAGAGGAGGTTCCCCCATCTCAGCAGGCTCTGGGATTCTACTCCCAATACTTCCTAATTCCAAAAAAGACAGGAGGTCACAGACCTATACTAATCTACGAAATCTCAACAAATTTCTCAAGGAGAAATTCAAGATGATTTCTTTAGGCACTCTTCTGCCATATCGCCAACAAAACAATTGGCTATGCTTTCTGGATCTAAAAGATGCTTATACACACATCCTGATCCACCTAGATTACAGAAAGTTTCTTGGGTTCGTTTTTCAGAATAACCACTACCAGTACCAAGTCCTCCCTTTCGGACTGGCCTCAGCATCCAGAGTCTTCACAAAGTGTTTGACTGTTGTCGCAGCCTACCTTCTAACTTTGGGGCTCTTTCTGTTCCCCTTCTTAGATGACTCGCTGCTAAGGGCAGATACTGCTTCAGCAGTCACCTCCGCCCTAAATCAAACCATTCATGTCCTTCAGGAGTTGGGATTTTGGATAGTTTATCACGAAACCTATCTCATGCCAACCCAGGACCTTGAGTTCATAGGAGCTTGATTAGACACAGTAAGAAGCAGGGCGTTCATGATAGAGGACAGACAGCTCCGTCTCATTGCATTAGCTGCACAGGTCCAGCAACAATCATCAGTTGTGGCCAGAACATTTCTACGCCTGTTAGGCCCATGTCGTGCCCCATGCTCATCTCAGTATGAGGATTGGGAAGTAGACTCTTTCTCAACAATGGAAACAGTACACAAGTTGCCTGTGCAACCTCATCAACATAACTCTGCAAATGAGAACGGCCCTTCAGTGGTGGTGCACACTACAGAAACTGGTCATGGGGTCACCTTTTCAGAAGTCTGCACCACAGTATACCCTAATGACTGATGCATCAAAACTATGCTGGGGAGCCTATCTCAATGGCCTTACAACACAAGACCTTTGGTCTACTCAAGAAGCGCTTCTCCAGATCAAACTCCTAGAGCTCAGGGCGGTCTTCAATGCTTTCACACTCCCCAACTCAAGGGCAGTCTCTTCTCATACAGACGGAAAACCAGGTGGCTATATTTTATATAAACAAGCAAAGGGAGACAGGCTCTTGGGTCCTATGTATGGGAATCATTTGCCTTTGGAACTGGGCAACTCCTCAAGGAATTCACCTTCATGCAGTATACCTTCCAGGAGCAGAGAATCACTTAACCAACAGACTAAGCCAGATCCTCCATCCACACGAGTGGATGCTGGAACCTCAAGTAGCGCAATACTTGTTCCACCTCTGGGGGATGCCACTACTCAACTTCTTTGCTTCTCCCCTCAATGCCCATCTACCTCGTTTCTGCTCGAGGATTCCTTCCCCTCACAGGAAGACATTGGATGCATTCCTCATCCACTGGGAACAGAATCTCCTCTATGCTTCCCTTCTCCTTCCACTCATAGCAAAAAAAAAAACCTCTTCAAACTCCAGGCCGACCAGGGACAAATGATTCTCATTGCCTCTTACTGGCCCAGATAACTGTGGTTTCATCTGCTTCTTCAACTTGCTCAAGCACCTCCCCTCAGGCTCGGTTGTTCACCAACCCTTCTTGCTCAGGAACAGGGGACCCTTCTGCACCCCAACTTCAAGACACTCTGCTTGACGGCGTGGAGGCTGAGTGCTTTGTCCTCTCACACTTAGGAGCACCTGCAATACGTACTCTTGGAGATGTATCTTCAAGAACAGATTCAACCAGATGTTACGCTTTTAAATGGTGCAGGTTTTCCATCTGGTGTTCTCATAAAACACTAGATCCTTTCACATGTCCCATTCCGGACTTACTCCAATACCTGCTCCATTTGTCCTCCTCTGGCCTTAAGACCAACTTGGTGCGAGTACATTTATCTGCCGTTGCGGCCTCCCACCATACTTTAGAGAACTGCCCCATCTTGGCGTACCCCTTAGTTGCCAGATTTATGCGTGGTCTTCTCCTGACCAAGCCGCCTTTCCGTCCACCTCCCCCCACCATAGGATCTAAATGTTGTTCTTGCACAGCTCATGCACAGTCCTTTTGAACCGATGGTTTCAGCTCCTTTAAAGTTCGTAACATGGAAGCTTCTTTTTCTCATAGCAGTCACTTCAGCTCGAAGAGTCGGTGAACTGCAAGCTTTGGTGAGCTATTCTCCTTATACCATTTTTCTCTATGACAAGGTGGTCTTTCGCACACATGCTAAGTTCTTGCCGAAGATCGTTGCCTCCTTCACCTGAACCAATCTGTCTCACCACCAACATTCTTTTGAAAGCCTCACACCTCCTCGGCTGAGGCCAGACTTCATACCCTAGATTGCAAGAGGGCATGGGTGTTTTATCTAGACTGTACTAAGGACTATCGCCAATCCTCTCAGTTTGTCCCTTTTGACCAAAGTCATCTAGGAACACCAGTATCCAAAAGAACACTTTTGAACTGGCTAGCAGTTTGCTTATCCTTCACTCATTCGCAGGCTGGGCTGTCTCTTCCACACCGTGTGACAGCTCATAATGCCAGAGCCATGGCTACTGTTGTAGCTAATCTCCAGTCTGTCCCTATCTCAGAGATCTGCCAAGTGGTGACCTGGTCTTCCCTCCATTTCTTCACAGCGCACTATTGCCTGGACAAAGACTCCAGAGCTGATGTTCAATTCAGACAAACTGTTCTGCGTAACCTTTTTCAAATTTAGGCAACTTGCCCACCACCCATCTGACTACCTCGCAAGGAGTACTCTGAATGAGCTGAGACTGTCAGATCCCTGCTGCAACCTCTAGCTGCACCAGGATTCTTCTCTTGCTCGATCGCCTTAGGCCAGGGAGTCCCACATGTGAAGACTGACTTCCTGCTTGTTCCTGAAGATAGCAGAGTTACTCACCTGTAACAGGTGATCTCTGGGAACAGCAGGAATCAGTCTTCACAACCTGCCCACCTCCCCATCAGGTTATCCCTTTTTTTCTAATTCCTGGTATACAAAGATTTTTATTTCTCTGCTCACCTGATTGAGGAGACCAGGAGGGAAAGTGGGGATGCAGCCACGTAAGCGTGGAGGAACGCTCCCAAAAGCATCCTATTGGATGCTGGGGAGCGTTCCCATGCCAGGCTCTGTCAGTGACGTTTGGCAAAACTAAAGAGTCATGGGATAGGAGGCAGTGTACTATTGTGGATCAGGAACTGGTTAAAAGATAGAAAGCAGAGGGTAGGGCTAAATGGCCAATTTTCCCAATGGAGAAAGGTGAATAGTGGTGTACCCCAGGGATCTGTGCTGGGTCCGCTGCTTTTTGACATATTCATAAATGACCTGGAAAGTGGAATAACGAGTGAGATTATGAAATTTGCAGATGACACAAAACTATTTAAAGTTGTTAAAACCCAAGAGGATTGTGGAAAATTGCAAGAGGATCTTGATAAATTGGAAGACTGGGCATCAAAATGGCAGATGAAATTTAATGTGGACAAGTGCATAGTTATGCACCTAGGGAAGAACAACCCAAACTATGGTTACACAATGCAAGGTTCCACATTAGGAACCACCACCCAGGAAAAAGATTTAGGCATCATTGTGGATAACATGTTAAAACCCTCGGCCCAGTGTGCAGCGGCAGCCAAGAGAGCAAATAGAATGCTAGGTATCATAAGGAAAGGAATGGAAAATAAAACAAAAGATATTATAATGCCTCTGTATCGTTCCATGGTGAGACTGCACCTTGAATATTGTGTGCAATTCTGGTTGCCGTATCTTAAAAAAGATATAGCGTTATTAGAAAAAGTTCAGAGAAGAGCCACCAAAATGGTAAAGGGGATGGAAGGATACTCCTATGAAGAAAGGCTAAAAAGGTTAGGGCTCTTTAACCTGGAAAAGAGACGGCTGAGGGGAGATATGATAGAAGTCTATAAATTAATGAACGGAGTGGAACGGGTAAACGTAGATCAATTATTTACGTTATCAGAATATAGAAAGACTAGGGGACATGCAATGAAGCTACAGGGTAAACTATTTAAGACTAATAAAAGGAAATATTTTTTTCACTCAACGTGTAATCAAACTCTGGAATTTGTTACCGGAGGATGTGGTAAAGGCTGTTAGTGTTGCTGGGTTTAAAAAAGGTTTGGACAAGTTCCTGGAGGAAAGGTCCATAAACCATTATTAAGAAGTGACCCAGGATATCAATGCTTGACCCAGTACAAGCATTGTGGAACCTGTGTTTTTGGGGAAACTGCTAGGTACTGTGATGAGGAGAGTATGGTTGAGTCTATGGAATTGGAAGAAAATCAGACAGTTACCTTTAAAGAAAGAGACAGGCAAGGAATCAGTAGCTCTCAAACTGCAGGCAGAGAAAAAAAACACGCAGCTACTGAGGACAGGACACACCCAAGCTCTGCTAATCCAAGGTCAGGCTTGGAAATTGAGGGACACCTGGGTGAAGGGGAGTGCACGGTAGTTCAGAGACACTCTTATAAACCCAGGGAAATATTGGAGGAAAGGACGGACAGAGAGAACAGCCAGAGAGAGGGCAACAGGAACAGGAGTACCTGGACGAGGCAGCACGCTGGAAAGAAAGATACAGGAAACCAGCACTCGAGAGAGCTGACCAGGGAGAACACTGGAGCATTCAGTGGGGAGAGAAGCACCAGAGAAATGCCCAGAGAGTTCACCGTGGAGGAGAACGGTGGAGACTTCCGAGGGAATCTCAGAGGTGAAAGCCCTAGTCAGAAGGAAAGCCAGGATTGCAGGGAAACTGCAATTGGTTTTAAAACTAGGAGAGCTGTGCCAGAGAGAAGTGCTGTTAAGGGTCAGGCTGCAGTGCCAACCGTTCCTGAACCAGCTAAAGAGCTGCAACTTCCAAAAAGGTGCATGAATAAAAGGGTAGCCAAAAGTGCCATAAGCCAGTTAGAGGCATTGTGTCATTTGATGCAAGAAAAGAATCTCCACGTTCCTGGTGGAAACCCTGTGCATAGGGAAAAGCTTCAGTGGAGAAAGGTTCTGGAACTTTTAGAGAATATTAAGCCTGAAGTTTTTCATGTTGGCTTAAAGCCAGATTTACCAGACACAGGTACTGAGGAAATGCAGATAGACTATTATGAATCTGTTGAGGGATCTGAAGATTCAGTAATGGATTGTTCTCTGTGCCAGAAGGCAGAATAAAATGTTCTTGGATAAAAGAAGGGAAAAGCCTATAACCTGAATGTCCTAGAAGGCAGTGTGGAAACAGGGAGAAATGTGTTTAGCCAGGAATGCTAAAGAACCCTGTTGCTGACGAAAGGATATTTCTTTTGGGTTTTGAAGAGAAAAGAAGAGAAGCCTTGCTTGATTGCTGAATGATTTGAAAAACAGCGACACATGTTAAAAAGCTACATAAAGCAGTTTCATTGTTTGGTTTGGTATAAACGCCTATGGATTATTGTTTGGAGAAAAGAATCCTGTTTTGCGTTGAGCCTTAATGCTCTTTAGAAAAAGAAATAAATTCCTGGGTTTTGCCTTGTAAACCCTCGGTCTCCACACTACTTGTTTTCTGAACAACACAACTACAAATCCCAGCAGCCCCGGCTCTGGGTGAGGAAAAACTCCTTAATTGAAGGACTAACAAGTGCAGCCCTAAGCCCATAGGCTGTTGCCTGGGCAAAGGGCCTCCACAGTACGCATGACCTAGATTGGCCACTGTTGGAAACAGGATACTGGGCTTGATGGACCTTGGTCTGACCCAGTATGGCATATCTTATGTTCTTAGTGCTGCTGTCACCCATTTGTGAAGACTGCTTCTTGCTATTCCTGGAGATCACCTATTTCAGGTGAATAACTACTACACACGAACAGCTCATTAGAGTTGCTGAGTTTCCGAGTTTCCAAGTTACTCATTTCCAGGAGTGACAGTTTAAGCCAGCTCTGGTTTTATTTTATTTTATTATTTTTTAAAATTTATTCTTATATACCGCATTATATATAAATATGCGGTTTACAGAGAAGAGAACTTCAACATTACATGGAACAATTTTATACTGAACAAATTTACATTCCTTATCCTCCCTCCAGTCTAGTCCCGAAACCTCTGGGTTAAGCACCTCCTCTCACAGCTTGGAGACTGAGCCCGTCACTCTTTTGATGACACTGGTATAAATAGCCCAGGAACCGCCTTCTTCCTCCAGTTATCTCCAAGCAGCTGGAGGATTAGTGAGCCCTGAGGTTTCGGGACTCACTTGAGGAATGAATAAGGAGAGCTAGGGAATTAGATAGGTTGATTGGAATAATTGTAATTAGAAAATAGGTTGAGTTAAAAAAAAAAAAAAAAAAAAAGCAGTGATAGAGAACGGAGTGAAGTAGCATAACAGACAGGCTGAGCTGCTGCAAAGGGGCTGCCCCCCTCCTGGGAGGTCTGTTCTTCGGAACCAGGAAGTGTGTGGGAGTAGGCAGAGGGGCCTCTGGCTCCCAAACCCACTGCATGGGTGAGGAGCCGTGAGACGCCACATCCGGAGACAATGGGAGTAGTAAGGTTAGTAGCGGTGCTTGAGGCAGCGGCTATTTCCGCGGCTGGTTTCCCCGATGCTGAAGCCACTCTGGAGGAAGGGCTGAGCGCGGTAGTGCTTGCCGGGGCTCGCGGAGGCTGCAGTGCGAGGAAGGAGGTGAGCAGACCGCACAGGCGGCAGGGGACCAGTAGTGCAGTATTTAGACCATGGGGGCAGGCGGAGCTGGGAGAGTAGGCTCAGGCCACGTGGCAGCAGCGCGGGAGAGTCCTGAGTGCTAAATTTCCGAAAACCGAAGCAGGGTTTGTTTAAACGTCTTCGTGGCGCAGTGAATAGCTTCCAGGGAGCTGTTGCTGCTAGTGAAGCTTCGTTCAACGCCGTTTTACGTGAGTTAAAAAAAAGAAAAAAAACAGGAGAAAGACACGGAGCATTTTGGCTGAGGAGATCTGGGTAAATAGGACAGGATTTCCAGGCTAGACGACATGCCTTCTAGGCCTCAATGTTTAGTATGTGGGGCTAGAAGGGATTCAGTGTCTGAAGTTGGGGATGTGCAGGGGGTGCGTGCAAGAGGCGTCTGCAGCAGAAATAGTCGTGGAAGGGGGCGTAGAGGCTCAGAAAGGGAATGCTTCTGCCTCGCCAGAACCTCTTCTTCCTTCCTTACCACCCCTGGAGCTGGTAGCGGGACCGTCATCTGCTCCAGACATCCCCTCTTACCAACCTCTGTTACAGGGGGGGTTGGCGGCAATATTTTCCCAGGATTTTGTGGCACTACTCCAGCAGGCCCTCAGTGGAGGGACGTGGGGGTCTGCAGGCAGTACAGGGGAGGGGGAACTAGGGGTAAAGCACCCAGGACCTTCCCTGGAATTAGGGGCGGACGGCATCCCATCTAAGAAGCCTAAGGTCGTGAGGGACGGAACAGGACATGGCTCCGGATAGTCTGTCGGAGGATTTGGATGACTTGGATGTAGAGGAGGAACTTGAAGAAGGTGAGCTCATGGAACAGGAGGACCAGGCAAGGGTTGTTTGGGTGTTCTGGCGTGAGGCGCTACCGGCGCTTATCAATGAAACGCTTAAGGCGCTTAACATGCCCTCTGCAGGTCCAGCGGAGGACTCTGCAGTGGAGGATCCCTGATTGCAAACCGTGCCAAAGTCCCAGAGGGTTTTTTCGGTTCATAGAGTAGTGAGAGACATGATTCAAGAAGAATGGGATATGCCGGAGGCAGGGCTCAAGGGGTCCAGAGTGATGGCACATCTGTACCCTTTGGCAGATCAGGATAAGGATCTTTTTCAATCTCCCAAGGTGGATGCAGCAGTGTCTGCAGTTACTAAGAAGACAACTATTCCAGTTGAGGGCAGCACCGCTCTTAAAGATGCTCAGGATAGGAGGCTGGACACCTTGTTGAAGCAGGTGTTTGATGTAAATGCCCTTTTCATGCACGCCTCTATTTGTGGAGCTTGGGTGGCAAGAGCATGTCTCCGGTGATCACAAAGGATCCAGGGAATTCAGGTTGAGGACTCGGCCGAGGAGGCGGCCTGGTTGGCATCCGGGGCGGCTTATCTGGCGAATATTCATTATGATCTTATATGAGGCCTTTCAAAGAGTATGGCGTCGGTTATAGCGGCAAGGAGGTATCTGTGGCTCCGTAACTGGGCGGCAGATAGCTCCTCTAAAGCAAGGCTAGGTAAGCTCCCCTTTGGGGGTAAGCTCCTTTTTGGAGAGGATTTGGATGCATTAGTAAAAGACCTGGAGGAGTCTAGGGGCGGAAGGCTGCCTGAGGACAAGCAGAAACAGGGATGTCTTGGGGTGGCGACCAAAAGTCAGCAGAGGGAGTTTCGACGTTTTCGTTCGCCAGGATTTAGTCAGTTTCAAAGAGGACGTTTTCCCTACAGATCCCAGGGGATTTGAGGGTTCAGAGGAGCAGTTAAAGGATTCTGGGCTTCCTCGTCCACAAATCTCAAAAAATCGCAATGAAATAAGGGGGGTTCAGGTAGGATTGGTGCCCGTGGGGGGTCGACTAAGGGACTTTTATCCTGCCTGGACCCAAATTACGTCAGATCAGTGGGTGTTGGAGGTAATTCAGGAAAGATATGCTCGCAAGTTCCAGCGTCCAGTGGTCGATTCCTGTGTTCTATCTCCCTGCAGAGCTCGATCAAAGCTGTCAGCGGTGCGGAAGACTTTAGAGAGACTCCTAGCGCTTCAGGCAGCGGTGCCGGTTCCTCCGGATCTGTACGGATGCGGTCGATACTCCATATACTTTGTGGTGCCAATAAAGGAAGGAACGTTTTGTCCTATTCTGGATCTCAAAAGAGTGAATCGCTGTCTCTGGGTGTCTCATTTTCAGATGGAGACCCTGAGGTCAGTCATAGTAGCAGTTCGGTAGGGGGAGTTTCTCACATCTTTAGATTTTGTCAGGCTTATTTACACATTCCAATTCGCTTGGAGCATCAGAGGTTTCTCACATTTGCAGTTCCCATGGGACATTTTCAATTCCAGGCATTGCCGTTTGGTTTGGCAACAGCCCCACGAACCTTCACCAAAGTGATGGTGGTGGTAGCAGCAGTACTGCGAAAGGAAAGGGTTTTGGTTCACCCTTACCTGGACAATTGGTTGATCCGGGCAAAATTGAGGAGCGAGAGCGAGGAGGCTATCCTCCGAGTGGTGCATTTCTTGCAGAGCCTCGGATGGTTAGTCAATGTAGCAAAGAGCAGGTTATCCCCGTCGCAGGATCTAGAGTACTAAGGGGCTTGCTTCAATACAGGAGCAAGAAAGGTTTTTCTGCCACGTCTCAGGGCACAAGGGCTGACTGAGAATGCTCGTCCGTGCCTTTCTGAGAAAAAGGGCTCCCACGGCGTGGCGGCATCTGCAGCTTCTGGGAACGATGGCGGCTACGCTTGAGTTAGTGTCGTGGGCCAGGGCCCACATGTGGCCGCTACAGAGAGCATTACTCAGAAGATGGTCGCATCAGTTGGGCAAGTTGTCGCAAAAGCTGCCTTGTCCTCCAGAGACAAGGCGAGCTCTCCAGTGGTGGCTAGCTCCAGGGTGTCTGGAGAAAGAGATGCCTTTGGATTCGCCGGCTTGGATACCACTGACGACGGATGCCAGTCTGTTCGGCTGGGGAGTACACTTTGAAGGACGGTTCGCCCAAGGCCAGCGGACAACATGAGAGAGGAGTTGGTCCATCAACAGATTGGAACTTAGGATGGTGATTCTAGCGCTTCGGGCCTTCCAGCGAAGCCTACAGGGAAAGGCGGTCCCGAGTGCTGTCCGACAATGCAACGGCAGTGGCCTACATCAATCGACAGGGAGGCACCAGCAGTGTACCTCTGGAAGAGGAGGCAGATGAGCTGTTCGCCTGGGCCAAACTTCACCTGGTGGCTTTGTCAGCGGCGCATGTAGCAGGGGTAGACAACGTGACAGCCGATTTCTTGAGTCGGGTCAAGGTAGACCCAGGAGAGAGTTCTCCATCATGAGGTGTTCGACCTACTGATACATCGGTGGGGGACTCCTGTAATGGATCTCATGGCGACATTCGAGTCAGCAAAGGCCAGTCGATTTTTCAGCAGAAGGCGAGAAAGGATGTTGGAAAGTCTGGCTGCTCTAATACAGAGATGGCCGGAGGGCCAGCTCCTGTACGTGTGTCCACCCTGGGTGTTAATAGGTCGCGTGCTACAGTGAATAGAGCGTCACAGGGGTCAGGTGATCCTGATTGTGCTGGATTGGCCAAGAAGACCATGGTATGCCGACCTGATACGCCTCCTGGTGGGGCGGCCCTGGAGGCTGCCAGTCAGGAGGGATCTGTTGGTGCAGGGCCCATTGAACATGCCTTAGGTGGATCAATTCTCGCTTATGGCTTGGCTCTTGAAAGGGCAAGGCTGAGGACCAGGGGATACTCGACAGCGGTAATTAGTACCTTGTTAAGGGCCAGGCGTCGGTCTACCTCGCTGGCGTATGTACGTGTCTGGCGGGTGTTTGAGGCGTGGTGTGAAAGCCGGCAAGTGCAATCCTTAAAGGCTTCTGTACCACAGGTTCTATCCTTTTTGCAGGATGGCTTTGATAAAGGTCTAGCGGCAGCATCCTTGCGGGTCCATTTGGCAGTGTTGTCCTGTTATCGGGAAAGGTGCAAGGAATGGCGCGCGGGATGCATCCATATATTAAGCGGTTTCTACGAGCAGCAGCACTCTTGAGGCCCCCTTGCAGAGCAGCGGTGCCCATGTGGGATCTCAATTTGGTACTGGAGGCATTGGTACTAGAGCCGTTTGAGCCTTTGAGTAAGGCGATGTTAAAAGATCTCACTCCCAAGGTGGTGTTTTTGGTGGCTATACGTTCGGCTAGAAGGGTTTCGGAGTTGCAGGCTTTGTCCTGTAGAGAGCCCTTTTTGTCCTTCTATGACAAGAAGGTGGTATTGAGGACCGTTCCCTCATTCTTGCCTAAGGTGGTGTCGGCATTTCACATAAATCAAGTTGTGTCATTACCAGTGTTTGAGTCCGAGGGTAAGAATGGGTTCAAACGACGGTTGAAGCTCCTGGATGTACGTCGGGTATTAATGATGTACTTGCAGAGAATGGCTTTGTTCCACAAGACAGGCTGTTTGTCTTGTTTGGGGGGCTGCATCAAGGAGAAGTGGTGTCAGTCTTCCATTGCAAGGTGGCTCAAGGAGGCTATTGTGTCGGCGTATATGTTGAAGGGAAAGCTCATGCCGAAGGGTCAGAGGGCTCATTCAACTAGAGCGCAAGCAGCTTCCTGGGCAGAATTTAGCTTGGTGCCGGCGGGTGAGATTTGTAAAGTGGCGACGTGGTCATCTTTGAATTCTTTTATCAAGCATTACTGGCTGGATGTTCAGGCGGAAAGGGATACGCAGTTTGGATCAGCAGTGCTTCAGGCTGGTCTAGCAGGTCCCTCCCGGTAAAATTGTTCACTGCTCTGTTACATCCCCAGAGGTTTCGGGACTAGGCTGGAGGGACGATAAGGAAGATGAAATTAGACTTACCTGCTAATTGTAGTTCCTTGAGGAACTCCAGTCTAGTCCCGCTTCCCTCCCTGGTGTTAGTTTTGGACTGTAGCCTGAAGCAAAGATGTTTGGTATGTTTAAGCAGCAGAGACAGCTATAAGGGGCGCGGTCCGAAGGGGGAGAGAAATTAATATTTCGGTAAGAGTACATTGAAATTGGGGGTTCTTTGCAGAGAGAGCGTGGGCAGACTTAAGCAGCGTTTAGGAGGTAGAGGGCTTCTTAGGTACGTTACAGAAAGTTCAGTTCAGTTTCATTATTTGAACAATTAACTCTAGATAGTTATAGTAAAAAAAAAAAAAAAAATAGGAAGCTTATGGAATCTACTTAATTGTTGCTCTGGTGAGTCTGCTTTGTCAATAGGTTACTGGAGCAAGGAGGCAGTCCCTGGGCTATTTATGCCAGTGTCATCAAAAGAGTGACGGTCTCAGTCTCCAAGCTGCGGGAGGAGGTGCTTAACCCAGAGGTTTCGGGACTAGACTGGAGTTCCTCAAGGAACTACAATTAGCAGGTAAGTCTAATTTCATTTTATAACATGAATAGAAATTAGGGATAACTCAGAACAGTGTAAACTATATACAAAATAATTAGTTTGCTTCTAGCCGACTACAGATCAGAGTTTATCTTAAGCTAGTGGCAGGAAGGAGGGGGGGGTGGAGGGAAGGGGCAGGAGTTAGAGGGTTGAAAAGAAGAAGGCCGGGTCATCTAATCCCATTGAAATGTTCCACGAACAGGTGGGTCTTTAGCAGCTTCCTGAATATTGTGAGGTCGTAAGTGTCTCTGATGTGGTATCGTAGGGCATTCCAGAGATGAAGGGCATGTAGGGAGAATGCCCTAGCACAGGTTGTCTGATTAATCTTGGTCATTGCTGGAGGTAGGACTAGAAGGTTTGATGTATTTCTTCTTTGGCGATTTTCTGGAGTCTTTGTTATGGTAGATTGCAAATATTGAGAGGATAACTGATGGATTATTTTGAATGTTATCATCAGTGTTTAATACTTAATTTGACTGAGGAGAGGTAACCAATGTAGCTCTTTTAGAGTGGGTGTGATGTGGCGTGAGGTGAGCACATCAGAATTTGTGCGGCCGCATGTTGGGCGAGCTGTAGAGGATGTAAGGAGTTCTTTGAAATACCTTGTAGGATGGCATTACAGAAATCGAAGTGTGGTAGTATCATTGCTTGGAAGACCATTTGAAAATCAAGTGGCTCAAGAAGGGACAGTAAGTGGTGGAGTGTCCTTAACTTGTTGTAAATGCATTGAGTTACTTTGTTTATATGCATTTCAAATATGAGATGTTGATTGATGGTAACACCAAGGTATCTCACTTCTGACTTAACCTCCAAGTTGGCATTTGTCAATCTTTAATGACCTTGGGGTGAGAAAGGATTGGTTTTTGGTGAGGGACTTCTGTCTTCTTGAAGTTGATATTGAGTTTGAGTTCTGATAGCCATTGGTTTATGGTGTTGAAGCAGTTTGTAATAGATGAATAGTTTGCATTCGTGGTGGTAAAGGAAGCATATATCAAAATATCGCCTGTGTACCAGTGATAGTAGATGTTAAATGCATTTATGATGTTGCAGACTGGCTATATGTAGATGTTAAATAATAACACTGAAAGGGTAGAGCCTTGAGGGACTCCTTGTATCTGAGTGATTTGATTGGAGGTCTTTTGGCCAATTTGCATATGCTGGTTGCGATTTGTGAGGTATGAGCGAAGCCATTCTAGGGCAGTGTCACGGATTCCTATATTGACTAGACGCTGCAGGAGGATGCCATGGCATATGGTGTCGAAAGCTGCTGCAGTGTCCAGAAAGATGAGAATGAAGCCTTGTTTTGGGTTGTCTATGCCCTTGATAAGTCTGTGAGAGAGATTAGCATGGTTTCTACTCCGTGGTTATTGCAGAATCCATGTTGCTGCGTGTCCAAAGGGGGGGAATTGCGTCAATATGATCTTGCAATTGGTAGAGAACTGCTTTCTCAATCATTTTCGCAATAAATAGTAAGCTGGAGATGGGCCTGTAAGAGCTTGGGTCGTTCGATTTGAGCTTAGGGTTTTTGAGCATTGGACGGGTGGATGCTGTTTTACATTTGCATTGCAGTGCAGTATGGTAGCTGTAGTCCCCTGATTTTTACCCATTGGAACCATTATTGCAGGTCTCATAATGCATCTGAATGAGATTTCTCAGAAATTCAGGACTGGCTTAAAATCTTACTCCTGGAACTGGATAACTTGGCAACTGGATCAGTAACACATTAGACCTCTGAGACATCTTTGTTTCCTCTACAAAGACAGACAGAAATATGCACTCTGCCAATTTCCACCCCTGTTCTCTAGCCTAACTTCTCACGGTCTTCAGCAGTTGATGAGGTGGAATTTGCCTGCCATTAAAAATGACACCGAGTGAAAAACAGCTATACTGTTTTAGAGTGCATGTGAAATCTTTTGTGAACCTAACTGGAGTGTTCATGAAACCTTTTTTCAGTTTTATCAGTGAGATTAGACAGGAAGGAGTGCTTGCTTTTGCAGAGTTTCTCTGCTGTAATTCTGTCTTGAAATTTTACTGTGCGAGTTGTCATATTTGTGCATTGGGTTTCCTGAAGGTTGAATGTTTTGGAGGCCCTGACCTCATATAATTACTCTCTGCCTCTTCCATTGCTTTTTTCTCCTTTTTGCTTTTAACAGCTCTCTCCAGTTCCTTGCTTATCCCACTGATCCTATTACTGTTCTCAGGGTGTGAATGCTGTTCATTCAAGCAGGGAGAATCTCTTTCATGTGTATGTGTACATGTGTATATTGGTAGTCCAACATCTTCATCAGGATACCTTAAGCTTCCAAGAAATGGGCAAAAGTAAATCTCTGGTTTAGAATGAATTTTGGCTTGCCCAATTTTATTTGTTAGATTGATTTTGGGCAAGTCATCTTACATTTTGACTCTCAATCTGACAGTGTTCTGAGTGGCTCCTTAATTCTCCGGGAAACGGAAGCACTTGCAAACAAGACTATTTAAGATATCGTAAACAAAAAACCTGGGCAGAACAGGTTTTAGAAGAGAAACGCACCAGGCAGTAGCTCTTGACTCAGAATACTGCAGAGCATCTTCTTGCATGAGGTGTACTGAACACCACACACTGGAGTATGTTTTGATCATTAAACTTGAAAACTAGGCTTCAGTTTACGTATTTTAAGATTCCTTAAACAGCTATGAAATGGAACAGGGAACTATACAAAGGATCTCGCTGGTCCTGTTTGCTTGCATATATTGCAAAGTCAGGAAAATATATAATCTCATGGAAAAGATGTGTACAGGTCTCTAATAACAGATACAGCAAGCAAATAGAAATATGTGACACAAGAACCTGGATGATGAAGACTGCAGAGCCTTAGGGGCGGAGTCAAGATGGTGGCACCCTAGGAGAGTGGCACTTCAGTGATCTCTTAGTTTCTTTACATTTTTTTTCACGGCTCCTAAGCGACATGGAAACGCCAAAGCCAAGTCTGCTAAGGCAGTATCCATAATGACAGGATAGCAGTAAATTGAAGCTCTCCTCCTAAAGGCCCTGATACTTGAAAAGGCTGTGCAAAATGGCTCGCTAGCATGAGTATCAGTGGGGAGGTGTCAGTGCTGGAGCATGGAACACCAGATATCCAGCCATGCCCTTGAGGTACCCTGCTTGGCTCAGAGAGCTTGGAACCGAGCCCTGGTGTCACCGACCTGCAGACCTCCTCTCAAGTGGAGGAGGAAGACACAGCAGAGCAGTGGGAGATGCTGCGAGTCCCCCCTCCCATACAGGGGAGGACGGAATGGCTGCGAACGTAGTCATCAAGAGAAGAAGGAAACTCAGCTGACTATTTTTTTGGGTCCGCAGAATCAGTTGCCTGTGGAGATTTCTCTGCAATCTATTCGGACTTTGCTGGTAAAATTGGAAGCTGCAGTTTCTAAATGTGCTACAGATGTCTCCTTGTTGTACAAGTAGTTGTGCAAAACTCTATTCAGTATCGGACATTTGTGGAAGAAATTCATAGTAAAATTGGAGAGCTTACTAAGGAAGTAAATTTTATTTTATTTATTTTTATTATTTTATTAACAATTCTTATATACCGCACTATTAGACATCAGCGCGGTTTACATTGAACAGAAAACATCCGACAGTTTACACGTGTCTGGTCATTACATTTAACAGGAAGTACAACTTGGCGAAATAGGGGAAACTAAATACAATGCAGGGTTATCTGATAAAGGATATCCTGGTTAACTATATACAACAGTGGTACAATAGTATATGGAACAACTTGCTATTTACATTGTGAAGTTGGTCTGTTGCGGGGTCTATCTGTTTGACCACTTCTGCTATTCACCTGGGGGTTATGTTCGGAGCTGCCATTGAGATATTTAAGGAAGAGGAAATGCTTTAAAGCCTTTCTGAACTGACTTAGATTAGGTATTGCTCTGATTTGTGCTGGTAAGGTGTTCCATAGAGATGGGGCGCAGAATTGGAAGGCTCTGTTGGCTGTTGATCTAGTGCATCTTGTGGTGTCATTTGGGATAACTAGTGTGTTTAATTCTGCTGTTCTTCGTGGCCTGTTTGGTGCAAGTGGTTGTATGAGGTTGGAGAGAGAGGAAGAGGTGAGCCCCTTAGCCGCTTTGAATGTTAGCAGTAAGATCTTGAAACTGATCCTTGCCTGAATGGGGAGCCAGAGTAGCTGTTTTAGAAGGGGTGTTACGTGATCTCTTCTGGATGCCCCGAGGAGTACCCTCGCTGCACTATTCATGGCTAATTGCAGGGGGTTCAGGGTGGCCTGGGGGAGTCCTTGTAGTATGGAGTTTGAGAAGTCGAAATGGGGGAGTATAAGGGCTTGATAAATGGTACGGAAGTCATCCGGTTCAAGTAGTATGCGTAGGTGTCTGAGGGATCTGATTTTAAAGTAGATTGCCTTGACTGTGTTGGCTATGTGATTCTTCATATCAAGGTTTTGGTCCAGCGTTACTCCCAGGTAGCGTATTGCCGGTTTAACTTGGAGTTGGGCATCATTTACATTAATACAACTAGGAGGTGTGAAGTTGGTGTTCCTCGAGACGAACAGGACTTCCGTCTTTTTGTGTTGTATTCTCAGGTTTTGTGATAGGAGCCACTCTGATATGGTGTCAAAGCAGTTAGTCAGCGGGGTAAGGTCTAGGCAGTCCAATGATATTGGCATATATAGTAGCACATCGTCTGCATATATCATGTAACTGACATTAAAGGATCTGATGATGTCACAGATGGGTTGGATGTATATATTAAACATCAATGCAGATAAAGAGGATCCTTGGGGTACGCCTTGACTTTGTTGGAAAGGTTCAGATGTATCCCCGTCGACTCTGACATGCTGCCATCTGTCGGACAGGTAAGATTTGCACCATTCGAGTGCTGTTCCACAGATGCCTTTTTCCCTTAGCCGGCAGATGAGAATTTCATGGCATACCGAGTCAAAAGCCGCTGCTATATCTAGGAAGACAAGAGCGAAGCCCTGGCGTATGTTATCCACACCTGAGGTTATGTTGTTGAGGAGTGTTGTGAGTAGTGTTTCTACTCCATGTGACTCTCTGAAACCATGTTGAGCTGGATCCAGTGGGGCTGATGTGTCTATATGATCCTGTAATTGCCTGTGCACTATTTTCTCGATGATTTTTGCTAGCATAGGTATGCTAGATATAGGCCTATAAGATTCTACTTTTTGAGGATCAAGTTTGGTGTTCTTTAGCAGCGGTCTTACAGAGGTCTGCTTGAGCGTAGATGGGAAAGAGCCAGTGGTGAAGGAGTAGTTTAAGATTTTTGCTATAGTTGAGGATATGTCACATCGCAGGTCCTTTATCCAGTGCGCAGGGCAAGGGTCTGTGTGTGCAGTGGTTGTGTTTAGAGCTAGGATGGTGTCTTCAATAGCTTTTTTCGAGGGAGTAAAGAAGGATGCCAGTGATACTGGGTAGTCTTGTTCATCAGGAGGGTCTGGTATTAATATTTTGTTGGTCTTGCACATTTTAGATTGCATGTAAATTGCATAGTCCTGTGGGCGGATCCTGCTGTGGTGCTCAGGGGTTGGCTCTTTGGCAAGTGTTTTAACTAAGTTAAACAGGTCGTGAGGTTTATTCAGTGACCGTTTCAGAGTATCTGTGTGGTGTTGTCTGATTTTATCTGAGATGGCTTTGCGATGCTCTGCCAGGTGTTGGATGTAAGCTGATTGGTCACTGCTGGTACGTGACTTTCTCCATCGTTTTTCTTTAGAGCTGTGATTGATCAGCTAGTAAAGGACAATGTTTAGTTTAGCTTATTGATATACCACTCTTTCAGGCTTTTTATGGCCTAGCAAGGCGGTTTACATTAGCAAACTTATAGTTCAAATACTTAGAATAAAAAGAATAAATTTTCAATGATTCAAATAGTAAAAGTTCAAGACATAGAATAAAAATACATTTACAATAATTTAAATAGTAAAAGTTCAAATCATAAGAAGTAACTGAAATTATCAGTAGAATAATTAGTAGAGTAATGAAGGAAGAGCAGAAGGTGGGAAGGAAGAGAGATTTATACTATATCCTCACAAAGAATCTGTGAAAGCTTCAGAAAAAATAAGCATTTGAAGGCTCTTTTAAGTGTCTTTAATTTTTTTCTCCTCTTAAATTTGGTGGTAGTGGATTCCATAAGTTAGGTCCAAAGTAAGAGAAAGTAGATCATCTTATTTTAAGTGCAAGTTGAAGGGACGTGCAAGCTGATTAGTTTATCAAGTGTTTTTCTTCGAGTGGATGAATATGTGATTAATAGATTGGTAAACTGGCATATAAAGTCTTGTGAATCAAGAAAGAATTTTACAGTGAATTCTGAACGTAACTGGTAGCGAAGTAATTATTCACCAAAAACGTTAACAATTTGAGAACAAATTTCAGAGTCTAATTTTGAGGGTCTTAAATTTTCCTCAAGTGTTAAATGTCTCTCCATTGGAAACCTTTAAAACGTATATGTATGAGGTTTCACTAATACCTAAGTCTGCCTTGCCTCCATTAACTAGAGTTTATTTTTTACCTGTTAACCTGTTCCTGCATTAACGTTTTAAGCCGGCCTCGGATGTAAATTGATCTGACTTTTTAGAAGATTCTTCATGTTCGGTTTTGGGTAGAGCAACTTTACTAGTTAGCATTGTTTTTGAATCTGATCTTTCTAGAATGTTCTCTTTTCTTTAAAAAACAAAACATAGTGTACCATTCATGGAAGAGACTTTAAGAATTTTCTCTGATGTGAGCCGGTCTACATAGGAGCATAGGCAGCTTTTTCTAGCTATGTGTCAGGAAACTCTGGCTTTAGGTGTGAGCTTTTGTTTACGTTATCCGTGCAAATGTTATATTACACATGTTGGAGTTAAGTATATTTTCTTCTCTCTGAGCAGCTCCGGGCCTTCTTGGATCTTAAGAAAGCTTTTTGTCTCTCCTGATGTGGGGGTGAAAAGTGGCTAGGGGCAGTGGACGCAGTAGAAATAGTGTCCAGGGCATGTGCCTAAACCATTATCTATCTCTATTTTCATTTTCCTATGTATTTGATCCCCATTTGTTACTCTTCGCCCCTGCTCTTTATTGTGGTCTAAACTGAGAATATTTAAAAAACTTTGCTTTGTTTCTCTTTGCTTTTTGTATCAATTGTATTCTCTGGTTGCTGTCGCAAGTTTATACTTGTAATCTTGATTAAAGTGTAATAAATATTAAAAAAAAAAAAAAACCTGAATGATTTCCTTGCTTTTCTATGGATAGTACTTTGATATGGAGGTCTGCATTTTGACCCTACCTATGAATCCATCCAGATTTGTCTTGATGTCATACATGGGTCTAATGATGGAAACAATTCTCCAGAGTGTGGATTTTATACTCTGCTGGTATGAAGACTTTTTTGTGGTAATTAGCTACAAACAGGTGTACTTCAGCCATTTGCATACTTTTTATCTCAAGGGATTGGTTTTAGGTTTGACTTAACTTGGGTTAGCCTTTTCTCCCACTTTTTTCTGGGAGGTATCATTGAACTGGCATTTGCTGTGCTCTGGTTCAGACTGTGTGGTTGAACGCCCTCCCGATGGAAGTGGTGGGGGCAAATACAGTGACAGAATTCAAAATGGCATGGGACAGATACAGTGGATCCCTTTACAGCAGCAGGATAAAAGCAAAATAAACTTAACTAATGGGCAGACTAGATGGACCATACTAGTCTTTATCTGCCGTCATTCACTATGTTACTATGAAGGTCTACATTGAAATCAATGCAAGTTTGTAAAATCCAAAAGTGCGATACTGATCTAAGGAATAATTGCCATGTTTGCAAATCATTCTGTTGTTGATATCCTCTTGAAGAGATGTTTCTCATCATTTTTCTGACCAGATTATTGCATACAGGTAAATAAATACTTTTGAAAATCTGAAGGAGGGCTGCAAAGAAGATAATTTGTCTGATAATTGTTTACCAAGCGTGGTTTGCCATGTTGATCTTTCATCACTGGCAGTGGTGTAAATTCTGCCCAAGCAGCCCCACATAATGCTGGGGGGGGGGAGAGGGGCGAAGCGGTAGGTAGGAGGCCCACACAGCGGCGGTAAGGCAGAATGGTTGTTGTTAAGTGCCGTCGAGTCGGAGTCGACTCATGGCGACCCTCTGGATAGCTATCTTAAATTGTGTTCGGTCTTCAGTCAGGCGGCTCATTGACGACAGACTGGTACCCGTAGCTGCTGTTATTGTAGCGATCCATCTCATTGCTGGCCTTCCTCTTTTGCGTTGACCTTCTATCTTGCCAAGCATGATGTCTTTCTCTAATGATCTCTCTCTTCGCATGATGTGTCCGAAGTATGAAAGCCGAAGTCTTGTCATCTGAGCTTCTAAAGAAAGCTTAGGTTTGATCTCCTCTAGTACCGACTGGTTTGTTCTTCGGGCAGTCCATGGTATACACAGTATTCGCCGCCAGCACCATAATTCAAAGGCATCAATTTTCTTCCTGTCTGTCTTTTTCACTGTCCAGCTTTCACATCCATATGATGTTATTGAAAATACCATGGCTTGAACAAGTCGAATCTTTGTATGGAGAGACACATCTCTGCTCTTGAGAATCTTATCTAGGTCTTTCATAGCCATTCTGCCAAGAGCAATGCGTCGTCTGATTTCGGCAGAATGGTAAACTCACTTTAGTATGTTTGCCATGCTACCTCCACTCTTTTAACTTTACAGCAGGCCCAGTGACTGTTACCTCCTGGGCTGAAGTCTCGTGATAACTGCACCATGAGACTTTGGCCCAGTAGGTAACAGCCTCCGGGCCTGCTGGGAACATAAGACCAGAGGCAGTGGGCAAAACCTGTTCAAATTTATTACTACCGCATGGGATGACCTGCAAAGGCGGGTCGCCACGACAGTGGGGCACTTTCAGCAAATATTTGCTTGGGGGTCCCTCATTGGAACTTACAGAATGAGTTGTGATATGCTCATGGGACAGAATGGCGACTGGATGTACGTATTTAACTCCTAGTGTTTACTTTTGCAGGGTGAATTTTCTCACTTGGTCTTGCTGGCTGCATTTGACTGCATTGATGACACTAAGCTCGTGAAGCAGCTGATCATATCTGTAAGTAGTCCCATTTTCTTAGACACCTGCCAACCGAGTGTTTAAAAGTGGCAGTGGCGAGCCAATGTCTTTTAAGATGGCAATTTTAGACAGCAATATGAACAGTTTAACATGTAAACTTTGTTAGGCAGAGTTGCAAAGAGAAGCTATCGACATTGTTTCTCTTTTGAAAATTAGCAAGTACACTAAGTGTTCATGTTTTTTGCAACTGCTGTTTTTTAAAGGATCAGGCAGTAAAATAGTGCATATTTTGGGAAATTGAACTTGTGTGAACTGTCATCATCGCTTCCCTTCTCCTTCCAATTTACCGCCTGCTTGTGGCTTTAATCAACCATTTCTTCAGATACTCTGCTCCAGCAGAGATCTAGGAGTCGCTGCAAACTGTGGCAACATATCTTCAAATCTCTTCTGGAGGGTTTGGAGGGACTTCAGCTGCTGTGTCTTTCTGGGAAGGGTCCAGAACTTGCCACTATTCTGCCACTCCATCTGCTTCCAGATCTTGAGAGTGGTAAGGCTCAGCTTCCCACCAACCCCTGATGATCCTGCTTGGACTGTGTCCATCTGCACATATATTACTTGTAATAGAAATACACATTGCTTTTAGACTTGCAGCTAGAACTGGTCTTCTGCTTAGGTCTACTACTTAATTTTGGTGCAAAGGTATAATTTTAAGGTTACAGGGACCTTTGCATAGTGGGATGATATGTAGAAGTAAGATTTCAGTTTGAATATTTCAATTTCCATTGTCTGTTGCAAGCCTGCTTCACAGGGTGGGGCTAACTGAATTGATCAGCTCTGCAACTGACCCAATACCTGAACCAGTCTAAGCTTTCAAACTTTATAAGTGCCTGTTTTTTGATAACCTATATTCAACAGTTAAAGTTTTTTAGGAATATTCAGCCTGCCTACGTTCCTTGCATAGTTTTTAAATCAGATATCTGAGTGTGCCCTCAGTTCATATAAGGCCTACTGGCTAGGGATACTTAAGTTCCCGTCCACCCTACCCCTCCAAGGGTTGCATTGCCTATATAGTCATATACATTGACATCTGTCCTTTAATTAGGTGTTACACCCACTTTTTTTCCTCTTCTTCTTTTCTCCTCCTAGGACAGCTGAGTCAGAATGTCATGTATTCAATACAATAATTGTGGTGCTTTCATTCTGAGAAGAATCATTTGGAACCTAAGAACTTGCCCTATATGCCTCAAGTTAGCTGCTATGCATAAAGAATTGACTCTACTAAGGGAAGAATTATCCGCAATTAAACACACCTCCTCTAGGTATAAACTGAACAAAATCCACCACCGCTCCCACAAAGAATCAAACAGCCCAGAGACAAATAGATCACAGTGGGCTCTGATAGCTTGCGACCTGTAACACAGAGACACCCTATACATCAAGAGATATCCTTGCATAATGCCTTCTCTGCCTTGGATAATGAGGGTGCCCAATCCATGGAAACTGAAGTGCCCTTAAATGAAAGTCAGTGTACCAAATAGGAAGAAAAAAATCATAAAACAGAAAACTACTACTACCACACATCAATGGCAAGCGGGAAGGGGCGTGTAGAATACAAACCAAATTGTTGGTATAGTTAGTGCACAAAGTGAGCACTCCAAAACTAAAATTGTCATCCACGTGGGTACAAATGACCTGGCTAGAAACAGTGCCTCTGCAGTTCAGAGGGACTTCCAGACTCTGAGGGAGAAACTCAAGCCCATTGCTAACACCATAGCATTCTCAGAAGTTCTACCTGTTCGTGGTAAGGGGGCAGAAAGGCTGCATCCCATTAACAACTTTAATACGTGGCTCCAAACTTGGTGCAAACCAGAAGGATTTAGATATATAGGCGACTGGGGAGACAGATGGATCAACAAGAGACTATACTGTGCTGATGGACTACATCTCTACGTCGTAGGGAAAAGGATCCTAAGTGAAAAATTCAGGCAGTATGTGGACAGGCATTTAAACTAGGGAAAGGCGTTGATGGATGGAGAAGGACGTTCAGTACGTTTAAATACCTCCGTGGCAAAATGCACAGGAGGAGAGCCTCTTTCGACTGAAAGCAAGCTCTGCTACGAGAGGACATAGGATAAGGGTGAAAGGGGATAGACTCAGGAGTAATATGCAGAAATATTTCTTTATGGAAAGAGTGGTAGATGCGTGGAATAGTCTCCTAGTGGAGGTGATAGAGATGAGAACAGTATCTGAATTCAAAAAAGCATGGGACAAACACAGAGGATCTCTTAACGAAAAAAGGGGACTGTGTTGTAGTGGTTGATATGGAAGGGCAGACTAGATAGGCCATGTGGTCTTTTTCTGTCATATTTCTATGTAAACCGCATCATCTTCAGTGTTAATGACACTAGTCTCGAGTGTCTCAAGCGTAGAGACATGGAGCTGCCTTCCCCTTGTCCCTCCACATCTAAGGGGGCTTGGGGGACATGCCACCAAGGTTTGGATTTTCTCCAGAATTCATGTTTCTCATGTATAGGGGATTCTGCATGAGGCAGAAGGGCCTGGACCTGGTTGGGCTATCAGTGGTGGAAGCATAAAAAGGAACAAAGTGAGGAGGCTGAAGCCTCTGTGAAAAAGCCTCTGGAATAGGACCTCTGGGAGGAGACTGTCTCCCGCCCCTCGGTAGACCATGAGGACCTTGTGGGTGATTTAGCCATGGAAGAGTCCGGGGAATTGGAAGATGGAGAAATCCCACAAGAGGACTCGGATTATATGAGTATTTTGCCAGGAGGAGCTGCCAGCACTCATAGCACAGTCCTTACAAATTTTAAACATGGAGGCAGGGACTTCACAGGTGGAAAACCCTTTGGAGGATCCACTCCTTCAGACGGTCTGAAAGCCGCAATGAGTTTTTCCAGTCCAAAGAGTGATCAAGCAAATGATTCAGGATGAGTGGGAGGTCCCCAAAGCCTCCATGAAGGGCATGAGGACCATGGCCCGACTCTACCCCTTCCCTGAACAGGAGGAGGATATCTGGGTTTCCCAGAGGTTGACGCAGCAGTCTTGGCGGTCACCAAGAAAACCACCATACCAGTAGAAGAGAGCACCACATTCTGGGATGTGCAGGACCAGAAGTTGGAAACCTTACTGAAGCAGGCTTTCAACATTAATACCCTTTCACTTCAGGCTGAGGTCTGTAGGGCAGTTTTGGCCAGGGCCTGCCTGTGCTGGGCATCAGGACATCATTGAGACTGTGGGGCAAGGGCAGTCCCTGTCCCAGGAGGCAGCCAAGCTGGAGTCGGGAGCAGTGTATTTGGCGGATGCCTTCTATGACCTGATTAGAGGTCTCTCTAAGAGTATGGCTTCGGTGGTGGCCGCCAAACATTACTTTATGGTTACAAAGTTGGTCGGCCAATGTCTCTAAGTCTCGTTTGAGCAATTTGCCATTCAAAGGTAAGCTGCTCTTGGAAAGGCCTTAGAAAAGTTGGTCAAGGATTTGGAGAGACCAAAGGCTGCAGGCTTCCAGAAAAGCAGAAGCTGGGGTGGCAGGCGGACCCGGTGAGGGGTCAGCCAAGAGACTTCCAGTGTTTTAGGCGGTACACTTTCCCCTTATCTGGCGCAGGGACGGGGGTTTCAAGGATCAGGGAGAGGTTTTTACCCCTCTACCTCTGCGCAGCCCCCAGAAAGTCACAATGAGATAGGAAAACCCAGCCGGAAGTGGTTCCCGTGGGAGGTCAGCTATGGGACTTTTACTTAGCTTGGCTCCGCATCACCTCCGACCAGTGGGTTCTGGAAATCATCCGGGAGGGCTATGCTCTGAAGTTGATGCGGCCCATCTTGGACGCCTTCGTGGCATTGCCTTGCAAGGCGGCGGGAAAAAAGCAAGCATAGGAGACACTCTGGCTCTACTGCTGCAGTTAAAGGCGATAGTAGAAGTTCCATACCAGAACGGCTGTGGTCGATACTCCATTTATTTTGTGTTCTCCAAAAAGAAAGGAACCTTTCAGCCTATCTTAGATCTAAAGCGGATACATCGGTGTTTACGAGTTCCCCTCTTCCGCATGGACATGCTGCGGTTGGTGGTCATAGCCATCAGGGAATGCAAGTTCCTCACTTCGCTGGATCTCACGGAAGCCTACTTGCATATACCGATTTAGCCGGAGCATCAAAGGTACCTCGGTTTCGTGGTTCCAATGGGGTATTTCCAGTTTTGCGAACACTCCCTGCACGTTTACCAAGATAATGGTGGTAGTTGCAGCGGCTCTTCTGCAGGAGGGCATTTTGCTACAACCTTACCTGGACAACTGGCTAATCAGAGCAAAGTCCACAGAGGAGAGCGAGCATGCTATGGCCAGAGTTATACAGTTCCTGCAAGGACTTGGCTGGGTGGTCAATCTCACAAAGAGCCATCTATCGCCCACCCAGGACCTCATATGTCTTGGAGCCCGGTTTCAAATCGACAAGGGCAGAGTAGCCCTGCCGCAGGACAGGATGAGGACATTACAGGTGCAGATCTGACAGTTCCTCTGCATCGGGGTGCCCACAGTGTGGCATTATCTACAACTCATTGGGGTCCATGATGGCAACGATAGGCTCAATGCGTCCTCTGTAAAGGGCCGTGCTCCGGAGATGGTCGGGCACAGCATCACCCGCTGACACATCTGTTAACATGTCCCAAGGACATGTGAGCTTTGCTTTGATGGTGTCTATGGCCAGAAAAATTGTTTATTGGCATGCTCCTGGAGTCACTGGAGAGCCCATTGTCAGGGCCTAATAATGCAGGGAGTTTGCTTCAAGGACCAGAAAGCGTGGTCCATCAATTGCCTGGAAATGCGAGCAGTTTTCTTAGCGCTGCAGAGGTTTCACCCCACCATTCACAGCAAAGTGGTGAGAGTGTTTTCGGACAATGCCACGACGGTGGCTTACATCAGTTGGCAAGGCGGCACTGGCAGTGTGCAACTCGAGGTCGAGATCACTCCATTATTGGAATGGGCAGAGGAAAACTTGCAAGCAATCTCAATAGTCCACATCGCAGGAACTGACAGTGTGATGGCCGACTATCTCAGTCGGGTGAGGTTGGACCCGGGAAAGTGGTCGCTCTGCGAAGCAGTCTTCACGCAGATAGTGCACAGGGGGAAACACCAGCTATGGACCTGATGGCGACGTTCATCTCCGCCAAAGTGAGCCGATCCTTCAGCAGGTGGAGGGAGCAGATGTCAGGTGCTGGACGCCCTGGTGTAGCCTTGGCCAACGGGTGACCTATTATACATCTTTCCACCGTGGGCACTCATTAGTCAACTGCTTCAAAGGATAGAGGGACAGCCAGGTCTGGTCGTTCTCATTGCCCCAGACTGGCCCCTAAGGCTGCGGTATGCAGACCTCCTATGGCTGACGGTAGATCGTCCATAGCACCTACCCTACAGACAAGACCTTCTGTCCTAGGGGCGGGTGCGAATGTCTCAAATGGATCGCTTCTCGCTTATGGCTTGGCTCTTGAAAGGGCAAGGTTGAGCAAGCAGGGTTATTTGGCTGCAGTGATTTCCACTTTGTTAAAGGCCCAGAAGTGATCTATGTCGCTCTCGTTCGAGTTTGGAGGATTTTTGAGAAATGGGATGAGGATAAGGGCTGTCATTTTTTCTCTGCGTCGGTACCAGAGATCCTGGCATTTTTGCAAGCAGGGCTGGAAAAAGGACTGTCCTGTAGTTCCCTGCAGGAGCAGGTAGTGACGATTACCTGTTTATTGTGATAGAGTCCGGGAGTTTCCTTGGGGGCACATCCAGATGTCTGTTTTCTTCAGGCAGTCAAGCAGGTGCATCCTCCAGTTCGAGCAGTTGTTCCGCAATGGGATCTTAACCTGGTACTATCGGTATTGACCGAGGAGCCTTTTGAGCCCATGGGGGCTTCTACGTTGAAGGATTTGACGTTGAAGACCATGTTTCTTGTGGTGATATGTTCCCCGCGAAGGATTTCCAAGTGCAGGCACTCTAGAGGTTTTCCCAGACTGACTGCCTACCAAATGGTCCTGATTCAGACTGTCGATCAGGGCTCAATGTTCTACCTCAACAGGCAGGATTGAACTGGCTCGAACCTCTTGTGTGGGGCATTCAGGTTCTGGAAGTTGGTACACATGATATGGGATGGTCATGTGTGCTAGGTTCCTGCCAAGTGAACATGACATTTGGGCAGACAGGAGGAGTCTGGTTCTCCATCCATGCGAGTGGATACAGAACGGAGAACTTATGCCTCGCATCTTCAAGGAGTGGAACGCTCTCGCAATAGTTCTGTTTGCCACTCCACAGAATGCCAAGACAGATCAGTTCTTTTCCACGGCAAGTTCTTACAGGGCACAGGCCTTGGATGCTTTCCTTCCATATTAGTGGAAGGATCATCAGTATGCTTATCGTCCGATCCCTACCATTGCAAAGGCCCTCCTGAGGCTCAAACGGACGGGAGCGCATTGGTTCTTATCGCTCCCTGCTACCTAGACAGCCTTGATTTCCTTCTCCAGTCAAGGGCCAATCTAATTGGGTCATGTGCCGGTTCAAATTCGCAGGAAGGTAGGGGGGTGTTGCACCTCAACATCCAGTCCTTGGCCCGCACGGCATGGATGTTTAAAGGCTGCCGATGTCTGAGCGCCACCTGCTGGCCGGTGTGATCAATGTTCTTTTGATGCGCTAGGAGGACTTATACAAAAAGGTTTTCTTCCTGTGAAGGAAAGAGGTTTGGCTGTCTGGTGGGAGGCCAGGCCCTAGATCCTTTGGTCCAGCTTTGGCAAAGTCCACCTCACTGCACAGGGAACTTGCCATTAGGATGTGGAACGGTCATCGATCACAGTATGGCCTTTGGGGTTCTGCCTCATGTGGAAATTGCTTATCTGGAAGCCTCCCTGCAGGCCCCTTGCAATGTTTTTAGGACTCAATGTGTTTTCTAGGCAGCTCCTAGAAGCTCCCTTGAATTCTCACTATTCCTGCCCTTTAAAGTTTGGTGGCGGTTCTTCACCATGCAGGGTGAGCAGGCTTCAGGCTTCAACAGTTTTTCCACCAAAGTCCATACTACTAGATAGACTACCCCTTCGTACTCATCCTGAATTCCTTCCGGAGTGGGTCCAGATTGCATCTTAAACGGTCAATTGTTCTGCCAACATTTTTCCCGAGGCCTCATGCCTGCAAGGGGGAGGCTGCATTGCATGGGTGTGGCTTCTGACAAGCCTCTAACTTCTTCTTGGAGTGGATGGAAGCCTTAGAGAATGCTTCCAGCTTTTGTTTCTTAGCCCTAGCAAGTAGGGGCTGGTGCTTTCAGGCACTCTTTCGATTTGGTTGCGTACTGCATCCTTTCTATTTATGCCAGGTGGGCCTGGGTCTTCATGGTCGTGTCAACACTCAAAAGATCAAGTCTGTGGCTGCGCTAGTGGACCTCTCCACTTGAGGAGTTCCGCAGGACTGTGCCATGGTCTTTGTTCACACATACATATCTTACTATTGTTTAGATGGGGATTCCCATTGTTACTAGTGACTCTTTTAAAATCTCTATAATAGGGTTGGATATTTGAATCCAACTCCATCCCCCCCCCCCCCCCCCCGGCCCATTTTCTCTGTCTAGGCTACCAAAAATAAAAATCAGTAAATAAAAATAAGAGAGAAATTCACTTATTTTGTACATAGTTGTTGGTTGAGTTGTTCTGGCTTCTCGTCATTTCACAGTTGAGTTGCCCCTACTGGGTTTCTTGGTGGCCTCTTTGGTTTTCGATAGCCTGTAGCGTGGGAGTCCCATATGTGAGGACTCATTCCTGCTTGTCCACAGAGAAAAGGTAGTTACTCATCTGTAGCAGGAATGAGTCCTCGCATCCCTCCCACCTCCCTGAGGAATTATCTTCTGCTGCACCTATGTTATCAGACTGAACTAAGATGGTGCGACAGTGGTAAGCGGGAACGAGGCACGGTGCAGCCTCCCAAAAGCTTCCAACAGAAGCTGAGGAGCGTTCCCACGTGGGCTTTGTCGGAGGACGTCCCTCATATGTTAGGACTAATTCCTGCTGTCCATGGAGAACACCCTACAGATGAGTAACTATCTTTCAGATTCTCCATCTTGAGTGTTATGGAAAGGAGACTTATAGCTTGGCTCTGATGTTTGTCATGTGTTATTTGCTTTCTGCATAATTCTGTGTATTTTATAAAGTGCAATATATATAGCAAGAAAGTAAGACTTCAAAGATGTTTATCCCCTTTAATATATAGATTAATAAACCATTTGTTATAGAAGAAAGTTGAAAAGTATACAGTATGCTAAATTATATTTGATAAAGTTTTAGAGAAATTTTGCAGGATGTAATGTGAGTTTAAATTAAGTTATGAGATACTGCCTCTGGAGTCATTGTTAAATGTTTGCATGTTATCCATATGTGTTGGTTTAAAATATTTTAAATTCAGTTTTTTTCAAACTCTTATTTATGCTAAAGTGCCACACACAATTCATGTCAGCTGTTACATTCTATCAAGGTGCATGTTAAGTTATAGGGGAATAAGAATGTAACTAGCACAGCTCAGACCTGTCTGCCTAGTACCCACCGATGTTAACCTTGGGCCCCCCCCCCCAAAATGTAGTTTTGGCTTTGTCACTATCCTGGAAACAACGTCTTGCCACCTTTTGCAAGTTTATTTCAAACAAAATAAGTACGATCCTTTTAGAATTTTTATATTTCAGAGTTAATCTAACTTTGAGAAGGATTCCATCTTTCTTTCTCCTCGGAAGCCTTTCCCCAATTGATGAAAATCATCAGCAGGAAATTCCTAGTGACTGAAGAGGGTTCTGCCAGGCTCTTAAAGGGACCTCAGCACAGATGTTTGAAAAATCATAGTAGGGGTTACACATGCATGCACACAACTGGACTAACCCTCGGCAATGGGGGTTCTTACTTAATGCAAAATGCACATACAAATGGATGGTTGTAAAGGATTTGTGAGCCGCTGAATTAACATAGCTTTTGTAGTTTTATATAAAAATGTATTCAGTGGTTGGGCACACAAACCAAATTTGACATATTGAAGCAGTGCCAGTCAAGTCCCTTTTTAAAAAGGAGGGTGTTGAGGTAGAAGGCTCCAGGAATTTGGGGAGTGGGTTTGTGAGGAACTGTTTTCAAGAGACTGCCTATTTCCTTAGGTTATCTAAACATAAACCAGATTGGTGACTCCTTATAAAATTATCCCCTTCATATGCTGATGCCACTTGTTAGGCAACATCTTCAGTTAACTTATTCGCGGAAAACAAAATAGTGTCAATTCTGTATCTCAATGATTTTTTAACATTTATTTTAAAGATAATCACCCCCAGCTCCCATCAATGAAGTATTCATTTAGAGAGCAATTTCCTCTGTAGCCTTTCCTTCCCTCTTTCAGGGAATAAATGCTTTTTGTGTATCTGTAGGAGATCATCAGCTCCCTGGCTGCAATTGTAAACAACAAGTATGGAAGAAAGGTCCTCTTGTATTTGCTGAGCCCAAGAGACCCTGCACACTTTTTACCAGAGATCATCAGAGTTTTACAGCAGGGCGACAATAATGCTCACAGGTAATTCTCTCAGTACTACTTTGCTTTGTTCTGTTTTGTGCTCTCTTTTTGGTTTTTTGTGTTTTTTTTTAATTTGTATTTTTCCTTATTGTAATGTCCCTTTATATGCTCTTTTCTGTATTCTCTGGCTAGAGATAGAATATCTTCACTGTTGAAACTATAGTTAATTGTATAAATGTATTTTCATTTTGTTTTGTTATTTGATTAAACACCTTGGAATTATCCCAGGAAAACGGTCTACACACGTTAGCTATTCAGCTTATGGAAACATTCTATTGTTGTTAATGTATTGCATACCTGTTCTATGTATTATTTGTACCCGTTCAATGTATTGAGTTGTTCTTATGTAAACCGCGCTTATCTTAAAAAGCGCGGTATATAAAACCAAATAAATAAATATAAAGTTTAAGGCAAGCTACAATTTACTAAATCACAATGCTAATTCCTTAGCGTCCCTCCAGTCTACTCCTGAAACCTCTGGGTTTTGCTGCTCCTCCTCCAGCAGCTTGGAGACTGAGAAACGTCACTCTTGTGATGTCACTGGTACATAAACTCCGGAACCGCCTTCTTCCACCAGTTACCTCAGTCTCCAAGCAGCTGGAGGATTGGTGAGCCTAGCAGTGCGGGGCTCACTAGAGGAGCAATTAAGAAGAGTTAGGATAGTTTAGTCACAGTTTCAGAAGCGGGGGTCTGTAAGGGCTGCAGTCAGGAGGCTGCAGTCCTGGAGCCAGTCACAGAGGGGGTAGAGGACGCTCGGGGGAGTACCTCCATAGCCCTTCACCAGCCAGGCTCCCCAAGCCTCACATCCATAGAGCCCATTCCAGGTACGTCATTGGCTCCCAACCCCCCCCCCCTCCCCCGCCCGCAGCCCATGTTACCAGGGGGTCTGGCGGTGATATTTTCGCCAGATTTCGTTACGCTAATCCAGCATGCCTTTGGCAGTCATTTGGGTAAGCCTTCCCCCGGGGCCACAGAGGTGATCATGGGGCTGAAACGGCTGGGGACTCTGTTGGATACGGGAGTGGCAGGAATAGCGGCGAAAAAGGCCAGGGCTGACAGGGATCGGTCTGAGCAGTCGGTGGTATCGGAAGGTCTCCATTTGGAGGAGCCGGATCTCGATTTGGACTT
Source organism: Ichthyophis bannanicus (assembly GCA_033557465.1). Taxonomy (NCBI): domain Eukaryota; kingdom Metazoa; phylum Chordata; class Amphibia; order Gymnophiona; family Ichthyophiidae; genus Ichthyophis; species Ichthyophis bannanicus. The sequence goes on from CM066032.1 coordinate 703,759,574, forward strand.
GGATGAGGACCTTGAGGAAGGCGAGATTGCGGAGCAGGAAGACCAAGCCAGGGTCGTGCGCATTTTTCGGAGAGAAGAGTTACTGGCGCTTATCTCGGAAACACTAAAAGCGCTGAATATATGCCCTCAGGGGATCCGACGGAGGATTCTACCCTGGAGGACCCGTTGTTGCAGGCATTTCAAAAGACTCAGAGAGCTTTCCCGGTACACAGGGCGATTGAGGAAATGATTCAGGAAGAATGGGATTTGCCCGAGTCCACCCTAAAGGGATCTCGGGTTATGGCACGGCTATATCCGCTAATAGACCAGGATCGCGAGTTTAAGTCTCCCAGAGTGGATGCCGCTGTTTCGGCGGTTACTAAGAAGACTACCATTTCAGTGGAGGGTAGTACGGCCCTTAAGGATGCCCAAGACTGTAGACTGGAAGCACTGTTGAAACAGGTCTTTGATGTCAATGCGCTCTCTATGCAAGCGTCTATTTGTGGGGCTTGGGTCGCTAGAGCCTGTCTGCGATGGGTTCAGCGTATTCAGACAGAACAAGCCGAGGAGACTACGACAGAAGCCGCCAGATTAGAGTCGGGGGCGGCCTATCTAGCTGATATTCATTATGACCTTATCCGGGGTCTTTCTAAGAGCATGGCGTCGGCTAGGCGGTATCTTTGGCTACGCAACTGGGTGGCGGACGGCTCTTCCAAAGCAAGGTTAAGTAAAGGGGAGAAGCTATTGTTTGGAAAGGAGTTGGATAAGTTGGTTAAGGATTTGGGGGAGGCTAAGGGCAGCAGATTGCCCGAGGACAAGCAAAAGCAAGGGCGTTCGGCTCCCGGACCTAAGAGTCAACAAAGGGAGTTTTGGTGCTTTCGTTCCCCCAGATTTGGACAAGCTCAGCGAGGGCTTTTTCCCTATAGAAACCAGGGGTTTTGGGGGTTTCGAGGAGCAGGTAGGGGATTTGTGGCTTCCTCTTCCTCTACCTTAGGTCTTAGAAAGTCACAATGAAGCCGAGGGGGCCCAGGTGGGACTGGTTCCCGTAGGGGGTCGGTTGCGGGATTTTACCCTGCCTGGGTCCAGATCACTTCAGATCAGTGGGTGTTGGAGGTGATTCGAGAAGGTTATGCGTTGGAGTTTCAAAAGCCAGTAACAGATTCTTTCATACAGTTGCCGTGCAGAGCATGTTTCAAGCGCAAAGCGGTGCACGGCATGGTACGAAGGCTGTTAGCCCTCAAGGCAATAGTGTTGATCTCCAGGAACAAGCAGGAATAAGTCCTCACATATGGGTACGTCGGTACCGACGGAGCCCGTGCGGGAAAGCTCCCCAGCTTCTTAGAATAGAAGCTTTTGGGACCTCCCACTGCACATGCGCACTGCCTTCCCGCCTTCCTGAACAGCTCTCCTCAGTTTCTCTTTTTCCGCGGAGCCAGCAGGTCGTGTTCCTGTCACTGCTGAAGAAATTGTTATTTTATTTGTTTCTTTAGACCGCGTACCTGCCTTCCCCATACCGATACCGGTATCGCCGGTCTTTTCTTTCTTTCTTTAAAAAATTATAATTCTTTTTTCTTATTTTTTAGCTTTTGGTCACTTCAGAGAGGCCTCTCGGCCTACTCAATTTCCCCTCATGGAGAAGCCAGCCCCTGGATTTAAGAAGTGTACCAAATGTAATGCTGTTATTTCAGTCACAGACACCCATGACTGGTGTCTGAAATGTTTGGGGCCTGACCATTCCATACCGGACTGCCCATCTTGCTCCCACATGTCTAAACGTGGGCTGCAGAACCGGGCCAACAAATTCCATGTGCTGTTTGCTTCAGAGAATACAGCATCACAGTCATCCAGGTCTTCTTCTCCGGATGGATCTCAGGTAACCAAACCTTCTGTGGGCAAGTCCTCAAAGAGCAAATCTCCTTCAAAGCATCGAGAGGCTCTTAGCTTAGAACTTGAGGACCCTGCCCCAGCCAAACAACCCCGGCGGGAAGTCCAACTTCCAAAAACGCCAATTCAGGGGTCTCAGGTTGATATCGATGCTACGGCCTCGACAGATCACCTGTTAGCCTGCTCTGGGGTACCGGGTCACTCCGGTACCGACATCCAGGCAGCTATGGCGTCCATGGGCGATACTGTACAGTCCATGCAGCAGGCCGTCATGGCTTTCATTAAAGCTGCAACGCCATCGGTTCCGCTTTCAGCGGTTCCGGGCCCGATACCGGTATCGTCCGCCATGCCGGTATCGAGGCCGTCCACCTCTAAACGCAAGTCGGTACCGTATGGGCTTTCGCTCCATACCGGTTCCATACCCGATACGCCCGATATCGATACCGATCGGTACGCGTATCGTGCGTTAGAGGAAAGCACCGATTCCTCTGAGGATTTTCACTCCTCTGATGATTCTGCTGAGTTTTCACTCAACTTACCTGAGGAGTCCTCTTCTCCTAAAAGGAGAATGTCCCCTCCAGAGGATTTGTCCTTCCAGGACTTTGTTTTAGATATGGCTACAGCCCTTTCTATTACCACATCCTCTGAAAAGGAACCCAGATGCAAAAAACTGGATATTTTGGGATACTCAAAGGCCCCTAAGGAGGCAGTTACCCTGCCTATCCATGAAATCCTTCAAGAACAACTGATGGATTTCTGGGAAAATCCTTTGACTTTGTCTCCTTATTCCCGTAGGTTGGACACCATGTATAGGGTCCCTCCTTCTCCTGGTTTCCAAAAGACTCAATTGCCTCACCACTCTATTGTGGTGAAGTCTGCAATGAAGAAGATTAGGAGTACCAAAAGGCACTCTTCCACCCCTCCAGGACGGGAATGTAAGACTTTGGACTCTTTTGGTAGGAAAATTTTCCAGGCTAGTATGCTTATAGCCAGGATTAATTCCTACAGTCTCTATATGGGCATGTTCCTGGAGGAACTTGCCAAAAAGGTGCGGCATTTTGCCCCCTTTATCCCTGAGGATAAAAAGCAGGGATTCCTTTCCCTAGTGAAACAACTCTTAGAGGTTTCTAAGTTCTCTAATAGGGCAGCATATGATTCCTTTGAGGGAGCCAGTAGGGCTTCGGGCATTGCTATTGCAGCCCGACGTCTTGCTTGGCTCCAGGCCTCTGATCTGGAACCTTGGGTTCTAGATGGCTTACGGAATCTGCCCTGTACAGGTGAGAACTTATTTGGGGAAGAGTGGCAAATCAAAGCCACCCAGATGGATGCTGAAAATGCCACCTTGGAAAGACTTTCAAAGTCCACTTCAATTCCTACTAAGAAAAAGTCTTTTAAAAGGCCTTACTATAAGAAGGCCAGAGTTGCTTCAAATACTGGCCAGCAGTCTTCTCAACCTCGCTATACTGCTAAGCGTCAGCAATCCAAACAAGCACGAGCTAAGCCTGCAGCAGCTACTGTAGCTCAGCAGGCTCCAACCCCTCAGGGGTTTTGACTTGCTCCTAGGGAACTTGCCACTTCTGGTTCTAACACAACCAGAACCTCTCACCATACCCGGAAGGTTGGTTCACTTTGCTCCCAGATGGGAACAAATCACAACAGAACAATGGACCCTCTCTATCATTCGAGAGGGTTACAAACTTCATTTCTCCAGCCTTCCTCCCCATCATATGGTGAGACCATTCAATTCTCCCCCATCTCTCCTAACCCTGTTGGGTCAAGAGGTTTCCTCTCTTCTTGCCCAAGGGGCCATAGAAGAGGTTCCTCTTCCTCAACAAGGGTCCGGTTTCTACTCCCCTTATTTTCTCATTCCAAAGAAGACAGGGGGATTCAGACCAATCCTAGATCTGAGAGAATTGAACAAATTTCTCTTCAAGGAGAAATTCAAAATGCTGTCTCTCGGCATTCTCCTTCCTTACCTCCAGGGTCAGGACTGGCTTTGTTCTCTAGACCTACAAGATGCGTATACACATATACTCATCCATCCATCCCACAGAAAGTATCTTCGCTTTCTGTTTCAGGGAAAACATTTCCAATACAGAGTACTCCCCTTCGGTCTAGCCTCTGCTCCAAGAGTATTCACAAAATGCATGGCAGTCGTAGCCGCATTTCTAAGAGGCATGGGAATCTTTGTCTTCCCATATCTGGACGACTGGCTCATCCGAGCTCCAACTCAGTCACAGGCCCAGATTTCCCTGGACCACACAAGGAGCCTTTTGCAGTATCTGGGACTGGTAGTAAACCTTCCCAAGTCCCAACTCATCCCTACTCAATCTCTAGAATTCATAGGGGCCCAGTTGGACACCATCACTGCAAGGGCCTACCTTCCACATGTTCGAGGCCAGCGCCTCCTGAGTTTGGCCTCCCAAGCTCAGTCCAGCACTCACTTGACAGCCAGGGAAATGCTACGCCTACTGGGTCATATGGCCTCCACAGTGCATGTGGTGCCCTATGCTCGTCTTCATATGAGAGCAGCTCAATGGACCCTGGCCACTCAGTGGACTCAGGCGTCAGGAGCGCTCTCAGACCAAATACAAACCTCCGATCGTCTGTTTTGGTCCCTCCACTGGTGGACTTCCACCAAGAATCTGTTGTTGGGGGCTCCATTTCAACCATTGCTACCCCAAGCAACCCTCACAACAGATGCCTCCCAAACAGGGTGGGGAGCCCATCTGCAAACTCTCTCCACTCAGGGCACTTGGTCTCTACAGGAGACCACCCTTCATATCAATCTTCTGGAACTGCGAGCAATTTACCTTGCCCTCAAGGTCTTCCACTCCCTCCTAGCCAACCTGACTGTCCTAGTTCAGACGGACAATCAGGTGGCCATGTTTTACATAAACAAACAAGGAGGGACGGGCTCTCTGTCGCTTTGCAACGAAGCTCTAAGACTATGGGCCTTCGCCAGAGAGCATCAGATTCACCTGCTAGCAGTGTATCTCCCAGGAGTTCAAAACTCTCGGGCAGACAGGCTCAGTCGAGTTCTGCTGCCACACGAATGGTCCCTACATTTGGACCAAATAAACCGAATCTTTCAGGAATGGGGGACCCCGGACATAGACCTCTTTGCAAGTCCGTGGAATGCCAAACTTCCCCGGTTCTGTTCCAGAACTCCGTGTCAGGGAGCTCAGGCCACGGACGCCTTTCTCCTGAATTGGAATCAGGCATTCCTATATGCCTTTCCACCCATTCCTTTGATTCCCAAGACTCTGTTCAAACTCCAGAGGGATCATGGAACTATGATCCTCATAGCTCCACGCTGGCCACGCCAAGTGTGGTTCCCTCTACTTCTACAGCTCTCCCAGGGATCCTACTTGGATCTGGGAGCTGCGCCAGACCTCCTGTCTCAGGAGGAGGGGACTTTGTGGCACCCAAACCCCAAATCCCTTCACCTCAGTGCTTGGTTACTGAAGGCTTAAGCCTTCAAGACTTTCATCTTTCCCAACCAGTGAAAGATATCCTTTCTGCCTCTAGGAAACCCTCTACCAGGCGTTCCTATGCTTTCAAATGGAAACGTTTTTCCATTTGGTGTGCTCAGCAGGGTCTTGACCCTCTGGCACTTCCTTTGAATTCTCTTCTTGATTATCTCCTGCATCTATCCAATGCAGGCCTCAAGACGAATTCGGTAAGAGTCCATTTAAGTGCTATTGCAGCATCCTTGAAACATATAAATGGACAACCTATCTCCTCTCATCCTCTTGTTGCAAGATTCATGAGAGGCCTGACTCTCACTAAACCTCCCATCAGACCACCCCGGTCGCATGGGATTTGAATCTAGTGCTCGGTCAACTTATGAAGCCACCTTTTGAGCCAATGTTTTCCACCTCCTTGAAATTTCTTTCCTGGAAGGTCATCTTCCTCATTGCAGTCACTTCGGCTCGCCGCATCAGTGAGCTGCAGGCTTTAGTGGCTAATCCACCTTACACAAGATTTCATCATGATAAGGTGGTCCTTAGGACGAATCCCCACTTTATGCCTAAAGTGGTCTCGCCTTTTCATCTTAATCAAGAGGTATATCTACCTGTCTTTTTTCCAGCTCCTCATGCATCCAATGCAGAGAGGAACCTTCATACTCTGGATTGTAAAAGAGCTCTCGCTTTTTACCTTAATAGGACTCAGCCACATCGAAAGTCTTCTCAACTTTTTGTGGCCTTTGATCCTTCCCATTTGGGACTTCCAGTCTCCAAGCGTACACTTTCCAATTGGATTGCTCAGTGTATTTCTTTTGCTTACCAGAGCAAAAACATTTCTCTGGAAGGCCATGTCACTGCTCACAATGTGAGGGCCATGGCAACTTCTATGGCTCATCTGCACTCTGTTTCCATAGATCAGATCTGTCGAGCCGCTACCTGGGCCTCGGTTCATACCTTCACAGCCCATTACTGTTTGGACAAGGACTCCCGCCGGGATGCCTTGTTTGGCCAGGCTGTCCTCAAGCACCTGTTCCATTCCTAAACAACTCCTGCCCACCTTCCCAGAATGGATGCCTGAGATCCATACGAAGATGGCGAACCTTTACAGGGGATCCCATGCATCTAAGCTAGGGAGTCCCCATATGTGAGGACTTATTCCTGCTTGTTCCTGGAGATAGCACAGTTACTTACCTGTAACAGGTGATCTCTGGGAACAGCAGGAATTAGTCCTCACAACCCACCCACCTCCCCTAGGAGTTGTATCTTTTATCTATCTATCTTCCTGTCCTCTCTCTGTTGACTCAGCTATAAACTCGAAACTGAGGAGAGCTGTTCAGGAAGGCGGGAAGGCAGTGCGCATGTGCAGTGGGAGGTCCCAAAAGCTTCTATTCTAAGAAGCTGGGGAGCTTTCCCGCACGGGCTCCGTCGGTACCGACGTACCCATATGTGAGGACTAATTCCTGCTGTTCCCAGAGATCACCTGTTACAGGTAAGTAACTGTGCTGTTCCTCCCGACCAATGCGGCAGCGGTCGATACTCCATATATTTCATAGTGCCAAAGAAAGAGGGAACATTTCAGCCAATTTTAGACCTAAAAAGGGTGAATCGCTGTCTCAAAGTGTCCCATTTTCGGATGGAGACCTTGCGATCGGTCATCGTGACGGTACAGAAAGGAGAATTTCTTATGTCCCTGGACTTGTCTGAGGCATATCTGCACATTCCAATACGGCGAGAGCATCAAACGTTTCTCAGGTTTGCAGTTCCTATGGGCAAGGGGGCACCAGCAGTGTTGCACTCAAAGCAGAAGCCAAGGATTTGTTTGTGTGGGCCGAGGAGAATCTTCTGGCGCTGTCGGCAGCACATGTAGCGGGAGTGGACAATGTGGAAGCCGACTTCTTAAGTCGGGTAAGAGTAGACCCAGGAGAGTGGGTTCTCCACCCGGAAGTGTTTGCAATGCTGGTGCGCCGTTGGGGAACGCCAGTGATGGATCTGATGGCGTCCTTTCAGTCTGCTCAAGTCTATCGCTTCTTCAGCAGAAGAAGGGAAAGAATGTTGGAGGGCCTGGATGCTCTCATTCAAGCCTGGCTGGAAAAACAACTGTTTCCGCCCTGGGTGTTAATAGGTCGAGTGTTGCAGCACATAGAGCATCACCAGGGACAGGTAATATTGATCGCACCGGATTGGCCAAGAAGACCATGGTATGCCGACCTGATGAGACTTCTAATCGGGAAGCTGTGGCACCTTCCCCGGCGGGAAGAGCTTCTCTCTCAGGGGCCGCTGTTCATGCCTCGAGTGGATCGATTCTCGCTTACGGCTTGGCTCTTGAGAGGGCAAGGTTGACAGCAAAGGGATATTCGACGGCGGTTATTTCCACCTTGCTGAAGGCTCGTCGTCGGTCGACTTCCTTAGCCTATATCCGCGTATGGCAAGTATTTGAGGCTTGGTGTGTGGAGCGACAGGTGGCGGTGTTGAGAGTTTCGATACCGCAGGTTCTGTCTTTCCTGCAGGATGGGTTTCAAAAAGGCTTAGCAGCCTCGTCCCTAAGAGTGCAGTTAGCGGCCCTGTCCTGTTATAGGGGAAAGATTCAGGGGGTGTCCTTGGGAGTACATCCGGATATTAAGCGATTTTTAAAGGCAGTGGCTCTGTTGCAGCCTCCCAGGAGGCCGGTGGTGCCAACGTGGGATCTGCCTCTAGTGTTGGAAGCGTTGGTGCGTGAGCCCTTTGAGCCGCTGGCGAGGGCGTCGCATAAGGACCTTACCCTTAAGGTGGTGTTCTTGGTGACTATTGCGTCGTCACAAAGAATTTCCAAGTTGCAGGCCCTGTCCTGTAGGAAGCCCTTTTTGTCTTTCGGGGAGTCTAAGGTGGTTCTGAGGCCGGTACCATTGTTTTTGCTGAAGGTGGTCTCGGTTTTTCATATGAATCAAGTCGTTTCTTTGCCAGTTTTCGGATCTAATGCTGAGAACTCTTCCTCAAGGCGCTTATAGTGCTTGGATGTCAGGAGAGCCTTAAAGCACTATTTGCGTAGGACAGCCCTTTTCCGGAAGTCGGATAGGCTCTTTGTGCTCTTTGCGGGTGCAAGGAAAGGGGAAGCAGCATCTAAGGCTTCGGTCGCCCGTTGGGTGAAGAAAGTGATCGTGTCTGCATATCTTCTTAAGGGGAAGCAGGTGCCAAAAGGGTTGAGAGCTCATTCTACTAGAGGGCAGGCGACGTCTTGGGCAGAGTGCAGTTTAGTGCCTGCTGTGGAAATTTGTAAGGCAGCAACTTGGTCATCTCTGCGTTCCTTTATCAAACATTACCGTCTGGATGTTCAGGCGGAGAGGGATACCTGTTTTGGATCGGCGGTGTTTCAGGCACGTCTACAGGATCCCACCCATTGATTTTTTTTCACTGCTCTGTTACATCCCCTGAGGTTTCGGGACTAGACTGGAGGGACGCTTAGGAAGGTGAAATTAGACTTACCTGCTAATTGTTGTTCCTTAAGGAACTCCAGTCTAGTCTCGTGTCCCGCCCTGGGGGTTGCAGTTGTGCGCCTGAAGCATAGAGGAGTTACAGGTAAGCGACAGGTGCAAGAGGGGACGCCGTGAGTCTTTTCCTCAAGTTAGACATTCTGCAAGTTAAAGTAGGTTCCAGGTTTCCATAAGGGGGGAGAACGGGCCTAAGCACTTATGGAACAGTTCTGGGACAATGGGTGTAGTTGTTGGTTGTATTAGATACAGTTTAGTCAGTTGGTACGGTTCTGGTTTGGTAGTACTTACTACTTAATTGTTGCTCCGGTGAGTCTGCTTTGTCAATAGGTTACTGGTGGAAGAAGGCAGTTCCGGAGCTTATGTACCAGTGACATCCCAAAAGTGACGTTTCTCAGTCTCCAAGCTGCTGGAGGAGGAGCAAAACCCAGAGGTTTCGGGACTAGACTGGAGTTCCGTAAGGAACAACAATTAGCAGGTAAGTCTAATTTCACCTTTCAAAAGTTCTCAGTAGGTTGCACTACAGCATAAAAAGATGATAATCTGACTATTAATATAAAGTTTAAATGTTCTCTTAGGCTTTCGTAGCTAGTATCATGTTCTTTGTAGTTTTCAAGGTCATGCTGCGCCTTGGTAAGTGGAACAGGTGTTTTAACCATAATTTTGTAGCTTTCTTCAGGGTGAAGTTGTTATGTAGTGAATGTCTGTTATATGCAGTAGTAATATGTGGAAATATTTCTTTATGGAAAGAGCAGTAGATGCGTGGAATAGTCTCCCAGTGATGGTAGAGACGAGGACAGTGTCTGAATTCAAGAAAGCATGGGACAAACACAGAATATCTCTAAAGGAAAAAAGGGGATTATTGTAGTAGGGCAGACTAGATAGGCCATGTGGTCTTTTTCTGCTGTCACGTTTCTATGTTTCTCTTACATAATCTTTTCTTTAGCTGTCCCATGCCAACTAGACAGCAAGCAAAGCATGTAAATGCCTCATCTCCTACTGCTGCGAACAATAACAGCTGTGGGATTTTTTTGGCTCATACTACAAGACTTGGCCTCAATGGCAATCCAAGGTGAAACGTTGAAGCGTTTTGCCTGTGTCACTCTTGTCTCCTTTAAAATTTATTTGTGGCCTGACTATGATGTGAAGGGGGGGCATGATATTAATAGAGGGAGGGAGGGGTCAGTTTGTTTTGATTTCTGATTGATTGAGCGGTTATTGCTGCATTGAATTATGGCTATATGGCAGCTTGGTCTGCTATATGTTTTTGATTGCTGTTAAAATGAATAGAAAGTGTTGAAATTAAAAAAAAAAAAAAAATCTTCACCTGCCCGGAGGAAAAGATGGGAAGAAGAGTATTCTCTGAACCCTACACTTTATTTTCCATACTTTCCCTGCAGACTTGCCAAAGACTGCATCACTGCCTCAGAAGCCCTTCTTAAACCAGGACCTCCCCATACACTCACCTTGCAACTGATTCCTCTTGGCTTGCTCCCTTAAACGCGCACACATCCTGCCCCGCACAACGCCACCAGTGCCGGTGCCACCATCAGACAAACTAGGCGGCTGCCTGGACCGCTGACCTTCCTAGGGGGGAGAGCCCATTGCCACTGCTGGCACCTCTCACTGGTACCTACAGTGGCAGCAGTAGCCTGAAACAGTCCCATGGCTGTTTACCTTAAAACTTCAGAGTTGCAGGTCTGTTTGTTTCTGCCCCATACAAAAGGCAATCCGCGTCGGGGGGCTGAAGCAAACAGCACTGTAGTGCCAAAGTTTTAAGGTAAGCTCTATGGGGCTGTTTCAGGCCATTGCATGGGACCAGGAATGAGGTTCACCTAGGGCGCCTCATCTCCTTGTGCTGGCCCTGAATTTCACTGCAGCACACTATTCACCTACAAACAATTAGAAACATAGAAAAATGACAGCAGATAAAGACCATGGGCCTATCCAGTCTACACATCCATACTAACTACTAGGCTCTACAATCACCTCCTTTCTCTTAGAGATCCTCTGTGCTTGTCCTATGCTTTCTTGAATTCAAATACAGTCCTCCCCTCCACTGGGAAGCTATTCCATGCATCTACCATTCTTTCCGTAAAGAAATATTTCCTCAAGATTACTCCTGAGTCTGTCTGCTTTCGTCTTCATCATATGCTGGAAGACATCTCCACGAAAGAAAAAAGATTCCTTATCGTCCCTCAAGTCCAGTCCCGAACATCTGGGGTTGTGATCCTCCTCCAGCAGCTTGGAGACTGAGAAACGTCATTCTTATGATGACACTGGTATATAACCACAGGATCCGCCTCCTCATTCCAGTTATCTCAGTCTCCAAGCAACTGGAGGATTGTGAGCCTGGAGGTTCGGGGCTCACTTGAGGAACAATTAAGGAGAGCTAGAGTAGGGAATTTAGATAAGTTCTATTAAATTTTTAAAAGTTGGTATAGGAATTTATTGTTTTGAGAGAATAGGTAGTTTCTCTTTAAATTTTGAGCTGCAGTGCTCCTTCCACCCCCTCCCTTGTTTCCTCCCCTTCTTCGGGAGAGGGTAGCTGCGAGGCCTAGAAAGCAGGCAGAGGCAGTCTTGACAAGCTAGTCCCTCGATCCCGAGGGCAGCTGGACAACACCGGTATCGCCGGCACTCCAACGCACGCAGAGGTTTTTGCCTGCTAGCGTTTGGAGGCCGGAGGCGGGAGAGGACAGCTGGGCTTGCCAGTGGTTGTGTCCGTGTGGTGTTTAGCCCGGCGCAGAAGCAGCCTGTGGAAGATCAGGCAGCTCTGGGGGCAGAGAACACCTGAAACGTGCAACGGTAAGGGAGATCTGTTTTAGCGGAGAAGGACTCAGTGGCGCTGAACTCGGCGGTGAGAGCGGCGGCAGGAAAGGGCCGCCCGCGCCGTGTGTTTAAAGCGTGGGAAACTCCGCTCTGCTGAGGAGACCTACCGGGGCTGTTGCCCGGGTCAGGGAGCTTCGTTTTGGCTGCTAAAGGGCTTTATTGAGTTGGGGCACTTTTGCTGTGGTGGCCAAGTTAGTTTAAAAAAAAAAAAATAATTTGCAAGTTAGTCAGAGCACTACAGTGATTTCTCAGTACACGTTTAGGCGGGATGCCTTCCAGACCGCACTGCTTGCTTTGCGGTACTAGAAAGGGTACAGTTTTGGAGACGGGGGTGTGTGTAAGGACTGCACTCAAGAGGCAGCATCAATAGGGAAAGCCTTAGAAGCAGCTGGTAAGGGGGGCAAGAGTGTACTGGGAATCCTGACGGAACAGATTCCGTCCGATGCGCCCCCTCAGGAGCTGGTGGCGGGGACTTCTTCCTCTCCGGATGTTCCAATCTCTCAGCCATCTTTGTCGGGGGGCCTAGCGGCCATTTTTTTCACCTGGATTTGTCACCCTTATACAGCAGGTGTTCGGGGGAGCTCCAGAGAGACCAGAGGTCCCTTCCGCAGCAGTGGACCGGGGAGGCAAGAGGCCTGGCACGCCTTTGGGCGCTGGAGTGACAGGGGTCCTGGCAAAGAAGCTTAGGGTTGATAAGGATCAGTCGGAGCCTTCTGTAGCGTCGGAGGGTATTCACTCCGACAGCAGAGAGCCGGATTTGGAGTTGGTTGGGGAGTTGGAGGAAGGAGAAATAGCAGAACAGGAGGATCAGGCGAGAGTTGTGCACGTGTTTCGCAGGGATGAATTACCAGCGCTCATCTCAGAGACTCTCAAGACACTGAATATGCCAGCGATGGAGCCAGCGGAGGATTCGACCCTGGAGGATCCGCTATTACAGGCGTTTAGAAAGACTAAAAGAGCCTTTCCAGTCCACAGGGTAGTGAGAGAGATGATTCAGGAGGAGTGGGATATGCCCGAGGCGGCCCTTAAAGGTTCTAGAGTTATAGCCAGTCTTTATCCATTGGTTGATCAGGATCAGGAGTTGTTTAAAGCTCCCCGAGTTGATGCGGCGGTCTCTGCAGTCACCAAGAAGACTATCATTCCAGTGGAGGGGAGTGCGGCCCTCAAGGATGCTCAGGACCGGAAGCTCGAGGTCTTATTGAAGCAGGTGTTTGACGTGAATGCGCTGTCCTTACAAGCTTCTATTTGTGGAGCATGGGTGGCGAGAGCTTGTCTTCGTTGGTCGCAGAGAGTTCAAGGAGACCTGGTAGAAGAGGCAACCAGTGAAGCGGCCCAGTTGGAGTCGGGGACAGTTTATTTGGCGGATGTTCACTATGACCTGATACGGGGTTTAGCTAAGAGCATGGCCTCGGTGATTGCGGCTCGGCGTTATCTGTGGTTGCGCAATTGGGCGGCGGATGGATCGTCCAAAGCCAGGCTCAGTAAACTCCCCTTTAGAGGAAAGCTGTTCTTTGGGGAAGAGTTGGATAAGCTGGTGAAGGATTTGGGAGAGTCCAAATGAGGTAGGCTTCCGGAGGACAAGCAGGGGCGGCCCACTCCTGTGCTGAAAGGGTAGCAGAGAGAGTTTCGTCGTTTTCGTTCCCCGAGGTTCGGCCAAGGTCAGAGAGGACGTTTTCCCTATCGGGCACAAGGGTTTTGAGGGTTTCGGGGAGCGGGTAGAGGTTTGGCAGCCTCTTCCTCCTCAAATCTTAGAAAGACACAGTGAAGTCAGGGGGACCCAGGTGGGGTTGGTACCCATAGGGGGTCGGCTGCGGGATTTTTATCCTGCCTGGGTCCAAATTACGTCGGATCAGTGGGTGCTGGAGGTCATTCGAGAAGGTTATGCCTTGGAGTTTTGCCGACCGGTGACTGATTCTTTCATGCGCTCGCCATGCAGAGCACATCTTAAGTGTGCTGCAGTGCGGCAGACGGTGCTAAGGCTTCTGGCTCTCGAAGCCATAGTTCCGGTGCCAACGAACCAATACGACGGCGGTTGATACTCCATATACTTCATTATCCCAAAGAAGGAAGGAGCCTATCGGCCCATTTTGGATCTGAAAAGAGTAAATCGATGTCTCTGCGTGTCTCACTTTCGTATGGAGACTCTAAGGTCGGTCATAGTGGCAGTAAGAGCAGGCGAGTTTCTCACGTCCTTGGACCTATCAGAGGCATACCTGCACATTCCAATCCGTCAAGAACATCAGAAATACCTCAGGTTTGCGGTTCCGATGGGGCATTTCCAGTTTCGGGCGTTGCCGTTTGGGCTGGCAATGGCTCCTCGAACATTTACCAAGGTAATGGTGGTAGTAGCGGCGTCGTTGCGGAAGGAAGGGGTGCTGGTGCATCCTTATCTAGGCGATTGGTTAATCAGGGCAAAGTCCAGGGCAGAGAGCGAGACGGCTACAGCCAAGGTGGTGGCGTTTCTGTAGAGTCTTGGTTGGGTGGTCAATCAGGAGAAGAGCCGGTTGGTACCATCGCAGTGCCTGGAATATCTGGGAGCAAGATTCGATACGAGCATGGGGAGGATCTTTCTGCCTCGACATCGCGCACAAGTATTGCAGAATCTGGTCCGGGAGTTTCTAAAAAGGCCAAAGCCGATGGCGTGGCATTATCTTCAGTTGCTCGTAACCATGGCGGCTACTCTCGAACTTGTTCCGTGGGCACGAGCACATATGAGGCCGTTACAGAGGGCTTTGCTCCGGCGGTGGTCGCACCAAAAGGATCAGTTGTCACAGAGGTTGCCCTGTCTACCGGAGACGCGTCAGGCGCTGGAGTGGTGGCTGCATCCAGAAAATCTAGAAAAAGGAATGCCCTTGGAAGCTCCTGCATGGATTCCCCTGATGACGGATGCCAGTCTTCTAGGCTGGGGAGCCCACTGTCAACATCGCTTCGTCCAGGGGCAGTGGACCACACTGGAACGAGGTTGGTCAATCAACAGATTGGAGCTCCGCACGGTAACGTTGGCACTTCGAGCGTTTCAGCCCTTGATCCGAGGAAAGGCCATTTGGGTGTTTTCCGACAATGCGACGGCAGTGGCTTACATCAACCGTCAGGGAGGTACCAGCAGTGCCGCGTTGGAGAGCGAGGCCGAGGGGCTGCTCGACTGGGCAGAGGCACATCTAGTAGTCATTTCGGCAGCGCATGTAGCAGTAGACAATGTGGAGGCTGACTTCTTGAGTCAAGTAAAGGTGGATCCAGGAGAGTGGATCCTTTATCAGGAGGTGTTCGAGATGCTGGTGCAAAGGTGGGGCACGCCAGTAATGGATCTCATGGCCACGTTCCAATCTGCGAAGGTAGAAGGGTTCTTCAGCAGAAGGCGAGAAAGGATGTCAGAAGGGCTGGATGCTCTGCTGCAACCTTGGCCGAGCATCAACTCCTCTACATGTTTCCGCCATGGGTGTTGATAGGGCGAGTGTTGCCGCGCATAGAGTGTCACAGAGGACTGGTGCTGTTGATAGCGCCGGACTGGCCAAGAAGGCCGTGGTACGTGGATCTGATGAGACTCTTAGTAGAGGGACCATGGCGTCTGCCCTGTCGAAGGGATCTGTTAGCTCAGGGACCATTAGTTATGCCTCAGGTGGATCGGTTCTCGCTTACGGCTTGGTTCTTGAAAGGGCAAGGCTGAAAGCGAAGGGATACTCCGCGGCAGTCATTGAAACCTTGTTGAAGGCGTGGCGGACGTCTACCTTGGTAGCGTATATCCGGGTATGGCGTATATTCGAGGCTTGGTGTGTTGACAGGGAGGTGGTGCCATTATGGGCCTCCGTACTGCATGTTTTAGCGTTCTTACAAAATGGTTTTCAGAAGGGTCTGGCGGCCGCGTCCCTCCGGGTGCAGTTAGCGGCGTTGTCCTGTTACAGGGGGAAAGTAATAAGAGAGATGCTGGGAAGTCGTCCAGATATAAAGTATTTCCTGAGAGCGGTGGTTCTGTTGAGGCCACCGTGTAGACAAGTAGTTCCAGCATGGGACCTACAGGTAGTTCTGGAGGCGTTAGTGCGTGAGCCCTTTGAGCCGTTATCGCAAGCGACAATGAAGGATCTCACTCTCAAGGTGGTATTTCTGGTGGCTATCTGTTCGGCGCACAGAATATCGGAGTTACAGGCTTTATCCTGTAGGGAACCTTTTCTGTCCTTTTATGATTCGAAGGTGGTATTGCGTCCAGTGCCAGCCTTTTTACCCAAAGTAGTTTCGGCTTTTCATGTAAATCAGGTAGTTTCCTTGCCGGTTTTCAGTGCCAATGCGGGGGACGCTTCGGCAGGGAAGTTGCGTCTGTTGGATGTCCGTCGGGCATTAAAGAAGTATATAGGTAGGACGGCAGGTTTCCGAAAGTCTGATAGACTGTTTGTGGTGTTTGGAGGCGCTAGGAAAGGTGACATGGCGTCGAAGGCTTCCATAGCTAGGTGGCTCAAGGAAGCGATAGGGTCGGCGTATCTCTTAAAACGTAAGGCAGTTCCTGAAGGACTAAGAGCTCATTCCACTAGAGCGCAAGCGGCGTCTTGGGTGGAGTACGGTTTAGTACCAGTTGTGGAAATTTGTAGGCGGCGACTCGTTAAGTTCGTTTGTCAAGCATTATCGTCTGGATATTCAGGCGCAGAAGGATGTCTGTTTTGGCTCCGCAGTGCTTCAGGTGGGGTTGGCAAGTCCTTCCCGTTGATTTCTTTGTACTGCTCTGTTACATCCCCAGATGTTCGGGACTGGACTTGAGGGACAATAAGGAAGGTTAAATTAGACTTACCTGCTAATTGTTGTTGCTTGAGGAACTCAAGTCCAGTCCCGTATCCTGCCCGATTATCCTTGGACTATGGCCTGAAGCAGGAGATCTATTAAAGGTAAAAAGCATTTTTCCTGAGGGGTCTGGTCCAGAGGGGCGTGAGATCTGGAGGGGAATTCTAGTTGGGGTCAACATCCTTCATAAGGGGGGAGGAAGGACCTCAGCATTTCTAAAGCATTTTTAATCTGGTAAGGGATAACAATAAAAGACTGTTAATTGGGTTCCTTAGTTAACTACAGGTTCAGTTTGTTCATAGTTTTTTGGTAGTGGTTACTACTTAATTGTTGCTCCAGGGAGTTTGCTTTGTCAATAGGTTACTGGAGTGAGGAGGCGGATCCTGTGGTTATATACCAGTGTCATCATAAGAATGACGTTTCTCAGTCTCCAAGCTGCTGGTGGAGGATCACAACCCCAGATGTTCGGGACTGGATTTGAGTTCCTCAGGGAACAACAATTAGCAGGTAAGTCTAATTTAACCTTTGTGATGCTGCCCTATGTCCAAGGAGTAACAGACCACATAGGTAAATTGCTTAAAAAGAATAACATCAGAACAGCATATAATGCACCACACTCACACGAGCGAATCACCTTGTTCCAAACCATTTGGAGTCTATGAATTTCTGTGCAGCTGCAGCCATTTGTATATAGGCGAAACCATCCGCACCATAGAAGAAAGCTGCAAGATCATAAAAAATATCACTAACTCAACAACACTGAGAAATCTGCTGTAGCCCTTCACATGATAGAAACTGACCATTCAACTAGATTTGATGAGACAAGGATCCTGGAAAAGAAGAATGCTGGTGGCCAAGGAGAATCAAAGAGGCAATGGAGATAAAGAACTCAACATAAAGCATGCAATCCCTCTTACATAGAAGGTTTAGTGCTACAAGGACTGGTGACTAAGACCAATGGGTTTTTTCCACCTTCTAGAATCGGAGATTGTCACAAAAAACTTTTCCACTAAAATTCAAGACTTTTGGAATTCAAACTTGCAGTGAATTTTCCTGCCAAAATTCAAATTTCCTGCCTTCTCTTAATTTCATTATAGATGTGTGCGAGTTCTCATGCTGCATTGTCATGTGGGATCTGTTCCACAAACCCAAGCAGATGTCTGTCCCCTTGTGGTCTTTGTTTCCTCTGCATTTTTGCATGTGGGTCACCTCTCTTTATTTTCTCTTAGTCTCCTTTAGGGTGTTGATATTTTGAAAGCTTTCTGTTTTCATGCCCCCCATCTTTACTGTTTCTAAAATAGATATAGGAACTTGCATGCGCTCATGGTTATGATATTCAGGAAAAACTTGCTGATGTGCCATGCAGAGGGGGGAAATAAAGTGAAACAGGTGGTTACTCTAGGGATCTTTACCAAGCACTCTGGATCAGTGGTTGCTTTAGAGAAGACACCCTCCTCATCTTCATCCATATCTCTGTAATGATTAATATCTGTAACATATGTTCTGCTATCAAATCTTGCAGCAACTGAACATGACTTCAGACTTTTTATAGTTTATTAAGACTTGCTTTTTAGCCATTCTGCCGCAGCATTAAAACAGGATTTCATGGGATAGTGTCAAGTGGTACCGTGCCAAGGAGTTAACAAACCCAATAGAAAGGTGCAAATGCCACACAGGGTACGAACTCACATGTCACGCAAATCACCAGACACGATCAAAATGTGTCCACAACACTGAAGGTGTACCCTACTTTTGGATTATTCCTGTGAAGTCTGTATAGTTTCATTTGGAGTCTACCCTTAGCCCTGTGCTTATGAATTAGGGGATATATGTTGGGCTGACTTATTGGTGTCACTTTTATACATCTCAAAATATGACGGATCCAATGGACATCATGCTCACAATGGATATAGGCCACTCAAAGTTTGAGACATTGTCCTTGTCAGCAGCCCTCTCAGGGACACCCTGTCCTGGTAATTAAACCAATCACATATGGCAAAAGGAATTCTCTTCAAATTTTCTTGACCCATGTATACATCCACACTGGGGTGGGGGGCTCAAGTAGATGGGCTCAAGGCCTTTGATCTGCTCAGAAAAAATGTTGTCTGATAAATCTGGAATATTTTTGCTAAGGCTTTTGTGGTTGATTTGGCAAACAGATAGCTTAGTCCAGACAGACAACCAAGTAGTAATGTCCTTCCCAACACAGGAGATAGGAACCCGTCCCTCCCTTCTTATTGGGACTGTCAGAATGTGGAAATGGGCAATCTCTCAAGAGTGACCCTCAGAACTACATGTTTAGAAGGGAAAGACAACATCTTAGCCAACTGAGTCAAAATTATCCAACTACATGGGTGATTCCTGGACTTGGACGTAATGAGGCATTTTGTGAGTAGAAAACACTGTGATAGACGTATTCGCATCTCATCAGAACATGAAAGTTCCTCAGTACTACTCTAGTATAGGAAGTCATAGTAAACTAACCTTGGATGCCTTACTCCTAGATAGGGGACGTCTTCTATATGCAGAGTCTCTGGTTCTACTTCTGACGAGGACTTTATGAACTCAAATGAGATTAAAAGACTGATTTTCAAGGTACTTATTGGTCAAGACAAGTTGGTCTCCTCTCCTTCAGGAAATGTTCATATAGTATCTGAATGTAACTTGCCTTGAACTACTACTGGAAAAGCATGAGCCAACTGAGGCAGCCAGTCAGATTGGGGAATTTTCAGCATTTGTGTAGATGCAGGAAACTCTTTGCTTCCTGATATCAGGTCCCAAGCCTCACAGCCTGATGTTGATAAGGTAGTAGTAGCTGTCTTGAAACCTGCATCATTCTGTGTCTCCTATCTTCCAGGCTTCTAGGAAGGCCTCCATTAGATAGCCTTAAAATTTGAATTAAGGAAGTTTGCAGTTGGTTTGAAGGCAAGGCACACACAAACTACTTGAATGCTTTCTATATTGGTGCTTATCGCCTTCTAAAAGGTAAATCCATATCTGTGCAGTCTTTAGTTTGATTTATGCAGTTCGCTTCTGTTGAAAGCCTGCTATCAAGCCATCTACTATGTCCTGGGATCTCAATGCTCTAGCCTAACTAATGAAAGTTCCTTTTCAGCTACTGGACTCTTGTGACTTGAAGGATATGGTCTGGAAGATCTTTTTAGTGTTTTGTCACTTTGACACACACAGTCAGTAAGCTACAGACTTTTAGTGACTGACCCTCACCCTATACTAAGTGTTTCAACAATATGATAGCTTTTCACACCCATCCAAAGTTCATGCCTACCCTGATTTAGGATTTTCATCTTTAACCACTCAGTTGCCTGCCCATATCGTTCCCTAAACTACATGCTCATAGTAGTGAACATGCTATCTCCAGGAACAAGCAGGAATGTAGTCTTCACATATGGGTATCGTCGGTACCGACGGAGCCTGCGCGGGAACGCTCCCCAGCGTCCAATTAGAAAGCCTTTGGGACCATCCCACAGCGCCTGCGTGCTGCCTTTCCGCCTTTCCCAACTGCCTCTCTCCAGTTCTTCGTTTTCCGTGGAGCCAGCAGGTCGTCGTTCCTGTCACCGCAGAAAATTCTTCCTTATTACTTCTTTTTTTGTGGTCGTGTCTGCCTTCCTCGATGCTTTACCGGTACCGCCGTTTTTTCTTTCTTTATTTCTGTTCTTTTAAAAAAAAAAAAAAAATTACTTAGTAATTTTTCCCAGGTACACGCGCCATTTTGGGCCTTAGGCCCAAAAATTTTTCTTACAATGGAGAAACCTGCTTCGGGTTTCAAAAAGTGCACCAAGTGTGGCGGTACCATCTCCATCACCGACACCCATGAATGGTGTCTAAAATGTTTAGGTCCTGACCACTCCATCACAGATTGTATGTCTTGTGCCATGATGTCTAAAAGAGGTCGGCAGAACCAAGCTGCTAAGCTCAGTACCCTGTTTCCCTCTGATGCAGCTTCGGTGGCATCGACGTCTTCCAGGGCTTCCTCTTCCTCCCGTGGATCTCAGGTAACTAAACATAAGTCCAGCCATTCCTCAAAGGGTAGATCTCCTTCCAAGCATCGAGATGCCTCTGGCATTGCCCTTGAGGATTCTGCACCGGCAAAATTGCCCTGGCAGGAGGCTTCGGCTTCCAAAGCATTATCGGGGCTCCAGGATGTTCTCGAGGCCTCGACCTCGGCAGAACTACTGGTGCCATGCTCTGGGGTACCGGCTGTCTTTGCCGGTACCGACATCCAGGCATCGGCAGCGTCAATAGACCAGAGATTCCTGGCTATTGAACGCAGTCTGGCGGCTCTCCTTACGGCATCGACACCCTTGGAACCACGTCAGACAGTTCAAACGGTACCGACACCGGTATTGGTACCGGTACCGATAGCATCGAAATCGGTGTCTGCATTGCTGGCACCCAGTCACCCGATGCCCTCCGGTACCGATACACTGGTACCGATTCCCCTCGGTACCGACTTCGGTCGGTACGGATATCGAGCTCTTCAAGAGCATCCAGACAGAAGGTACTTTGAATCCTCAAAGGAATCTGAGGATTCTGACAGTTCTGTCGATACGGGGATACTTCTCCCAGAGGAGCCTTCCTCCCCTAAACACAGGATGTCTCCTCCAGAGGACATTTCCTTTCAGGATTTCATCAGGGAGGTGGCTCGAGGCTTGTCCATTACTGTGGCTCCTGAAACAGAGCCCAGAGCAAAGGAGTTGGAACTTTTACAGTATCCTAAAACTCCTAAAGAGGCAGCTACCCTGCCTATCCATGAGATCTTGCATGATCTCATGCTGAGAATGTGGGAGACACCTCTTGCCACCTCTCCTCATTCTTGTAGACTGGACACTCTGTATCGAGTCCCTCCTTGTCCTGGTTTCCAGAAAACTCAGCTTCCTCACCACTCGATTGTAGTGGAATCAGCTATGAGAAGGATCAGGAGTGCAAAGAGACATGCCTCTAATCCTTCAGGACGTGAGTGCAGAACTCTGGATGCTTTTGGACGTCGAGTCTTCCAAGCTTCCATGCTGTCTGCCAGGATCAGTTCCTATAGTTTATATATGGGAATGTTCCTGAAAGAAGTCACAGGGGATTTAGAGGTTCTCAGTCCTCTTCTTCCTGAGGATAGAAGGCAGGATTTTCTCAAATTGGTCAAACATGCCCAGGATGTTTCCAAATTTGTCAACCGTGCAGCTTTCGATTGCTTTGAGTGCATAAGCAGAACTTCTGCCATTGCCATAGGTGCACATAGAATTACTTGGCTCCAGGCATCTGATCTGGAGCTCTGGGTATAAGATAAACTAGGAAACATTCCTTGTACTGGTGAGAACCTGTTTGGCAAAGATTGGCAAGAAAAGGCCAATGAGTTGGATGCCGACAACTCCACCTTGGATAGATTATTCAAGGCCACAGCTGATCCTGCAAGAAAGAAATCTTTCAAGAAACCATTCTTGTCTAAAAAGAAAAGGTATTATCCTGCTTATTCTCAGCAGGGACATTCTGCAGGTCAACCTATCCGGAAGGGTCAGCAACCACCCAAACAAAGGAAAGCAAAGACTGCTAATCCTCAACCGCCTCAGCAGTCTCAGCCTCCACAAGGCCTTTGACTTTCAACTAGAGAACTTAGCCTTACAGGCTCTCAATGGACCAGAGCCTTCCACCATTCCAGGAAGGTTGTGCCATTTTGCCCCCAGATGGGGACAAATAACAGCAGAGCATTGGACACTCTCCATCATAAGAGAGGGGTACAAGCTTCATTTTTTGAGCATGCCCCCTCCCACAATGGTAAGACAGTTCAATTCTCAAACCTCTCTCATCAACCTGTTAGATCAAGAGGTCACTATGCTTCTTGCCCAAGGGGCAATAGAAGAAGTACCCATTCTTCAACAGGGTACGTGGTTTTACTCCACCTATTTCCTTATCCCAAAGAAAACAGGGGGACACAGGCCTATTTTAGACCTCAGAGAATTGAACAAATTCCTGTTCAAAGAGAAATTCAAGATGATTTCTGTAGGAACTCTGCTGCCATACCTTCAGAGTCAGGATTGGCTTTGTTCTCTAGATCTCAAGGATGCGTACACTCATGTTCTCATCCACCCGACTCACAGAAAGTTCCTTCGGTTCCTTTTTCAAGGAAAGCACTACCAATACAGGGTGCTTCCTTTTGGCCTGGCCTCAGCACCAAGAGTGTTCACGAAATGCATGGCTGTGGTAGCAGCATTTCTCCGCACTCTGGGAATATTCGTCTTCCCCTACTTAGACGACTGGCTCATTCGAGCCCACAGAGTCAGAGGCCAGGACTTTTCTGTCCTGCACAATGCGTATCCTTCAGTATTTGGGTCTGGTCATAAACATCCCAAAATCCAATCTAACTCCCACTCAGTCTCTAGAGTTTATAGGAGCTTTGCTGGATACCAAGAAGGCAAGGGCCTATCTCCCCCAGGCCCATTGCCTTCGCATAGTGCAGTTAGCTTCTCAAGCAGTGCTAAAGCCTCATCTCACTGCCCGAGAAATGCTTCAACTACTAGGCCACATGGCATCCACCATGCATGTGGTTCACTATGCTCACCTCCATATAAGGGCAGCCCAGTGGACTTTATCCACTCAATGGACTCAGGCATCAGGATGCCTGTCAGACAAAATAGCAAACACAAATCGCCTTATTTTGTCCCTCCAGTGGTGGAAGTCCACTCAAAACCTGTTGCTGGGGTTCCCTTTTCAGCAACCCTTACCCCAAGCAACTCTCACAACAGATGCTTTTCCGATGGGTTGGGGAGCTCATCTGCAAGACCTCTCCACCCAAGGCACCTGGACTCCACAGGAGACATATCAATCTCTTAGAACTCAGAGCAATCTTCCTTGCTCTTCGAGTGTTCCACAGCCTGCTCAGCTACAAGACAGTCCTTATTCATACGAACAATCAAGTAGCCATGTTCTACGTGAACAAGCAGGGTGGAACAGGCTCTCTGTCACTTTGCAACGAAGCTTTGCGACTATGGGCCCTCACCAGAGAGCATCAGATTCATCTCCTGGCAGTGTATCTTCCAGGCATACAAAACTCTTGGGCAGACAGACTCAGTCGAGTTCTGCTTCCACACGAGTGGTCTCTGCATGCAGACCAGGTGGCCAAGATTTTTCAAATTTGGGGAACCCCGGACATAGACCTCTTTGCAAGTCCGTGGAATGGCAAACTTCCCCGGTTCTGTTCCAGAATTCCGGCTCAGGGGGCTCAGGCCAGGGATGCTTTCCTCCTTTACTGTTCAAGCTTCAGAGAGGCAGAGGCCATATGATCCTCATAGCTCCACATTGGCCATGGCAAGTGTGGTACCCTCTGCTTCTACATCTCTCTCAAGCTCCCTCCCTGGAGTTAGGGTCTGCTCCAAATCTCCTATCCCAGGAGGACGGAATGTTATGGCATCCCAATCCCCAATCTCTGCATCTCAGGGCTTAGTTGCTGAAGGCCTAGATCTCCATGATCTTAACCTTCCTCAACAGGTAAAGGATATCCTTTATGCTTCCAGGAAGCCTTCCACAAGACGCTCTTATGCTTTCAAGTGGAAAAGGTTTACCATATGGTGTTCGCAGAAGGGTCTTAACCCCCTTGCAGTACCTCTGGAATCATTACTGGAGTATCTCCTTCATTTATCCAATGCAGGACTTAAGACTAACTCAGTGAGAGTCCATTTGAGTGCTATTGCAGCTTCCTTCAAGCCTCTAAATGGACAACCTATCTCCTCCCATCCTCTTATAGCAAGATTTATGAGAGGCCTTCTGCTAACTAAGCCTCCTATTAAGCCACCACCTGTGGCATAGGACTTAAACTTGGTTCTTGGTCAGCTCATGAAGCCGCCTTTCGAACCCTTAGCTACTACCTCCTTGAAATTCCTTTCTTGGAAGGTTATCTTTCTCATTGCAATCACATCAGCACGTCGCATCAGTGAGTTGCAGGCACTAGTGGCTGATCCACCTTATACAAGGTTCCATCATGACAAGTAAGTTCTTAGGACTCATCCACGCTTAATGCCAAAGGTGGTCTCGCCTTGTCATCTAAACCAAGCGGTCTACCTACCTGTGTTCTTTCCAAGACCTCATGCATCAAATGCAGAAAGGAATCTTCATACTTTGGACTGTAAAAGAGCTTTAGCTTTTTACTTAGAAAGAACACAGCAACATAGAAAGTCCTCTCAACTCTTTGTTGCTTTTGATCCTTCTCATTTGGGACTTCCAGTCTCCAAGAGAACACTGTCTAACTGGATTGCTCAGTGTATTTCCTTTGCCTATCAGAGGAAGAATCTTCCTCTGGAGGGCCATGTCACAGCTCACAATGTGAGAGCCATGGCAACTTCAATGGCTTATCTACACTCTGTGTCTATCGACGACATCTGTCGAGCAGCCACCTGGGCCTCGGTTCATACCTTCACAGCCCATTACTGCTTGTACAAGGACTCCCGCCGGGATGCCTTGTTTGGTCAGGCTGTTCTTCAACACCTGTTCCATACCTAATCAACTCCTACCCGCCATCCCTGGTTGAATGCCAGAGATCCATGGGGGGAAGTGGAGCCCTTTCCCAGGGACACACAACTTCTGGGGTCTCTCCCTGGCATCTAAAGCTAGGGAGTCCCCATATGTGAAGACTACATTCCTGCTTGTTCCTGTAGATAGCATAGTTACTCACCTGTAACAGGTGATCTCCGGGAACAGCAGGAATTTAGTCTTCACAACCAACCCACCTCCCCTAGGAGTTGTATCTCTCTATCTATCTCTTTCCCTTTCCCTCTCTCTCTCTTTGTCTCAGCTTTAAAACTCAACTGTAGAGAGACAGTTGGGAAAGGCGGGAAGGCAGCACGCAGGCGCTATGGGATACTCTCAAAGGCTTTCTAATTGGACGTTGGGGAGCGTTCCCGCGCAGGCTCCGTCGGTACCTACGATACCCATATGTGAAGACTAAATTTCTACTGTTCCCGGAAATCACCTGTTACAGGTGAGTAACTATGCTTTACATACTTTGGATTGCAAAAGAGCCTTACCCTTCTGTTTGGAGCCTTTTGTTTTGACCCCAGTAAACCTGTAGTCATAGCTAAAGTAAACGCTGTCAAATTGGCTAGCACGCTATGTCGTCAGTTATGCCCAAACAGGTCTTAGAGGGTCATTGCATGGCTCTCATAGTCGAAGCCATGGCTACATCAATAGATAGCTTAAGGTCAGCCTCTATGGAGGACATTTTGCGAAGCTGTGACGTGGACTTCGGTGCATACATTGACATCTCACTATTGTTCGGAAAAAGATTTCCAAAAAGAAGGTTTAGTCAATCTATTATTCAGAATGTCTTTGAGGTTTAGAATCCAACTCCATCCCCCCTATGGATACTTTTAAAAAATAATTTCCAGGTTGCTGCCTTCATAAAAAAAAAATCTGAAAGGTCTGTTGCCAACAAAAGGTTTTTTTTGTCTGCCTATTGGCAGTTTGTTTCTTTCATTTTCCCCTTTTTTATGTTAAAGGCAACTGTACGTAGGGAGTCCCACCCGTGAGGTCATTCCATGCTGCATTTCTTTGGAGCAAATCAAATTACTTACCTGTAGGGGGGGTTTCTTTATGGACAGCATCATGGAAGTCCTTGCATAACCTCCTCACTTCCTCTTGGAGTTGTATTCTTTTTAAGGCTATGAAAAAAAAACTGAGGCAGCCCCTCACAATGATGTAGTACAGGAACTTGTGTACATGCACAGTGAAGCTAAAAGCTTTAGTTGTAGACAAGCTACAGGAAAACGTTTCTGCACTTGAGCTTTGTTGATGACATCTCCCATCTATGAGGGGCTTCCATTCTGTTGTCTATGGAGTGCACCCATTGCAGGTAAGAAATTTAGTTTCCTTGAGTCATCAGTTATTTAGGCTATGTTCATAGTTTACAAATATTAATCTAATGCCTGCCAGAAGAAAAGCTGAGGCAGCAACCTTGTCTGTATTGTTTTCATGAAGCACTTTAAATAGCCTTTTCAGTCAGTGAGAATTGTATTGAGTTAGTGGTGCTAGGAGGGATTGAAGCTGTTGGCTGTCAAGTGATTTTGCTTGAATAATATCACCTACCGTTTACACAAGGTTAAGTGATAAACTTGGTAACCTTCTTAATTAAACATAGCTGGACAAAACTGCTGTCCCGATCTATCTTACAAACAGATTTTAGATGCTCTAAAAACTATGCAACTTTGCAACATAGACCATTCCATATGATTTGAAAATCTGACTGCCCTTAAAATTTATAAGTTGGCTTTGAAAACATAGACAGGGCTCCTGGAGTGACAAGTACTTAATTTGTTGTTTGTTCTGTATGTTTCATTAGCAAAAAGGATGCAGAGATCCGCCATCGGGAGCTCTTGGAAGCCATTTCTCCATCCTTATTGAAATACTTGCAAGAACATGCCCAAGAACTGGTCATGGATAAAGCCTCATGCATCCTTGTGGCCAATATTCTGGGCTCAGCATCTGGTGAACTCCAGCAAGCCATGGATTCTATTGCTGATCTGGCAGCAGCAGAATTTGTCCCAGGTGGCAAGGATGGGAAGGTAATGTTACAATTACGTGCTAAACTAAGACAGATAAGCATTCTGAATCTGCAAAAATACTGCTTCCAGATCACCCTGCTAGCAGATGATGGAGACAGAGAAAGACTCGAAGATTCCAATGATGATATCACTGGTACTAAGGCTGCTGCAAACAGAGGCACCCTCCAGTATTTCTCTGTCTCCAGCAGATGCTAGTTGCTGGCCTACTGCAGCTTCTGGCATTGTTAGTTCCTGCAGCCATTCTATGGGGCACCTTTCAGTTGAATCCGGTCAGTGGAGGTCTTCAGGAGGTATTACCATATAACCCTCTGGAGTTTCCCGCTTACAGTGGAGGTAGGGGCAGGCATGTTAGTCTTGGTTCCTGCTTCGTTTTCCATGGGGGAGGGGAGCACTCAGGCTGTGTATGAGGCCTGCTTTGCCATGGAGAGTTTGGCTCCGTTTATTTCTGCGCTGCGCCTCTTCTGTCTCTTTCCCCACAGGGGGCTCTCAGCATATGGGCCATGTTCCAGGGCCTGTTCTATTTGCCACTGCAGTTTCATCCTGGAGGTGAAAGGGAAATGAGGATTGGAGCCATTTTAGTTCAACGGTGCAAGCAACCTACACAGCCAGATGTGGTGCGCTTCTTAAGAGCGGTACGGAACATCCCTAAAGCTTTTGTCCTGGAAGGTCATCTTCCTAATTGCAATCACCTCTGCACGTCGCATTAGTGAATTGCAAGCTTTAGTGGCTGATCCTCCTTATACTAGGTTTCATCATGATAAGGTTGTTCTCCAGGACCAAGCAGGAAGTCAGTCCTCACTTATGGGTGACGTCGGCGCCGACGGAGCCCTTGCGGAGCAATTTTCCCCAGCTTTCAAAGAAAGCCTTTGGGAATTGCAGCGCGCATGCGCGGTCGTCTTCCCGCCCGAAGGTGCCATCTTAGCCAGTCTTCTTTTTTCCGCGGAGCCCTACAGACGTCCCCGTCTTGTCCCCGCGAAAAAGTTGATTTTCTTCTTTATTTTATCCTTTTTTCTTTCGGTTCGACGCCGATCGTTTTCCCGCCCGGACTCGCGGCGCCGGTCGCGAGTCCTCTTACTTTTTTCGGTTTTTCTGACTTAGTCAGCTTTCGTTTTCGTTTTCCCTGGCAGCCCGGTCCTTTGACCTCGCAGGGGCCCTTTTTCCCCCGATGGCTGCCAGTGGGTTTAAGCGGTGTGGTCGGTGTGACCGTAATATGTCACTAACCGACACACACGACTTTTGCCTCCGCTGCCTGGGCCCGGATCATGAGGAACTGATCTGTGGGCCCTGCAGCAAACTGTCCTCGAAGGCGTTGAGAAGTCGGCGGCATCAGCGTGAGAGAATCTTCGCTGACCCCAGCCGTACCCGGACCTCGTCGGAGGCCTCCGTGTCGAAAGGCTCCAGCTCGGACCGTCGCCGGAGCTCCTCCGACCGGGGTTCTCCCTCCGGGGACCATCGTCGGAAGGAAAAACCCGCGAGGGCGGCGTCGGTGGACGCTCCTGGCTCCGCGAGGGCCAGGTCGCATAGCCCCGACAGCCGCCCCGGGTCCTTGGAGAAGGAACACCTCCCGAAGCGACCTCGCCTGGAGTCGGAGATGCCTGCCTGGGTAAGTCCTGTGGTCCTTCTGGACTCGCCTCCGCGACAGCCGACGTCGGGCCCGACGCCGTCGGGGCCCGAGTCGGGGGCTGCTGGGTCACCTGAGCTCGGACTCAGGTTGACGGCCTTGGAGAGCAGACTGTCTGCCTTCATGGACCAGCAGAGGGCACTGCTCGCTGGCTTCGCTGGCGTCGCTGCCCCGACCGCCGGGACGTCGACGTCCAAGTCGACCCCGGAGACCGAGCCGATCCTCGAGTCGATGAGAACTCGAGTCGATCCTCGGTCGAGGTCACCCTCGGCCTCCCGTTCGGGACCGAGGTCGCCGACGCCGACTCCCTCGGCGTCGGGGCGGCTGGCGCCGCACCCTGCCCGGGCCGACCCCACCGAGTCCTCGTCGGAGTCGGTCGGTCTGGGAGTCTGAGGAGGAAGAGTCACCTGATTCTTTCCGGACTCGGTGTGTCCCATCGGACTCACCGGAGTCCGAGCCTCGGAAGCAGTCCCCCCCGGAGGATGCCCGGTTCTCGGACTTCGTTAGGGATATGGCCAAGGCTTTGGCCTTCCCTGCGGATCCCGAGGAGGAGCCTCGAGCCGAAGAGCTCGACGCCCTCCAGTATGACTCTCCCACGAGGGAACACTTTACTGTGCCGGTTCCTCCTATGCTGGAACGACTACTCTTCCGCATGTGGGAGAGTCCGGCCTCCTCGCCGGTCCTGAGCAAGCGGGTCGATTCTATCTATCGGGTCTGCAAGAGCCCTGGCTTCCAAAAGGCACAGTTGCCACACCATTCCATGGTAGTGGAATCGGCCATGCATCGTCTTAAGAGCCAGAAGATGCACTCCTCGGTGCCTCCTGGAAGGGAGGCCCGTAACCTGGATGGCCTTGGCAAGAAGTGCTTCCAGGGCTCTATGCTCGCATGTCGTGTCCAGACTTACCAGCTATACATGGGCATGTATCTCCGGGATCTGGCTAAAGAGCTAGCCGGTTTCTCCGCTGGTCTCTCCGAGGAGCCCTTGCGGAGGTTCCTAGCCTTGTCCACGGGCATTCGGGAATGCTCAAAGTTCATGTCCCGAGCAGCCTATGATGGCTTTGAAGCCTCGGCTCGAGTAGCCGCAGCCGGCATCGGTGCCCGCCGACAGGCTTGGCTTCAGTCGTCCGACCTTGAGCCCTGGGTGCAGGACAAGTTGGTCGATGTCCCCTGCCGAGGCGAGAACCTCTTTGGCAAGCCCATGGCGGAAAAGGCTGCACAAATTGAGACTGAGACTCTCACCAGGACCAGGCTTTCTAGGAAGACCTCCGCCCCTTCCCAGAAAAAGAAGGGCTCGGGGAAAAAGTCCTTTTACCCGAGGAAGGCGGCTGCCTACAAACAATACCCCCATTATCAGGCCCCTGCAGCTCCCCAACAGGGCCAGCAGGCCAAGGGACGGGGTAACGGGTCCCGTAGGCAGCAAGCCCCCAAGCCTGCACCACCAGCCCCTGCTCAGCAGGGTGGGGGTTTTTGACTCGCTCAGCATAGCCTCTCCCCCCCCCGCTGGTTCCCCCCAGCACCGGAGGCCGGCTGGTTCACTTCGCCCACAGGTGGTCCAGCATCACCGCAGATGCCTGGGTGCTTCGGGTCGTGCGAGAGGGCTACCTTCTCCACTTCCATCAGGTCCCTCCCTCCTATTTTCCGGGAGAGCCTCCGCGCCCCCCTCTGCACAGGGAGTTGCTCCTTCAGGAGTTAGCAGGTCTTCTGCAGGAACAGGCGGTGGAACCGGTGCCACACCACCTGAGAGGTCAAGGCTTCTATTCAAGGTATTTTCTGATACCAAAGAGAACAGGAGGCCTCAGACCCATCCTGGACTTGCGCAACCTCAACAAGTTCCTTGTGCGGGAGAAGTTCAAAATGCTTACCCTTGGAATCCTTCTGCCCTACCTCCAGCAGGGAGATTGGCTATGCTCCTTGGATCTAAAGGATGCCTACACGCACATCCTCATCCACCCAAGCCACCGCCAATACCTAAGGTTTGTGGTGGCAGGAAATCATTACCAGTACAGAGTACTGCCCTTTGGCCTGTCCTCCGCACCGCGAGTCTTCACAAAATGTCTCGCGGTCGTGGCGGCCCATCTCCGGCTTCACGGCCTCTATGTCTTTCCGTACCTCGACGACTGGCTCATCAGAGCAGCGTCCGCTCAGGAGGTCACCAACGCCACGTGCCGCACGGTGACTCTGCTGCAGCACTTGGGCTTTGTCATAAACTTCGCAAAGTCCACTTTGCTCCCCTCACAGGATCTCGAGTTCATCGGCGCAAGGCTGCACACTCCTCAGGCGCGAGCGTACCTACCGCTCGACAGGGCTCAGCGGCTCATGGACCTAGCCGACCGCTTTCGCAGCCAGCCCCTGGTCTCCGCCAGGCACTTCCTGAGACTGCTCGGCCATATGGCTTCCACCGTCCATGTGACCCCCAATGCCCGCCTGAATATGCGGTCTGCTCAATGGTGTCTCCGCCGGCAGTGGCGACAAGCCACAGGCGGCCTAGCAGACCTAGTGCGCGTCTCCGAGCCGCTGGTCTCGTCTATCCGGTGGTGGCTCCGGCAGCCGAACCTGATATTAGGAATGCCTTTCCAGTCACCTCAGCCGACCCGGGTGCTGACCACCGATGCATCCCTCCTGGGCTGGGGAGCACATTGCCAAGAGGCACGTACTCAGGGCCTCTGGACCAAGTGGGAGTCTGCTCAGCAGATCAACTTCCTGGAGCTCAGGGCGATCCGCCTAGCTCTCAAGGCCTTCTCCCACCTGACCTCCCAACAGTCCGTCCTTGTCCAGACGGACAATCAAGTTGCCATGTTCTACGTGAACAAGCAGGGGGGCACGGGCTCCTTCCTCCTCTGCCGGGAGGCACAGAAGCTCTGCTCTTGGGCCGTCAGTCACGGCATTCTCCTCAAGGCAGTTTATCTCCCGGGCCAAGAAAATTGCCTGGCGGACAAACTCAGCAGGGTCCTCCAGCCGCACGAGTGGCATCTGGATCCCTTGATCGTTCAGAAGCTCTTCCTCAGGTGGGGCCTCCCCACGGTGGATCTCTTTGCCAGTCCTCACAACCGGCAGCTTCCTCGCTTCTGCTCTCGTCAGCCACACCCCCTTCGGGTTGCGGCGGACGCCTTTCTGATCTCATGGTCGGGGAGCCTTCTGTACGCTTTCCCTCCCATCCCGTTAGTCTCTCGGACTCTTTTCAAGGTTCTCCGAGACAAAGCCTTCATGATCCTGGTGGCCCCTCGCTGGCCCAGGCAGCCGTGGTTTCCGCTCCTGCTGCAACTGGCGGTGGAGGATCCAATCCCTCTGGGGGTACAACCGGATCTCCTCACTCAGGATCAGGGGTCCCTACTGCACCCCAACCTCAGGTCTCTCAACCTCATGGCCTGGCTGCTGAAAGGGTAGTCCTTGCTCCTCTTCTCTTGCCGGCGGAGGTGGAGGAGGTCGTCTTGGCTTCGCGACGGCCTTCTACCCGCAAATGCTACGCCCTTAAATGGCGTCGCTTTGCAATCTGGTGTTCCCAACGGTCTCAGGATCCCTTCTCCTGCCCGGTGTCGGTGATCTTACAGTACTTGCTACACCTCTCTAATCTGGGACTTAAGTCCAACTCCGTCAAAGTTCACCTCAGTGCTCTTTCAGCACATCATGTGCCGGTGGACGGCAGACCTCTCTCCAACGACCCTCTCGTAGTGAGGTTTCTCCGAGGTCTCCTTCTACTTAAACCACCTCTGCGCCCGCCAGCACCTGACTGGGACCTGAATGTGGTTTTACAGCGGATCACCTGTCCGCCTTTTGAACCTATGGCTACCTGTTCTCTCCGTTTTCTGTCTTGGAAAACACTGTTCTTGATAGCCCTCACTTCCGCTAGGCGCGTAAGTGAATTGCAGGCCCTCGTGTCTGATCCCCCCTACACTCGGTTCTACAAGAATAGGGTAGTCCTACGGACTCACCCAAAGTTTCTGCCTAAAGTGGTCTCCTCCCCTTTTCACATGAATCAGGAGGTGGTACTTCCAACCTTCTTTCCCAGACCACACTCCAGCCGAGCTGAGACGGTCCTCCATACCCTGGACTGTAGAAGGGCATTGAACTTCTACCTTGACCGTACGCGGGAGCACCGTAAAGCTGCTCAGCTTTTTGTGTCTTTTGACCCCAATAAATTGGGACTCCCGGTCTCCAAGCGTACTCTGTCCATCTGGGTTGCGGACTGTATCTCTTGGGCTTATGGGGCAGCCGGACTCTCGCCTTAGAAAGTCGAGTCACGGCTCATTGCGTTCGGGCAAAGGCCACGTCAGTGGCTTACCTCCGCTCTGTTCCGCTGGCAGACATCTGCCGGGCCGCTACTTGGTCTTCGAGCCAGACTTTTGCGGTCCATTACTGTCTCGAGAGGGAGTCCCGTAGGGACAGTGCTTTCGGACAGGCAGTCCTCCGTAATCTCTTTGAGGTCTGAGCAACTCCTACCCTCCATCCCGGATGTGGGCTACCGGTGGGTGATAATTCAGCGAAGATTCTATCCTTCTGTGCTGCTGAGCTAGAGGGAGCTCATTTTTGTGCTTAGGGTCTCCGGTAGCCTTGAGCTTGGGAGTCCCATAAGTGAGGACTGACTTCCTGCTTGGTCCTGGAGAAAGCGTAGTTACTCACCTGTAACAGGTGTTCTCCAGGAGCAGCAGGAATCAGTCCTCACTACCCTCCCTCCTCCCCTTGGAGTTGCAATCGTCTGCTTATGTTCTTTTTGCAAATTTTTATGCTGTCTTTTTTAGCTATGTCATCTGACTGGCTAAGATGGCACCTTCGGGCGGGAAGACGACCGCGCATGCGCGCTGCAATTCCCAAAGGCTTTCTTTGAAAGCTGGGGAAAATTGCTCCGCGAGGGCTCCGTCGGCGCCGACGTCACCCATAAGTGAGGACTTATTCCTGCTGCTCCTGGAGAACACCTGTTACAGGTGAGTAACTACGCTTTACCCAGCATCGGAAGTGATGGGGCCTGGCTCTCCTCACTCTGCCGCACCTCCGACAAGAGCGAGAATGGCCACCATTCTGCAGAGCAGGAATGGATAATAGCCCTTCTCCAACTTTATTCCTGAGAGGTCCTTGCCTCTGGGAGTGGAATGGCTGACACAGGGGGAACAGCGTTCCGGGATCTATAGGGCCTAAGCCTGCTGGGGTTTTTTTCCCAACCATTTTTGTCAGGCGTGGTCCTTTTGCAGGAGCTCCCTGGGGTCCTTCAAGGGACTCTGAGATTACTCTCAGCCCCCTCTTTTGCACTTGGCTGGTCCTTCTGCTTCTCAAGGCCCCTCAAAGGAGTTGGTGCCTCTGCAAAAGCGTTCCCGCTCCCAAGAGGCGGCAGACGGAGATCTAAAGTTTCCACAATCAGTTTTTGTGCAGGCTTTGGTGATCGGGAGCTCCAGGAGGACCTGGAGAAGGACCAAGATGAAGAGCTTGTTTTGGGACATTCTGATATTTCAATAGGGAAGAAAGGGAATTGTCTCCTCTTGATGAGGAAGACAACTCCTTGATCATCCGTCTTTTTTGCTGCCTTGATATCCCAGATAACATGTCTTCAGATAACAGATCTGTCTAAAGAAGAAAAGGACAAGTTGGAATCAGACCCTATCCTAGTGCGGCTTCGTAGATCCTCTAAGGTAAAGATGGTTCACAAAAGATGGTTCCTGCTGAGTGGCACCCTGAGGGGCATTAGACCATTGGGCAGACAGTATGCCCGGTCCCAAGCTGATTTGGACAGGTGACTTTGATTTTCCAAGGCAGATGCCTTGGTCATGGCAGTTACAAAGTGGACCACCATTGCAGTAGAGGGAGGGGTGGCTCTCTGTGACCAGCAGGACAGTAAAATTTAAGCTTTCTAGAAGATTTTGTTTTCTCAGCTTCTTCACTCATTCTGAAGGCAGCCGTTTTGAGGAGCCCACAGATCCTGTGAAGCCTCTTCCTCCTTTTTCAGACCTTCAACCTCCTGTCTATCCCAGTAACAGGCACGGGGCCTTCCAGAGTGCCACAGATGTGTGGCTGGTTCCTTCTTTTTTTACCAGGAGTGGACCCATATCCATGGAGATGTGCTAAGGTGCACAGAACATATCAGAGCACCCTTGTGGTCTCTCAGTACAGGCCCACATCCAGTAGAGCAGCTGTAAGGGTTGCCTTTAGTGAGATGCCTACAACTCCAGGCGATTGTTCCGGTATCACCCCTCAAAAAGGAAGATATGTCATTCTGTTCTGGGCAGCCACTTTCAGTTCTGTATCCTACCATTCAAGTTCTCCAGGACCAAGCAGGAAGTCAGTCCTCACATATGGGTGACATCGACGTCGATGAAGCCCTTGCGGAGCATTTCCCCAGCTTTCCAAGAAAGCCTTTGGGAATGCAGGCATGCATGCGCGGTTCCCTTCCCGCCTAAAGGTGCCATCTTGCTCAGTCTCTCTTTTTCCGTGAAGCCCACCGGACGTGTATCCTAGTCCTCCTGGAAAATAGATTTTTTTGGCGATCCTTCGCTATTTTTTACTCCGGTTCGACGCCGGTTCCCCTCCCGCCGGGTTCGGTACACCGGTATCGAGCCCGATCTTCTTTTTTCGGTTTTTGCCCTTCGTGGCTGGCGTTCGCGCCCTTTTTTTCTTTTTCCCTGGAAGGCCGGTCCTTTGACCTCGCGGGGACTCTTTTATCTCCAGGAACAAGCAGGAATGAGTCCTCACATATGGGTACGTCGGTACCGACGGAGCCTGCGCGGGAAAGCTCCCCAGCTTCCCAGAAGGAAAGCTTTTGGGGCCTCCCACTGCGCATGCGCGCTGCCTTCCCGCCTTCCTGACCAACTCTCCTCAGTTCTTCTTTTTCCGCAGAGCCAGCAGGTCATGTTCCTGTCACCGCTGAAGAAGTTCTTATTTTAATTTGTTTCTTTGGCCGCATGTCTGCCTTCCCCGATTCCGGACCGGTACCGCCGGTCTTTTTTCTTTATTTCTTTCAAAAAAAAAAAAAATCTTATTTTTCCCCACTTGGTGTGTTTGTCCTGTGAGGCCTCTAGGCCTTCACAGAATTCTCCCTCATGGAGAAACCAGCCTCTGGTTTTAAAAAATGCACCAAGTGTAGCTGTACTATTTCAGTCACAGACACCCATGAATGGTGTCTTAAATGTTTGGGGCCTGACCATTCCATTCCGGATTGCCCATCCTTTTCTTTGATGTCTAAACGTGGCTTACAAAATCGGGCAGCCAAGTTTCACATGCTGTTTTCTACAGATACTCCAGCATCGACATCTTCCAGGTCTTCCTCTCCTGATGGATCTCAGGTAACCAAACATTCCTCTGGCAGGTCCTCAAAGGGCAAATCTCCCTCTAAGTATCGAGATGCCCCCGGGCTAGACCCTGAGGACCCTGCCCCAGCCAAACAACCCCGGCGGGAAGCTCCGGCTTCCAAAGCTCCTCCTATGGGGTTACAGGTTGACATCGATGGCACGGCCTCGACCGATCACCTGTTAGACTGCTCTGGGGTACCGGCTCAACCTTCCGGTACCGACATCCAGACAGTCGTGGCGTCTATGGATCATACAGTTCAATCCATGCAGCAGGCCATACTGGCTTTTATTAGAGCTGCGACGCCCTCGGTACCGCAGCCAGCTGTACCGACTCCAGTTCCGGTATCACAACCGATACCGGTACCCAGGGCATCCACATCGACCAGGATACCGATTCCAGTTCCCGGTTCTGGGGTTTTTCCCGATACCGATCCGGTACCGGGTACCCCTGATGTGGGTACCAGTCGATACGCTTATCGATCCCTGGAAGCAAAACAGACGATACTTCGAGTCTTCTGATGATTCTGATTCATCAGATGACTCTGCTGAAGTATCTCTTACTCTTCCTGAAGAGCCCTCTTCTCCAAAGAGGAGAATGTCTCCTCCAGAGGATTTGTCCTTTCAAGACTTCATCATTGAAGTAGCTAAAGGTCTCTCTATTTCAGTGACCTCTGAAAAAGAACCTAGAGCAAAAAAATTAGATATTTTAGGATACTCTAAGGTTCCCAAAGAGGCAGTCACCTTGCCCATTCATGAAATTTTTCAAGAACACATGATGAACTTATGGGAGACTCCTCTCACCCTATCTCCACATTCTCGTCGCTTGGACACCATGTATCGTGTCCCTCCTTCTCCTGGTTTTCAAAAAACTCAGCTCCCTCACCACTCTATTGTGGTGCAGTCAGCCATGAAAAGGATAAAGAGTACCAAAAGACACTCTTCTACTCCTCCAGGAAGAGAATGTAGGACTTTGGATGCTTTTGGTAGAAAAATCTTCCAAGCAAGTATGCTTATTGCCAGAATCAATTCATACAGCCTCTATATGGGCATGTTTCTGAAGGAGATTGCATTGAAAATACACCATTTTCTCCTCTTTATCCCAGAGAATAGAAAGGAGGAGTTCCTTCTTTTGCTAAAGCATACCCAAGATATTTCAAAGTTCTCCAACAGAGCAGCCTTTGACTCATTTGAGGGTGCTAGCAGAGCCTCAGGTATTGCCATAGCGGCTCGCAGAATTGCTTGGCTCCAGGCCTCTGACCTAGAACCCTGGGTCCAGGATGGGTTGGGAAATCTGCCCTGTACAGGTGAAAATCTGTTTGGTAAGGAGTGGCAAATCAAAGCCACCCAAATGGATGCAGAAAATGCTGCTTTAGATAGACTTTCTAAGTCTACCTCTGCCCCTGTCAAGAAAAAATCTTTCAAGAAGCCTTTCTATAAGAAGGCCAGATTTGCTACAAATACTGGCCAACAATCTTCTGCAGCTCGCTTTGCTCCTAAGCGTCAGCAGCCTAAACAAGCCAGGACAAAACCTGCAGGGGCTGCTACAGCCCAGCAGTCCCAACCCCCTCAGGGTTTTTGACTTGCTACTAGAGAACTTAACCTTTCTGGCTCTAAAACATCCAGAGCCTCTCACCATTCTAGGAAGGTTAACTCATTTTGCTCCCAGATGGGAGCAAATCACATCAGAACAGTGGACCCTCTCTATCATCAGAGAGGGCTACAAACTCCATTTCTCCAGCCTTCCTCCCCATACCATGGTGAGAAGTTTCAATTCTCCTCCATCTCTCCTAGACCTGTTGGGTCAGGAGGTGACCACTCTTCTTGCCCAAAGGGCAATAGAAGAGGTTCCTCTTCTTCAACAGGGGTCAGGGTTTTACTCCCCTTATTTTCTCATTCCCAAGAAAACAGGGGGGTACAGACCCATTCTAGATCTGAGAGAATTGAACAAATTCCTATGCAAGGAGAAATTCAAGATGCTTTCTCTAGGTACTCTCCTTCCATACCTACAGAGTCAGGATTGGCTTTGTTCTTTAGATCTCAAGGATGCGTACACACATATATTCATCCATCCATCCCACAGAAAATTCCTATGGTTTCTGTTCCAGGGGAAACATTTCCAATACAGAGGTACTTCCCTTCGGTCTAGCCTCTGCTCCAAGAGTATTTACCAAATGCATGGCAATACTGGCTGCATTTCTACGCGCCCTGGGAATTTTTGTCTTCCCATACCTGGACGACTGGCTCATCCGAGCTCCATCTCAGTCCGAAGCTCAGACTTCCCTGGATCGCACCAGACGCATCCTGCAGTATCTGGAACTTGTGATCAATCTGCCAAAGTCTCAACTCACCCCTACACAGTCCCTGGAATTCATAGGGGCCTGGTTGGATACCACCACTGCAAGGGCCTACCTTCCTCAGGCCTGTTGCCAACGTC
Organism: Ichthyophis bannanicus; assembly: GCA_033557465.1. Classification (NCBI taxonomy): domain Eukaryota; kingdom Metazoa; phylum Chordata; class Amphibia; order Gymnophiona; family Ichthyophiidae; genus Ichthyophis; species Ichthyophis bannanicus. The sequence goes on from CM066032.1 coordinate 703,797,849, forward strand.
TAGTGCACTTGGCCTCCCAGACTCAGTCCAGAAGCCACTTGACTGCCAGGGATATGCTAAAACTATTAGGCCACATGGCCTCCACAGTACATGTAGTGCCTTATGCTCGCCTACATATGAGAGCAGCTCAATGGACTTTGTCCACCCAGTGGACTCAAGCTTCAGGAGCTCTCTCAGACCAAATAGCAAACTCCAAACGTCTCTTTTGGTCTCTCCAATGGTGGATGTCCACTCAAAATCTTTTGTTGGGGTCCCCCTTTCAACCATTGTTGCCCCAAGCAACCCTCACAACAGATGCCTCCCAAACAGGTCGGGGAGCTCATCTTCAAGATCTCTCCACTCAGGGCACTTGGTCTCCACAGGAGACCACCCTTCATATCAACCACTTGGAACTTCGAGCAATCTTTCTAGCTCTCAGAGTTTTTCATACCCTCCTCAGCAACATGACTGTCCTTATTCATGCGGACAATCAAGTAGCCATGTTTTACATAAACAAACAAGGAGGGACTGTCTCTCTGTTGCTTTGCAACGAAGCTCTAAGATTATGGGCCTTCGCCAGAGAGCATCAAATCCATCTCCTGGCAGTATATCTTCCAGGAATCCAAAACTCTTGGGCAGACAGACTCAGTCGAGTTCTGCTTCCACACGAATGGTCCCTGCACATGGATCAGGTACTCAGAATCTTCCAGAAATGGGGAACCCCGGACATCGACCTCTTTGCAAGTCCGTGGAATGCCAAACTTCCACGGTTCTGTTCAAGAATTCTGTGTCAGGGAGTGCAGGCCAAGGATGCCTTCCTCCTTCATTGGGGTCGGGGCTTCCTGTATGCCTTTCCACCCATTCCTTTGATTCCCAAGACTCTGTTCAAACTTCAAAGGGATCAAGGGTCCATGATCCTCATAGCTCCACGCTGGCCACGCCAAGTGTGGTACCCTCTACTTCTGCATATCTCCCAAGCCCCCTCCCTGGACTTGGGAGCGGCTCCAGACCTTCTGTCTCAGGAGGAGGGGACTTTGTGGCACCCAAACCCCAAGTCCCTTCACCTCAGAGCTTGGTTACTGAAGGCCTAGACCTTCAACACTTCAATCTTTCACAGCAAGTGAAGGATATCCTCCATGCCTCTAGGAAACCTTCCACTAGGCGTTCTTACGCTTTTAAATGGAAAAGATTTTCCATTTGGTGTGCTCAAAAGGGTCTTAACCCTCTAGCACTCCCTTTGAATTCTCTTTTGGAATATCTCCTGCATCTCTCCAATGCAGGACTCAAAACAAATTCAGTAAGAGTCCATTTGAGTGCTATTGCAGCATCCCTTAAGCCCATCAATGGACAACCTGTTTCCTCTCATCCTCTTATTGCAAGATTCATGAGAGGCCTAACCTTAACTAAACCTCCCATTCGACCTCCTCCGGTGGCATGGGACTTAAACTTGGTTCTTGGTCAGCTTATGAAGCCACCCTTTGAACCCTTAGCCACTACTTCCTTGAAATTTCTTTCCTGGAAGGTAATTTTTTTATTGCAGTCACCTCAGCTCGCCGTATCAGTGAACTGCAAGCCCTAGTGGCTAATCCACCTTATACAAGGTTCCATCATGATAAGGTGGTCCTTAGGACCAATCCCCACTTTATGCCTAAAGTGGTCTCCCCTTTTCATCTTAATCAAGAGGTATATTTACCTGTCTTTTTTCCAGCTCCTCATGCATCCAGTGCAGAGAGGAACCTTCATACTCTAGATTGTAAAAGAGCTCTTGCCTTTTACCTCCACAGGACACAGCAACATCGAAAGTCTTCTCAGCTTTTTGTTGCTTTTGATCCTTCTCATTTAGGACTTCCAGTCTCTAAAAGAACACTCTCCAATTGGATTGCTCAGTGTATCTCTTTTACTTACCAGAGTAAGAACCTTTCTCTGGAGGGCCATGTCACCGCTCACAATGTGAGGGCCATGGCCACCTCTATGGCTCATCTAAACTCTGTGTCCATTGACCAGATCTGTCGAGCAGCCACCTGGGCCTTGGTTCATACCTTTACAGCCCATTACTGTTTGGACAAGGACTCCCGCCGGGATGCCTTGTTTGGTCAGGCTGTCCTAAGACACCTGTTCCATTCTTGAACAACTCCAGCCCACCTTCCCTGAATGGATGCCTGAGATCCATAGGAAGATGAGGAACCTTTCAAGGTCTCATACCCTTGAGGGGATCTCCCGGGCATCTTAGTTAGGGAGTCCCCATATGTGAGGACTCATTCCTGCTTGTTCCTGGAGATAGCACAGTTACTTACCTGTAACAGGTGATCTCTGGGAACAGCAGGAATTAGTCCTCACAACCCACCCACCTCCCCTAGGAGTTGTATCTCTCTCTCTTTCCTTTCTTCTCTCTATTGTCTCAGCTTTAAACTCGAACTGAGGAGAGTTGGTCAGGAAGGCGGGAAGGCAGCGCGCATGCGCAGTGGGAGGCCCCAATAGCTTTCCTTCTGGGAAGCTGGGGAGCTTTCCCGCGCAGGCTCCGTCGGTACCGACGTACCCATATGTGAGGACTAATTCCTGCTGTTCCCAGAGATCACCTGTTACAGGTAAGTAACTGTGCTTTCCCTGATGGCTTCCAGTGGCTTTAAAAAGTGTGATCGGTGCAAGAAGCTGATGTCTCTTACCGACACACATGACTGCTGCCTTCGGTGCCTCGGTCCTGACCACGATCCTAAGACGTGTGGACCATGTGGAAAAATGTCTTCCAAGGCACTTCGAAGTCATCGGCACCAAAAGAAAAGGCTTTTTTCTGACTCGGCCTCCGGCCGGGCCCGGACCTCTTCTAAGGCCTCGACATCTCGGGTATCGGATCCCAAGCACCGTCGGGGCTCCTCGAACAGGGGGTCCCCCGACTGGGAACGAAAGAGGAAGAAGCGGCTTGCGAGGGCATCGTTGGAAGAGGTCCCTGGCTCCTCGAGGGCTAGGTCTCAGACCCCCGACCATCGCCCCGGGACCGTGGAACAGCAGAAGCCTTCCAAAGTACCTCGAGTGGAGCCGGAGTCTACTGGACTTGTAAGTCCTGTAGTCCTCGTGGACTCTCCTCCCAGAGAGCCGACGTCGGGCCTGGCGCTGCCGGGGCCCGAGTCGGGGGCTGCTGAGTCTCCTGAGTTGGGTCTCAGGCTAACAGCCTTGGAGAGCAGACTGTCTGTGCCATCGGCGACGGGGCGGGTGCTCACAGGCCCCGCAAGGTCAGACCCCAATTCCTTATCGGACGAGTCCGCCTGTGAGACTGAGGACGAGGAGTCCCCCGACACCTTCAAGACTCGGTGCGTCCCATCGGACTCACCGCAGTCTGAACCCCGGAGTAGATCCCCTGCAGAGGATACCCGGTTCTCGGAGTTCGTCCGGGATATGGCCACCGCGTTGGCTATCCCTGCGGACCCCGAGGAGGAGCCTCGAGCTGAGGAGCTTGAGGCCTTACAGTACGACTCTCCTCCGAAGGAGGCCTTTACTGTTCCGGTTCCTCCGATGCTGGAACGGCTCCTCTTCCGGATGTGGGAGGCACCGGCCTTGGCGCCGGTTCTAAGCAAGCGGGTCGATTCGATCTATCGACTCCGGAAGAGTCCTGGCTTTCAAAAGGCGCAGCTACCACACCATTCCATGGTGGTGGAATCGACCATGCATCGCCTGAAAAGTCAGAAGATGCACTCCGCGGTGCCCCCTGGCAGGGAGGCCCGAAACCTCGATGGTTTTGGTAGAAAGTACTTCCAGGGCTCGATGCTTGCTTGCCATGTCCAGTCTTACCAGCTGTACATGGGCTTGACGCCAGGCATGGCTGCAGTCATCGGACTTCGAGCCATGGGTTCAGGACAAGTTGGTCGATGTCCCTTGCTGAGGTGAGAACCTTTTTGGCAAGCCCATGACCGAGAAGGCCGCAGAGCTCGAGACTGAGCACCTCACAAGGACAAGGCTGTCTAGGTAGACTTCTGCCCCTTCTCACAAGAAGAAGGGCTCGGGTAAAAAGCCCTTTTACCCGAGGAAGGGCACTGCCTACAAACAGTACCCACAGTACCAGGCTGCCCAAGCTGCCCCTCAGGGTCAGCAAGCCAAGGGGCAAGGTAATGGGCCCCGTAGGCAGAGGACCCTCAAGCCTCCGGCAGGGTGGGTTTTTTTGACTCCTTAGGCATAGCCTCTCCATCCCTGCTCGCCCAGCCCTGCACAGGAGGTCGCCTCGCCCTGTTTGCCCACCAGTGGCCACTCATCACTGGAGACAGTTGGGTGTTAAGCATAGTCCACAAGGGCTGTCTACTACACTTCCAACAACTGCCTCCTCCATACTTTCCAGGGGAGCCTCCCAGGCCCCCCCTGCACACAGATATTCTCCTTCAGGAGCTCTGTGGTCTGTTGGTGGACAGGGCGATGGAGCCTGTGCCTCCCCACTTGCAAGGTCAAGGGTTCTACTCCAGGTATTTCCTGGTACCCAAAAGAACCGGTGACCTTCGACCTATTCTAGATCTCAGAAACCTCAACAAGTTCCTGGAGAAGGAAAAGTTCAAAATGCTTACTCTTGGAACACTTCTGCCCTACCTCCAGCAGGGAGATTGGCTATGCTCATTAGATCTAAAGGATGCGTATACTCACATCCTCATTCATCCAGACCACAGAAAGTACCCCAGGTTCATTGTGGGAGGAAACCATTATCAGTACAGAGTACTACCTTTTGGCCTCACCTCCGCTCCCAGGGTCTTTACCAAATGCCTGGCAGTGGTGGCAGCCTACCTGAGAAATCAGGGAGTCTTTGTCTTCTCCTATCTGGACGACTGGCTCATAAGAGGTCAGACGTGCCAGGAGACCCGACAGGCTACTCTCAGAACTATTGCTCTTCTTCAAAGCTTGGGGTTTGTAATAAACTTCGCAAAGTCCACTATGCTCCCCTCCCAGAACTTGGAGTTCATAGGGGCGAGGTTGGACTCTCTGCTGGCAAAGGCATTCTTGCCAGAAGACAAAGCCCAAAGGCTGATAAACTTAGCAAACCAGTTTCTCAGCAGGTCACTGGTCTCCGCCAGACTCTGCCTGAGGCTCCTTGGCCACATGGCTTCGACAGTGCATGTGACCCCCAATGCCAGGCTACATATGAGGCCTGCACAGTGGTGCCTTCGGACTCAGTGGTCACAGGCCACAGGCAGCCTCAGAGACAGGATAAGGGTGTCCAGACAATTTCTGAACTCCCTCAGCTGGAGGCTGCACCCATCCAATCTGCTGCAAGGCGTACCTTTTCAGATTCCTGGGTTCACGGTGGTGTTGACCACGGATGCCTCCCTGCAGGGCTGGGGAGCTCATTGTTTAGGCAACCGCACCCAGGGCCTGTGGTCTCCCTGAGAAGCCGCACAGCAAATCAATCTCCTGGAACTCAGGGCTATTCGGTTAGCCCTCAAGACTTTTTCTCAAACCCTGGCTCATCAGTCTGTCCTAGTTCAAACAGACAACCAGGTAGCCATGTTTTATGTGAACAAGCAGGGCGGGACTGGGTCCAGGCTTCTTTGTCAGGAGGGCACAGGACCTTTGCTTGTTTGCTCTCAGGCACAACATGCTCCTCAAGACACTGTATCTACCTGGCCAGGAGAACTACCTGGCAGACAGGTTGAGCAGGATTCTGCAGCCCCACGAGTGGCAGCTCCATCCTTTGGTGGTTCAGAAGATTTTCCTGAAATGGGGACTTCTATCCATAATCTGTTTGCCAGTCCTCTGAGCAAACAGCTTTCAAAGTTCTGCTCCAGGCAACCGCATCCTCTGAGGATAGCAGCAGATGCTTTTCTGATTCCCTGGTCTCAGGGCCTTCTGTATGCGTTTCCTCCCAAGCCCTTGGTGGACCAAACTCTGTTCAAGATTCTTCAGGACAAGACCTCGGTCCTGCTGGTGGCTCCCAGGTGGCCGAGACAGCCTTGGTTTCCATTTCTGCTTCAGCTGGCAGTGGATCCCCCACTGCTTCTGGGGTTGCAACCCGACCTCCTCTCTCAGGATCAGGGTTCCCTTCTGCACCCCAATCTCAGAGCTCTCAATTTGATGGCATGGAGGCTGCAAGGGTAGTTTTGGCTCCCTGGGGCCTACATCAGGAAGTTGAGGAGGTTGTCCTAGCCTCTAGGAAACAGTCCACTAGGAGAACCTATGCTCTTAAATGGAAAAGGTTTTCCGTGTGGTGTCACCTACGTACAGAGGATCCTTTCTCCTGTACTGTACCAGTAGTGCTTCAGTACTTACTGCACTTATCAAATCAAGGACTTAAGTCAAATTCTGTTTGGGTCCACCTCTCAGCTCTAGCAGTTCACCACTCACTGGTGGAAGGACATTCTCTGTCAGTTCACCCCTTGGTGTCCCGGTTTCTCAGAGGCTTGCTCTTGCTCAAGCCTCCAATCCGTCCTCCTGCTCCTGAGTGGGAGTTGAATGTGGTCTTGCAGCAACTGACTCGCCCACCTTTTGAGCCGATGGCTACTTGTCCTCTACACTTCTTGTCCTGGAAGACACTCTTCTTGGTAGCCCTAACCTCGGCTAGGCGAGTGAGTGAGCTTCAGGCCCTGGTCTGTGACAGGCCTTACATCAGATTCTATGGGAACAGGGTATTCTCCAGGACCAAGCAGGAAGTCAGTCCTCACATATGGGTGTCATTGGCGCCGATGAAGCCCCAGCGGAGCATTTCTCCAGCTTTCTATGAAAGCCTTCGGGAATGCAGGCATGCATGCGCGGTTCCCTTCCCGCCTAAAGGTGCCATCTTACCTCAGTCTCCTTTTTTCCGAGAATCCCACCGGACGTGTCTCCTGTCATCCCGGATAAAAGTTGATTTTTTTCGGCGATACTCGCTGTTTTTTCTCCCGGTTCGACGCCGGTTTCCCCTCCTGTCGGTTTCGGTACACCGTTATTGAGCCCGATTCTTTTTCAGTTTTTGCCCTTCGTGGCTGGCGTTAGTGCCCTTTTTTGCTTTTTCCCTGGAAGGCCGGTCCTTTGACCTCGTGGGGACTCTTTTTTCCCCGATGGCTTCCAGCGGTTTCAAGAAGCGTGATCGGTGTAAGAAATTAATGTCTCTCACCGACACACACGACTGCTGCCTCCAGTGCCTCGGTCCTGATCACGACCCTAAGTCGTGTGGGCCATGTGGGAAGATGTCTTCCAAGGCACTCCAAAGTCGCCAGCAGCAGAAAGAAAGTCTTTTCTCGGACTCAGCCTCTGGCCGTGCCCGGACTTCGTCTGAGGCCTCGACATCTCGGGATTCGGATCCCGAGCGCCGTCGGAGCTCCTCGGACAGGGTGTCCCCCGACCGGGAACACAAGAGGAAGAAGCGGCTCGCGAGGGCATCGTCGTCGGAGGTCCCTGGCTCCTTGAGGGCCAGGTCTAAGACCCCCGACCGTCGCCCCGGGCCTGTGGACCAAGAGAAGCCTGCCAAAGTTTCTCGCGTGGAGCCGGAGTCTGCTGGACACGTAAGCCCTGTAGTCCTCGAGGACCCTCCTCCCAGGGAGCCGACGTCGGGCCCGGCGCTGCCGGGGCCCGAGTCGGTGGCTGCTGCGTCTCCCGAGCTGAGTCTCAGGATGACAGCCTTGGAAAGCAGATTGTCTGCCTTCATGGATCAGCAGCGGGCACTGATGGCCAGCCTGTCTGGCGCATCTGCCCCGACCACCGGGACATCAACTTCGAAGTCGACCCCGGAGACCGAGCCGATACTCGAGTCCATCATGGCTCGAAGTCAACCTCGGTCGCGGTCTCCCTTGACCTCCCGCTCGGGACCGAGGGTGTCGACGCCGGTGCCTACGGCGTCGGGGCGGGTGCTCCAGGGCCCCGCGGGGTCGGACCCTGACTCCTCGTCGGACGAGTCCGCCTGGGAGACGGTGGATGAGGAGTCCCCCGATACGTTCAAGACTCGGTGCGTCCCGTCGGACCCACCGCAGTCTGAGCCCCGGAGTAGATCCCCTCCGGAGGATACTCGGTTCTCGGAGTTCGTCCGGGATATGGCCACTGCCTTGGCTATTCCGGCGGACCCCGAGGAAGAGCCTCGAGCTGAAGAGCTTGAGGCCCTGCAGTATGACTCCTCCGAAGGAGGCCTTTACTGTCCCGGTTCCTCCAATGCTGGAACGGCTCCTCTTCCAGATGTGGGAGGCACCGGCCTCGGCGCCGGTTTTAAGCAAGCGAGTCGACTCGATCTATCGACTCAGGAAGAGCCCTGGCTTTCAGAAAGCACAGCTACCACACCATTCCATGGTTGTGGAATCGGCCATGCATCATCTGAAGAGCCAGAAGATGTACTCCGCGGTGCCCCCCGGCAGGGAGGCCCGGAACCTCGATGGCGTCGGTAGAAAGTGCTTCCAGGGCTCGATGCTTGCTTGCCGTGTCCAGTCTTACCAGCTGTACATGGGCATGTACTTGCGGGACCTGGCCAAGGAGTTGGCCGGGTTCTCTGCTGGACTCTCCGGGGAACCCTTGCAGAGATTCAAGTCCTTGTCCTCAGGGATTCGGAACTGCTTGAAGTTCATGTCCCGCGCCGCCTACGATGGCTTCGAGGCTTCAGCCCGAGTTGCGGCAGCTGGCATCGCGGCTCGACGCCAGGCATGGCTGCAGTCATCGGAACTCGAGCCATGGGTTCAGGACATGTTGGTCGATGTCCCTTGCCGAAGTAAAAACCTTTTTGGCAAGCCCATGACCGAGAAGGCCACCCAGCTCGAAAGAGAGCACCTTACCCGGACAAGGCTGTCTAGGAAGACCTCTGCCCCTTCTCATAAAAAGAAGGGCTCGGGTAAAAAGCCCTTTTACCTGAGGAAGGGCACTGCCTACAAACAGTACCCTCAATATCAGGCTACCCAAGCTGCACCCCAGGGTCAGCAAGCCAAGGGGCAGGGTAATGGGCCCCGTAGACAGAGGACCCCCAAGCCTCGGCCCCTGCTCCCACTCAGCAGGGTGGGGGTTTTTGACTCCTTGAGTGTAGCCTCTCCATCCCTGCTCTCCCAACCCTGCACAGGAGGTCGCCTCGCCCTCTTTGCCCACCAGTGGCCCCTCATTACCAGGGACAGTTGGGTGTTGGACATAGTCCACAAGGGCTATGCACTACATTTTCACCAACTGCCTCCACCATACTTTCCAGGGGAGCCTCCAAGGCCTTCCCTGCACACAGGCCTTCTCCTTCAGGAACTTCAAGGTCTGTTGGTGGACAGGGCGGTGGAGCCTGTGCCTCCCCACTTGCAAGGTCACGGATTCTACTCCAGGTATTTCCTGGTGCCCAAAAGAACCGGTGGCCTTCGACCCATTCTGGACCTCAGGAACCTCAACAAGTTCCTAGAGAAAGAAAAGTTCAAGATTCTTACTCTTGGAACACTTCTGCCCTACCTCCAGCAGGGAGATTGGCTATGCTCCTTAGATCTAAAGGATGCGTACACTCACATCCTCATTCATCCAGACCACAGAAAGTACCTCAGGTTCCTTGTGGGAGGAAACCATTATCAGTACGGAGTACTGCCTTTTGGCCTCACCTCCGCTCCCAGGGTCTTTACCAAATGCCTGGCAGTGGTGGCGGCCTACCTGAGAAATCAGGGAGTCTTTGTCTTCCCCTATCTGGACGACTGGCTCATCAGGGGTCAGTCGTGCCAGGAGGCCAGACAAGCCACCCTCAGAACTATTGCTCTTCTTCAGAGCCTAGGGTTCGTGATAAACTTTGCAAAGTCCACTTTGCTCCCCTCCCAGAATTTGGAGTTCATAGGAGCAAGACTGGACTCTCTCCTGGCAAAGGCTTTCTTGCCAGAAGACAGAGCACAAAGATTGATAGCCTTGGCAAACCAGTTTCTCAACAGGTCACTGGTCTCCGCCAGACTCTGCCTGAGGCTTCTAGGCCACATGGCTTCGACAGTGCATGTAACTCCCAATGCCAGGCTCCATATGAGGCCTGCACAGTGGTGCCTTCGGACTCAGTGATCACAGGCTACAGGCAGCCTCAGGGACAAGATAAGGGTGTCCAGACAATTTCTGAACTCCCTCAGCTGGTGGCGGCACCCACCCAATCTACTAAAGGAGGTGCCTTTTCAGATTCCTGGGTACACGGTGGTACTGACCACCGACGCTCCCCTGCAGGACTGGGGAGCTCATTGTCTAGACAAGTGCACCCAGGGCCTGTGGTCTCCTTGGGAGGCTGCACAGCAGATCAAGCTCCTCGAACTCAGAGCTATTCGATTAGCACTCAAAGCTTTCGCTCCTACCCTGGCTCATCAATCTGTCCTGTTTCAGACAGACAACCAAGTAGCCATGTCCAGACTCCTTTGTCGGGAGGCTCAGGACCTTTGTTCATTTGCCCTCAAGCACAACATGCTCTTCAAGGCTGTGTACCTTCCAGGCCAGGACAACTACCTGGCCGACAGGTTAAGCAGAATTCTGCAGCCCCACAAGTGGCAGCTGCATCCTTCAGTAGTTCAGAAGATCGTCCTCAAATGGTGTCTCCCTTTGGTAGATCTCTTTGCCAGCCCAATGAACAAGCAACTGCCAAAGTTCTGCTCCAGGCAACCGCATCCTCTGAAAATAGCAGCAGATGCTTTTCTGATTCCATGGTCTCAGGGCCTTCTGTATGCGTTTCCTCCCACGCCCTTGGTGGCCTGAACTCTCTTCAAAATTCTTCAGGACAAGGCCTCGGTCCTGCTGGTGGCTCCCAGGTGGCCGAGACAGCCTTGGTTTCCAATTCTACTTCAACTGGCAGTGGATCCCCCACTGCCTCTGGGGTTGCAACCCGACCTTCTCTCACAGGAGCAGGGTTCCCTTCTGCACCCCAATCTCAAAGCTCTCAATTTGATGGCCTGGAGGCTGCAAGGGTAGTTTTGGCTCCCTGGGGCCTACATCAGGAAGTTGAGGAGGTTGTCCTAGCCTCTAGGAAACAGTCCACTAGGAAAACCTATGCTCTCAAATGTAAAAGGTTTTCTGTGTGGTGTCAGCTACGTACAGAGGATCCTTTCTCCTATACTCTGCCAGTAATGCTTCAGTACTTACTGCACTTGTCCAATCAGGGACTTAAGTCCAATTCTGTTCGGGTTCACCTCTCAGCTCTAGCAGCTCACCACTCACTGGTGGAAGGACATTCTTTGTCGGTTCACCCCTTGGTGTCCCGCTTTCTCAGGGGCTTGCTTTTGCTCAAGCCTCCAACCCGTCCTCCTGCCCCTGAGTGGGAGTTGAATGTGGTCTTGCAGCAACTGACTCGCCCACCTTTTGAGCCGATGGCTACTTGTTCACTACGCTTCCTATCCTGGAAGACACTCTTCCTGATAGCCCTTACCTCGGCTAGGCGAGTGAGTGAGCTTCAGGCCGTGGTCTGTGATAGGCCTTACACCAGGATTTATAGGAACAGGGTAGTCCTCAGGACTCATCCAAAGTTCCTCCCAAAAGTTGTCTCCTCTTTCCACCTCAACCAAGAGGTGGTTCTTCCAACATTCTTCCCTAGGCCTCATGCAAGCCAGGCTGAAGCAGTTCTGCATACCCTGGACTGTAGGAGGGCCTTATCCTTCTACCTTGACCGTACACAGGGGCACAGAAGGGCTACTCAGCTCTTCATATCTTTTGACCCTAATAATTTGGGGTTAGCTGTGTCCAAGCGTACCTTGTCCATCTGGGTGGCTGACTGTATCACCTGTGCTTACAGGGTGGCTGACCTTCCTTTGCAGGGTCGGGTCATGGCCCATCGTTTCAGGGCAATGGCTGCCTCAGTGGCTCATCTCCGCTCTGTACCGTTGGTAGACATCTGCAGGGCTGCAACTTGGTCTTCAAGCCAGACTTTTGCGGCCCATTACTGTCTGGAGAGGGAGTCCCGTAGGGACAGTGCTTTTGGCCAGGCAGCACTCCGGAATCTCTCTGAGGTTTAGGCAACTCCTGCCCTCTGTTGGGCTACTGGTGGAGGTTCTGTCAGTGAAAAGCCTTTCTTTGATGCTGAGACTAGAGGGAGTTCTCTTGTTCAGCCTGGGTTCCTGGTAGCCCAGAGCTAGGGAGTCACCCATATGTGAGGACTGACTTCCTGCTTGGTCCTGGAGAAAGAGTAGTTACTCACCTGTAACAGGTGATCTCCAGGAACAAGCAGGAATGAGTCTTCACATATGGGTATCGTTGGTACCGATGGAGCCTGCGCGGGAACGCTCCCCAGCGTCCAAAAGGAAAGCTTTTGGGAGCATCCCACAGCGCCTGCGCGCTGCCTTCCCGCCTTTCTTAACCGCCTCTCTCCAGTTCTTCTTTTCCGCGGAGCCAGCAGGTCGTGTTCCTGTCACTGCTGAAGAATTTCTTTATTTTATTTTATTTCTTTGGTCGCGCTTCTGCCTTCTCGACGCTGGACCGGTACCGCCGGTCTTTTCTTTCTTTATTCTAAAAAAAAAAAAATACTATTTTTTCTCACTTCAGTGCATTTTCTTCTTTGGCCTTTGGCCTAGGACATTTTTCTCATGGAAAAGCCCGCCTCTGGGTTTAAAAAATGCACGAAGTGCAGGGGCACTATTTCTGTCACTGACACCCATGAATGGTGTCTAAAATGTTTAGGTTCTGACCACTCCATTGCGGATTGTGAGTCCTGCTCCATGATGTCTAAAAGAGGTCTACAGAATCGAGCAGCTAAGCTCAGTACCCTGTTTCCCTCGGATGCAGCTTCGGTTGCATCGACGTCTTCCAGGGCTGCTTCTTCCTCACATGGATCTCAGGTAACCAAACTTAAATCCAGCCGGTCCTCGAAGGGTAGATCTCCCTCTAAGTATCGAGATGCCTCCGGGCTTGCCCTCGAGGAATCTGCACCGGCAAAATTACCCCGGCGGGAGGCTCCGGCTTCCAAAGCTTTATCTATGGGGGTCACAGGTTGACATCGATGGCTCGACCTTGACCGATCACCTGTTGCCATGTTCTGGGGTACCGGTGGTTCCCACTGGTACCGACATCTAGACATTGGTTGCGTCAATGGATCAGAATATCCTGACCATGCAGCGTGCCATCACGGCATTCATACAAGCTGCGACGCCTTCGGTACCGCAACAAACTCCGTTGCCAGTACCGACTCCGGCACTGGTACCGACATCGGTTCCGGTGCCGGTACCGATTGCATCGACATCCGCTTCGGGGCCGACTGCAATGGTACACTGTTCTGTGATGCCCATCGGTACCGATCACGCCCGATGTCGATACCACCCGGTACGCGTATCGGGCTCTGCAGGAGCATCCAGACAGGCAATACTTTGATTCCTCTGAAGATTCTGATGAATCAGAGGTCTCTGTCGAAGCATCGGTGATTCATCCTCAGGAGCCCTCTTCTCCAAAAAGGAGAATGTCTCCTCCAGAAGACTTGTCTTTTCAAGACTTCATTAGGGAAGTGGCCAGGGGCCTTTCCATCTCAGTGGCCCCTGAGACAGACAGAACCTAGAGCCAAAAAATTAGATATTTTACAATATCCTAAGGCTCCTAAAGAGGCAGACACTTTACCAATACATGAGATTCTTTATGATCACATGTTAAGTATATGGGAGACTCCTCTCACCACTTCCCCTCATTCTCGCAGGTTGGACACCATGTATCGTATTCCTCCTTGTCCTGGCTTCCATAAGACTCAGCTTCCTCACCACTCCATTGTGGTAGAGTCTGCTATGAAGAAGATAAAAAGTACAAAAAGGCACTCTTCTGCTCCTTCAGGAAGAGAATGCAGAACCTTAGATGCCTTTGGCAAGAGAATTTTCCAGGCCAGTATGCTTGTTGCCAGAATCAACTCCTATGGGGATGTTTCTAAAAGAAGTTACAGATCACCTGCAAACTTTATCTCCTTTCATTTCAGAAGATAAAAGGGAAGAGTTCCTCACCTGGCTCAAACATGCCCAGGATATTTCCAAGTTTTCCAACCATGCAGCCTTTGACTCTTTTGAAGGTGCCAGCAGAGCCTCGGCCATTGCCATAGGTGCACGCAGAGTTGCTTGGTTACAAGCTTCTGATTTGGAACCTTGGGTTCAAGATGGACTAGGAAACCTTCCTTGTACAGGTGAAAACCTTTTTGGCAAAGATTGGCAAGCAAAGGCCACCCAAATGGATGCTGAAAATTCCGCTTTAGATAGACTTTCAAAGTCTACTTCTGCTCCTTTTAAGAAAAGGTTGTACAAAAAGGTTTTTTTTCCCAAAAAAGGGAAATATTATTCTGCTTATGGTCAGCAGTCATCTACTGCAGGTCGTTTTGCTACAAAAAGACAGCAACAACCGAAACAGGCCAAACCTAAGGCTGCTAGGACTGCTACGGCCCAACAGCCTCAGCCTCCTCAGGGCCTTTGACTAACAACTAGAGAGCTTAGCCTTTCTGGCTCTAGAACATCCAGAGCCTCTCACCATTCCAGGAAGGTTGGTTTACTTTGCTCCCAGATGGGAACAAATCACAGCAGAGCAATGGACCCCTCTCCATCATAAGGGAGGGGTACAAGCTTCATTTCTTAAACCTTCCTCCTCACACCATGGTGAGAGAGTTCAATTCTCAGACATCTCTACTCGACCTTCTGGGTCAAGAGATTACTACCCTTCTTGCCCAAGGGGCAATAGAAGAAGTACCCCTTCTTCAACAGGGCTCAGGGTTCTACTCCCCCTACTTTCTTATCCGAAAGAAAACAGGGGGCTACAGACCCATATTAGATCTCAGAGAATTGAACAAGTTTCTATGCAAGGAGAAATTCAAGATGATTTCTCTCGGTACTCTCCTTCCATACCTTCAGAGTCAGGATTGGCTTTGCTCTCTAGACCTCAAGGATGCGTACACCCATGTCCTCATCCATCCAACACACAGAAGGTTCCTTCGGTTCCTTTATCAAGGGAAGCACTACCAATACAGAGTGCTTCCTTTCGGTCTGGCCTCTGCACCAAGGGTGTTCACATAAGAACATAAGACATGCCATACTGGGTCAGACCGAGGTCCATCAAGCCCAGTATCCTGTTTCCAACAGTGGCCAATCTAGGTTATACGTACCTAGCAATATGCAAAATGCATGGCAGTAGTAGCTGCATTTCTACGCACTCTAGGGATATTCGTATTCCCATATCTGGACGACTGGCTCATCCGAGCTCCATTCCAGTCAGAGGCCCAGAGTTATCTAACCTGCACAAGCCGTATCCTTCAGTATCTGGGACTTGTGGTAAACCTCCCAAAGTCCCAGCTCACCCCTACTCAGTCCCTAGAGTTCATAGGGGCCTGGTTAGATACTACCACTGCAAGGGCCTATCTTCCTCAGGCCCGTTGCCTACGCCTAGTGCAGTTAGCCTCCCAGATTCAGTCAAAGAGCCATTTAACTGCCCAGGAGATGCTACAACTGCTAGGCCACATGGCATCCACAGTGCATTTGGTCCCCTATGCTCGTCTTCACATGAGAGCAGCTCAGTGGACTTTGTCCACTCAGTGGACTCAAGCATCAGGGACTCTGTCAGACAAAATAGCAACCTCCAGGCACCTCTTTTGGTCTCTCCAGTGGTGGAACTCCGCCCAAAATCTGTTGCTGGAGTCCCCCTTCCAACAGTTGTTACCCCATGCAACCCTCACAACAGATGCCTCCCAAACATCTGCAAGACCTCTCCACTCAAGGCACTTGGTCTCCACAGGAGACCTCTCTACATATCAACCACTTGGAGCTCCGAGCAGTTTTTCTAGCTCTCAAGGTCTTCCATACCCTGCTCAGCTACAAGACAGTCCTCATTCATACGGACAATCAGGTAGCCATGTTTTACATAAACAAGCAAGGAGGAACTGGCTCTCTGTCGCTTTGCAACGAAGCTTTAAGATTGTGGGCCTTCGCCAGAGAGCATCAAATCCATCTCCTGGCCGTATACCTTTCAGGAATCCAATACTCTTGGGCAGACAGACTCAGTCGAGTGCTGCTTCCACACGAATGGTCCCTGCACATGGACCAGGTACTCAGAATCTTCCAAGAATGGGGAACCCCGGACATAGACCTCTTTGCAAGTCCGTGGAATGCCAAACTTCCCCGGTTCTGTTCCAGAATTCTGTGTCAGGGAGTTCAGGCCAAGGATGCCTTCCTCCTTCACTGGGGTCAAGACTTCCTGTATGCCTTTCCACCCATTCCCTTGATTCCCAACACTCTGTTCAAGCTCCAGAGGGATCAAGGATCTATGATCCTCATAGCTCCACGCTGGCCACGACAAGTGTGGTACCCTCTACTTCTGCATCTCTCTCAAGCTCCCTCCCTGGACTTGGGAGCTGCTCCAGACCTTCTGTCCCAGGAGGAGGGGACTTTGTGGCACCCAAACCCCAAGTCCCTTCACCTCAGAGCTTGGTTGCTGAAGGCCTAGACCTTCAAGGTTGGAATCTTTCTCAGCAAGTGAAGGATATCCTCCATGCATCCAGAAAACCTTCTACTAGACGTTCCTATGCTTTTAAATGGAAAAGGTTTTCCATTTGGTGTACTGAGAAGGGTCTTGACCCTCTACCTTTGAATTCTCTATTGGAATATCTCCTGCATCTCTCTAATGCAGGCCTTAAGACAAATTCAGTAAGGGTCCATTTGAGTGTTATTGCAGCATCCCTTAAACCTATCAATGGACAGCCTATTTCCTCTCATCCTCTTATTGCAAGATTCATGAGAGGCCTAACTTTAACTAAGCCTCCCATTAGGCCCCCTCCGGTGGCATGGGACTTAAATCTGCTTCTTGGTCAGCTTATGAAGCCACCTTTTGAACCCTTAGCCACCACCTCCTTGAAATTTCTTTCCTGGAAGGTTATTTTCCTCATTGCAGTTACCTCAGCTCGCCGCATCAGTGAACTGCAGGCCTTAGTGGCTAATCCACCTTATACAAGGTTCTATCATGATAAGGTAGTCCTTAGGACCAATCCACACTTTATGCCTAAAGTGGTCTCACCTTTTCATCTTAATCAAGAGGTGTATTTACCTGTCTTTTTTCCAGGTCCTCATGCATCAAGTGCAGAGAGGAATCTTCATACCCTGGATTGTAAGAGAGCTCTTGCCTTTTACTTACAAAGGACACAGCAACATAGAAAGTCTTCTCAACTCTTTGTTGCTTTTGATCCCTCTCATTTGGGACTTCCAGTCTCTAAGAGGACACTGTCCAATTGGATTGCTCAGTGTATTTCTTTCGCCTACCAGAGTAAGAACCTTTCTCTGGAGGGCCATGTCACAGCTCATAATGTGAGGGCCATGGCCACCTCTATGGCTCATCTAAATTCTGTGTCCATCGACCAGATCTGTCGAGCGGCCACCTGGGCCTCGGTTCATACCTTCACAGCCCATTACTGCTTGGACAAGGACTCCCGCCGGGATGCCTTGTTTGGTCAGGCTGTTCTCAAACACCTGTTCCATTCTTAATCAACTCCTGCCCTCCTTCCCTGGATGGATGCCTGAGATCCATAGGAGGAGGTAGAGCCCTTCCCAGGTTTTCATAACCTTGGGGATCTCCCAGGCATCTTTAGCTAGGGAGTCCCCATATGTGAAGACTCATTCCTGCTTGTTCCTGGAGATAGCACAGTTACTTACCTGTAACAGGTGATCTCTGGGAACAGCAGGAATAAGTCTTCACAACCCACCCACCTCCCCTAGGAGTTATATCTCAATATCTATCTTTCCTTTCCTCTCTCTCTCTTTGTCTCAGCTTTAAAACTCGAACTGGGGAGAGGCGGTTAGGAAAGGCGGGAAGGCAGCGCGCAGGCGCTGTGGGATGCTCCCAAAAGCTTTCCTTTTTGGGAAGCTGGGGAGCGTTCCCGCGCAGGCTCCGTCGGTACCGACGTACCCATATGTGAAGACTTATTCCTGCTGTTCCCAGAGATCACCTGTTACAGGTAAGTAACTGTGCTTTTTCTAGGAGCAGCAGGAATCAGTCCTCACAACCCTCCCTCCTCCCCTGGGAGTTGCAGTTGTACATAGTTTATTTTTACATTTTTGTGTGCTGTTTTTAGCTATTGTCAGACGGCTGCCTAGGGTGAGAACTTACACAATCTTGACGATGCATATATTCATATGATTCTTGCAAGGTATTGTGGGTATTGTAGTTCATTCACTCCCAAACACAGCTGATGACAATAATTTGAGTTGTGAAACCAAGTGGTAAGATCAATAAAATACTTCTTTTATTGATGGGGTTTAATTTACCCAGCACATGTATGCTTGATAGCACTATAAATGAGGTTACTTGCTTGCAGTGTTTAAAATGGATAACAAAAAGTCACAAAGTAAACCAGAAAACAACCTTCAGCTTGTCAGGCAATTAGCTAATGTTTTCTTAGCAAATAATTACCAAATACAAAGGCACAAAGTAAAGAATAAACTTTGCTGGTTAGGTTAACTTCTGCTTATTTTCCACGCCGATCTCAGCAGTGATTCTCCCTTGCTCACACACACAATCAGGTGCAGCCCTAATTACTATCAATGGACCAGCTGAAAGCCTTTAGCTGGCTGGCTGCTACTGTGTGAGCCCAAATCCTGCTTTAAGAGCTGTTTGCAGTGGAAATAAAGAACAAAGTTAGGTTTCTTTGTGATGGCTGATGTGTTTGCTCACAGAAAGCTAGCATTTAGATAGAGAATAGTCCATATAAATAGTTTCATTTGCTGTATCTCCCTCTTCATCAATCAGCATATGGTCACTATCATACATTGGCACAGACGAGTCTTTCATTAAGGCACTATCATGAGAATGCTTATTCCCTGGCTGCCATTCTCTGTTATAGATAGGGTCTGGATCAGTGTTCATACCTGAGCCTCTCCTGCTATCATCATTTCTCTCTGTATAGCCTGGCCAATATGTAATCCAATTCTGATGTCCAGCCTTCCAATCTTGATCCCTGGACACTGGATCTTCTCTCACATACCTTCTGGCCTTGGTCTGAAAGTCCCTTCCACATGCAGTCTTCTCTCTTTCAGGTAGCCACTGGTGATTCCTATCTCTGCCACTCCATTCCTCTGGCTGAATCCAGTCCAATGGACTCTGCTGGCTTTTGGAATACCTCCCAGTATGAGTACTGCCTTGGAATCTCCCAGACCTTCCAATGGCCTTTCTTCTCTTCCTTCCAGAGAGTTTCCTTCTCTCTCTATCTGCTTGGCTTGGCTTCTGTTTCTCCAGGTGATACTGGTGCTTGTAGCCGTTGCTGTCTCTGTATCTCTTCCTCCCTCTGTAGCTGTTATCTGAAGAATAATCTCTATTCTTATTCTTTCCTAATGTGTGCTGCTCCCTAACACAGCGCAGCTGTGTTGAATCAAGCCCTGCCCTTTGAGATGAGTGCTTAGGGATTACCTCATAGCTCTCTTGATTGCACACACATTCTCTCACTTCAGCCCCTCTCATGGCTGCTGGAAACCTGGTGCATTCTGGGACTGGTAGTCTTTTATGTGAAAACCCTGTTTTCTTGCTTCTACCAGAACTGACAGGTTGCTTGTTCAGAGTCACATCATCTTTTCTATAGCTCCTACCTGAGCTATGATAAGCTTCCTTATCACATACCCCCCTGCTTAAGTTATTACGGACTGGTTTTACTGC
This sequence comes from Ichthyophis bannanicus, assembly GCA_033557465.1. NCBI lineage: Eukaryota > Metazoa > Chordata > Amphibia > Gymnophiona > Ichthyophiidae > Ichthyophis > Ichthyophis bannanicus. Next base: position 703,817,304 of record CM066032.1, read on the forward strand.
TGAAACTTCTTCTCTACAGTCCGTAATACGGGAAAGTGCATCAGCATTCTTGTGTAACTTCCCGGCACGATGTTCAACCTGAAAATCAAACGCCTGTAAGGCCATGTACCAGCGTGTCATCCTGGCATTGTGGTTCTTCATTTGCTGCAACCACTTAAGTGGGGCATGGTCCGTGACCAACTGGAACTTTCTCCCTGTAAGGTAAAACCTTAACGCCTCCACTGACCACTTGATAGCCAAACACTCTTTTTCTATCGTGGAATACTTTTGTTCAGCCAGTGACAACTTCCTGCTCAGGTACATCACAGGATGCTCCTCCCCATCATGGCACTGGGATAGGACTGCTCCTAGCCCTACATCCGATGCATCGGTTTGAACCAGAAAGGGTTTCTTGAAGTCTACTCCTTTCAGTACCGGTCCTGTACACAATTTTTCTTTTAATACTGAAAACGCTTTTTCAGCTTCTGGTGTCCACTTTATCTGGTTTGGACAATTCTTTCGCAGCATATCCGTGAAAATGGCACTTTTCTCTGCGAATTGCGGTATAAACCGGCGGTAGTATCCAATAAGTCCTAAGAAACTTCTTAGTTGTTTCTTGGTTGTTGGAGGAGGAAAATTCCTGATGCTATCTATTTTGCTTAATAGAGGTTTAATTTTTCCTCTTCCCACTAGGTGGCCTAGGTATTTTACCTCCCTATTTGCAAAGGCACACTTCTTCGGGTTTAAAGTGATTCCCGCTTGCTTCATAGAGCACAAGACTGCCCTGATCCTCTTCAAATGCTCCGCCCAGGTGTTACTATGGATTATGACATCATCCATGTATGCAAAAGCATAACTTTGGTGGGGTCGAAGTACCTGATCCACTAACCTTTGGCAGGTAGCCGCTGCTCCATGCAGTCCGAAAGGCATCCTCTTGAACTGGAAAAGGCCAACGGGGGTGCTGAACGCAGTTTTCGGCTTCGACTCCCTGGTGAGCGGGATTTGCCAATATCCTTTTGTCATATCAAGGGTGGTTAAGTATTGAGCCTGTCCCAGCTGGTCTAGCAGCTCCTCAATTCTTGGCATTGGATATGCATCAAAAACTGATATGGCGTTTACCTGCCGGAAGTCAATACAAAATCTTAAGGATCCATCAGGCTTCGGCACCAGGACTATGGGGCTATTCCAAGGACTCTTTGACTCTTCTATTACCCCCATGTCCAACATCTCCTGGACTTGTGCCACTACCTCCTGTCTTTTGGCTTCAGGCAAGCGGTATGGCCTTTGACGAACCAATTTCCCAGGTGGAGTTATTATTTCATGGGCCACCAAATGGGTCTCCCCAGGTATGGGTGTCAACACATCTGGGAATTCCTTAAGCAACTTCCTAATTTCTTCCTGTTGTACCATTGTCAGGTCCTCACCTATTTGGGGTTCTGATCTTTCTTTACAATCAGATACCTGGGGTCCCAAATCTTCCTCTTCACTCACCTCCCTCTCTTGGGCACAGGTGGCAGCTAAGCTTTTAACCCCTTTGACATCAGTAGAACCAAAACCTTTGGCTCCACGTTCAGAATTCTCTAGGGATGTGACCTCCTCCACAGGTGGAAAACCCAGCCTCTCACAGATCAATTGGGCAATTTTGTCTCCTGTCTTCACATGATACTCATTCTGTCCAAAGTTAAACAACAGAACTTTAATATTGCCCCTGTAATCGGGATCAATTACTCCCGCACCCACATCGATGAAATATTTAAGGGCTAATCCGGACCTGGGGCTACTCTCCCATAACATCCAATTGGTATTTCCACTTGGAGACCGGTGTCAACCAGGGCTCTCCCTTGGCTAGGTACAGTCACATTTTCTATGCTGCATAGGTCAAACCCAGCAGACTGAGGGGTTGCCCGCTTAGGAGCTTGGGCCTTCTCAGAGACCTTATGGTACTTTAGGACGAATATCTGCTTTGGGGTAGCTTGGTCTTCTGGACGCTTAACCATCTTTTTAGCTGGGGTCTGAGGACTTCCAAATAAAGGCCCGGGAGCTACTACCATTAAACCTTCTCCCTCCTTCTTTCCTAGTCCTTCCACTAGACCCTGCTTAAATCTTGGCCAGTCTCTTCCTAGAACCAAATCAAAGGGTAGCCTAGGCACCACTGCTAATAGGACTTCCTCTTGTTTCCCTAGGCACTTAACCTTTAGCCTATAGGTGGGATATGATGATGCAGCACCATGAATGCATCTGATGTGAACTTGGCTTTCAGGGGTTCTAGGCACAAATCTTTCTTGGGCCTCTATCCTCTTCCAAAGCCTTTTTGACATCATACTCTGGTCTGCCCCAGAGTCTAATAATGCATTTGTGGTAATTCCTTGCACATCAACCATCAAAAGAAATCCTTCCTTGGGCTGTTTTAAATCCAGACCCATTAAACTAGTGTGTGTCTGGCATCTCTTCTCTAAGTGTCCCACTTTTCCACACTTGAAACATTTCTTTCTATTCCACTGTGTCATCTGGTTTGATACAGTACATTCATTTTCAGAAACATTCTTAATTATTCTCTTTTCTGATACAGCACATCTAGCCTCAGCATCCATCTTTAGAGGGCCACCCATTCTATGGCAAGCCTGCGTGGCTTCCAAGAATCTCTCTGCTAGCATGGTTGCCTCTCCAAGATTTTGGCAATTTTGCTGTATAAGAAAAACATTCAAATCTTTAGGTACCCCAAGCATAAATTGTTCCAGCATTATAATATCCAATAACATTTCTACTGTCTTTTGCTCAGGCTCCAACCATTTTACAGCTAAACTTCTGATTCTCTGACTCAGAGCCCTGGGTGTCTCACCCACTTTCAATGTAACAGCTCTAAACATTCGCCTATACTCTGAAATTGACAACCCTAGGCGATCTCTAATAGCTGCCTTTACATCCTTATAAATCAAAGCCTGGGCTGCTGGCATTGCTCTGTAAGCTGCTAGTGCCTCACCAGTTAATGAGGCTGCCAGCCTTACTGCCCACTGGGTCTCTGGCCATGCTAAAGCCTGTGCCACTCTTTCAAAAGACTCTAGAAAATCATCAACATTATCTTCTGGAGTTAATTTCCCAAAATTAAATGCCCCAATCCCTTGATTGAGTCCCACAGTGTTCACATGTGGTGTACCAGTACTAACTGCTGGTCTTGCATCTGTTCCACTTTGGCTCTGCAGCTGAACTAGAGCTTGCACCAGATCAAGCACTGGTTTCTGCTGTTCCATTAAGGCCTTCATAGCAGTGTCCTGGGCCTGCTGTGATAGCTCCTGCTGCTTGCAAAATTGGGCTGCCATCCACTCAGCCATCTCCTTCGGATCCATCTTGACCCCTGCAAGAAAAGAAAAAAAAAAACCAAAGAGCAGCACCTTCCAACAAGGTGTGTTTTTTTTTTTTTTTTAACTTTTTTTTTTTTTTTTTTAATTACCCCCTGTGCTTACACATATCCACCACTAGACATGCCCAGGTACATATTACCTTGTCTTAGTGATGAATCCAGCTTTGCACAGGGTCTTTTCCTCTGGGACAGCTTCCTGGAACAACCACTTTTCCTCCAAAGTGCAGACGAGGGAAAAAATCTTCTTACAGCTTTAAACTTGACCTTTATTTGTAATCCACAACAAGTAAATCCTCTTGGTGCAAGAGCAATCCGAAAAACTACGCCATTTGTCAGACGGCTGCCTAGGGTGAGAACTTACACAATCTTGACAATGCATATATTCATATGATTCTTGCAAGGTATTGTGGGTATTGTAGTTCATTCACTCCCAAACACAGCTGATGACAATAATTTGAGTTGTGAAACCAAGTGGTAAGATCAATAAAATACTTCTTTTATTGATGGGGTTTAATTTACCCAGCACATGTATGCTTGATAGCACTATAAATGAGGTTACTTGCTTGCAGTGTTTAAAATGGATAACAAAAAGTCACAAAGTAAACCAGAAAACAACCTTCAGCTTGTCAGGCAATTAGCTAATGTTTTCTTAGCAAATAATTACCAAATACAAAGGCACAAAGTAAAGAATAAACTTTGCTGGTTAGGTTAACTTCTGCTTATTTTCCACGCCGATCTCAGCAGTGATTCTCCCTTGCTCACACACACAATCAGGTGCAGCCCTAATTACTATCAATGGACCAGCTGAAAGCCTTTAGCTGGCTGGCTGCTACTGTGTGAGCCCAAATCCTGCTTTAAGAGCTGTTTGCAGTGGAAATAAAGAACAAAGTTAGGTTTCTTTGTGATGGCTGATGTGTTTGCTCACAGAAAGCTAGCATTTAGATAGAGAATAGTCCATATAAATAGTTTCATTTGCTGTATCTCCCTCTTCATCAATCAGCATATGGTCACTATCATACATTGGCACAGACGAGTCTTTCATTAAGGCACTATCATGAGAATGCTTATTCCCTGGCTGCCATTCTCTGTTATAGATAGGGTCTGGATCAGTGTTCATACCTGAGCCTCTCCTGCTATCATCATTTCTCTCTGTATAGCCTGGCCAATATGTAATCCAATTCTGATGTCCAGCCTTCCAATCTTGATCCCTGGACACTGGATCTTCTCTCACATACCTTCTGGCCTTGGTCTGAAAGTCCCTTCCACATGCAGTCTTCTCTCTTTCAGGTAGCCACTGGTGATTCCTATCTCTGCCACTCCATTCCTCTGGCTGAATCCAGTCCAATGGACTCTGCTGGCTTTTGGAATACCTCCCAGTATGAGTACTGCCTTGGAATCTCCCAGACCTTCCAATGGCCTTTCTTCTCTTCCTTCCAGAGAGTTTCCTTCTCTCTCTATCTGCTTGGCTTGGCTTCTGTTTCTCCAGGTGATACTGGTGCTTGTAGCCGTTGCTGTCTCTGTATCTCTTCCTCCCTCTGTAGCTGTTATCTGAAGAATAATCTCTATTCTTATTCTTTCCTAATGTGTGCTGCTCCCTAACACAGCGCAGCTGTGTTGAATCAAGCCCTGCCCTTTGAGATGAGTGCTTAGGGATTACCTCATAGCTCTCTTGATTGCACACACATTCTCTCACTTCAGCCCCTCCTCATGGCTGCTGGAAACCTGGTGCATTCTGGGACTGGTAGTCTTTTATGTGAAAACCCTGTTTTCTTGCTTCTACCAGAACTGACAGGTTGCTTGTTCAGAGTCACATCATCTTTTCTATAGCTCCTAGCTGAGCTATGATAAGCTTCCTTATCACACTATGTCATTTGACTGAGCAAGATGGCACCTTTAGGCGGGAAGGGAACCGCGCATGGGTGCCTGCATTCCCAAAGGCTTTCTTAGAAAGCTGGGGAAATGCTCCGCAATGGCTTCATCGACGTCGATGTCACCCATATGTGAGGACTGTTTCTTGCTGCTCCTGGAGAACACCTGTTACAGGTGAGTAACTACTCTTTATCGATCACATCCAGGACCTTCTCAAACGTCATGAGGGGTGGTAATGATAGCTCTCTGAAGACTGACATTTGCATGCATCCCTATTTGGATGATTGGCTTATCCAGGTGAAATTCAACCTCAAGCCTCCAGGTTGGTTGTCCGAACGATCCAGTTTCTGGAGTCTCCACTGGGTTGTAAACTGCAGCAAGAGTTGTTTGGTTCCCTCCTAGTCTTTGGAGTTCCTCTGAACAAGGTTCGATACCAGAGTTGGTAGAGTTTTCCTCACCAAAGAGAGGTGGAATAAACTCTTAAGTCAGCTGATGGTCTTTCGATACATAAGAACATAAGATATGCCATACTGGGTCAGACCAAGGTCCATCAAGCCCAGTATCCTGTTTCCAACAGTGGCCAATCTAGGTCATACGTACCTAGCAGTTTCCCCAAAAAATATACTTGTACCGCCTGTTCTCTTTTCTTTTCTTCTTTTGTTTTAAAGAAATATATATATATTCTGGCTACTTGCCATTTGTGTCCCAAATCCCAATATATGAACACACTTAACGAATACAAGAACGCAATCCCAATATATGAACACACTTAACGAATACAAGAACGCAATAAATGTCCCAAATCCCAATATATGAACACACTTAATGAATACAAGAACGCAATAAACAAATCAAAAAGGGATTACCACTCTAAAGTAATAAATCTGGCCATCAACCGACCTAGAGAACTATTTGCAATTGTAAAAACACTGACTAAAGCAAAGAACTCCGAGCCAAAACAACCAGCAATAAGTATTCAAACTTTAGCAACCCACTTTGCAGAAAAACTAAAGTCCAAACCCAATACTCTAACAGCAATACTACCTACAAACATCGAAATTAATAACAATTGGACAACTTTTCACACGGTAGACCAAAAACACCTCCTTAAAATCATAACAACCTCCCCACTCGATCCTTGCCCTGTGTCTTGAATTAAATGTACAAAGGAAGAACTCGCTGAAAACATTCAACACCATGGTGAACCAGTCCCTTTCTCAAAGCATCATGCCCGATGCCCTAAAACTCACAACGCTTCGCCCAATAATAAAAAACAATAAACTTGACTCAAAAGACCCAAATTCATACAGACCGATAGCCAGCATTCCATTTATTGCTAAAATAATAGAAAAAAACAATTCAGTTACAATTACAAGAGCATATTGATGAACACAAACCCCTTGACTCACACCAATTTGGTTTCTGCCCCTTCCACGGAGTGGAAACCCTCTTAATTACACTGATGGACTACCTCATCAAAGGCACAGATGACAACAAACAAGGCTTCCTACTCCTCTTTACAGACATCTCTGCCGCCTTTGACAACATCAACCACCTTACCCTGATCAATAGACTAGAAAACTTAGGAATAGGTGGGACTGTTCTCAAATGGTTCAAGTCCTACATCACACATAGACTAATACGTGTTCAAATAGACCAAGAAGCATCAGAAACCTTCCCCCAAGGACAAGGAATACCCCAGGGATCAGCCCTTTCTGCCCTCCTTTTCAACCTATACCTGCAACCTATCACAAACATATTTAGAAAACACAGGATTAGTCACTTTATTTATGCTGACGATATCATGCTCGCTATCCCCATAACCACCAAAAACCCCACTTATGACACCCTATCCAAATGCATGGCTGAGACCACCTCTTGGATGGAAGCCAACTACCTCAGCATTAACCTCAAAAAAACGGAAGCAATGTTCGTTACAAGAACACCCGTGACCGAGGACACTTTTCCAACAACAATCTCAATCAACAATACATCAATACCTGTTAAAAAAGAGGTAAAATACCTGGGTGTAATAATAGATCATACTCTCACCATGCTACCGCACATAAAGCAGACAGTAAGAACCATATTCCATAAACTCAAAACCATACAACACCTAAGGCCCCTCCTTGACACACATGACTTCAGATCGGTTGTTAATACACTCATCACACCCCATTTTGATTATTGCGACAGTCTCCTAATTGGCCTACCACAAAAAAACACATACCTATTACAAAGAGCCCAGAACATCTGTGCAAAAGTACTTACTAAAGCTCGCAATCAGCAGTCTTCCTGGGCATGGGATTATCTTCAATTCCCTGGGCTGTGTAGAAGCCACTATAGACCTGGTTCTCTGGGCTCAGGCCCACATGCATCCACTACAGAAGATATTACTTTCTCTGTGGTCTCCTTGCTCGCAAAACTACAACAGCCACCTTCCCATTCTTTCGTAGGTGCTAAATAGTCTGCTCTAGTGGTTCCATTCTGACAGTGTACTGAAGGAGATGCCACTCGAGACTGCCCCTTGATTGGTTGTAACAACAGACACCAGCCTGTCGGACTGCGGTGCTCACTATTTGGGTCAGGCAACTCAGAGTCAATAGTCCAGCACCAAAGCAATCTGGTCAATCAACCTTCTAGAGGCATGAGCTGTTTGGCACATGGTGAGGCGCTTTTGTGGCCTTCATGGTCGAGCAGTCCGAGTGCTCTCGGACAGTGCCATGACTGTGGCATACATCAACTAGCAGGGTGGGACCAGGAGTGTGGGAGTAGATGAGTCTCCCGTTTCCCTGGTCTACCATCTACGAGCTATCTGGGCGCAACACATTGCTGAGATGGAAAATGTTGAGTCTGATTTTCACATTCTTGATCCCAGGGAGTGGGAACAGACTCCATGGGCCTTTCATTACATTCTGGGCCACTGGTGCAGACCTGCTCTGGATCTGATGGCAACAAAGTCCCGTGCCAAGGTGCTGAAGAGAATTCTGCTCCAGGAGTGGTGACACTCTGGTACAGTCGTGGCCCCAGACAGCTCTTCTATGTTTTTTTTCCACTGTGGCCCCATGTCATTTGTTGAATAGAGAACCATCTGGGGATGGTAATCTTGGTAGCGCCAGATTAGCCATGCAAGCCTGGTATTTCGACCTGATAAGTCTCTTGACAGCAGTCTCTTTTCTTGGCAACCAGAAGTGTCCCCTTCAGTCAGGCTCTGGGCTCTCTTATGACTTTGCCCTTAAAAGCACCATTTAGTGCCTTTTACCAGGAGTGGGCCCATATCCATAGATAGCTGTCATTCTTCCCCCCCCCCCCCCCCCCCCCCCAGCAGCTCTCTTATTAGGACCAACAAAGGCAGCACATATCTGGAACAATAAAATGCCAATAATCCTGGGCAATTTCAATTTAAGCTCCCTAGCTTTGGCTCAAGCCACTGCATTCATCGATGCTTTAACTCTCCTAGACTTGGTGGAGTGAGCCCTAAAAACCTCTGGAATGGGCATATTGTTCAACAGGTATTCAGAGGCAATGGTCTCTCTAATCCAACGCACAAATGTGGATTTGGAAGTGGCCTGACCCCTTCACAGACTGGAAAACAAGACAAACAACCTATCCAACTCCCAAAAGAGTTAACCTTTAAATAATGGAGCAGAACCCTAAGGAAGCCATCCAGGCAAAGATCTTTATCTATGCCAGTACACTGTTCAGATGAAAAAGATGGAAACAAAGTCACTTAGTTACTGTGACAGGATAAGACTACTTTAGGAAAGAAGAAATGGGCCATAGTAAGGGTCACGGCAAGTTAGAGCCTGCAACTCAGAAATGCAGCATGCTGAAGAGATAGCCACCAAAAAAGACCGTCTTGAGGGAAACATCCTTTAGCATGGCTTGCTTCCCTCAAGACGGTCTTTTTTGGTGGCTATCTCTTCAGCATGCTGCATTTCTGAGTTGCAGGCTCTAACTTGCCGTGACCCTTACTATGGCCCATTTCTTCTTTCCTAAAGTAGTCTTATCCTGTCACAGTAACTAAGTGACTTTGTTTCCATCTTTTTCATCTGAACAGTGTACTGGCATAGATAAAGATCTTTGCCTGGATGGCTTCCTTAGGGTTCTGCTCCATTATTTAAAGGTTAACTCTTTTGGGAGTTGGATAGGTTGTTTGTCTTGTTTTCCAGTCTGTGAAGGGGTCAGGCCACTTCCAAATCCACATTTGTGCGTTGGATTAGAGAGACCATTGCCTCTGAATACCTGTTGAACAATATGCCCATTCCAGAGGTTTTTAGGGCTCACTCCACCAAGCAAAGGCTGCTTCCCAGGCAGAGTCTTCTCAAGTTTCCCCCATTGAAATCTGTTGGGTGGTGACCTTGTCCTCCGTTTCTACCTTTAAGCATTCCTACCTAAATCTCCATGCCAGGGGAGATTCCGCTTTCAGTTCCTGGGTTCTCACCTCAGCTGTCTTGTCTTACCCAGTTGTGGGGTAGCTTTATACTTTCCACTTGCCTTGATGTATCTAGCAGGATGATCTGAAAGGTGAAATGTTACTTATCAATAATGTCCTTCCCTAGAATCTTACTAGACCAGTCCAGGGCCCACCCTGACAATTTTCTGCTGTATGTTTGATGTCATCTATATTCACAGAAGTCATGCTTTTAAGGTTGTCACAGGCTGTGCTCACAGATCTAGTGTATATAGTTCAGTGCAATTTGTGCAGTTCAGCAGAATCACCGCAGTTTAAAAAAAAAAGTATTTTGTTAATTTGGCGTTCTTGAGAGGATTCTCTCGTTTGTTACTCAGGGGCATCTACCCTATGCTTTGTTAAATACTGGAGGGTGCCCCTAGCTGCACCAGCCTTAGGACCAGGGATGATGTCACTGGAATCTTCTAGTCTTTCTGTCTTCATCTGCTGGCAGGGAGACATAACCCACTTGTCTGGACTGGTCTAACAGGATTCTAGGAAAGGAAAATCGGTATGTAAAATTTCACCATTAAATGCATAAGGTAGTACAGGTGGTCATTTTGGGGACGGCCACAAAATATAAAAGAAGTGGAGGAGTAACCAGTGGTTCGAGCAGCAATCTGGGAGCCAGAAAGCACAAATTCCACTTACTCTTCTTGTGGCCTTTCGCAAGTCACAGCACTCCATTGCCTCAGGTACAACCTTAGATTGTAAGCCCTCTGGGGACAGAGAAATACAGTACTTAATTGTAACTCGCCGTGATCATCTACTGGAAAGGTGTGTGCTAAATACTACTAAATAAAATAAAAGATATAATATATCGCCAGTCCATCTCTTATTTGTTGGTAGTGGTCAAAAGATGTAATACTTTGTAATTGCAAAGGCCACCATCCCCTTGCCCCTGGCCCCCCCTCCCCCCCAGTAAACCAATCAAACTGCTGCCAAAAGGGAGGGAGGGGGGGACTGCCTCAGAGAGAAATTATGCTCGTGTTCAGATGGAAAACTAGTTAGTTGTGGGTTTCAGTCAGAACTGAAGGAAGACACTCCCATATTTTGAGTAGGAAAATCCCAACAATACACTACAGGTGAATATCTGTGCCAATGCTTTATTTATTCTATGCATTGGAGAGTAAGAAAGGTACCAGAAATGAAAAGGCAGTTGGTAAAATACACACATATAACCTTAGCCCAGATTAAACAGGGGTGGAAATCCAAATTAAAGCACATCAAATTCACACCAACAATACCAAACTTGTATATAAATGGCAAGATCATAATAGGTTTTAAGCACAAGGAAGTGTGAAAAGGGGGGGAAAAAACCTTTCTTATAACTAGGATTTTAATCTGGTCTGTTCTAGAGAGTCCTTTATTTTATTTCACAATTTCTATCCCTCTAAATGGGGAACAATCATCAACAGTATATAGGACAATACAATACAGTTACAAAATACAATCATCGTATGGACACAAGTGTCATATAAACATTAAAACAAACAGTCAAAAAAAGCCCAAACAATTACAGAACACATGATCTCGCGATCATGGGACTTTGGCCAAGAGAGAAGAGCCAGCCTGAATTGGAGGCAGTTCAGCAAGCCCTCATCTTTCAGGTACATTTGCCGTGCTGCCACCACATTGTGGGCCTGGTGGGGGTGCAGCCCCTCTGGGGCGGGCCATACCCACCACCTTGCTCTTGGTATGCCACTGCCTTAAAGTACAAAACTTTGAATTATTATGTGCAAAATTCCAGAGGAGTAGATATTCCTTCCCTACAAAAAGGGCAGTTAACCTGTACTCAGAATAGGGCTTTTTCATTCTTTGTCCCAAGATTGTGGAATTCTTTGCTTTTACCATTGCAGCAAGACCAGAATCTACTGTTTCTTAGGAAGAAATTAAAATCATTGCGTTTTGTTGAAGCATATCGTCATAAGGAAAGATGTGCCATCAACTTTATTGCAGTGCTCTTTCAATAATAGAGTGATAGGTGATGAGGTCTAGACAGATGTATAGATGCAGTAAAGACGGGGTGGAGTTTGGTGGAAGTGTAAGGGTCTCTGATGATAGTATATTAAGTGGAGCATTTGTTTTAGGTAATTTTATTTTATCTATTTTTATATTTAATTTTTATAGATGATTTGTGACTATGTAATGATTTTTGTTGTTTTGTCTATTTATGTACATTTTAATATATTGCAGTATATAATACTGAGGGCAATGTAAAACAATGCTAATTTTGTTCTTGAAGGTGGTTTTCTTTTTTTGGTTTGTTTATTTTGGTTTTTTTGCTACATCAGTACCAGTACAATACACCTTTCAATGCTTCCATAAATATGCCCTTAATGTCATGTGATAATGACTTGCACCAGGATTGTTCCACCTAGCATAAACATTGTTTTGCTCTTTTTAGTTCCTCAAGTAAACCTAAGAGCTATTTGCTTTCTGATTTCCTTGCAAGATTTTAGAGGTTCTACCTGATCCATAACCTCTGATTCAAAGCCAGGAACATGATGTATTTATTTAAAAAATGTATAATCCATTAATCTATAATTTTTAGTAATAAAGCAAGTACTATTCAGTACAGATTCAGAGATGTGCCCAGAAGGCTAGGCTTAATGCTGGGATTTTAATGCAAGGTCTGAGGTGGTGTAAAGGGTTAGTTCATTGGTCAGCGGTCAGCACAGGTGAGGAATTTATGCCTGTTTGTTTCCTTTAACTTGCATTCAGGACCCATATTTTTTTTCTGGCTTTGTTGAAAGGGAGTGGTGAAAAAAACAGCAGGGGATGAGTAGCTGAGGAGGAGGTGTATTGGAACAATTTTATGCACATGTGCCGGAATATTCTCAGGTATATAAACGTCGATTATTCTGCGCAAAATTTCTGTGCAGAATGATTTTGGTGTTTATAAATGCTGATATTATTCTGGGCAGAACTTTCTGCACGAAATAATTCTGTTTGTGCCATATAGCATTCCAACACATGCACACAAGTGTGACGTTTTGGGGTTTTTTTGTGCATGATAAAGATGGTTCTAGTGCAGACCCCTGTGCACATGCATCTGATTTGCTGTCCTGGTTTAGCGCAGATTTTTCGCATAAAGCTTATTTGCATGCCCTTTGATTATATCATTAGAGGGTAAAACGTTTTTGCAAAGCTTGTCTTAGGAAACAGTGCACTGAGCTTCAGCATGTGGCTCTAATGTAATTTTTCTGGATCAGCCCATTGTAGGTTAACAGGAAACAGTGTTGACATTAGAGCCAAGGATCAAGCAAACCAGATAAAATCAAATTCCAAGGGATTAGTGTGGCTTAAGAGAGAAAAAGGGTAGTGGCAGGAATTCCTTCACACTTTATATATAGAAGTGCCACCTACTGTAGTGTGTCTTGCAGCACAGTAAAAATGTTCTGTGATGCTGATATGAGCAGGGAGAGAAACCAGTGCTTCTAAGATAACTGCTGCCTGCTGTCTTTTTCTCTTTCCAAAGCTTCACATGGCAGAGCATCCAGCAGGCCATTTGGTGCTGAAGTGGTTAATAGAACAAGATAAGAAGATGGAGGAAAAAGGAAGAGAAGGTGGGGCTGATAAATTACCTTTAACAGGGCATGTCGAATCTTGATAACACTGAAATAACTGTGATCAGATCTTTTAGAATTAAACTAAATAGTGCTGAGGCTAACTTTGCCGCACACATAAATATGTAAAAGATGAGGAGCTGGAGATTTAAAATTGAGGGCTGCCTTCCTGCCTCAAGCTGTTCTTTTTGCCCTTGCTTAGAGCATAATGGACCAAAGGAGCCGCCAGCACTGTGTGGCCTGTGCATTCCATCTTTAGGTATAAAGGCATGATCCAAAAGTATTTTTTCTTGATTTGATGGAGCAGATATTTTTAAAATCCCTGTACAGTTTTATTCAGTATGCCATTCATTCTGTACAGAACAGTTGTGACCTCTAAGTGAATGGAATGTTAATTATCTGGACCTCTCCTTACTGCATAGTGCTGATGAAAAGATTAGCTTAGTGTTGCTATAGTAAGCTATAATATCTTCCCTCTGTGGTTTGCTAGGAGATGGATTTGATTTGCAGCTGTTGTGGCCTTTTGTACTATTGGAACAGCACTTTAATGCATGTCTCCCTTGAAAACAAGCTGTTGATGCTTCTTGGGTGAACTTTATGGTTAAGTGCCATAGAGTACCTTACATGTCTGATGGTGCTGTTCATCTCTAGCCTTTGTGCCTGTGCAAGGCACAGGATGTAGAAAAAGCTGTTAGTGTAGCTGGGTTTAAAAAAGGTTTGGACACATTCCTGGAGGAAAGGTCCATAAACCATTATTAAAGGAACCCAGGAAATCCACTGCTTGCCTCAGGACAAGCATTGTGGAACCTTTGTGCTTTTTTGGGAACCTGCCAGATTGGCCACTGTTGGAAACGGGATACTAGGCTTGATGGACCTTGGTCTGACCCAATAAGGCGTTTCTAACATTATATTTTTATGTTAAATTCATGGTGGTGAGAAATTCTGCATGTAAACTTTTGCAGGCAGGAAAATACATAAGACCTTAAGGGGGCGAGATCTACACAACCTATTTTCCTGGCTGCAAAATTTTATATGCATAAACTCTCCATGCATACACACAGAAACGAACTGCATTGCAAAAATCTCCTCACCTACTAGAACTGATTTGCCTGCTAACCAACTCGCTTTGGATTCCTTGGATAAAATGGAGGCAGCACAGACCTCTCTTCTCTAATACGCTCTCTACTCCCTCTACTAGAGAGTCCTGCCATGTACTGGGAGTCCTTTTTCAGGATTCTGATAGTTCTCTGGCAGTTATGTCATTTTCGGCCTTTAACCTGCCTTTGACTTTAGCTATAGATAAAATCCTGGAAGATATTGGACCTTCCACTTTACCAAAGGGCCTTGTTCCTTCGAAGCCCATTTAAAGAGCTTTGGGAAACTTTAGCACCTCCTGCATATGATTTGTACTAGTGTGCAGGCTGGCTGTGTGCCAAACACTTCGAAAGAGCTTGTATTCATTCTAGCTTGAAAAGCACCAAATCAGATCCAACTATTCTCCAGGAACAAGCAGGAAGTCGGTCCTCACATATGGGTGACGTCTGCACCGACGGAACCCTTGCGGAAGCATCCCCCCAGCTTTCAAAGAAACCCTTTGGGAGATGCCACCACGCATGTGAGGTCCCCTTCCCGTCCAAGGGTGTCATCTTGCTCAGTCTCCTTTTTTCTACGGAGCCCTTCAGACGTTGTCTGGCTTGTCCCCGGAAAAAGTTGATTATTTTGTTCCCTGAGTTTCCAACTCGCCTCCGGTATTGCACCGGTACTTTTCCCACCTACTGACCTCGGTGCCTCGGCGTCGGGTTTGGTTTAATTTTTGTAATCTTTCGTTCTTTTCTTTTTCTGACACCTTCACGCCATTTTTCTCCCGCTGGCAGCCCTGAGGGTCTTTGATCTCGCAGGGGTACTTTTTCCCCCCATGGCTATCAGTGGTTTTAAGAAGTGTGATCGGTGCTCTAAAATAATGTCTTTGACCAACGCACACAACTGCTGTCTTCGCTTCCTCGGGCCAGACCACGACCTGATGGCCTGCGGTCTCTGCAAGAGGGTGTCCAGCAAGGCCCTCAAGAGCCACCAGCAGCAGCATGATAAATTTTTTCCCAAGTCCCCGATGCCTCCGAAAGTTAGGGCCTTGTCTGAGGCCCCGACATCTCGGGTGGAACTCTCCGAACCCGAGCATTATCGTGGGTCCTCAGAAAGGGGGTCTCCCTCGAGGGAACCCAGGAAGAAGAAACCCTCGAAGATGGCGTTCTTGGATGGTTCCGACCGGCCGGGATCTCCCCAGTCCCGCAGTCCGTGACGCTCGTCTGAGGCATCTGAGAAGGAGCGACCTGTGAAGGTCCCCTGGAAGGATCTGGCCGTGGACCAGCCTTGGTACCCAGACATCATCCTCATTGAGTATTCCCGCGCCAAAGGCTGCAGAGCCTTCTGGTCTGGAACGCAGTTTGTCTGGAGCGCAGTTTGTCTGCCTTCATGGACAAGCAGCAGGCGCTGTTGTCCGGCATGACCAGTTCATCCGCCCCGAGCACTGGGTCCTCGATGTCCAAGACATCCCCAGAGGCCAAGCCGATCCTTGAAGTCCTTTGGTCTCGAGTCTATCCTCAGCCGAGGTCGCGCTCTGAGTCCCGCTCAATGGGACTGCGGTCATCCCTGGCAAGTTTACTGGGTGCCGGCCATAGGACATCGGGGCCCTCAAGGCCCGCGGAGCAGCCCTCCTACAAGTCCTCCACAGATTACTCCAAGTGGGAAATGGAGAACAAGGAGTTCCCTGATACCCGTCGCCACCACGATGTCCCTTCGGATTTTCCCATCTCTGAACCTTGGGGGCGGTCCCTGCCCGAAGGCATGGGCTTCCTGGTCTTTGTCAAGGACATGTCTAAGGCCCTGGTGTTCCCGACAGAGTCAGAGGAGGACCCATAGGTGGATGAGTTGGAGATCCTCCAGTACAAGGCCCCTCCATTGGGAATCGCTCACGGTACCCATTCCTCCTATCCTGGAATGGCCCATGCTCCACATGTGGGAGACACGGGCATCTGTGCTGGTGGTGAGCAGGCGGCTCAACTCGATGTATCAGGTCCGCTGGAGCCCGGGCTTCCAGAAGTCACAACTGCCGCATAACTCCATGGTGGTGGAGTCTGCCATGCATCGACTGAAGAGCCAGAAGACGCACTCCTGGGTGCCCCCCCCTTCCCGGCAGGGAGGGCCCGCACCTTGGATGCCCTCGGCAGAAAGTACTACCAAGGCTCAATGCTCATCTGCCGCATCCAGGCCTACCAGCTGTAATTGGGCATGAGAGACTTGGAGAAGGAACTCGCCGGATTCTTGGCTGGTCTCTGAGGAACCTTTGCAGCAGTTCAAGAGCCTGGCCAAGGCCATCCGTGAGTGCTCCAAATTCATGTCTCGAGCAGCCTATGACTGGTTAGAGTCGGCGACCTGGGTAGCCGTGGCGGGCATCGATGCACACCGCCAAGCTTGGTGTCAGTCGTCCGACCTCGAGCAGTGTGTTCAGGACAAATTGGTTGATGTCCCATACCAAGGAGAGAACCTCTTTGGCAAACCCATGACCGACAAGGCTGCCGAGATGGAGACCGAGTTTATGATGAGGATCAAGCTCTCTAAGAAGAACACTGCCCCTCACCAACGGAAGGGCTCGGGTAAAAAGCCCTTTTACCTGAGGCTGGGGGCTGCTTACCGAAACTACCCACCGTATAAGGCCTCCCCAGCTCCCCAGCAGTGTCAACAGGCCAAGGGATATGGGCATGGCCCGCGTAAGCAGAAAGCTCTAAAACCCCAGGCACCGGCCCAGCTAGGGGGGAGCTTTTGACTCCTTGAGCATAGTCTCTCTACCTCAAGGAGATCAGCAGCCCACAGGGAGACGTCTGGCCATCTATGCCCAGAGGTTGGTGGCCATCACCACCGATTCCTGAGCACTAAGGGTTGTCAGGGAGGGTATCTTCTCCACCTGGCTCAGACACCTCCCCCTTATTTCTCGGGAAAGCCCCTCAAGTCTCCCCTCCACCGGGACCACCTTCTGAAGGTGTTGGCAGGTCTTCTTGAGGACAAGGCAGTGGAACCAGTGCCCCACCACCTCCAGGGCAAGGGGTTCTATATCCAGTGCACTCAGGGCCACCGCAGAGATGCTCAGATTTTCTTCTACGACCCCAGTAAGCTGGGGGAGGCGGTGACCAAGCGTACGTTGTTCACATGGGTGGCGGACTGTATAGTCCTTGCTTATGAGCAGGCCAGGCTTCCACTGGAAGGTCGCGTCACGGCGCACTGTGTCAGGGCCATGGCGGCTTCAGTGGTAAACCTGCGCTGTGTCCCGATGGTGGACATCTGCAGGGCTGCCACCTAGTCTTCAGTCCATCCCTTCGCAGCTCCATTACTGCCTGGAAAGAGTCCCGACGGGACAGTGCCTTCGTCCAGGCTGTGCTCCGCAACCTTTTCGGGGTCTAGGCAACTCCTACTCTCTGACCCTTCTGTGTTCAGGCTACCGGAGTGCTGGTTTCATCAGACACACGGGTCCTTCTGTGGTCTGTGTACATGGATAAAAAATTGCTGCTGCTTGTGGCTCCCCTTGAGGGAGCCCCTATTTTTTCCTATGGGCTTTCGGTAGCTTATAGCTGGGAGTCCCATATGTGGGGACTGACTTCCTGCATGTTCCCGTTGAAAGCGTAGTTACTCACCTATAACAGGTGTTCTGTGGGGACAGCAGGAATCAGTCCTCACAACCCTCCCTCCTCCCCTTAGAGTTGCTCCTTTACCATCTTTTATTTTTGCCGTCTTTTAGCTATGTCGTCTGACTGAGCAAGATGGCACCCTTGGGTAGGAAGGGAACCACCAATGCATGGTAGCATCTCCCAAAGACTTTCTTTGAAAGCTGGGGAGATGCTTCCGTGTGGGCTCTGTCGGTTCCAACATCACTCATATGTGAGGACTGATTCCTGCTGTCACCGGAGAACACATGTTAAAAGGTGTGAGTAACTATGCTTTGTCTCTAGTTATCGTCCTATTTCCAATTTTCCATTTGTAGCCATTGTAACAGAGGTGGTGGTAGCTTTCTTTTTTTTTTTCCTCTCAAAATTTCTTGAAAATAATAATGCACTACACTCACAAAGTTTCCCTCCCCAGGACAGGGAAGATGAGCTGGACTCTGGTACCCCAGGTCGACTCTGAGGAGAGTCAGCTTTCACCAATCTAGGAGGATTGCTCATGGGTCATCATTTTATTCCATCATGAGGACTTGGCGCAGGCATGCCAATGGAGGCAAACTCCAATGGGGATGTCATCTTGCAGGGCTTCTACAGTCCCTGTAAGTTTTCTGCAAGCAGTTTGCCGCATGATTCTGGAGGAATAGGAGAGACACCTGTTTGAGAGTCTGCATAGGGGCAAGGTTATTGCCAAGTTGTATGCCCTTCTTCAAGCAGACATGAACAGCTGGTTATATTTCCTAAGGCTTGACACACTGGTCACAGCAGTCACTTGTCACACTACTATCCTGGTGGAGTGTGGGGCTGCCCTTTAGGACCAGCAGGATCATAAGATAGAAGCACTGTTGAAGACTTTTTCGCAGCCTTGAAACTTAGCATGCAGGCCTCAGTTTGTGGGGTCTTGGTGGCTAGGACACTCCTTCGAGGGGTTCAGCAATTGCCAGAGGATTCAGAATCAGTTCACTTGGAGTCTAGAGCTACTTATCTGGCTTAACTCTATGTATAAACTTACTCGACTGATGGCACTGGCTGTGCTTGAGACACTAGTTGGCAGATATGGCTTCCAAGGCTGCATCACTTTCTCTTTGGGGAAAATCTGAAGAAATTGGTTAAAGATTTGAGAGAGACTGAGCCCAGTGACAGCCTGAGAACAAGCTGAAGGGCTCTTCTCAGGGGTTAGCTACTCTTGAAAGGCTGCTCCAGTTGCAGGCCCTTGTGTTGATATTGCTCACGACCGGGGCTAGGATTGGTATTCCATCTATTTTGTAGTTCCCAAGAAGGATGGTTCCCTCCAGCCTGTCCTTGATCTTAAGGTAGCCAATGCTTGCTTGTGGATATCTCGTTCCATATGGAGACCCTGCGGTTTGTCATCCAGGCAATTGGGAAAGGGGTAGTTTCTAACTTCTGTGCACCTGTCCAAGCCATATTTTCATATACCCATTCAGGCAGAGCAGTAGAGGATTCTACATTTTACCATTCTGTTCTGCCATTTTCAATTTCGGGCTCTGCTCTTTGAGTTAGCCATTGCTCCCCAAAACATCTCTAAGGTTCTGATGATAGTGGCAGTGTCCTGCATCAAGAGTGGATCGGGATCCATTCTAATCTCAACAGCTGGATCATCTGGGCCAAGTCTGAACAGGATTGTCGATTTGCTATGACCCAAGTGATGCAGCTCCTGGAAAACTTGGGTTGGGTGGTAAACAATTTAGAGAGTCATCTGGAATTGCCACAGGTCCCTGGAGTATCTTGGAGCACAGTTCAGTACTCAGGAAAGGTATTTTTGAAAGCCAAAAGGCTGGACAAGATTTTTTCTGAGCCCAGGTGTTACCCAGGATGTGGAAATATCAGCAGTAACTGGATTCATTAGGTGAGAGCGCACGTGCCCATTACAGAGAACACTGCTGTTGTGATGGTATCCAATATCTGAGGACTTTGACGTCCAGCTCCTCCTGCTTCTGTCGGTGGCACAGTCTCCTGTGGTGGTCTCAGCTTGTCAACTTGATGAGGAGGGGTGCCCCTTGAGACCCTTCAATGGATTGTCCTGACATACGATGCCTGTCAGACAGCTCAGGGTCAGTGGATTCCATGTGAAATAGCCTGGTCATTGAAAAGTCTGGAGGCACGAGCCATCCATCTGGCCATGCTTAATTTCCATCCTCTGGTACAAGGCAGCAGGGTCTAGGTGCTTTCATGCAACAGTGATGGCACACATCAACCTGCAAGGGGGGCACCAAGAGCGAGATAATTGCCTGCGAGATGCGGCTGCTGTTCCCTTGGCGCAGCATCATCTGACAACAATCTCTGTGCTGCATATTGCGGGAGTCAAGAACATTGAGGTGGACTTCCTCTGTTGACACGCCGTCGACCTGGGGAAATGGGAGCTGGGCCCTGAAGTCTTTCAACTGATGGTGGTTCACTGAGACAGACCCTGACTGGATTTGATGGCAAGGCAGACAAATTACAAAGTAGAGGTCTTCATCCAGAGAAAGGAGCTTGGTTTTTATGGTATACATGTGCTTGTGCAGCCATGGCCATGTCAGGGTCATTCTTATGTTTTTCTGTCATGGCCCTTAAGTCAGGTTCTGCAGAGGATAGAGGATTGTTCAGGGCTGGTTGTCCTAGTGGCTTCAGACTGGCCTCAGAAGCCCTTTTATGTGATCCTAACTGCTGGTTGAGGAACTTTTCCCTTTCAGGCAGGGTTGGGGTCTCCTACTCTGGGGTTCTGGTCTCCTACTCTGAGGCTCCATTCTTATGGCAACCCTAATCCATTCTCACTTACGGCTTGGCCCTTGAGAAGTGCTGACTGATGCAAAAAGGGTATTCTTCGGTGGTGATCTAAAGGCCACAATGTCTATCTAGTTCTCTAGTGTTTATCCATGTATGGTGCATATATGGTGAGGTGTGGTGTCTAGATCAGATTTCCCCAGGGCAGGCTGATGTGTCGCGCCTCTTGGCCTTTATTCATGAAGGTTGTGAGCAGCATCTGCTTCTGGGTGATGATTCCACCTTGGGATCTTGTTCTAGTGCTTCAGACCTTAATGCCATTGCGATGAACCATGCTGAAGATGTCTCCCTAAAGGTGGACTTTTTGGTGGCAATTTGTTCAGCTCACCACTTGTCGAAGCTGCAGTCCTTGTCCTGTTGAGAGCCATAATTTTAGCAAAACAGAGGCGTTATTTATTTCTCGTAACCATAATTTTGCGCATCCTCCTGACATCAAAATAGATAACTCAACTATTCCTATTAAATCAGAAGTGAAATATCTTGGAGTTACTCTGGATAATGAGTTGAATCTCAGATCACACATAAATAAGACAATTAAAAGCGCTTATTACAGAATGAAGCTCATCAAAAGACTAAGGCCGCTTCTTGATACTGTTCACTTCAGAAATGTTTGTCAAGCATTGATTACTCCATTACTTGACTTCTGTAATCCAATATATCTGGGTTTATCTAAGCAAGCACTTAAGCCTTTACAACTGGCGCAGAATACTGCTGCACGTATAATTTTTGGTCTATCAAGTAGAGAACATATAACTCCCATCTTGAAAGAGCTTCACTGGTTACCTATAGCTTCACGTGTAAAATATAAAACTATAATTTATATTTTCAAGATAAAACAACAATATTCTGCAGAAAGCCTGACATATCTCATACAGTCAGATATTAGCAACAGACCTAGAAGAAGAGGATCTGACAACAGAATCAGCTTATCAAATGATGTCAGAAAAACACGTAAAGACACCTCTGAAAGGGCTTTCTCTTTTGCTGCACCTTCCATCTGGAACTCTCTACCTAATGAGCTGAGAGCAGCTCAGGACATCAATGACTTTAGAAAGCAACTGAAAACATCTTTGTTTATAGAACACTACGGTCATGCAATTAACTAACTTAATTTGTCTGGAATGTAAATCATATACATATTGTATAATAGCTCACATTATAGTATAGCTCACTATGTAGATAATGCAACTCACTCTAACACATTATACCATAACTTTAACTTTTATTTCTTTACATTTTCTCACTAATACTCTTAATATCTTTGTTTGTAAGACCGCTTTGATTGTATGATAAGGCGGTATAGAAATCCAATTAAATAAATAAATAAATAATTGACCACCTCCGCAAAGAGGGTGACCTTGCGGCCGATCTCTTTTTGCTTAAGGTGATGATGGCCTTCCATATCAACCAGCTAGTTTTGCTTACATTTTTTCTTTGGGTACCAGTGTCAAGGTCGAGTCAAGGAGCTCCATTTGGTGGATGTCTACTGGGTATTGCTTCACTATCTTAAAGTGACTAATATCTTCTGCAGATCCGATAGACACATGTTTGGTGGCCCACAGAAGAGGGAGTGGCCTCATCATTTCTTCTATGTATATGCTTCGAGGGAGGCCTATTCCAATGGGGTTGCATGCTCATCCTACTAGGGTACAGGCAGCATCCTAGGCAGAATCCAGGGCTAGGCTGTGCCCCAGTAGAGATTTGCCTTACTGGCCGCCTCTGTTCCAGTAAAGCCTTTACAATCGATTCCACAAGCGTCGGTACCGGCTCCGGTACTGATACAACCCGCATAGACTTTTGTGCCGCTTACCATGCTACCGTCCATGCCGGCCCTCAAATCCGTTTTCTGGTTCTGAGATTTCGGCACTGCAAGCCTCAGCTACCAGTTTCGATTGGTACAGAGCTCGTGCGGTTCGTGCCCATTGATATTTTGAGTCTTCGGATTCCGATTCATCTGAATTGGTCGATACACAGACATAAGAACTGTCCCGGAAGACCCATCTCTGTCTGCAACGTCGCATGTCCCCTTCAAAGGACATGTCTTTTCAAGACTTTATTTGCAATGTTGCTAGGGGTCTGTCCATAATGGTGACATCGGAGAAAGAGCCTAGGGCCAAAGAACTCAAAATTCTTCAATACTCTACAGCCCTGAAGGAGGCTGCTACTCTCTCTATGCTTCATGACCTTAGAGGAGGTTCCGCCATCCCAAGAGGGAATGGGCTTTTATTCTCCATACTTCCTCATTCCAAAGAAAACAGTAGGGTACAGGCCCATTCTGGACCTCAGAGAACTGAATAAGTACCTATTTCGAGAGAAGTTCAAAATGATCTCCCTAGGAACCCTTCTTCCCTATTTCCAGAGTCAGGATTGGCTCTGTTCTCTAGATCTAAAGGAAGCATACACTCACATACTTATTCATTCGCAGCACAGAAAGTTCCTGCGCTTCATGTTTCAAAGGAGATATTATTAATACAGAGTCCTGCCTTTCGGCCTCGCCTCTGCCCCAAGAGTCTTCACAAAATTCATGGCTGTAGTGGCCGCATTCCTAAAGATTCCAGGGTTATTTGTCTTCCCTTACTTAGACATTCGAGCAAGTACCTCTCTAGAGGCCAGCCTGTCCCTCTCACATACCATGCAGGTGCTGCAACACTTGGGATTTGTAATAAATCTTCCAAAGTCCCAACTCATCCCTCTCAAACTCTATAGGGGCTCTCTTAGACACTCGGCAATCAAGGGCATTTCTGCCCCAACTCCGCTGCACTCGATTCAATCAGTTAGCATCTCAGGCATGCCTCAAAAATGTTCTCACTGCTCAGGAAATGCTACAGCTTCTGGCCATATGGCATCAACGGTACATGTTGTTCCATATGCTTATCTACATATGCGCACAGCACAGTGGACACTGGTATTCCAGTGGTCTCAGGCTTTGGGTCGCCAGGAAGACAAAATCTCGTCTCTCCAGTGGTGGCAATCCCCAGAAAACCTCGTGGTAGGGTTACCTTTTCAGAGCACATCAATGTACCCTGACGACGGATGCATCCAAATTGAGCTGGGGAGTTCATCTGGACACTCTCTCCACTCAGGGACTCTGGTCTCATCAGGAGTCACAACTCCACATAAATCTGCTGGAACTCAGAGCCATTCACAATGCTCTCAAAGTGTTCCAGGACCATCTTCAATACCGCACAGTTCTAGTCCAAACGGACAATTAAGTAGCCATGTTCTTCTTGAACAAGCAGGACAGAACAGGCTCTTGGATCCTCTGCAGCGAGGCTCTACATCTGTGGTCCTTTGCCATACAGCATCGCGTTCGCCTACATGCGGTGTATCTTCCGGGCAAGCACAATGTCTTAGCCGACAAATTAAAGCTGAGTGATTCCTCCCCCACGAGTGGTCTCTTCATGCAGACAAAGTCTCTCACATTTTTCAAATCTGGGGGACCCCATAGATAGACCTGTTTGCAAGTCCTCAGAATGCCAAACTCCCTCATTTCTGCACCAGGACTCCTGCACTACACAGCCAGCAAGTGGATGCTTTTTACCTCCACTGGGGTCAGGGCTTCCTCTATGCCTTCCTTCCCATTCCCCTAATTCCCTAGACTATTTTCAAATTCCAAAGAGACAAGGGCTGCATGATACTCATAGCCCCATGCTGGCCATGTCAACCTTGGTACTCTCTCCTTCTACGTCTGTCTCAGACTCAACCAATAGATCTGGGGTCTGCTCCAGATCTCCTCTTTCAGGAGGAGGGGAAGCTGCTCCATCCCAATCCGCACTCTCTCCATCTTATAGCATGGCCTTTCAAGACATTAACCTTTTCAAGGAGGTTAAGGACATTCTCCTAGCTTCTAAGAAGCCATCCACCAGGCGCTCCTATGCCTTCAAGTGGCGTAGATTCTCTCTCTGGTGTTTTGAGAGGGATCTTAACCCCTTTTCAGCTCCAGTGGAGGCATTACTTGAGTATTTCCTCTACCTATCTTCTTCTGGACTCAAAGCCAACTCTGTAAGAGTACATCTAAGTGCAATTGCAGCCTTTCAAATGCCCTTAGATGGCCAGCCCATCTCTTCTCAGCCACTAGTAGCATGCTTCATGAGGGGTCTTCTATTAACTAAACCTTCCATTAAGCCCCCTCCAGTGGCATGGGATCTTAATGTTGTTTTAGGACAGCTTCTCAAGCCGCCCTTTGAACCTCTAGCCCAGAGGTGCCCAACTCCAGTCCTGGGGGCCAAACACCATTCAGGTTTTCAGGCTGTCCCTAATAAATATGCATGAGATGCATGTGCATGCACTGCCCCCATTGTATTCAGATTATCTCATGCATATTCATTAGGGACGGCCTGAAAACCTGAATGGTGTTTGGCCCTCCAGGACTGGAGTTGGGAACCTCTGCTCTAGCCACTACTTCACTGAAGTTTCTCACATGGAAGGTCATCTTCCTTATTGCCCTCACTTCAAGATGTATTAGTGAGCTCCAGGCTTTGGTGGCTGACCCTCCTTATACACGATTCCACCATGATAAGGTTGTCCTTAAGACTCATCTTCACTTTATGCCAAAGGTGGTCTCGCCCTTCCATTTAAACCAGTCAGTCTACCTTCCTGTCTTTCCCTAGACCTCATTCCTCTAGGGCTGAGGCAACCCTTCACACTCTGGACTACAAATGTGCCTTAGCCTTTTATCTCCAGAGAACTCAAGAGCACCGAAAGGCTTCCCAGCTTTTCATTTCCTTTGACTTGAGTCACCTTGGCTTGCCAGTATCCAAATAAACTCTCTCCAAGTGGATAGCTGACTGCATCACTTTTGCCTATGAAAAGGCAGGACTTTCTCTAGAGTGTCACGTCACTGCCCATAATGTTTGAGCCATGGCTGCCTCTATGGCAAATCTACACTGTGGATATTGACGAGATCTGCAAAGCAACAACTTGGTCTTCAGTCCACACCTTTGCTGCTCACTATTGCCTTGTTTGGCCAAGCTGTTCTCCAGCATCTTTTTCAGACTTAGTGCAATTCCTATCTTCCGTCCTGGGTTTTGATACCAGACATCCATGGAGGATACATAACCTCTTTAGGCATACCTGTGAGATCCACAGCTGACTCTGAGGTCATCTCTCTTCCATCTCCTAGCTAGAGAGTCCCATATGTGAAGACTACAGTCCTGCTGATCCACCATCTAGAACTCAGAGCAGAGGGTCTGAATCTTTGTATAAAAGTAGCTGGTCAGTAGAGATGGTGAAGAAAGAACGTTAATGGTTGTAGGAGTGGGGCGCAATAAAAGTCCTAGACAGAGCATCAAGAACAGAGTATAACTGATGAGTAGAATGCGGGGCTGATGAGATCAGATGAGAATAGTAGGATCTTTTAGCTGAATGGACCTGAGCTCTGTATTCCCGGTAAGAGAACTTGAATGGAGTGCAATAGATTTCCTCGTTATCCTCTTGCTATTTATTAAATCAAATCGCAGCTCGGAGGGGAAGCCCATCTCAGCTCAGCCCCTTGTGGCTCACTTCAGGCAGGGCTTACTCCTTTCTAAACTTTCGGTCAGGCTCCCACCAGTGGCTTGGGACCTTAATGTGGTCCCAAGCCACTGGCGCAGCTCTTGTCTGCTCCCTTTGAGCTGCTCACTTCCTGCCCTGTGAAATTCCTGACCTGGGAGGTCTTGTTCCTGTGGTGGTCACTTTGGCACACTATGTCGGTGAACTCCAGGCCTTGGTGACTCACCCGCTGTACACCAGGTTCCATCACAATAGGGTGGTCTTGTGAACACATCTGCATTTCTTGCCTAGTTCCACCAAATCTTCCTGTTGATGGTTTCCGGGTCCTTTCCGGTGCCTTCTGTGGGTGGACGCTTACAGTATTTTCCCACAAATG
Organism: Ichthyophis bannanicus; assembly: GCA_033557465.1. Classification (NCBI taxonomy): domain Eukaryota; kingdom Metazoa; phylum Chordata; class Amphibia; order Gymnophiona; family Ichthyophiidae; genus Ichthyophis; species Ichthyophis bannanicus. The sequence goes on from CM066032.1 coordinate 703,843,888, forward strand.
GACCCAAAGAACATCGGACCGGTGGGTGCTCAAGGTAGTAACACAGGGTTATGCTCTCAGCTTCACTGAGCCCGTGCCGAATGTCTTCCTCATCTCTCCATGCAGTTCTGTAGCTAAGGCAGCAGCCATGCTCATGACTCTCCACTGCCTTCAGCTCAATGCGGTATGCCCAGTTCCTCCCTCAGAAAGAGATTCTGGTCACTTTTCCATTTACTGTGTCATTCCCAAGAAGGACGGCTCCTTCTGTCCTATCCTGGACCTCAAGGGAGTCAGTTGCTGTCTTCAGGTGCCGTGGTTTTGGATGGAAACTCTCAGAACAGTCATTCAAACTGTTCGGCCAGGCAAATTTCTTGCATTCCTGGACCTAGCAAAAGTATATTTTCACATTCCAATCCTCCAAGATCATCAGTAGTATTTACGTTTCTCAATCCTTTGTCAACATTATGTTTCGAGCCCTGCCCTTTAGTCTTGCCACAGCTCCTTGCACTTTCTCCAAAGTGATGGTAGTAGTGGCAGCTTCCCTGCTGCGACAAGGTACTCGGGTTCATCCTTATCTAGATGATTGGCTGATCAGAGCAATGAGTTTCAAGGAGGCTACTTCTGCAGTCTCTCAGGTCCTTTCCTTTCTGGACCATCTCGGCTGGGAGGTCAATTATGCCAAAATCAATCTGTGCCCAGTTCAGTCTATGGAATTCCTTGGTGCCCACTTTGACATGAGAGTAGGTCACCTCTTCCTCTACAGATGCAAGAAGCTCTGCATTCAGGTCCATGCTTTCCGGCACCTGGCAGCTTCCACTGCCTAAGATTACCTACAACTCCTCGGCACCATGGCTTCTGCTCTCAACGTAGTCCCCTGGACCAATGCTCATATGCTTCTGCTTCAGTATTCTCTCCTGTTACGGTGGTCCCTAGCCACCCAAGACTCTTGGATTCGTCTACTCCTTTCTTCAGTGGTTCGCTGCAGTCTTCGCTGGTGGCTTTGTCCTCATCACTTGTTGAAGGGCATTCCCTTGGAAATTCCATGTTAGGTGGTGGTCACCACGGACACCAGCCTTGCAGGTTGGGGAGCGCATTGCCAGGGAAGGCAGCGTGGGAATCTTGGTCCATTCAAGAAGCCTCTTGGACCATCAATCGCCTCAAAGCCCGGGTTGTTCATCTGGCTCTACTCTTCTTTCAGTCCCACCTCCAGGGTCAAGCAATCTGAGTACTTATCAACAGTTTCAACACTGACTTATCTCAACAGACAGGGTGGGACCAAATGTCCCAGAGTGGCCCTGAAAATTAGTTTTCTATTTCCATGGGCAGAATCTAATCTCTTTACTCTTTCTACACAGCATATTGCGGGAATGAAGAACATTTAAGTGGATTTCCTGAGTCTTCATATCCTGGACCCTGGCGAGTGGGAGCAAGCAGTGGTGGGGTCATCCGACTCTAGACCTAATGGCCACCTCTTCCAATGCCAAGGCGTCAATCTTTTTCAGTCGTTGAAAGGAACTGAACTCTCATGGCCTAGATGCTCTGCTTCAGACCTGGCCCTCGAACCAGCTTCTCTACATATTTCCTCCTTGGCTGCTAATCGGCTGTGTACTTTGTCAGATAGAGTCACACTTCAGACGGGTAGTGCTGGTGGCCCCAGATTGGCCTAGACTTCCATGGTATGAGGCACCCCCCTACCCCTTGGTGTCCGGAGAGGTTCTTTTCAGGGGCCGGTTCTCATGGATGACCCCACTCCTTACTAGCTTACGGCTTCGCTATTATGTGGCGTAGCTTGCATCGCAAAGGTTACTCGCCGCAAGTAATGGGCACTCTATTATGGGCTTGATGGTCTTCTACCTCACATGCCTATGCTCGGATCTGGTGTCTTTTTTTTCTTCTTGGTGTTCTAAGAGATCCCTCTCTCCTTGGTGAGTTGATATACCAGACATTCTTCCTTCTTTCAGGATGGATTTGTTAAGGGTCTCGCCCTTTAATTCTTTAAAGGTGCATATTGCAGCCTTGACATGCTTTCAGGGGCCTCTCTATGGGTGGTCTCTTGCTTCTCGTGTAAACGTTTCCCGTTTTCTCTGGGGTGTTTGCTCCCTGAGGTCCGCCATTCATCCAATTGTCCCTTGGGATCTGTTCTTGGTGCTTCGCGCGCTCACCCATGCCCTGTTTGAGCCTTTTTTTAGGATCTCTCTCAAAGATTTGACTCTGAAAACTGTTTTTCTTATAGCATTCTCTTTGGCACAGCACCTTTTGGAGCTCCAGGCATTTTCTTGCCAGGATCCTTTTTTGTCTTTTTCCCCGGAGGGGGTTGTTACCATTCGATCAGTGACCTCTTCTCTGCCTAAGGTCCTTTCAGATTTTCATATCAACCAATCTGTTGTGCTTCCTTCCGTTTTTAAAGGAGCAGTGTTTGGGTGACAACTGAGTCCTTCACCTTTTTGGATGTTGGTAGGGTGTTACACCATTACCTCAAACTCACTAATACATTTCATCTCTCCGATCACCTTTTTGTCCTGGCTTCTGGTTTACGAAAAGGAGTGGCTGCTTCCAAAGCGACCATTGTGCGTTGGATCATGCAGACCATTGAGTCAGCTTATATTTTATGGAACAAATCTGTGACCATAGGTCTTCAGTCACATTCTGTGTGGGCCCAGGCTACCTCTTGGACAGAATGCTCACGGGTAGTCCTGCTAGATATTTGCAGGGCAGCCACCTGCTCCTCCCTCTAAACTTTTGCATGTCACTATTGCTTGGATGTCCAAGCTCGGGAAGCAGCTTGCTTCGGAGCCTCTGTCTTGGCAGCAGCTGTTTCTTCCTACCCTAGAGTGGTTTAGCTTTAGTACTCCCCACTAGTCTGGGCTGGTCTAGCAGGATGTATTTAGAAGAAATTTTACTTACTGATAATATCCTTTCCTGGAATCCTACTAGAACAATCCAGGACCCGCTCCTCTAAATTGTTTAGGCCATCACCTAGCTAAGACCCTTTACATATCTGTGACATTGCTGGTTACATAATTCCTTGGCCTGCAGATCCTGTTTCACATTGTTCATTTTAGCTTGTTATAAGAGTTATTCATTTATGAACTCATTTTTGGTCTGATTTTGTGCTTCCTTGGTTGTTTGAATACTTGCTGTTTGTTATGCCTATACTGAAGCTCCCCTTGGGGGATGGGTTTTTATACTAAGGGTGATGTCACAAAGCTTCAGGAATTTTTCTTTGTCTCGCCATCTGCTGGCAGGGGGACACAACCCACTAGTCTGGACTGGTCTAGCAGGATTCCAGGAAAGGAAATTATTGGTAAGTAAAATTTCTCCATAACTGTGATCTGTTTGTTGCCAAATTTTAAAAGTTGATATTTTACCTGATTGATAGTATTTCGGTCACATCAAACTGGCACTAAACTCTGTAGAAGAGAGATGTCCTAATAATACTATTTTGGCTTGCTTTGTTGCAAAAACTTTATTGCTGTTTGTTAATGCTCTCTGGGGGGGGGGGAATATTCAAAAACATTTACACTGTTTGCAGATGTGCAAACCGTGTAAATGCCACTTTGAGGGATATTCAGAGTCACTAACACGCCCCGATACTAAGCGGTTAGCATCGGGGCATTCTGCTGTGGAGCGAAGGCGGCACCTATCGCTAACCGGGCAGCAACAATATTGAGCCATTGCCCAGTTAGTGATACACTGCAAAAGTCAGGCGTAGATAACCCTGGCCTAACTTTAACCGTGTTAGCTCCCGGGCAGCAGCACAATAACGCTGCTCCTTGGATAGCCTCACGGTAAACTGGAAGACCAGGATATTAAGTGCCTGGACCGGATATGACCCTGGCATTGAGTATCTGAAGTTTAAGTTCAGCACCAGTGTCTAGCTGCATTAGCAGTGCTATCCGCCAGTGCTGAATATCCCCCCTTTGTTTTTAATGGTTTAAAAGGGAGGTAGAGCCTTGAGGTTTTGGTGGCTTAATTTTAGCCTCGAATGAGGTGTTACATAGTATGTTGTCTTTATGATGTGGACCATTTTGGATATTGTGTTTATATAGTTAGTTATTTGATAAATTATGTTCTGTGTCATCAAATTATGTAATGTTATGTAATAAGTTTGTATTAACTTGCACTTCGCTTTGGGCAAATGTCATAAGAAATTTTTAGTTACATTAATGGTGCAGAGAGAGTTACGTTTAACTTGTGCTTACAGATAACCTTTTTGCTGCTTTACACAATGCATGTGCTTTTCTGGCAGAGCGTTTTGCAAGAACACTGGTGGAACATGTGGGTATCGAGAACCTGAAGTCCTGGACAGAAGTCAATCGTGGTGCCATTATTCTCTGTTGGTACGTACTAGATGGTTCAAGCTTTTTACTGTCCTCTTAAAAAGATAAAGCACAATGGATATTATAGAGCTATATTGTCAATCTCTTATTTACATTTAACTAATTCATGTGGACTTATTGTACACGTTTTCCATCAAAAATTGGAATGAGTCAAGCATGAGTGGGATGACATCATCTGATGGCACCAGGATGGAACAGCTCTCCTAGCGTTTCAAAGAGTAACGTTCTCACCAGGTGCAGCCCTTCCTACATACAATAGCTTCCTCTGTTCTTCAGTTTTGTTTCTTCCACTCTGTAGCATGGATGCAAAAATAACACTGTCCCATTAGTGAATTTGTCCTCGCATTAGGTTTTCAATATTTTTCCTTATCCCATTTATTATGATCTTTATTTTGTTGTTTTTCTTTTAAATGTCACAGATGTTGTCTGTTCCTGCTCTGTGCAGCAGAAAGATTTAGAATTTCAGTACACACTCCAGAGGCCTCATATTTGCCTTGGCTCAGATCTGAGGCCGAGTATAAGAATTCAAAAATATTGTCTTGACAGGCTCCACAAACATCATAAAGGGTAGAAGAGACTCTTACATAGCAGGAAGAAACAAGAAAGCCATCTGCACACTCTAGTAGATTATCTTTGAATGTTATCTCTACTTCCAGTCACAACGACAATTAGTCCATTTGCAAAGGAGCAGCTCCAGGGATCCACCAAAGCGGTGTGAGTCTCTTCCAAGATGTCAGACCTGAGACCTGCACAGGCCCTGAGTTCAAGGCAACCTCAAAGCTGCTCTCTAAAATACTGGAGAAATACAGGGGGGGCAGCCTCTAAGCACAAACTCATGCAGGTGTCTCCTGTGCTATTTGGGCCATGCAAAAGACGTGGCACTCCTCTAGCACAGTTGGTGGCAGGTCCTTTCCAGCACAGATTTCATTCTAGTCCCACAGCCACTCTTGTGACCTTGGACAAGCCACTTAACCCTCCGTTGCCTCAGGTACAAAAACATAGATTGTGAGCCCTTCTAGAGCAAAGGAAATATATAACGTACCTCAATTTATAAGCATTGCTAAATAAATAAATTGTACTCCAACCTGCCCCAGTGCAGAGCCCCTGTGAACGTTGTCATTTTCTCAAAGCATAGCGCACATGCCTCTTTGAATTCCATCACTGTTTTTCCCTAGCACCTCCATTAGGAGAGAAATTCATGCATCCCACTACCCTTTCAGTAAAATAGTATTTCCTGATGTTGCTGCAAGGAAGTAAACTTAAAATCAAAGTCAAGAAATACTTTTTTACTGATAGGGTGGTGGAGGCTTGGAATGCCCCCCAACAGAAGTGGTAGGGACAAAAACAGTGATGCAATTCAAAGAGGCATGGGACAGACACATAGAATCCCTGTATAGCAAGGGGATGAAATCAAAACAAACTTAAATATCTTCTAGAGTTCAGCAAATTGACGGGGTCACCTGCATGGAGCAGCAGCAGTGTTTTGATCAAGCTGTATTGTCCAACCTACCTCTACAACTTCAACAACTCTGACATACTAATCTGTTAACAGACCACTCGGGGACAGTGGACAAATTTACCTATAACACTGAGCAGCCTTGAGCTTGGGAGTCGCCCATTTGTATGCTGGATTCAATCCTGTTCAGCGACAGAAAAACAGTGTTTCTCTCCTTTACCATGTTTTCTGTAGGATTGGTCAGGCACACAATTTCTCCTGTCATCCTGAGAGATGCACTTGTTCTTAAGCTGTGGAGCCAAGAAACTGAGGAGACCTCTACACCTCCCTTGACTTACCATTCCCTGCCCTCTGTCTTTCCTTTTATTTTAATTGTAAATATTGTAAATCTCTCTGATGTAACAAGTGGTAGTATATCAAGTTTTTAATAAACCATAAACACTGGAATGTCTGCACATGCTCAGAACTTTACATTTAGTTATGAGGACTGGAGAAGCTGTTTTTTTCCTGGTACCAACAGATCCTCACCCCACCTGTCTATCTGATCAGTCCTTCTGTTTATGGAAAACACTTTATCTCCAGGAAGAAGCAGGAATGCAGTTTTCAAATATGGGTGATGTCTGCACCAATGGAGCCCTGCGGGAATGCTCCCCAGGGTCCAATAGGAAAGCCTTTGGGAGCACTCCACTGCGCCAGTGTGCTTTCCTTCCTGTCTTCCCAACTCCTTGCCTCAGTTCTTTGTTTTCCACGGAGCTAGCAGGATGCATTGTTCCTGTCGTCGCTGAAAATCTTTTCTTTTTTGGTATAGCATTGTGCTTCTGCCTTCCTATCAACGCCAGTTCTGTGAAATTCGACATTGATCCCAATAGATCTTTCTTTATTTACTTTTAACTTTTCTTTTTCTTTACTTTTGTTTTTCCTAGTCCTCTAGGCCACCATAGCCTTTTCATCAACTCGAAGATGACTTTTTGAAGGCATGGACAAACTAGTTATTGGTTTTAAGAAATGTACCAAGTATGCTGGTACTATCTCAGTCACTGATAAACATGACTGGTGTTTAAAATGTTTGGGCCCTGCCCATCAGCCCAACTCTTGTCTTTTGTGTTCACAAATGCAAAGAGAGGCCTCAAGAACCGAGCCAACAAGTACAGATCATTGTTTGCCTCGGACTCTGTTTCAGTATGTTTTTCATTTTGAAATCTTACTGCTCATAAAGGGCATCGATTTCCTTTTAGGGGTCTCGGGTATCTCCAGGAACAAGCAGGAATGAGTCTTCACATATGGCTACATCAGTACCGACAGAGCCTGCGCGGGAACGCTCCCCAACGTCCAGGAAGAAAGTCTTTGGGAGCATCCCACACGCATGCGCGCTGCCTTCCCGCCTATTCACTTCCCTCTCATCAGTTCTTTGTTTTCCGCGGAGCCACCAGGACATATCCCTATCACCGCAGAAAATATTTCTTTTTTATTCTTATTTTTTGTGGTCGCGCCTGCCTTCATTCGACGCCCACCGGTGCCGCCGGTGCTCTTCTTTCTTTTCTTGAAAAAACTTTTCTTTTTTCTAGGAAATATTTTCCTGTCAGTGCCTGATGGTTTTTTGGCCACTAGGCCTCTATCCTATCCATTATGGAAAAGCCAGCCACTATCCTTAAGAAATGCCCAAAGTGTGGCGGTACAAATATATTTTTAGACACTCATATTTGGTGTCTAAAATGTTTAGGTCCTGACCATTGCCCTTTGAAGTGTCTCTCCTGCAGGAACTTACATAGAAGAAGTCTTCAAAATCGAGCACAACTCGATACCCGGTCCACATCGGACTCGATGTCACCAGCCAGAATATCTTCTTCCTTCCAGGATCAGGTAACCAAACAAAAATCTGTTAAGACTAGCCAGTCCTCGAGCAGTAGATCTCCTTCTAAGTATCGAGATGCCTCTGGCGTTGCCCTCGGACATTTTGGCAATAAAGCCCTGGCAGGAGTCTTCTGGCTCCAAAGCATTAATGGGGCTCCAGGTTGTTCCCGAGGTTCTTACCTCCATGGACATACCTGAGCCATGCTCGGTGGTTCTGGCCGCTTCGGGCGGTACCGGCTATGGTGATGGATGAAACACTCCTCACCGATGAACGTAGTCTAGCGCTCTCAGCTACTTCGGTACCGCTAGAGTCGCTGCAGACCTTTCCCCGAATATCGGCTCCGGTACCGGTGCCAGTATCAACATTATCGGTACCGTCGATGTTTTCTTCGACAGACTCGCTTCCTTCTATGCCGAGCCTGGAATCGCTCTCTAGCATGGAGGATTCGGTACCGACTCGTCTCGGCACCAGCCTTGAGCAGTATCGAAGACATCTCTTTAAAGAAAATCCGATGCTTCATCCTTTCAAGTCTTCCGATCCTGATGACTGGGATGAATCCATCGGTTCCAAGGCTGAACTTTCAACAGTTCCAGCTTTTACCCCTCATTTCAGAGGGTCCTCCTCAGGAGAGATTTCTTTTCAAGCTTTTCTGCTTGATATGGCAAAGTTACTTGCCATTTCTATACCTGGTAAAGAATCTATACCAGGGGATTCAGAAACCCTGCAATTCCCCTGGATTCCAAAGGAGGTGATCATGCTTCCTTTGCATCAGATCTTACAGGATCTATTATTAAGAATGTGGGAAACTCCCTTAACGGTACCCCTACATTCTAAAACACTTGACACTATGTACAAGGTGCCACCTTCTCCAGGTTTTCAAAAGACTCAACTTCCTCATCATTCTATTGTGGTAGAATCAGCAATGAGGCGTATTAAGAGTGCAAAGAAGCACTCCTCTTATCCGCCAGGTCATGAGTCTAGGACTTTAGATGCCTTTGGACGTCGATGCTTCCAGGCATCCATGCTTTCAGCAAGAATTATCTCATATATTCTATATGGGATTCTCTCTTGAAGAGGTCACAAAGAACTTAAAGCTTTTGAACCCTTTTCTTCAAGAGCATAAAAGAGCAGACTATTTCTTATTAGTCAATCATGCTCAAGATAGCTCTAGGTTCCTTAAGCGTGCTTCCCTGGACTGTTTTGAGTCTATTAGCAGAACTTCTGCTATAGCCATAGGAGCACGACGCATGGCCTGGCTCCAAGCTTCAGACTTGGACAAATGGGTGCAAGAAAGGCTGGGAAATACTCCTTGTACTGGTGAGAATCTTTTTAAAAAGGATGCTTTATTTCAAGCTAATCAGTTAACTGCTGATAATGTTACTTTCAGAGGATTGTCAAAACTTTCCTCTATCCCAGCTAATAAAAAATCTCCTAAGAAGCTTTATCCCCCTAGGGGAAAGAAGTTTTATCCATCTTCTACCTATCATACAGATGTTTCCCAAAAGGGGCAACATCAAACCAGGCTAAGAAAATCAAACCCTCAACAGGCTCAGTAAACCCAGCAGTCGCAGGGTTTCTGATATTTTATTTACTAAATCTTCTTTCCTGTTTGAGTGTTAGAACCTGTAAATCTACTTCTTATCAACAGAAGCATCTACAGTCATCTCATCCATGTTGAGATATCAGTGATACACTGAATTAATCCTCGACTCTAGGCACGAATCTCTTGCCACAAGAGAAATCCACTCTTCTAGCTCCAAGAGCTATTGGGGACAATCATGCCCTAAATGTAACAGGTTTCTCCTCTCCTTTTTGAAGGAAAAAGAGGAGTAACAGCTAACATCAAGGTGAGCTATGCCCTTCACCTTGACAATCTCCTGTGCGAGGATATCTCATAATTTGACTGTAAGGGGGTTCTCCCCTTTGCGATCTTCTTTTTCTGCATTATTACAAAATGCAGATCAGCATTTTGGAAATCCTTACCAGATTTATTCTGTTCATTTGAGTATAGTCAGCTCAAACGCTTACGAAACCTATAAAAAAAAAAAAACACCACGTGGGTTATATGAGCTCGCTTAAGCATATAGCTCACAAAGGTTTCTGCCTAATCTACGCTGCTTGCGTATCTTCCAGCTGACCTTCTCAAATACTACTTTTAAGACAGCTTATCAGACAAAAATTGAGTATTACCACTCCTAATTATGTCTGTCCGTGCTTTTCCAATCTCTATAGGATCTAACTTTTCTGCTGCCTTAATAACAGATAACTCCAAGAAAGGTTCCAGAACCCACTTGGACAATTTATCATTGCAGGGCAACAGGCCTGTCTACTATTCTTAGCCATCTTCAGTTCTTTTTGGCTCCAGCAGAATAGATTAGGTTGCTCTCTGGCAATCAAACAGCCAGATCTCACCTAAGCAACCTATAACATGCTCTCTGCAACTATACAATAAAGCTCTGCAACTAAGGGCCTTTGACAGAGAGCGTCAGAGCCACCCCTAGTAGGTAGCTCCCAGATGGTTAAAAAGGCTTCAGCTGGTAGACTTTGCCCAGTCATGCTCCTACCTGACTGGTTATCCTAGTCTTACCATCTTCCTTAAATTTTTCCTTTTAAGGAAAGGGAACCAGTGCTTAGACCACGTGAAAGTTTAAGGAATTGCACAATTCCCTAGGTTGTTCCACTTCTCCAGTGGAATTCTTACAAAAGGAATGCATGCCTTTTTCACTGCAGTCGGTCCTTATTTTGTGTATTCCTTCTACTTCCAAATACTTCACTGAAGCTTATAATGAACAAAGAACGCATGATACTCATATTGCCCTCATAAGGAGGCAAGCATGGTATCCCCTTATATTGCGTCTTTTTCTCCAGCTACTACACTGAAGTTATAGAAGGATCCAGACTTGCTGTCATAAGACTAAGGATGATCTCTGCACTCCTTCACGTACGTCTCAAGACCTGGTTATTCAAGGGCTAGGCTTTTTAAAGAAACCTAGACTTCCCGTTATAAGTAAAGAACATCCTACCGGTTTCCATGAAACCTTCTCTATGGTTCTTCCACTTTAACCAGAAAGAGATTCTCCATCAACATTCTCAAGTAGGTCTTAACCCTTCTTGTTATTAGATGAATCTCTTTTTAATATCTGACTCTGAAAGATTTGTTACTGTCCATATTAATGCTTTTACAGCATACCATAAGGTTTAAATGGACAACCAATTTCTATGGTAAATTAGGAAATACCTTCTTTTACCGTAACCTTTCTGGTTACGTCACATCTGAAGCTCTACATGTAAAGTCAATCTCCTAAGTGACGTCACTTATGAAAGACATTTGTGATCTTCAGAAATTGGGGGCTACACCACCTAGTACAAATTTTTCGTTTTGGATAAAAGGGTCCTAAAGACGCATCCTTTTTTCTGCAAAAGGTATCTCTACCTTTTCATCCAATCAGTCAGATTTCTCTCTTTTCTTTCCTAGGGCTTATTCTGCTCCAAGGAAAAAGACTTTTAAACTTTGGACTTTACAGAAGCTTTAGCTTTTCCTCCAAGGTTCAACCTCATTTAAACTCACCCAGTTTTTTCTCCTGGGATTGGTTTTAGCCATTAAGGCTTCTTATCTCTACCTGTATTGCACAATTTATTTTCCTGTACTTCACAGTAAGGAAATTTCTTTGAGGATACTGTAATGGCTCTTAACAACAGACTCATATTAACCTCAAAAAATACTTCGCAATACTTCTGAGTAAGATCCACGTTAGAAAATTGGGACTCATTTTTCACTTAACAATTATGGTCTACACAAGGGCTCCCCTCTGGATACCTTGTTTAGTCAAGCTGTTCCACAGCACCCCCTTTTTCTTTCTTTTAATTCAACTCCTACCCTCCAACCCTTGAATGCCTGAGGTTCTGAGACGTAGCTAGGCCCATCCATTAGATTTGCAACATGCTGGGACTTTCTCCAGGCATCTCTAGCTTGGGAGTCCCCATATGTAAAGACTCATTCCTGCTTGTTCCTGGAGATAGCACAGTTACTTACCTGTAACAGGTGATCTCTGGGAACAGCAGGAATAAGTCTTCACAACCCACCCACCTCCCCTAGGAGTTGTTTTCTCTCTCTCTCTCTCTTTCTAATTTGTCTACTTCCCTCCTTCGGTCTCAGCTACAAACCCAACTGATGAGAGGGAAGTGAATAGGCGGGAAGGCAGCGCGCATGCGTGTGGGATGCTCCCAAAGGCTTTCTTCCTGGATGCTGGGGAGCGTTCCCACGCAGGCTCCGTCGGTACCGACGTACCCATATGTGAAGACTTATTCCTGCTGTTCCCAGAGATCACCTGTTACAGGTAAGTAACTGTACTTTCTTTGAAGTCCAAACGCAAGAGTAAATCACAATTTCTGATCGTGCCCATATCCTCTGCATCAATAATGAGAACCAATACTGAGGCCTAAGAAGAGTCTCAACATAAGCATCAAGATTCCCCTAGAGATGCTTCTGATACAGACCAGCCAGCCAAACAGCCCCAGTGGGAGGATCTCGCCTCCAAAGCACAAGTGGGGCTTTGGGACACTCCCAAGGCATTGATCTCCATTAAGCTACCAATGCTAAGTTCTGGGACGGTGGCCCACCGCCCCGTAGGTGACTCCACCCAGACATTGGCAATCTCCCTGGACCAGCGCATGCTGACTCTAGAGAGGAGTTTGGCAGCACTCCTAGCAACCTCAGTACAAACAACATAAGAGCTCCAGGAGTGCAGGCTTCGACACCGAGCCTGTGGCAAAGCCTTGCTGGAAACGATCGATACCCCCAGTGTCCAACAGACATTCTGTTCCGATACCTCAGAATCAGTATCAGCATTGACCTGCGACGTCCATGAAGCATAGAGGTCGAACCAAAGACTGTCGATATGTTGATTTCTCACCGGACTCACATTCTAGTTCTGAATCTGACAGGGGCTCACTCAATTCCCGAGACCTTCTTGACACCTCTTCAGAACTTTGCCCCCTCAGGAGCAGTGTCTCTCCCCAGTAACTCTGTAACCTGCCTAGATCTCTTATAGGCTATTGCGCAGTATATAAATTCTAAAATTAAATTAAATCGCTGTTACTATGGAGGGAAGAAGAGGTGAAAAAGGCCAGTTTTGCACTGTGAACCAATATCATAACTTTCCTTTGTATCAAGTCTGTTATACCCTCCTTTTTTGCAATCTTTCCCTTTTTAGTTTGCAATTTGCTTTCCTGTAAACTGTGCAGGAGAGGCGGTGTAGCAACTAAACCAGTAAACATAAACTTGAGAGCACTGTGGATTTTACAAAATGGTTTTGTAAAAATTAGGAAGCACATGCAGCATAATGCATGAAACAGAGCTACCAGTAGTAGCTCAGTGCCACTGAGAAGATACACGCCTTGTACTATAAAAGTGTAATATAAATCCCCAAAATTAAACTGAAATAAAATAGAGGAAAAACCTCCTCGTAGTTCTAAATGAAGGCTTAATGCATGCCATATCTCAATAAAGGCTAGCTCTGATTGAGATGCAAGCCCAAAAGAACAGGAAGGGAAATGCTGGGCCAAAACATTGGACTCCATTTCTCTTCACTATCTCGGCCTTGTCTTTTTTTTTTTTTTTTGTATATCTTTTCAGTCCCTCTTGTTTTGAAAACTGTTTTTATTTCCTATACTGCAGTCTCTCTCTCTTATCTGCCACCTATCCTCTTTCCTAGCATCCTCCATGTCTCCTTCCTTCCCAGAACTTACTTGCCATTTCCCTCTGTATTGTTGCTTCTCTTCCTTCGTCTATTATTCCAGCCTTCTCATTTCCCCTCCCCTCAATGCTTCCCTTTTGTTCTCTTCCTCTTTTCATTCCATTAAGAGGGTGAGGTGCAGCTGAAGTGGACATAATCTCTCAAAAAGGCCTACTCCTTTTTATCACATTTTATAATCTTTTCAATTCATTTTTTCCTCAGTGTTTCATGTTCCTTTCCTCTTCTCTTTGCAAGATCTACTTTCCTTCGTTCTCATCTACAGCATTCTCTTCTCTTGCCTCCACGTTCTCCTTCAAAGCCCTCACCTCTTCATTCTTCTCTGTTCCTTCCCATACCTACTCCCTCTATAGGGTCTTTCCCTATCTCTAGAAACAAGCAGGAATGTAGTCTTCACATATGGGTATCGTCGGTACTGACGGAGCCTGCGCGGGAACGCTCCCCAGCATCCAATAGGACCGCTTTTGGGAGCATCCCTCAGCACATGCGCGCTGCTTTCCCGCCTTTCCAACTGTCCCTCTTCAGTTCTTCGTTTTCCGCGGAGCCGACAGGTCACATACCCTGTCACCGCAGAAAATTTCTTCTTTAAACTGTTTTTCTTGTGGTCGCGCCTGCCTCCGCTCGACATCTACCTGTACCGCCGGTTCTCTTTTCTTCTTTTAAAAAAAAAATCTATCTATCTACCTATCTATACATATATATACTTCTGAAGTGTTTCTCTTCAGAAACGTTTTCTTTTTGGTGCTAGGCGCCATTTTGGGCATTAGGCCCCATTTTCCTCAAAAATGGAAAAACCAGCTGATGGTTTAAAAAAAATGTACTAAGTGTGGCGGTACCATTTCCGTCACCGACACACATGACTGGTGTCTTAAATGTTTAGACCCTGACCATTCTCCATCGGAATGTCTCTCATATGGGGATGACTAAAAGAGGAAGACAGAGCCGGCCTGCAAAGCTTGGTACCCTCCTTTCTTCAGATGCGATGTCCATTGTATTGATGTCTTCCAGAGCCTCGTCTTCCTCCCATTCTCAAGGTCTCGACCTCGGCAGAACTACTGATGCCATGCTCAGGGGTTCTGGCCGCTTCTACCGGTACCGACACCCAGGCATCGGCAGCATCGATAGACCAGAGATTCCTCGCTATCGAATGCAGTCTTGCAGCTCTCCTTACAGCTGCAGTACCGTTGACACCGCTACTGACTGTTCAACGGGCACTGGTACCGATGCCGGTACCGGCCCCGGTGGGAGTTCTGCCCATGCTGACTTTTTCGGGCATCGACAGATCGGTACCAGACCAACTCTGTGCCAACTTCGATCAATACCGATACCATGCTTTGCATGAGCATCCGGATCGGAGATATTTTGATTCTTCCGATTCCGATGACTTGGATAACTCTGCCGGTACCAGAGTACTTCTGCCGGAAGACGACTCTTCTCCTCAATGCAGAATGTCTCCTCCGGAGGACATGTCGTTTCAGGATTTTATTTGTGATGTGGCCCGAGGCCTATCGATCACGGTAGCTCCTGAAAAAGAACCTATAGCAAAGGAATTGGAGATACTCTAATATCCTAAAGCTCCCAAAGAGGCAGCTACTCTGCCCATTCATGAAATTCTTCATGATTTGATGCTCAGAATGTGGGAAACACCTTTGACCACATCTCCTCATTCTAGGAGACTCGATACCATGTATCGAGTTCCACCATGTCCTGGTTTTCAAAAGACTCAGCTGCCACACCATTCAGTGATAGTGGAATCAGCCATGCGTAGGATGAAAAGTGCAAAAAGACATGCATCCAATCCTCCAGGTCATGAATGCAGGACTCTTGATGCCTTTGGGCGTCAAACATTTCAGGCTTCCATGCTTTCAGCTAGGATCAGCTCATATATTTTATATATAGGAATGTTCCTCAAGGAAGTCACAGGAGACTTGGAGCTTATGAGCCCCCTTCTCCCTGATGACAAACGACAAGACTACCTTACTCTTGTCAAGCATGCTCAAGACGTTTCCAAGTTTGTAAATCATGCAGCCTTTGACTGCTTTGAATGCATCAGCAGAACTTCTGCTATTGCCATTGGTGCACATCGAATTGCCTGGCTTCAGGCATCAGACTTGGAGATTTGGGTACAGGACAAATTAGGGAACATCCCTTGCACAGGAGAAAAACCTCTTTGGCAAGAATTAGCAGGAGAAAGGCTAAGGAGATAGATGCTGACAATATCACTTTAGACAGATTGTCAAAATCTACAGCCACTCCAGCCAAAAAGAAACCCTATAAAAACCCTTTTTCAGCAAAAAGAGGAAGTTTTACCAGTCCTATACCCAACAAGGGCAAGCTCAGGGTCAAGTTGCCCAAAAGGGACAACAGCAACAATCCAGACAACAAAAGAAGTCAAAAGGGCCGAGAGCTCAATCAGCTCCACAGGCTCAGCCCCCTCAAGGGCTTTGACTCCTTCCTAGTGAGCTTAGCTTTCCTGCCTCTGAGGGGTCCAGAACCCTTAAACATTCCAGGCAGGTTGTCTCAATTTGTCAACAGATGGCACCAAATAACAGCAGAAAATTGGACTCTGTCCATTGTAGGGGAGGGGTACAAGCTTCATTTTCACAGCATGCCCCCTCCTACAATCGTAAGACAGTTCAATTCGTAAACCTCTCCAGACAATCTACTGGATCAAGAGGTCTCAACACTCCTTGCTCAGGAAGCAATAGAGGAAGTACCCATTTCCCAACAGGGTACAGGGTTCCACTCCCCCTATTTTCTTATACCAAAGAAAACAGGAGGACACAGATTCATTCTAGACCTCAGAGAATTGAACAAATATCTGTTCCGAGAAAAGTTCAAAATGATTTCTCTGGGAACTCTTCTGCCATACCTTCAAAGTCAGGATTGCCTTTGCTCTCTAGATCTAAAGGATACATATACTAATATTCTGATCCATCCAGATCACAGGAAATTCTTATTAGAAACATAGAAATATGATGACAGAAAAAGACCACATGGCCTATCTAGTATGTCCTTCCATATCAACAACTAAAACAAGTCCCCTTTTTACCTTTAGAGATCCTCTGTGTTTGTCCCATGCTTTTTGAATTCAGTTACTGTCCTCATCTCTACCACCTCCACTGGGAGACTATTCCACGGATCCACCACTCTTTCCGTAAAGAAATATTTCCGCATATCACTGCTGAATCTATCCCCCTTCACCCTCATCCCATGTTCCCTCGTAGCAGAACATGCTTTCAATTGAAAGAGGCTCTCTCCCTGAACATTTATGCCACGGAGGTATTTAAACATCTCAATCATATCGCCTCTATCCCGCCTTTCCTCTAAGGTGTACATATTAAGATCCTTCAGTCTGTCCTCATATGCTTTATAATGAAGACCACTAATCATTTTAGTAGCCACCCTCTGCACCGACTCCATCCTGTTCACATGCTTTTGAAGGTGCGGTCTCCAGGATTGCACACTATACTCCAAATGAGGTCGCACCAAAGACTTATACAGAGGCACTATCACCTCCTTTTTTCTGCTAGCCATTCCTCTCTCTATGCACCCAAGCATCCTTCTAGCTTTTGCCGTCGTCTTTTCTACCTGTTTAGCTACTTTAAGATCATCAGACACAACCACGCCTAGATCCCGTTCTTCTTTAGTGGACAAAAGTACTTCACCCCTATACTATTTTGCTCCCTTGGATTGCTGCAGCCCAAATACATGACCTTACATTTTTTAACATCAAATCCCAGCTGCCAGATT
The DNA here is from genome assembly GCA_033557465.1 of Ichthyophis bannanicus. Taxonomy (NCBI): domain Eukaryota; kingdom Metazoa; phylum Chordata; class Amphibia; order Gymnophiona; family Ichthyophiidae; genus Ichthyophis; species Ichthyophis bannanicus. Next base: position 703,861,021 of record CM066032.1, read on the forward strand.
CTAGACCATTCTTCAAGCTTAGCTAGATCCCTCCTCATGTTATTATCTACACCTTCCTGGGTGTCTACTCTATTGCAGATTTTGGTATCATCTGTAAAGAGGCAAACCTTACCCGACAGCCCTTCCGCTGTATCACTAGCAAAGATGTTAAAAAGAATCGGACCAAGGATAGATCCCTGGGGCACACCACTGGTAACATCCTTCTCCTCAGAGTGAGCTCCATTTACTTGTACTCTGTCACCTCCCACCCAACCAATTTCTAACCCAAGCAGTAACTTTAGGGTCCATCCCTAGGGTGCTCAGTTTGTTTATAAGTCGCCTGTGAGGAACAGTGTCAAAGGCTTTACTGAAACCTAAATACACCACATCTAGGGCTCTCCCTCGGTCCAACTCCCTGGTCACCCAGTCAAAGAAATCAATCAGATTTGTCTGACAAGACCTGCCTCTGGTGAATCCATGCTGCCTCGGATCCTGTAATCCGCTGGACTCCAGAAACCTCACTATTTTCTCTTTCAGCAGCCTTTCCAATAATTTACTCACCACTGAAGTTAGACTAACCGGCCTGTAGTTTTCAACCACATCCTTACTTCCGCTTTTGTGTAAAGGCACCACATGAGCCTCTCTCCAGTCCTTTGGCACCACTCCCGACTCCAACGAGGCATTGAAAAGGTCAGTCAGTGGAGCTGCTAGAACGTCCCCAAGTTCCCTCAATATTCTAGGGTGTATCCCATTCGGTCCCATCGCTTTGTCTACTTTAAGTTGAGCAAGTGTCTCACGAACACAGTCTTCTGAAAATTGTTCAAGATGTCCCTCGCTTCTGTTCCTGTTTGTGGGTGTTTTCTGAGGTCCTGCTCCTGGTTCTTCATCTGTGAACACAGAACAGAAATATTTGTTAAGAAATTCCGCTTTATCCTTATCAGCTTCTACATATTCCTCCCCTGCACCCTTGAGTCTGATAATACCACTTTTACCCTTCCTCTTCTCATTAATATATCTGCAAAATGTCTTATCCCCCCATTTTATTGCATTGGCTATTTCCTCCTCCTTTTGAATCTTTGCCTTCCTGACTACTTTGCTAGCTTCTCTAAGTTTTTCCAAATACAGATGCCTGTTTTCCTCTGTCTGTGATCTCTTGTATTTCATGAAGGCCTCCCTCTTTTTCTTCAGTTTTTCAGCTACTTCTTTTGAAAACCATAGCAGTCTCTTTTTTCTTTTACCTTTAATTACCATTTTAACAAAAAGGTTGGTTGCCCTTAAAATATCCCCTTTCAGTTTTGCCCACTGTTTTTGTACATCCCCAGCTGTTCCCATCCCACTAACGACTCCCTGAGGTATTGGCCCATCTTGGCAAAGTTAGTCTTCCTAAAGTCTAAGATTCTCACCTTTGAATGGATTCTAAAGAGCCCTAGTCCTAATACTGAACCACAGCATCTGGTGATCACTGGATGCAAAATGATCTCCCACTACAACATCAGAAACACTTTCACCATTGGTAAGCACCAAGTCCAGTATGGCCCCTTCACATGTGGGGTCTGTTACCAATTGCCTGAATAGTTCTCCGTGTGGAGAATCCAGGATCTCCTTACTTCTAGATGATACTGCAGCAGAAATGTGCCAATCAACATCTGGCATATTGAAATCTCCAATCAGTAGCACTTCCCCTTTCTTAGCAATGCTGCGTATGTCTTCAATTAACTCTCTACCCACCTCTTCCTCTTGTGAGGGAGGTTTGTATATCACACCAATGCAAATAGATTTCTCTTTCCCTCTTTCTAGTTTAACCCACAATGCCTCCTCTCTCCCTTTTAAGCTCTGTAATTCCAAAGCTTTAATAGTAGTTTTTACATATAGTGCCACTCCTCCACCCCTTCTTCCTACCCTGTCCTTTCTGAATAAAGTATAGCCAGGTATAGTTACATCCCAATCATGGTTTTCTGTGGACCATGTTTCTGTAACTGCCACTAAATCCAAGTCAGCCACTCCCATCAAAGCTTCAATATCAGGGATCTTATTTCCCATGCTAGGGGCATTTATGCACACTGCTTTCCATATATTACCCCTGTTACCCATTTCCATAAAGGTATTTAATGTATCACCTACCTGGGGGCTTTCTTCACCCATCCCCAACGAATCTAGTTTAAAACCCTCTTCAGTAGATTAGCCAGTCTACTACCGAAGACACGTCCACCTTTCTTGGACAGATGGATGCCATCTCTGCTCTGCAACCCTTGGAACAGCATCCCATGGTCTAGGAAACCAAAACGCTCTCGATGACACCATCCACGCAGCCATGCATTCATCGCCAGGATGCGAGCCTCTCTGCCTTGGCCTTTACCCTCAACAGGGAGGATTGAAGAGAACATCACCTGTGCACCTAACTGCTTCACCCTCTGTCCCAGAGCCATGAAGTCACTTTTGATACGTTCCGAGGTATACCTGGCAGTATCATTTGTTCCAAAATGGATTAGCAACATTGGGTAATAGTCAGTGGGCTTGATGAGTCTCGGCAAACTCTCCATTACATCTTGGGTTTTGGCAGAAGACAGACAGCATACCTCTGTGGTCATCAAGTCTGGTTGGCAGATGGACGCCTCAGTACCCCTCAGAAGAGAGTCTCCAACCACCACTACCCTTCGTTTCCTTGTGGTCACTGATTCTGCAACTTTGGGGTACTTGAGCTCTGGTTCTTCCCTTTCCAGGGATGCTTTCACCTCCTCCACTTCCAGGGCTGCATAATGGTCCTTCAATTTAAGGGCTGGAGAAGTTGGATTGGTGATTTTGCAGGCGCTGGTGACTTGTGTCCAACCATCGACATTCTGTTGGCACGCATCTTCTCCTCTGCTGGAGAGCTTGGTTGCTGCAAGAAGCATCTCATCAATGTACTTCTCACTGTCTTGAATGCTCCTCAGCCTCGCCACCTCCTCTCTGAGTTCCTCCACTTGTTTCCTCAGAGGTTCAGCATGCAAGCACCCTGCACATGGAACCGGTCCTTCAGCTGGCATTAGGACATCGGTCTGGACCGAGGCAGAAGCTGTAACGGGGGCAACAGCTTTAGCAATATGATTTTTCCCAGCCATTGTTCTGTTTGTGGAGCTTAGGTATCCGTTAAAGCAAAAGAGAGAGATCTACCAAGTACCAGCCGGTTTCCCAGCTGTCCTTTTAGAGATAAAGCAGTTAAATCTCTTTAATTATATTCAAAATGTGCTGGTCCAAGTTTCTGTGCTTTGTTAAAAGGGGAGGTGCCCTATAAAGCAAGACTGCTCACTAGGGGTGGGTGGGAGTCGGGGTGGGTAGGGAGGGAACTAACACCTGATTAGGTGTTAACAGTTCTCAAAGCTGAGGAGGTTCCTAGAGTTCAACAACCTACTCTGCTCAAGGAAATGTCCACTAAAGCACCAAAAAGAAAGTAGCCTTGCTTTAAAAATATACAAAAACCCTTTTAAGAGCTCCCAGTCAGAGAGCTAGCAATTTAATAAAAATAAACCCTCAAATCCTTACTGTTGGTTGTCCTGTAGAGCTCCTGTTAGGAAAGCCTCAACAGGGCAGGGCACTGGAGCCTTTTATGCAGGCCTCAGCTGCTCTCAGGTAATCAGGCCCACTAACTCCTGATTAGGTGTTACGATTCCTTTTCAAGGGAAAACATTTCCAATACAGGGTTCTTCCCTTTGGTCTGGCTTCGGCACCAAGAGTATTCACGAAATGCATGGCAGTAGTACCTGCATTTCTGCGAACCTAGGAATATTCGTCTTCCCTTACTTAGACGACTGGCTCATTCGATCCCCCATGGTTCCAAAGGCCAGCTCTGCACTGTCTCGCACAATGCGAATCCTTCAATACTTGGGATTGGTCATAAACCTCCCAAAATCCCAACTTGCTCTGTCTCAGTCCCTGGAATTCATAGGAGCTCGTTTAGATACCAGACAGTCAAGGACTTTTCTCCCACAACCCTGCTGTCTTCGCAGAGTGCAGCTAGCTTCTCAAGCAGCAGTGAAGTCCTCCCTAACTGCTCGAGAACTACTACAACTATTGGGACATATGGCATCCACGGTTCATGTGGTTTCATTTGCGAGCAGCCCAGTGGACCCTATCCACACAGTGGACACAGGCCACAGGACATCTGTCAGACAAGATATCAAACTCACAACGACTGATTTTGTCCCTCCAATGGTGGCAATCACTGGAAAATCTTCTAGTTGGGTCTCCTTTCCAGCAACCCCTATTCCAGGCCACTCTAACAACAGATGCATCACAGGTGGGATGGGGAGCACACCTGCAACATCTCTCTACCCAGGGTACCTGGACTCCACAGGAGGCTTGTCTTCACATAAACCTCCTGGAACTCAGAGCAATCTAGCTCTGCGAGTATTCCATGTCCAGCTCAGCTACAAGACAGTCCTAGTCCACACGGACAATCAAGTAGCCATGTTCTACGTGAACAAGCAGGGCGGAACAGGCTCTCTGTCGTTATGAAACGAAGCTTTACGACTATGGGCCCTCTCCAGAGAGCATCAAATTCACCTTCTCGTGGTATATCTTCCAGGCATTCAAAACCTTTGGGCAGACAAACTCAGCCGAGTACTGCTGCCTCACGAATGGTCTCTCCACCTAGACCAGGTGGCCAATATATTTCAGATCTGGGGAACCCCAGATAAAGACCTATTTGCAAGTCCACTGAATGCCAAACTTCCCCGGTTCTGTTCCAGAATTCCGGCTCAAAATTGCCAGGCAAGGGACGCCTTCCTTCTTCACTGATGTCACGACTTCCTTTATAAAGTAACTACAAAAGTTTTCAGCTCTATTTCTTAACCTGGAGATTGTGACATATAATCCAGATGTACTCACTACTATGTATCAACTTTTATGTGTACAATCCTGTAACTGTGTGATAACTTTTTATGCAACAAGGTCTCAGACTTAAATAAAGCATTTGTCTAAACTTCAATTGTTTAGATCAGGTGCTTTTCATTGCATCAATGACCTTATAATGTTGCATTAATGTTGGCTCATTTTTCCATTTTTGTTTTCCTTTTTCTCTTTTTAACTACTTAAAGGCAATGCTTATCTGTAATCCAATCATTGATCCCCGATTGGATTACAGATAAGCACTGTCTTTAAGTAGTTAAAAAGAGAAAAAGGAAAACAAAAATGGAAAACACATAAAAGTTGATACACAGTAGTGAGTACATCTGGATTATATGTCACAATCTCCAGGTTAAGAAAGAGATGAAAACTTTTGTAGTTACTTTGTAGTATATCAAGCTCTGAAAAGTGACTATATATTAGTTTGTTGGATACGACTTCCTCTATGCTTTCCCACCCATTCCCCTCATCCCCAAAACACTCTTCAAGCTTCAGAGAGACAGGGGTCGTATGATCCTCATAGCGCCACGGTGGCCACGCCAAATGTGGTATCCCCTGCTTCTACATCTTTCGAGCTGCACCTCTGAAGTTAGTGGGTGCTCCAGATCTTCTCTCCCAAGAGAACGGTATGCTGTGGCACCTGAATCCCCAGTCCCTGCATCTCAGGGCCTGGTTGCTGAAAGCTTAGACCTTCAGGATCTCAACCTTTCCCAACAGGTAAAAGATATCCTTCAGGCTTCTAGAAAACCTTCCACAAGATGCTCTTACGCCTTCAAGTGGAAACATTTTACTATATGGTGTTCACAGAAGGGGTTTAAACCCCCTTATGATACCTTTGGAATCAATACTAGAGTATCTACTTCATTTATCAAATTCTGGTCTAAAGACAAATTCAGTAAGAGTCCATCTTAGTGCAATTGCAGCTTCCTATAAATCTCTAAATGGACAACCAGTTTCCTCTCATCCACTCATATCAAGATTTATGAGAGGTCTTCTATTAACAAAGCCTCCCATCAGGCCACCACCGGTGGCATGGGATTTAAACCTAGTTCCTCTTCGTCTCTCCGGGCCAGTCCGGGCACATGAGGGTTGTCAACCTTCTCCAGCAGCTGAGGACTGAATGCAGAAACCTTTTCTCTGAACTAGCATCTGGCTCCCCCTAGTGGCTCACCTCAGTCTTTCAGTCCTCAGCAGCTGGAAGGGACGTTAAGCTATCTGGCTCCCGGAGAACGGAGTGAAATATACACTAATTCCTGTCATTTCTTTCTTTTATTTGGTTTCTTTGCTTCTACTTTTAAAAGATTTGAAAAGCCCTAGCAGGGGTTTTTCTGGCGAGGTGCTCTACTTGCTTTTCTCTGGGAGAGCACAGCTGTGTGGGCGCTTCGTTGTGAGGCAGATCCTGTCTCAACCTGTGGTGCTGATTGCGGAGTAACGGTAATCGGCGGTGCGGGGAGCCCCCGGAAACCACCCGATCCCCTCCGGCACAAAGCAGACCTCTCCCGCTAGCAGCGGGAGCACGGGTCTTGAGCAGCACATTCAGCGCCATGCTGGGAGTCCAGCAAGCAGGTTAGTCAGCCAGTTTTCACGGTTTCAGTGTTGGTCGGTTTTAAGCGCGGGATAGGCTTGTCGGCACCGCGTGGTCTTAGTTGGGCGATAGTTCTTTTTTTCGGTAGTTTATTTGGCCGGTTGTCGATCGATCTGCCCGCCGGCATGGATAGCAGGCCCGAGGCGAGTGGTTCTGTCAGGGACCTTCAGGGTGCTTCTGAAATGGCGGGAAAGGCAGCCCTTTCTGCTAAGGCAGTGGTTTTGGAGGCAAAGCCGACAAAGAAGTGCAAGTCTAAAAAGCCAGCAAATGTGGAGGAAGCTCCTTCACTTTCCTTGGCTGCAGCTCAGAGCAATTTGCATTCTGTTTTTTCTGCAGATTTTATTTTGGAGCTGCATCGGGCTTACTGTTTGAAGCAGCAGCAGTCTCAGGAGGCAGAGCCTGTCTCTCTAGCTGCTCCAGGCCAGGATAAAGAGCTTTCTTCCTGGGACCCGGTGGAGGGCCCTTCCCAGGCGGTCCACGGAGCTCCAGGGGATTCCAATAGCTTCGGGTTTTCCTGCCCAGTGCCCCCAGCCATTGAGGAAGGTGAGATTTTGGCTGGGTCCGATCTGGATCACTGGCTGGCTAATTTAGAGGATGGTGAGTTGGGAGATTCGGAGGATCCAAGCCTTTTTAGGGTGTTTCGGAAAGAAGAATTGGCTGCGCTTATTACCCAGACTTTAACAGCTTTGAATATTACTCTGCCAACGGTGCAGGACCAGCCGTTGGAGGATCCTCTGCTCCAGGGTTTTAAGACGGATCAAAAGTGTTTTCCTGTACACAGGGTAATGAAGCAAATGGTGAAGTCTGAATGGGAATGTCCGGAGGCCACTCTGCGAGGGGCCAGGGCTATCGGTCGGTTGTATCCTTTGCCACAAGAGGAGCAGGACTTGCTGAAAATGCCTAAGGTCGATGCCCTTGTCTCAGCGGTAACTAAGAAGACCACTATTCCTGTGGAGGGTGGAGCGGCCCTCAAAGATTTACAGGATAGGCGGCTGGAAACTCTGCTCAAGCAGACTTTTGAAACTTGCGCCTTGGCGCTCAGAGCTTCTATCTGTGGGGCTTATGTTTCCAGAGCATCCATTCGGTGGATCCAAGGTGCATCCCGTGCCACCGCAGAGGCCGAAGAGGGTGAAAAACTGGAGTCAGCCGCGGCCTATTTAGCCGACACTTTCTATGATCTAGTGAGGATTTTGGCGAAGTCCATGGCTTCGGTCATCGCTGCCCGCCGGTTTTTATGGCTCCGAAATTGGGCAGCGGATGCCTCGTCCAAAGCGCGGCTTAGTAAGCTGCCGTACAAGGGCACGCTCCTTTTCGGAGCTGCTTTAGAGAAGATTGTGAAAGATCTTGGTGATTCCAAGGGCGGTCGTCTTCCAGAAGATCGACCAAGGGGCCAGAGACCTAGCGGGGGCCTCAGAGCCTCATCGCGAGATTCTCGTAAGTTTCGAGGTTTGCGCTTTGCCCCTTATCCGCGAGGGCAGTTTGCGGCTCGGGGTCAGTCCTTTCGGGGAGCTAGGGGCCTCAGCAGGGGTTATTTCGCAACCCAGACGAACCCTAGCAAAAAGCCACAATGAAGGGACGTTGGTCCAGACGGAAATTCCGGTAGGCGGTCGGCTGCAGCAATTTCTTTCCATCTGGGCCACCATAACCACAGACCGCTGGGTCCTGGAAATAGTCCGGGACGGCTATGCTCTCGAGTTTGCCCAGCCGTTGGCGGAGGCTTTCGTGGTGTCTCCATGTGGTTCGCAGGAAAAAGCACTGGCGGTGGCGGAGATGCTTCAGCGTTTGGTGCGCCTGCGGGCAGTGGTTCCAGTTCCGTCCGCCCAGTGCGGATTAGGTCGGTACTCGATTTATTTCGTGGTTCCCAAGAAGGAAGGTTCCTTCCGTCCTATTCTGGATCTCAAACATGTGAACCGCTGCCTGCGCATTCCGCACTTCCGCATGGAGACTCTACATTCCGTGATTGGGTCAATGCAGCCGTCAGAAGTTCTTACGTCCATAGATCTCACAGAGGCCTATCTACATATTCCGGTGCGGGCAGAGCATCAAAGATATTTACGTTTTGCGGTGCCCATGGGTCACTTCCAGTTCCAGGCGTTGCCATTTGGACTGGCTACGGCGCCTCGGACGTTCACAAAAGTGATGGTAGTGGTGGCTGTGGCGTTAAGGCAGGAAGGTCTGCTGGTGCACCCCTATCTAGACGACTGGCTGATTCGAGCATCATCGGTGGCGGAGTCTATAGTGGCAACGGCGAAGGTGGTCTCGCTGCTGGAAAGCCTTGGCTGGGTGATAAACCGAGCCAAAAGTCAGCTGGAGCCGGTGCAGCGGCTGTTGTATCTCGGGGCGCTGTTCGACACGGGCGTCGGAGCAGTGTTTTTGCCGGAAGCCCGAATTCAAAAGATTTGGAGGCAGATCAAGGCGTTTTTGCGGCTGAAGGCCCCGTCATCGTGGCGTTATTTACAGCTGCTCGACTCCATGGCGGCGACCTTGGACCTTGTTCCATGGGCTCGAGCGCACATGCGGCCTTTACAGCAGGCCTTACTGACAAGGTGGTCTCCTCAGCGGCATCCTTTGGAGCGAAAATTGCCTCAGACGCAGGAAGTGCGCGACAGTCTTCAGTGGTGGTTGAATCCGGTTCATCTTCGTGCGTGCATGCCCTTGCTACAGCTGGACTGGCTGCTCCTCACGACGGATGCCAGCCTTGCAGGTTTGGGGGCTCATTGTCAATCCCAGTTTGGGCAGGGCGAGTGGTCTCCACTGGAGGCCACGTGTTCCATCAATCTCTTGGAGCTCAAGACGGTGCGTTTGGCTCTGCTCGCGTTTGCTTCTCTGGTCAAGGGGAAGGCAGTGCGCGTTTTCTCCGACAACGCGGTAACAGTGTCTTACATCAATCGCCAAGGAGGGACGGGCAGTGCGTCCCTCTTGGAGGAGAGCCTGAGGTTGATGGACTGGGTGGAGACACACTTGGTAGCCCTTTCGGCGGCGCATGTAGCAGGCCGCGACAATGTGCAAGCTGACTACCTCAGTCGACATGTAGTAGATCCAGGGGAATGGGAGTTGAACGCAGAGGTGTTTCATGACCTGTCCTTGCGTTGGGGACAACCTGTGATGGACCTTATGGCCACGTTAGACAATGCTAAGGCGGTGCGGTTCTTCAGCAGGCGCAGAGATTACATGTCAGAAGGCCTGGATGGTCTAGCGGCCAGCGGGAGTGCTGCTGTATGTGTTCCCGCCATGGCCGCTGATAGGCAGAGTCATTCAGAAGGTGAAGAGTCACGACGGTCCACGGATCCTCGTAGCCCCAGATTGGCCCAGGAGATCATGGTACGCGGATCTGGTAAGGCTCCTTATAGACAAGCCTTGGCGGTTGCTAGCCCGATCAGACCTGTTGAAGCAAGGGCCACTCTTCATGCCGGACGTAGATCGCTTCTCACTTACGGCTTGGCTCTTGAAAGGGACAGGTTGAGGAATAGAGGATATACAGCTGCGGTGGTCTCCACTCTGTTACGGGCTAGGAGACATTCTACTTCAGTGGCGTATGTTCGCGTTTGGCGTATCTTTGAGCGCTGGTGCGCACAGAGGAGTTTACTCCCTGCCAAGGCTCTAATTCCGGAAATTTTGTCTTTCCTCCAGGAGGGTCTCGATAAAGGTTTAGCACTCGCCACTCTCAAGGTGCAGTTGGCGGCACTGGCGTGTTTTCGGGGTAAGGTGAAAGGGGTTCTCCTTTCTTCTCATCCAGATGTGGTGCGCTTCTTAAGAGCGGTACGGAACATCCCTAAAGCTTTTGTCCTGGAAGGTCATCTTCCTAATTGCAATCACCTCTGCACGTCGCATTAGTGAATTGCAAGCTTTAGTGGCTGATCCTCCTTATACTAGGTTTCATCATGATAAGGTTGTTCTCAGAACTCATCCACATTTTATGCCAAAGGTGGTTTCGCCTTTTCATTTAAATCAATCAATTTATCTTCCTGTATTCTTTCCGAGGCCTCATGCCTCTAATGCAGAAAGGAACCTTCGTACTTTGGATTGTAAAAGAGCCTTGGCTTTTTACCTACAAAGAACACAGCAACATAGGTCTTCTCAACTTTTTATTGCTTTTGATTCTAGTCATTTGGGCCTTCCAGTCTCTAAAAGAGCTCTATCCAAATGGATTGCACAATGCATATCCAAAATTGAAAACTTATCTATTCACCAAACACGATAACAACATAGATAATCCCTCACCCACATTAGATAAAGGCTAAACTGGTATCTGACTGCTCCAAATAAAAACCCTTCAACTCACACAGATAGCACACTTAGTTAAACTCCTTTAATGACCCCACATCTTATGTCCTTTCACTTCCTATATATATATACATATATATATATTTGTATATAGTTTATTCTGTTCTGTATTGTCTCACATTGTTTAGACAATATATTCTGTCTAGTTAATTACTTCGTTCCTCAATACATATACTGTTTTGTTAATCATTATACTTATAACATGACGTTCCTTGTAAAATATATTCTGTTAATCATTATACTAATAATGTGACGTTCCTTGTAAAACAAACTTGCTTTGTTAATTGTTGTTCACTGTGAACCGCAACTGAACTTTGGAAGATGCGGTATATAAATGTGTATAAAATAAATAAATAAAATAAATAAATATTCTTTGCTTATGAGAGTAAGAGTCTTCCTCTTCAAGGCCATGTCACAGCTCATAATGTGAGAGCCATGGCAGCCTCTATGGCTAACCTTCACTCTGTGTCTATTGATGACATTTGTCGAGCAGCCACCTGGGCTTCGGTACACACTTTTACAGCCCACTACTGCCTAGATAAAGCCTCCTGTTGGGATGCCTTCTTTGGCCAAGCTGTTCTTCAAAATCTCTTTCAGACCTAATTCAACTCCTGCCCACCAACCCTGGTGGGATGCCAAAGATCCATGGGAGGAAGCATGGCTCACCTTCCTATAGGTTGCAGCTTCCTGGGGTTATCTCCCTGGCATCTTCAGCTAGGGATTCCCCATATGTAAAGACTACATGCCTGCTTGTTCCTGGAGATAGCGTAGTTACTCACCTGTAACAGGTGATCTCCGGGAACAGCAGGAATTTAGTCTTCACAACCCACCCACCTCCCCTAGGAGAGTCTCTCTATCTCTCTGTCTCTTTCCTCTATCCCTCTATCCTTTCACTCAGCTACAAACTTAACTGAAGAGGGACAGTTGGAAAGGCGGGAAGGCAGTGCGCATGTGCTGAGGGATGCTCCCAAAAGCGTTCCTATTGGACGCTGGGGAGCGTTCCCGCGCGGGCTCCGTCGGTACCGATGATACCTATATGTGAAGACTAAATTCCTGCTGTTCCCGGAGATCACCTGTTACAGGTGAGTAACTATGCTCTCTCCTCCCTTCCCAGTCTTGTTCAGTTCTTCCCTCCTGCAGATTCCTCCTCTCAGCCCTACCCTTTAGGTTTCTTCTTTCCACTAGAGTTGTGGTTCCAAACTCGGTCCTCTGACACATCCAGCCAGTTGGGTTTTCAAGATATCCATAACGAATTTGCATGGGATAGATTTGCCTACAAGGGAGGCAATGCATGCAAGTCTGTCTCATTGTCTATATCCTGAAAACCAACTGGCTGGGTGCATCCTGAGAAGTAAGTTGAGAGATGCTGCCCTAGGGTCTTCTCCACAGCAGTTTCAGTTGAAGAATGAACCATAATTTATGTGCAGCATTGGTATTTTAATGAATTTGCTGAACTGGACTTATTTTGTACTTGAATTCTAATAGTGCTGTGAGACCTTGACAAATTTTCTTTGGATTTAGGGGTCAGCAGCTAAAATACCACCCCCCCCCCCAACTCCCCTGTCTCCACTGAATTTGAGGATAGAGCTGGGGGGATGAAGAAAAAGAGAGACCTCTTCTCTTCTGCCTGAAGCCTGATTTCCTAAGACTGTTTTCCCATTTCTTGTCCAAGGGAAAGAGAAGCATTAGTAAAATAGACCCTAAATGTACCCCTGCAAGCCACTGGCAAAAATACACTGCCAGCACCCCCCCCCCCCCCCCCCCCCCCCCCCCCCACTCTTTCCACCCATTCGTGTTCTCCTTATCCCCCATCCTGTCATCACTCAGTCTCACTCTTTCTCCATCTCCCCCAGTCTTGCTCTCTCTCCTTCACCCTATCACCCAGTTTCTTTTTTTTTAGCCCATTCCTCTCCCCTAATCTCCCTGTCCTATCCCACTATCTCCCTCTTCCCTTAAATCAGTCATTCTCTACTCCCACCCCCACCCCACTACAGCAAGCACTCACCACCCAGCAAACCAGTCAGCCACCCATTAGCTATCCCTCGCTATCCAGGAAACCAGTCAGCCACCGCTTCCAATCTCCGACCCCTGCAAGCCAGTTAGACTCGCTCCTCCTCTTCACACTGCATGGCGCTGTGTGAATCTAGCTGCCTGATGCAGCAACTCTCCCATTGGTCTCTGGTTCTTAATCTCCCAAGACCAGTGTGTGAGGGGTCTGCACTGCACAACTCAGACTTCCAAGGAACCGCACAGCGCATGGCAGCAATTGTAGTGTCATCAAGTCCATTGGCTTATCTCTGAGCCAGGAGAAACTACCTCGCAGATCCCAAAGAACATACCCATTCCTCCCAGCCCCCTCCCAGGAATGAGCGGTAGAATGCTGAGGTCTACTTGGTTACAAATTATGGACTTTTCCTCTAGAAATGCAGTCAAATCACTTAAACCCAACTATGCTAGATACTTAGACTATATCCTTAGGCAAAAAATTACACATCTTAGTGGCTCATTGAGCAAAAAAAAAATACTGTGTAATAGAGTTCCATAATCCTAGTATAGTTTGAAGGTGTAATTAACTGATCCGTGCTGAGTTGGTTAGCAGAAATGTACATAGCACTCAAGGTATAGTTGCATCACAGATCTATACAGACACATTACTTATAATTTCTTCTATACTACTATCTATAAATCAGAGCAGTTTACATAGAACAAGAACATATAATTTAAATAGAACTTAGAACAGTAACATGAACTGCATTAGCAGATGTTTTTACATATAAAGGTTGATCTCCAGGAACAAGCAAGAATGTAGTCTTCACATATAGGGTATCGTCGGTACCGATGCAGCCTGCGCGGGAACGCTCCCCAGCGTCCAATTAGAAAGCTTTTGGGAGCATCCCACAGTGCCTGCGTGCTGCCTTCCCGCCTTTCCCAACTGCCTCTCTCCAGTTCTTTGTTTTCCATGGAGCCAGCAGGTCGTCGTCCCTGTCACCGCAGAAAATTCTTCCTTATTACTTTTTTTTTTTTTGTGGTCGCGTCTGCCTTCCTCGACGCTTTACCGGTACCGCCGGTTTTTCTTTCTTTATTTCTGTTCTTTAAAAAAAAAAAAAATACTTAGTATTTTTCCCAGGTGCACGTGCCATTTTGTGCCTCAGGCCCAAAAAATTTCCTACAATGGAGAAACCTGCTTCAGGTTTCAAAAAGTGCACCAAGTGTGGCGGTACCATCTCCGTCACCAACACCCATGAGTGGTGTCTGAAATGTTTAGGTCCTGACCACTCCATCACGGATTGTTTGTCCTGTGCCATGATGTCTAAGAGAGGTCAGCAGAACCGAGCTGCTAAGCTCAGTACCCTGTTTCCCTCTGATGCAGCTTCGGTGGCATCGACGTCTTCCAGGGCTTCCTCTTCCTCCCATGGATCTCAGGTAACTAAACATAAGTCCAGCTGGTCCTTAAAGGGTAGTTCTCCGTCTAAGCACCGAGATGCCTCTGGCATTGCCCTTGAGGATTTTGCACCGGCAAAATTGCCCCGACGGGAGGCTTCGGCTTCCAAAGCATTATCGGGGCTCCAGGATGTTCTTGAGGCCTCGACCTCGGCAGAACTACTGGTGCCATGCTCTGGGGTACCAGCTGTCTTCTCCGGTACCGACATCCAGGCAGTCTGGCGGCTCTCCTTGCGGCATCGACACCCTTGGAACCACATCAGACAGTTCAGCTGGTTCCGGCACCGATATCGGTACCAGTACCGATAGCATCGACATCGGTGTCTGCATTGCCGGCACCCAGTCACCCGATGCCCTCCGGTACCGATACACCGGTACCGATTCCCCCCCGGTACTGACTTAGGTCGGTACGGGTATCGGGCTCTACAAGAGCATCTGGACAGAAGGTACTTCGAGTCCTCAGAGGAATCTGAGGATTCCGACAGTTCTGTTGATGCGGGGGCACTTCTTCCAGAGGAGCCCTCCTCTCCGAAACGCAGGATGTCTCCTCCAGAGGATATCTCCTTCCAGGATTTTATCAGGGAGGTGGTTCGGGGTCTCTCCATTACTGTGGCTCCTGAAACAGAGCCCAGAGCAAAGGAGCTGGAAATTTTACAATATCCCAAAGCTCCTAAGGAGGCAGCTACTTTGCCCATCCATGAGATCTTGCATGATCTCATGCTCAGAATGTGGGAGACCCCTCTTACCACCTATCCTCATTCTCACAGACTTGACACTATGTATCGAGTCCCTCTTTGTCCTGGTTTCCAAAAGACTCAGCTCCCTCACCACTCTATTGTAGTGGAGTCAGCTATGAGAAGGATCAGGAGTGCAAAGAGACATGCCTCTAATCCCCCAGGACGTGAATGCAGAACTTTGGATGCTTTTGGACGTCGTACCTTCCAAGCTTCCATGCTTTTTGCCAGGATCAGTTCCTATATTTTATATATGGGAATGTTCCCGAAGGAAATCACAGGAGACTTAAAGGTTTTGGGTCCTCTTCTTCCTGAGGATAAGAGACAGGATTTTCTCACATTGGTCAAACATGCCCAGGATGTTTCCAAATTTGTCAACCGTGCAGCTTTTGATTGTTTTGAGTGCATAAGCAGAACCTCTGCCATTGCCATAGGTGCATGTAGAATTGCCTGGCTCCAGGCATCTGATTTGTAGCTCTGGGTACAAGACAAATTGGGCAATATTCCTTGTACTGGTGAGAATCTGTTTGGCAAAGATTGGCAGGAATAGGCCAATGAGTTGGATGCTGACAACTCCACCTTGGACAGATTATCCAAGGGCACAGCTGATCCTGCAAGAAAGAAATCTTTCAAGAAACCATTCTTTTCCAAAAAGAAAAGGTTTTATCCTGCTTATTCCCAGCAGGGATGCTCTGCAGGTCAACCTGTCCAGAAGGGTCAGCAACCATCCAAGCAAAGAAAAGCAAAGACTGCTAAGCCTCAGGCGTCTCAGCCTCCACAAGGCCTTTGACTTGCATCTAGAGAACGTAGCCTTCCTGGCTCTAAATGGACCAGAGCCTTCCACCATTCCAGGAAGGTTGTGTCACTTTGCCCCAAGATGGGGGCAAATAACAGCAGAGCATTGGACACTCTCCATCATAAGAGGGGTACAAGCTTCACTAGTTCAGCATACCCCCTCCCACAATAGTAAAACAGTTCAATTCTCAGACCTCTCTCATCAACCTGTTACATCAACAGGTCACCATACTTCTTGCCCAGGGGGCAATAGAAGAAGTACCCATTCATCAACAGGGTACAGGGTTTTACTCCCCCTATTTCCTTATCCCAAAGAAAACAGGGGGATACAGACCTATTTTGCACCTCAGAGAATTGAACAAATTCCTGTTCAAAGAGAAATTCAAGATGATTTCTCTAGGAACTCTGCTGCCATACCTTCAGAATCAGAATTGGCTTTGTTCTCTAGATCTCAAGGATGCGTACACCCATGTTCTTATCCATCCAACTCACAGAAAGTTCTTTCGGTTCCTTTTTCAAGGAAAGCACTATCAATACAGGGTGCTTCCCTTTGGCCTGGCCTCAGCTCCAAGCGTGTTCACGAAATGCATGGTTGTGGTAGCAGCATTTCTCCGCACTCTAGGCATATTCGTCTTACCCTACTTAGACTGGCTCATTCGAGCCCCATCAGAGCCAGAGGCCAGAGCTTCTCTATCTTGCACAATGCGTATCCTTCAGTATTTGGGTCTAGTCATAAACATCCCAAAATCCAGTCTAACGCCCACTCAGTCTCTAGAATTCATAGGAGCTTTGCTGGATACCAAAAAGGCAAGGGCCTATCTCCCCCAGGCCCGTTGCCTTTGCATGGTGCAGTTAGCTTCTCAAGCAGTGCTAAAACCTTTTCTCACTGCCCGAGAAATGCTACAACTACTAGGCCACATGGCATCCACAGTGCATGTGGTTCCTTATGCTCGCCTCCATATGAGAGCAGCCCAGTGGACTTTATCCACCCAATGGACCCAGGCATCAGAGTGCCTGTCAGACAAAATAGCAAACACAAATCGCCTTATTTTGTCCCTCCAATGGTGGCAGTCCACTCAAAACCTGTTGCTGGGGTCCCCATTTCAACAACCTTTACCCCAGGCAACTCTTACAACAGATGCTTCACCAATGGGTTGGGGAGCTCATCTACAAGACCTCTCCACCCAAGGCACCTGGACTCCACAGGAGACTCATCTACATATCAATCTCTTAGAGCTCAGGGCAATCTTCCTTGCTCTTCGAGTGTTCCACACCCTGCTCAGCTACAAGACAGTCCTCATTCATACGGACAATCAAGTAGCCATGTTCTACGTGAACAAGCAGGGGGGAACAGGCTCTCTGTCGCTTTGCAACTATGGGCCCTCGCCAAAGAGCATCAGATTCATCTCCTGGCAGTGTATCTTCCAGGCATACAAAACTCTTGGGCAGACAGACTCAGTCGTGTTCTGCTTCCACACGAATGGTCTCTACATGCAGACCAGGTGGCCAAGATTTTGCTTGTGAGAGGGAACTAGTGAAGATGCTTTAGGGATAGGGGTGATGTATTCAGATCTTGGCATTCCATAGATGATTCGGGCGGCCGTGTGTTGTGCCATTTGGAGTTTGTATAAAGCATGCTAGGGTAGACCCTGGAGGATGCTGTTACAAAAATCAAAATGTGGGAGGATCATTACTTGTAAAGCTGTATGAAAGTCTTGTGGTGTGAGGAGTGGGTGTAGGTGTTGAAGGGTTCTTATCTTGTTGTATATGGATTTGGTTGTGTTGCTGATGTGAGTAGTTAAGGTTAATTGCTAGTCCAAGGTGATCCCAAGATAGCATATTTCCTGTTTCCTTTCCAGGGTTGCTTCTTTATCTTTCAGTGTAGGTGGAAGGGTGTCGTTTTTATCTCTGGTTATGAATAAAGTCTGTTTTCTTGTAATTTATGAATAGTATTAAGACAACTCCACTGGTTACCAATAGAAAGCAGAATTAAATTCAAAATTTCACACACATCATTCAAGACATTACAAGATGACTCGGTCATTTGATATCTGCTTCAAAATATTCCAAAAAGCAGAGAACAAAGAAATCGCGCAAACACTTTACTTGTACCACTGGAATATACAAAATATAATGCAGCCACTTCAAAACGAGCATTCTCATTTTACGCACCAGGACTATGGAATGCCCTACCAGAGAACTTCTAAAAACTCAAAATCATTTTTCAAACTCCTCAAAATTTTACTATTTAAAGAGCACTATGGGGACTCTGTGACATGACCAATGTACCGACTGAAAAGGATCCTAGTTATACAGACCCCATATTTATAATGCAGTTTGATAGATGTATGATGTTGAAAGTAATCTATTGTATTGATTCAAGTTCTAACACTGCGTTATCTGTAATAGTTTTGATTCTTGGTTTAATGTAAACTGCCTTGCTGCTGGAAAGGCAGTATATAAGAGCATGTAAATAAATAAATTGGTTATTTATTGATAACCAATTTGCAACTTCATTAAAGCATGTTACTAATTGAGTATGGATTGGATTAAATGTGTTGTATGGTAGATACATAATAATATCTGCATAAATGTGGTAATGAACTCTGTTGTTGAAAAATGTAGCAGATAAGTTGAAGGCATATGTTAAATAGCAATGCGGATAAGATTGAGCCATAAGGGACTCCTTGCTGCTGTTGGTTTGGTTTGGATTTACTTGTCTATTTTAATTTGTTGTGTTAGGTATGATCTGAACCAGCTAAGTATTGTGTCTTGAATTCCAATTTCTTGTAGCCTTGAAAGTAAAGTGTTATGTCAGATGGAGTCAAATTCCACCGCAATGTCCAAGAATATCAGACTAAAATCTTGCTTTGTCTTGTCTATGCCTCTTATGAGGTTGTCCATGTAAGCAGTGTTTCAACACCGTGAGCTGGTCTGAACCCGGGCTGTTTTGGGACAAGAGGGGCGTATTTATCGATGTCTTCTGGAGCTGGTGTTACACTACCTTTTTCTATTACTTTTTCTATGAAAGGTAGACTACAGATTGGTCTATATGAATTTGGGTTGGCTCTGTCTACTCTGGAGCTCTTCAATATTGGGTGAATAAAAGTTCTCTTGAGTTGCATGGGCACATATCCTTGAGTTAATGAAAGTTGTACTATTCTGAGAAGAAAAGGTGATAATTCAACCTTGGCTATTTTGACCCAACTTACTGGGCATGGGTCGAGAGGAGATGTAATAGTATTCAGACTGTTGATAACATCTTCCAGGTATTCTGTGGATATGTGAGAGAATGATTGCCACAGTGTAGTTGTAGTATTAATGTTACTATCTGGAGGTAATATTGTGGGACTATAGTTTAGTCTGTTGTGATAAAAGTTGGCTAGTGTACCTCCAGGAACAAGCAGGAATGTAGTCTTCACATATGGGTATCGTCGGTACCGACGGGGCCCACGCGGGAACGCTCCCCAGCATCCAATAGGAAAGCTTTTGGGAGCATCCCACAGCGCATGCATGCTGCCTTCCCGCCTCTGTACCTCTCTCACTTCAGTTCTTCGTTTTCCGCGGAGCCGACAGAAAATTTACCTTTATTTCTTATTTTTTGTGGTCGCATCTGCCTTCATTCGACGCCTACCGGTACCGCCGGTTCTCCTCTTCTTTCCTTAAAAAAAAACAAAAAAAAAACAACCCCTTGTATTTCTTCAGGGATCTTTCCCTGCTTCTGGTGCTAGGCGCCATTTTGGGCACTAGGCCCATTTTTCTTCAAGCATGGAAAAACCAGCTAGTGGTTTCAAAAAATGCTCAAAATGTGGCGGTACCATTTCCGTGACAGACACCCATGATTGGTGTCTAAAATGTTTGGATCCTGAACATTGTCCAACGGAGTGTCTCTCCTGCACGAGGATGACCAAAAGGGGCCTGCAGAATAGAGCTGCAAAACTCGGTACCCTTTTTCCCGCCAACACGATGTCAGTTGCATCGATATCTTCCAGGGCTTCATCTTCCTCCCATGGGTCTCAGGTAACCAAATTGAAGTACTAGCCGGTCCTCGAAGGGTAAATCTCCTTCAAAGTATCGAGATGCCACTGGCGTTTCCCTCGAGAATACTTCACCGGTGAAACAGCCCCGGCGGGAGTCTTCGGGTTCCAAAGCACTAACGGGGCTTCAGGATGTTCCAGAGGCCTCCACCTCTGCGGAACTACTGGTGCCATGTTCTGGGGTCGTAGCCGCTTCCACCGGTACCGGTACCGGCACCCAAGCATCGGCAGGAGTGATGGATCACAGAATCATCGCTATCGAACACAGTCTAGCGGCCCTCCTAGCGGCTTCGGTACCGCTAAAACCGCAACAGACGGTTCAACATGTATTGGTACAGACATCAGTACCAGTACCGACAGTACCTGCTTCGACAGGACTGCTTCCTCCCATGCCGATCTTTGGTATTGGGGATCAGGAACCAATACATTTCAGTACCGACTTCGAGCGGTACCGATACCATGTGTTACAGGAGCACCCAGTGCTTGAGTCTTCCGATTCTGATGACTTTGACGATTCTACCAGTACCAGAGTGAATCTATTAGAAGATTCAGTTCCTTCTCCTCAACACAGAATGTCTCCTCCAGAGGATATGTCCTTCCAGGATTTCATATGTGATTTAGCAAAGCGTCTTGCAATCACTGTGATTCCAGAAAAGGAACCTAGAGCAGAAGAATTAAGAATTTTATAATACCCTATGGCTCCCAAGGAAGCAGCTATGCTTTCCCATTCACAAGATCTCTTACATGATCTAATGTTAAGAATGTGGGGAAACTCCTTTAAGAATATCTTCACATTCCCGACTCCTTGACACTATGTACCGAGTGCCAAGTTGTCTTGGTTTTCAAAAAACTCAGTTACCACACCATTCAATGGTAGTGAAATCGGCCACGTGAAGGATCAAGAGTGCTAAAACACATTCTTCTAATCCTCTAGGCCGTGAATCCAGGGCTCTCGATGCCGTTGGCCGTCGATGCTTTCAATCCTCCATGCTAGGAGCCAGGATCAGTTCCTACATTCTTTATATGGGAATGTTCCTGGAAGAAGTCACAAAAGACTTAGAGCTCCTTAGTCCTTGTGTTTCAGAGGAAAAAAAGAGCAGACTACCTTATTCTGGTCAAGCATGCCCAGAATGTCTCAAAATTCATGAACCGTGCTACCTTTGATTGCTTTTAATGTATTAGCAGAACCTCTGCTATATCCATAGGAGCACGTCGTATTGCTTGGCTTCAAGCACCAGACTTAGAACAGTGGGTGCAAGAAAAGCTGGGAAACATTCCTTGCACAGGAGAAAATCTCTTTGGCAAGGACTGGCAGGACAAGGCTAATCAGCTTGAATCTGACAATACTACTTTTAACAGATTGTCAAAGTCTACAGCCAACCCAGCAAAGAAGAAAATATTCAAAAAAAACCTTTCAGTAAGAAAAAGAAGCCTTACCAAGCTCACTGTCCGCTCCTTGTGTCCCAGAAGGGGCAACAACAGAACAGAAGCAAAGAAAGCCGCAAGCTCAAAAGGTTCAGCTGGCTTAACAGACCCAGCCCCCTCAGGGTCTTTGACTTCTATCTAGAGAACTTAGTCATTCTGCCCCTAAAAGGTCCAGAACCCTTGACCATTCCAGGAAGACTATGCTTTTTTGCCAAAAGATGGCAACAAATAACATCAGAAAATTGGACTCTGCCCATTGTACAACTGGGGTACAAGCTTCATTTTCTCAACTTGCCCCCACCTACAATAATAAAACAGTTCAATTCTCAGGGCCCTGCCACTGACTTCTTGTGACAGGAGGTCACAGCACTTCTAGCTCAAGGAGCAATCGAAGAAGTACCCATTCCTCAACAGGGGACAGGATTTTACTCCCCCTACTTTCTTATTCCAAAGAAGACAGAGGGACACAGACCTATATTAGACCTCAGAGAATTAAACAAATATTTGTTCCAAGAAAAATTCAAAATGATCTCCCTCGGAACACTTTTACCATACCTCCAAAGTCAGGACTGGCTATGTTCTCTAGATCTAAGAGATGCGTACACGCATATTCTCATCCACTCAGATCACAGGAAGTTTCTTCAATTCCTGGTCCAAGGAAGACACTTCCAGTACAGAGTTCTTCCCTTCGGACTAGCCTCTACTCCACGAGTCTTGACAAAATGCATGGCAGTGGTAGCAGCATTTATGAGGACTCTGGGAATATTTGTCTTCCCTTACTTAGACGATTGGCTCATTCGAGCATCGACAGCTCCAGAGGCCAGCTTCGCTCTCTCTCGAGCAATGAGAATTCTTCAATACTTGGGGCTGGTCATAAACCTCCCAAAATCTCATCGTACCCCCTCTCAATCTCTAGAATTCATAGGGGCTCGTCTAGACACACGGCAGTCAAAGGCTTTCCTGCCACAGCCACACTGTCTAAAGATAATCCAACTAGCATCTCAAGCATCTATGAAGGCGTTCCTTACTGCTCGGGAGATGCTTCAACTTCTGGGACACATGGCATCCACTGTCCATGTGGTACCCTACGCTCGCCTCCACATGCGAGCAGCCCAGTGGACCCTTTTCTCTCAGTGGTCACAAGCCTCGGGTCGACTAACAGACAAAATCAGAACTACCACATGTCTGATTTCGTCCCAGCAATGGTGGTAATCCCTGGAAAACCTCCTTGTAGGCTCTCCTTTCCAGCAGCCTCTATGCCAAACCACTCTGACGACAGATGCGTCCGAGATGGGTTGGGGGGCCCACTTGCACGATCTCTCCACTCAGGGTCTTTGGACCTCACAGGAGGTTTCCCTTCACATAAACCACCTAGAGCTGAGAGCCATTTTCAATGCTATTCAAGTCTTTCAGAGCCATCTCAGCAACAAAACAGTTCTGGCCCAAACCGACAATCAGGTAGCTATGTTCTATATGAACAAGCAAGGCGGAACAGGCTGTCTGTCGCTATGCAACGAAGCTTTGCGACTATGGGCCCTCGCCAGAGAGTTACAAATTCACTTGTTTGCGGTATACCTTCCGGGCATTCAAAACTTGTGGGCAGACAAACTCAGTCGAATACTGCTGCCACACGAGTGGTCCCTCCACTCATACCAGCTTGCTTGAGTGTTTCGAATCTGGAGAACACCAGATATAGACCTCTTTGCAAGTCCACAGAATGACAAACTTCCCCAATTCTCTTCCAGAATTCTGGCTCAAAACTGTCAGGCAAGAGATGCTTTCCTACTCCACTGGGGACAGGACTTCCTCTATGCTTTCCCACCCATTCCCCTCATTCCCAAGACTTTATTCAAACTTCAGAGAGACAGAGGTAATATGATACTCATAGCTCCACTTTGGCCACGGTAGACGTGGTATCCTTTTCTTCTGCATCTCTCTCAAACCACTCCTCTGGAGTTGGGGAATGCTCCAGATCTCCTGTCGCAGGAGGACGGATCTTTACTGCATCCCAATCCCCATTCCCTACATCTCAGGGCCTGGTTACTGAAAGCCTAGAATTCCAGGATGTTAACCTTTCTCAACAAGTAAAGGATATTCTCCTGGCTTCCAGAAAACCCTCCACAAGACGTTCCTACGCTTTCAAGTGGAAAAGGTTCTCTATCTGGTGTTCACAAAAGGGATTTAACCCCCTTTTAATACCTGTAGAGTTGCTACTAGAGTATCTTCTACAATTATCAACTTCTGGTCTGAAGACCAATTCAGTTAGGGTCCATCTTAGTGCTGTTGCTGCTTTTCATAAACCTTTCGATGGACAACCTATTTCCTCTCATCCACTTATATCAAGATTTATGAGAGGCCTACTTTTAACAAAACCTCCCATTAAACCACCACCGGTGGCATGGGATCTAAATCTTGTTCCTGGTCAGCTTATGAAACCCCCCTTTGAACCTTTAGCCACTTCAGACCTAAAGTTTCTTTCATGGAAAGTTATTTACCTAATTGCCATCACTTCTGCAAGACGCATTAGTGAACTGCAGGCGTTAGTAGTTGACCCTCCTTATACAAGGTTTCACCATGATAAAGTAGTCCTCAGGACTCATCCTCACTTTCTGCCAAAGGTGGTTTCGCCTTTTCATTTAAACCAGTCAGTTTATCTTCCTATATTCTTCCCTAGGCCTCATGCCTCCACTGAGGAAAGGAATCTTCACACATTGGATTGTAAAAGAGCCTTGGCTTTTTATCTCCAAAGAACTAAGCCACATAGAAAATCATCTCAGCTTTTTGTGGCTTTTGACTCTAGTCATTTGGGACTTCCAGTTTCTAAAAGAACTCTGTCAAATTAGATTGCAGATTGCATATCCTATACATATCAGAGTAAGGGACTTTCTCTTGAAGGCCATGTCACAGCTCACAATGTCAGAGCAATGGCAGTCTCAACGGCTAACCTTTGTTCTGTCTCTATTGATCAGTCAATAAGAAACCCCAGCCCAAGGCAAAAATCAATCCAAATCCAAAGAAATAGCCCCGGCCTTAACCTCCGCTTGAAAAAAGCTTGAATACAAAAAAACTTATCCTTATCTCTCTTTTTTGTTGGAGTAACCATACAAAAGGGGAGGGAACTCCAACCCGCCCCTCGCCGTGGTCACTCCGTTTTAATCATTTAAATGCTTGAAATAATTCAAAAACTTAACTGAGTCCAGCCAGCATAGAATTCATAAAGCACAACGTGCCACATTTCGGGCCGTCCCCCTGGGGTTGCTGACCCTGTTATCTCTACATTTCAGGATCTTATTTTACGGGATTTGGAAAATTTTGAAAGCAGTTTGCCAGCTATTCACCCAAATCTCACCAGGGAGCGATTTATTTATTTATTTTATTTATACTTTTCTTCTATACCGCTTTTTCCCAAGATCAAAGGCGGTTTACAAATAACATAATGAACAGTTTACAATTAACATAATGAACATTGTTTTACATAGAACATAGTGTTTTCTTTAAATTATGTACAATTAACTTTTTTATGAACAATAACATTAACTTTTCATGAACAATAACATGGCGCATATAATTATACATATGCTGAACTATTTACATCAGTCAAATATTTACATTAGTCAATTATTAATCATGGTTTCGAAGGGTTGTTTTTCTTATGTGTGTTGAGGTTTGAGGCTTTTTGATCTGTGTTTAGGGAGGATTTTTATGTAGGTGTGGTGAGGAGGATGGGGGGGGTTCATTAAGGTTTATGAAGTGTTCTTTAAACAGATATGTTTTTAGTTCTTTCCGGAATGTCTGAAGATCCTTTATTTTGCGGAGGTTTAGTGGGAGTTTATTCCATATGGTGGGGGCTGCATATGAGAATGCTCTTGAGCTTGTGGTTTTTTTTGTTTTTAGAATTGTATTTTTTATGTCTAGTGAGTGGGTTGCATTTTGTCTGCGGGTTCTATGTTCTTTTGGAGCATGTAGTAGAGTGGTTAGATGTGAAGGTGATATGTCGTTGATAAGTTTAAATGTGGTTAAGAGTATTTTGTATGATATTCTACTATTTATGGGAAGCCAGTGTAGTTCAGCGAGGATGGGAGTTATGTGGTCAGTGAGGCGGGCTTTTGCTGTTACTCGGGCACAGATGTTTTGAGCTCGTTGGAGTAAGTTAATATTTGTGAGAGGGAGGCCGATGAGTAGACTATTACAATAGTCAAAGTGGGGAGTGATGAGTGTGCTGATAACAGATCTGAAGTCATGTGTGTCTAGTATTGGTCGTAGGTGTTGAATGGTTTTGAGTTTATAGAATATGGTTTTCACGGTTTGTTTTATGTGAGGGATCATACTAAGTGTGTGGTCTATTATGATGCCTAGGTATTTTACTTCCTTTTTGATTGGGATTATTGTATCGTTAATTGTTATTGTTTCTGGGAGAGTAGTATCTAGTTTTCTTGTTACGAACATTGCTTCAGTTTTTTTTAGGTTGATGCTAAGGTTATTATTTTGTAGCCAGGTATTTGCTTCACTGATACAGTTTAGTAAGTTCTGGTAGTTGGGGTTATTTGTGTTTATTGGTTGAGTGAGCATGATGTCATCTGCGTATATATAGTGGTTGACTTTATGTTTTTTGAATATATTTGTGATGGGTTGGAGATATAGGTTGAAAAGGAGGGCTGATAGGGCCGAGCCCTGTGGGATACCTTGTCCTTGTATGAATGGCTCAGAGGTGTCTTGACCCAATTTAACGCGTATTGATCGGTTTGTGATGTATGATATAAACCATTGTAGAATTGTTCCTCCTATTCCTAGGCTTATGAGTCTGTTAATAAGTGTGTTGTGGTGGACATTGTCAAAGGCACCAGCTATATCAATGAATATGAGGATGTAACCTTGGTTGCATGTGTCAGTGCCCTTTATGAGGTCATCCATGAGTGTTATAAGTAGAGTTTCGACTCCATGTGAAGGGCGGAAGCCAAATTGATGTGAGTCAAGTGGTGCATGTGTGTCAATAAAATCTTGCAGTTGAAGCTGTATGATTTTTTCTATCACTTTGGCAATGAACGGTATGCTGGCTATGGGCCTGTAGGAGTTTGGGTCTGTAGGATTGAGTTTATTATTTTTTATTATAGGGCGTAAGGATGTGAGTTTTAGGGCATCTGGCATGATGCCTTTAGATAGTGATTGGTTTACTATATTTTGTATATGTATAGCTAATTCAGTTTTAGTGTTTTTTATCCATGACACCGGACAAGGATCTAGAGGGGAGGTAGTGGTGTTGATCAGTGATATGATATTGAGGAGGTGTTTTTGTTCAATATCTTGAAAGGTTATCCATTTATTTGTTGGTTTTAATTCAGTGGGTATGGTTATGATTGTGCTGGATGATTTGTTTTTTAATTTGTTAGCAAAATGAGTTGCAAGTGTTTGTGCGCTTATCGTTGATTGTTCAGGCTCTGGAGTTTGGGTTTTTGTTAGTGTCCTTATAATTGTAAATAGTTCTCTTGGTTTATTGAGTGCCATATTTATGACTTTTGTGTGGTATTCTTTTTTTGATCTGTTAATAGTGTCTTTGTATTTGTATTGATTTCAGGCTATGCGGGATCTTTCCAATTCAGATCTTATTATTCGGAGAGCTGATAAGGGAGGGGTGATAGTTGTGATGTCCCCTGATCAATATCAATCTGAAATCCAGGTCCATCTTTTGAATCGTGAGCATTATCAACTTCTCTCAGCTGATCCTACTTCGGGATTACTACAGACAATTAAATCTATGATGTCGGAAGCCCTGCAGAATGGTTGGATCACCAGTCGGGAATTTCGTTTTTTGGTGAATACGACTCCAAAGATTCCAGTTTTTTATTTGGTCCCTAAAATTCATAAGAATTTACAAAATCCTCCTGGACGGCCCATCATGTCATGCCGTGATTCCCTTTTGGAGCCCCTTTCCAAATTTTGCGATGTGTTTCTGCAGCCAGCAGCGTCTAAGGTTACCTCCTATATACGTGATACTGGGGATTTCCTTACGCAGTTGTCATCGTGCTGTGATTACTCATTGTATACATTTTTAGTGTCTTTAGATGTGCAAGCACTCTATACCAATATCGATCAGAATGAAGTGCTTCGATGTCTTGCTACGTATCCACTTGATCTCCCTTCGCGCATCCCTCGCTCCTTTATGCTTGCCATGCTGGATTTGGTTTTCAACAGTAACTATTTTTTGTATGATAACAGTTTTTATCGACAAGTGTTCGGCATAGCAATGGGAGCTACGGTAGCTCCTTCTGTCGCCACAATCTATATGGCTAATTTTGAGGAGCAGTATGTTTACACTTCCCCACTGTTTCAGCATGTGCCTTTTTGGCGCCGTTTTTTGGATGATGTATTTTTTCTCTGGTCTGGGTCTTTGGAGGATCTACAGCTGTTTGTGAGTTCTTTGAATGAGCATTCTTCTCATATTCAATTTACAGCAACGTTTGATCAACAGTCCATACAATTTTTGGATCTCACAATTTGTTTGTCCTCTGATGGGATCACCACTACGTTGTTTCGGAAGCCGGTGCAAAGAAACACGCTGTTGCAGTTTTCAAGTTTTCATCCATTGTCGCTAAAACGGGGCCTCCTGTTTGGGCAATTCTTGCGACTTCGCCGGAATTGCTCATCGTTGGAGGAATTTCAGAAGCAGGCTGAGGACTTATGGGATCGGTTATTACTAAGGGGTTATCCCCTTTCATTGTTAAAGAAGGCTTTTGAGCGAGCTCGTTTTTTACATCGTGAATGGCTGTTGCTTCCACGATCCCAGCCCGCTGAGGTGACAGACTCTGATGTGGAGGACTTTACTGGCATTTTTCCATATCTGGCAGGGGTCCCAAAAGTAATTAACATTATACGCCGTTACTGGCCGGTACTGTCAGTGCACACTTGTTTTTCTGGCAAACGGTTACGGGTTGCATATTCTAGGGGATCAAACTTACAGGATAGAGTTGTAAAGTCTTCTCTGCCCTCTGACCGCCCCCCTACTTCTCACGCTGACCCGGGCCATTACACCTGTGGCTCATGTAGCTATTGTGATACAGCGTTGACCGGGTTGGAATGGGTGGATGTCTCCACTTCCACCGCTTACATATCTCATTGGCATACCACCTGTGAATCTTCGTTTGTTGTATACCTGGTACAATGCCCTTGCAGGCTACTTTACATCGGTCGCACTACTCGTAGTGTTAAGGTCCGACTTGGGGAGCATGCGTCCCGATTGCGGACCAAAACCATGACGGCACCCATGGTAGAACATTGTCTTCGAGAAGAACATCTGTTTCATCAACTACAGTCTAGAACAAACCCGCTCCTCTGCATTCTATTTCTTGGCTCCAAGTCTCTGGAACTCACTCCCCCCCTCCCTCCGTGCAGAAGACTCATACCCCTCATTTAAAACCCAACTCAAAACCCACCTTTTCTGCCTTGCGTTTGATCCCCCTCCCTAGCCTATCCTTCCCTCCTCCTTTCCTCCATGTCTCTCATGAATGTCTGCTCCCCCTTCCCTCTCCGCCTTGATAGTATGCGTGTAATGCTCTTTCCTATTTTAAACTTCTACTCTGCTCCCAGCTTTCTTTTCTTTCTCTCCTCACTTTTCTCACATTTAATGGCATTCTTTTCCTTTTCTTTTCTGCAGCCAAGTGCTTGTTTTAATTAACTTGCTTGATTTTATCTATTGTAAACCGCTCAGACGCCTATGGTATTGAGCGGTATAACAAGTTTTAATAAACATAAACATACAGTGGTGGGTCATGGATTTTGTCCCTTTGGATCCCCGTGGGGGCGATCGGGTTGCTAAACTGCAGCGCTTAGAGCAGCGCTGGATATTTCGATTAAAGACTGTTTCCCCTCGGGGCTTGAATGCCTCTGTTGAGTGGCATACTTTGCTGTGATGCTGGACTTCCTTATTAGGTGTGCTCGAGGATGTTGGGGGTTCCCTTGTCTGTGGGTTTTCCCAATTAAAAATGCTTGCAACGTTTTTGATCACTGATTGGCTGTTGCTCTCCGTCTTTGCATTTGACGTCACACGCTGTTTTTTTAAAACCTGGCCGTTTGGTCTTTTTCACATTAAAGCCAACTGTTTGGGATTCATTTCTTCCACCTGATGCAGGGCCATGGAGTTTTGGACGGCCCGAAATGTGGCACGTTGTGCTTTATGAATTCTATGCTGGCTGGACTCAGTTAAGTTAAGTTTTTGAATTATTTCAAGCATTTAAATGATTAAAACGGAGTGACCACGGCGAGGGGCGGGTTGGAGTTCCCTCCCCTTTTGTATGGTTACTCCAACAAAAAAGAGAGATAAGGATAAGGTTTTTTTGTATTCAAGCTTTTTTCACGCGGAGGTTAAGGCCGGGGCTGTCTCTATTGATGACATCTGCAAAGCAGCCACTTGGACTTCGGTACATACCTTCACAGACCACTATTGTTAGACAAGGACTCCCGTCGGGAAGCCTCGTTTGGCCAGGCTGTTCTACAACATCTCTTCCATACTTAATACAACTCCTACCCACCATCCAAAGTTTGGATGCCTAAGGTCCATGGGAGGAAGCATGACCCATCTCACCTGGGTTCGCAGCTAGCTGGGGTCACCCCTTGTCATTTTTCAGCTGGGGAGTCCCCATATGTGAAGACTACATTTCTGCTTGTTCCTGGAGATAGCCTAGTTACTCACCTGTAACAGGTGATCTCCGGGAACAGCAGGAATTTAGTCTTCACAACCCACCCACCTCCCCTAGTAGTTGTCTCTATCTCTCTCTTTCTCTACTTCTCTCCTTTGGTCTCAGCTATAAACGCAACTGAAGTGAGATAGGTACAGAGGCGGGAAAGCAGCACGCATGCACTGTGGGATGCTCCCAAAAGCTTTCCTATTGGACGCTGGGGAGTGTTCCTGCATGGGCTCTATCAGTACCGGCGATACCCATTTGTGAAGACTGAATTTCTGCTGTTCCCGGAGATCACCTGTTACAGGTGAGTAACTATGCTTTGTGGGCTGGGGGTTGTCTGTATTGTGTTGGGGTTAGGAGCTTGAACTTAAGATTTAACTATTTCAAAGAGTTCCCTCGGTCAATTTAGTGAGCTCATAATGAGGTAGTCCTTTTTGTGATTGTTGATTGCATCATGGTATTCATGAAGTTTGGTCATGGACATATTTTGGTGTTCAAGAGATTTTGCGCGTCTCCATTTGTGCTCAAGTCTTCTTGGTTGCATCTTGATGTGCCTAAGCTCCTGTGTGCACCATATGGCTCATTGTTTTGACTTCTTAAGGTAAGTTGTTGAGGGGCAGAAGCAGCTTGCTCTATGACCTTATTCCAGTTCTTGATAAGATTATCAATGTTGCGAGTGTCTGTATGTAGGTGGGAGATTTAATTCCTCAAGGAAAGTTTGTCAAATTTTCTGAAGCGGCGAGTAAAGGGTGCATTGTGTTTGGTATCAGTGTAGAAGGCTGATGTGGAATACAGAAGTTGATTGCATATGGGAGGGTTGGAACGATTGACTATGTTGTTTGGGAAGAAAATTAGTTTGAGGGTATTTCCTTTGTTGTGTGTCGGTTCATTGATTATTCGCTGGAAATTCAGTATGATCATGGCTTTGTGGAATGATTGTGCGTGTTTTGCTGGAGCCGCAGAGAAATTAAAGTCACCCAATAGAATTTGGGTTTTCTTTGTGTTATGTAGACAAAAGATATATCTATATTAATTTGAATATTAATTTGAGGTCCTGTGTATCTGCTGCTGGGGATCTGTATAGCAGTCATAAGAAATAGTGCTTTTTCTCAATTAAGAGGACGTCAAAACCCTCAGAGCCCTTCTGTAATATATTAGAGAATTTTAGGTTTCCTTTTGTGATTATTAGTACATTTCTAGCTCTTTGTTCGGATCTAGGGCAGATAAATAAGTCAAATTCTGGTGGTTTCAACTGGTATAAGAGAATTGTATCAGTATTTGTAAGCCTTGATTCTGTAATGAACATGTCAAATTTGTTACTGGTGATAGTCTGTTATGATTGGTATTTTGTTTTGCACGGAGCGTATGTTGACTAGTGTACATTTTAGGCTGGTTATGTTGGATGATCTAGTATGATGATCTGTTTTATTCTCCAATAATGACATATTATGACCCACTGATATAAACTCATCATTTATTTAACAGGCTTTTTATACCACAGAAATCCACAGCACTACTTTTTAACTTTCGAAAGGGAGACTATGATAAAATGAGGAAAATATTTAAGAAAAAACTAAAAGGAGCAGTTGCAAAGGTTAAAGATTTACATCAAGCTTGGGTGGTGTTGAAAACTACTATCTTGGAAGCCCAGACCAGCTGTATTCCACGCTTTAAGAAAAGTGGAAGGAAGTCCAAAAACTGCCAGCATGGTTTAAAGGTGAGGTCAGAGAGGCTGTTGTTGCCAAAAAAGCATCTTTCAGGAAATGGAAAAAAGAGCCAAACGACGAAACCTGGAAACAGCACAAGCACTGACAAGTCAAATGCAAGGCATTGATAAGGCAGGCAAAGGGAGAATTTGAGAAGAAGCTTGCTGCGGAAGCAAAAACGCAAAATAAAGACTTTTTCAAATACATTCTTAGCAAAAAACCCTGTGAGAGAGTCAGTTGGTCCATTAGATGAGGATAGAGGGGGTTAAAGGGGCACTAAGAGGCGACAAGGCGATAGCGGAGAGACTGAATGAATTCTTTGCTTCGGTCTTTACTGAGGAAGATGTAGGGATGTTATCCATGACTGAAGTGGTATTTAAAGGTGCGGAAGTATTGAAGGAAATATCAATACATCGGGAAGATATATTACAACTATTAGATAAACTGAAGAGTAGCAAATCACCTGGGCCGGATGGTATACATCGAAGGGTGTTGAAAGAACTGAAATATGAGATTGCAGACCTGCTATTAGTAATCTGTGAATTTTCATTAAAATCATCTGTAATACCTGAAGATTGGAGGATCGCCAATGTAATGCCAATTTTTAAAAAGGGTTCCAGGGGTGATCCGGGAAACTACAGACCGGTGAGCCTGACGTCAGTACCGGGAAAAATGGTAGAAACCATCATAAAGAACAAAATTACTCAGCATGTAGATAGTCATGGCCTAATGGGAGACAGCCAACATTTAGCTTTAGACAAGGAAGATCTTGTCTTACTAATCTGTTATGGTTTTTTGAAGGTGTGAATAAACAGGTGGACAAAGGTGAGTCGGTTGATAAAGTGTTTCTGGACTTTCAGAAAGCCTTTGACAAGGTCCCTCATCAGAGACGTTTGGCAAAACTAAAGAGTTATGGGATAGGAGGCAGTGTACTATTGTGGATCAGGAACTGGTTAAAAGATAGAAAGCAGAGGGTAGGGCTAAATGGTCAATTTTCCCAATGGAGAAAGGTGAATAGTGGTGTACCCCAGGGATCTGTGCTGAGTCCGCTGCTTTTTGACATATTCATAAATGACCTGGAAAAGGGAATAACTATGGTTACAAGATACAAGGTTCCACATTAGGAACCACCACCCAGGAAAAAGATTTAGGCGTCATTGTGGATAACATGTTAAAACCCTCGGCCCGGTGTGCAGCGGCGGCCAAGAGAGCAAATAGAATGCTAGGTATGATAAGGAAAGGAATGGAAAAAAAAACAAAAGATATTATAATGCCTCTATATCGTTCCATGGTTAGACCGCGCCTTGAATATTGTGTGCAATTCTGGTAGCCGTATCTTAAAAAGGATATAGCGTTATTAGAAAAGGTTCATAGAAGAGCCACCAAAATGGTAAAGGGGATGGTAGGATACTCCTATGAAGAAAGGCTAAAAAGGTTAGGGCTCTTTAACCTGGAAAAGAGACAGCTGAGGGGAGATATGATAGAAGTCTATAAATTAATGAACGGAGTGGAACGGGTAAACGTAGATCGATTATTTACGTTATCAGAATATAGAAAGACTAGGGGACATGCAATGAAGCTACAGGGTAAACTATTTAAGACTAATAAAAGAAAATATTTTTTCACTCAACGTGTAATCAAATTCTGGAATTTGTTACAGGAGGATGTAGTAAAGGCTGATAGTGTAGCTGGGTTTAAAAAAGGTTTGGACAAGTTCCTGGAGGAAAGGTCCATAAACCATTTAATAAGGGACCCAGGATATCAATGCTTGACCCAGTACAAGCATTGTGGAACCCGTGTCTTTTGGGGAAACTGCTAGGTGCGTATTACCTAGATTGGCCACTGTTGGAAACAGGATACTGGGCTTGATGGACCTTGGTCTGACCCAG
This sequence comes from Ichthyophis bannanicus, assembly GCA_033557465.1. Taxonomy (NCBI): domain Eukaryota; kingdom Metazoa; phylum Chordata; class Amphibia; order Gymnophiona; family Ichthyophiidae; genus Ichthyophis; species Ichthyophis bannanicus. The sequence goes on from CM066032.1 coordinate 703,894,452, forward strand.
TATGGCATATCTTATGTTCTTATGTACCGCTTTAGCAGTTCTGTCAAAGTAGTTTACATTGTAACTTAAACTTGATAATGTACTTTAAACAGGGACATTGATAACTTAGATTTTTTTTGAGACAGTGGAGAGTTAAGTGATTTGTCCTTTCAACCCTAAATAAGTAGCAAGTTGGTAGATCGGGACACTGGAGAGGAGCTAATACTGAATGGAAAAATATAACTTTGCAGATACCTTGTTCTTGAGGTGTATATAATCATACAGACACATGCAGGCAGAGTTTACACCTAGCACTGTCTACCAGTCAACTGGACTGAGGGGCCTCTAACAAGGAATGAAAATGTAGTAAGTGCTGTCAGTTGTTTTAAAAAAAAGAACACATACAATTCTCCAAAGACAAATCATTGGTAATACTAATGTTTAAAAAAAATCCCTTGGCTTTCTTCTCTAAAGAGTACCACTAAATTGTCTGCTCTCCTCTATTGGAGATGGATCTGTCAGATACAAGTGATTGTCATCTGCCTGAAGGACTATTCAGCCTACCTCTTCTTAAAAACAGAAATAATTCAAAGAGCTGCCTTATTCCAGTGAAGGCCACAGCACTCCTCTGTGCTCTCACGTGCATATCTTAGTTTGGAATATAGAAGCTACAAGCTCTGACCTCATATCTAGTACTAATCACATCAAAAAGGCGTGAACAAAAGATACCCACAAGAAGCATTAGAAATAATGTCTTCCTTACTCAGCCTAACAAGGATATCCTGTGAGATACATAGCCTCAAAAGCCACTCCAGAAACACATCCCTTCAAAATTTCCATAACCAAGAGGAAGCATCACAGACCTTCCAGAAATATGCCCCTAGCTCCAAGGGGGAGTATAAGAGACAGCCCACGAATGTGCCCCAGCCCCATGAGGGTGTTGGAAACAGGAAATGTGCATTATAGACACCCCAAGAAATGATCAGCACCATGGAAACAATCATATCTTCTTCCTGTTGCCCCTCTACCCCAAAGCAGGGAGCATTCCAAGGACACCCTGGAAATATTTCCTCACCTCAACCCTTTCAGTATCATAAGGACACTCCAGACATATGCCCTCTTCCAGCCAATAGTGCATGATCACCCCCCCAAAAAAGGCCCCCTTCCCTCCACTGAGACTCATAGAGTTAATGTCACCAGCAAGCCAAAAATATCCCACTTCCAAACCCCACAGAAGCAGCATCAAAGACTCCCCAAAAGAACATTTTCCCCCTGCCAACACATCGGAAGGGTGGGGATTTTCAGCTTTAGCACCCAAAAAGCCCATCCCTCCCTTCCCCGTCTGGCAGGGGCAGGCCCCAGGCAGTAGAAGCACGCTATGCACTTTCCTTCCTGTGCTGTGTAGCCAAAACAAAAATAGCCTATTTTTCTTTTTTTTTTAAGGAGGTGGGATGAAAATCCCAGGTGTCAGCGAGAAATTTCTAGTAACCAAAGCAATTTTTTGAGTGCTGCAAATGTGAAAATGAAACTTGTCTTGCAAGTTATATATATACTTTTTTTTATGTAAGGTCATATTTTCTCATTTGATCTGTTAGAAAACTTTTAAATGCTGTATATGTGCTTTTTTTCTTTTCTGTTTTAGCATTCTTCAGAGCACTGATAAAGAAGTGGTAATGAATGTCAAGATTGGACTGAAGAGCCTTGTACCAAAACTACAAAACAATAAGGATATAAAAGGCATAGATGCTTTACTGGAACGATTGAGTTCTTCCTAATGTGGCAGTGTGACAAGAAATGCATGTAATGCAGTGCAATTTCCACCAGGGGGGAGGGAGCAACATTTTTTGTAGACCATACTTCTAAACTAATTTTATATTTGTAAATAAAACAACTGTGCCAACATGAACTCAGCCATTCATTTACCTGCTTAGCTTTTTTTCCTTTTTTGTATTCAGTTGGTTATGATTAAGACGTGGATGTGCATTCTCAAGAGCAGATGTCATGGGATTAATGTTAAGTGCTCACTAAGTTGTGAAGTGGCTGAAAGCAAGCTAGATACCAGTAGCCAAATCAGAGTACAGAAAAACCTGCATCTAGACCCATTCAGTGTTAAAGGGCATACAACAAATCAGATCACTTATTTTGTGAGTGCTGCACCTTACGGTTTGCTAGGGCCCTTTTGCCCTTATCTGTGAAAATAGTAAATTAAAACTATTTTAATTTCTAATGATAGAGAAAATAAAGAAAAGCAAACTAAAAAATTGCAGAGGGTTTAGGAATATGGAGGGTCATTTTATAAACAGACCACCCAGCCTCGAAGGGCACATAAGCTATTTTATTATGTATCTATCCTTATACAGTAGCCTTCTCCATCCTCTCGGGAAGTGCTTACACACAGTTACGCTTGGCTCTGACGTTCATGCAAATATCTTGCTCAGATTAAGTGAGGCCGCATGTATTTTATAAAAAAAATACACAGGGAAGTTACAACTTCTCCAATTATGGATAAAGATATGCCCAGGTATGCCTTGGACAGTTTTTATTAGTACCTATTTCTGCATGTAAACTACTGTTTTTAAACTCAAAAAAGGCTTATAGAATTATCCCCCCTTCCCCAAGTGGGACAGTATTCAGCAAGCCAGTGAACAGTAAAGATATCTGGATAAAGTCATCCAAGTAACTTCATCCAGATGTTCAGCAGGCAGGGCTGGCCCATGAACTAGGTGGTAGCATCAGTCCCCTTCCTCCCAGCGAAATGTCAGTTCATCGACGCCCAGCCTCCCCCCCCAATCCATCTTCTCACCTTGGGGGGGGGGGGGGGGACATGACAATGTCTCCACTGTGTGGGACTTTAAAGTACTCATGCTAGTGCGCTCACGGCCTGCCACTTCTGCCCTCCTTTGATGCAACTTCCTGCTGCTCCTGCCCCTTCCAACATGAATTTGCATCAGAAGGGGGCAAGAATGGCAGGCTGCGAGTGTGCTAGCGCAGGCACTTTAAAGCCCCACGCAACAAAGGCATTGCTGTGCTGCCCTCCCCTCCAAGATGAAAAGATGGATACCGGGAGGGGAGGTGGCATGGCGGGTCGGGCAGTGCCGTAATCTTTGGGGGGGGGGGGCCAGCATGGAGGGTCTGCCTAGGGTGGCAGAAACTCTTGGGCCTGCCCTGTCAGCAGGGCTTATAAGTCTGCTTCTGAATATTGTCACCACGCCCCCTGCTGGTAGCTTGTTGAAGGGACAAGGTGAACATTTTAATTATTTTGTAGAAGTAGGAAACCTTTTTGGACCAGAGGGATCATGGTCCTTGTAGTCCTTCTTAAGAAATGAGTTGTGTATGCCTTGTGTAGGGTCAAACAAAAGGCTTTTATTCCCCTTTAGCACTAAGGTTCGCTAAGAAAACCAAAAGTAGAATTTACCTTATTTTCAGGTTTATGCCGAAGTAATTACAGAGCAAGAAAACTGTTATGAGAGCTTCACAGTTCCTTGTAAAAATACACAGGGTTTTCAACACTGTAGTAAAACAAACAAGCTCTTCTTTAGCTCAACACAAGCAAAAGATATTGTTAAAGCATGTTCTGGTAATTACAGCTCTGGGAGAGACTCTAGGCTTTCAGCAATACACATCGAACAGTCCATTTGTTCTTCAGGCATCAACGGCTCTGGTTCCCCAAGCTCAATCTGCATGGGTTCCAGCTCAGCCGTGCTTTCTTCTACACCTGAGCTTTCCCTGGCTGAATTAGTTTGCAGTTCAGAAGTTCTCTTCCCTAGATTCCAGCCTGGCAGTTCTGGGTTTTGCAAACAAGTGGTATGTCTTGTTCCTATGCTTCTTTGTAGTGGTTTCCAAAACTTCTGCCAGCTTCCTTTCCTCTCAGTATTGCTATCTGAGTTATAAGTCTTTCTAGGACCTGGCTTCTTTGTGAGAAATAAAGTATCACTGTACCTTGGCTCCTTGAAGTCTGTGCCACTGGTATTCCCTCTACCAGGCACCCTCCTTCTGATACCGTCTTCTCTGAAGACTGTTTCTTGGAGTTCTCTGGGCTGGGCTTGTCCTCCCTGGAGCTTAGCTTTGCCATCAATGTTCCCTCTAATTTTCTGCAGGCTGTGTGCGCATAAAATATCAGCTGTGCAGCTTTTGAAGGAAGGTTAAATTTTTGTGCGGCACATAACGACACTCGGAGTTCTATACTTTAAAATTTGACTACACGTTAGAATACAGTATGTACACCACATTGATTGCACTAGATAATATTGTAGAACTTGTGAAAACCGTAAATACACAACAACTTTTAAATTTTAAGATGTCTGTGTTGTTTTCTATCAGAATCAGAACCGTAATTTTTGTGCGCTCTGTTATAAAGTATGTGCGCTCGCTCTGCGAGGTGTGTGCGCGCGCACACGCGCACAGCTTAGAGGGAACAGTGTTTGCCATGTAAGGATTCCAAACTCCTCTGCTTTTGCAGTATAGGAGGTTCCTCTATCAGGTCTCTCCTTTCCAGATCCTTTCTCAAAGCTTCTCTCTATGCGTAGGCCTCTCTCTAGGCATGGCTCTCTCGGCAGCCGTGGCTCTCCCTCTTGCCTAGGCTCTCTCTCTTGCCGTGGTTCTCTCCCTTGCCGAGGCGCGCTCTGCTTCCTTCCTGCAGAGCCCTGCTTATAAAGCCTTTTTTCCCTTGAGTTTTCTGACCCTATCCTCAGGTGCACCTGATTAGCTTCTGCTTCATCAGTACCTGGGTGTGTCAGCTCAGCATCTGCAGGCTCGTGCCTGCCCCCTCTAGCTGTCCTGCTAGGTAATTGCACCCTCTGCAAGTCAATTGCTTTATGAAAAACTGTTTTTTCTTAAGTTCTTAGCTTCACTAGCTTCAGCTCTATCACAATATATTTGGATAAAGATATCTGAATAACTGGGGGATGAACAAAGAACAGTAGAGTGAATATTGCCTAATTAATTCAATTTAACAATTTTGCTGCTGCTGGAGTGAGTGTTTATTGTTTTGGCAAAATTTTCCACTCTGAAAAACTGACCATTTTGTATTATCTTACTGTGGAACAGAATTAATCTACCTGGGCATTCTGAGAAGTCGCAAACAGATGTATAGAGGGAGTGCCTCAAACCTGAAAGACGCGAGCTGCAACCTCCTTGTTCAGTGTCCATTTGTGCATCTGGAGAACCTGATTCTATCAAAGTGTTTTGTTCGCTTGGTAATTGTGGTTCTCAAGTTCATCCCATGAGCAATGGCAAAATTCTACAATCTGACTTTCCCAATGCATGAGGTTAGAGCTCGTTCCTCCCTACTTGTTGATGTAGAACATTGCTAGTTGATTGTCAGTTTGAATCGGGACAATATGATTGGCCAACTGTTCTCTGAAAGCCTTTAGAGCATTTGCTATGTCTCTTAATTCCAAGAAGTTGATCTGGTGAAGGGCCAATCGCCCTGCTTGTGAAACCCATTGAGGTGAGCTCCTCAATCCAGTTTGGATGCGTCCATGAACATTTTTTGTGGCGGAGCGGCTTGGAAGGGGAGGCCTTTGAGCAAATTGTGGTGGACTGTCCATCATTGCAATGACTGAGTGGATTGGCGACATACAGACAATCCCTGAGTTGTCCTGTGGCCTGAGTCCATTGAATCATCAGAGTCCACTGAGCCTGTTTCATATGGAGACATGGCAAGGGTTTTACATCACAGAAGCCATGTGAACTAGTACAGTTAACATTTGCGAGCTGTGGACCTGCTGACTCAATTGAGTCTCCTGCACCAGTGCTGCCAATCTGTGAACTGGTTGTGCGGGAGTCCAATAAATTCCAATTGTTGGGGGAGCCGAAAGTGTGTGTTTGGGTAATTCTCCAGGAACAAGCAGGAAGTCGGTCCTCATATATGGGGTGACGTCAGTGCCAACAGAGCCCGCACGGAGCATTTCCTCAGCTTTCAAAGAAAACCTTTGGGAATGCTACCATGCTTGCGTGGTTCCTTTCCCGGGTGCCATCTTGTTCAGTCTCCTTTTTTCCACAGAGCCCAACGGACGCTCGTCCTGTTTCCCTGGAAAAATTCTTTAAAGATCTTCTTAAAACTTGGTTCTCCTAGGACAAGCAGGATGAGTCAGCCACAATTGGTGGTGACGTCATCCGACGGCGCCGAGACGGAAGTACTCTCCATAGCTCAGAAGGGCTTTTGCCCTTCTGAGCATGGGCCAACTGGCCCCACCCCCCTGCCCGCCCCTAGCTAACCAGTTTCACTTCTTCCGCCTTGCCAGCAAGACGGACATTTCTACTCTCCTTAAAAACTTTCTGAATAATTATCTTCTACTGCATATTTATGTCTATCAATTGCAAAACTTGCCATTAATTCTTTGTCAAAGTTTCTCATTTCAGATCCACTTGCACCAGAGGACCAGGGGTTCATCCTCAAGAGAGGACATGGCCTAAGGGCTGAGACAATTTGCTATGCAACAAAGCTAGGACTCAAACCCTACCTCCAGCAGTCATCCCTGGTCCTGGACAAGTCATTCTCTGAAAAAAGTTGAGCTTGGGCTCCTGGACCTACCAGCGGCAGAAGATCCCTGTCGGGGCTCTTGGCCGCATGTGTCTCCGGGGGACTCCGCCGCCAGTTTCCGACTCGGCTCAGGGTGTGCCTAAGGGCCTCCACGCCCAGCCGCAGGCTTAAGGATGGTCGCGGCAAGATGCGACGGCTCCTGGACCTACCAGCGGCAGAAGATCCCTGTCGGGGCTCTTGGCCGCATGTGTCTCCGGGGACTCCGCCGCCAGTTTCCGATTCGGCTCAGGGTGCGCCTAAGGGCCTCCTCCCCCAGCCGCAGGCTTAAGGATGGTCGCGGCAAGATGCGACGCTGCAGCCCAGGATATCTAAGCCCCCACGGCAGCCCGGGACGGGCCCAGGAGGCCTCCGTCCCCGCTCACCAGTTGCCCGTATTCCGCCTGCACACGTGGGGAGGATACGGGGCTGCCACCTTGCTCCTCATGCCCCAGGTCAGAACGGTGCCTTCTTCTTCTTGCACCCGATCCGGCCGTCCACGAGGCCCCCATGGCGGCGGCCATCTTGCCTCTGACGTCAGGACCAAGCTCCTCCCCCGATGGCGCCATTGGTCGGCGCCGACTAAAACGTCATGATGGGGGAGGCGCCAGCGCTGATGACACCTTCATCGCTGACGATCCCGTTCGGCGCAGAGGCGTCAGCACGGACTCCAGGACCCGGTTCTAGGACCCGCAAGACGACTCGGAGCGGATGAGCATCAGAGCCCTATCCCACTCCAGTTTTCTAGGCCAAAACCCCGGCGCAAGGCCATGCTCAGTCGCGCCTGCCACGGAGCAGATGAGGAGAGCCCTCCCTTACTGCCCGGGTAAACCATTAGTCCGAGATCATGGCAATTTTGCCCAGGAGCCGGTGCTAAGAGCTCAGCGCTGTCCTGCCTCTGCGCCAAATGGGCCTTCTGCAAGCCTCTCTACTCGGCATCGCCAATTTGGCCGCAACCTGGTGCGGCGCCGAGGCACCTTCAGCCTTTGGACATGGCCAGGGAGTGAGGATGGGGCAGGAATGAGGTGCGGAGGGGCGCAAGTCAGCCGCCATCTCCGGTATGAAACCTGCGTTTCCAGAAGCTCAAGTGTTGGTTCCCACTGCCACTGTTTGTGAGCTGGAAAAATAAATAAATAAATAAATAAAGTAAAAACACTTATGACCTGCCCCTTCGTGCTCGGAGCCTCGGACCTTCTGGATCGACTCCCAGAAGCTTTCCGCCATCACACAGCCCACCAAGCTTCGGCTGAGACACCCCCCTACAAGGTCATCAGTTCCTCAGCAGTGTAGCACAATGGTTAAAACACTGACCAATGATGCAGGAGTCATGGGTTCAATCCCCCACTGTGCCTAGTGAAGAAGGCTGGCTGAGGCATTACCTGTTATAGGTAATATTGCTTTAGGGCATCACGAAGAAAGGCACGCTTGACCCTACTGGGGCGCTGAATCTGAAGATACTTCAAATCCACTCCCCTATCGCCACAATGGTTATTACACTGACAGATGGCACAGGGGTCATGAGTCTATTCCCCACAGAAAATAAGGTTGGCCAAAGTACTTGCTGTCTAAAGGGGTTCCAGCAAGGGACACTGCCACACGTTATATCCCAAAGCATCCACAGGGGACATGATCTCTCTTCAGGTGTGAGAGTTCCTGCGCCCAGCTCCCAGACAAGCCCTGCTTGGTCCTGGTCCAGGAGGAAATAAGGTCTCCCTTAAATTACTGACACTGCAGGTCACTAACCCGGCAACAGCATACTATAACCGGGATGGCCAGGGCATCCGAGGCTTGAAATCGGCACCGGACACCACCTGCTGAGTATCTTTTGAGCAAAAGAAGCCAAGAAAATCTCAACCTAGGAACCATAAGAAGTCTTTAGCCCTTCATACATGCTTGCCTGTCGGTGAGCCCGACCTTGAGCCTCGCTCAACCAGCTTGCGCCTAAGCAATGGAATAAATTTTCAAACAATGTGCAGAGATACAGACAGTGGCAGCACGTTGGCACTTAGAGAGGCATAGCACAATGGTTTACACATTGACTGCTGAACCAGGGCAATGAGTTTGATTCCCCAGTGGGGCTAATGAGTAAGGCTGCCTGAGGCATTGTCCTTGGAGTGACAACACAGTGGTGCAGTACACACTGACAATGTGTTCAGAAACAGAAGGTCGCAGGTTCAAGTCCCAGCTGTGGTTCCTATCAACCAATCCGGGATTCAGAGCGCCTTCCTTCGCATCGAGCCCCGCTTCTTACTTAACATCCCATCGCTGCTGCGCCCGGAGAATTAGCATCGCGATGGGCCATCATTAGCACCACGACGTTATGGTTAATTGGGGATCAATCCAAAACACAGAGCGCTCAGTGTTCTGCTCCTTACTATGCATCTCAACCTTGCAGGATAGCCTCCTACTTGGGTTTGCCCATACACTACCACCCCTAAAGTCCCTGGATCAAGTGTGCCCATACACTACCACCTAGATCACCGGGATCAGGTGGGTGACAGCAACGGGTAGCAAGCACTGGACAGCCAACATTGCCCTTCGGGGTAGGGCAAAAAGGGGTTGTCCAAGAGAAATGCAGCTAACACCGTGGTACAGTATATAGAGATCTGAGGGAACTCTGGAGGCGAGATTCGCCTCCGACATCAGGCTGGCAACCGCCCTCCATTCTCTCTGACTCCTCAGACTACGCATCGCTGGTCCTGCTGTCAATGGACAACCATCTGGTCTACCTGATATCTCCTGCATCCTGTACGAAACAAGCAACGGCCAATGCCGTTGGTACGGCCTAGAGCGTGCGGCCTGCATCCCGGACAAGACATGCAACCGCACTCTGTCCGCCACAGAGGGGCTTACTCCCTGCCCCCCCCCCCCTTGTAGCCTCTAGGAATGGCTCATAATGAAGACTCTAAAGAAGCTTTACTTCCCGCCACCGGTTGCAGTCCAACTGGGTGGTAGAGTATTCGCAGACAATATATACACAATCAAGACTCTACAGAAGGTCACAGACTCAGATCCCAGTTGGGATCCTACGCTGCATGCCCTGCTTCAACCAAGGAGGCTAAGGCCCACTTTGGCCGCAGCAAGACCAATCGTGACGCCATTGCTTCCACAGGGTCTCCAGAGGAAGAAGGCTATCACCCAAACCCCTGTTAGGTAGCACTAGGGTTCAGGTGATGACCTCAATGGCGGACTTTATAGTGGGCTTCGTTAGTAAGGCTGTCAGAGACAACTCCCTGGTAGGCGCATGACCTCTAGAGCCAGCAAGCGGCGTCAACTTGGCCTCACCATTGATCCGGCAGCCCCCGGTGCATCTGCCTGATACAAATCCCTGCCCCGGCGCCTGTCGAGACGTGGTTGCTCTCTCTGTCACGGTTGCATGGTCCCCGGGGTATCATACCTGACAAACGTCTGAGGTAAGCACTTCCCAACATCAGGTTAGGACCCTAAATCAACAGCGCTTCTGCCTAGCAGCAGCTTCAAGCTGGTCTGGAAATCTGGAGCGAGACTCCGCCACTGCCCTTCTGGGGGCCAAACCTGTGACCCTACGACCAGGCCTTCCGCCACCTGAACCATCTGGCGAACCTCATCAAGACCCCTGCCCCAGCAACTCTGTGCCACTGTACCTAACGTCACAGGGAACATGAAGACGGAATGACAGGCTCATAGCCTGCCCGGGGCCTCAGTCTGGATTTTTCCCTCTGATCTACTCAGGAGCGACCTGCCTCAGCAAAGGCAGGTGTACCTGGCCAGCGGCTCATAGGCTCGATTCGCAGGTCCAAACCCGGCCAGGACCATAGTGGAAGGCCGAGGATCATATAGGGAAGTTATAGCGGTACAGCAACGCCTGCGGCTCGGTTCTCCAAGGCCTAAACGACAGGGAGCGGATGCTCCTGGCAGTCCCCTCCCCTTGGAATCGTGCAGGAGTCAACCCTAGGTGTCCTCAGTCAACGGACTCATCGTGAGCAGGTCTTGGCTGACGCCCCAGACCCAGACCCTGTTCACTGGCTGTGATCCCAACCTGATCCTTTGGTCTCCTGCTATTGCCACGACTGAATGGCTCACACGATCGAGCAGCAGCCTCCATGTGGCAGTCGCCCTTGACAGGCCGCCGCCTCCAGGGCAAGTAGGCCTGAGAACGATCTCCTGGTATACCCGTGATATACACAGAAGCAGTGTGCGAACCCGGGGCCAGGCCCACCGGCACTTCCACAAGCACAGCTTACTGGATTCTGGCAACTCAGCGACACTGGCGAAGGCCCAAGCCACCCCACATACAAGCAAGGGTTCAGCTACGAGCATGGGCTCACGGGCCAGGCTACAAGCAAAGGCCCCAGAACGCGCGCATATTGCATGTATCCCCAGAGGCCACCATCCTTCGCAAAACGTCACCCCTGCACCAAACACCATCAATAATAGGTGCATCCCACTGAGAGACGTGAGGCCATGAGTTCTTGTCATCCAGACAGCCTTAACAAGCTGGACTCCCACCTCGCAGCCGCCCCCAGGCTGCCCATCTCGGAACTGACTCTTGAGCTCTGATGCACTGGTGGTCAGTCTCTCACCACTATGATAGCCTAGCCGATGCTGCCTTGCTATCCCGGCCTGCACCGTTCACCTCACTGCTAACAGACTGGATGGTACACCATTATGGGTCAGACGGGCCCTTCATGTCCTTTGCGCTGTTCCACTCTGGCGATCTGCGTCATGCCTCCTCAACAACACAGGTTCCCCAACGCCGCTTGTGTCTATCCTCCGCAAAGCCTGGAGTCGACTGCATGTTAAAATCGAGAGAGCCGCCTTTCCCTTTACAGATGTTCCTCTCTCATACCAACAACTGATGCAGCCTCTCTTATTAGTGGGGCATTCTCGCCCCACTTGCACCGTTCGCTCCATTCTCGTACCCAGCACTATTGTGGCTGGTCCTCTTCAGACTGCCCGAAGGGCCTATGTCTCGGTCATCTCACAAGTGTGTGTCTTGGTTACCTCACTAGGGTGCCTGCCTTGTTCTGCACCCTCTGCAAGTGTGTCTTGGTTACCTCACAAGTGTGCCTTGTACTGCACCCTCTGCATGTGTACGTGCTCCGCGTCCTCATACCACTATGGGCCTACATGCTCTGGTGGCAACATGCTGCATCACAGGCTGCCTGCTAGCCTAGCCTGTAGCCTAACCACTACAGGCGTACATGCTCTGGTGGCAACATACTGCACCACAGGCTGCCTACTAGCCTAGCCTGTAGTCTATCCGAAGAGGTGCTTCGGCCTTCCCCTTTTTACCACAGCTCATAACAGCTGGGGAGGCACCAATTGTGGCTGACTCATCCTGCTTGTCCTAGGAGAAAACGGAGTTACTTACCTGTAACTGGAGTTCTCCGGGGACAGCAGGATAAGTCAGCCACACATACCCGCCCACCTCCCCTGGAAAGGGGTCGGCCTCCGTCCTGGTGCCCGCCTCCTAGCGGCAAAGGCTCAGCTAGGGACATACTGGTTAGCTAGGGGCGGGCAGGGGGGTGGGGCCAGTTGGCCCATGCTCAGAAGGGCAAAAGCCCTTCTGAGCTATGGAGAGTACTTCCGTCTCGGCGCCGTCGGATGACGTCACCACCAATTGTGGCTGACTTATCCTGCTGTCCCCGGAGAACTCCAGTTACAGGTAAGTAACTCCGTTTTTTCTCTGGTTTGTGTACCAGTTCCTCTTTCCTCCTTGAGTTGGTGCTATCCCCGACGCTGTCCTCGGCTCTCCCCTCTTTTTTGTTGAGGCTTGCCTCGACTGGCGTTCATGCCCTTTTTCACCTGGGGATCATCAGCCCCACCCGGGTGTAGCCCACCATTTATTTATTTATTTTATTTACCAATTCTTCTATACTGCGCTATTTAGATCAGTGTGGTTTACATTCAAACAACATCTATACAACGCAGGCACTCTGCATTGTATTTACAATGAACGGGGAGAACAACTTGGAAGTAACTGAGGGAAACTATCTACATCATATTTACTATCTACATCATGTTTACACTGGTAAAAAACTTATTTACGCTGGGTGCCTGAAGTCTATTTTAGGGAGTACTGTTGGGACCATGTCTCCCGGTGGCTTCAAAATATGTGACCGCTGCAGTCAAATCATGTTTGTTATGGACACCCATGACTTCTGCTTGCATTGACTCGGCCTGGACCACTACAGTGCCACCTGTGACCTGTATCAGGCTATGACTCCGAGAACCAACAAGAAGAGGTAGAAGTTGCAGGAGATGTTCCCGCGGTCCGGCTCTGCCCTGGCTTCCCCAACGCTGAGCCCAAAGCCGAGCACCTCCCATGAGACCCAGGCATCTTCAGAGTCCTGTGGTGGCGGCTCCTACGTAAAGACATTGGACCCTGGAAAGAAAAAGAAAAAAATCCTCAAAGCCAGTTGAGGTTCCACTGTGGAAGCCCAGTAAGGTCCTGCAATGGGATTCGGGCGACTCAGAGCAGCACCCCCCCTAAGGTCTCTAAGAAGGAGTCCTTGGCCAGCGGTGACCATGTGAGGCTCCCCGAGGCTGTGGGTCCTCATCTAGGATGCACTTGCGAGAGTGCCGGTGCCAGGCCCGAGACCCTCAGAGCCTGCGTCGAAAGCTGTGGAGCCTTTTGGCATTGAGGCCAGAATGGCGGTCCTGGATCAGAATATCTCTGCTATCCTGGCCATGCAGCAGGCGATGATGTCAGGTTCATCCACATCTGCCCCAACAGCCGGGTCCCCGACAGTGGTGGCATTCCCAGGCATTGAGCCGGGCCCCAAGCGTCATTGGCCTCAGGTGAGCCCTCGGCACCAATCCTCAGGTATCCGGTCCTCCCTGGCTAGTTTCCGGGAGTCTAACGAGAGACCCGCCGGAGGATCTTGGTTCCTCAAAGCAAACCTTGAGGCACGGGGGGGTCAGCTGATGCCTCGACACTATCTACTGTGTCAAGAAGATCCCAGGCTTCCAGAAGTCACAACTCCATGGTGGTGGAGTTCTCGTTGCAGAAGCTAAAGAGCCAGAAGAATTATTCTTCTATCCCCTGGGTAGAGAAGTCAGAGCCCTAGATGCCTTCGGGCGCAAGTGCTTCCAGGGATCCATGCTGAGCTGCCTGATACAGGCCTATGAACTCTTCATAAGCATGTACCTAAAAGGCCTTATTCAAGAGCTCGTCGGCTTCTCAGCAGGGCTCGCCGGGAAACCCCTTCAACGGTTCCAGACCCTGGTTGCTGCCATATGGGACTATGTTCTTGCCCTGAGCTGCCTACTATTGTTTAGAGTCTGCAGCCGGGCAGTGGCTGCAGGCATCTGTGCCCGATGTCAGACCTGGCTGCAGACCTCTGACCTCGAACAATGGGTCCAGGAAAAGCTGCTAGATGTCCCCTGCACCAGGGAGAATCTGTTTGGGAAGCCTATGGGTCGACAAGGCGACTGAGATAGAGGCCGAGGTGGTGACCCAGCGGAAGCTCTCAAAGAAGACCTCTGCTCTCCCCTGAATAAAAACAGAAAAAGGCCACTTTTCCGGAGAAAAAAGGGCCTTTTCACCAAGGTCACCACTACCAAGCATTTTGGGCCAGCAGCAGCAGGGATCCCATCCCAAGGGCCAGGGACACGAACCCAGGAAGCTGAAAGCCACGAAGCAGCCATCCCTGGCTCTGGCTCTGGCTCAACCTGGAGGGAGCTTTTGACTCCCAGGGCTGGGCCTCCCTCCCCCTGGGACACCCTCTCCAGCCCACAGAGGGCCACCTGGCACTCTTCGTCCACAAATGGACCACGGTCACTTCAGACCAGTGGGTACTGTGGGTGGTGGTAAGGGAAGGGTACCTCCTCCACTTCCAGCAGTCACCACTGGGGTATTTTTTCAGGAGAGCCAGTGCAACCTCTCCTTCACCAGACCCTTTTACTCTCAGAGCTCACAGGTCTACTCACGGACAAGGCAGTGGAGCCTGTACCCCAACACCTATGGGGAAAGGCTTCCACTCCAGATATTTCCTTGTCCCCAAAAGAACTGAGGACCTCAGGCCCATTCTAGACCTATGAAACTTGAACAAGTTTCTGGTGAGGGAAAGGTTCAAGTGGCTCTCCTTGGAACCTTGCTGCTGTACCTCCACCAGGGAGACTGGCTGTGCTTCTTGGATCTAAAGGATACCTATACTCATATCCTGATCCACGCCTTTCACAGGCAGTTCCTAAGATTCATGGTGGGAGGGGGTCACTACCAGTACAGGGTACTTCCCTTCGGTCTGGCCTCCTCACCAAGAGTCTTCACAAAATGCCTAGTAGTGGTAGCTTCACATCTGCACCTACAAGGGGTGTTCGTCTTCCCCTATCTAGACGACTGGCTCATCGGAGGCAGCACAACCTCAGAGGCCAGCCAGGTGGCAGAGCACACCATTCTCCTCCTGTAGTACCTGGGATTCGTCGTCAACTACCCCAAATCACATCTCTCTCCAGCCCAAAACCTGAAGTTCACAGGTGCTCAGCTGGACCCTGTGCAGGCCAAAGCCCTCCTCCCTCTGGACAAGGCAGAATGCCTCAAACAGTTGTCAGGAGAGGTCCAACACTGAAGAACGGTGCTGGCCAGCTGCCTCCTACGCCTGCTAGGCCACATGGTTTCTACCGTCCATGTCACATCTCTAGCCTGCCTGCACATGCGGACAGCCCAGTGGTGCCTGTGCTTACAATGGACCCAGGCAATGGGCAGGCTTCGAGACAGGGTCAAGATCACTCGCCAGTTGGCAAGATCCCTCTAATGGTGGCAAGACCAATGCCATCTCCAGGTAGGAGTGCCCTTCTGGGCACCCTCGCTGCAGAGGCCCTAACCACAGATCTCCCTCTTTGGGGGTAGGGAGCTCACTGCGAAGCTCACCGCACACAGGGCTGTTGGTCCCAGGAGGAGTCCTTGCTACAAATCAATCTCCTGGAGCTCCGGCCAGTTTTCTTCACCCTATGAGCGTTCCACAGCTACTTGCGAGGCAGGTCTGTGCTGATCCAGACAGACAATCAAATCGCAATGTTCTACATAAACAAGCAAGGGTGCACGAGTTTGTACTCCTTCTGCCAGGGAGTACTCTTCTCTCTTTTGCAATGTGCAGTGGCATGCTCCTGGGTGCAGTCTACTTCCTGGGCCAGGATATCTGCCTGGCGGACAGACTTAGCAGAGTACTGCATCCGCAGGCCACCATTCAAACTTTTGGCCATGTGTTACTTACAGTACCTTTCCTGGAAGGTGGCCTTTTTAGTGGCCTTTACCTCCACCTGTAGGGTAAGTGAACTCCAGACTCTGGTGGCAGACCCTCCGTACACCAGGTTCTTCAAAAACAGGGTGATGCTCCGCATTCACTCCAAGTTCCTCCCGAAGGTGTTATCTCCCTTCCATCTCAACTAAGAGGTTGTACTCCCCACCTTCTTCCCACGGCCTCACGCCGGCAAAGAGGAGCTCATTCTCTATACACTAGACTGCAAACGGGCCCTTTCCTTCTACTTACAGAGGATCCAGGACCACGGCAAAGCACCTCAGCTTTTCGTGTCCTATGACCCCAGCAGACTGGGGCTCCCTGTAACCAAGTGTACCTTGTCTACTTGGGTGACAGACTGCATCGCCCTTGCCTAGGAGCGAGCAAGCCTCTCCCTTGAGCACCGGATCACAGCGCATCACATGAGGGCGATGGCCACGTCAGTAGCCAACCTCCACTCTGCCGGTGATGGAGATCTGCAGAGTTTCCACCTGGTCTTTGATCCACACGTTCACAGTCCACTACTGCCTGGAAAACGAATCCCGCAAGATCAGTGCCTTTGGCCAGGCAGTACTCTGTAATATTCTCAGGGTGTAGGCAACTCCTGTCCTCCGACCCTTCTGTGTTCAGGCTACCGGAGTGATAGTACCGCTGGATGTGGTCTTACAGATTCTCTCAGCGGGGACTCACCTTCTGCAACTCACGGCTACCCGATGGGCCGTTGTTGTGGGTGGCCCGCAGCAGCCTGGAGCTATGGAGTCCTATAGGTGAGGACTGACTTCCTGCTTCTTCCTGGAGAAAGTGTTGTTACTCACCTGTAACAGGTGTTTTCCAGGAACAGCAGGAATCGGTCCTCACAACCCTCCCTCCTTCCCTGGGAGTTGCCTTCCCTATCTTGCTTTAGTTTATACAGCTGTCTTAACTATGTCATTGACTGAGCAAGATGGCACCCTTGGGCAGCAACGGGACCGAGCATGCATGGTAGCATTCCCAAAAGATTTCTTTGAAAGCTGGGGAAGTGCTCCACATGGGCTCCGTTGGCGCCATCACCCATATGTGAGGATTGATTCCTGCTGTTCCTGGAGAACATCTGTTACAGGTGCGTAACTCTGCTTTTATGACACCCTAGTAGCTCCAGCACACAAATGGTCAACCATTTGATTCTCACACCCCTTCTTGCGTGGTACTCTTGATCAGCCAATCATCCAAGTAGGGGAAGACAAACACTCCCAGCTGTTACTACCCCAAGGCATTTCATGAAGACACGAGGTGCTGAGGCTAGGCCAAAGTGCAGTATCCAGTATTGGACGTGCTGTCCCCTCAGGACAAATCTGAGATGCATCCCACTCAGAAAGTATCTGTATGTAGGCATACACATCCTTCAAATCCAGAGAGCATAGCCAATTTCCTTTTTCTTTGATGAAATACCTGTTCATATCTCTTATGTTTAGGATGGGACAGTATCTCCCTCCCCCTACCTCCCTGTTTTCTTGGGGATCAGGAAATACCTGGCATAAAAACTTTGCCCTCTTTGCTGTTGTGGCACAAGCTCAAATGCAAGATCTGGCAAGAGGTGGTGATTTCTCTCTGAAGTATTTCCTGATGTAGAGAGTTGATGGAGCATGCCCTTGGATATCAATTTGGAGGAATGTCAAACAGATGTAATTTGTAACCACTCTGGACAATTTGCAAAACCCAAGCTTCCTAAGTTACGAGGGACCACCTTTGGGCAAAAGGAGTGAGCCTCCCTCTAACAAGGAAGTTTTCCATTGCGATTACCGGAAAAGTAGCTATGCTATGAAGGAACCAGTCAAAACCCCGCCCAGGCTTTGGCTGAGGAGTAGGCTGGGACTTCTGAGGCTTCTCACATCATGCTTGTGGTTGGGAGGTTTGGGGCCCAGGAAAGTACCTACACCTATGAGAGTAACAGGTCTTTCTGAGAGCCAGCTTGATACCTCCTGCATTAGGAGGCCAGTTCGAGTGTATGCTTTGAGAGATTTTGAAGGGTGTTGTGCTGCTTTTCGATGAACTCAACCTTCTCTTTGACTTTTCTTTGAAGAGATTCCATGGCATGGCTCATCAGCAAGCTTGTCCTGCACTTATTGCTCTAGGTCTGAGGATTGGAGTCAGGCAAATCTCTGGGTTCCAATACCCATGACAGAAGCTCTCTGTCATTTCAGGGATATCATAGGTTACCCTGACCATGAACTTTGAGTAGTTGTTGCTGTGACCCACTAGGGAACGATACTGCACCAGTTTCTCTGAAGGGAAGATACAGGGACAGATTAGCTAGGTCACACATAATGTTTTTCAGAAACATGCCCATGTACAGCTGGTAAGAGGCCATGCGAGAGCCATAAGCATGGAACTCCGAGAAAACATTCTCCCAAAAGAGTTCAGTGTCTGAGCTTCCCTCCCAGTGGACACCAGGGAATGAGTCTTGGAACTTTTGGATCTCTTAATGGCAAATGGAAGCTGGAGCTTCTCAAATCCGGGAGCCTTCTGAATTCTATACATGGAGTCAAGCCTTCCGCTAACTGGAGGTACAGTTCTCCCACATTCTCATCTGTACTCTCTGAAGGATACTGTGCATGGGCACTGTCACTGTCTCCTTAGGAGCTGAAGTGTATTACAGGATCTCCAGTTCTTCTGCCCTGGGCTCATCCTCAGTCTAAAGAAAATGATATGACCTTGGTCATATCCCTGACAAACTCTTCGAAGGTCATAGCCTCAGGAGGGGATTTGTGCTGCTCATGAGGAGAAGGATTGGATGGAAGCTCTGGGGACCGTCCGCCAACAAGTCCTCGGATTAGACATTGGTGACCCAGTCTTCTGAGTCAGACTCAGAGCGGAAGTCAGAATACTTCTGAGTCTTCCTGGATCTCTTACCTGACTCTTGGGGATCGGAAGCAATGATGCACAGATGCTCGTCTAGTTTTGGAGGGGGCATTGGACCCTGAAACAGAAAATAAGATTGGTCAGGAAGGCTCTAGTTTTGGTGCCCTTTGATGCCCTGATGTCAATACCTCTCCTGCAGGCAAGCTGTGCATTTCAGAGAATGGTTGGACAGGTGCCAATGTCAATGCAGCCACCATCGAGGCACTGACATGCTACATGTTAAACAGCATAATGATCCCTTCCTTGAGAGCCATCAGAAGACGCTTCTCCATGACTGCCGACTCTAAAGGCTGCAGGGACTCAACAACCTCGGCCAATGTTCCTGGAAACTTTAAGGAGTTAGTCTTGAAGGACTACCAAAAGGGACTACTATAGCTGGAAAAAGATCTGCACTTATAACTATCTCCTGGAATATACTCTAAATCTTAGGGAAAAAGGGAATTCTTTGAGTGTTATTGCCTAGTCACCCAGGTCTTAGTACCACCAGAGAGCTTTTTGTTTAAATCAAATCAGAGTATAGCTTAGCATTGAAAATAGAGTAAATAGTTTCTGAGTAGAAAGAAAGAAATTTATTTCTAGTGACCTTTACAAAGAGGTCTTCCAGTTAGGAGGCAAAAGATCTGTGAACTTGTCTTAAATAGGTGTTTAAAGCAAGAGACAGATCAAAGGGGCAATTTTGAAAAGCCCCTTCTATCAAACCACGGGCTATGTGAATCACCCAGGAAATTGGTAAGACTTTAGAAGCACAGGTCAGGGCACTGTGTAGTAAGCCAGCTGTTAAGTCGTTTTTCCCTCCCTGCCACCCGCCCCAGGGATAAGCTTAGTTTTATAGGCTCTTAAACCTGTTAAAGGGAAGGAGGTGCCCATATTCACTTTTAGGTGCAGCTGGTTATCCTCATCAGGAATAGATTAATTAAGGACCTGAGATTAATTAATCTTGAGGTGAACAAAGTCTATTAAATGTATTAGGTATAGTTGTATTAGTATAAATATTCCCAGCAAACTTAAGTAAGTAAACAAGTTAAATACCTAACAAAACCTTAAAGCTAAGATGCAGACGACAGTCCAGCAGTGAGATGGAGTCTTTCCAGTCTTTTGCATTGAGTGTCACTCAACGCATAATCAAACTCTGGAATTAGTTACCGGAAGATGTAGTAAAAGCTGTTAAGTGTAGCTGGTTTTAAAAAAGGTTTGGACAAGTTCCTGGAGAAAAGTCCATAAACCATTATAAAGAGGACCTGGGAAAGCCACTGCTTATCCCAATACAAGTATTGTGGAATCTGTATGTCTTTTTGGGAAACTGCTAGGTACTTGGGTCCTGGATTGGCCACTGTTAGAAACAGGATACTGGGCTTGATGGACCTTGCTCTGACCCAGAATGGCATATCTTATGTTTTTATTGGTGGCTGAGTCTCAGCATTCACTAGGCCATAGCTGCCCCTCTGATGTCTCAGAGGGTGAACTCTTCTCTCTTCATCACAGCTTAGAGGGAACTCTTGTGGACCCTCATCACTCTTGACACTGTGCCTCAGAGTGCTTCAACATCCATGCACCGCGGTCTCCAGTCAATGCTTGGCGTGATCACCTTTTACTATATTGATGCAGCACCAGCATCTGATGCAGCCTTCAATGCAATTGAAACTGGTGTTGCTGATGCCAATGAATCAGACTTAACAGCACCAAAAAGTGATTTGCACTGCTTCTCTGGACCTTTGAGTCTTCTTTTGGTCATCTGCAAGCACAAATTACAGGAAGACGGATGATGACCGGGTCCCAGGCACTGAAGGCCCCCAGTTATTGATATGGTCCTTGAGCACCGGGAATACTTCTTAAATCCACTGGCAGGTTTTTGGGACATTTTGGATGGAAAAAAGGCCTCAGCAAAATCAAAGAACTTGATTGTGAAAAATGAAGAAGTTCCCATTGCCAGAACACCGAGGCCTAAGGGGACAGAGGTGCCATAGAAACTTTAATTGACCAAAAAATGTAACCTAAGAAAAAAAGAAAAGAGAAAATGTGATGAGCAGGTGGGAAATGTAAAAGACAGTGTCCCTGAGAAGGGGGGAAAAATGACCAACTTATGAGAGAGTCTTGAAGATGTGTCCCTTGGGTGCCACGGAAAAGTGAAGACTGATCTAAAATAGTGCCACCACGGCAGGCGGGAAGATGGCGCACATGCTTAGAGGAAACTCCCCAAAGTTGTGATTAGTATCTGGGGAGCATTCTCCCATGGGCGCTATTGGATGACATTATATGTGAGGACTTATATCCTGCTTGTCCATGGAGAATACCTCCATACCTGCCTCTTTTTCTTTGGGTAAATTGGCCCAGACAAAATTGACCTTTCAGTAGGGGGACAATCTAAAGCTAATTTGACCCCTTCAGGAGTAGGTGCTTATCCACAGCAGAACTGTCCATTGTGAGGCTGGCTAATTGTCTTATTCCCAGGACTCTGCACTGCTACCCAGAAGACCCTTGTTTGTTTTCAAAGTCAGGTCTTGTGCTCCCTAGGCTGACAGGCAGGCTGGGTGGCTGGCATTTGAAATGCTGGGGAGGTAATGGTCACACACCCTAGGAAAAGGAAGACTGTCATGCAGTGGCAACACTAAATGACTGACTGGAATTAGGGTCATAATGTGAAATTCCCAAGGGAGCTTGGCCACCTGCCAAGGACACTCACTATAATAGCTGAGCTAAATGAGTTGGGCATGAGGTACTGAATAAATGTAAATGAATATTCATAGTGCTGGATACCAGCCTCGGTACTGATTTGAACTGGAAACCCAAAAGAGTAGGAGAAAACCACTGGACACTGCTTTCTTCTTCCACTTCATACATATATTGCTGGTGAACTAACCTAGCAGTGGGTACCTTAAGTAATCCCTCACATTGCAATCTGAGAGCATGAGAAAAGAGAAACGTCCAACTAAATACAAAGGGCCTAACTCATGAAGGGATATGAAACAAATCACCAGTAACTTAAGCCAACCTCATTGTTTGATAGGTAGCCAATGCAATTGTTGTAGCAGTGAGGGAGGAGTGGCTCAGTGGTTGGGACAGGTTACCTCAGGCCAGAGGAACTGGGGTCTCTAGTACCATGGCCACGCCACTTAACTCTCCATTGCCTCAGGTAGGCTTAAATTGTGAGCCCTTTGGGAATTTTTTTATTTTTATTTTAGACAGTTTTGTATACCGCCTTATCCTTCAATCAAAGCGGTCACAACACAATTGGGGGATACATTTAACATGCAGGGATATGAGACACATACACTAATACTTACAGGGAACATGGGCAATGGAGGGTTAAGTGGCTTGCCCAAGACCACAAGGAGCATCTGTGAGACTAGAAACCCCAGTCCTTCCGGCCCAAGGTTGCTGTCCTCTAGTGGGATTTGAACGCCCGACCTTCCGGCCTGAAGTACCTTGCCCCAGCCACTAGGCTACTCCTCCCATAAAAAGGGAATAAAAAGTGCCTGTTAGAATATATCTGTAAACCGCTCTGATACAGTAAAGGGCGGTATATCAAGTGCCTAAACCATAAACCAGTAACTTAAGCCAACCTCATTGTTCAATAGGTAGCCAATGCAATTGTTGTAGCATTGGGGTGATAGGCTCATACAACTCCATTCCTAACAACCAAGCCACAAAATTTTGTACTATTTGAACATGCCATAGCATTTTCTGGAGTAATCCCACCTGTAGCATAATAGCTTAAACTACTTCATATAATTGATCCCATCGTTAAGGATCAGAGTTGTTTAATAAGCTGTAAGCAATAGAATGATGAAGGCACCATTTGAGAAATGTGAACCTCAAAAGTTACCTCGGAGTCCAACTAAACACCCAAATTAGAGATGACTGGTTTAAACAGAATTTGAACACCCTTAATCCAAATCTCAGAATTGGTATGGCCTTATCTCTAGGAACAAGCAGGAATGTAGTCTTCACATATGGGTATCGTCAGTACCAACGGAGCCTGCACGGGAGCGCTCCCCAGCGTCCAATAGGAAAGCTTTTGGGAGCATCCCACAGCACCTGCGTGCTGCCTTCCCGCCTTTCCCAACTGTCCCTCTCCAGTTTTTCATTTTCTGCGGAGCTGACAGGTCGCACACCCTGTCACCGCAGAAAATTCCCTTCTTATACTTCTTTTTTGTGGTCGCGTCTGCTTTCCCTCGACGCTATACCGGTACTGCCGGTTCATCTTTTTTTCTAAAAAAAAAAAAAAAAAAAAAAAACCCTGTTTCTGCAGTCTCTCTTCAGTAACTTTCTTCTCTGGTGCCATGCGCCATTTTGAGCACTAGGCCCAATTTATTTTCCTCAAAATGGAAAAACCCGCTTTGGGTTTTAAAAAGTGTTCTAAGTGTGGCGGTACCATCTCCGTCACCGACACCCATGAGTGGTGCCCCAAATGTTTAGGTCCTGACCACTCTATCTCAGAGTGCCTTGCCTGTGGAATGATGTCAAAAAGGGGCTGGCAAAACCGAGCTGCTAAACTTAGCACCCTTTTTCCCTCTGATGCAGCGTCCGTGGCATCGACGTCCTCCAGGGCTTCATCTTCCTCTCATGGATCTCAGGTAACTAAACATAGATCTAGCCGGTCCTCAAAGGGTAGATCTCCTCCTAAGCATCGAGATGCCTCTGGCGTTGCCCTCGAGGGACTTTCACCGGCAAAATTGCCCCGGCGGGAGGCTTCGGCTTCCAAAGCACTAACGGGGCTCCACGATGTTCTCAAGGCTTCAACCTCGGCAGAACTGATGCTGTACCAGGCGAATTACAGTCTTTCTTAATTCTGCAGGACTGCAGAAACACTAAGGATGCCATTTCCTTGGCCGAGCGGTTCCTAGAGGCTGGAGCAGTAGGCCAGAGGAAGATGGGTGTTTCTGGTCCAGCAGTCCTGAGAATTACAGAAAGGAGAGAAAAGGTAATGCTGGGGGAATGTGTGGAAAAGAGACCCCTAGGCAAAGCTGGTTGGGAACAGCGCAAATGTTTTTCTTGTGGAGAAATAGGCCACATGAAAAGAGTGTAGAGAAAAAGTAGTACTAGTGACCACCCAATCCAAGGAGGTTGGGGAGGGATTTCTACTAGCAGTCGAGGTGGACAATATCCCGGTCGACGCTCTTTTAGATTCAGGGGCCGACCAATCAGTGATCTCTGAAAGGTTATGGAGGGATATTGAAGCTCAAGGTAAAGGTTCTGTAGTTGAAGCTGAAGGGAAAATCAAGATAAGGTGTGTGCACGGCGCTGCTTCAGCGTATCCCTTGCACACAGTATCAGGTCTAGGTTTAAAAAAGAAAATTCCTGTGGCAGTAATACCCAGACTACCACATTCCTTGGTTTTGGGAAAGGATTGGCCACAGTTTAGGAAAGGCCTAGTTGAAGGGTTAACATCTACTATACCTGATGCTGAAGCCTTAAGCTCAGAAAAGACAGAAAAGGAACCCTTAGGAGGGAAAATAAAGGAGAAACAGGTGACATCCTCTCAGGGAGGAAAATCTAGGTTGAAGATGATGCCTGCCCCTTTATTTGAAACCTGACAGGGAAAGACAGGTAGGGTAACAGTCCCGAGTCCTGGCCCTGCCACTAAGACAAAATTTGTATTGAAGTGTTGTCGTCTCACTCCAAATGCTCAGATTCCCAGGCGAGCCTCCGAGCAAGCGGCAGGCTATGATCTTTATAGTGCCGAGGATACTGTTATCCCGCGGCAGGGAAGAGCGTTGGTAGAGACAGGTATACAGATGGAGATACCGCCCGGATGCTACGGACGGATCGCTCCACGATCCGGTATAGCAGTAAAAGATTGGGTTGATGTAGGTGCCGGGGTGGTAGACCCTGATTTTAGAGGAGCCATAAAGGTTTTGTTATTGAACTTTTCTAAAAGGGATTTTAGGGTTACCACTGGGGACAGGATAGCACAGCTTATTCTGGAAAGGGTTGGGTTTCCACCGGTAGAAGAAGTTGCAGAGCTGAACACTACGACAAGGGGGTCGAGTGGATTTGGATCCACAGGCCAAGACATAATGCCAGGTTTAACAGCCACTAGGGAAGAAGGAAAGGTGAACGTAGACCTTGATTCTCAGGTGGGTGAGTGCAAGACCAGGACATTGCCCAAGGTAAGGGGGAAGCTCTCTTGGCATCAGCAGCAAGCCCTGCTGAAAATAATAGAGAAGTTTCCGGATATCTTAACCCATAGGTCCGGAGACACTAAGTTTGTGGCCCAGGATAAAGCGAACCCTCAAGGAGGAATTCTCCGGCAAAGGTCGGATGGATTACCAGTATCCAAATGGAAGGGGGTAGTCCGACAGGTGCGGGAGCAGTCGGATGGATTACCAGTATCCAAATGGAAGGGGGTAGTCCGACAGGTGCGGGAGCAGTGGGTGAAGCCCAACAGGGAGGAGGGTGAGAGACCCCTGTTTCGAGGAGATAGGAGGGAGCGTTGGCCACGAAAATCCCGGATAGTAGAAGGGGGTAAGATAGCTGGTCAAGCACACCAGGAAAGGTATTATAGTCGGGATACCAGACCTCACCACTGGGAGGTGGGTGAATTGGTCAGGGTAATGGGGCCCGGGAGCCCGAAATTTGAAAGGATATGGGAAGAACCCTACAAGATTGTTAAGCAGGTAGGCCCAGTCGCCTACAGGGTGAAATCTTGGAGAGGGAAGCGGAAAATTGTTTTATAAGGATATGCTACGGCCTTGGCACGAGCATGTAACCTTAACTCGTGGCGCTGCAGAAAGGGACATCACGGATAGCTACCAGGCCCAAGAAAGGATTCCATGCTGTGCTGGAAAGGGCCAGCCAGCCCGGAATATCTTAAGGGGGGGGTTATGTGATGGCGCAGCGGGGTTAAACGCTAGTGAAAGGTGCAGAAATCACTCTTTTTCTCCTGCAGCTAAGAGCAGTGAGGGCAGAGAAAGGGTTAAACCTTCAACTAATGGAAAAAACCCTGTGCTCAGAAAGCAGGAGAGTGAGCCACACCTCAGCTCCATGACAACCAGGGGAGCTGACGTGAGAGGCAGGGGGCGGAGTCAAAGCCCATAGGACAGCCCCAAACATTTAGCCACGAGGAAACAGAGAGAGAATAGGATCAGCTGGAACAGGAAGAACGTCGGCAGCAAGGAGCTGTAAGAGTTCTGGAAGAGACCCTGAAAGGAGTTCTGAGGGGACCTGTGAGAGGAACCAAGATGAGAATTTAAGCAGGAGCAAAGTTCCAAGGGAAAGGCTGCACAGATACTCTGATTGCAGGCAACGTGTGAGTAGCTCTAGTTCAGAGAGAAGCACAGCTGCATATGAGCAAGGGGCTGATTGGAAGCTCTGGAGACAGGAGTCAGAGTCAGACCCTGTTGAGCAGGAGAACAGCCGGGAACAGAGGAAGCAGTCTGGGGACAAGAGGTTGCCTGTAAACTTGCCAGAAAGAGTACGGAAGGCCAGGAAAAAGGTGAGCCCTTTTTTGAATCTGTTAAGGCAGTACTCAAAGAGTCTGGTGTTCTAAGTTCCTCCCCCACAGCTCAGACTAAAGAAGAGTCCCGTTTGAAACAGTTAAAGGCTTTAATTAGATCAGTGGAAGCCTGTTCAAGAGAAGCCTGTATTTAAAGGAAGCATATCAGACTCAGAGGGAGAGCCCATGCAGTTGGAAGAAGCTGGTGGTGCTAGTGAGGATTCTGATATGGAAACTGATTGTGCATTTTGCCAGAGAGGGTAAAATCTATGAATTGTGATACTAATAGTAAGTGCTGGAAGAAGCCTGACATTGTGCCAGGAGGATTTTACACGGGAAGAGGCAGAGAGCTGCTGGAGTGTAAAAGCCAGGCCAATTAGGCAAAACCTGGAAGAAAAGAGCACTACTGCTTTTGGTGTTTTAAGGAAGCATTTTTATTTGCTGAAGGAGAAAGCAGTAAATGTTTTATATCAGGAAGAAGCTGGAAGACAGTGCTGTGAAAGGAACATGCCTGTAGGTTTAGAAGCTGAATAATCCTGTTTCAGTTAAAGAGACTTTGCTTTGGAGAAGTATCCTTTATTTCTGTTATTGGGATAGTAGGTGAACCATTGTGCGACAATAACAATAAAACTTATTGTTAACCCTATTCCTTGCTGACTCGTCTGTGCCACAACTACAAGGGAACAGAAACTGCAGCACTTAAAGGGATACAAATAAATATGTGGTCGTGCCACTCCCACTAGGCAGCCGCCTATATAAGGGGTGGACGCGACAGTTTCTATCCGGCATCGACAAGTCGGTACCGGACCACTCCGATGCCGACTTTGATCGGTACCGTGCCTTGCACGATCACCCAGATCGGAGATACTTCGAATCCTCAGATGAGTCTGAAGGCTCCAAAGACTCTGCCGATACCAGAGTACTTCTTCCCAAGGATTCCTCTTCTCCTCAGCGTAGGATGTCTCCGCCAGAGGATTTCAGGATTTTATCAGAGATGTGGCCCAAGGTCTTTCCATCACAGTGGCTCCTGAAAAAGAGCCTAGGGCAAAGGAATTGGAAATCCTACAATACCCTAAAGCTCCCAAGGAGGCAGCTACCTTACCTATTCATAAGATCTTGCATGATCTTATGTTAAGGATGTGGGAAATACCTTTAACTACATCTCCTCATTCTCAAAGACTCAACACCATGTATCGAGTTCCTCCTTGTCCTGGGTTTCAGAAGACTCAATTACCACACCATTCCATGGTGGTGGAATCAGCCATGAGACGTATGAAGAGTGCAAAAAGTGTGACATAGTGGGTCCTTCCAGCCCGTTAGATGAGGCTAAAAAGCCAGGAACAGGAGTAGGGCTGAGTTGTAAACAAAAGCACATGGCTCCTGGTTACCTTAGAAACCAAGCACAGAGGCAAGAGAAACGCCCGTGCTACCATTCAGGGAATGAGTCACGAGCTAATGCAGGACAACCTGCTAGGGGGTGGAGTTGAGCACTGCCCTAGAATTCACCCTGATAAAGAGAGTTCAGTTGAGCTTATGGAGTTAGAAGAAGGAGCTGAGGCATGTATGCTGGATGAGGAAGCTAATGAGAGCTACGGTGAAGACAGCAGTGCCAGGAAACAGCCAGAGTCTCTGTGGAAGGGTGAGACAGAGTCTTTCTTCAGGAAAAGAAAAGAAACCCCAAGGGAAAGATATAATAAGGGCAGAGTGGATTACCTGCAGTATCCAGGGGAACACAGAAGTGAAAAGAAGCGAAGAAGGCAAGTGAAATCTTCTGTGCAAGGCTTAGGTTGGGAACCTACAACCAGTCCAAAGCCACAAAGAAAATCTCCACCAGCTAGGCAAAAAGGTAAGCCAAAAGGCTGGTATAAAAATACTTACAGTGACTGTATTTACCCAGAGGGTTGGAGCTGGGAAGAGAATACCTGTGCTGATAACGTTTGTAAAAGCCAGTATTTAACTCAGGAATATCAGGTGACACCTGAAGCAGTTAGAAAGGGCGTGGCATCAGGATTGCCGTTACAAACATTTCCTTCTAGCCAGGAAGAGTTAATGGACTTTGAACCTGAGTGTGTGAATATTGATGAAGATATCATGGACTGTATGATATCGCTTGCTAATGAAATAATCTCATTACACTGAAGGCATGTTTTGAAAGAGGAAGTACAGCACTACTAGCATTGAGAAGCAGAGAGCTATGAAGAAACAGCATTGTTACGTTGGAATGCTAGATATCAACCTGTTTATTGCTGAAGTAAGCCTTTTCTGTTAAAGAACCTTTAATTTGTCCTTATGCCAGTAAATACCTGGTTTGTGTTACTTTGTTCATGGTGAAATCCACCCCAGGAGGGGAAATAAAATCCTTTGGTTGCTTAAACCACTTTTCCACAACTGCTCCTCATTGATTCAGTGAAGGGACTACATTTCCCAAAAAGCCCAGCTTCAGGATTTGTAAAGTAGCTGCTTCAGTGGGGAAGACCCACTCACTTAACCTCTACACACATATATACGGGGGTTTAAGGAGAGCTGGTGACAAAAGGCATGCATCTAATCCTCCAGGCTGTGAGTGTAGGACTCTTGATGCCTTTGGACATCGATCCTTCCAGGCTTCCATGCTTTCTGCTAGCATCACTTCCTATATCTTGTATATGGGGATGTTCCTTAAGGAAGTCACAGGAGACTTAGAGCTTATGAGCCCTCTCCTTCCTGATGATAACAGGCAAGATTATCTTGCTCTTGTTAAACATGCTCAGGATGTTTCCAAGTTTGTGAATCGTGCAGCCTTTGAATGCATAAGCAGAACCTCTGCTATTGCCATAGGTGCACGTAGAATTGCCTGGCTCCAGGCATCTGACTTGGAAATCTGGGTACAGGACAAACTGGGGAATATACATTGCACAGGAGAGAATCTCTTTGGCAAGAATTGGCAGGAAAAAGCTAATGAGATAGATGCTGACAATATCACTTTGGATAGATTGTCCAAATCTACAGCTGATCCTGCGAGGAAAAGATCCTCTAAGAAACCATTCTTCAGCAAGAAGAAGTTTTATCCCTCCTATACCCAGCAGGGACATCGTTCAGCTGCCCAAAAGGGACAGCAGCAACAACCTAGACAACAAAGGAAGCCAAAAGCAGCTAAGCCTCAGCAGACTCAGCATCCACAGAGGCTTTGACTCGTGTCTAGAGAACTTTGCCTTCCTGGCCCTGAACAGCCCAGAACCCTCCACTATCCCGGGAAGGTTATGTCATTTTGCCCCCAGATGGTGTCAGATAACAGCAGAAAATTGGACTCTGTCCATTGTATGAGAGGGGTACAAGCTTCATTTCCTCAGCATGCCCCCTCCTATAATAGTAGACAGTTCAATTCTCAGACCTCTCTCAACAACGGGTTAGGTCAAGAAGTCACAATGCTCCTTGCTCAAGAAGCAATAGAAGAAGTGCCCATTCCCCAACGGGGTACAGGGTTTTACTCCCCCCTATTTCCATATTCCAAAGAAAACAGGAGGACACAGACCCATTCTAGACCTCAGAGAATTGAACAAATTCCTGTTCAGAGAGAAGTTCAAAATGACTTCTCTAGGAACTCTGCTGCCATACCTTCGGAGTCAGTATTGGCTTTGTTCTCTAGATCTCAAGGATGCGTACACTCATGTTCTCACCCATCCAACTCACAGGAAGTTCCTTTGATTCCTGTTTCAGGGAAAGCACTACCAATACAGAGTTCTTCCTTTTGGCCTGGCTTCTGCACCAAGAGTGTTCACAAAATGCATGGCTGTGGTAGCAGCATTTCTCCGCACCCTGGGAATATTCGTCTTCCCTTACTTAGACGACTGGCTCATTCGAGCCCCTTCAGGGCCAGAAGCCAGGGTTGCTCTGTCTCACACAATGCGCATCCTTCAGTATTTGGGACTTGTCATAAACTTCCCAAAGTCCAACCTTGCTCCCACTCAATCCCTAGAGTTTATAGGAGCTCATCTGGATACCAGACAGACAAGGACCTTCCTTCCACAGACCCGCTTCCTTCGCATTGTACAGTTAGCTTCCCAAGCAGTGCTAAAACCTCATCTCACTGCTCAGGAAATGTTACAGCAGCTCAGCGGACCTTATCCACTCGGTGGACTCAGGCGTCAGGTTGCCTGTCAGACAAAATAGCAAACTCAGATCGCCTTATTTTATCCCTCCAATGGTGGCAGTCACCCAAAAACCTTCTGGTGGGGTCTCCTTTTCAGCAACCCCCACCCCAAGCCCACTCTAACAACAGATGCTTCACAGGTGGGTTGGGGAGCCCACCTGCAAGGCCTCTCTACCAAGGGTACCTGGACTCCACAGGAGGCCTGTCTTCATATCAACCTCCTGGAGCTCAGAGCAATCTTCCTTGCTCTTCAAGTATTTCACACCCAGCTCAGCTACAAGACAGTCCTAGTTCAAATGGACAATCAGGTAGCCATGTTCTATGTGAACAAGCAGGGCAGAACAGGCTCTCTGTCGCTATGCAATGAAGCTTTGCGACTATGGGCCCTCGCCAGAGAGCATCAGATTCATCTCCTTGCATTGTATCTTCCAGGCATTCAAAACTCTTGGGCAGACAGACTCAGTCGAGTTCTGCTTCCACACGAATGGTCTCTCCAGGCAGACCAGGTGGCCAAAATTTTCAAATTTGGGGAACCCCGGACAAAGACCTCTTTGCAAGTCCGCTGAATGCCAAACCTCCCCGGTTCTGTTCCATAATTCCGGCTCGAGGTTGTCAGGCCAGCGATGCTTTCCTCCTTCATTGGGGTCAGGACTTCCTGTATGCCTTTCCACCCATTCCCCTGATTCCCAAAACCCTTTTCAAGTTTCAGAGAGACAGAGGTCATATGATCCTAATAGCTCCACGTTGGCCACAGCAAATGTGGTACTCTCTGCTCCTACATCTCTCTCAAGCTCCACCTCTGGAGTTATGATCTGCTCCAGATCTTCTCTCACGAGGACGGGATGCTGTGGTATCCCAGTCTCTGCATCTCAGGGCCTGGTTGCTGAAAGCGTAGAACTTCAGGGTCTTAACCTTTTCCAGCAGGTTAACGTATATCCTTCATGCTTCCAGGAAACCTTCCACAAGACACTCTTATGCATTTAAGTGGAAGAGGTTTACTATATGGTGCTTGTAGAAGGGTCTTAACCCTCTTGCGATACCTCTGGAATCATTACTGGAGTATCTCCTTCATTTATCAAATGCAGGGCTTAAGACCAATTCAGTGAGAGTCCATTTGAGTGCTATTGCAGCTGCTTTCAAGCCTCTAAATGGACAACCTATTTCCTCTCATCCTCTCATAGCGAGATTTATGAGAGGCCTTCTTTTAACAAAGCCTCCCATTAAGCCAACACCGGTGGCATGGGACTTGAATCTGGTACTTGGGCAGCTCATGAAATCGCCCTTTGAACCATTAGCCACTACCTCGTGGAAATTCCTTTCCTGGAAGGCTATCTTTCCCATTGCAATCACATCAGCATGTCGCATCAGTGAATTGCAAGTGTTGGTGGCTGATCCTCCTTATACAAGGTTCCATCATGATAAGGTAGTCCTTAGGGCTCATCCACACTTTATGCCAAAGTTGTTTTTGCCTTTTCATTTAAACCAAGCGGTTTATCTTCCTGTATTCTTTCCAAGGTCTCACGCCTCAGATGCAGAAAGGAACCTTCATACTTTGGCCTGTAAAAGAGCTTTGGCCTTTTACTTGCAAAGGACACAGCAACATAGAAAATCCTCTCAACTCTTTGTTGCTTTTGATCCTAGTCATTTGGGACCTCCAGTCTCCAAAAGGACACTGTCCAGCTGGATTGCACAGTGTATATCTTTTGTTTATGAGAGTAAGAACCTTCCTCCTGAAGGCCATGTCACAGCTCACAATGTGAGAGCCATGGCAACCTCAATGGCTCATCTTCACTCTGTGTCTATCGACGACATCTGTCGAGCAGCTACTTGGGCTTCGGTACATACCTTCACAGCCCATTACTGCTTAGACAAGGACTTCTGCCGGGATGCCTTGTTTGCTCAGGCTGTTCTTTAACACCTGTTCCACACTTAATCAATTCCTACCCACCATCCCTAGTAGGATGCCAGAGATCCATGGGGGGAAGTGGAGCCCTTTCACAAGGGCACACAACTTCTGGGGCCATCTCCCTGGCATCTGCAGTTAGGGAGTCCCCATATGTGAAGACTACATTCCTGCTTGTTCCTGGAGATAGCATAGTTATTCACCTGTAACAGGTGACCTCTGGGAACAGTAGGAATTTAGTCTTCACAAGCCGCCCACCTCCCCTAGGAGTTGTATCTCTCTTTCTCTAGTTTCCTCTCTCTTTTGTCTCAGCTATAAACTCAACTGGAGAGGGACAGTTGGGAAAGGCGGGAAGGCAGCACGCAGGCGCGGTGGGATGCTCCCAAAAGCTTTCCTATTCGATGCTGGGGAGCGTTCCCGCACAGGCTCCGTCGGTACCGATGATACCCATATGTGAAGACTACATTCCTGCTTGTTCCTGAAGATAGCATAGTTATTCACCTGTAACAGGTGATCTCCGGGAACAGTAGGAATTTAGTCTTCACAAGCCGCCCACCTCCCCTAGGAGTTGTATCTCTCTTTCTCTATTTCCCTCTCTCTTTTGTCTCAGCTATAAACTCAACTGGAGAGGGACAGTTGGGAAAGGCGGGAAGGCAGCACGCAGGCGCTGTGGGATGCTCCCAAAAGCTTTCCTATTGGATACTGGGGAGCGTTCCCGCGCAGACTTTGTCGGTACCGACGATACCCATATGTGAAGATTAAATTCCTGCTGTTCCCGGAGATCACCTGTTACAGGTGAGTAACTATGCTTTCTCAGCATCCGATTTGTTAACCTTAAATGTCAATCCATTACTCTTCAACCATCATGCTTCTACTGATAAACTTATTAAACTGCTGCATATCTCCCTGCCAATGTGGCCCCACCGGTATATAGATCTGAATATCATCTGTGAAGAGAATAAAGCAAAATCTTAGAGTCCAACACAGAACATAAAAGTTGTAAAAACAAATTAAAGTGGACAGTGTCAAAAGCACAGGAAGATCTAAAAACGGCAATAACATTGACGAACCCCCTGTAACTCAAAGTGTAGACATCTATTAATGCTGCCAGTAGAGTTTCTGTCCCACTGGCATGCCGAAATCCAGTTTGGCAAAGAAACATATTATGGGGTCTCCACAAAAGGATTTAATTGAGAATAGACCATGTTTTCTATATTTTTCCCTAAAAAAGATAAGTTAGCCATAGTTCTGTAATTCTCCAGACAGTCCCTATCAAGCTCCTCTGTTATTTTTTAACTTAGGGGTAGATCACTGCTTTCTTTAGGGAGTTAAAGGAAACTTCCTACATTAAGGAGACATTAATCAGTCTAGCTAAGTTCTCTGCCAAGCCCTCTCTGGCTAGTTGCAATAAAGCATCTCTGACAAGGATCAGATAAATTACACAGGTCTGCGACTAAAAAGCTGTTTGATTATTTTCATCTAATTTCCATGTATTTTGGTGTGCTGAAAACAAATAAAATATTGAAAAAAAACTCCTAGATGTCATGATTTGCCACAACATGCAAAATTGTTTCAAATTTATCAAATTTTTTCAAATTACTATTTATTAATTCAAATTACTATTAATTAATTCACATAAGTGCATTTAAGATATAAAATGCCAAAAAAAACTTAAAGGGGTTGTCAGAGTTATGTAAAAAAAAAAATAGCACTGTAAATCTGATGGTCAGCAATATATACATAAGCTAAGCAAGTTTTAAGTCCGTGCTTCTAATGGTAGAAGGGGTTAATCTTTCCTGAAGAATCCAGTGGGAGGGAGACACAGGGAAGATAGCAGCAGCTCCGGTCAGTGCAGGGGGGCATGGCCAGCACTGTGACGTCTTGTGTACAGACACAGATCTGCTCTCTCCTGCATGCCACACTTGTGCACGAATCATCATCAGGTTCTTGGTTCTAGACTGTTCACACTTTTTCATCGCAATTCGTGTTAGCTCGTCATTCTTCAACCGTTATGTTATGGCTCCGCGAAAGTGTATTAATTCGCCAGACAGTTTCTGTTTCATTTGTGGTGAATATACAGTGTTGAAGCAACAGCAGAATATTACAGACTTTGTGAAAAAAGTATACTTTGCATATTTTGGACTAAAAATTCGAGATCAAGATAAAGTCTGGGCACCTCATAAAGTGTGCAAACAGTGTGTTGAGGACCTCCGAAACTGGTTCAAGGGTAAGAAAAAATCTTTCCATTATGGGATTCCTATGGTATGGCGAGAGCAAAAGAAAGAAAGGCTAAAAAGGTTAGGGCTCTTTAACCTGGAAAAGAGACGGCTGAGGGGAGATATGATAGAAGTCTATAAATTAATGAACGGAATGGAACGGGTAAACGTAGATCGATTGTTTACCTTATCAGAATATAGAAAGACTAGGGGACATGCAATGAAGCTACAGGGTAAACTATTTAAGACTAATAAAAGAAAATATTTT
Organism: Ichthyophis bannanicus; assembly: GCA_033557465.1. NCBI lineage: Eukaryota > Metazoa > Chordata > Amphibia > Gymnophiona > Ichthyophiidae > Ichthyophis > Ichthyophis bannanicus. Next base: position 703,929,021 of record CM066032.1, read on the forward strand.
TTCACTCAACGTGTAATCAAACTCTGGAATTTGTTACCGGAGGATGTAGTAAAGGCTGTTAGTATAGCTGGGTTTAATAAAGGTTTGGACAAGTTCCTGGAGGAAAGGTCCATAAACCATTATTAAGAAGGGACCCAGGATATCAATGCTTGAACCAATACAAGCATAGTGGAACCTGTGTCTCTTGGGGAAACTGCTAGGTACATATGACCTAGATTGGCCACAGTTGGAAACAGAATACTGGGCTTGATGGACCTTGGTCTGACCTAGTATGGCATATCTTATGTTCTTATGTAACCATAGTGACGACTGTTACTTTTGTTCATGCGATGTGAAAGGGTTTAATTACAAATGAAAGCATTCCATTTCATACCCCAATCTTCACTCGGCAATTTGTCCCATCCCCCATGGCACAGATATACCAGTACCCAAGCCCCCTGCTACTTTGGAAGAGATACCTAGCTCCGATGAAGGTGAAGTCATACCTGAACCAGATGACGAATCAAGTTCTGACTTTGAAGATGATACAAGACCAAAATTGTTTTCTCAGGAGGAGATGAATGATTTGGTAAGAGACTTGAATCTTCCCAAAGATGCCACTGAGTTACTCGGATCAAGGCTGAAAAGCAGGACTTTATTGTTGCCAGGAGTGTCATCTTCATGGTTCAGACATTGTGAAAAGGAGTTCGTTCCTTACTTCGCCCAGGAAGACAAGTTGGTTTATTGCATCGATGTCGAAGGTCTGATGGGTCAATTTAAAATCCTATATGATTCAGAGCAATGGTGTCTTTTTATAGATTCTTCAAAAAGAAGTCTCAAAGCAGTTTTACTCCACAACGGTTTTTACGCTTCCATACCTGTAGGTCATTCCGTACACTTGAAGGAAACCTATGAGAACTTGGAATTGGTTCTTCGTAAACTTAAATATGAAGACCATGGTTGGCAAGTGTGTGGGGACTTGAAGGTCTTGTGCATGCTGCTCGGGCAACAAGCTGGGTATAACAAATAATCCTTGTTTTCTGTGTCTATGGGACAGTCGAGATCGACAAAATCACTGGACCAAGAAGAGTTGGCAGCCGAGGGTGCTAACAGTCGGTGAAAAAAATGTCCTCCAAGAAACTTTGGTACCTTCCCATAAAGTTCTTCTACCACCTCTCCACATAAAATTGGGATTGATGAAGCAATTCGTAAAATCACTTCCAAGAGATGGAGAATGCTTCAAATACTTGGTCACCAAGTTTCCAGGCCTGTCGGAGGCAAAATTGAAGGAAGGTGTGTTCGTCGGACCAGACATTAGAAGGCTTATAGTTGATCAAGAGTTTGTCAATACCATGACGGATCCTCAAAAAGAAGGGTGGATTGCATTTAAAGACGTCGTACAGAAATGTTTAGGCAATAACAAAGATCCTCACTACAAAAAGATTGTCGGATGAATGCTGAAAGCATTTCAAGCTTTAGGTTGCCTGATGAGTTTGAAAGTGCATTTCCTCCAGTCCCACCTTGACTACTTTCCTGAAAATTTGGGAGTTGTGAGTGAGGAACAAGGTGAACGATTCCACCAAGACATTAAAGAGATGGAAAGGAGATACTAGGGAAAATGGAGCATTACAATGATGGCAGACTACTGTTGGATGCTTCAGAGAGACATTCCAGATGCTACTCACAAGCGTAAATGCACCAAGAGGAGCCTCACAAGGAAGAAGAATCGAGTTTAGTGTGTGTAGGTGAGCTCATTTCAGTTCAAAAAAGGATTTTCATGAAAATATTGTAATAAAACTTTAATTTTATAAGACTATTTCCATTTATTTTGAGGTATTGCCTTATTTAACATAGTTACCTAAATTGTCAGGAAACGTGATGTCCTATGACAAAATGGAGGTCATTTTCGGATTCAGCGCACCAAAAAACATAAAGATTACATGGAATAACCAAAACAGCTCTCGAAAAAATTTTTTTTGCAGACCTGTGTTATTTGATGGCTTAACCAAAATTAATACTTCCACTACTTCAGTAGTTGAAATATAATGGAATTCTCGCCAATAATCCAAACCTACCTCCATAACATCTATTGCTAGTTTTCAACATGCAGCACTATTCACCCTGCACATATGTAGCTTACAGACTTTGTCATCAAAAAGCTCCACAAAGGCCTGACTGGTAAGTGGATTCAGATCATTATACTTCTTAATCCTACTTCCTGTGAGATCTTTAAGAAAAATAATTCTAATAGCTTATTTGATGCTTGATCAATCTGTTGTTGAAAAAAAAAAGCTTTTTACAGTTTTCTACAGCCTTCTGATATCCCTTAGATAGTGGAACACGATGATGCATAGAAAGCTGCTATCTACTAGCCAAGTAGATAACCAAGTAGTAACCAAGCACCCAGGGTTCAATTCCCACTAGCACTCCTTGTGGCCTTGGGCAAGTCACTTAACCCTCCATTGCCTCGGAAGAAAGGCCTGGCAATCTACTTCTGGTGACACTGCCAAGAAAACTCAGGAGAGCTTCTGGGTCATCAGGAGTCAGGACTGACTCAAAGGCACACATTGCATTTGCATCTACTAGCCATACTTTCTCGCTTTCCTCAGTTCTTTGTCATATTTAAGGTATCTTTTTACCATGGTGTGATCTACAGTGAAATCACACCATTACTTTATGGGAGCCAACTGCTCTGTAGCTTCTGTCGAACACTTACGCCAGTGATCCACCATAACATCTGTTTCTAGCCCCACAGTGTTCTTCCACTCCAATTTAACTTCTGCCAAGAATTAGCATTTATATTAGGGTACTTCCTTCTTGTAATAAATGAAGATTTTAACCTTTTTAGGGGTATGAAGATCAACTAACTTAAAATGAATAATACTGTGATCAGATCAAGGTACTACTATATTGATTAACTGCTTAATCGGAATCCTTTCTACAGTATGTAAAAAAAAATTTTTAATCTGGTATATTACCGGTAGTATGTATAGGAACAGACTCCAGTTGTAACAAATTAATCAAAAAGTCATAACCTTCATAAGAGCCTATAGCTATAAGAAAGTTGCTCATAACTAACCATTGTGAAGCAAGGAGAGAGCACTTGGCAACCAAATCCTCTACTCTTTATATTGTCATACTGCCCCTAATGTCTAGTAAATCAATAAGACACCCAAGTCCCCCTACATCAGAAATTCAAATAGCACAGAAATCAACCCCCTGTTCTAAACTATGTAGCTTAAATTCACATACATTCCATTTCTTCTTATACATTAATACCCCTCCTCCTCTCTTACCCAGTCATATCTTGATGAACATAATTTCTTAATTACACCTTATTGACTTCATATAGCCAAATTTCTGTTATAGCTAATGCATCTTTGTCTTTTTATGAAGATATCGTGCATTAGGAAGTCCCAACTTCTTCTTGCTTCCCCCCACCTAACAGAGTATCTTAATTTTCCCACTTAACACGATTAAGACCAAATAATCAACCTCTTCTTAGAAAACTGCTGACCTCTCTTCCATACCTTCCAAAACCAAAGACTGAGGATATTGAATATTGTAATGGTATGTCAATTAACCAACAATAACTTTAAGAAAGAAGTTAGAGATTATTTCCCCTTTTTCTCTCTCAAAATGAACCAGTCGATGGAAACTGAAGTGCCCTTAAATCATAGACTTAATGCCAAATCTACTGATAATGCACCAAATAGGAAGAAAAAAAATCACAAAACAGAAAACTACTCCTCCTTGGAGATTCCATCATCAGAGGCACCAACTTGGGAATACAACTCAAAGGAGAGAGGATGGTCAAAAGCCTCCCAGACTCTTCAGCTAGCAGGTATAAAAACCAAATTGTTGGTATAGTTAATTCAGATACTGATACTGTCATCCACTTGGGTACAAATGACCTGGCTAGAAACAGTGCCTCTGCAGTTCAAAGGGACTTCCAGACTCTGGGAGAGAAACTCAAGTCCATTGCTAAACTATAAGCATTCTCAGAAGTTCTACCTGTTCATGGTAAGGGGGCAGAAAGGCTGCATCACATAAAAAACTTTAATACATGGCTCCAAACCTGGTGCAAACAAGAAGGATTTAGATATATAGGCAACTGGGGAAACACATGGATCAACAAGATACTATACTGTACTGAAGGACTATATATACTGAGGGAGGAGTAGCCTAGTGGTTGGGGCAAGGTACTTCAGGCCGGAAAGTCGGGTTCAAATCCCACTAGAGGACAGCAACCTTGGGCTGGAAGGACCGGGGTTTCTAGTCCCACAGATGCTCCTTGTGGTCTTGGGCAAGCCACTTAACCCTCCATTGCCCATGTTCCCTGTAAGTATTAATGTATGTGTCTCATATCCCCACATGTTAAATGTATCCCCCAATTGTGTTGTGACCGCTTTGATTGAAGGATAAGGCGGTATACAAAACTGTCTAAATAAATAAATAAAATATATCTCCTAAGTCAGCGATGGCGAACCTATGGCACGCGTGCCAGCTGTGGCACGCGAAGGCCTTGCAGCTGGCACGCGGGAAGGTCCGCAATTAGTTTTTTTTTTTTTTTCAATTTTACTTGTCTGCTGCCGCTGTCGGGGCCGCCGCGGCAAAATTGAGCGTGCCGCGGGGCCCCCCTGTACCCGGCAGAGCCTGCCCTCCCCGTAGCAGCTCTCTCTTTGGCAGCTCTCTCTTTGGAGCTGCAGTCAGACGCGCCGGCTTGCAGAGCGCGAAGGGAAGAGTTTCCCTTTCGCGACTCTGTTAAGCCTGCGGGGGCTGATGGGAACTTCCCAACAGCCCCCGCGGGTTTAACAGAGCAGCGAGGGAGAAACTCTTCCCTCGCTCTCTGCAAGCCTGCGCGTCTTACTGCAGCTCCACAGAGAGAGCTGCTACGGGGAAGGCAGGCTCTGCCGGATACAGGGGGGCCCCGCGGCACGCTCGATTCTGCCGCGGCGGCAACAGACAGGTTTTCTTTTTTTTTAATTTTCCCTGGGCTGGGGGGGTAGGAGTGGTGATGTGATGGGCTGGGCTGGGCTGGGCTGGGGGGGGTTAGGAGTGATGGGCTGGGCTGGGGGGGTTAGGAGTAGTGCTGGGCTGGGCTGGGGGGGTGTTAGGAGTAGTGCTGGGCTGGGGGGATTTAGGAGTGGTGATGGGCACTGGGCTGGGGGGGGTAGGAGTGGTGATGGGCACTGGGCTGGCTGGGGGGGTTAGGAGTGGTGATGGGCGCTGGGCTGGGGGGGGCTTAAACTAAAAATTGGGTGATGGGGGATTAGGACTGGAAATGGGCTGGTGGGATTAGGACTGGAAGTGGGTTGATGGGGGTTAGGACTGGTAATGGGCTATGGGGGGGCTTAAACTGAAAATTGGGTGATGGGGGATTAGGACTGGAAATGGGCTGGTGGGATTAGGACTGGAAGTGGGTTGATGGGGGGTTAGGACTGGTAATGGGCTATGGGGGGGCTTAAACTGAAAATTGGGTGATGGGGGATTAGGACTGGGAGTGGGCTGATGGGGAGGTTAGGACTGGTAATGGGCTATGGGGGGGCTTAAACTGAAAATTGGGTGATGGGGGATTAGGACTGGAAATGGGCTGGTGGGATTAGGACTGGGAGTGGGCTATGGGGGGCTAGGACTGGTAATGGGTTGGGGTTGCTAGGACTGGAAATGGGCTGAGTGGAAGGGGGCTTGAACTGCAAATAGCTGTTGGGGATGGGGCTTGGAATGGAAATGGGCTGAGGGGAAGTGGGGGGCTTGAACTGCAAATAGCTGATGGGGACGGGGCTTGGAATGGAAATGGGCTGAGGGGAAGTGGGGGGCTTGAACTGCAAATAGCTAATGGGGAGGGGGACTTGGAATGGAAATGGGCTGAGTGGAAGGGGGCTTGAACTGCAAATAACTGATGGGAAGGGGGGCTTGGAATGGGCTCTTAGGGGAGGGAGCTAGGACAGGAACTGGGCTGATGGATGGGCTAGGATAGAACTGAGAATTGGGTGTTGGGGGAGCTAAGATTGGAAATGGGCTGTGGTGGGGGCTTGGATTGAAATGGACTCATGGAGGGGCTAGAACTGGAGGTAGGCTCATGGGGGGTTTGGATTAGAAATGGGCTGAGTGGAGGGGAGCTAGGATTTAACATGGGCTGATGGTGGGGCTAGGAAAGGACTAGAAATGGGCTGATGGGAGGCTGGTATTGGAAATGAGCTGATGAAGGGACTCGGATAGGACTGGAAATGGATGGGGGAGCTAGGACTGGAAATGGACTGATGAGGGGACTAGAAGGGAGCGGATACTGGGTGGGGCTGGAACTAAAAGGGAGCTGATGTTGGGGGAGATTAGAAGGGGATGGGGCTGGGAGAATGAAATGGAGAGGGGAAAAATATTTTGTGTGTGAGGGAAGTAAAATGTACAATTGGCCGGGTATTGGGAGAGTAAGTGGGGATTGAGGATGGAGGGGTAAAATTTGAGTGGATGAAATAGGAATGAGGAAAGAGCAAAAGGAGAAAGATTAGTATGTTAAAGCGGATGTAGAGAGAGAGAATGGAAAAAAACTAGAAGAGAGAAGAAAGGACAAATGGACAGCAGATGATGGAGAGTTAGCAGAAAACATGAAGAAACCAGAAGAAAGTGGCTGGAGCAATTGCAACTGTGTAACTGAGCTGAGGTATTCTGTTTATGTAATTCCTTTTTGACATTGCCACTTGTTCTCTTTCCCCAGTAGGTCATGTATTGTTGTTCTCTGAAATGTATTGGTTTAATATTTGCAGTGTTGCCTTTTGATAGGTATGGTATGGTGCTTTGTGACTCCTGGTAGTGCTGTTAGGATACGGCGGGTTTGCTATTGGTTCTAAATGGGCAGTGTTTGTAGTAGTTCCTAATGTGCCTGGCGGTTGGCACTGGATTATAGTAATGTAGAAATCTTTTAGTCTGTCTTTATCCATACACTCATTAAGAGACATGTTTACTAAAAGTTAGTGTATGTTAGCATTATGCAAATATTTATGCAAATTGACGTGCTGGCACTTTGAGGAAATTCTTTGGTTTTGTGCGGCAGTTTGGGCACTCGGGCTCAAAAAGGTTAGCCATCACTGTCCTAAGTGAAAAATCCAGGCATTACATGGACAGGCATTTAAACTAGGGAAAGGGGGTGATGGATGGAGAAGGTAAGTTCTGTACGTCACTCCCAACAAAAGCAAAACAACATTGGAAACAGCCACTCTTTTGAGCACATCAATGGCAAGCGAGAAGGGGTGTGTAGAACAAAACCCATGCAAAAGGCAAGCAAGCCATTCAACAACTGCTGGAAATCAATGAGTACAAATGCTCGAAGCCTAGCCAACAAAGTTCCTGATCTGGAAGCCCTAATGGTGGAAATAGACTTGGACATTGTGGCCATTACAGAAACATGGTTTAATGAGTCACATGAATGGGATATAGCCATAGCTGGCTATAATCTATTTAGAACAGATAGAGAGGGTAGAAAAGGAGGAGTAGCCCTGTATGTCAAAAGCAATATTAAAGCTGCTGAAATGCAGGGGATGTGGGGAAAAGAAGAAGCACTCTGGATTGTGTTGGAAAGAGGAGGTGGCACTGTCATCCATACTGGTGTGGTCTACAGGCCTCTAACTCAAACCGAAGAAATGGATAGCGAATTGATTGTTGATATTGCAAAAATAGCCATGAAGGGGAAAGTGATCATATTGGGTGACTTTAATCTACCCGATGTGGATTGGAGTGTTCCTTCTGCAAACCTGGAAAGAAGTAAAAAAATTGTGAATGCCTTCCAAGATGCGTTACTTAAACAAAGGGTGATGGAATCAACCAGGGAGAGCTCCGTGTTGGATTTAGTGCTCACCAACAGAGATAGCATGTCAAATATCTAGGTGGATGCCCATGTGAGCAGCAGCGATCATCACACGGTGTGGTTTGAAATAAAAGCCAAGGTGGAATCCAATCACAGCAAACTCAGTCGTAAGCTTTAAAAATGCTGACTTCAGTAAAATGACCAAGTACCCGAAGGAGGAGTTGGTAGGGTGGGAGGGGTTAAGGGAAATGGAATTGCAATGGATAAAACTGAAGAAAGCAATAGAAGGTGCAACAGATACATACGTAAGGAAAGTACATTAAAACAAGAGGAAAAGGAAACCTATTTGGTTCTCCAAAGAAGTGGCTGCACAAATAAAGGCAAAAAACACAGCTTTCACAAAATTCAGAAGCTCACAAACAGAGGAACACAGAAAAGAATGCAAGATCAAATTAAGAGAGACAAAAAAAATATAAGGATAGCCAAATCAAAGGTAGAAGAAAAGATGGCTAAAGATGTGAAGTGTGGCGACAAGACTTTTTTCAGGTATACTCGGGAGAGGAGGAAAATCAGAAGTGGAATTGCAGGACTCAAAAGTGCTGGTAACAGATTCATGGAAACATAGAAATATGACGACAGAAAAAGACCACATGGCCTATCTAGTCTGTCCTTCCATATCAGCAATTACAACAGTCCCCTTTTTTCCTTTAGAGATCCTCTGTGTTTGTCCCATGCTTTTTTTGAATTCAGTTACTGTCCTCATCTCTACCACCTCCACTGGGAGACTATTCCATGGATCCACAACTCTTTCCGTAAAGAAAAATTTCCGCATATCACTCCTGAATCTATCTCCCTTCACCCTCATCCCATATCCCCTTGTAGCAGAACGACATAATGGACGACATAATGCTCTACGCACCAATTACAACCACCAACCCAAAAAACGAACAGCTATCAGCCTGCTTCAACTGGCTACAGGAGAACAATCTATCCATCAACATAAAGAAAACCGAAGCCCTAATAGTAACAAAAGAACCTGACTTCAAACCACCTACCCACCTCAACATGGGAACCACACAAATACAAATCCAGCCTCAAATAAGATATCTAGGCGTCATCATTGATCAAGCTCTCACCTTCAAACAACAAATCAACAAAACCGCTGGGATGATATTCCACAAAGCCAAAACTATCCAACGACTCCGGCCCCTCCTAGAACCTCACGACTTTAGGACAGTGATGCAAGCTGTGACACTCCCTCATCTGGATTTCTGCAACATAATCTATCATGGACTTCCTGCCTCGCACACCAACTCCCTCCGTACTGCCTTAAATACTACAGCAAGGATTATTCAAAATGCAAAAAAACGGGAGCACATCACCCCAATCCTAAGAGACCTTCACCTCCTTCCACTGCAAGCAAGAATCAAGTACAAAGCCATCTTACTCATCCACAAAACTATCCACCAAGCACGGAACACCTCACTACACTCCTTACTGCCTCGACCATCCCACAACAGATCAACCAGACATTCCTCCAATAACTCTATCGTTGTCCCCCACAAAAGAACCAAATCCACACAACGGACCTGCAACAGAGCATTCAAACTTTATGCTCCATCCCTCTGGAACTCTCTACCAAACCACATCAAGAACAACAATGACATCACATCATTTAAGAAACAGCTGAAGACAATCCTATTCCGTGAACATCTCTCAACGGAAACACCACCATGACCTAATACTTAGATTTAGCAGAAGTAAATCATGTCCATGTCTACCCATAATCATTAATTGTTGACCCTGGTGATGGCCCCACCCTAAAAGAAATTACCCCTCCCTATGTTACATGTTAATGTTACATGTTACACCGCTTTGACCCGGTGAAAAGCGGGATATAAATGCAGTTAAATAAATAAAATAAAAATTGAAAGAGGCTCTCCCCCTGAACATTTCTGCCACAAAGGCATTTAGACATCTCAATCCTATCACCTCTATCCCGCCTTTCCTCTAAGGTGTACATATTAAGATCCTTCAGTCTGTCCTCATATGCTTTATAATGAAGACCACTAACAATTTTAGTAGCCACCTTCTGCAACAACTCCATCCTGTTCACATCCTTTTGAAGGTGTGGTCTCCAGAATTGCACACTATACTCCAAATGAGGTCGCACCAAAGACTTATACAGAGGCACTAGCACCTCCTTTTTTTCCTGCTAGCCATTCCTCTCCATATGCACCCAAGCATCCTTCTAGCTTTTGCCGTTGCTTTTTCTACCTGTTTAGCTACTTTAAGATCATCAGACACAACCACGCCTAGGTCCCGCTCTTCTTTAGTGGATAAAAGTACTTCACCCCCTATACTATATTGCTCCCTTGGATTGCTGCAGCCCAAATGCATGAACTTACATTTTTAACATTAAATCCCAGCTGCCAAATTCTAGACTATTTTTCAAGCTTAGCTAGATCCCTCCTCATGTTATCTACACCTTCCTGGGTGTCTACTCTATTGCAGATTTTGGTATCATCCGCAAAAAGGCAAACCTTACCCGACAGCTCTTCTGCTATATCACTAACAAAGATGTTAAAAAGAATCAGACCAAGGACAGATCCCTGGGGCACACCACTGGTAACATCCTTCTCCTCAGAGTGAGCTCTATTTACCTGTACTCTTTGTCGCCTCCCACCCAACCAATTACTAACCCAAGCAGTAACTTTAGGGTCCATCCCTAGGGTGCTCAATTTGTTTATAAGTCACCTGTGAGGAACAGTGTCAAAGGCTTTACTGAAATCTAAATACACCACATCTAGGGCTCTCTCTCAATCCAACTCCCTGGTCACCCAGTCAAAGAAATCATTCAGATTTGTCTGACAAGGCCTGACTCTGGTGAATACAGGCTGCCTCGGATTCTGTAATCCGCTGGACTCCAGAAACCTCACTATTTTCTCTTTCAGCAGCATTTCCAATAATTTACTCACCACCGAAGTTAAACTAACCGGCCTGTAGTTTTCAACCACATCCTTACTTCCGCTTTTGTGTAAAGGCACCACATGAGCCTCTCTCCAGTCTTTTGGCACCAATCCCGACTCTGAGGCATTGAAAAGGTCAGTCAGTGGAGCTGCTAGAACGTCCCCAAGTTCCCTCAGTATTCTAGGGTGTATCCCATCCGGTCCCATCACTCTGTCTATTTTAAGTTGAGCTAGTTTCTCATGAACACGCAGTCTTCTAAAAAATGGTTCAATATGTCCCTCGCTTCTGTTCCTGTTTGTGGGTGTTTTCTGAGGTCCTGCCCCTGGTTCTTCATCTGTGAACACAGAACAGAAATATTTGTTAAGCAATTCCGCTTTATACTCATCAGCTTCTACATATTCCTCCCCTTCACCCTTGAGTCTAATATACCACTTTTGCCCTTCCTCTTCTCATTAACATATCTGAAAAATGTCTTATCCCCCAATTTTTTTGCATTGTTGTTTCCTCCTCTTTTTGAATCTTTGCTTTCCTGACTACTTTGCTAGCTTCTCTAAGTTTTTCCAAATATAGATGCCTGTCTTCCTCTCTCTGTGATCTCTTGTATTTCATGAAGGCCTCCCTCTTTTTCTTCACCTTTTCAGCTACTTCTTTCAAAAACCATAGCGGTCTCCTTTTTCTTTTACCTTTATTTACTATTTTGACAAAAAGGTTGGTTGCCCTTAAAATATCCCCTTTCAGTTTTGCCCACTGTTTTTCTACATCCCCCAGCTGTTCCCATCCCGCTAACGACTCCCTGAGGTATTGGCCTATCTTGGCAAAGTTAGTCTTCCTAAAGTCTAAGACCCTCACCTTTGAATGGATTCTAACAGCCCTAGTCCTAATACTGAACCACATCATCTGGTGATTAGTGGATGCAAAATGATCTCCCACTATAACATCAGAAACACTTTCACCATTGTTAAGCACCAAGTCCAGTATGGCCCCTTCACGTGTGGGGTCTGTTACTAATTGCTTGAATAGTTCTCCCTGTAGAGAATCCAGGATCTCTTTACTTCTAGATGATACTGCAGCAGGAATGTGCCAATCAACATCTGGCATATTGAAATACCCTATCAATAGCACTTCCCCTTTCCTAGCAATGCTGCGTATGTCTTCAATTAACTCTGCCCACCTCTTTCTCTTGTGAGGGAGGTCTGTATATCACGCCAATGCAAATAGATTTCTCTTTCCCTCTTTCTAGTTTAACCCACAATGCCTCCTCTCTCCCTTTTAAGCTCTGTAATTCCAAAGCTTTAATAGTATTTTTACATATAGTGCCACACCTCCTCCCCTTCTTCCTACCCTGTCCTTTCTGAATAAAGTATAGCCAGGTATAGTTTCATTCCAGTCATAGTTTTCTGTGAACCATGTTTCTATAACTGCCACTAAATCCAAGTCGGCCACTCCCACGAAAGCTTCAACATCAGGGATCTTATTTCCCATACTACGGGCATTTATACACACAGCTTTCCATATGTGTCTCTTGGGGAAACTGCTAGGTACATATGACCTAGATTGGCCACTGTTGGAAACAGAATACTGGGCTTGATGGACCTTGGTCTGACCCAGTATGGCATATCTTATGTTCTTATGTTACCCCTGTTACTCATTTCCATAAAGGTATTTAATGTATCACTTACCTGGGGGCTTTCTTCACCCATCCCCAATTAATCTAATTTAAAGCCCTCTTCAGTAGATTAGACAGTCTACTACTGAAGACGCGTTGACCTTTCTTGGACAGATGAAATGCCATCTCTGCTCTGCAACCGTTGGAAAAGCATCCCATGGTCTAGGAAACCAAAACGCTATCGATGACACCATCCACGCAGCTATGCATTCATCTCCAGGATGCGAGCCTCTCTGCCTTGGCCTTTACCCTCAACAGGGAGGATTGAAGAGAACACCACCTGTGCACCTAACTGCTTCACCCTCTGTCCCAGAGCCATGAAGTCACTTTTGATATGCTCAGAGGGATACCTAGCAGTATCATTTGTTCCGAATTGGATTAGCAACATTGGGTAATAGTCAGTGGGCTTGATGAGTCTCGGCAAACTCTCTGTAGCATCTTGGATTTTGGCACCAGGCAGACAGCATACATCTCTGGACATCAAGTCTGGTCGGCAGATGGACGCCTCAGTACCCTTCAGAAGAGAGTCACCAACCACCACTACCCTTCACTTCCTTGTGGTCACTGATTCTGCAACTTTGGGGTACTTGAGCTCTGGTTCTTTCCTTTCCAGGGATGCTTTCACCTCCTCCACTTCCAGGGCTGCATAATGGTTCTCCAATTCAAGGACTGGAGAAGTTGGATTGGTGATTCTGCAGGCCTTGGTGACTTGTGTCCACCCTTCGTCATTCTGTTGGCACCCATCTTCTCCTCTGCTAGAGAGCTTGAATGTTTCAAGAAGCATCTCATCAATGTACTTCTCACTGTCTTGAATGCTCCTCAGCCTCGCCACCTCCTCCACTTGTTTCCTCAGAGCTTCAGCATGCAGGCACCCTGCACATGGAACCGGTCCTTCAACTGGTATTGGTACCTCTGTCTGGACAGAGGCAGAAGCTGTAACGGGGGCAACAGCTTTAGCGATACGATTTTCCCCAGCCATTGTTCTGTTCGTGGAGCTTAGGTATCTGTTACAGCAAAAGAGAGAGCTCTTCCAAAGTACCAGCCGGTTTCCCAGCATTGTTTGACCTGTAGAGCCCCTGTTAGGAATGTTAGGAAAGTAACATTGAAAAAGCGACAGTGCTAAATAATATTTCTGCTCTGTTTTTCACTAGAGAAAATCCTGGAGAAGGACCACCTGGGATTAGCAAATATACAAATGGGAATGGAGTAGATACCACGCCATTCACAAAAGATGATGTGTTAGAACAACTTGCAAAACTGAAAGTGGACAAGTCTTTGGGACCAGATGGAATACACCCCAGGATACTGAAAGAGCTCAGAGGTTCTTGCAGGTCCTTTGAAGGATGTTTTTAATAGATTCTTGGAGACAGGATAAGTCCCACAGGAGATGAATGCATGGCTGCGTGGATAGTATCATCAAGAGCGTTTTGATTTCCTGGACCATGGGATGCTTTTCCAAGGGTTGCATAGCAGAGATTAGTAAACTGGTTAATCTACTGAAGAGGTCTTTAAACTAGATTCATAGGGAATGAGTGAAGAAAGCCCCCACGTAAGTGAAACATCAAATACCTTTATGGAAATGGGGAAAAGGAACAACATATGGAAAGCGGTGTATATAAATGCCCGTAGCATGGGAAATAAGATCCCAGATGTTGAAGCTTTAATGGGAGAGGCTGACTTGGATTTAGTGGCAGTTAGAGAAACATGGTTAACAAAAAAACCATGATTGGGATGTAACTATACCAGGCTATACTTTATTCAAAAAAGACAGGGTAGGAAGAAGGGGAGGAGGAGTGGCACTATATGTAAAAAAAATAATATTAAAGCTTTGGAACTACAGAGCTTAAAAGGGAAAGGAGGCACGGTGGGTTAAACTAGAAAGAGGGAAAGAAAAATCTATTTGCATTGGAGTGATATACAGACCTCCCTCAAAGGAGAAAGAGGTGGACGGAGAGTTAATTAAAGACATACGCAGCATTGCTAGGAAAGGGAAAGTGCTACTGATAGGGGATTTCAATATGCCAGATGTTGTTTGGCACATTCCGGCTGCAGTATCATCTAGAAGTAAGGAGATTCTGGACTCTCTACAAGCAACTGTTAATAGAACCCACACGTGAAGCAGCCATACTGGACATGATGCTTACTAATGATGAAAGTGTTTCTGAAGTTATAGTGGGAGATCATTTTGCATCCAGTGATCACCAGAACCAGATGATGTGGTTCAGTATTAGGAATAGGGCTGTTAAAATCCATTCAAAGGTGAGGGTCTTAGACTTTAGGAAGACTAACTTTGCCAAGATGGGCCAATACCTCAGGAAGTCGTTAGCAGGATGGGAACAGCTGGGGGATGTAGAAAAGCAATGTGCAAAATTGAAAGGGGATATTTTAAGGGCAACCAACCTTTTTGTCAAAATGGTAGATAAAGAGAAAAGGAAAAATGAGGCCGCTATGGTTTTTCAGCTACTTCTTTCAATGAAGAAAAAAAGAGAGGCTTCCATAAAATACAAGAGATCACGGAGAGAGAAAGACAGGCATCTATATTTGGAAAAACTTAGAGAAGCTAGCAAAGTAGTCAGGAAAGCAAAGATTCAAAAAGAGGAGGACATAGCCAATGCAGTTAAATGGGGGGGATAAGACATTTTTCAGATATGTTAGTTAGAAGAAGAATAGCAAAAGATGAAGAACCAGGAACAGGACCTCAGAAAACACCTAGAAACAGGAAGAGAAGCGAGGGGCATCTTGAACAATTTTCAGAAGACTGTATTTGTGAGAAACTAGCTAAACTTAAAGTAGACAAAGCAATGGGACCGGTTGGGATACACCCTAGAATACTGAGGGAAGTTGCGAATGTTCCAGCAGCTCCATTGACTGACCTTTTCAATGCCTCACTCGAGTTGGGAGTGCTGCCAAAGGACTGGAGAGAGGCACATGTGGTCCCTTTACACAAAAGCAGAAGTAAGGATGTGGTTGAAAACTACAGGCCGGTTAGTTTAACTTTGGTGGTGAGTAAATTATTGGAAGCGCTGCTGAAAGAGAAAATAGTGAGGTTTCTGGAGTCCAGAGGATTACAGGATCAGAGGCAGCATGGATTTACCAGAGGCAGGTCTTGTCAGACAAATCTGATTGATTTCTTTGACTGGGTGTCCAAGGAGTTGGACCGAGGGAGAGCTCTAGGTGCAAGGAGCTCTTTGCTCTCAGGGAACGAGTCTGTTCTCTGGAGGCTAGAGTAGCAGACTTGGAAGACATAAGAAAGACAGAGAGATACATTGATGAGACCTACAGGGATATAGTCCTGAAGTCCCACCTCCAGTCTGGCAGCATCCCTGTTGCCATGGAGGAGAGAGGTCATGTGACAGGAGAGCATCACAATGGTATGGTAGGAAGTGATCCTGTAACTAGGACCTGTCCTCCAGATGATGTAAAACCCTCTCGCACTGAGGAAGTTTCTCCAGGTCCATGTGCCCATGAGGGAAGGGTTAGTACAGCCGTTATAGTTGGTGATGCGATCATTAGGCATGTAGATAGCTGGGTGGCTGGTGGACATGAGGCTTGCCTGGTAACATGCCTGCCTGGTGCGAAGGTAGCGGACCTCACGCGCCACCTAGATAAGGTCTTAGATAGTGCTGGGGAGGAGTCTGCTGTTTTGATACATGTCGGTACCAATGACATAGGAAAATGTGGTAGGGAGGTTCTGGAGGCTAAATTTAGGCTTTTAGGTAGGAAGTTGAAATCCAGACCTTCCAGGGTAGTGTTCTTTGAAATGCTTCCCGTTCCACATGCAGAACCCAAAAGGCAGGCAGAGCTCCGGAGTCTCAATGCGTGGATGAGACAATGGTGCAGAGATGATGGTTTTGGATTTGTTAGGAACTGGGGAACATTCTGGGGAAAGGAGGGGCTCTTCCGAAGGGATGGGCTTCAGCTTAACCAGGATGGAACCAGGCTGCTGGCATTAACCTTTAAAAAGGAGATAGAGCAGCTTTTAAACTAGGTAATAGGGGAAAGCCGACAGTCACACAAGAGCGCATGGTTCGGAAGAATGTATCGTTGATGGATACTACCAAAAGCAGAGAGGTTCCAAAAAAGAGTAAAGTAGCCCAAATGTCCTAGCGTATGGAGCAGACAGAGCTTAAAGATCCCAAATTACCCATGCATACCAATAGCCAGATTAATATTTATTTAGACAGTTTTGTATACCACCTTATCCTTCAATCAAAGTGGTCACAACATAATTGAGATACATTTAACACGAGGGGATATGAGACATACACTAATACTTACAGGGAACATGGGCAATGGAGGGTTAAGTGGCTTGCCCAAGACCACAAGGAGCACCTGTGGAACTAGAAACCTCAGTCCTTCCGGCCCAAGGTTGCTGTCCTCTAGTGGGATTTGAACCCCTGACCTTCCGGCCTGAAGTACCTTGCCCAACCACTAGGCCACTCCTCCACTCATATGAATATGAATAAAATATAGTCTCTAAAATGCTTGTATGCAAATGCTAGAAGTCTAAAAAACTAAGATGGGAGAGTTAGAATATATAGCACTAAATGAGAGGTTAGATATGATTGGAATCTCAGAGACATGGTGGAAGGCGGACAACCAGTGGGACACTGATACCTGGGTACATACTATATCGTAATGATAGAGCTGATCAAATTAGTGGAGGGGTTGCGCTCTATGTTAGAGAGGGCAAGATATAAGGTCCAGGTGATTTGCTACTCTTCAGTTTATCAAATAGTTGTAATACATCTTCCCAATGTATCGATATTTCCTTCAATTCTTCCGCACCTTTAAATACCACTTCAGTCATGGGTAACATCCCTACATCTTCCTCAGTAAAGACCGAAGCAAAGAATTCATTCAATCTCTCCGCTATAGCCTTGTCCCCTCTTACTGCCCCTTTTACCCCTCTATCATCTAAAGGTCCAATTTATTCTCTCACAGGTTTTTTGCTACGAATGTACTTGAAAAAGTCTTTATTATGCGTTTTTGCTTCTGTAGCAAGTTTCTTTTCAAATTCTTGCTTTGCCTGCCTTATCAATGCCTTGCATTTAACTTGCCAGTGCTTGTGCTGTTTCCAGTTTTCGTCATTTGGCTCTTTTTTTCCATTTCCTGAAATATGCTTTTTTGGCAACAACAGCCTCTCTGACCTCACCTTTAAACCATGCTGGCAGTGTTTTTGACTTCCTTCCACTTTTCTTAATGCGTGGAATACAGCTGGTCTGGGCTTCCAAGATAGTATTTTTAAACACCCAAGCTTAATGTGTCTTTAACCTTTGCAACTGCTCCTTTTAGTTTTTTCTTAACTATTTTCCTCATTTTATCATAGTCTCCCTTTCAAAAGTTAAAAGGTAGTACTGTGGATTTCCTTATCATCCCTCCTCCACTAATTAAATTGAACGCGACCATGCTATGATCACTATTGCCAAGTGGCCCCAACACCCTTATCTCTTGCATCAGATCTGGTGTTCCACTAAGGACTAGGTCCAATATGGCTTCCCCTCTGGTCGGTTCATGAACCAGCTGCTCCAAGAAGCAGTCATTTATTTCATCTAGAAACTTTATCTCCCTAGCATGTCCTGCCGTGACACTGACCCAGTCGATACCAGGGTAATTGAAATCACCCATTACTGTGCTGTAACTTTTGTTAGCTTCCTTGATTTCTTTGAGCATGTCATCATCCATTTGTTCATTCTGGCCAGGCGGTTGATAGTACAACCCCACTGCCATCGCCTTCCCCTTTTTACATGGAATTTCAATCCATAGAGATTCTACAGCAAATTTTGTTTCCTGCAAAACTTTAATCCTTTCTGACTCAATGCCCTCTCTAACTTAGAGCGCAACCCCTCCCCCAATTTGATCAGCTCAATCATTACGATATAGTTTGTACCCAGGTATCACAGTGTCCCACTGGTTGTCCTCCTTCCACCATGTCTCTGAGATTCCAATCATATCTAACCTCTCATTTAGAGCCCCTCCTTTCCCCAGCATGTTCCCCAGTTCCTAACAAATCCAAAACCCTCATCCTTGCACCATCGTCTCATCCACACATTGAGACTCCGTAGCTCTGCCTGCCTTTTGGGTCCTGCGCGTGGAACGGGAAGCATTTTTGGAGAACACTACCCTGTAAGTTCTGGATTTCAACTTCCTACCTAAAAGCCTAAATTTAGCCTCCAGAACCTCCCTACCACCTTTTCCTATGTCATTGGTACCGACATGTACCAAGACAGCAGACTTCTCCCCAGCACTATCTAAGACCTTATCTAGGTGGCGCGTAAGGTCTGCTACCTTCGCACCAGGCAGGCATGTTACCAGGCGTTCCTCATGCCCACCAGCCACCCAGCTATCTACATGCCTAATGATCGAATCACCAACTATAACGGCTGTCCTAACCCTTCCCTCATGGGCACATGGCCCTGGGGAAACCTCCTCAGTGTGAGAGGGTTTTACATCACCTGGAGGACAGGTCCTAGTTACAGGTTCACTTCATGCCACACCAGGGTGATGCTCTCCTGTCACGTGTCCTCTCTCCTCCATGGCAACAGGGATGCTGCCAGACTGGAGGTGGGACTTCAGGACTATATCCCTGTAGGTCTCGTCTATGTACCTCTCTGTCTTTCTTATGTCTTCCAAGTCTGCTACTCTAGCCTCTAGAGAATGGACTCGTTCCCTGAGAGCAAAGAGCTCCTTGCACCTAGTGCACACGTAAGACCTCTCACCAACTAGGAGAAAATCATACATGTGACACTCAATGCAAAAGACTGGAAAGCCCCCATCTCTCTGCTGGACTGCTGTCTGCATCTTAGTTTTAAGCTTGTGTTTAGATCTTTAAGTTCTTTACTTACTAAGGGTTGCTGTAGATACGTATACTAATAAAATTGTACATAATACGTTTAATATACCTTGTTCACCTGAAGCTTTAATTAATCTCAGGTCCTTAGTGTATGACTGATTTGGATAATGAGCTGCACCTGAGAGCACCTCCTTTCCTTTAAGATGTGTAAGTACCGTGTTTCCCCGAAAATAAGACCGGGTCTTATATTTATTTTTGCTCCAAAAGATGCACTAGGGCTTATTTTCAGTGTAGGGCTTTATTTTTATTGATATTGTGGTAAGGAGGGTGCAGCACATTCCTGGGAAACAAAGAAAAAAGAAACTTTTTCTTCCATAAGGGGGATGGGCTCACCTAAGCACATGTTCCAAAATGAAAGCAGTGGAAAAACCCACACTTGCAAAGCTAGGCTGAGGCCACACCCAGACTCCAGGGCAACTATAGGAAGTGATAGGAGACACCTGTGGGTGGGGCCAGGGGAGAGAGCATGCTTGCAAACATTTAAGCACAGGCAAACAGAGAGAGCATGAAGCGTCAGCAAGACCGGCAGGAGAGAAGCAAGACACGGGAACAGCTTGAAAGACGGCAGTCGGGAAAGAACCAGAATCCAGGCTAATTGCACTCCTTCCAGGAGAGAGGAAGCGAGAAGGCTAGCTGTGAGGAAGCTGGAGCAGGAGGTCTCAGCTCCATCTGAAGAGGAACAAGTCTTCAGTTTTGGAGAGCCTAGAAGGGCTGGAGACAAACACTGCAGTGATCCCCCAGGCAGCTCTGATTCAGAGGACGCTACTCCTAGGAGATGCCCTTGCTGTAAAAGGTCTACAGTCAAGCTCAGAGGTAGGAGGGGAAAGTTTGAGGGAGTTAATGTGTGTGACTCTGACTCAGAAATAAGTATACCCAATTCTGAGGAAGAAGCTGTACCTTATGGGACGCATGCCAGGAAGAATGCTTTTACAGATAAGCCTTTAAATGTTTTACTAAAGGGAAAGAAGTCTGAGAACACTAATATAATCCTGGGGAGAAGAAGGGAAGTTCAGTGGGAAAGACTGTTCAAGCTTCTAAAGGAAGTAAAACTTGAAATCCCTGAACCTGTCCAAACCCCACAGTCATGTAATGCAGAGGAAGACATGGAGGTGAAATACTGTGGAGAGGAACCTGACTCCACAGACTCCCAAATGGAATGTTCTTTGTGTATAATCTCTGACTGAGAAAAGCTAAGGGTTTAATAGGAAGGAAACCCAGGAAACAGTTATCCTGATTATTGTAGCTAAGAAGCTTTAGAGAGAGAAGGAAATCTCATGGTTAAAGCTACAAGAACACTTGTGCTGAATGAAAGTTTAAACACAGCAGTTTTAGTTTCTGTGCTGACAAGCAGAGAAGTGTTTTAAAGTTAAAACCTGAAGCAGCTAAGGGAAGCTAAAAGGTTTGCTGGATTCTGCTGTTAAATACTAGTTCAATTATGTTTGTTTCTGGAAGAAGAAATTCTTTTGTTAAAGAGCTGGAAAAAACTGCTCATTCATAACACTGCTGAAATACACTTTTTGTAAAGAAAGTTTATTTGGAGAAAACATCCTTTTTCTGTTGTTGTGGTTGGAGCCTTCTACAAAGGTCTGTTTGCAAAGCTGAAATTTAAAACGAAAAATTTAATACATTTTCCTGTGTTGGCCAAAAATACCACTTGGACTGCTTTTTGCACGCAACTACACATTCAGAGGTCTTAGCCCTGAAGCTTAAGCAACATACAAGATGGCCCGCCGCTTTCACTAGGCAACCGCCTAGTGGGGGCGCCGTCGCCACAATATACAGCTTGACAGCACAGAATGAGTGGCGCTGCAGCTCCCGCCCGCACAGATGATGGAAGTGGCCCGCAGCACAGCACAGGCACCCGATCGGCGTCGGGGAGTGGAGCAAGAGGAAAGCTCCTCCCCGGTCCACCCACCGAAGCCAATCAGGCCACAACAGCACCATCTTCCAAAGAGCAGAGCGCCCTTGGCACAAAGGAAGCAGCCCACAGCTCAGCACAGGCACCTGATCGGCGTCGGGGAATGGAGCAGGAGGAAAGCTCCTCCCCAGTCCACCCGCCGAAGCCAATCAGGCACAACACCACCAACAACATAAAGGAGAGCGCCCTTGGAGCAAAGGAAGAGGCCCGCAGCACAGCACTGGCACCTGATCGGCGTCGGCGAGTGGAGCAGGAGGAAAACTCCTCCCCGGTGACCCCCTCCCAGGTTCTGAATCTGTCAGACATGATCTGCACTAGGGTTTATTTTCGGGGTAGGGCTTATATTATGGGAATCTCAGAAAAACATGCTAGGTCTTATTTTCAGGGTAGGTCTTATTTTCGGGGAAACACGGTACCTCTAAAGTTACAAATATCCCAGAGGTGGGTGTTGGGGAGGGAGGGAGGGAAATAAGACTTATTAAAAGAGGGCTGCTACACAGTACCCTGTCCTGTGCTTCTGAGGTTAGCTGTGACCAACTTCCTGGGTAATTAACAGTCCTTGCTTCGATAGAAGGAGTCTTTCAAAATGGCTTTTTGACCTGCCACCTGGCTTTAACACCTATTGAAAACGTTTCACAGGTCTTTTACCCCCTAGGTAGAAGGCCTCTTTGTAAAGGTCTCTAGAAGACTTTATTTATTGCTCAAAGAATACTTACCCTGTTTTGCCTTTTATGCTAAGTTATATTCTGATTTTATTTAAATTAAAGCTCTTTGCTGCTGCTAGGCTCTGACTTATTATGAAATTTAAACTACAAGCTCTCTGCTGGGTTAAAAATCTAACCAGAAAGCTCTCTACTGTGTTTTAAATTTAAACAAACTGCTGCTACTAAGCCCTGACTGATTTAACAAATACACTGAGAGAACCTGAAATGTAAATAATACTGAAATGAAAATATGACTGAAGAAAAGGGCAATAATGTAAAAGAATGTAAATATCATAACATCAGTGTAAATATGCTATCCCATCCCTTCGGGTAATGGTATCCCCCCTCCCCCCGCGCTTGTATCTGTTCAATGTACTCTGCACGTGTTGGTTGTAACCACTTTGACCCGGAGAAAGGCAGTATATAAATATGACTAAATAAATAAATAAATCTGTCTTCTACCCTTAATCCACCTGAATAGCATTTCCAGCATAATCTGTTACAAAGTCCATACTTCTATCTATACCTTCTAAAATCAGATGGACATAGCCATCACATGAGTAGAAAGTCTCCCACACCCCCGCACACCATCCAGCATACAGCCAGAAACTCCAGCATTACCTATTTTCTTTAACAAGTCAAATACCTTTTACACGATACTTTATATCCATTTCCACAATGCAACTAAAAAACCATACCTTACCTACCCCCCTAAATATCCTTTCCCAGATTTTCTTCCCCATTGCCGTTTAAAACTCACTTTTATGCCCTCGTTCCCCAAAAGCATCTTACAGATTTTTTATATTCCCCACCTATGTGTAGCTTGGTACCAGCACAATGTCTATGTCATATAATCCCTTTTCTATTGTCTGGGCCAAGTACTTAGCCCCTAACCACTGTCTAATTTGCAAATATCCATAAAAGTCCCTAGATTCCATACCATAATCCTCCTGTAAATCAGCAAACGATAACGCCTCCCCCTCAGAACAGAGCTGAATTAAGGAGCTCTCAACCCAAGGTATTCCTACCTCAAAAATAATAGGTCCACTATCTTTGACACAAAATCAGCATTGTTACCATATTGGCTACAATAATGATATCTTTCCCCATAAACACTTACAGCAAGACACCCTCTCCACATCTTGTATAATACTTAACATAGGGATTAACAATTCATACCTTCCTATTACCTCCCCAAGGTAAGTATTTCAACGGTATCCCCTTAGTATAAAAGTTTTTAATCTGTACCCACTTCTGCCCTTCTTCTTCAACCCACCCCACCACATTATACAACTGCACAGAGACATAATACTAGAAAAGGTTTGGCACCACTAATCTTGCATGCTTCTTATTTTTATATAAAACCCTTCAGGCTACTTTTGGATGATCATGTTTTCAATATATACTGGAAAATCTTGTGCTATACTAACTCCAACTCTGCTTGATCTTTTTTAAATGAGTTTATAATAAATGAAAGTGCCTATTGGTTTTAGCTAATTTTCTCTCTTGCCTCCCTCCCTCCCAGTTACCTTTCTGCCTATTGTTTTTCAGCAGGTTTGTGCTAATTTTCATAAGATAATCTAGTAGCGAGGTAAGAAATAAATCATTTTCTCCTTGGTTAAGCTGGATAATGTCCTCACATATGGTGACATCACTGACAGATCACTGAGTGGTAACAGGTTTGCAGCTTTTTCTATAAGCTTTAGATGCTATCCATGCACATGTGTGCCACTTCCTGCTTGCCACTACCACATGGTATCACCTCAGTCTTAATTTTTCAATGGAGCCTGACGGACATCCATGCTTGTTTTCTTTACTGCCCTCTGGATTTGTTTTACTGAGATATTTCTCAATTTTATCTCGTTTTTCTCCTGCTGCTTCCGCGTGAGGAGTTCTCTATCCTGTTAGCTCCTTAAGATTTTTGGCCATTTTTTGGTTTCCTTATTTATACCATGTCACCATTATAGCTGCATTTAGGCTTGAGGCACTTGGCCAGAATAAAAGAAGTAGCTGAAAAGGTGAAGGAAAAGAGGGCGGTCTTCATAAAATATAGGAGATCACAGAAAAAGGAAGACGAGCATTAATATTTGGAAAAACTTAGAGAAGCTAGGAAAGTAGTCAGGAAAGCAAAGCTTCAAGAGTGAAGGGGAGAAATATGTAGAAGCTGATGAGGATAATGCAGACTTTCTAAATAAATAATTGTTCACCGATGAAGGGCCAGGAGCAGGACCTCAGAAAACACCCACAAATAGGAACTGAAGTGAAGGAAGGAGTGGCTTAGTGGTTGGGGCAAGGTACTTCAGGCCAGAAGGTCGGGGATTCAAATCCCACTAGAGGACAGCAATCTTGGGCCGGAAGGACTGGGGTTTCTAGTCCCACAGGTGTTCCTTGTGGTCTTTGGCAAGTCATTTAACCCTTCATTGCCCATGTTCCTTGTAAAATAGTTATCTCCAAGTTATAATGCCCTGTTCAATGTAATTTCAGTTTGCTCAATGTAAACCGCTTTGATATCATGAAAGGCAGTAAAAAAAAAAAAGAGGATCTTGAATGATTTTCAGAAGACTGTTTTTGTGAGGAACTAGCTAAACTAACAGTAGACAAAGCGATGGAGCTGGATGAGATACATCCAAGAGCATTGAAGGTACTTGGAAGTTCTAGTGGCTTCGCTGTCTGAAATTTTCAATCCATTCTTAGAGTCTGGAGTGGTTTCAGAGGACTGAAGAAAGGCAAAAAAAGTGGAAGCAAGAATGAGGTTGAGAACTACAGGCTGGTTAGTCTGACTTCTGTGATGAGTAAATTAATGGAAACTGATAAAACAGAGGATAATGAGGTTTCTGAAGTCCAATGGATTGCAGGATCCTAGGCAGTATGGGTTTACTAGAGGCAGGTCTTGTCAAATAAATACGATTGGTTTCTTTGACTGAGTGACCAGAGAGTTGGACTCTGGGGAGAGCCCTAGATTGTGGTGTACTTAGATTTCAGTAAAGCCTTTGACACCGTTCTGCATAGGTGACTTATAAATAAATTGAGCATCCTGGGAATGGACCCTAAAATGACTGACTGGGCTAGAAATTGGTTGAGTGGGAGATGATAAAGAGTACGGTTAAATGAAGCTCACTTTGAGGTGAAGGATGTTGTCAGTGATGTGCCACAGGGATCTGTCCTTGCTTTGATTCCTTCTAACATTTGTTAGTGATATTGTGGAAGGGCTGTCACGTAAGGTTTTCTTCTTTGCGGATGATACCAAAATCTGTAATAAAGTAGACACCCAGGAAGGAGTAGATAACATGAGGAGGGATCTAGCTAAGCTTGAAGAATCATTGAGAAATTGACAGCTGAGATTTAATGCTAAAAGATGCAGGGTCATGCATTTGGGCTGCAAAAATCTAAGAGAATGGTACAGTGTATAGGGCGAAGTACTTCTGTCCATGAAAGACGAGCGGGACCTGGGCGTGATTGTTTCTAATGTTCTTAAAGTGGCTAAATAAGTAGAAAAGGTGATGGTGAAATCCAGAAGGATACTTGAGTGCATAAAATAGGTAGAAGAGAAATGGCCAGCAACAAAAAGGAGGTGAAAGTGCCTCTGTATAAGTCTTGGCTTAAGACTTCATTTGTAGTATTATGTGTAGTTCTGGAAACCACACCTTCAAAAGGATATAAACAGGATGGAGTCTGTGCAGAGGGCGGCTACCAAAAATGGTCAGTGGTCTTAGTTATAAACTATATGGGGACAGACTTAAAGATCTCAATATGTATATGGTCTCAATATTTTTAAATTACCTTCCTGCCAAGGCGTGCCCACAAGAATCAAATCACCGGCACCAGGATCAAAGCCCCTCGCTGCCCTGCCGCAGACTCCATACCCCTGGCAGACTAGGATTCCACATCCTGCATTAATACTGGGACCCCCATCTACCGCAACACAAGATCGGGAGGACAACTGAACCCAGCAGAGTGTGTGAGGTAAGCTCCTCCCCCCTGCTCAACATACTCCACCAGTGGGAGATTTAAATTACCTTCCAGCCAAGGCATGGCCACACCAAAGGACCCTTAGGTGTGGCCCTTGTGTGTGGACTTTGGTGCGAGTGTCAATACTACACAGGCCAGACAGAACATATGGCATATGTCACAGGGTTACAATACAGCAACACAGAATCCGTGTTTTACTATGAGAACCATCAAACCATTCTTTGCTCACTAATATGGGAATACCACAGAAAGAGATATACTATCATGCTCACTCACAGTATACTATTGCTACTAATAACTGTACTTCCACAGACCCAGCCTTCGTGAAGTACAACACCCAGATCCCTATAATACAAAACCACAGGCTTCCATGATCATTCATCCAAATGCTTCACACACACTCTCAACACAGGAGAACCCATTCCTTATACAAGATTGACTTATCTAAAGATGCATTCCTTACTAACAGCAACTTTCAACATTCTGACCTACCTATTCAATGTGCACTCATTAACGCAAGTTCAGCCTGGAATAAAATACAGACACTAATAGACTTCCTCATGGATCACAAGCTTGACATACTTTGTAATAACAGAGACATGGTTCACTGACACTGACTCAGTCCTCTTAAACAAACTATGCCCTCCCACCTACAAAATACACAATTGTAATAGAACAGCTAGTAGAGGTAGGGGTGCCTTCATAATAGCTAAATCTACTCTGGACTTCGCCACAGCTGACATAGATGTCTTGGTAGTCGCAAATGCTTCCCTCTCAATGTGCCTTACATATAGAGCACCACATGGCAATCCTGCAGAACTTTCCATCCTACTGGATGCAGCCTGCTCCTTACCAACAATCAACCAATCACTAATTATGCTTGGTGATCTGAATCTTGCTTCAACCCTGATGAAGCAATCAGACTCCTTCCTTGAGGCCATGGAAGCTCTCCAATACACCCAAATTCTTACCAGGCCAACACATAACAAAGGAAGCATCCTCGATCTAGTTTTCATCTCTGACAATCTCATAGCAGACCACAAGCAAATTCCTCATACCTTTCTAGTACTCTGGTCTGACCATGCATCAATTCTATTCTCCATCCCTAGTAATTATAATCACACAGCCGCAACCAACAACCTACTTGTAAATCAGAGATTTTGGCAGTTTAACAACTAAGGGGCATGTTTACTAAACAGGGCACTTTTGCGGGGCGCACCTGAGCGCCCTAAAATGATGCATTTAAGTGCTCTTAAGCACCCCGTACGCGTGCGCGGCACATTAACGGGTCCCGCACGCGTGCGCCGAAAATGCGCACGTTTGCGGGGCGCACATGTGCGATAGAGGCGTGGAAAGGCGAAATGAGGGCGGAGGAAGGCCCCCGAGGGGCGGAGAGATGGGGTCAATGGGTGGAATGTGGGAGGGGAGAGACTCCCCGCACAGGAGCGTGCCCGAATTTAGAAGAAAAAATACCGCCAGTGAAACACACGCGTTAGAGGTGATTTAAAGGGAAGAGAAACCATTTCCGTCAGCAATGTACAGCAACATCGTGGAAACCCAAAACACGTGAGCAGTGTGAAACATGTGCACAGAACAAACTCGCAAATATAACATGAAAATAACCACAACCAAGTATGCGAAAATCTTAAGTCTGCTGGGCAACACTGCTATTAATGGGCAACAATAATAAACACACCCAGGAAAGCTCCAAAGAATTTAAATGAATATTGGAAGGGTCCATGGTCCGTGGACACATTCAAAAGCACTGCAATGTAATGGAACTGTCCTGGGAGTGCATATCAGGTCATCCAGTGATATCACTGATGCACTGTTCGGTTTATTTCTGTGACTGCACCTATTTGGAGGGCATATTTGTGTGTGTCCTGCACCTCTGTCCCCATACAAAGAAAACGTGCCCACAGTAAAGCTATGCAGAGCAGGGTGTCAGGCTTGTGCAGCCAGGTTTCCTATCTCCAGATACTGCACAGTCTCTGTGGGCACAGTGTGGTGCAGCGGACACTGCCAGTGACTGTATGACGAGAGGTTCACAGGTTCAAATCACAGCTGAGGTTCCTGGCAACCCAGTACCCATATTTTTAACCACCACTGAACAGTGAGAGTTCACACACTGCTATACTGCAGAGAACATAAGCATGGGCTCAACACCTACATTTTACCCCACACCGCACACAAACCAGAGCAATGGCCATTATGTACAGGCGAGTCCCTCAAATTCCGTCCTGGAGTGCCACAACGCAATCAGGTTATATGGGTTTGCCAGATAAGGACTGCAAGCCACAGCAGACAGTGCCGTAGGCGTGTGTAGCCTGGCACCATACACAACAACAGACAGGCACTGTCAGATGTAAAGTCATGGACGTCCCTCGGAATGCAGAATATATGTTTAGAAACAGTGGTGCAGTGTACACAGACAGTGTGTGCAACAACAGAAGGTCACAGGTTCAAATCCTGTCTGTGGCTCCTTGCAACTAGTGCACATAAGTGTACCCTGAAAAAACCAGGCATTAAAGACTGATACTTTTCTGCTGAGAACCCAAGATATTTTGGCATATGTTTATGTTATCATCAACAGTACCCACCACATAAACATGTGCATCACCTACAGCAGACTCAAACAAAAGCAGTCCTGGAGTGCCCCACATCATTAAAGGGCAATGCAGACTCCAATATAAGGCCATGTGAACATGTTGACGGCAGGGGAACTGGTGACACCTGTCCACATCACACCATGGCCTATCTGTTTTTAGGTGGGTGCTGTGTATTGCAACAGACAGGGTTAGTCTGACAAACAGACATGGATGTACCTGGAAATGCACTGTCTCTGTGTCAAGAAGGTGGTGCAAAGCACACAGGCACTGCCTGCAGGAGGTGAAGGTCACAAGTTCAAATCACGTGTGTCAGGTCTGCCGAACCAATCCCCGCAATTGTCACATCCCCTAATTTTTCTCAAAAAACAAACCACCTGTAGTGGGAAAAGTGCAAACAGGGACAGTACATGTATATTGTCTCTCAAGGTGGACATATAAGAGAGAAATGTGCATCACATAGATCAGATATCCTCAAATGCAGTCCTGTAGGGACACAATTTATTCACATGTTATGATGTTGTAAATAAAGATGTCTCTGTTCATCTGCATGTGCCGGTCCATGGTATGCAGATATATCTCATGCATATATCTGAGGCACATTTGTGAAAATGTAGCAGTGTCTGTTACAACAGGACTGGAGTTGGGGACCTGTGCCAGAGATTACCGATCAACAGGAGGCGAAATGACCAGACACACAGGCTTCAGGACCCAAAGCCAATTGGACAGTCATGATAGTGTGCGTTGCGGCCATCTCATAAAACTAGTATGTGTGCACTGTAGCACTGTCACCATAAACCTTGAAATACACCACACATATAGCAACATGTTGATCTGATCAGTGGCAGATATCAATGTCTACGTACACCACAATATGGTTATTGAGTGGTATCACACCAATATGTCTGATGTATGTGGAGTGTGTCTCAGGTCTGTTGTTTGACGATGTTCCCCACCATGGGGTGTGACAGTAGCACTATTTCATAGCCTAGCCATGCATGCACTGTGTCCACGACTGCTGATTTGGCATAGACTGGAAAAACTGTCTATAGTAGCACAGTGATGGCATAGCTGTGGGATTGTGTGGCTGTACATCCAGTGTGTGATGTATGCAACACCTTACTCAGCGCACAATGTTTGTACTGTGTGCAGTGGTAGCTTGCCATTGTGCATAATGAGGTGCTAGGTATTGTGGTCATACCCCCGACAGACTGGTCTCGGCAGGATGCATGAGGACAGAACGTAGGGCAATGTAAGTGAAATTGCAGTGTGTGGTCATCAGTAGCATGGACAAGGTAGCCCAAGCATGTCCTCCTGGAAGGTCAGTCTCACCCTGACTGAGTAGTTACCATAGCATGGCTAGGTCAGCTGTAGTGGCAACAACATCTTTTGCAAGTGATATCTATGGGTTGCCTTTTGGAGCCCAATCACGAACGTAACTGCTCGGTGAGTGTGCAGACGTCCCAGTTTGGGTTGCACACATTGTCACCAGTAGTATGCAGTATGGATTAGCTATCAGATTGCTTGCACCTAGTATGTGTAAGGGTGCCACACTTTGAAGGGTGTAGCAGCTGCAGCTTATCTGTGTTTGCTGCTGGACAATGTCAGATAGTGGTGGTGGGCTGCTGAGCATGTCCAGGCATGACCATCTGTCTGCTGTCACCTTATTGATGTTCACATAAATGCATGCCCCATGCTGTAAGTTGTATTTACCTCTGCCGGACAGAGGTTATCACTTCCCACCAGCAGCACCATTGCAGTGATGAGTCTGAATGTTACGTTTGGGTGTTGTCACATAATCCGTCTGTCTAACACACTTCTCCCCCTCCCATAACTAATGTGGCGATGACAATGGCCACCACACAGGATATGACTGATGTGGTTGCAGCAAATTGCTTAAAGGGCTACACATCACAGGGAAATAACAGATGCACAGACGTGTATGTGCATGTGCATCAACAAGTGCTACTCATCAGACACTGTGACTGATGTGGACTCACACCATAGGCTATCTTAGCTGAGCCAGGTGCTGTGGTCATGGTTCTGGGTCTCCCCTCTCACATTCAGGGTGAGCACAGGAGCCGCACAATGTGATGTCCAAGACTAACTCTGTGTCATTAACCTACACGCTCATTAATCATGTTCATACGTAGGTGTTGCAGTGGCTGCATAAACCATAGTGCTTATATTTGTAGACTGCTCATTTACATGTGCAGTGCATCATGGGTATGTGTGATTGAAGTCTATCTGGTTAAAGTAAGCAAACAGGTCATGTGTTGGCCCATACTCAAACTGTAGCCAGCCAGGGGTGTGTTAGCAGCTATGGCAGTGGTTCTGAAGCAGTCCTCCGTGAAAGTCTAGCCATGACATGTGTTTATGTTAGTACAAATGAAGATGCATGAGATATATATGCATTACAGATGTCTTGCCAAACGGAGTGGAGTGTGGCCCTCCAGGGCTGGCCATCAACAACCCTGACAAACATCTCTGTCATTAACGTTGTAAGTGGGCAAGGTGCTGATGTGCAAGACATCAAAATGTTCACATAAAACTGTGTAACATGCTTCTCAGCCTCTCACCACCACCAACATCTTATAGATTATAGAACTGCATGGTGGGCATGAGAATTGAGGAAGTATGTCACAGTGAGTATATATGCTTTTCATGTCACTGACATCTGCACTTTGTACAGTCACACACCTAAATGACAGAGGTGTAAGACAGGGGTCTAAAAATACTGACCTGTAGGGCCACAAATCTGTGAGGTTGCCAGGGTAGCTCTGATGCCTATAGATCTCATGCATATTAATTAGGGCTATACTGATCAGCAGACTGGCCTAGGGGTTCAAGGAGGAGTGTCACTCATACACAGAGCTATGGAGATTTCGCCCCCTGTGACGTCACAACGTGTACAGACATAGGTAATGCCTCTGATTCTACAGTGGTCTAATCTAATATGGCTCTCTGAGGCCTCTTCCCTTTGTAATGTCATTTGGTGGTGCCACCAACAACACCCTCAATGCTGTAGCATGAAGGTCCCTCAAAAGTACCTTACAAGGTTCTGTTATTTGAACATTAGAAGGTGCTGTTGTGGACACTGCACCTCATATTGTCCTCTCTGAAGTGACTCATAGGGTACCTGATGTGCCACACTAGGTTATTGCAATGTCACAGTGTGTTTGTTCAAAAAACAAATCCAAAACGCAAAGGCCACACAAACCACTGTTGATAGTAGATAGTAATGTGCCAGCAAGTTATATAGATTAGGCTGATGGTGTGAAGGCAAACACGACGTCTGTAACATAGGTAGGTATGACAGTGAATGTGTCGCACACCCCAGCCACTCACTCTGTATGTCAGCACATCCACCTAACATCTACATCCATGTCCATCGCATGGCAATCTCAATAAGCTCAGTATGTGTGCTATGCAACCTAATGTGGATGTAGCATGTGCAGATGCAAACCCCCCCCCATGCCATCACATACATAATTTTATGTGTTGACATTGAGATGGAGTAGTGAATATCATCTATTGCGACACATATCCCCATATCACCAGGGTGCCTGATAGGCCAATCTGATGGTCCCTCAAAACACCTTGTTGAAGTAGCAGTTGTAGTGGCAGTCAGTGCAATGTGAAAGGCGTAGCACATCACATCAAACAAATGCCTAAGAACCAGTGTGCAAGTGATGATAAGTTCAAGTCCCAAATGTGTCAACACCATGAGGTCATGAAATAGTTATGTGTTTTATATAAGAGACACACAGCACTGTATATTGCAGTTGTTGTGCGCATGTGCGCAACTCGTTCCGCAAAACAATGTGCGGGGCGCAGTTGAACGTCATATGTGTATAAATTGCGCCAGTTGCGGGACGCTGTGGGACAAAATATTTATAAAACATGCAGCAGATGCGGAGCGCAATGAGACGTGTTACGTCGCCAAAGTGCGCCAATCTTTGGGGCGCAGTTGGACGTCATACGTCGCTAAACTGCGCCACTTGCGGGGCACAGTTGCACGTAAAACATTGGAAATGTGTGGCATTTGCGGGGCGCATGCGCGTCAATGACGCTGCGTGCAATCAGGTGATAATATCTCAAAATGGCGTCCAGAACAAGAAAGCCTGCATTCACTCCTCGGAGCTCCGCACCCTGTCTCGCCTGATTGCCACAAGGCAGGAGAAGCTGTTCCCCCGGGCAAAACAGGTACAGGGACAGCAGAAAGGTCCGCAGGGCCTGGGAACGGCTACAGAGACGCTTCAATAGAGAAGCTGACTTCCCAAGGGAGGTAAGTGGATGGGGACAGGTCATTAGAAATAGACATATATATCTAGAGGCTGTGTGCATTGCAGATCCTCATGCTGTTGGGGTCAGGTATTGTGTGTCAGTAATGTGCTGCAGCTGAACATACATCCCATATTGTCTTTGTATAATATGTGACAGGTTTGACCTGTACCCAGGTGGTGATGGATATGGTCACACAGGTCATGATGCTAGCCCTATTACCTGGCATTTGCTGCTGTGGACGTGCCAACACATACTGTAAGAAAGCAAACCAATAGATCAGCTTAATTATTTATTTATTTATTTATTATTTATTATTTAACATCTTTTATATACCGCACTATTTATAATCAGCGCGGTTTACATAGAACAAGAAAACATCAGACAGAATACAATATCTGAGTATTATACATATAACAGGCACAATAACTTGGGTAATATCCAAAATCACATAACAATAACTTGGGTAATATCCAAATCACATCATATGAATATGGTGAAATGTGTAGCTGCAGAAAATAACCTTTCCGTCCACAGAAAGGGTATGTGAAGCAAAGCATTAATGGTATGTCAATCACCCAGGTGATCTGGTTGTTTTTGCCAATGTTGTGCAATATGCCCCCCTATCCCCAGTGGTCCTGAGAGCTCACCACAGTGGTCTATCAGTCACCCTGGAGATACGGTTGTGTGTGCTCAAGCACTGTAATACAT
This sequence comes from Ichthyophis bannanicus, assembly GCA_033557465.1. Taxonomy (NCBI): domain Eukaryota; kingdom Metazoa; phylum Chordata; class Amphibia; order Gymnophiona; family Ichthyophiidae; genus Ichthyophis; species Ichthyophis bannanicus. The sequence continues at coordinate 703,962,482 of CM066032.1, forward strand.
ACACCCTATCACCAGGGGACTAGAGAGGCCATCACACTGGCTCACCTGTCATCATGGTGATATTGGTCTGTGTGCTGTCAAAGTACAAAACAATATCCCTATCCCCAGGGGTGCTGTAAGATCATCACAGGGCCTGTCATGTATCCTGGCGATATGGTTAAGTGTGCTGAAACAGTTCATTACATCTTCCCTATTTCCAGGAGTCCTGAAAGGCCATCCCAGTGGCCTGTCATGTATCCTGGCGATATGGTTAAGTGTGCTGAAACAGTTCATTACATCTTCCCTATTTCCAGGAGTCCTGAAAGGCCATCCCAGTGGCCTTTCATGTATCCTGGAGATATGGTTCTGTGTGCTCAAACAGTTTAAAACATCTTCCCTATTTCCAGGAGTCCTGAAAGGCCATCCCAGTGGCCTTTCATGTATCCTGGAGCTATGGTTCTGTGTGCTGAAACAGTTCATTACATCTTCCCTATTTCCAGGAGTCCTGAAAGGCCATCCCAGTGGCCTTTCATGTATCCTGGAGATATGGTTCTGTGTGCTGAAACAGTTTAAAACATCTCCCCTAGTTCCAGGAGTCCTGAAAGGCCATCCCAGTGGCCTTTCATATATCCTGGAGCTATGGTTCTGTGTGCTGAAACAGTTTAAAACATCTCCCCTAGTTCCAGGAGTCCTGAAAGGCCATCCCAGTGGCCTTTCATGTATCCTGGAGATATGGTTCTGTGTGCTGAAACAGTTTAAAACATCTCCCCTAGTTCCAGGAGTCCTGAAAGGCCATCCCAGTGGCCTTTCATGTATCCTGGAGATATGGTTCTGTGTGCTGAAAACAGTTTTAAAACATCTTCCCTAGTTCCAGGAGTCCTGAAAGGCCATCCCAGTGGCCTTTCATGTATCCTGGAGCTATGGTTTAGTGTGCTGAAACAGTTCATTACATCTTCCCTATTTCCAGGAGTCCTGAAAGGCCATCCCAGTGGCCTTTCATGTATCCTGGAGATATGGTTCTGTGTGCTGAAACAGTTTAAAACATCTCCCCTAGTTCCAGGAGTCCTGAAAGGCCATCCCAGTGGCCTTTCATATATCCTGGAGATATGGTTCTGTGTGCTGAAACAGTTTAAAACATCTCCCCTATTTCCAGGAGTCCTGAAAGGCCATCCCAGTGGCCTTTCATGTATCCTGGAGCTATGGTTCTGTGTGCTGAAACAGTTTAAAACATCTTCCCTATTTCCAGGAGTCCTGAAAGGCCATCCCAGTGGCCTTTCATGTATCCTGGAGATATGGTTCTGTGTGCTGAAACAGTTTAAAACATCTTCCCTATTTCCAGGAGTCCTGAAAGGCCATCCCAGTGGCCTTTCATGTATCCTGGAGCTATGGTTCTGTGTGCTGAAACAGTTCATTACATCTTCCCTATTTCCAGGAGTCCTGAAAGGCCATCCCAGTGGCCTTTCATGTATCCTGGAGATATGGTTCTGTGTGCTGAAACAGTTTAAAACATCTCCCTAATTCCACGAGTCCTGAAAGGCCATCCCAGTGGCCTTTCATATATCCTGGAGATATGGTTCTGTGTGCTGAAACAGTTTAAAACATCTCCCCTATTTCCAGGAGTCCTGAAAGGCCATCCCAGTGGCCTTTCATGTATCCTGGAGCTATGGTTCTGTGTGCTGAAACAGTTTAAAACATCTTCCCTATTTCCAGGATTCCTGAAAGGCCATCCCAGTGGCCTTTCATGTATCCTGGAGATATGGTTCTGTGTGCTGAAACATTTTTTAAACATCTCCCCTATTTCCAGGAGTCCTGAAAGGCCATCCCAGTGGCCTTTCATGTATCCTGGAGCTATGGTTCTGTGTGCTGAAACAGTTCATTACATCTTCCCTATTTCCAGGAGTCCTGAAAGGCCATCCCAGTGGCCTTTCATGTATCCTGGAGATTTGGTTCTGTGTGCTTAATCAGTTTTATACATCTCACATAGTTCCAGGAGTCCTGAAAGGCCATCCCAGTGGCCTTTCATGTATCCTTGAGCTATTGTACTGTGTGCTGAAACAGTTTAAAACATCTCCCCTAGTTCCAGGAGTCCTGAAAGGCCATCCCAGTGGCCTTTCATGTATCCTGGAGCTATGGTACTGTGTGCTGAAACAGTTTTACCATCTCCCTAGTTCCAGGAGTCCTGAAAGGCCATCCCAGTGGCCTTTCATGTATCCTGCGCTATGGTTCTGTGTGCTGAAACAATTTAAAACATCTCCCTAGTTCCAGGAGTCCTGAAAGGCCATCCCAGTGGCCTTTCATGTATCCTGGAGCTAGCGTGGGATGTGTGGCTCAAACCAGTTTCATTTAAGCATCTCAGAACAATAGCATCCAGGAGTCCAATGAAAGGGACCACTGGGATAGGCCTTTCAGCGACTCCTGGAAATAGGGGAGATGTTTTAAACTGTTTCAGCACACAGAACCATATCTAAAGGATATATGAAATGCCACTGGGATGGCCTTTTCAGGGACTCCTGGGAGATGGCTTTCAGGACTCCTAACTAGGGAGATGTTGTTAATAACATGTTTCAGCACACAGAACCATATCTACAGGATCCATGAAAGGCCACTGGGATGGCCTTTCAGGACTCCTGGAAATAGGAAGATGTAATGAACTGTTCCAGCAAACAAGAACCATACATGAAAGGCCACTGGGATGGCCTTTCAGGACTCCTGGAAATAGGGAAGATGTTTTAAAGCAGCACACCATAGCTCCAGGATACATGAAAGGCCACGGGGATGGGGCCGTTCAGGACTCCTGGAAATAGGGAAGATGTTTTTTTATAAATGTTTCAGCACACAGAACCATATATCCAGGATACATGAAGGGCCACTGGGATTGGGACCCTTTCAGGACTCCGGGAAATAGGGGAAGATGCTTTAAACTGTTTAAGCACCACAGAACCATAGCTCCAGGATACATGAAAGGCCACTGGGAATGCCTTTCAGGGACTCCTGGAAAATAGGGGAGAGGTTTTAAACTGTTTCAGCACACAGAACCATATCTCTCCGGCATATATGAAAGGCCACTGGGATGGCCTTTCCGGACTCCTGGGAACTAGGGGAGATGTTTTAAACTGTTTCAGCACACAGAACCATAAATCTGCAAGGATACATGAAAGGCCACTGGGATGGCCTTTCAGGACTCCTGGAAATAGGGAAGATTGTACTGAACTGGTTCAGCACATAAACCATAGCTCCAGGATACATGAAAGGCCACTGGGATGGCCTTTTCAGGACTCCTGGAACTAGGGGAGGAGATGTTTTAAACTGTTTCAGCACACAGAACCATATCTCCAGGATACCATGAAAGGCCACTGGGATGGCCTTTAATGATATCCTGGAACTAGGGGAGGATGTTTTAAACTGTTATAGCACACAGAACCATTTCTCCAGGATACATGAAAGGCCACTGGGATGGCCTTTCAGGGAATCCGGGAACTAGGGGAGATGTTTTAACACTGTTTCAGCACACAGAACCATAGCGCCAGGATCTATGAAAGGACAAGGGGATGGCCTTTCAGGACTACTGGAAAAGCGGGAAGATGTTGTAAACTGTTTCAGCACACAGAACCATATCTCCAGGATACATGAAAGGACACTGGGATGGCCTTTCAGGACTCCGGAAATGGGAAGATGTAATGAATGGTTTCAGCACACGAACCATAGATCCAGGATAATGAAAGGCCCACTGGGATGGCCTTTCAGGACTCATGGAAATAGGGAAGATGTTTTAAACTCTGTTTGAGCACACAGAACCATATCTTCAGGATACATGACAGGACACTGGGATGGCCTTTCAGGACTCCTGGACATAGGGAAGAGGTACTGAACTGTTTCAGCACACTTAACCATTATCGCCAGGATGACAGGGACAGGCCAATGGGATTGGCCTTTAAGGATCCTGGAACTCGGGAAGATGTAATGAACGGTTTTCAGCACACTTAACCATATCGCCAGGGATACATGACAGGCCACTGTGATGATCGACAGCACCCCTGGGGATAGGGGATTGTTTTGTACTTTGACAGCACAAGAGGACCAAATATCACCATGATGACAGGTGAGCCAGTGTGATGAGCCTCCTCTAGTCCCCTGGTGATAGGGTGTATGTATTACAGTGCTTGAGCCCACACAACCGTATCTTTCAGGAGTGAATGATAGACCAACGTGGGTGAGATCTCAGGACCACTGGGGATAGGGGGGCATTATTGCACAACATTGGCAAAAACAACCAGATCACCTGGGTGATTTGACAGACCATTAATGCTTTGCTTCACATACCCTTTCTGTGGACGGAATGGTTATTTTCTGCAGCTACACATTTCACCATCATTCATATGATGTGAGTTGGGAATTCACCCAAGTTAGTGTTATGTGATTTTGGATAATACCAAGTTATTGTGCCTGTTATATGGATAAATACTCAGATATTGTATTCTGTCTGATGTTTCTGCGTTCTATGTAAACCGCGAGATTATAAATAGTGCGGTATATAAAAGATGTAAAATAATAAATAATAAATAATAAATAAATAATAAAGCTGATCTAGTGGTTTGCTTTCTTACAGTATGTGTTGGAACGTCCACAGCAGCACATGCCAGGTCATAGGGCTAGCATCATGAATGTGTGACCATATCCATCACCACCTGGGTACAGGTCAAACCTGTAACATATTATACAAAGACAATATGGTATTTATGTTCAGGCTGCAGCCCATTACTCACACAATACCTGACCCCAACAGCATGAGGATCTGCAATGCACACAGCCTCTAGATATATATGTATATTTCTAATGACCTGTCCCCATCCACTTCCCTCCCTTGGGAAGTCAGCTTCTCTATTGAAGGCGTTTTATGTAGCCGTTGCCCAGGCCCTGCGGACCTTTCTGATGTCCATGTTACCTGTTTTGCCAGGGGAACAGCTTCTCCTGCCTTGTGGCAATCAGGCGAGACAGGGTGCGGAGCTCCCGAGGAGTGAATGCAGGATTTCTGGTTCTGGAAGCCATTTGGAGATATTATCACCTGATTGCACGGCAGCGTCATTGACGCGCATGCGCCCCGCAAATGCCACACAGTGCCAATGTTTTACGTGCAACTGTGCCCCGCAAGTGGCGCAGTTTAGCGGCGTTATGACGTCCAAACTGCGCCCCAAGCTTGGCGCACTTGGGCGGGACGTAAAAAGTATAATTGCGCTCCGCATCTGCTGCATGTTTTATAAATATTTTGTCCCACAGCGTCCCGCAACTGGCGCAATTTATACACCATATGGCGTTCAACTGAGCCCCGCACAATGGTTTTGCGGAAAAGAGTTGAGAACATGCGCCACAACAACTGCAATATACAGTGCTGTGTGTCTCTTATATAAAACACATAACTATTTCATGACCTCATGGTTGTTGACACCTTGGGACTGGAACTTATCATCACTTGCACACTGTTTCTTAGGCATTTGTTTGATGTGATGTGCTACGCCTTTCAACATTGCACTGACTGCCACTACAACTGCCTACTTCAACAAGGTGTTTTGAGGGACCATCAGATTGGCCTATCAGGCACCCTGGTGATATGGGGATATGTGTCGCAATAGAGGATATTCACTACTCCATCTCAATGTCAACATATAAATTCTGGATGGGATGGCATGGGGGGGGTTTGGGGGTTTGCATCTGCAAATGCTACATCCACAATAGGTTGCATAGCACATCCTGAGCTTATTGAGATTGCCATGCGATGGACATGGATGTAGATGTTAGGTGGATGTGCTGACATACAGAGTGAGTGGCTGGTGGTGTGCGGACCCATTCACTGTCATACATAACGATGTTACCGACGGCGTGTTTGCCTTCACACCATCAGCCTAATCTATATAACTTGCTGGCACATTACTATCCTACTATCAACAGTGGTTGTGTGTGGCCTTTGCGTTTTGGATTTGTTTTGTGAACAAACACACTGTGAAATGGCAATAACCTAGGTGTGGGCACGCAGGTACCCGATGCGTCACTTCAGAGAGGACAAATATGAGGTGCAGTGTCCACAACAGCACCTTTCAATGTTCAAATAACAGAACCTTGTAAGGTACTTTTGAGGGACCGTCAGGATACAGCATTGAGGGTGTTGTTGGTGGCACCCCCAAAGGACATTACAAAGGGAAGAGGCCTCAGGAGAGCCATATTAGATTAGACCACTGTAGAATAAGAGGCATTACCTATGTCTGTTTACACGTTGGGACGTCACAGGGGGCGAAATCTCCATAGCTCTGTGTGGAGGTGACACTCCTCCTTGCCACCCTAGGCCAGATCGGCTGATCAGTATAGCCCTAATTAATATGCATGAGGATCTATAGGCATCAGAGCGGACCTGGCAACCTCACAGATGTTGTGGCCATACAGGTCAGTATTTTTAGAACCCTGTTCTACACCTCTGTCATTTTGTAGGTGTGTGACTGTACAAAGCTGCAGATGTCAGGGACATGAAAAGCATATATACTCCACTGTGACCTACTTCCTCAATTCTCATGCCCACCATGCAGTTCTATAAGCTATAAGATGTTGGTGGTGGTGAGAGGTTGAGACGCAAGTTCCAAGGTTTATGTTGAAACATTTTGCGTCTTGCACATCAGCACCTTGCCCACTTACAAACGTTAATGACAGAGATGTTAGTCAGGGTTGTTGTATGGCCAGCCCCTGGGAGGGCAACACTCCACTCCGTTTGGCCGACATCTGATAATGCATATACTATCTCATGCCTCTTCATTGGTACTAACATAAACTCTCGTCATGGCTATACTTTCACGGAGGACTGCTTAAGTAACACTGCCATAGCTGCTATCACACCCCTGGCTGGCTTGAGTTTGAGTATGGGCCAACAACAGGACTGGTTTGCTTTCTTTAACCAGATAGACTTCAATTCACACATACACATGGAGCCACTGCACATGTAAATAGGAGCAGTATAACAAATATAAGCACTATGGTTTATGCAGCCACGGCAACCACTATAAGTACTGAACATGATTAATGAGCGTGTAGGTTAAGGGACACATAGAGTTAGTCTTGGACATCACATTGTGCGGCTCCTGTGCTAACCCTGAAGGTGAGAGGGGAGACCCAGAACCATGACCACAGCCACCGGGCTCAGCTAAGATAGCCTATGGTGTGAGGTCAACATCAGTCACAGTGTCTGATGAGTAGCACTTGTTGATGGACATGCACAGTACACGTCCTGGATCTGTTATTTCCCTGTGATGTGTAGCCCTTTAAGCAATTTGCTGCAACCACATCAGTCATATCCTGTGTGGTGGTCATTGTCATCGCCACATTAGTTATGGGAGGGGGAGAAGTGTGTTAGGACAGACGGATTATGTGACACAAACCAATTGTAAACATTCAGACTAATCACGGAAATGGTGCTGATGGTGGGAAGTGATAAACCTCTGTCCCGGCAGAGGTAAATACAAACTTACAGAATGGGGCATGCATTTATGTCGAAAAAATCAATAAGAGTGACAGCAAGGACAGATGGTCATGAGATGGACATTGCTCAGCAGCCCACCACCCACTATCTGACATTGACAGCAGCAAACCCAGATAAGCTGCAGCTGCGACACCCTTCAACGTTGTGGCACCCGTACACATACTAGGTGCAAGCAATCTGATAGAATAATCCATACTGCATACTTAATGGTGACCAATGTGTGGCACCCAAACTGGGACGTCTGCACAATCCACGAGCAGTTACGTTCGTGGTTGGGCTCCAAAAGGCAACCCATAGATATCACTTGCAAAAGATGTTGTTGCCACTACAGCTGACCGAGCCATGCTATGGTAACTACTCAGGTTCAGGGTGAGACTGGAATTCCAGGAGGACATGCGTGGGCTACCTTGTCCATGCTACTGAGGACCACACACTGCAAGTTCACTTACATTGCCCTACGTTCTGTCCTCATGCATCCTGCCGAGACCAGTCTGTCGGGGGTATGACCAACAATACCTAGCACCTCATTATGCACACTGGCAAGCTACCACTGCACCAGTACAAACATTGTGCGCCTTGAGTAAGGTGTTGCATTAAATCACACACTGGATGTACAGCCACACACTCCCACAGCTATGCCATCACTGTGCTACTATAGCCCGTTTTTCCAGTCTATGCCAAATCAGCAGTCGTGGACACAGGGCATGCATGGCTAGGGGGCCTATGAAATAGTGCTAAGGTCACCACCCCATGGTGGGGAACATCGTCAAACAAACAGACCTGAGACACCATCCACATACATCAGACATATGGGGTTGATACTCACTCCATAACCCATATTGTGGTGTACGTAGAAATTGACTATCTGCCAAATGATCAGATCAACATGTTGCTATATGTGTGGTGTATTTCAAGGTTTATGGTGACAGTGCTTACAGTGCGCACCAACTAGTTTTATGAGATGGCTCGCAACGCACACTATCATGACTGTCACCCCCCAATTGGCTTGGCCTGGGAGTCCTGAAGCCTGTGTGTGTGGTCATTTCGCCTCCTGTTGGATCGGTTAATCTATGGCAACAGGTCCCCAACGCCAGTCCTGTTGTAACAGACCAATGAACATTTTCACAAATGTGCCTCAGATATCTAGCATGAGATATATCTGCAATACCATGGACCGGCACATGCAGATGAACAGAGACATCTTTATTTACAACATTCATAACATGTGAATAAATTGTGTCCTTACAGGACTGCATTTGAGGATTATCTGATCTATGTTGATGCACAGTTCTCTTTTATATGTACACCTTGAGAGATAATATACATGTACTGTCCCTGTTTGCACTTTTCCCACTACAGGTGGTTTGTTTTTTGAGCAAAAGTAGGGGATGTGACAATTGCGGGGATTGGTTCGGAAGACCTGCCACACGTGATTTGAACTTGTGACATTCACCTCCTGCAGGCAGTGCCTGTGTGCTTTGCACCACCTTCTTTGAAACAGAGACAGTTGCATTTACAGGTACATCCCAGGTCTGTTTGTCAGACTAACCCTGTCTGTTGCAATTACACACGCACCCACCTAAAAAACGATAGGCAATGGTGTGATGTGGACAGGTGTCACCAGTTCCCCTGCCGTCAAAACATGTTCAAATGGCCTTATATTGGAGTCTGCATCTGCCCTTTAATGATGGTGGGCACTCCAGGACTGCTTTTGTTTGAGTTCTGCTGTAGGTGATGCACCATGTTTATGTGGTGGGTACTGTTGATGATAACATAAACATATGCCAAAAATATCTTGGGTTCTCAGCAAGAAAGTATCAGTCTTTAGATGCCTGGTTTTTTCAGGGTACACTTATGTGCACTAGTTGCAAGGAGCCACAGACAGGATTTGAACCTGTGACCTTTTAGTGGTTTGCAAAAAACTTACTGTGTACACTGCACCACTGTTTCTAAACATATATTCTGCATTCCGAGGAGACGTCCATGACTTTACATCTGACAGTGCCTGTCTGTTGTTGTGTATGGTGCCAGGTCTACACAAGCCTACGGCACTGTCTTGCTTGGGCTTGCAGTCCTTATATGGCAAACAAACATAACCTGATTGCAGTTGTGGCACTACAGGAAGGAATTTGAGGGACTCGCCTGGACATAATGGCAATTGCTCTGGTTTGTGTGCGGTGTGTGGGGGGTAAAATGTAGCGTGTTGAATCACATGCTTATTGTTCTCTGCAGTATAGCATGTGTGTGTGTGAAACTCTCAATGTTCAGTGGTGGTTAAACATATGGGTACTGGGGTTGCCAGGAACCTCAGCTGTGATTTGAACCTAGTGAACCTCTAGTCATACAGGTCCACGGCGCAGTGACGCTGCACCACACTGGTGCCCACAGAGAATTTGCAGTATAATGGAGATAGGAACCCTGGCTGCACAAGCCTGACACCCTGCTCTGCATAGCGTTTACTGTGGGCGACGTTTTCTTTGTATGGGGACAGAGGTGAAGGGACACACACAAATATGCCCTCCAAATAGGTTGTTAATGTGCAGTCACAGAAGAATAAAACCGAACAGTATGCATCAGTGATATCACTGGATGACCTGATATGCCACTACCAGGACAGTTCCATTACATGGTGCAGGGGTTGCTTTTGAATGTGTCCAAGGACCATGGACCCTTCCAATATTCATTTAAATTCTTTGGAGCTTTCCTGGGTGGGTTTTTATTATTGTTGCCCATTAATAGCAGTGTTGCCCAGCAGAATTAAGATTTCCGCATACTTGGTTGTGGGTTATTTTCATGTTATATTTGCGAGTTTGGTCGGTGCACATGTTTCACACTGCTCACGTGTTTTGGGTTTCCACGATGTTGCTGTACTGATTGAACGGAAATGGTTTCTCGTCCCTTTAAATCAACTATAACGCCGGGTGTTTTCACTGGCGGTAGTTTTTCTTCTAAATTCGGGCAAGCTCCTGGGCGGGGAGTGCTATCCCCTACCACACTCCAACCATTGACCCCATCTATCCGCCCCGCGGGGGCCATCCTAGCCTCCATTTCGCCTTTCCACGCCTCTATAGCACATGTGCGCACCCGCAAACTGTGAGCATTTGCGTGCGCAACGCGTGCGGGACCCATGTTAATGTGCCGCGCCCGCGTACGGGGTGCCTTAAGAGCACTTAAATGCATCATTTTAGGGCGCTCAGGTGCGCCCCGCAAAAGTGACCATGTTTAGTAAACATGGCCCCTTAGTTGTTACAACTGCCAAAATCTCTGAGTTACAAGTAGGTTGTTGGTTGCGGCTCCGTTGTGATTATAATTACTAGGGATGGAGAATAGAATTGATGCGATGGTTCAGACCAGAGTACTAGGAAAGGTATGAGGAATTTGCTTGTGGTTCGCTATTGAGATTGTCAGAGGATGAAAACTAGATCGAGGATGCGCATTTGTTATGTGTTGGCCTGGTTAAGAATTTGGGTGTACGTGGAGAGCTTCCATGGCCTCAAGGCAAGGAGTCTGATTGCTTCATCAGGGTGGAAGCAAAGATTCAGATCACCAAGCATAATTAGTGATTGGTTGATTGTTGGTAAGGAGCAGGCTGCATCCAGGTAGGATGGAAAGTTCTGCAGGATTGCTATGTGGGGCTCTATATGTAAGGCACATTGAGGGGAAAGCATTTGTTGAGACTAACAAAGCCACTCTATGTCAGCTGTGGCGAAGTCCGAGTAGATTTAGCTATTATGAAGGCACCCCTACCTATAAATAGCTGTTCTATTACAATTGTGTAGTTGTAGGTGGGAGGGCATAGTGTGTTTTAAGAGGACGGAGTCCAGTGGCAGTGAACCATGTACGCTGTTATTACAAAGTCTGTCAAAGATTGTGATCCATGAGGACATCTAGTAGCGTCTGTATTGTATTCCAGGCTGAACTTGCGTTAATGAGTGCACCGTGAATAGGTAGGTCGGAATGTTGAAAGTTGCTGTTATTAACGGAATGCATCGTTAGATAAGTCAATCTTGTATAAGGAATGGGTTCTCCTGTGTTGAGATGTGTGTGAAAGCATTGGGAGAAATGATCATGGAAGCCGGTGAGTTTTGTATTATAGGGATCGGGGTGTTGTACTTAACGAAGGCTGGTTCTGTGGAAGTAAATTTAACTGTAGCAATAGTATAATCGTGAGTGAGCAGGATAAGTATATCTCTTATGTGGTATTCCACATATTAGGGAGCAAAGAATGGTTTTGAGGTCTCTCATAGTAAAACAACGGATTCTGTGTTGGCGTTATTGTAACCCTGTGACATATGCCATATGTTCTGTGTGGACTGTGTAGTATTGACACTCGCACCAAAGTCCACACACAAGGGCCACACTAAGGGGCCTTTGGTGTGGCCATGCCTTGGATGGAAGGTAATTTAAATCTCCAACTGGTGGAGAGGATGTTGAGCTAGGGGGGAGGCGCTTACCTCAACACACTCTGCGGGGTTCAGTTGTCGCCGATCTTGTGTTGCGGTAGATGGGGGGCCAGGTTAAGGCAGGCTGTGGACTCCTAGTCTTGCCAGGGGTATGGACGTCTGCAGAGGCAGCGAGGGGCTTTGATCTGGTGCCGGTGATTTGATTCTTGTGGGCACGCCTTGACAGGAAGGTCATTTTAAAAATATTGAGACCCATATACCATATTGAGATCGGTACGTCTGTCCCCATATAGTTGATAACTAAGCCCACTGACCATTTTTGGTAGACGCACTGTTGCACAGAACTCCATCCTGTTTATATCCTTTTGAAGGGTGTAGGTTCCCAAATACACATAATACTACAA